>OX031064.1:55071860-56321860 GCA_943736015.1 Tridacna crocea | reverse complement strand
GTCGATGTAAACTGAATATCACACGTATATCAAAGATTTTTTAAACAATATTTTGGTCATCGTAACTTTTATAACATGTTTGCGGTAAAAAAAAAATGAAAGAAAAAAAATGAAAAAAAAAAAAAAAAATGAAAACAAAAAATGAAAACAAAAATGCTTTAAAATATAATTATGTGGGACATTTTCTCAAAGATAAGAATTCATTGTGTGTATTTCTTTCACAACAGTCTTGACTCTTGAGATAAACTGGTGGCTAGGACAACACTATGTGATCGTTTTCTGAATGAACTGCAAATATTGGATAAAAACACGGAGATAGCCACATGTATGTTTTTTGTTTTAAATGTTCCTCTACATGAATTTCTGATAAGGTGAAAAATCTGTCTCTTGTCTTACGAAGATACGATATTATATCGAGCATAAGTATATTTCATTTCTTCCATTTTAAAACCACAATATATAGCACATTCGCTTGAAGAAAATATTTACATATATGTAATACACAAAACAGTAATTACTATTGAAAGACTGCTAGCTCCGTTTACCAATCTGGAGTGAGGGTGAAAACTGTACACTAAACCCATAATGCATCATCGGATGAGGTGCACTCGATGGAGACATTGCAAACTGTGCAGGAGGTAACTGAGATTGCCGATGGATCGCAGCAAGTCGGTCCATATATAAAGCGTTGGATATACCCATAATGTTCGTTGAAGGGAGTTTGTGTACGGGAGATGGGGATTCTATGGTTTCTTGTGGAGACTGTTCATTATTGTCAATAGATTTTGATGACTGAGTACTGTAGGTAGATGGTGTTCCTAACATGTTTCCAACATACGGTGGTGGGCAAATGCCGAGAGCTGCCAGATGAGCGATGTCAACTCCACCTGTCGGAAAATTGAAGCCCTTACAATGTTCATCTTCTTTCTGTTGGCGTTTCTCTTTCATTCGTCTATTCTGAAACCAGGTTTTTACCTAAAAAAGGTAAAAAATTATTTTGTATATCTTAAATTTGCGTAAGTACCATCATCTTTATAATGCTATAATAATAATGATAATAATAATATTAATAATAATAATAACAATAATAAAAATAACAACAATATTATTCGGGTAGTGGTTTGTGCATCTGCAGTATCGCCTAGTTTAGTCCACGCAAGTTGCATGGCCAGTGTCGAACGTGCAGTCTGATCTTGGATCTATAGCTCCGATAAGGAGATGATATTGTTCAGAATATAACTTAAAAATAGCAATATTTGAGTTTTTACTATCAAATTGACAATTTCAGTTTAGTTATTTACCAGGATACAGGTTAATACCGGCTAAGTCAAAGCAAACAATGGAAAAAATAAAATCTTTGATCGACACTTGAAAAACATCTTGCAGGATAGCAGACAGATTATCCATGGCTCTCCTTTGCACACTGTTCCCGAAGAACTCCCTATCAAATGGGAAGTATTGATAGAATACTCCAATAGACAAAGCCCCAGATGAGAGGGCGTGATCTCTCTTTCAAACCCCATGTTGTGGGTACTTATTTGAGTCGTCCCAATGAGACAATTCTAATGAGTACTCACAACATGGGGTTTACCGGAGAATAATTAATATTTTCAATTATGAAATCAAAATCACTCGAGTTCCCTGTATCTGGAGCTCTGAGGAGAGCATGGCTAAGTGCAATGGCCGCCGCGATATAAATAATATAAATATATAAATTTCTATCATCAATCCTAAGAAAGAAACCTTTTGAAAACATTTTAGGAAAAGAATAACATACAAAGAACCAGATTTTCCCCGTTTCCCTAATATTTTCCAACCTTTCACTTGAGCATGTCTGTAGCAATAGTAAATTTGTGGTATGCAGTGGGTTTTAAATGGTTTTAAATTTGGATGTGCCCGAAGCCCTATGGGAAAGAACGGGTGGGGGGGGGGGGGGGGGAGAAAGGATTCAGCTACGTGTTTAGTACTTAGGTAAAAATATACATTGTAATTACCTGTTGATCTTTCAGTCTTAAGGTTCTTGCTAGCTGGGACCGGTCACTGGCTGATAGGTATTTCTGGACTTTGTACCGTTTCTCAAGTTCTCTTAACTGTTCTCCAGTAAAGGCAGTTCGTGCTTTCTTTCTCTTAGAAATGGAATCTTCGGGACAAGAATCCAGATCTAGGTCTGAAAGATAACGGATAAAAAATAGTTCTTTGACGCAGAATCCCAAAGCTTACTGACCTTAAAGAGGACAGCTTTTGAAAACATTATGGGGAACGGGGAAACTCATGGAACAAGCACTTTTTTCCTGTTTCCAACAGTCTTTTTTTCATCTTTTCAACCCTTTCCCAAACGACAAATTTTAGACTCTTCCAAACCGTATGAGTTTGCAGACGACAATTTTAGATTTTGAGAAAATGGCAGAAAGTTCTCAAAAAGGGTAAAAAACACTGTGGGAAAAGGAGAAATTGCTCGTTACGAGCAATTTCTCCTTTTCCCACAGTGTTTTCAAAAGACTTTCACTGCAGACACGTAAAAACCAGGGCTTATTGGGGAAAGGTTTAAAAGAACAAATATCATCATTGAAGCAACTTAAAATTTGTCGTCTGCAAATGCTTTAAATGTGGATCAGACTTACATTTTGTCGTCTGGAAAAGACTTAATTTATTTTCCTTCTTTATACGGGCCAGTAGAAGGTGTTGTCTGATCTTGAATATGTAATCTCAGATAAGGAGACCTGAGTAGTTTTATTTGTTTTGAAGCAAGTTAATGGTTAACTCTTTACAAAAGGACAAAAGTTTTTATTGGTCCAAATTCAAAGCATTTCAGACGACAAAATAAATGTGACTAAAGAATTGAAATTTGTTTTAGGAAGGGAAGAAAACCGTGTGGGAAAAGGAGAAAATGCTGGTTACCAGCATTTCTCATGTTGGTTACCAGCATTTTCTCCTTTTCCCTCAATAATGGCTTCTTTCACAGGGGTGTTAAGAGTCGGAATTGTATGGAAATGGGTTAAGTGTTCCTCGTATATATTGCTGTTTTGTTAGTAAGCGGAACTCACTAACCTTTTGCTGACTATGAAGACCAACATAAGACTACACAAAAGAGCCGTCTGATCGTCGATCTACACTGCCCTCTAAGCAGAGCTCCAGATAAATCCTTTATTTATCTTTGAAACACTAAGTTGCTGTTACTCATAAGAATCGTGTCGATGAGACGATTCTAATGAGTTCCCACAACATACGGTGAAATGGATTGAGAATGAATTGTTTTCACTTTTTATATCAAAATCACTCCCTCTGTATGGTGGTCTGCTTTAACCCATAACCACACGATCCCTACTTTTGACGCTCCTGGAAAAGAAGCCTTTTGAAAACATTGTGGGAAAAGGAGAAAATGCTGGTAACCAGCATTTTCTCCTTTTCCCACAATGTTTTCCACCCTTCTCAAAAACAAATTTTAAAACTTTAGTACATTTATTTTGTAATCTGCAAATGCTATTGATTTGGACAAGTCTAAAATAATGTCGTCTCGAATGAGTTAAGGCGATATTCTTCTCCAAAAGTAAGTTTGCAAAAAAAGAAATTATTCGGGCTTTTATTCGAGACTTCTATTACAGGTATTTAGTAGGATACGAGTCTATAAAATAGGTGAGATGGAGGCAGCTGTTTGTCCTGTTAATTACGAATGACATCTCCGTTTAAAGTCATTATCGATTATTTAGTAATAAGTATGACATTGATTGCTTGACAATAAAGGTGTATTTCCACGTGTTGGCTTGTTTATTATAACCATATTAACGGCTTGTTAACGGCTTCTTTGACAATATGCAACACGTGACAGTGGAAGATCAACCGGAAGTCCACTTCGTACAACATCGCTTGCTTTCGCAGAAAGTTCGGATAAGAAATGAACCTTATTATAGTTATCAATAATCAATATTGTTGTAATTAACTGTACTTCCTCCTGTGATTATCTGTGCTATTTTTAACTTTAATCCAGATCAGATGGCACTTTACTTATACATCATATGCAGTGCAGCCTGATTTCAAGTTGTGATTCACATTTATTTTGTCTTCTGCAAATGCCTTCAGTTTTGACTATATCTAGTTCAAAATTTTGGTAAAGAGTTAAGATATGTGCCTGTTACAAGCTTTTACTGATTTTTTCCGTTTTAGACAAATGTTACCCTTCCTCAAAACGTTCAACCCTTTCTCTTCTTCTACTCTCAAGGTCCAATCACATTATTATCTCTATGACATTGATTTATTTTTTGTATTTCCATACTGTATGTTGCACATACGTGGAAGAAATAAGGGTTATTGAATTGAATTGAATTTAACAAAGTACAAGGGATCGGGCTTACCACTTAGACCGCTTAGCGCCACTCGCTGACCTTTTGCGGACATTGTGGATCAAGATCAGACTGTCTGATCTTAATCTACATTGTCCGATAAGTAGAATATAATTCCCCAAAGCATAACTTTGAAATAGCAATAATTGGGATTTTAATATCGAATTGAAAATTTGATTTTAGTTATTCAGCATGATATAGGTAAAAAATTTGTCGATTTTTGGTAAACTTTTGGTCAACATTTTGTCGTTTGGTAATGAGTAAAGTTAATTTATCTAGGACTGAATCAAGGTCTGAATCTTAAACTCTTTGCCTTACAATCCAGTCTATTAAAAGATTGTTGAAAAAGGGGAAATGTTGGTAACAAGTATTTTCCCTTTTTCCACAGTATTTTCTTCCCTATATACTACAGTTTCTCTCTTTTCAGTCAAATAAAATCGGCCGTCATGAAAGGGTCAAAAAGTTTCGTGATTAGTAAAGAGTTAAAGATTCACTTATACCCTGAAATAAATACTAAAGTACGTCACTTTGCGATATCCATCATGAAACTGCTCAAAGATTTTAAGAATTTTTTTAGCCGATAGATTTCATTTAAATGAGGCGATTTCAAAGTTCATTTAACCGCAATATGTATCATTATAGCCCATGTTTCAGTTACATGATAATCTGTATCTTGAATATACTGTCTACTAAGTTCAACAAGTCGCACGGAGGAATGGTGAAACAATCTTTTACTCTATCAATTTACATGTATGTCAGTAGTCAGAAATTAGGCAGAGTTGACCTCTTGTAGAGGTACTTATTCGGTGCATTCTGATCTTGATCCACCTTTTCAACCATCGGTCCTTAACACGCACCCAGCAGCTCATGTATTTTCAAGCACATGCCTCTAGACGTTCAAACCCCTTTATTCTTTACAAGAAGACAAAGTATCTATGGTTGCTCCACAATTGAAAGCATTCGCAGACAACAAAGGAGAAATGGAAAATAAAGATTTGAAACTTTTTTTTTTGGAAATGTAGACAATTCTCTGGGATAAAAAAGAAAATGCTGGTTACCAGCATATTCTCCTTTTCCCACAATGTCTTCGAAAGCTTTCCACTTTTGAGGGCCATGAAAACGGGTGGCAGGCGTTTCACTATTTAGACGTTTCCCAACAACAACAACATATACTTTATTTTCTCTAAGGTACAAAGTTTTGTACAACATTAGCAAAAGAACAAAACCGAATGAAAAGATGTGAGAAAAGCTCGACCCACCAAGACGTTTATAAAAACTAAGGCTTCTTTTAACTCTTTTACCAGACAAAAAAAATCTAGCCTTCACAAAACATTGTTGGAAAAGGAGAAAATGCTGGTTTCCAGCATTTTCTCCTTTTCCCACAATGTTTTCATAAGGCTTCTTTTTCAAAATTGCAAGCATTTGCTGACACAAATTTAAATGTGACTCAAATAATGTAATTTGATCTTAATACGGTACAAAACATTGTTGGAAAAGGAGAAAATGCTGGTTACCAGCATTTTCTCATTTTCGCATAATGTTTTCAAAAGGCTTCTTTCCTAAAGGGTGTTAAAAGTCGTCTTTGCGTAGTAAACGGCTAAAGCATGTTAAGCTCTTAAAGCATAAGGTGTTTGAAAAATGCTTTCAACTAAACAGCAAGTGAGCAGCATTTACTCATTTTTCCACAATATTTTCTTCCCTTCCACAAAAAATTTCATGTTTTCAGTCATGTTGTCATCTGCAAATACTTTCCGTTTAAACTAGTCATAAATTATGCCGTAAGGTAAAGATTTTATTAAGCACACGTGAAATTTTCATGTTGAAATCAGAGTTGTAAGGAGAAATTCCATTTAACAGCAAATTCCTATTTTTCAACAAAGTGACGATAACAAAGTCACTACTGGAAGAATTGTTGCAGGTGTAGTTTTGAATTGATGGGTCCAAAATGCTTTCTTTGTCCAACTTTCGTCCTTTAGGAAAGATTTAATCGGCAAATATTGTATGTTACTCACCGGAAGTGACTGAGGACGTCGTGCTGGATGAAATACTCAGTTTTTCGTCTTCCGTGCTTTCTGACGTCACACTCATATCGGTAAACTGACGTTCGTCTTCTGACGCTGTTGGTGACGTAGACGATGAACTGGAACACATTCGTCTGCGTTTTGTAGGTAAAGTTATTGGGGTGGAAGTCGAAACAGCAGAAAAATGGACACTCTGTGAGGGATTGTTTATAACTAGATCAGCTCCATTTTCACACTGTCTGTACAAATTGATAAATTGTTGCTGAACTGAATAATTCAAATCTTTCAAATGAGAGTTATTGTTAAGTTCGTTTTCCTTTGAATGAATGTAATGTAGGTATGGCGAATCTGTATCACGTGATAAGTCCTGCTTCTCCACTCGGCTGCTAACGGCGAGGCTTTCTATTGAGAAACATTGTCTTTTTGCTGGTCGCTGACACACAGACATCGTTGCTGGTTTTTCCCGAATAATAATAAGTCTATAGTTATTATATACCTTTGTAAACACAACACATATGAGTCACAAACTTCTTCAGTTTTATTCAATGTAAAACGTAGAAAATCGCGTTGTACAAATCATAAAATATCTTCTATGCTACCTTAAATAATTCCCTTTCGAATAAACAGTATAATGAATAAAACACAGTGATGAGATCTCGTTGTTGATCGTTCAGATAACAGAGTGAAAGTAACGGGTGCAGCAATGTGACGGGGTATTAGAATCGTGAGAACAGGTTGTGCTAATTGGTTTGTCAAACGTAAAGCACTCACCGTATTTGGGGGCCATTGTCATGCCGCTTGGGCGTAATTTACCGGACGGACCTATACTCTCCCTTAACCCTAGAACCAGCTCCCTTTTTTTTGTGCAAGGAGCTTTCCTTTTCGCCATGCCTTTTACTTAGCAAAACCAGCAATATCTCATTTTCCCTCATTGCTTTCTTATCTTTGGCAAATGAATATCATTATTGATATCTCCCCGTAAATTTGTATTTTGCTTTCAGGTAGGACAGGTTCATTTTTTTTTTTATTAGTGGATATAAGTTAATTACCCTTTGGACTATTTTGAATCATCTTGGAATTGGAGTATAATAAAGAGTTGAAAACATTGTGTAAAAAGATAAGGAAACATTTTGGGAAAAAATGTTGGTTATCAACATTTTCTTTCTTTACATTGTATCCAAAAGCCTTTTTTTTTTTCGGTGCCATTCTGGATTGTGTGATAAGGCTAAGCCTGGATTTTTCCACCCATAGACCCAGAATTTGACGTCTTTTGAAAACATTGTGGGAAAAAGAAAAAAATGCTGGTAACCAGCATTTTCTTCTTTTTCCACGATGTTTTCTTCTCCGCTGAGAACAAAATTCAATTTTTGAGTTACATAATTTTTGTCGTATGTAAGCGCTTTCAAATTTGGACCAGTCTGAAATTTTGTGTGTTGTAAAGGGTTCAATGCAGAAGGCGAAATTCTCATTGTCAATACCTTGTACGGTCTTTTGACCAGATTGAGTAAAAATCCATTGTTTAATTAACTCCCATTTGACGGTATTACATAAAACCTTAATCACCTTACAATGAAAGCTGTGTGGATTTCACGGTTTGTTAAATAGAACATTTGCTTAGAATTCTCGGGTATTAAACTAGAGGCGATTATTGGCGGACAAAAGACTTATCTAAATGATTGAAAGGTGCAATTTGCCTTTCAAAACACTGACAGAAGGCCTTTTTGACATAATTTTGTCAGTTTGGTTTAATAAAATACTTACGCATTTTCCTCTCTCTTTTAATTGTAATAGTCAAAGGTGAATCCTTTATTTGGCTAAAACATCCTTTGTAATATAGAATTGCTTTGTGCAAAGTCAGCCGACATGGTTCAGGTGGTGCAGCGTAGGACTTGTAAAGGTAAACCTTGTGGTCACTTGAGGTTGGGGGTTCGATTCCCGTTGCTGCCAATCTTTAATAACTGAGAACAGAGAACTTTGTTCAATAAATTACTAATGGTCTCTTGGATGAGCCATTAAACTTAGGTCCCGTGAGACAGTGCTATAACGCCGAGCAAGTTAAACCATTACCACACAATCCCTACTTTTGATGATCCTGAGAGAGAAGCCTTTAGAGAACATTGTGGGAAAAGGAGAAAATGTTGATAACCAGCATTTTCTCTATATCCCACAAAGTTTTCTACTCTTCTTAACACAAATTTTAAATTTTTAGTCACTTTTATTTGTCTTCTGCAAATGCTTTTGATTTGAAGAAACCTGAAATATTGTCGTTTGGTAAAGAGTTAACCCTTTACTCCATAGGTACTCATTTCAACACATTGCTTGTAGGAGCCTTTGGAAAACATTGTGGCAAAAGGTGAAATTGCTCGTGACGAGCAATTTCACCTTTTGTCACAATGCTTTCTATGCTTTCAAAAGGTGTCATTTACACATAAGAAACGGCTTCATCCTTGCTGTTATTTAGGGTCAATTAGAGATGATATAGAAATGCCTTATGGGGTAAAGGGTTAAAGAACAATGGGTAACTTAAGATGAGTCTCGTCCTGTACATGGTGCATTATCGTAACAGTCTTCAGGAGGCGTCGAAAATATGGGCAACGGATGGCGACGAAAGATATACGCAAATTAGTCACTTCTGTCTTTTACCAGCCTGCATAGATCTAGTTGGCCTTACTTAGGCTTCGTCTTCTATCCTGCCCTTTTCTCATTAACAACATTAAGTTCTTGTGGGGACGTCGCTAAGATATGCAAACAGTGGCGGCGATAGGTAAAGTAAAAGCAATATAAGTGAGAAACGAAGAAAATCCTGGTTACCCGTATCATATAATTTTTCCTACAATGTTGCTGAAACCATGTTCACGAGGGTCTTTCAGACTTGGGGTGTTTTTGTTATGGATGAAATATATAGATAGGTTCTACAGGAGTAAGACCTGGGCCCATATTCACCAACCATTCTTGATAATATTCTTAATCTAATTCCCCAAGTATTTCTGTATTTGTAAGTAGCACAAATTCTGATTGGATAAATCGAATGGTTTAGCCACCCAGAAGTTGTGTTACTTATAAATGTAGAAAATTTTGGAGTATAAGACAAAGAACGTTCTTAAGAATGGTTGGTGAATATACGGGGCTAGGACAGTCTGGTCTTGAAACTTGTGTGTGATATTTTAGAAAGTATTTTTCCACAACGAAAAAAAAAAACCATACAAACTGGAATAGTGTAGACAGCATTATACTATATAATGAGAAAAAAAAAAGTATAATATATTACTTCCGACTTGAAAAAGAATGGATTTGGTATAGCCAGCATCTTCGCCCATTCCCATAATGCTTTCTACTTTATCAACTTTTATCTTTTGCCTTCGGTCGTATCTTCTTGAACAAATTAGATATGTATAAGCAATATACTCTTGCTACAGAGAAATAGGCTTTTTTTTTAAAACATTGTGTGGAAAGGGGAGAGGCTGCTGGTGACCGGCATCCTCGCCCATTCTCACAATACTTTCAACTTTACCAATGACCGAGATCATCGTTTTTTGTTACATCCAAGTTAACGTGTCGTCTGTAGATTTTTCCAAACTGGTCTAGCTGAAGATTTTGTCGTTTGGAAAGGGAATACGCAACTACGATTGTCTTAGATAATTGGCCAAATATACAATGTGTGGACCCCCACCCACTAACCCCTGTACTTTAACAAAAAGAGATTTTGGCTATTTAACCGGGAGTGGTTTACTCTAAAAGATATCAGATATTTATAAAAACACAGCATATAAACGAAAGCTTGTTTTAACTTTGTTTTGGTATTCGTCATTTCCCCTTTTTGTATGATTTGTATACTTGGGAGAATAAAATATTTGTATTTGTATATTTGGTAGATAATGAAAAGGGACACGAACACCACCTGACTTCTGCTAATTGACTACATGATTGAGCCTTAAACTGATTAATTTTGGTGCAGGCACAATTCGTCGATAATTCGATCTGTAATCGGCTTAAACACTGAAAATTGAGGTTTTGATAATGAGTGTCATTGCTTCTAAATATCAAAATCCTTTCAAAATAAATTAATGCGATAATAACATAACAACTAGGTGTGAAAAGGCCGCCTGTACAATGGTTGCCATGTGACATAACTGCGAAACTCTTTTTGATTTTATTCCCCGCAATTGGTAATTCTGAGAATTTCCTTTATGTTCAGCAAACAAAAGTCTTCTTTTTGTCTTTTGAAAAGACAGAAAATAGATAGAGGATATTTGTTTTTTTTTTCGGTGAAAGATCGAAATTTATTTCATCGAGTGAACACTATCGGTAATATTTTCACGATTGGCGGAGCCACGAGTGAAAATATTACCGATTGTGTTCACTCGATGAAATAAATTTCGATCTTTCACCGAAAAATACAAATATTCTATTTATTTCATGCTTTAAACCCTTTCTAGGAGCAGCTTTATTAGAATCCAGTACAGTTCTTTTCCGTTATTCCCCTTGGCGTACCCCTCCCGCACAGCAACGCATAGCAACATTACGTCAAGTACAAGAAATGTAAGGTATATGACGTCATATTTCCAATCCGGTTGTTAGGCACGGGCAATTTACCAAGGCAACAAGAACGTGAAAATTGGTATTTTCACTGGTGGTACCAGTGTAAGATCGAAATATAATTTCACTGCTATTTCTCGATATCCTACCGGAAAGCATGAAATAAAGCATCATAAGGCTCCAATGATCATCTAGAGGTGATAAACACTACTTTCGACAACTACTGATATATGGCTTGCAACACGCGAAAAGGGGCATTCGGACATTGGCGTAAAATGTCGTCGCGGATTAACCTGCGCAGTCGGTGCTACCTAAACCGAAACAACACTTTCCGTTTCTAACTTTTAATGCATTTTTTTCTGTTTTGTGCAAGTCTACGGAAGAGCAAAGTCTAATGTAGTCGTGAAGTGTCGTCTCGGATCAGCCTGCGCGGACTGCGCAGGCTGATCCGAGACGACACTTTACGCTAATGTCCGAATGCCCCTTTTCGCGTGTTGCAAGCCAATATTATGTTCCTTCTGTCTCTCAAAACTCTTTACTAACCTACAAAATGTTAGAAATGTCTAAATTAAAGCATTTGCTTCGAAAAAATTGTACGTAACTCAAAATTGATTTTCTTTTTTTGAGAAAACGAGGAAGCTTTATTTCCCACGATATTTTCAAAACTCTAAGTGTTGTTTAAACTCTGTATTGTTCGGTAAAGGCAGGGATCGTATAAGTAAAACATGTTTGATCTATGGTAAGGGTTAAAAGGTAATGTTCAAAATTGTTCTCTGATTACTAAAAAAAAAAGTCAATAACTATGGCAGGTGTTCTATTTAACGATAAATCTGAAAATTAGCTGCAGTTTTTTCCAAACCATAGCATTTTTATATTTTTTTTCTCCTTTCTACGTTCTGGTAATATGCAAGTGCGTGTGTTTTATGTCTATATGTCTGTGTATATGCCTGTTTGAGTGTATTTTGTGCTAGTTTCTCTATTCTATTTCTTTTTATATTATTTCTTAAAAATCCGCTCGTTTTTGACCATATCTACTTTGTTGCTATATAAATTCTATGCTGTATGACTTTTGCATGCCTGGAAAAGTATAAAACGTTTGTGTTAAAGAAATTCGCTTTTGGGAAAAAAAAATTATAAATTCTTGATATCAAAGGAAGCGTTATAATGAAACGACAATTAAAATACTGTAGTATCACGAAATTTGTTTGTTGCAAAAATGCACTTATTCTATAATGTGTTATAAACAAACACCTTTCCCTTATAGCGTCGATTTTTTCATCCTCTGATGCGTCGTATTGTCATTGGTCAATGTTTCAAAAATTATGTTTTTACTACAATCATGTCACTTCATTGCTATTATTTGATGGAAAGCTTATCGCATTAGCTAACAAATGGGACTGGTATTTTCTTAATTCATTACCAAACGACAATATTTGAGGCTTGTCCAAATTGAAAGCATTTGCAGACGACAAAATAAAAGTGACTGAAAATTTAAAATTTGCTTTGGGAAGGGCAAAAAACACTGTGGGAAAAGGAGAAAATGCTGGTAACCAGCATTTTCTCCTTTTCCCACAATGTTTTCAAAAGGCTTCTTTGTCAGGGGCGTCAAAAGTAGGGATTGTGTGGTAATGGGTTAAAGGGTATAAAGCTGTTAAAAATATGTGGTAAAAGCAGCAATTGCTTGTCACAATGAATAATAAATATCTGTTTCAAAATACAAATTTATGCCGCCCCCTTGGTTAAGCTGTTATCTAACAAACCCAAATCTTAACGACAGTGAACAAAAGGCTTTTGAAGCCTTTGGGAGAAATGGGGAAAATGCTGGTAATCGGTCCAATAGAGTCCTAGCAATGGTTATTTTTTCCTTTGCAAATTCTTTGATTTTTGACAAGTCTCTCCTTTTGTCGACTTTGAAAGAGTCGATGCATTCAAGACACAAACAGAGAGGCGAACACCGTATACATGGAGTGCTCAAAATCAGCCAATATACATTAAAGACGTGCTCCCACCATATTTTTCATTTGACACGGTGTTCATTCTACAGTATAGAGTCTGGTAGGTGTCATGCTCTACATTTTTTTTTTTTATTTCGAAATAGCCAAGTCCTAAATAGTTCAAATGAAATGCTATTTCGATAAAACGAAATGCTATTTCGATAAAACAAAATGCTATTTCGATTAACTCTTTACTACACAATCCCGAGAAAACGTTGTTGGAAAAGGAGAATATGCTGGTAACCAGCATTTTCTCTTTTCTCAACGCAACGTAGAAATGTTTTCTAACCTTCTCAAATCAAACTTCAATTTTTGATTCACATTCAATTTGTCATCTGCAAATGCTTTCAATTTGGACCAGTCTAAAACTTTTTTCGTTTGGTAAAGAGTTTAACAATGTAGTACTTCGTTTTCACGAAATAGTTTTTCGTTTGAACGGTTTAAGATTTCATTTATTTTTCGAAATATTAAATGTGTAGTACATGACACCTACCGGGCGCCATACTATAATGAACCGCCGAGGATGATAATCTGTGATAGGTAAAGGAATTTGTCAATGCAATGTCGACTGATAGACGGGCAACAGTATAGTCTTTCTAATCAAATAATGCGATTACACTAATGTGGCAATTCGGTTTAAGTGTTACTTGTTACACTTTTGATTATTAGTGTCAAAATTTATGATAGGTAACATATCCGAACATGTCTGGGTATCGTACTGGCTATTAAAGGTGGGTATTTAAAATTTTCACATCACACCAAATTAAAAGAAATAGATATTATTGAAACTTATATGAAAAAATACAAATCATCAATAATTAAGAATCATAAAATTATTCAAAAAAAAAAAATGATGGTATTCCCTTAAAAGGCTACGTAGTCTCTTAAGCTATTTTTAGATTTCGCGCCAAAAATCAATAAAGCATTGTTGTAATGTCAAGTGACTTGCACGTGACTAATAACGCTTAAACTCCATTACATAACAAACATGTAATAATTATTTTCCATAATGTCTTCTTCGGACGAATGTTTGAAGTTTGTCTGTGTTTTCCTGTATTTAAATGAGATAATTGATAATCTAAAAATAGAACGTGTCTCCCGTTGGTGTCAACCTGGTCCGTAATAAATCTCTAATTTCTCATGTTATCGGATGGTTTTCGACTGCTGGGGTTTTATGAACGCAAATTAAAAGGCTATGGGAGTATAAGGATGATTTTTTTGCATTTTTGTAAAATTTTCGTCCCAAATTCTGAAGGGCCACCTTTAAGATACACCCATTACCAGACAATAAAATTTAGGACTGGTCCAGTTTGAAAGTATTTGAAGACAAGAAAACAACTGTCCAGAACTTATATGATGAAGTTTGACTTTGAAAGAATAGAAAATATAGAGGATAATCAACTGGTTGTTTTGGATATGAAAAATATCTCACGAGGATGCGTTGTTAGGCGTTGAAAAAACGAGTGCGCAGCACGAGTTTTTTTTAACGCCTTACGACGCGTCCAAGTGAAATATTTTTCATATAAAAAATAACCAGTTGATTATTCTATTTATTATATACCTCATTAACATAATTATTTGTAATTTTGCGTTTGAAAGTCGAAAAAAAATGTAGTCGAAAAAAAAAAAGTAGTTCCCAAATTACGGCAGGAAGTGAAAGTGAAAGTTGATATCGTCACTAGTGATGATATCAAAATTTATTACACTGGGAAATTCCAGGATGTCACTGCTAGGTATATAATAAATACATGTAAACGATTTAAAGGGAAACGAGGAATGCTGGTAACGTAACATTTCCCCCCCCCCCCCGCCCCCACCCTCAATATTTTTCAATTTCTTTTCCTTTCTCATGGTCATTTCACACTTTACCACACAAGCTCTGGTTTTTCAAGACTCTGGGATGGAAAGATTTTGAAAACATTGTGGAACAAGGAGAAAATGCTGGTAACCAGCATTTCCTCCTTTTCCCAACAGGTTTTCTACCCTTTCAGAGACAAATTTCATAAATCAAGACACTTTTAATTAACGTAACCAGCATTTCTCGTTTTCCATAAAATCGATAATTGCTGTTATTTTACTATCGATGGTACATGTTTTTTTTAAATATTGATTGAACATAAAGACCCTTAAGCCGTATTTTCATCCCTAGAATAAGTTAGAATAAATCTTGCCCTTCGCTAAAACCAGAAGCATCTATCGGGAAAGTGGGGTCCATGCAGGATCCGTATTAATAGCACCAATTATTCCATAGACCATTCTTAGTCTTATGCTCCAGAATTTTCTAAAATTGATAGTAACATAGCTTCTGATTGGCTAGACCATTTGGTTTAGCCAATCAGAAGCTGTGCTACTTTAAAAATTTAGAAAATATCGGAGAATAAGTCTAGGAATATTCTCAAGAATGGTTGATGAATTTCCCTAAGTGGTCAGGGACTAAAAGTACGCCTCTCTAGTTTGACGACCAATATGCACTAACTTGAAAGAATTTCAGCCCGCTGGCATGGGCATAGGGTATTTGATAAATTATCAAGCAACTTCGCCCTTTCTCTTTAAAGTATATATATAAATAAAAAAAATGATATCTTTTATGTTTTTCCCTCCGGATATTATCAAATAGTTAGTTATTTTACAACGCTTTTCACCTTCATTACTTCCTTCCAAAATTTCAGCCACAGAAATACAATAATTATCAATACTTTGACAAGATCAACTAATTTACCATCTACAAAGTATCCATAATTCATGCTGACAAATCGATGGGTGAGTGCAAGACTATCCTAAGTGCCTATACAAATCATAGGCACTTAGGACAGTGTTGCACTCACCCATCGAAATACTATTGCAACAATACAAGGTTATGCATCGTGCGTCACTTTTTTTTTTCTCAACTCTTTTAGGACCAAAATCTGTTTACCTTTTTTGACGGATGGGAATACAAATTCAATGAAACTGAATAACCAAGCGACGGATATAGATCAAAGATAAGACTGCCCGTTCTGTGCAGTCTAGTGCTGATCTGTACCCTTCCACAAGAACCAATGTTTTCCCCAATGAAGCCGAAAGGAATAATACACATCAATCACTCGGTAATTAACTCTTTACCAGACGAGAATATTTTAGACTGGTCCAAATTGAAAGCATTTGCAGACGACAAAATAAAGGTGACTCAAAAATAGAAATTTGTTCTGGTCAGGGTAGAAAAAACTGTGGGAAAAGGAGAAAATGCTGGTTACCAGCATTTTCTCCTTTTCCCCCAGTGTTTTCAAAAGGCTTTCTTTCTCAGGGGCATCAAAAGTAGGGATTGTGTGGTAATGGGTTAACCCTTTACCAAGCAATCCCTGGTTTTCATGACTCAGAGAAAGAGGACTTCAGAAAACATTGCAAGAAACGATGGAAATGCTCGTAACCAGCATTTTTCTCATTTTCCCAGAATGTCATCTACTCTTCTTAAGCCAAGTTTCAATTTCTGAGTCGCGTTTACATTGTCATTTGCAAATGCTTTCAATTTGGACAACTCTAAAAGTTTTGTCCATTGGTAAAGAGTTAACTAAGTAAAGGAAAAGGATTATGGGAAATTTGAAGACGTGTTGCGCTCACTGAGTGGGAAGTGAAAATATTTGCATCCATATTGAAAGCGGTTTTTTTAAGGGTTGAAGTTGAGCATTCGTAGCAAGGATGGGACTGTTCAGAGTGGTTTGTACTGTTTATGATTTCTGTGTAATTGAGGCATGTTCTGAGAAAAGGAGGTCTGTGTTATCTCCATGATGCATTAGATTGAGTATATCATCACGTGATTGTCTGTCCAACTCTTTACCAAACGACAAAATTTAAGACTGGTCCAAATTGAAAGCACCTGCAGACGACAAAATAAACGTTACTCAAAAATTTAAAATTGTTTCTAGCAGGGTAGAAAACATTGTGGAAAAAAGGAGAAAATACTGGTTACCAGTATTTATTCATTTTTCCACAATTTTTTCAAAAGGCTTCTATCATAGGGTGGTAAAACCAGGGATTGTTTGGTAAAGGGTTAATATCCATTTTGTCTACGTAAAACTGCCTAAATATTGAGGTAGAACGGTCCGTTGACAAACTTTTAACCTACCAATAGCAAAAAGTTTTGACAAAGGTAAGTCTGAGTCTTTTTCGATAAACATTTAAGGAAATTCTGTGCGGTTAAAAGTGTAAAGAATTATTGAATCATTATAAATTCTCAATAATCTAACAAAAAAAAAAAATATTATGCCATGCTGATCTGAAGCTTCAGAGGGGGAAAGCCTCAACTCGTTCAGAGACAATTTTGTGTGCCAGGGGCCCGTTTTAACCAACCATGTTTTAGTACGTTCTTTGTCCTATTCCCCAGAATTATCTATATTGGAAAGTAACACAGCTTCTGATTGGCTAAACCAAATGGTTTAGCCAATCAGAAGTTGTATTACTTTTAATCTTTGACTATCATAGAAAATAAGACTGAGAATATTCTCAAGAATGGTTGGTGAATATAGACCATGCTCTCGCCATGTTCTGTGAGAGGGGGACTTAATCTACCAAATGTATCGCCCCATATCAGCGTGCGCAGTCCACACAGGCTTACATGCGTCGAAAAATTCTGCTATTGGTCAATATTCAACATGTCAAAGGACCCGTGTACCTCCTGATTTAGTCAGCTGTTGTACTAAATGTGTGTGTGTATGTGTGTTTTAACTTCGTAGTCTCCTAATAGAAACAGCTATTTCCACAATGATATTATCCTACAAAATTTCCTATGATTAAAGAAGAGTGTGATTGTATACGGCTCTAACCAAGCCACTTTTCCCTTTTTATCTTTTTCTAGAATTATCATTTTTAAATCCAAAACCACTATATTTTCATTACAAGGAGAGACAGTAATTACGTCCCTTTTCAGGAAACTTACAAAAGTATGTACAAATAACTTCAAAATAGGCATAAAGAAATTTCTGGTCGGTTAAAAATGTGCAAAAGTATTATACCTGTATAAATTATTCATCAACCATCAACAAAAAACTTTATGCAATGCTGCACCACAGGTCTACCACCTCAAATGGATCCATAAAATCATGACGACTTTCTTAGTATTATAAATCCAAGGCAAGACCTGTGTAATGGAAAACAGCTATTTCCACTAAAATATCATCCTGCAAAATTATCTATAATTAAAAATGAGTGTTATTGAACTACTTTTTACATTTTCATTTTTTCCGTTTTTCCTTCTTTGAATTATCATTTATAAATCTAAAACCGCTATATTCTCAATTGAAAAAGATATAATAATTACCTCCCTTTTTAGAAAACAAACAAAAGTATCAAAAAATAGTTTCAAGATAGACATTAACGGAATTTCTGATCCGTTAGAAATGCGTAAAAATATTATTTCTGCATAAATCCTTATTTATCCTTATTTAACAACCACTTAGAATTTTTGCCAAATGTTCACCGGAAGTGCATTACACAGGTCTTACCTTATTTGGTTAATTGAATAATATGGCGTTTAATGCCGTTTTCAACATTATTTCAGTAATATCGCGACAGCCAGTGAAGCTACCCGTGCTTTCCAGGATTTTTTTTACCATTTCTCCGCACAATTTTCTTTCCAAGCCATTGGCTGCTTTCCCACATAACCATAATCTAAGCCAAAACTTTGTCCTTTGGGAGAGGGTTAAAACAAGGGTAGTTTAATGATACACTAGTAATGGCTTGCAACACGCCAAAAGGGGCATTCGGACATCTACGTAAAGTGTCGTCTCGGATCAGCCTGCGCAGTCCGCGCAGGCTAATCCGAGACGACACTTTCCGTTTTGATGCAATTTTCTGTTTTGCACGTGGCTACTGAAGGACAAAATCTAATGTAGTTGTAGAGTGCCGTCTCGGATTAGCCTGCGCGGACTGCGCAGGCTAATCCGAGACGACACTTTACGCAGATGTCTGAATGTACCTTTTCCCGTGTTGCAAGCAAGTTAGTGTAGTTTTTTTTTATCTTTTTGTCCTAGCTACAAGTTGTTTTTTTGCTGGAAGTATCCACTATAGTTCTTGGTCAACAAATTTCCACCGCCTTACTAACACCAGAGCAATTACTTGGGGTACGGCTGCAACAACTTTTCAATCTTAGAATTGAAATCCGTGAGTTCTCTATTTTTTTACCTCGATGAATAATCGTGTTTTATTATATACCTAGCAGTGTAATCCTGGAATTTCCCATTGTAATAAATTTTGATATCATCACTAGTGACGTTATCAACTTTCACTTTCACTTCCTGACGTAATTTGGGAACTACTTTTTTTTCGGCTACATTTTTTTCGACTTTCAAACGCAAAATTACAAGCAATGATGTTAATAAGGTATATAATAAATAGAATAATCAACTGGTTGTTTTTTATATGAAAAATATCTCACTCGGACGCGTCGTAAGGCGTTAAAAAAACTCGTGCTGCGCACTCGTTTTTTCAACGCCTTACAATGCATCCTCGTGCGATATTTTTCATATCAAAAACAACCAGTTGATTATCCTCTATTTATTTCATGCTTTCCGGTAGGATATCGAGAAATAGCCGTGAAAAAATTGTTTCGATATTCCACTGGTATGACCGGTGAAAATATCGATTTTCATATTCTAGTTACCAAAATGAATTGCGCGTGACTCACATTCAGACGGAGTTGGACATTCGAGCAAACCAGCAGGACAAAAGAGCGAGTTTGAGCGACAAAATAGTGGACATTTGAGCGACAAATTTTTGAGCAACATTTCAAATTCGAGGTGGACATTTGAGCGACAAGTTTTTACCCAATTTGAGCTATTTCTTTAAGAGATTCTTGGACACATTTATTGGATTTGTACCTCTTCCGTCAGTCAAAGTCTGAGCAGGATAATTTTTTTTACGTTTGGCACTAACTCGGAGTACATGCCTCTCGATTTGTCTATCGTCTGTTTCATGATCATGTGATTTCTTTTGCTGCAGAAGAATCAGTGCGTATTCTTGCTTTACATCCCTTTGAAGTACATCTTTTAACCGGTGAAAATCGTTCGCTCAAATGTCCACCTGGAAACACAGGTGGACGTTAAAATCCGTCGCTCAAATGACAACCAAAGCTATCGCTCAAATGTCCACTACAAAAGTTTTCAATTTCGCTCAAATGTCGCCCCATTCAGATGGAAGTTACAAGTATGACGTCATTTACCTTTCATTTGTCACGCTTGACGTAATATTGTAATGCGTTGCCATGATGCGGGAGGGAATAACGGTAAAGAACTGCACTCGCCACTCGCTACTCGTGAAAATATTACTTGATGAATAAATTTCGATCTTTCACCAAAAAAACCCAACAAATATCCGCTATTTCTATTTGTGTGTCTGTCAGTCCATTCGACCTTACGTCCGTCCACTTTTTCTCAGCCTATGGTCCGTCCGTCCGTCCGTCTGCCTGTGTGCCCTACCGCCTGTCCGTCCGTTTGCCTCTCTGTCTGCAAGCTCTACCGTCCGTCCGTCCACCTGGCTTACTTTTAGCTCGCTTGTTCGCCCGTCCGTCTTCCTGTCCCTCTATAAGCCCTACAGTTAGCCAATCTGTCTGTCTGTCCGTTCACCTGCCTGTCTGCCTGCCCATCTATCCGTTCCTCCGTCATTCTGGCGACGTGAAAAGCGCATCATTCTTTACCCAAGCAATCCCGAAAAAAAAAAGCTTTCAAAAACTTTATGGGAAAAGGAGAAAATGCTGTTAACCAGCATTTTTCTCCTTTTCCCATAATCTTTTCCATCTATATATCAAAGCTTCGGAAGGGGACCATTTCACAACAGGGTACTATCGAGGTTATCCTTGGAGAAGCAAAACTATTGGCCACGAGTAAAACTGTTTGAAAGACCAGCCTGCATAGCTCAGTTGTTAGAGCGTAGGACTCGTAATCATGAGGGTGTAGGTCCGATTCCCACGGCTTGCCACAAAAACAAGGACAAAAGTAGTTCCAACAAACACTCTAAAACTATATCTTCAGTAGTGATGATACAATATTTATCGTGACTAGAAGTTTTTTCACAGTGAAATCTTAGTAATTTCGCTGAAAAAAAAAAAAAAAAGGAAAAAAGTAGTTCCGACAAACACTCTAAAACTATATCTTCAGTAGTGATGATACAATATTTATCGTCACTATTAGTATTATTCACTGTGAAATCGCAGTAATTTCACTGAAATCAGGGGGAAAAAAAAGGAAAAAAGTAGTTCCGACAAACACTCTAAAACTATATCTTCAGTAGTGATGATACAATATCTATCGTTACTAGTAGTGTTTTTCACAGTGAAATCTTAGTAATTTCACTGAAATAAGGGGGAAAAAAAGGAAAAAAGTAGTTCCGACAAACACTCTAAAACTATATCTTCAGTAGTGAGGATACAATATTCATCGTCACAAGTAGTATTATTCACAGTGAAATCCCAGTAATTTCACTGAAATCAGGAAAAAAAAAAAGGGAAAAAAGTAGTTCCGACAAACACTCTAAAACTATATCTTCAGTAGTGATGATATAGAGGATATTTGTTTTTTTCGGTGTAAGATCGAAATTTATTTCATCTCGTGAACACTATCGGCAATATTTTCCCTCGTGGCTGCGCCACTCGTGAAAATATTATCGATGGTGTCCACTCGATGAAATAAATTTCGATCTTTCACCGAAAAAATCAAATATTCTATTTATTTTATGCTTTTAACCCTTTCTGGGAGGAGCTTTATCAAAATTCAGTACAGTTCTTTTCCCTTATTCCCCGTGGCGTACCCATCCCGCATAGCAACGTTACGTCAAGCGCGAGAAATGTAAGGTATATGACGTCATATTTCCCATCTGGTTGTTAGGCATGCGCAATTTACTTAGGCAACAAGAACGTGAAAATCGGTATTTTCACTGGTGGTACCAGTGTAAGATCGAAAAATATTTTCACTGCTATTTCTCGATATCCTACCTGAAAGCATGAAATATACCATATTTATCGTCACTAGTAGTATTATTCACAGTGAAATCCCAGTAATTTCACTGAAATCCATTAAGGTAAGACCTATGTAATGGAAAACAGCTATTTCCACTAAAATATCATCCTGCAAAACTAGCTATATTTAAAAATGAGTATTATTGAACTACATTCACCTTTTCATTTTTTCAACCTTTTTCTTTCTTTGAATTATCATTTATAAATCTAAAACCACTATATTCTCAATTGAAAAAGAGATGATAATTACCTCCCTTTTCAGAAAAACTAACAAAAGTATAAAACAATAATTTCAAGATAGACATTAACGGAATTTCTGATCCGTAAGAAATGTGCAAAAATATTAGTTCTGCATAAATCTTTATTTATCAACAAATTAGAATTTTCATCGGAAGTGCATTACACAGGTCTTACCTTAAAGAACCATGCTCTGTTAAGTAGGGCTTCGTGCATCTTGGTTTTTACATCATATCGAGCAAGCCATCTCATAATTTTGGATCCATTTAAAAACACTATTTTGTGTATTAACAGACCAAATCATTAGGTATAGACTGATTCTATTCGAGACAGAAAATTGACCAAGAGCAAAAACTTTCGGCCCAGGTCAGCCTGCGCGGACTGCGCAGGCTGACCTGGGTCGAAAGTTTTGTGCAGATGTGTTTTAACAGAGCAGAGCACTTAGCTATGTTTTAATTTTCACCATTTTCTTTCCAGTTAATTGTGTTGGGCAGTTGATATGCGGGGCAAAAAGTGTTGTTCCCTTCACTACGGAAGTTTCCTGCGTTCCCATCTCGAACATATGTGATTCCATTGCCGATTGCTCGACCTATGCTGATGAAGCAGAGTGCCGTATGAAAACTATATACGGGCGTATTCCTTTGGCTACTCCGAACACTCGGAACATGTTCTAGGTGAATGGAGTATTTAGGAACACTGTGCCGTGTTCGTCAGAACATGTTCTGACTGTTCTAATCCAATCGAGGTGTAGCGCACCTGCTGAACGGTTGCTAGGTGATACAAGATGGCTGAACGACGGACAAATTCGTCATGGCAAAATTTGCAATAGTTCTTTTTTACGACATGAATACCATAAATAAGGGCATAGCAGACTCGCCTCTACTCTTTCTCTGCAGCTAAACATTTCCTTAACTAAAACAGCTATGAAAGTAGCTTTTGCAACAGCAATCATGGCAATTTACTTTCATTTCGATATGGTTTAGAACAGTGTTCCGAACATGCTCCATTCAGAGCATATTTCCTGAACAGTGTGTTGTGTTCTGAAATATTCTTTTCGCACTTTTCAGAACAGCATTCCAGAACACAGAAAATTGTGCCAGAACAGGCGAAAGGAATACGCCCTCAGGTTTCTCAAATAAATTGACATGAACTAACTTACCTCTTTTACCATTTTACCATATACTAGTATTAAAGTGATACTAAAGCCCAAATAGTAAACAAAGCGGATGTTTAAATGCATCTGAATTTATATCATGTCATTTAAAAGTATCGAGAAATGATCGTGAACATGACAATTTGTCCTTATATGATCTTTTTATGTGTTAGCCGCTGACAGAGAAAATTTCAGAATTAGGTTAATACCTGTCAGATAGCTGTGTCTTTTGTTTACTTTTTGTCTGATTTTGAGATTTTTTCTGCGAGCGACTAACATATGGACAGACCGCACAATAACAGAATGTCATCTCCACAGTAATTTTCATACCTTTAACCCATTACCCCATAAGGCGTTTCTATGGTATCTCTAATTGACCCTAAATAACAGCAAGGATGAAGCCGTATTTTATGTGTATAGGACACCTTTTGATAGCATAGAAAACACTGTGACAAAAGGTGAAATTGCTCGTCACGAGCAATTTCACCTTTTGCCACAATGTTTTCCAAAGGCTCCCACAAGCAATGCGTAGAAATGAGTATCTATGGAGTAAAGGGTTAAATGGTACAAATCATCATAGTTTGGCATTTACTGGGCCTTTAAACTCTGAATTACTGTCCACACTTTGCTTTGGCTATAGGTATCTACATGCAAAACAATGTTCACGGTTTTTAATTCTTATCCATCTTCGCAAGCCAAGACTGACGATTCACTACTCTACTCTACCCTTGGCGGATCGAGCTTGATTTTTACATTCCCCGATACGCTTTTTCATTGGATGCAGCCAGCTCTGACTGCAATGAATGAAATCGCTCGTAGCATTTCATCTTTGATAAAAATAGAACAAGGTCACTACCTTTCGAATAGAAGGTAAACATGGGAGCCCACATGGATGTCTGCTTATCGCTCCATGCGTATTCGTAAGCGGTTTGTAAAACGACATTTCATTGGCTTTTAGAAATATGATGTAAAGGGGGGGATAATAACCAGCATCCAATAGAGGGCGCATCGCAGGAAACTCGAAATCGGGCTCAATCAGCCAAGGTAAGATTCCCGTAGAGATTGTAACCTTGGCTCGCGAAGATGATTCTTATCCAGCTAATAGATTTATCGTGTCTTTATAGATAACTCGAAATACCTGAAATAAAGAAGGGTTTTGTTGGTATAAACAATTTGCCAATATATACGTGGCGGATGACATTGATCTAAGATGCATTTTTTTGCAGTCTGATCTTGATCCATGTCATCTTCAAAAGCTCTCAAATTTTGATGATGGCAATGTAGCTATGTTATTCTGCGGGCATCTGCATGCTTGATTGGGGTGGGGGGGAGGGCAGTATTTTTTTATGACACAGAGGTCATTCTTTTTCACACTGTTGAAATAAACATGAAAGAGAATATTTCTCTGCTTATGCTTATTGTTGATTTAACCCATTACCTCACAATCCCTACTTTTGACGACCCTCAGAAAGAAGCCTTCAGACAGCAATGTAGGGAAAGGAGAAAATGCTGGTAACCAGAATTTTCTCCTTTTCCCACAATGTTTTCTACCCATCACAAAACAAATTTCAAATTTTCAGTCACTTTTATTTTGTCGTCTGCAAATGTGTTCGATTTAGTCTAAAAGGACTAAAATGTGTAGTTTGGTATTGAATTAATATCATAGTCTGTATTCTTTTGTTACCTCATAATCCAGTACAGTATGGGCTGGCAGCCATTGTTCATTTTCAAACTATGATTTGGATCAATTTCTTATTTGAAAAAAAGAAAATGTAATTTATCTGTTTGTAACTTCACTTTTCAACAGCGCAAAACAGTGATGAAAAGCAACTGCTGACCTAATTTCTTTTTGTCGTTTTTCTTTAACTCATTACCAAACGACAATATTTTAGGCTTGCCCAAATTGAAAGCAATTGCAGACGACAAAATAAAAGTGACTGAAAATTTGAAATCTCTTTTGTGAAGGGTAGAAAACAGTGTGGAAAAAGGAGAAAATGCTGGTTACCAGCATTTTCTCCTTTTCCCACAATGTTTTCTAAAGGCTTCTTTCTCAGCTCAGGGGCGTCAAAAGTAGGGATTGTGTGGTAATGGGTTAAAAAAAGAAACACACACGTGCACACACATTAGAGTTTCAATACTGATATTATGTATTAATACTCCTGACGCCGTTTACATGCCTTTTTTTATTCAAAAGATCTTTTTTTGTTCCTTATTTTATGTTTTTCTTTTCAGCCATTAACTGTCATGGCAAAGTTCGCTGTGCAGATGACTGCACATGCGCAGTACCATGTGACGGGATTACTCAATGTCCGGGTGGAGAGGACGAGGCACAATGCTGTAAATTTTTTTACCTTTATTCTCAAGTCATCTGAGTGGAAGTACTTTGTTTATTAAATATACATGTATATATATATTTATCAATCTGTAGAATATAAATGCGGAGTCTCATTTTATCGGCGTGCGATCAGTCGCTAGAATACAAATGCGGAGTCTCATTTTATCGGCGTGCGATCAGTCTCTAGAGTACAAATGCCGAGTCTCATTTTATAGGCGTGCGATCAGTCTCTAGAATACAAATGCGGAGTCTCATTTTATAGGCGTGCGATCAGTCTCTAGAATACAAATGCAGAGTCTCATTTTATAGGCGTGCGATCAGTCTCTAGAATGCAAATGTGTAGTCTCATTTTATCGGTGTGCGATCAGTCTCTAGAGTACAAATGCAGAGTCTCATTTTATAGGTGTGCGATCAATCTCTAGAATGCAAATGTGTAGTCTCATTTTATCGGTGGGCGGACGGAGCTTGACGTGGACCTTTTACTGTTTTAAAGCTGCTCTCGGGAAAAATGGGGTTTAATTTTTGTAATGCATCATTAAACTAGTTGTGCTTTTTAATGGATCCATTTCTCTGTAAAAAACAGACCATTTAACTCTGTCCCAAGCAAGCCCTGGTTTTTACGTGTCTGCAGTAAAAGCTTTTTGAAAACACTGTGGGAAAAGGAGAAATTGCTCATAACGAGAACTTTCTGGCATTTTCTCCAATATCTAAAATTGTCGCCTGCAAACTCTTTTGGTTTGGAAGAGTCCAAAATTTGTTGTTTGGGAAAGGGTTAAAGAAAAAGAGAGTTCCTTTGATAGCAAAAAGTAGTCTATCTGCGCAGGTTGACACGGGGCGATACTTGATGTAAGTGCATGAAGTCTTCACGGATTGTTTTGGGACTTTTTGAAAAGTTTCCAAATGCCACTGTGAAGCCTCATATAACCTGTGTAGAAGCTGGGCTTAGTGTTCACTTTTAACCATTTTCCTGCTATATAACCGAAAATAAACTATCAATACGATAAATATGTTAATATCCAAAATAATGCTGTTTCAAAGTTATGTTTTGGGGTATAATATCTCCTTATCGGACAATGTAGATCAAAGATCAGACTGCACGTTCTGTGCAGTCTGATCTTGATCTACACTGTCCGCAAAACCATCAGCTAGTCGCGCTTAGCAGCCAAGAGGTTAACTTTTCTCTCCAACTTTTCTTTTTCCTAGCTCCTGAATGTCAGTGCGGAGCTTTGTCTTATCTGTGTAATGACGGATCTACGTGCGTTCCTCGATCTGCACTATGTGACTTTAACAACGACTGTCCGGCAGGCGATGATGAGACAGGCTGTGGTATGTAACTTAAAAAGTTATTTCATGCTTTCCGGTAGGATATCGAGAAATAGCAGTGAAAATATTTTTCGATCTTACATTGGTACCACCAGCGAAAATGCCGATTTTCACGTTCTTGTTGCCTAACAACCAGATGGGAAATATGACGTCATATACCTTACATTTCTCGCGCTTGACGTAATATTGTAATGCGTTGCTGTGCGGGAGAGGTACGCCACTGGGAATAACGGACAGAACAGTACTGGATTTTGATAAAGCTCCTCCCAGAAAGGGTTAAAGCATGAAATAAATAGAATATTTGTTTTTTTCGGTGAAAGATCGAAATTCATTTCATCTCGTAACACCATCGGTAATATTTTCACTCGTGGCTGCGCCACTCGTGAAAATATTACCGATGATGTCCACTCGATGAAATAAATTTCGATCTTTCACCGAAAAAGACAAATATCCTCTATCTATATGTTTGATTTTTTTAATATGATGTTTAACGCCGCTTTCAGCATTATACCATTCACATTTTGTCGTCAGTTTACCTATTCACGTATACATGTCCGTGGTTTCAGCAGTGCTATCGTCAAACGACTTTTATAAAATGAGGTACATCAAAGCTTTCCATGACCTCATACTCTTTTTTTTTTTAAAAAATTGATCCCCCCGAATTTTCTCAACTGCCCCCAAAATTGTAATTTTTCCTTCTTCTCTTTATTGGAAGGGGGTCATTTTTTTTGCGTCAAATGACTCCAATATTCGAGAATCAAGGGAAAACCCTGGGTACATGTATCCTTATGGTTGAAAAATGTAGGGTACGATGTAGATTTAATGGGTACAGTATTAGAAAACTGAATATTGATAAAAAAGAAAAATGATTAATTATATTTTTAATCATGATTTTAATTATTTGATATTAATTTGTAGCGCTCATCTAGGTTTATAACGGGAAAAAACCTTTTTGATTAGTAGAGAAAGAAAGTGGTAGATTCATTATTCTATCTACTTTAGTTTGTAATAATATTTACCATTTAACCCTTTCCCAAACAATACCTAGTTTTCACGGGTCAGGAATAGAAGCCTTTTAAAACATTGTGGGAAAAGGAGAAAATGCTGGTAATCAGCATTTTCTCCTTTTCCCACAATGTTTTCTACCCAGTCATATAGAAAAATTATCATTTTAGCAACTGTTAATTTGTAACATGCAAAATGCTTTCAATTTGGTCTGGTCCAAAATTTGCCGTTTGGGAATGGGTTAAATAAATAGAGGATAATCAACTGGTTGTTTTTGATATGAAAAATATCTCACGAGGATGCGTTGTTAGGCGTTGAAAAAAACGAGTGCGCAGCACGAGTTTTTTTAACGCCTTACGACGCGTCCGAGTGAGATATTTTTCATATCAAAAATAACCAGTTGATTATTCTATTTATTTTATGCCTTATTAACATCATATTTGTAATTTTGCGTTTGAAAGTCGAAAAAAAAATATAGTCGAAAAAAAAAAGAATTCCCAAATTACGGCAAGAAATGAAAGTGAAAGTTGATAACGTCACTAGTGATGATATCAAAATTTATTACACTGGGAAATTCCAGGATTTCACTGCTAGGTATATAATAAAAAGAAATATCTTTGTAAGTGTTGAGTTCATTTGAATGGTGGAGAACAGAATGCAGGTACAGACTTTTCAAGTCTATTCGTTAACTTAACCTTTCGACTGGAGACAACAGTCTTACGAACAAAGTCCGTAACAAAGAAACAAATGAATAGATGCATGGCAGAAATAAGGTACCGAGCGGGATTCGAACCCCGAACTCCCGGACGCAAGGCCAATACCATAACCACTGAGCCAAAGAGATATCTCCCTGAAGCAGTAGCCAGGTATTGTATTTAAATCGGGAGTATACCATGCAGGAAGGAGTGGTCTCCCGTAACAACAGACTCACAGAAAAGAATACTGAAACGTTCATCGATATTAGAACTATATGGCATGCAACACGCGAAAAGGGGCATTTGGACATTTGCGTAAAGTGTCGTCTCGGATCAGCCTGCGCAGTCCGCGCAGGCTGATCCGAGACGGCCCCTTACGTTTTCATGGTATTTTCTGTTTTATACATGTCCACTGTAGAACAAAATCTAATGCACTCGTAAAGTGCCGTCTCGGATTAGCCTGCGCGGACTGCGCAGGCTAATCCGGAACGACACTTTACGCAAATATCCGAATGTACCTTTTCGCGTGTTACATTCCAATTATAGATAATGCAAATATCAATTCAATTTGGCATCTGTGTTTTACTCAACAATCTCACATTTTTATAAAATTTACTAAGATGGACAACTTCTCTGTATAAATTACGATCGTATTATATCCGATTATCTGAGTATCCGAGAGCATGTATATATTATTGTCGCTTTTTACCTCTAGCTTCCACCTGTCGCTGCAACGCTGGTTCTGTAGCCTGTCTGGACGGTCAGACCTGCATTGGAGTATCGCAGGTGTGCAATAACGTGATGAACGAATGTCCTGGCAACGAAGATGAATCGAGCTGCCGTAAGTTAATATTCAATCTGCGGGCATTTTCATTTAGATCTAGTCAAATTTCGATTTCCCGTTGACTTATGAAGCATATATTTCCATGTTAGCTTTGTAAATCGATGCGGGTTAAATGATAAAAATATCATTGTGTAACTTCTATTAAAATTAACTCTTTACCACACGAGAAAATTTTAGACTGGTCCAAATTGAAAGCATTTGCAGACGACAAAATAAAGGTGACGGAAAAATCGAAATTTGCTCTGGGAAGGGTAGAAAACACTGTGGAAAAAGGAGAAAATGCTGGTTACCAGCATTTTCTCCTTTTCCCACATTGTTTTCAAAAGGCTTCTTTCTCAGGGGCGTCAAAAGTAGGGATTGTGTGGTAATGGGTTAAGTGAATTGAATTAATATTCAAACACTGCGCATGTATATTTTTTCAGATTTACACACTACATGTATATTTTTTCAGACATATATAATGAATATGATAAAAATGTAGCTCTTTAACAAGGGTAACGACCTACGTCACAGGAGGTGATATCGGACCTGCGCATTTCCGTAACTTATATTGAAAAGTAAGTACGATATCAAGATAGAATGAGGCTGGCTTTGGTGGATACAAACGGACTACAAAGACTCTCATGTACTTATCAAAGACATTAGATGAATACATTTAATATTCTGATGTTTTAGACAGGAAGCAGATGTCTATATGCACAAACATTTTGACCAAATATCAAAAAGTGATTGGGTTTTAATAGTTGGTCGAAGTCTATTCCATTATTATAAGTAGTTAACAAAAAAACTTTGACAAAAAGCAAAGTCCCTAGGCATTGTACGCTTTGGAGGTCTAAAGACTTTTTCAGATCATTTAAAGGAACGATTACAAAATAAAAACAGTCTTACCAAACACGCACACTGACGTTATAACAAGGGTCCGAAATCACTACCTGTGACGTCACACTGACGTACGTTGTGAGGGGTGTTTAACCCTTTACCAAAGTTTCAGTGACGTAAATTTCCAGTGACGTCATTTTTCATTGAACCGGGACACTCAAAAGGGAAATTCTTTTTCGTCAGCATACTCAATTTTTAAGACCATAAAACAGGGAAATTTTGATTAACAGGTGTTGGAATGGTAAAACTTTGCAGTATAATAAATTCGTTGTACGGTCAGATGGTAGGGGACTTGAAAACTTGTTCATGGCTGTAGCACATTATGTCTGCCGTGAACAATATTAGTTGTACGGTCAGGTGGCAGGGGACTTGGAAAATTGTTCACGGCTGTGGTGAATCATGTCGCCCCGATCCGTGACCGTACTCAATTTTTAAGACCATAAAACAGGGAAATTTTGATTAACAGGTGTTGGAATGGTAAAACTTTGCAGTGTAATAAATTCGTTGTACGGTCAGATGTTAGGGGACTTGAAAACTTGTTCATGGCTGTAGCACATTATGTCTGCCGTGAACAATATTAGTTGTACGGTCAGGTGGCAGGGGACTTGGAAAATTGTTCACGGCTGTGGTGAATCATGTCGCCCCGATCCGTGACCGTACAACGATTTTTTTTATACTGCAAAGTTTGACCGTTCTAACGTTTGTTAAGCGAATTTTACCCGTTTTTTGGTTTGAAAATTGTACGCTGACGGAGAAAATTTCCCTTCTGAGTGCCCAGATTCAATGAAAAGTGACGTCACTGGGAACTGACGTCACTGAAACCTTGGTAATACGCGCTTAAACGTGTTATATGTATGTTCGTGGCAAATTATCCAATCAGACCACAAGAAATTTCTTGGCAGTATACTAGTAATCAGTTTCTAAGTACCCTGCAACCCCACAGAATAACTAATATTATTCACGGTAGAGGTGAACCATGTCGCCCCGAGCCGAAGGCGAGGTGGCGAAATAATGAGCCACTGTCATGAACAATTTTTCAAGTTCCCTACCACCTGACCGTACACAGGGAAATGATGGTAATACGTGCTAAAACGTGCAGCTTGGCGCATAATCTTGATGTTAATCTTGATGGACGCCGCCATTTTCGATGCTGTGTTGACAGTGTAGTTATGTATATGGGGCTCCCGAAAGGGGACTGCTTTTACTTTGATTTTTACAGTGTACATGATCACGAAAAATTTCTCTGCAGTATAACAAATTTTCAAGTCCCTTCCCACCTGACCGTACAACTTATATTATTATACTGCAAAGAATTTTCTCCTGATCTGATTGATTAACGTGCCGGGAACACACACACATATATATTTTAAATATATATATAATGTACCCTGGCAAAAACCACGTAAAGCCAGTTTTCCTTTTGAGTGCCCCGTAAACATCACTACACTTGCAACACAACGTCCAAAATGGCGCTGTAGATCGATCACCAGAATGCACATTTATGCACCATACTACACGTTTTAGTGACGTCAGTTTCCAGTGACGTCAGTTTTCATTGAATTGGGGCACTCAAAAGGGAATTTCTATTTCGTCAGCATACTCGATTCGTGAGATTATAAAACATGAAAATTTCGCTTAACGCGCTTTGTTCAAAGGGTACAACTTTGCAGTATAATAAATTCGTTGTACGGTCAGGTGGCAGGGAACTTGGAAACGTGTTCACGGCTGTATCAAAGGCTTTCAAGTTGAAAAAGTTTTATATCGGCGGTTACGAGGTTTTGGAAGCAAACCGATGATATTTTGTCGTGTGTCAAAAAGTTAATTAAAGTCATTACTAAACGATGAAATGTTAGACTGATCCGAATTGAAAGCAGATACATATGGCAATTTAAGATTTTTTTTATAGGAAATTATATCAGACAGGGTAGAAAACATTGTGCGAAAAGGAGAAAATGCTGGTTACCAGCATTTTCTCCTTTACCTGCAATGTTTTCAAAAGGCTTTCTTCTTCAAGGTCATTAAAACTCGGTAAAAAGTTAAGGAAAACCCTGATTGTCAAGCTGTTTATATCCTTATGCTCAAGAAAGTAATAATATATCTATTTTTAGCCATGGGATGCCAGTGTGGCAGGGGATTCTTCTTTTGCGCCAATGGCGAAAGATGTGTATCGAGCGGGCAACTATGTAACGGTACGCCCAATGAGTGTTGCCTAGGAAATGCTACTGCCTGCGCCGGAAACCTGAACGAAGACGAGCAATGTCTTCCGGATATTGGGAGTTCCGGATAAATCTCAACATCTCGGCTGTATTTGTTTGAATGGAATAGAAGTGGGCGGGGTGCTGAATGGATATTTTGCCTCAATTTTATTGTTCATTGACATGTTCAAATTTCTGGTTACGACCCTGAAAAAGAAGCCTATAGAAAACATTGTGGGAAAAGGAGAAAATGCTGATAACCAGCATTTTCTCCTTTTCCCACAATGTTTTATGCCCTTCCCAAACCAAATTTCATTCTTTCGGTCATATTTATTTTGTCGTCTGCAAATGCTTTTAGTTTGGGCCAGTCTTAAATTTAGTCGTTTGCTAATGAGTTAACAAAAGCAATATAAGGAACGTGAAGGTTTATGAACAAGCATTTGTCACCTGAAAATATCAAAATGATAATCAACCAATATACAGCAGTATGTATAAACTTCGAAAGCGTTTCAAAAGAAAGTAATTCGAACCAAAACTTAATGTTTCATTTGTTGAAAAATTCCTGCCGTGTAAGTGTAGGTCTACCCACTCCGTCAGCACGTGCAAAATTTATTAAGGGAAGACCTGTGTAATGGAAAACAGCTATTCCAATAAAATATCATCCTGCAAAATAAGCTATAATTAAAAATGAGTATTATTGAACTACTTTCATTTTTTCATTTTTTCCATTTTTTCCTTCTTTGAATTATCATTTATAAATATAAAACCACTATAATCTCAATTTAAAAAAGAGATAATAATTACCTCCCTTTTTCAGAAAACGAACAAAAGTATCAAAAAATAGTTTCAAGATTGACATAAACGGAATTTCTGATCCGTTAGAAATGTGAAAAAATATTATTTCTGCATAAATCCTTATTTATCCTTATTTAACAACCAATTAGAATTTTTGCCAAATATTTACCGGAAGTGCATTACACAGGTCTTACCTTAAGTCGCACTTTGCAACCTAAAGATTAGAAAACAACAGGAGGTTAAACACTAATAAAAGACGACTGTTCAACAAGAAATACTGTCGTTTTTCATCACAGTGCTATCTGTCTGCTTTCTGAAATTAAAAAAGGAATCGAAAATGCAACATTTTTGGGTTAATTGTTTCCATTCTATTTCAATCCTCCACCAAAGAATTCCGTGTTATCACGACGCTAGTAAAAAAAAAATGCGGGAAAAGGGGACATTACTTGTAAGAAGCAATTTATCCTGTTCCCTCAATGTTATTTTTTTTAACCCAATGAGACAACTTCAGTTCATTCACAATCTCGCGTTTTAACAACCATACTGGAAAAAAGAAATTAAAACACTGTGGGAAAAGAAAAGAAGAAATCTATTGTAACAAGCAACTGCTGCTTTCACAATGTTTCTTTTTGTAACCCGATGAGACACCTTTAGATTATTGTACCCACTTTGCTTTGGATCCGGGGATGCTTTCATTTTCGAAGATTTCAAAATATGTTGCCTGGTGAAGGTTGTGAGAAAATCACAAAAAGTAAATTATTACAAGCAGAAAAATGAATGACAAATATAACCTAGAAATAAGTACGGAAGAGTAAAGGTTTAATGTCTGAGGGCCCTATCACATCTGGTTAACAACACGCAAAAAGGGGCATTCGGTCATTTGCTTAACCCATTACCACACAATCCCTACTTTTGACGCCCCTGGAAAAGAAGCCCTTTGGAAAACATTGTGGGAAATGGAGAAAATGCTGGTAACCAGCATTTTCTCCTTTTCCCACAATGTTTTCTACCTTTAACAAACTAATTTCAAATTTTCAGTTACTTTCATTTTGTTGTCTGCGAATGCTTTTGATTTGGGCAAGCCTAAAATATTGTCGTTTGGTAATGAGTTAAAATGTCGTCTCGGATCAGCCTGTGCGGTCTGCGCAGGCTATTCAGAAACGACATTTTACGACATAAGATTTTGTGCTGCAGTAGACTTGCGCAAAAAAAAAAATATAACATAAAAAACGAAAAGTGTCGTTTCGGATTGCCCGCGCGGACTGCGCAGACGACACTTTACGCAAATGTCCGAATATCCCTTTTCGAATGTTGCAGGCCATCTATAGTTGCCTTGGTGACCGATGAAGATCAAATGGGCAGATTCATCTTTAATTCTTACTGTCCACTTTACTGAAATACATAAGCAGGAGCAGTATTGGAAATGCAGTTGAATTACGCCCAATTTAAACAATACGTTTGCAAAAGGAAAAGTCCAGGTCAGCCTGCGCTGGCTGCACAAACTTACCTTGGTTGGAATCTATTGCTTCTGGTCCATTTTCGGTATGACAAAGGACCTGTTTACCTCACGATTATGTCAGTAATTAGACAAAATAGATACATAATTATTGTGATGACTTACTTGGAATAATACATCAGAGAGATGAATTAAACTTTCTTTTTTTCCTTACATTTTTGGATATTTTTTTCTAGACTTTAAATGTCGATTAAGGTTTATTCGGCTCTATAAAGGTTTTTTAGAATTAGCGAAATTCGTAATAACGATAAACCGCAAATTTAAAACACCACGAATATATATGCATGTATCAACCAAACGGCCAATTTTTCTGGCTGACGACTAAATGGTCAGGAAAGTTAACCATTTTTCAACATACTCCCATGTTTGAACACCATGCCTGCCAATAGCCACTTGCTGGCTTTTTGCGGCCAGTTTGGATCAAGATCAGACTAATCAGACTCTGAATATATTTAACTCTTAAGCTGCTACGCGGGAATCACTGACCTTGTCGGACAGTGTAGATCTAAGATCACACTGCACAGAACGTGCAGTCTGATCTTAGATCTACACTCTCCGATGTCGAGACATTTTTTCTCCAAAAATAACTTTTAAGTAGTACTAGTATAGTTAACTTTTTCCGAGGTATACCCTGGTTTTTACGGCTCTGCGGTTGAACGCGTTTAAAAACACTGTAGAAAAAGGAGAAAAGGGGCATAACGACCATTTTCTTCTTTTTCCAGTGTTTCTTCTATTACAGATAGATAAACTTCCTTTTTAGCCATTTTCCGCCTGCAAATTCTTTCAATTTCAGCAGACCAAAATTACCTCATCTAGCAAAGAAGTAAACACAAATAACGATTACATGTCTCTGGAGACTATCTAAGACATCACTGTGGTTTGTTCCACTTTTAAATCGGAGACAAATTCTTTGATTTTCTTAATCTCATACATGATCTATCGGTTATTTTATCTACGTTTACACTGTTGACTAGACTCTAAACACTATCAAGTTTTAAAACCTTTTGTTTACTCTATGATTGTAAAGATGTTTCTCTAAATCTGTTGCCAGACATGTTGCTCATTTGGGACCCGTCACGCAAATAGTTGCATCGTGGGAATTGCGAAAAGTGTCAACCCTGGTCAGACTGCGCAGATTGCGCAGGCTGACCAGGGTCGACACTTTTCGCTTTTATGACATTTTCTGTATGAAAAGTAGTCATTCTACCTTGTGATACTGTCATTTTTGAACCATAAACTTAAACTGAACTGCACTATCGTTGATTTGTTTTCATCTAACTGAAGTAGGGAATTCTTAGATTGTCCTTTTTCGTGTGACGCGTCAAAATTGATGACATATAAAGCTTTCAACTATGGACGAGGATGTCACTAGTTCAGTTCGCAACTAGGGCAAGTTTTTTCTTGGAGACTGTTAGTTAATGCGACTAGATTCATTCCTCTTTCACTGATGAAAGCTGTTTGGCAAAGTGGCTAGTACAGAATGTTATTTTAAACACAGGTAAAAGGAAAACAGAGCAGGGATACACAGCAGAACAGAGATTTCAACATAAACGACATAAAACAGTAATTAAACAAACCGAACTAAAAAGAAAACACTTTTCTGCGCAATGGCCACTTTCGGTTAAACCTGGAACCAAATTTACCATTCTTAGCAAATATTCAAGAACATTCTAAATTGCAAATAACACAATATCTGACGTACTAAACCAAAATTAATGGTTTACAATAAGACCTGGCATTGCTTTATAAAACTAAGGTTGCAGTGTAGAAAAGTTGGCAGTTACCGACTCCGTTCTTGTTAAATTAAAAAAGAAGTGGTGGTGATGTTAATATGTCGACGAAGAAGGCTTCAACAATAATTGCACTTTTTTGTTCGTCGTTGCATGTACATTTATTATTCTCGTGCTTGACCACCGTATATAGCATCAGCGGTTGACGCAGACGCTGGGGTAACAATTTTTCTCTACTGTATGAATAAAGCTTGCTGAAATTTACTTGTATCGGCTATGAAACCGCTTGTTGGCCCAAATGCAGTGAAAGGACCAAAGATACTAAAGCTAAGTGCAAGGCAAAAGTCATCTCCCTTGTTTTATTGCGAGTAATTTTCATGTTTGGCAGTTAATGTATTGACGCAATATGAACGAGTTACAAATTATGGAGCTACAAGATAATGACTGTTCACATCATCTCCAGTATGATGGCATTCTACAAATACTCTTCTCTGTAATTCGGGCATTCTTTGTCCGGAACCGCTGCCACGAGTGAAAATATTACCGATAATGTTCACGAAATGAAATAAATCTTTATTTACAACCTCCCCACCCCCCCCCCCCCCCCACACACACATACACACACATACAAACAATTCTATTCAATTCATGCTTTAACCCTTATTTGGATGATCTTAATTAAGAAGTTTTGAACATTAAGGCGCATTTTTTCCAAGGTAACTAGTGCGCAGGAATAACTGTTTCCGCTTTCGATTGGAGGGTAAGAATATAAAAATCGGCATTTTCAATGCTCGTAACCATGAACTATCGAAAAATATTTCACCGTTTTATTTAACCTACAGAAAGCCATGAAATAAGCTGATGATGATGATTTAAGAATTAACCCTTTACTCCGTAGATACTCATTTCTACGCATTACTTGTAGGAGCCTTTGAAAAACATTGTGGCAAAAGGTGAAATTGCTCGTGACGAGCAATTTCACCTTTTGTCACAATGTTTTCTATGCTATCAAAAGGTGTCATATACACATAAGAAATGGCTTCATCCTTGCTGTTATTTAAGGTCAATTAGAGATACCATAGAAATGCCTTATGGGGTAAAGGGTTAAGAAAATTATCTTCTTTCTACCGTGGTTTATTGTTCAATAAACCAAGGTTGTGAGTTATGAGGCACAATAAATAATCCACGAGCGCGATTTCAAATTGAAATAAATTTAGATACATTTAACTTTAGTATTACTTTATGACACCAAAACAAAGTACTGAGACCTAGAGGCGTTTGAATTTGTTTAAGCCGCCCCTGTTACACAAAACTAGTCCCCAGAACGTTTTACCCGTCCTGTCAAATTTTGAAAAACGGGTTGCGGTCGTGGAAGAACTTATAACTTTGGTCTGATAATGCCTGAAGCCCTTGTCTCACCAAACCTGTCGTACCCGGTCAAGAAAATCGTAAAACGGGCTGCAGTCGGTACAGGACGCGTGATCTATCGTCCTTTATTAGGATCGAAGTACAGCAGTTCCGTTTGTAGAACGTCCATCTCGTTCTGGATACGTTGTCACTAATTACAGGACGGGACAGCAAAGAAATATAAGCAGGCTCAAAGTTCTGGAGCACCTTCCCGTTCTAACCCATCCATTAAGTTCGTAAACAGATCGTAAAAGATTGCTAATACGTCCACTCCGTCCGAACACAGTTTAAAGTCAGTTCGACAAAAATTTTCAGAATGGAGTAAGAATGAGAAAAACGAGCTACAAACGGCGCTGATCACTTTGCACACATAGTGCTGCTTGACGCCCTATTGCATGACGACGTGGCAAGTGCTTTATAAGTTCCAAGGACAGCAATTCTGTTCGCATTACATTATTACTCGTACGGTCAGGTTGCAGGGGACTTGGAAACATGATCATGGCTGCGGTGAATCATGTCGTCCGAGCCAAAGGCGGGGTGATGACATGATTCACCACAGCCGTGAACAAGTTTCCAAGTCTCCTGCCACCTGACCGTACGGCGCATTTGTTATACTGCAAAGTTTTACCATTTCAACGTTTGTTGGGTAAATTTTACCTGTTTTTGGTTTAAAAATTGAATACCCTGACAAAGTATAATTTTTGTTCTAAATGCCCCAATTCATTTAAAGCTGACGTCACTGCATGGGAACTGACGTAATTAAAACCCTGGTAATACGTGCTAAAACGTGCTGCTTGGCGCATAATCTTGACGTTAATCTTGATCGGTGCTGCTATTTTGCATGTTGCGTTGATAGTATCATCATGCATATGGGACTCCTGAAAGGGAAATTGTTTTTACCTTGGTTTTGCTAGTGTACGTGAAATATAGGTTCGGAGCATATTATCCAATCAGATCACGAGAAATCTTTTTGCAGTATAATAAATACGTCCGTCCCTTTTTAACTCTTAGGCTGCTAAGCGCGACTCAATTTAATTTTTCGGACAGTGTGGATCAAGATCAGACAACACAGAACCCGCAGTGTAATGTTAGATATAACGGTCTGATATAGACATTTTTTTTTTCCAGGAAACTCTCTCTAGAAGAGCAAAATTTGGCTTTTTAATATCGACTTGAAAATTTCATTTCACTTATATAGTAGACTAAGGGTGTATTCAACAGTTTTACTTAAAAAAAAAACTTGTTTCAAGCTGTAGTTAACCCTTTACTCCGTAAATACTCGTTTCTACACATTGCTTATAGGAGCCTTTGGAAAACATTGTGGCAAAAGGTGAAATTGCTCGTGACGAGCAATTTCACCTTTTGTCACAATGTTTTCTATGCTATCAAAAGGTGTCTTATACCAATAATAAAGGGCTTCATCCTCGCTGTTATGTAGAGTCAATTATAGATACCATAGAAATACCTTATGGGGTAAAGGGTTGAGAGGTTTTTGAAGGAAACGGACGCATTGCTTTTTCATTAAAAACAGAAAAATAGACTTAGATTTAATTCAACTAGATTTATTGCAGAGTTATTGCAAAATGTGGAGCAGACTCAAAGTTTTATTAAAGCCTTTCTGATCAACCCAATCTTAGCCCGTAAATTGTTAAGGTAAGACCTATGTAATGGAAAGCAGCTATTTCCACTAAAATATCATCCTGCAAAATTAGCTATAATTAAAAATGAGTATTATTGAACTACTGCAACTCTTTCATCTTTTCCAGTTTGTCCTTCTTTGAATTATCATTTATAAATCTAAAACCGGAAGTGCATTACTCAGGTCTTACCTTAAAACAGAAGGTGAAATGTTGCTAGTATTTCCACTCGCTGACAGTTTGAGCTCGTTTTGGCGAGATCTTTTTGAAACAAATGAGACCTGATTTAGTGTAACGGTAGTTTAACCCTTTCCCAAACAAGTCCTGGTTTTTACGTGTCTGCAGTAAAAGTCTTTTGAAAACACCGTGGGAAAAGGAGAAATTGCTCGTAACGAGCAATTTCTCCTTTTCCCACAGTGTTTTCTACCCTTTTTAAAAAATTTCCGGCGTTTTTTTCCAAATCTAAAATTGTCGTCTGCAAACTCTTTTGGTTTTGAAGAATCCAAAATTTGTCGTTTGGGAAAGGGTTAAGGGTTGCGTAAAACGGGGATCATTTGATACATGGTCTATAATTTATCAACTTGCTTCAATACCCTATCAACTACCAAACTATATCGATTGAGAAATTCTTCAAAATTTTAGTCATGCGGTGAAACATCGCCCTTGGCCATGACATAAATGTTTGAATAATTTTAAATTCATGTATGTATACATAAAACCCCAAAAAACCCAATAAATCGATAAAAAAAATCACGTTTAGAGGTTTTTCTTTTTTTTTTTAGAATGAAAAAGAAGTAGAAGCTAGCCAAGAAGATAATTTATGTCGTTGCAAAAAATTTCAGAGACATGTTCAAATTGAAAACACGGGTAATTGTGAGTAAATTCGTAATACATATTTTTTCTTACAAATCTAGCTCTATTTTTCTTTTTTTTCTTTTCCTATAGAAAAATATTTTCCTCTTCGTCAGTAACAGGTTTGTATTTAGAGATTTTTCAAATTATCATTAGATAAATTGTCTTTGTATGAAAACATAAATGTCATACATGTATATACTTTCTTCTATTGACGGGAATAACTGTATTTTCTTACATGAATAGGGATTTCTTGTAATTTTCTGCAACTAATTACTTATAATAAAATGAATTTTCTTTGTAAGCATTGAGAAATAAGACGGCTATATACTGTTAAATGGTGACTTTAGTATGTCGTCGGTTTAATTCGAAAACCTCGAAATTACAGCTTGAAACCGACCATATGCGTTTGAAAAAATGGGATGGTCGATTTGCTTCCGGTGTAATGCAGAAAAATGACCCCCATTACAAAATGACCCCCCCGGGTTATTTCTCGACGCAGAGGAATGAACCATGGGTCATTTCTCGACGTAGAGAAATGACCCATGGGTCATTCCTCTACGTCGAGAAATGACCGTGGGTCATTTTGTAATGGGGGTCATTTCTTTGCATTACACCGGAAACTCCATCTATTGTTAGCATATCAGATGTGACGTCAGCTGTCGATCTGAAAATGATCTTACACAAAATTTTCGGCTTGGTGGATTTTTCAAATACATACATTATTATTATACTGCAAAGAAATTTCTCGTGATCTGATTGGTTAACAAGCCGGTAACATAATATCATGTTCCCTGGCAAAAACTACGTAAAACAAGTTTCCCTTTTGAGTGCCCCGTAAACATCACTGCACGTGCAATATATCATCCAAAATAGCGGCGTCGATCGATCACCAGACTGGACATTTATGCACCAAACTGCACGTTTTGGTGACGCCAGTTTCCAGTGACGTCAGTTTTCAGTAAATTTGGGCACACAGAAGGGAATTTCTATTTCGTCAGCATACTCAGTTCGTGAAATTATAAAACAGAAAAATGTCTCTTAACGCGCTTTGAAAGGGTAAAACTTTGCAGTATAATAAATTATAATATGAGTATAGAAGTACTCATTCCGGAGTAGTAAGTACTGTAGTATGAATAAAGCTTAACCCCGTTACCACACAATGCCTTTTTAGTGACCTATCTGTTGTTTTCATACAGAACTCTATCGACGAACATTGTAACAATATACTTTATTGACGCACCTTGCGTGATGATCTCTAGGACGTTATCAAACAGTGCTCTACTAGTGCAAGCAGGGTTGCGTCCTTTGTGATGCTCAATTTGAACGCATCTAAGATAGCGTGCTTCAACTTGCTTTCAACAGTACTCAATCAGCATGTAACTTTTGTATCTATGACGCCATATTCTAGTAATACCCTCATTGCGCATCTAGGACTGTGATCTTGATATAATATTTTAATGGAATTTATTTTGCATTTGAACAACTAAGATACTGACTTGTTATTGACATGTTAAAAATGGTCCAAATGTACTTTTTATAACCAGGGCCCGTATTCACCAACCAATCTTAAGAACGTTCTTTGTCTTATTCTTCAGAATTTTCTACATTTGTAAGTAACACACCTTCTGATTGGCCAAACCGAATGGTTTAGCCAATCAGAAGTTGTGTTTCTTACAAATGTAGAAAATTCTGAAGAATTTTTCGGTTTGGCCAATCAGAAGTTGTGTTTTTGACGTTCACAAAATTCCTGCTCTATCACCCGATCTACTTGCTCTGGTCTTAGGCATATCATCAAGAAAATTGTCACTTATATTTTGTTTTTCGCCAGGTAACAACATGTATTTTAGCATGTCTGGCAGGTGTTGCGCTGGGACAATCAACAGAACTTACAGTAGACGTTCTGAACGAAGCTTACAGAGATCTTGATAGGCAAATACGTAAGTCATCAATATTAGCGTCGTCATCATCGTTATCACTGTTCATTCTCAGAGCTCCAGATAGAGGGAGTGATTTTGATTTCAAAATTATTAATTATTATCCACTAAACCCTTTGTTATGGGTACTCATTAGAATCGTCTCATCGAGACGATTCTAATGAGTACCCACAACATAGGGTTTGGAAGAGAAATACCGGATTTAGAATACAAGCATTCCCTCTTATCTAGAGCTCTGCATTCTTTTATTTCATCATCGCTATCGTCATCTTTGTCGTCATCCTCCTCCTGCTCCTCACCATCATCATCATCATTTTTTCTCTACCATCATCATCATAATCATCATCATCATCATTATCGTCATTATCATCATCATTGTCATCATCATCATCATCATCATCATCATCATCTTGATCGGTTGAAATATTGATTGATTTATTGAAATATTATTTGATTGAAATATTGATCGAATGAATAACTAATTGATTGTTTGATTAATAGGTTTATTGATTGATTAATTGTTTGATTTTCGTCATACAACAGTGGAGAAAACAAACTCATCGATCAAATCTTTTTGTAGGCTTCTGCACAGGCAAATTCCTTTGTGGAATTCAGATCGACGCGCTGCTTTTTGCAGACACAGTAGTGTGTATCGAACGTTCTGAAGTGTGTAACCAGGTCAGCGATTGTCCAATGGGCAACGATGAGGTCGGATGTCGTGAGTATCAATCTGTAGCCCTTAACCCTTTCCCAAACAATCCCTGTATTTTTTACGACCCTGAGAAAAAAAGCCTTCTGGACAAAAAAAAAATTGTGGGAAAAGGAGAAAATACTGGTAACCAGCATTTTCTCCTTTTTCCCACAATGTTTTCTTCCATTCCCAAAACAAATGTCAACCCCAACACAAATATCAGTTTTATTTTGTCGTCTGCAAGTGCTTCCAATTTGGACTTGTCTATAATCATGTTGTTTGGTAAAAGAGTTAACCCATTACCAAACGACAATATTTTAGACTGGTCCAAATTGAAAGCGTTTTGCAGACGACAAAATAGAAGTGACTGAAAATTTGAAATTTGTTTTGTGAAGGGTAGAAAACATTGTGGGAAAAGGAGAAAATGCTGGTTACCAGCATTTTCTCCTTTTCCCACAATGTTTTCAAAAGGCTTCTTTTCCAGGGGCGTCAAAAGTAGGGATTGTGTGGTAATGGGTTAAACACATTTTAAGACTATAGTTATCGTATATAAGTGGTCAGTGTAAATCAAGATTAGACTACAAAGTACATGCATTCTGATCTTTGATTTACGCCGCCTGTTTCACTGAAACATTCTGAAAAAGAGCGACCTAAAAATACGACTGGATGGGTTTTTGTTTAAGAAATGATCTTCTTTCTATCGTGGTTTATCCTTCAATAAACCATGGTTTTGTGTTATGAGGCACAATAAATAATCCACGAGGACGAAAGAAGATTATTTCCATTCTAACATGGCTGACTTTAAATCACAGAAAAATAAGTTCATAATTTTTTGATTTATCAAAATGTCCATAGGGTTTATTCGTCTGTTCATAGGGTTTATTTGTCTGATGGTCGTTAAATTCTGGTTTATGTTAACAAGTGTGTGAAATAGTTGTATGTATATATACTAACAATAAGTAAGGGGACTTATACCATGTTATAATTATGCATATTTTCGGTAATGACGGATTTTGGGCCGGTGGCCTTTATTCACAATAAAAGTATTGTATTGTATTGTATTGCATTGTATTGTATTGTATTGTATTGTATTGTATTGTATTGTATTGTATGTTCGGCACTCTTTTGGTTTTAAATCTCGTTTCCTAGAAAACAAAGCTTTCTATCGCAGCTGAAAACGTTAGTTTTTGACCTACTTCTTGTATTGATATACAGTATACTCGAATAAATATATAGCAATTTACCATTGGTTAAAAATGGTGACGTGTTTATTTGGCGGTATCCTGCAGTCTTATTCGCTGTTTCATTTATGATATCAGTATATGCATACATATATGTATACAAGTATTACGGAGGTAATACTTTAGTAAATAAATATGACAGGGACATTCGTTTTCTTGTGCTTATTGGTAATTTTCTCATTTTTTGATTAATTCTTTAGCTTTGTCCAAAAGTGTAACATGACACGTGATTTCGGCTTCATAAACACAGCACAACGAAGGCGTGCTAAAATCTACGTCTAGATTTTTTTATTCCATGCTGCACTAGAAGTATTACGTCTGTATGAATCCGTATTTATCAAGTATCATTTTTTCTTATTCTATGCTGCACTAGAAGTATTACGACTGTATGAATCCGTATTTATCAAGTATCATTTTTTCTTATTCCATGCTGCACTAGAAGGATTATGTGTGTATGAATCCGTATTTATCAAGTATCAATTTTTCTTTATTCTATGCTGCACTAGAAGTATTACGTCTGTATGAATCCGTATTTATCAAGTATCAATTTTTCTTATTCTATGCTGCACTAGAAGGATTACGTCTGTATGAATCCGTATTTATCAAGTATCAATTTTTTTAATTCCATGCTGCACTAGAAGTATTACGTCTGTATGAATCCGTATTTATCAAGTATCATTTTTTTTTTATTCTATGCTGCACGAGAAGTATTACGTCTGTATGAATCCGTATTTATCAAGTATCATTTTTTCTTATTCTATGCTGCACTAGAAGGATTACGTCTGTATGAATCCGTATTTATCAAGTATCAATTTTTTTTTAATTCCATGCTGCACTAGAAGGATTACGTCTGTATGAATCCGTATTTATCAAGTATCAATTTTTTTTTTATTCCATGCTGCACTAGAAGTATTACGTCTGCATGAATCCGTATTTATCAACCATCATTTGTTTTTATTTCGCGCTGCACTAGAAGGATTATGGGTCTACTACATTAAAAGCAACCTTCCGCTTGCTACTTTATGGCGGCATCTTTTTGATTATGCGCACCACATATCAGTATTTATCTTGTACAGGTAAGTGGTGCTTCATAGCAGAGGGGTGGATCTTCGAAGAAAATGACATGCGCAGACAAAAGGTGCCCTACTTAACCAATTACCACACAATCCCTTCTTTTGACGACTCTGAGAATGAAGCCTGTAGAAAACATTGTGGGAAAAGGAGAAAATGCTGGTTACCAGCATTTTCTCCTTTTTCCACAATGTTTTCTACCTTTCACAAGAAAAAATTAAAATTTTCAGTTGCTTTCATTTTGTCGTCTGCAAATGCTTTTGATTTGGACACGCCTAAAATAGTGTCGTATGGTAATTAGTTAACAAATAAGTGCACTGCTTACCTCCAAAGTTAATGACTTAAATTTGGTATATTAAAAGACGTAAGAAAGATTAAACTATCTGAATACATCAGAACAAATGTAAAAACTTGTATTTTTATAGCTCCAGTCTGTGAAAGTGACGAGATAACCTGTTCTGACGACATGAATTGTGGGATACCATGTAACCTGAACTCAGAATGTAATGGTACCGAGGATGAAAAGCATTGCCGTAAGTCTATCGGTCTATCTGTGTGTCTATGTTTCTGTCTGGTTATATGTCCGTCCGTTCGTCCGTCCGTCTGTCTGTCTGTCTGTTCAGTTAATAATTCTTTGTACACCCAAAATAGATGTCAAATAATGTTCGATACCTTTCCACTATCGACTGTACGTATTGTTTCGTATCTCACCATTTCGTAGTTCTAAAACTCTTTACTGATGAACAATCCATGGTTTTAACGACTATGTGAAAGAAGTCTGTAGAAAACATTGTGGGAAAAGGAGAAAATGCTGGCAACTGGCATTTTCTTCTTTTCCCACGTTTTCTATCCTTCCCAAAACAATTTCCAATTTTTAAGTCTCATTAATTTTGTCGTCTGCAAATACTTTGAATTTGGACCAGTCTAAAATTTTGTCGTTTTGAAAAGAGTTTGTCCATTACCACACAATCCCTACTTTTACGATCTTGAGAAAGAAGCCTTTAGAAAACATTGTTGGAAAAGGAGAAAATGCTGGTTACCCTTTTCTCTCAATGTTTTCTACCCTTCACAAAACAAATTTCGAGTTTTCAGTCACTTTTATCTTGTCGTCTGCAAAGGCTCTCAATTTGGACTAGTCTTAAATTTTGTCATTTGGTAAAGAATTAAGCCCCCTATAGTCTGTCCATGACTTATCTCTCAGTTTTGTTACATAACCTTTCAGCGTCGCAGTGCTTTTGTCCAGCAGGGTTCTATAGGTGTAAGGACATGAGGACGTGCGTGCTCAAGTCGCAATATTGTGACGGGGTAGTCGACTGCCCTAATGGAGATGACGAATTTCGATGTGGTAAGTAATTGGGAAACCTTCCTTTTCCTACTTATGTATGCTAATCTATGCTCAATTGTTACTGTAGACTCGAAAGGTATGTGCCCAAAGTACGGTCAGGTGGCAGGGGACTTGGAAACTTGTTCACGGCTGTGGCAATTCATCAGCGAGGTGGCAACATGATTTGCCACAGCCGTGAACAAGTTTCCAAGACCCCTGTCACCTGACCGTACACAGTATAATATAAAGAAACTTATTTAAGTTAAAACTTGCGAGAAGAACAATTTTTTACCCATTCCACCATCAAATGAGAATTTAAATAATGCAGTGAATTTATGTAAGGAATCTTATCAGATAATACTGTTTTTAGCAGCTTGTCGTTTCTTCAAAAACTAAATGCTAGTCTTACTAATAAATGAGATGAAAGTATTTTTGGGCATATCCTCTTGACTGCAAAGTCTGTTTGATATTTTCATGCATCTTTTCTTTAAAAAACGGTGATATGTCAGTTTCAACAGTATTCCAGTCTTATCATGGAGAAAGTACACTTACTTTTGTTTTCCACTGCTTTTACCTATTTGCACAATGCCTTGCTCCAGGACATTTAGAACTGGGTTTTGGACACCATCGTCATGTTTTGAGAACTTATCATAACCCTGCAGCAGGCGACAAGGGAAATTCGGACATTTGCGTGAAGTGTCGTCTCGGATCAGTTTGCGCAGTCCTTGTGGGCTAATCCGAAATGACATCTTTGTTATGATGTAATTTTCTGTCTCGGGCAAGTCTACTTTAACACGAAATCTAATGTAGTCGTAAAGTGCCGTCTCGGATCAGCCTGCGCGGATTACGCAGGCTGATCCGAGACGGCAATTTACGCAATTGTCCGAACGCCCGTTTTCCGCGTGTTTCGAGCCATAAAACAACCTTGAAACGAAAGAAATTTGCTTTCAGCTGATCCTTGTACATGTGTAGACGGCGAGTTTCGATGCACCGATGATCGGGCATGTGTTCCGATCGCTAACGTTTGCGACGGTCATTCGGACTGCATGGACAATTCGGATGAGAGCTCTTGTCGTACGTATAGCTTATGAAATTAATGAGGTTGGGTGAATGAGAAGGAGAAAATGTGTGAGAAAATTCACAGAATCATCCGCTGTTTATGCCCTGTACGGCGCGATTTCAATTCTCACGGCCCTAGGAAAGATGGCTTCATTTCTAACGGCCCTGAAAAAGACGGCTTCATTTCTTACGGCCCTGAGAAGGACGGCTTCAATTCTTACGGCCCTGAGAAGGACGGCTTTATTTCTTACGGCCCTGAGAAGGACGGCTTCATTTCTTACGGCCCTGAGAAGGGCGGCTTTGTTGAGAGGATAACTATGCTGAAAAGCATTTTCTTCTCTTCCAAAAAGTGGTGCCTATTTTTTTTCACAGACGTGTTCCATCATTTGGCTTGCAAAACGCAAAAAGGGGCGTTTGAAAATTTGCGTAAAGTGTCGTTTTGGATTAGCCTGCGCAGTCTGCGCAGGCTAATCTTAGATGGCACTTTACAACTATTTTAGATTTTATGCTACGGTAGACTTGGGTGAAACAGAAAGTTACATGAAAACAGAAAGTGTCATTCGGGTTGAACTGCGCAGGCTGGTCCGAGACGAAACTATACGCAAATGTTCGAATGCACCTCTTAGCGTTTTGTTGGCCATTTGAGTAAGGCATTAGGGTACTATATGCTTAGGCTCTCAATAGCATAAGACCACCGTCTGGTTACGAGCTAAGCGACTATATTATCTTGCAGGAAGCCAATCCGTTGAGTCAAAGACCAAATAGGTAGGAGTAAAATACCGGTATTTAACGGTTGATTGTACGTGTTTAACGTCGTTTTCAACATAATTTCTGTTATATCACGGCGACAAGTGAATCTATCCATGCGTTCCCTGAATTCTTTTACCAGTACTCTGCACAAATTTTCTTTCCAAGCCACTGGCTGCTTTCCCATATAACCATCGTCAAAACAATGATCAGTGATCAAAGAGGAATGAATGTTGCCGCAATGACTATTATCAGTCCTCTGAAAGAAATTGGCGGAGCCCGGGATCGAGCCTGCAGTCCCCTGCTCTCAAGTCCTGTAGACGAGTATAGAGGTTTATCATCTTGTACTGTATCAGGTTTCGTCTTGAAAGTGTTTTTTTTATTTTATTCCATTAACCCTTTCCCAAACGACAAACTTTTGGACTAGACTAAATTGGAAGCATTTGCAGACGACAATTCAACTCTTGCTGAAAAGATGATTTCTGTCTATGATAGGGTTGAAAACGTTGTGGGAAAAGGAGAAAATGCTGGTTACCAGCATTTTCTCCTTTTCCCACAATGTTTTCCAAAGGCTACTATTCCAGACCCGTAAAAACCAGGATTGTTTAGGAAAGGTTTAAAAGCTGTTAATCTTTCACTTGCTTGTAAAGATGGCCTTAATATCAAACATTAAAATGAGCCAATGATTGCATTTTCATGGAAAAAGGGGACTTAATCAATATCTCTCGTGCATGTACAAAATTTTATGAAACTTTATTGTTTATCAAGCGGGCTTAGAGTATAATTTCATTATATGGACCCATAACAATATAGCCATGTGTATGTTCAAAACACATACCTCTTTCGTGTTTCTATTAAAAAAAAAAGGATTTTATTTTGGGGGGTGTTGGAAAGGGAGTACATCATTTCAACGAAATAATTTGTTAATCCTTGGCTGTTAAGGCAGTAGACCCTTAATACAAACCAACATCTTCCACAATAATATTATCCTACAAAATTAGCTACGATCAAAAATGAGAATTATTGTACAACTTTAACCGAGTCACGTTTTCCTTTTTGTCCTTCTAAGAATTGTCATCTATCGATCTAAAACACTATATTCTCATTACAAAGGGAGATAATAACTATCTCCCTTTTCTGGAAACTAACAAAAGTATGAACAAATAATTTAAAGATAGACATCAAAGGAATTTCTGGTCGATTAAAAATGTGCAAAAGAATTACATCTGTAGAAACCCCTATTTTTCAACTTTCAAGGGATTTTATGCCATGCTGCACTAGAAGTATTACGCGCCCGCTACCTTAACCCATTACCAGGAAGAAGCCTTTAGAAAACATTGTGGGAAAAGGAGAAAATGCTGGTAACTAGCATTTTCTCCTTTTCCCACGATGTTTTCTACCCTTCACAAAACAAATTTCAAATTTTGAGTCACTTTTATTTTGTCGTCTGCAAATGCTTTCAGTTTGGACCAGTCAAAAATATTGTCGTTTGGTAATGGGTTAAGTATACGATTCAAAAACATTTTGTGGACACTGTATATCAAGACCATACTGCACAAAACGTGCAGTCGGATGTTGGAGGTACACTGGTGTTGGTAGTTTGACCAAAAGCATACCTTTTAAATAGCCACAATTGTGATTTTATTATCGGTTTGAATGTTTCATTTCATTTATTTAGCATGTCAAAATTAAAGTTAAACCGTACACATCCTTCTCAGTTTCAGCGGGGCATACACTGATACTTGCGTAAAGTGTCGTATCGGATCAGCCTACGCAGTCCGCGCAGGCTAATCCGAGACGGCACTTTACGTCTACATTAGATTTTGTTGTTCATTAGACTTGTGCAAAACAGAAAATTACATAAAAACGGAAATTGCCGTCTCGGATTAGCCTGCGCGGAATGCGTAGGCTGATCCGATACGACACTTTACGCAGATGTCCGAATACCTCTTTCCGCCTGTTGTAAGCCATATCTAACCAACCCTTTTTCAGCTGCTGGGTGTTTCTGCACTGCGGGCGAACTGGTATGTCCTAACTCGGGAACATGCTTACCACGAGGTCAGATCTGTAATGGAGTTATCAACGAATGTGGTGGTTCTAACGAAGAGGACATTTGCACTTAGGCTGGCTTTCAAACCGCATATAGAATGGCAGTGGGGGTTGAATATAAGAAAAGCCAGTCCGATGTTCGGACTCAACCGATAACCGTTAAGCATCATCGGGCCTGACTTCTCAAAGTTATGCTGACTAGTCAATGGAAATGAAAATACAATTAAATTCGATTTCAAAACTGTTTTGCCTTGAATTTGATTATACATCGAATTTTTGGGTATTATTTTCACAGTAAATTGATTGGTTTAAGGCAGTGGACCCGTAACAGAAAACAGCTACATTTATTGCCACTATAATATTATACTACACAATTTGCTATGATTTAAGATAAGTATAATTGTACTGCTTCAACTGAGCCACTTTCTTTTTTATTTTTTATTTTCTTTCTTAGAATGATAATTTATAAATCTAAAACCATTATATTCTCCTTAAAAAGGGAGATAATAAATACCCCATTTTCTGGAAATTAACAAAAGTGTCAACAAATAATTTTAAGATAGATATCATAAGAATTTCTGGCCGGTTAAAATTATGCAAAAATATTACATCTGTATAAATTTGTATTAATCAAGCATCAAGAAATTTTAATCCATGCTGCACCGGAAGTGTTACGGGTCTACTACTTTAAACCTAATCATTTCACGTCGATGCGATTAAGGTCTTTCTATTAACCAATCTCGACGATAGTTGTAGTGATGTGGGTAGTTCTCAGTGCATTCCCCGATCATTAGGGGATTCGAGCTCAGAACCAGTCGATCAGCTGATTCATTGATTCTAAATTTCACTGTAAAAGACAACAAAACTTAAGAATCCCCAATATTGAGAACGTTTGCAGAAACCAAATTGAATTTGTGACCCATCACGCAAAAAGAAACCTTCTAGGAACTTCGAAAAGTGGCTGCTCGAATTGCACAGGCTGACCAGGAAGACACTTTTCTCTTTCAGGACATTTTTTGTATGAAAAGTGGTCATTGTACATTGTTTTACAATCTTTTTTGAATTATCACTTAAACTGACCTGCACTATCGTTGATCAGGGCCCGTATTCACCAACCATTCTTAAGAACATTCTTAGTCTTATTCTTCAACTTTTCGTCAGTGTGAAAGTAACAGAACTTCTGATTGGCTAAACCATATGGTTTAGCCAATCAGAAGCTCTGTTACTTTCAATGTCAGAAATTCTTGAAGAATAAGACAAAGAACGTTCTTAAGAATGGTTGGTGAATACGGACCCTGTTTTCATCTTATTGATGTACAGAATTCCCAGATGGTCCCTTTTTTTCGTGATGGGTCACATATGATCTTTTTTAAGGGCAAATGAGTTTTTTTTAGACAAACACAAGATACCTATTACCCCAAAGTGTTTTCAAAAGCATTCTACGGTAAAAGTGAGGGACGGTCTGGCGAGGTTTAGCTCTTTAACCAAATGACATACAGAAAAAGGATATTGACTCGTCCAATTTAAACATTTGCGGACGACAAAATAAATGTTCGTCTGTTCTGGCATCATTCTCTCCCGCCAGATGGCGTTCTACAAATAAACATCTTTTGGGTATCCTGGGTACAGAACCGGACTACTTTTTTTACGCGACAACCGATACTTTGAATTTTGAACTAAAATAAACGTTTACTCAATGAAACGCCAGCTGGTGCAATTCATTCAACTATAACCCCAGTGGTTTAGAGAAATCTGGAGCTAAAACGGGTCTGATTTTTCCTCAAACGTTTTGATATAAGCCATTTTCGTCGTTACTACTTTATAGTGCGTATTACTACGGGGGAGTTATGCGTCATATAAGACAGCTCGAATCTTCGAAGAATATGACAGGCGCAGACAATGGTTCTGACATTACATCATTCGATCAGAAACGATGGCGGTGACAACACTACCACCACCACTTGCAACAACAACAACAACAACAACAACATATACTACTTAAACAACAACGACAAGAGAGAGAAAAAAAAAACTACATGAAAATTAATTTTCAAAACTGGTCTCTTCTAGACTTTCAGTTTTTAAAGTGTGGTGTTGCCGATCCTGATTCTGGGTTCCTATTCACCAACAATTCCCAAGAACATTTTCAGTTTTATTCTCCTAGTTTGTCAAAGCCTGAAATTAACACAACTTCTGATTGGCTAAACCGAATGGTTTACTTTCAAAGTTGGAAAATTATGGAGAATAAGACCAGGGCCCGTATTCACCAACCATTCTTAGGAACGTTCTTTGTCTTATTCTCCTAACTTTTCTACATTTTGTAAGTACCACAACTTCTGATTGGCTAAACCATTCTGTTTTGCCAATCAAAAGTTGTGTTACTTACAAATTTGGAAAACCCTGGAGAATAAGACTAAGAATATTCTCAAGAACATTTGGTGAATACAGGCCCAGGAATGTTCTTTGTGAATGGTTGGTGAATACGGACTCTGGTTGATACACTTTTTTTCTCTAGACACTTGCCATGTATACAATTTGTTTACATACCACGGCGTTCGTTCAGCAGAAACGGAATGTCCTATGCAGATGGTCGCTGAGTACTTGTTTTATGATGTCGTTGTTTCCTCTATTATATACCCAGCAGTGAAATCCTGGAATTTCCCAGTGTAATAAATTTTGATATCATCACTAGTGACGATATCAACTTTCACTTTCACTTTCTGCTGTAATTTAGGAACTACTTTTTTATATTAAGCATTTATAGATAGAATTTGTTGTTTTTCAAACGAAAAATTAAAAATAATAATGTTAATAAGGTATATAATAAATAGAATAATCAACTGGTTATTTTTGATATGAAAAATATCTCACTCGGATGCGTCGTAAGGCGTTAAAAAAAACTCGTGCTGCGCACTCGTATTTTCAACGCCTAACAACGCATCCTCGTGAGATATTTTTCATATAAAAAATAACCAGTTGATTATTCTCTATATTATAACTAGTGTGCTACCAAGATGGCCAAAACGTGGTGGCAATCAGAAAAAGCCCATACAGTGCTTACTTTGAAGACCTGAGTACATTTAAAAACGCACACATTGGCTTTAGATTAATATCTTGGACGATAATAAGTCCGTGACAACAAAAATTCACATAGTCAAATGTCAATATTTAATGGCTCCGTGCCTAAAATTTCATAAAAGTCAAATGAATACTTCATTATAAATCAAAACTTCTATTTGTGTTGTCAAAAAATGAAATTTACAGTCAACAGTTTTACCACCGCAAACATCAATTGAATACTGACATCCCTGACTCATAGATCACTCTTTGGCTGCTATATACATTTCAGTGGAATATTATTCACTCTTGAATCGGTGCCTAACAGGAGTTTGACCTCACTTTGAAATGAGTACCACACACACTGAAAGAATCATTGTGATCTTTACGGTGGCCACAATCAATATTATATTTAAGAAATAATCTTAATCTTCTTTCTATCGTGGTATATCGTTCAATAAACCACAGTTGTGAGTTATGAGGCACAATAAATAATCCACGAGGATTGTCGCAGATTTTACCACGTTTTCTCTTGCACTGTGTTTATAGAGCCAAAGTCGAGTGTCATGTTACAATCGCAAATTTCAAATTTTGGCCACACAAACTAAGGCTTTTGATTTGAAATAAAGTATTCATCTTATTCTTATGAAATTGTGGGCACTGACCCATTAAATATGGACATTTGACATTGTAAATTTTCATTGTCTTGGATTCATTTTTGTCCGAGATATTAGTATCGAAACTAAGGTGTGTGCTTTTAAATGTTCTAAGAATATTTGTATACCGTGCTGGGTATGGTACAGAAAACGCTGGCTATCAAAATAGCACAAAATGTGCTTGCTATCAAAACAGCACAAAATGTGTTTGCTATTCCCCCCACAAAAATGATATATTGGTTGGTTGATATCAAGACAGCCAAAAAGTGCTATTGATGCAAACTACGCATAGCGTGCTTGTTATGAAAACACAGCCATCTATACCGTGCTGGCTATCAGGACAGCACATACCGCTTTTGCTGTTACGCATCAATATTTTCTTGTAATGCAACTGCAACAAAATTTCTGAGCAATGAGATGACAAAGTAACCATTATGGGGACAAACTCTCTACGAATTCAGACTAAGCAACAGAGGTCCAGATAGAGGCAGTGATCTTGATTTCAAAATTAGTGTCTCAATGTATAAAATTAATGAATTAATACTTTCAGCATCATTTCGACAACAGGAACTATCGTAAATGGCTCGTTTTCAGACTGTTCGTTCTGTGTAAGATAATCTTGGATCTGTGGAGTCTGATCTTGGTTTGTCGAGGCTATAAGATAAATATTTTTCTGAGATCTAGTGGATAGTTTTATTTTTCAGCCGTCGAAAGATGGCAAGTTTATTATTTGGGCGCTTAGATGCTACGTTCCTACTTATGTCGGCGGCTAAACTGCTTGTTGGACTAGATGTTATTACCGTGAAGCAATTAGGTCTTTTGAAATATGTGCAAGGCAAAAATTGTTTCTCCTTTTTTTACTGCAAGCCCTTTGATTGTACACGCAATATGAACGAGTACATTACGGATCCATTAATTGTGAGGTATGAGGTGAAACTAATATACCACTCGAGCTATCGCCCTGGCGGTTTATTTTTTGTGTTTCATAGCGCACTTGTAAGCGTTTATTAAATGATAAACCACTATAGAAAGATTTTCTGAATCGTATGAGTCTAAAAAATGCTCGAGTCTTTGGAGAGCTTAATTTCACTTTTCTCACCGAGACAAAGGCAACTTTTTATCAGTGTCAGTCTTTTTATCATATGACATACGACATTCTCTCGAGTTTTACCGATCCTGACAGAGTAGGCTGTGAGACCATTTGGGAAATAAAGGGAAAATATTAATAAATACTGTTACGAGCCAAGCGTAACGAAAAAGAAAACCAGCAACAAGCCTTTGATAATTAGCAATACTTATTAATAACCAAAGACAAAAGAGTACAATAAGAGTTAAAATTGAATGATATTTGACAATTTTTAATCTTAGAACAAGAAATAGAATAAGTCCATCAAAATCAAGACTTAGGTTAGAATTACAAAAATAATGAAATTTCTGAATCCTAAAGCCTAGATTAACAATATTTCAACTTGCAGGTAGATATGAGCAACTTGTTTTAATATAAAGTAATTCCAACTTGCAGATCTAAAATCCAAGTTAAACCCAACACTTTTCACTAATTCTGTATCCTCCAATCGACAATTACCAAGTAAGTCATTCCTATTTATATCAACTTGGAAAATTAGTCTTTTTTAGAAAGATGACATCATGAATTAGTAAACAGCTTGTTTACCAACAACCTGTTTCTAAAATTAATCACAATGGAAAAACCGAAATAATTATGTTCCACATGTTTCTAGAATATTCTGAAAACAAAGTCACCGTTTATCCTATGTACATGATACTTCCCCTTCGAAATGAAAAGAAAGTTTTAAGAATTAAAACTTTCTTTTGTTAAAGAATTAAAACTTTCTTTTGTTAAAGAAAGTTTTAAGAATTAAAACTTTCTTTTGTTAGAATATTTATATATAAAGCATATCAGTAGATTTAACTGTACATGAAAATACATAACAACAAATGTAAAGTTACTATTTACAAGTAAGAGTCTAGTCAGGGATAATATTATCCCTACCTTTCATGTGTCTGATATCCATGTTATTATAATGTTATTAATCAAGTGATTTCGTATTGGCCCAGTTACAGGTCCGAGGTCGGCCGTATTGGCCCGAGGCCTCCATCGGCCTCGGGCCAATACGGCCGACCTCGGACCTATAACTGGGCCAATACGAAATTACTTGATTAATGACAGTTTTATTAATTAACCTTTACCAAACAATCTCTGGTTTTTACAACCCTGAAAAAAAAAAGCCTTCTGAAACATTGTGGGAAAAAGAGATAATGCTAGTAACCAGCACTTTCTCCTTTTTCCCACAATGTTTTCAACCCTGCTGGAAACAAATATCAATTTTTGGGTTACGTTTACTTTGCCGCCTCCTTGAACGTGATTGGATTAAAGTAAGCGCAGACGTTCACGCCACTGAACTTTCGACCAATCACGTTTAAGGATTTCTGTATTGGTCGCGGGTCATCAATATTGATACGAGGTCAACTGTATTGATTGGAGGTCAAGTCGTATTAAGCCGGGGTCACGACCTGTATACTATACGAAGTCAGAAATGTGACTGGTATCGCGTGGACCGGTTTCCATATATAAATTCCATATATTAAATAGTTAATTAATAAATTCTTATAAAAGCAGACTCCACCGGAGTAACGTTGATTCTTGTTTTTCATTTTATGAATAAAAATCAGAGGATTATAATCACTATATACATTGATGGGTGTAGGAGAAGACGACAAATATATTTAAAAATGTTGAAAAGCAAGAATAAGAGATAAACACTCTTTTTCTATTGTTGAGTAATTTTTCTGATGTTTATAAATCAAACTTTTTAGAAAAATAGGATGATTGATCTACACCATAACAAGCTTCTTGAAGTAAAACACCACCTGCACCAGTATCACTGGCATTTAATGCAAGCTTAGTTTCTTTTCCAAAATTAGGAGCTAAAAGAACTGGTTCATTTTTTAGTATGGCTTTTACTTTATCGAGAGCTTTTTGACAAACATTATTCCATATAAATCTTTTGGGTTTGCAGAGAAGACTTGTCTGTGGCTCAGCAATGACAGAAAAATATTACCACAGAATGTCCTGTAGTAACCAGCCATTCCAAGAAATCTTATAAGTTGTCTTTGGCATGTAGGTATAGGAAAATCACTAATAGCTTAAATTACCTTAGCTTCAAAAGGGGTTTACCTATCTTTGTGCAACAACATGAACCAAAAATATTAAACTAGCATGATAACACTCACTTTTAACAAGCTTAATTGTTAATTTGGCCTAACTCAGTCCGTCAGAGAATTCTCTGTTAGTCTTTAGATGTTAATTCCAGTCATGGCTGTGAATGATGACACCATCGATGTAAGCTCTACAGTAGTGCAATCCAAATATCACCATGTTGGTAGGCTTTGAAATGTTGCTGGCGAATGTTGAATGTTGCTGGCGAATTTTTCATCCCAAAAGGCACAACTTTGTACTGATAAAGTCCGTCAGGAGTTACAAATGCAGAGATCCCTTTAGCTCTTTCAGTGTAATGAATTTGCCAAAATCCTTTAAGAAGATAAAATTTAGTAACATATTTTGCATGACCAATATTGTGAATGCAGTCATGTATTCTTGGCACTGGAAACGAATCAGCCTTGGTCACAGTATTAACTTTTCTATAGTAAGTGCACATACGAAAAGTTCCATCTATCTTTGGTAACAGAATATAGGGAGAACTTCATTCACTTTGACTAGGCTCAACAAAGCCATTGTGTAATAGATACCTGATTCCTTTCTAAGATGCTCCAATTTCTTGAGATTCATTCGATATGGGTGTAGTTTCACTGGTTTTAAATTTTCAATGTCCACATCATGGTGAATTGTTTCTGTCCGTGTTGGAATATCAGGGAACAGGTGCTCATATTCAGAAAATAACCTTTTTAATTCATGTTTTTTTTTTTTTGTAATTCATGTTTTTTTTTTTGTCATCTGTGATCCCCGCCCGGGTGGCTCAGTGGTGACCGTGTTGGGCTCATGACCTGGTGGTTGTGAGTTCGATACCCGGTCGAGGCGAACTTTCTTTCCGTCGTATTTTCGCCTCTCACCTCTGTTTAAGCATTTGAGAAAAGTAGTCGGTGGCTTTTGAAAGAAAGTTGTCTTAGTACTGGTATGAGAAAGCCAGGAAACACATGTGCGTCACCGACCGCCATGATATGACCTAAGCTGTCTAAGTGGCTTTAAAACCCGATACAACCAACCAATCTAACTGTGAAAATTGTTTAGCCAAATTTCTCAAAATATCAGAATTCTTAAGTTTTAGGTTTAGACTTGTCAAAGCTCACTTCTTCACAATTTATGTCTTCATGGTTAATATGATTTTGATTTTGAGGGACTGGTGAAACTACATTTATTTGTGAAATATTTGAATTATTCCCTATCAAGTTCAACATACTTTTTTAACATATCGTCGGTTTGCTTCCAAAACCTCGTAACTACAGCTTGTAACAAGCTGTAGTTACGAGGTTTTGGAAGCAAACCGACGATATAATATGACATAATTACTTTTGCTTTCGCTTGCCAGTTGTTGTTTTCACGGAATTTAAGCCGCTGATCTTTTTCTCTATAGAATAAGGACCAAAATATCTTGTTTGTAGAGGCCTACCAGGAGCTGATAAAAGAGCTGAAACCTTATCTCCAGGTTTAAAACTTCCATTTTTACTATTCTTGTCCTATTTTTCTTTCATTTTAAATTGAGTTTTCTCTAAATTTGATTTTGCCTCTTCACAAGTTTTAAATAACCTGTCTGTCGATGCAAAATGGGAAAGCATCTCGAAATCTTGAGCAGTCGCAAAGTTTTATGATAATCTTTCCGATCAACCACGTCCGAGCTCATCAATCAAGTTTGTTAATAGACTGTGTTTCTTCTTCGTCGGACTGCAAACAGTTTGAGCCCATTCGTTCTGACCCTTAAGCATATAATTTTGTACAAAGGCTATACAAGGGTCTTGAAAAAACGGGATCATTCGATAAAGGATTCATAATTTGTCAACTTGCACACTAAATCAAATAGGAAATTTTCTAAATTTAAGTCATGCACAGAAACAATCGCCCTCGGCTATGACAACATGACAAATATACTTGCATATCTTGTATTTCATGTATGCATACGTGAAAAACAGATAAGAATCGATAATCAAGAAAATTACTTTTTGAATTTTCCTAAGAACGAAATAACAGAAGGGGTTGGTCAAGAATATAATTTATGTTGTGGCAAAAAATCACAAAGACATGACTAAACTGAAAACTGGACAGATTGTGAGTATATTCGTAACTCGCATATACTTCTCCTCAAATCCAGATTTATCTATTTATTCATTTATTTATTTATTTCTAGTACAAAGTTAAAAATAATTTCGAAATGTATGTTATCAGATATTTTCTTCTTCAACACCGTGGATGTTTTAGAATGAAATGAATCATGGATTTTGTGTGTGTGTGAAAGATCGAAGTTTATTTCGTCCAGTGAACAGCATCGGTAATATTTTAAAGAGTGACGCAGCAAAAAGTATTGCCGATTATGTTATTTCAAATTTCGGGTAACGGTAACATAACATGATTATATAATTACTAGTTTACAAAACCTTAAACGAGTTAAAGAACAAAGACTCGGACTTTGATGAATCATGCGTCCAATAAGGTAGTTTTATGTGTTTTTAACATAGTTCCAGCGGCAACCTGGTCAGGTACATCCATTGATTAACTAGTATTATCTGCTAAAAGGTTAATATTTGCATAAATGTCATCAACAATATCATTAAGATATATATGAAGAAATAAAAGAGGTCCAAATATAGATCTCTGAGCCACACTGGCTTGAATATGACAAGATTCAAATACCACTTTGTACACTAAACCGTTGAAATCGAATGGAAGCATAATCAGAGCACCAGGACAATCATTTGCCTCTAATACCAGCTGTGCGCAACTTGAACACTAGGCTTTTATGCCAGTCTTCGTCCAATGCTTTGCTTATATAAATGATTACTACTCTAAATTCCGATCCATCATCTAAAGCTTTACACATGTTATTATAAAGCAATGCTACTGGATTAACAGTGGAATAAAACCTAGCTGGTAAGGAGTAAAGAGGTTGGAGTCCTTCAGATAGGTATGGACATGCTTGAATATGATTCGTTCTAAGACTTTTTCAATAGTTTTTTTATAATAAAACATGTCTGTATTTAAAAGGGACAGATGATATCTACCGTGATGATGGAAAAGGAACTTGTGTTCAGTGAGTTATTAATATAAATCTCATAAATACTGTGACATTTATGCCATTTGGGCCAAAAACTTTGCTTTGTTTACACATTCAATTGATGAGTTAGAGAAATATTTACCTGGGATTTTGCTGGTCTAACCTATGAATTATCGATCTGTATCACCCACCATTATGATAAGGTTAACAACCGAAGCAAGGACGGCGCCTTCAGAAAGCTATGCGATGGCACCCGAACCAGACACGAACGCAACACAAATGTGTAAATTAATACTAAGTAGCCAACCCGCAGTGCACACGAAGAGCACACGATGGCTACACGACCTCGTGTTGAAGGTATAATGCATATAGGGTATAATGGGTATAATTAGGTGACGAAGACGTCACATGACCTCTTGATGGTATAAAACCTTCAGCCCACAGTGGGAAATTCAATTGCTGATCAGAGATTATCAGGGTGGGATATGCAGTATTCTGTCTTTATTACAAACATAATCAACATTTTATTGAAATTTATCATGTCACCAAAGGCAGTAAGAGGCAAAGGGAAGAGATTGTCTGAGCATGTAAGAGTTCTGTTAGTTGTATCAAAAACAACGTGGCCGCCTTTTTTTTCACAGATTGTTTCGTCATTAAAGTATGCCATTCTGCTGGAAATGAATTATGATTAATTGTGATTGAAGCCTTGGAACAGTTGCTGAGGACTTATTGTGGAAAAAGCTGGCTTTTTGTGTATATTCATGTCAAAATTACACAGGTGAAACGCTTTATGTTGGCGTCACACAATCTCGAATTTGACATCAGATGGCCATACAAATATGGACCTTTTAATTTCTCACGAAGATCGTCCCGATATTAGTAGACAGCCAATCAACAGCCGAAGCAAGGACGATGCCTTCAGAAGGCCACGCAATGACACCCGAACCAGACACGAAGGCAACACAAATATGTGAATTTTATATTAACTCATTATCACACAGGAAAATTTTAGACTGGTCCAAATTGAAAGCATTTGCAGACAACAAAATAAAGGTGGCTGAAAAATTGAAATTTGTTCTGGGAAAGGTAGAAAAAACTGTGGGAAAAGGAGAGTGCTGGTTACCAGCATTTTTACCTTTTCCCACAGTGTTTTCAAAAGGCTTCTTTCTCAGGGGCGTCAAAAGTAAGGATTGTGTGGTAATGGGTTAAGTAGCACATGACACACGAAGACCACACGATGGCTAAACGAATTCGTGTTTAGGGTATAACACGTTCGAACTAAAGCCCCCGTCACACCAAACTAGTTCTAAGAACGTCTTACTCCGAGATAATCGGAAAACGGGTTGCGGTCGGGGTAAAACGTGTAATTTTGGCCTGATAATGCCTGTTCGAAGCCCCTGTCTTTACCATACCTGTTTGCTCAAGAGATATTTTTGACATAGCAAAGGAAATATTTTCAAATGGCAAAATTTGGGGTTTTTTTTACAATCGTTCTGAAAATTATATTTCACCATTTAGCAGTTTAACTCTTTCGGCGCCACAGGCGAAAAGAATGACTTTTACGGACGAATAGATTAAGATCAGACTGCACAGAACATGTAGTCTGATTTTTTATCTATATCTTCCGCTATTGTAGTCAAGCCTATACAGTCAAAATCTTTATAAGTCTTAACAGATTGTATGTAGAGCCGTGCAGAGAGGTCAAGTTCATTTATTTGGTGCTGAAAGACTTAAGGGTTAAAATTTACGATTTCCTTGTTTAACTCTTTCCCAAACAATCCCTGGTTTTTACGGGTCTGGAATAGAAGCTTTTTGAAAACATTGTGGGAAAGGAAAAAATGCTCGTAACCAGCATTTTCTCCTTTTCCCACAATGTTTTCTACCCTATCATATAGGAAAAACATTTTTTAGGAACGGTTTATTTGTCATCTACAGAATGCTTTGAATTTGGTCTGGTCCAAAATTTGCCGTTTGGGAAAGGTTTAAATGTGTGATTTTAGACCCGAACTTGTTGTTTTTTCTAATAAGAAATCGAAGATATAGAGGATATTTGCTTTTTTTCGGTGTAAGATCGAAATTTATTCCATCGAGTGGACACCATCGGTAATATTTTCACGAGTGGCCCAGCCACGATTGAAAATATTACCGATGGTGTTCACGAGATGATATAAATTTCGATCTTTCGCCGAAAAAAACAAATATTCTATTTATTTTATGCTTTTAACCCTTTCTGGGAGGAGCTTTATCAAAATTCAGTACAGTACTTTTCCCTTATTCCCCGTGGCGTACCCCTCCCGCATAGCAACGTTACGTCAAGCGCGTAAAATGTAAGGTTTATGACGTCATATTTCCCATCTGGTTGTTAGGCACGCGCAATTTACCTAGGCAATAAGAACGTGAAAATCGTTATTTTCACTGGTGGTACCAGTGTAAGATCGAAAAATATTTTCACTGCCATTTCTCGATATCCTACCGGAAAGCATTAAATATGTTCAAATCTTATTGGTTATTGATAAATCGTTATGCCCCTTTGGCGATTAAGCTTATTTATTTCAGTTTATATAAGGCTTTAATTGATGTATTTATCTCTCGGCCAACATCACATTGAAACTATAGCCTCTATATATCTGTTGTTTGTTTAATTGTTTTGTAATTAAAGTAACAGTACATGTATTTTATTTATATCCAGAAATATAGAGCAAGTGTCCATGTCTATGCCTTCCTGGTGGTTCTGTTTCCCGCGCTTCGCATAAAAATTCTGTCCGACCCATAGGCTACATGTCCAAGTGTAAACGTTTGAATGAATATTCAGTGCTGAGGGAAATTAATATATCGTCGGTTTACTTCAAAAACCTCGTAACTACAGCTTGTTTCAAGATGTAGTTACGAGGTTTTTGAAGTAAACCGACGATATCTTGTTCAGATTATCATCATCAGTCATCAGGCAGAATTTGGCCAAGCGGTGAATTGAAAGAGCTACACCTGGGTTCAAGTCCTGTATGTTACATCTTCGCAGGCCAAGACTGACGATCCACTACGTAAATCTACCCTTGGCGGATCGACCTTGATTTTTACATTCACCCGATACGCTTTTTCATTGGATGCAGCCAGCTCTAGCTGCAACGAATGAAATCACTCGTAGCATTTCATCTTCGATAAAAATAGAACAAGGTCTCTACCTTTCGAATAGGAGGTAAACATGGAAACCCACATGGATGTCTGCTTATCGCTTCATGTGTATTCGTAAGCGGTTTGTAAAACGATATTTCATTTCTTTTTAGAAATATGTTGTAAAAGGGGGTGGGGGGGGGGGGGGTAATCACCAGCATCCAATAGAGGGCGCATCGCAGGAATCTCGAAATCGGGCTCAATCAGCCAAGGTAAGATCCACGTAGTGATCGTAAACTTGGCTCGCGAAGATGTGTATGTTACCGACATGGCTATCTACTCGACTAGATATATGCAAGTTATTGCAGACTCTTCTGTACAGTCCGGCACTTTTATGAACTTTTATGAATAAGAATTATGGATGTACATTTTCATCCACGCGTTTTTATCCACACGTTCTTTATGACGTAATCGTCTAGTACCCCACTGACGCGCCCAAGGTCATGTGCTTTACTGCATATTCAAAAAGTAGTCACATGACGGAGCTTGGATTGTGAGCTTCATTATTTATTCAAACAGTGCTCAAATAATGCATGTAGGATTTTTTCAAAGAGAACCATCGGACGGCAATATATATTTTGTATAGAAAGTCACTTAACCCATCTAGGATGGCGATTTTTTTTGTGTATTCGTATAGTAGTAAATTGACGTGAATTGGGTTTGTACCTGAAAGATTTTCTCCTCAATCACTATGGACGCTGCCTTTCTGAGGTATCTAGATAGTGCCCACACCCAAGCTTGTGGACTTAAGAAAACTTTAACTTTAGTAATCTTACACGATCAGAGATACAGAAAATCACTTACAGATGAATCTTAACAAATATTCGAGGGTTAAAAATAGGCGAAAATATCAACACTCAATTTCCGCTTATTAATTCAGTCAAAAGTAATATTTTATCAAATTTTGCTTGAAACATTTCACATACCTTTTCGTATCTTCTTATTTCTGAATCCAAAATACCATGTTTTCACGAATCTGGAGTAAAACGTTTTTCAAAACATTGTCAGAAGAGGATAAAATGAAGTTGACTGATTGATTGATTTCTGATTATTCATTGTCGCCAATGGTTGCCCAGTAGGGAGCCGTTTGGTCTCCCCCTTCGTCCCAAGAATCTATGTTACGGGAGATTGTGCAAGATACAGAGCGAAACCGGTTTCTAAGTTATGTCTGGTTCTTTGGTGTGCTCATGCTCAGGCCTCTGAAATTCCATTGATCTATTACGGGATAAAGAATTTTTCATTGTTCTATCATGGGATTTTAAAGAAGATTTTTTTATATCGGACACCGTTACTATAAATAGCAGATTGGTGATTCCCTCTTTATTCTATATAATAAGACAAGGTGTGCAACGAAATCGAAATTTGAACACCGTCCCCTTTCCGAGATGATATTTAAACGACAACAGGAAAATAAACGTAGTAACTGATGCAGATGGGTTCACAAATGATTTTTCTTGTGAGCCATGACACCTTGCCTTTATTATATACAGCAAAGAAGCAGTTGCCACTGTGCTATATATAGTAACGTTGTTGAAAATTTCATTATTTCGTAATACATACAGGCAATGTACCAATATGCTTTCATAAGTGTACAAAGATCGACCATGGAAAATTTTATTATTCTGGGATGGATGAATGTAAATTCAAAGGCCTGTGGTTCATGTATAGCAACTTCACAGGGGGACCTAGGTAAACGTCTAATCTGAAATACTTTTTTTAAAAATCTTTACCAAACGACAAACATTTTAGACTGGTCCAATTTGAAAGCATTTGCAGTCGACAAATCAAATGTAAATCAAACATTGAAATAAGTTTTGGGAAGAGCAGAAAATATTATGGGAAAAGGAGAAAATGCTGGTTACCAGCATTTTCTTCTTTTCCCATAATATTTTCAAAGCGTTCTCTCTCAGGGTCGTTAAAAGTCGGGATTGAGTGGTAAAGAGTTAAAATTTATGTTAAATGGCAAGCCAAAAAGTTCGAAACTTCACCCAAGTGACCCATGGTTTGATGCCACAAGTGTCTTGTTTTACCCGATCTATTTGCACCGCTCTTAAGCATAATATCAGAAATTTGCCATTTATACTTTGTTTTACGTCAGGTAACAACAACATGCATACTGTCATGTCTGGCAGGTGTTGCCATCCAACAAGTAGTCGTTTCATTAGGAGACGTAGAACAAGCTTACAGAGATCTTGATAGGCAAATCCGTAAGTCATCATTTCCACCGTTGTTGTCACCATTCTTTTCAATGTTTATTTATTCTTTTGACTCCCCCCCTCCTCCTCCTTTTCCTCCTCCTTGTCATCATCATCATCATCACCGTCACCTTCTTCTTCTTCTTCTAGCATTTATTCATCATCATCATCATCATCATCATGTTCTTTTTCTTGTTGTTCTTGTTCTTCTTCTTCTTCAGTTCTTGTTCTTGTTCTTGTTCTTCTTCTTCTTCTTCTTCTTCTTCTTCATGCATTTATTCATCATCATCATCATCATTATCATCATCATAGCATCGTCATCATGCATTTATACATCAATTTTTATACATGTATTTATTGATCTAATGATTCGTTTTTGTTTTGTTTTTATTCGTTTATCTATTCGTTTATTTATTATGATTATGTAGAAACAGAATTTCATTTTTTGATTGAATGCGAGGCTTATAATGACTTACGAAGAAATATTATAGGAAACTTATTTTCAAACCATAGAACCATGCATGATTTTCTAGTTTTAATGTCTAGTGATGAACCTCATAATTATGATTTATAAACTGTAAAAATTCATGTATTTGGCAAACGAAAAACGAAAAACTTACGTTAATATTAGTAATACTTAGGCTCGTGCGCAATAGGTTCCCTAAGTTTTAGTCTTAAATCTATATTTTGTAGATAGGGCGGCACTCCAAGGTGTTTTGATTTCTGAAGTGTTTGTATAATGGGCCAGAGGCCTAATATGTACTGAATAAAATAACTGAATTGAATTGAATTGAATTAACATAAAGCAATGGAGAAGACGGACTCAATTTTGTTAAATATCAGTTAACCCATTACCATACAATCCCTGCTTTTGACGACCTTTGGAAAGAAGCCTTTTGAAAACATTGTGGGAAAAGGAGAAAATGCTGGTAACCAGCATTTTCTCCTTTTCCCGCAATGTTTTCTACCCGTCACAAAACAAATTTCAAATTTTCAGTCACTTTTATTTTGTCGTCTGCAAATGCTTTCAATTTGGACAGACCTTAAATATTGTCGTTTGGTAATCTTTTTTCTAGGTCTCTGCGCAGGCAAATTCCTTTGCGGAATTCAGCTCGACCTTCAAGGGTTGGTTGACGACAAAGTAGTGTGCGTCGACCATTCTAAACTGTGTAACCAAGTAGAAGACTGTCCAATGGGCAATGATGAGGTGGGATGTCGTAAGTATCAATATTTAACCCTGAAAGCACATCTGACAACGATAGTTATCTTTGCGGCCATTGTAGATCGAGATCAGACTGCACAAAACGTGCAGTTTGATCTTTGGTCTACACTCTCCGCTTTGCTGGAGGATTATGAAAAAGAGCGACTTTTAAATTCACAATTTCAGTTTTTTTTTGTTTCTAGACTCATAGGGTCCACAGGGTTTATTCGGCACTCTTTGGGTTAATCTTGTTTACAAGAAAACAATGTGATTGCGTACAGCTGATAACCTACTTTGACCTTCTTCTTGTATTGATATTCTTACGAACAGTCTGTAACAAAGAAGCAAGTAAACAAATTCATAACAGAAATACAGGGACCGAGCAGAAACTCAAACCTAGAACGCCCGGACGAAAGGCCACTGACCTAAATAGAATTCTCCCTAACGTAGCTCTTGGGTATTGTATTTAAACGGGGATGAAGAATTGCATGAAAGAGTGGTCTCCCGTGACAATATGTACTCAAATGAATAAGTAGGAGTTTACCATTGGTCAAAAATGTTGACGTGTTTATTCGGCGGTATCCTTCAGGCCTATTTGATGGTGAATGTATTATGCCAATACATGTTCATGTAAATAGGCACTGCAACGGTTATTCACACCTAAGCAAATGGATACGACAGGGGGTATTTTTTTGTGCATATAATTCTTAAACGTTATCCTCAAACTCATTATGTAAAGGCTGCCTTTAACCCATTACCAAACAACAATATTTTAGACTGGTCCAAATTGAAAGCATTTGCAGACGACGAAATTAAAGTGACTGAAAATTTGAAATTTGTTTTGTAAAGGGTAGAAAACATTTTGGGAAAAGGAGAAAATGCTGGTTACCAGCATTTTCTCCATTTCCCAAAATGTTTTCTAAAGGCTTCTTTCTCAGGGGCGTCAAAAGTAGGGATTGTGTGGTAATGGGTTAAATTCAGACGCGTCATTTTCAGGAGTAACGAGTCCTTTTTCTTATCTCGAAGAGTAAATTTAACTGAAAACTTTACTTTTCAACGACGCACAAAACGTGAGGAAAACTTATCTCACTCAAGAATGACAATGTTTTGCTTCCCCCCTCGCCAAATTCTCGTGAGAACCCTTGAAAGAATATATGTATTGACCTGATGTCAAAAACCGTTGAAGAGTGAAACAAACCTTTTGTTGAGAGATAAATAACTAAAAAGAAAAAGACATCTGCATCGGTTATAGCAAACTTTGAAAAGAGGCTTGACGTCGAAATAGCCCAGAATAGACGTCAAATGGCTTGCAATACACGAAAAGGGCCATTCGGACAGTTGCGTAAATTATGGTGTCGGATCAGCCTGCGCAGTCCTCGCAGGTGGCATTTTACGGCAGACGGCATTTTACGAATTCATTTTTTCAATTATTATTGAATTCAAAAGGCCAAAGGTCAAAACCTTTATAAATGTATTTATAGCCCCTGTATGTGGGGATACCGAGATAACCTGTTCTGACAACGAGAATTGTGGGATTCCATGTGATAGGAACAGCGAGTGTGACGATAGAGAGGACGAGAAACATTGCCGTAAGTCTATCTGCCTATTTGTTAATCTGTCCGTCTGTCTTGCGTCTTTTTGTCTTACGTCTGTCTGTCTTACGTCTTTCTCTCTGGCTATTTACCTGCCCGCACGCCCATCTGCTTGCCCGTCCATCCGTCCGTTCTTCTGTCTAGCTGGCTGTCTGTCTGTTTGTCTGTCTGTCTGTCTGTCTGTCTGTGCTCAAAATTGATTACAAATAATGTTCGTAACCTTTCAACCATCGAATATAAGTATTTGTCTCATACATGTATAGCCATTTTGGAGACGACCCTTCAAGGCTAAAATGAGACGGCACTTTACGAGCACATTAGACTTTGTCCTACAGTAAACTTGTGCAAAACAGAAAATTACATAAAAACGGAAAATGTCGGACTGCTCAGGCTGATCCGAGACGACACTTCACCCAAATGTATGAATGTCCCTTTTAGCGTGTTTCAGGCTATATTGTGCAAGGTATCTCATAATAATAGATCCATAAAATCCGTTTATTCTAACAGTCGTCTAAATCATGAGGTAGGATGGTTCTTTGAAAAACAAAAATTTCAAAAATAGCAAAAAGTTTCGACCCATGTCAGCCTGTGCAGATTGCGCACGCTGACCTGGGTCGATACTTTTTGCAGATGCATTAACCCTTTCCAAAACAATCCCTGGTTTTTATGGGTCTGGAATAGTAGCCTTTTGAAAACATTGGGGGAAAAGGAGAAAATGCTGGTAACCAGCATTTTCTCCTTTTCCCACGATGTTTTCTACCCTATCATAGACAGAAATCATCTTTTCAGCAAGAGTTGAATTGTCGTCTGCAAATGCTTTCAATTTGGTCTAGTGCAAAAGTTTATCGTTTGGGAAAGGGTTAAACCCCCTTGTCAGAGAGTTTGACTCATGTCTGTTTCCGTTTGGCACACTACAGCGCCACAGTGCTACTGTCCAGCAGGGTACTACAGGTGCAAGGACATGAGGACGTGTGTGAGAAGATCGCAAGTTTGTGATAGGCGAGTGGACTGTCCGAACGGAGACGACGAGTTTCAATGTTGTAAGTTACTTGTAAACCTACTCGTTCGTGCTATTGCAGTTCAGATTGTTTCGGTAGGCTCACAGGCGATGTGTCCAAATTACAGGCACTTGTGTTTAAAAGTGTTTGTGAGTGTGGCTGTTCTTTTTACAAGTTTCACCCTCTACATTAATAGTTGCACGGTCACTTGGAAACTTGTTCACGGCTCTTGTGAATCATGTCTTGCTTAAAGACACTCGTTGTCTTCACAGTGATTATCACAAGAAAATATTGATGCGTAACATCAATGGCGCCGCAAATTAGTTGTTTCTGAAAAAAAGGCACATTACAGCATTTTAAAATTGACCAATGTAAAATCATGCAGAACTCGGTGAGAAATGGACTGAGAAATCCTAGACAATCTGTAGAATGCAATTCAAAGCTTAAAAAAGAATCAATATTAATAAGACACAGTCATAGCCATTCTTCGGCGAAAATTAACATAGTTTCAGTTGGAGCTGTGTACAAAAGCGGTTGTCGAGCTTTGTACAAAATCAGTTTTAATTCGACAATCAACACAAGAAAATGGTATTAAAACCAGGTTCTAAATTACTGAATTGATATAAAAAACATTACCGAATGATTTTAAAACAGGGTATGAAATGACCTAAGTGATTACGAAATTATCAAAGTGAGTACAAAATGACCAAATAAAAAGTAAAGGTGGGTACGAAATACCTTAGGTACGAAATGACCAAGTTGCGAAATGGCTGAAAGGGGATTGAACAATATGACTGCCTCCATAGGCTCTTTTTAAAACCGAATAAAAATATAGTGCCACCGCTCATGCGGCGCCGCAATAAAACAGAATTGAAACAAAAGAAATTCGTTTCAGCTGATACCTGTACATGTTCAGACGGTGAGTTTCGATGCAGCGATGGTCTCGGATGTGTTAAGATCGCTGGAGTATGTGACGGTACTTCGGACTGCAGGGACAAATCGGATGAGAGCTCTTGTCGTATGTAATTTACGATTGGGGTTTGGGTGGAAGAAAAAGACAGAATGCAATGGATAGCTCATAGGAACAATCCACCGTGTTTACCTTTTACCATCTTCGCGAGCCAAGTTACGATCACTTCGTGGATCTTACCTTTGCTGATTGAGCCTGATTTCGAGATTCCTGCGATGCGCCCTCTATTGGATGCTGGTTATTACCCCATTTTACATCATATTTCTAAAAGCCAATGAAATATCGTTTTACCAACCGCTTACGAATACAAATGAAGCGATAAGCAGACATTCACCTGGGTTTCCACGTTTACCTTCTATTCGAAAGGTAATGTTCTATTGTTCTATTTTTATCAAAGATGAAATGCTACGAGCGATTTCATTCGTTGCAGCTAGAGCCGGCTGCATCCAATGAAAAAGCGTATCGGGGGAATTAAAAAGTCAAGCTCGATCCGCCAAGGCTACAGTTGCGTAGTGAATCGTCAGCCTTGGCTTGCGAAGATGACCTTTTACCAACCGATTTCATGTCATATGGCCCTGGGGGAAAAAGGCTGTTTGATATGTTTTGTTAACCCTTTGGCTGCTAAGCGCGACTCGCTGACCTTTTGCGGACAGTGTAGATCAAGATCAGACTGCACAGAACGTGCAGTCTGATCTGTGATCTACACTATCCGATAAGGAAAATATCATTCCCCAAAGCGTAACTTTAAAACAACAACATTTTGGTTTTTACTATCCAATTAACCCTTTACCCCATAAGGCATTTCTATGGTATCTCTAATTGACCCTAAATAACAACAAGGATGAAGCCGTTTCTTATGTGTATATTACACCTTTTGATAGCATAGAAAACATTGTGACAAAAGGTGAAATTGCTCGTCACGAGCAATTTCACCTTTTGCCACAATGTTTTCCAAAAGCTCCTAAAAGCAATGCGTAGAAACGAGTATCTGTAGAGTAAAGGGTTAAATATTTAATTTTAGTTATATTGCAGGATTTGGGTTAACTCTTTACCACACGACAAAATTTCAGACAGGTCCAAATTGAAAGCATTTGCAGACGACAAAAAAAAGGTGACTGAAAAATTGAAATTAGTTTTGTGAATGGCAGAAAACATTGTGGGAAAAGGAGAAAATGCTGGTTACCAGCATTTTCTCCTTTTCCTACAATATTTTTAAAAGACTATTTTTTCCAGGGGCGTTAAAAGTAGGGATTGTGTGGTTAAGGGGTTAAAAGAAAAATATTATGGTAAACAGCATTTTCCACCGTTTCAGAAAACTATCTAGCCTTTTGTCAAACAATTCTGAAATTTGTCGACCCTCACTAAGACGCCTTTTTGAAAATGTTGTTCGAAAAGGAATTAATGCTGGTATTCAGCATTTTCTCATTTTCCTGCAAATACGGGGAAGTAAGAAAGTTTGTCTTCTTATTAGAGGGGCATTTAACCATTATTTCGTGGAATATTTCACTTGAAATTCTACAATGATTCGTGAACAAGGTAACTAACTCTTTAATTAATTCATGGGTTTTACGATCCATATTAAGAATCTTTCTCAAAACATTGTGGGAAATGGAGCAAATGGCGGTAACCAGCATTTTCTCTTTTTCCCTTAATGTTTTCCACCCTTCCCAAAACAAATTTCAATTTTTGAGTCACATTAATTCTGTCGTCTGCAAATTATTCGAATTGGACAAGTCTAAAATTTTGTCGTTTGGTAAAGAATTAAAATAATATTTAACTCTTTACCACATAATCCTGATTTTAATGACCCTGAGAAAGAAACCTTTGAAAGAAAACCTTTAAATTATTATGGAAAAGGGTGAAAATGCTGGTAACCTGCATTTTCTGCTTTTCACAATTCAAAGTTTAAGTTTTGAGTCAAAATTATTTTGTCGTCTGCAAATGCTTTCAATTTGGACAAGTCCAAAATTTTGTCGTTTGGTAAAGAATAACAACAATATTTAACTCTTTCCCGATTTTAACTACCCTGAGAATGAAAGCCTTTGAAAACATTGTGGTAAAAGGAGAAAATGCTGCTAACCAGCATTTTCTCCTTTTTCTACAGTGTTTTCAACCCTTTCCAAAACAAATTTTAATTTCAATTCACATTCACATTGATTTTATCGTCTGCAAATGCTTTCACTTTTACTCTCGTCCAAAAGTTTGTCGTTTGGTAAAGAATTAACCAACCATTTTTTTAGGTCCTGGGTGTTTCTGCGATGCGGGTGAATATTTATGTCCAAACTCAACCCGATGCATATCGCGAAGTCTGATCTGTGATGGCGAAGACAACGACTGTGAGAATTTCAACGAAGAGGATCTTTGCATTCAGACTGGCGTTGGAGGTTAAAATTAATGCGCGGATACCAGCCCAGTGTGCGGATTCAACGTATAATCGTTAACTTTTATTTTGGCTCAATTCTCGCAATTATGCTGACAAGTAAATGGGAATGAAAATACAATTAAATTTGATTTTAAAATCGTTTTCAAAATGTATTACCTTTAACCCTTTACCCCATGAGGCATTTCTATGGTATCTCTAATTGACCCTAAATAACAGCAAGGATGAAGCCGTTTCTCATGTGTATATGAGACCTTTTGAAAATATAGAAAACAATGTGACAAAAGGTGAAATTGCTCGTCACGAGCAATTTCACCTTTTGCCGCAATGTTTTCCAAAGGGTCCAACAAGCAATGTGTAGAAATGAGTATCTATGGAGTAAATGGTTAATATGGTCATACCTCGGGTTTTTCGTTTAGATGATATCTTTTTGTCTTTCTCTCTTCTTTTTTTAGGGGACGTGGTTGATCGATGGTTTAAACCTAATTATCTGGCATCGATTGTGAAACAAGTTCTTGCAACTTTTATCAACCACTCCCGATGATTGATGCCTGGAAAGCTTAGCTTATTATACTGCGAAGAAATTTCTCGTGATCTGATCGGAAGATATGCCCCGAACTGAATATCATGTGCCCTGGCAATGCCAACGTAAAATCAGTTTCCCTTTCGGGAGCCCCGTATACATTATTAGTTGTACGGTCAGGTGGCCGGGGACTTGGAAACATGCTGGCACGGCTGTGGTGAATCATGTCGCCCCCGAGCCGAAGGTGAGGTTGCGATATGATTCGATACAGTCGTGAACAAATTTCCACGTCCCCTGCCACCTGACCGTACAACGAATTCATTATACTGCAAAATTTTACCCTTTCAAAGCGCGTTAAGCGAGGTTTTACTGTATTATAATCTCACGAATGCTGACAAAATAGAAATTCCCATCTGAGTGCTCGGGCAATTCAATGAAAACTGACGTCACTGGAAACTGACTTCAGTAAAACGTGCAGTTTGGTGCATAAATGTGAAGTCTGGTGAGCGATCGACGCCGCCATTTTGGATGCTGTGTTGCACGAGTAGTGATGCTTACGGGGCACTCAAAAGGAAAACTGATTTTACGTGGTTTTTGCCAGGGTACATGATTTATATGTTCCCGGCATGTTAACCAATCAGATCATGAGAAATTTCTTTGTGGTATAATAAAACTACACTATCAACACAACATCCAAAATGGCGGCATCGGTCAAGATTAACATCAAAATTATGCGCCAAGCTGCACGTTTTAGCTCGTATTACCAAGGTTTCGGTGACGTCAGTTTTAAGTGACGTTGAGTTAGGGCATTCAGAAGGGATATTCTACTTCGTCAGCGCACTCAATATTTCGAAATAAAAAAAAGAAAACATGTGAAATTCGCTTAACAAACGTTGGAACGGTAAAACTTTGCGCTATAATACAAGAATTCGAGCCTTCGGCCCGGGGTGACATGATTCACCACAGCCGTGAACAAGCTTCCAAGTCTCCTGCCACGTGATCGTATATAAATAAAATACTCGGGCTAAACGTTGACCCCGCTTCGTTAGGGGATTCTAGTCCAGAACCAGTCGACCGAATGATTCGTTGGGTGATTTTAGGTTTTAAATCTGTAATAGAAAACTAAACCTTAGAATCACCAATATCGAAAATCTTTTCAGGAACCAAATAGAATATGATTATAATTATGTTGTTATTTGTCATGTGGGTCAAAACAAAGATCAAAGCGTTGAGAATGCTGAAGTGGTATTTGTCAAGGAAACCCATTGTGTGGAATAGTTTGAAAGAAAAAGAGACATGATGTTCAAATATTGGCGTAAAAGTCAACCCACTAAGCAACTGAATACCTTTTCGGTTGAAGGGAGAGTGCTCATGTACCTTAAAACTATAATTTTGAAATATCTTTAGCCATTTACATTTAATTTCCAACATTACAATTAATTACTTCGATCAATAAATATTCATGAGCAATCACATGGAGAAGCGCGTAATCATAGGACGAACAAGCCATGGAACGAATTGGCTTGCAACGAAAAAGCAGGCAAATTTGTATCATTGCACCAATAAAAGCCTATGAGCGATAGAAGCTATTTTCAATAAAAAATAAGTATCTCAACGATCGATGGCCTCGCCTAATGTATTTTAATATGCCATTTCAAATTAAATATCTGAGTGCTACCGAAAAACTCATTCGCCTGAGAAAAAAAGAGTTTAACTGGATTTATTTCCTTCGGCTCTGCACAAAATAAGCTACATGTTTATCAAAATTCAATCTTGAACTCATAGTGGTATTGTCTTCGACAAATACCACAAAATGGAATTCGTTTCTTTACAACATATCAGTATAGGATTCCTTTAACATCCATAGAAAGTGAGAAAAACATTTTTGTGTAGGAGAGGTAGGAAATGGGTTTACAGCCCATGATATTTACCTCCGAGGAATACATGTAAATCTTAAACCTTAACCTAACAAATATGAATGTAATCCCTACTTTTGACGACCCTGAAAAAGAAGTTTTCAGAAAACATTGTGGGAAAAGGAGAAAATGCTGGTAACCAGCATTTTCTCCTTGTCCCACAATGTTTTCTACTCTTCACAAAACAAATTTTAGATTTTCAGTCACTTTTATTTTGTCGTCTGCAAATACTTACGATTTGTTTTTGTCGTTTGGTAATGAGTTAAAGGTCTGCAAGCCGTCAAATGGCAGCTAGTGCATCCTTATATTCTGTTGAAGATTTCTGCCTTAGGTGTAAGAGCATAACTGAACTCTCATTCCAAGTCTTGGAGTGGGTGTGCTTTACACAGAAATCAATTCGTGGGAAATGACTTCTAAAAACGCCTTGACATACTTTTTTTTGTAAACCATTCAACAACACAAGTCCGAGATGTTCCAAATACAGTGAGATTGGTTCCCCGTAGTGCTCGGTCAAAAACACTTTATCTTGTTGAATAACGAATTAACAGCTAAACCATGCAATGTTTGGGACCCAGTTTATTTACCATTCGGCTGTTAAACGCATCTGCTGGACCGATTTCGGACCATGTACATCTAAGATAAGATTGCACAAAATGTTCAATTCTGATCTTAGCTCTATACCTTTTGATATGGAGAGTTTTGTATGATGAGAAGAGGTCACACATTTGGATGCTGGCTTGAAATGTAGATTTAACCCTTAACCAGACGACAACATTTTAGTGTTGTTCATATTGAAAACATTTGCAGACGACAATATTAGTGTAGCTCAAATGGTGCAAGCTTTCTTTCAAAAAAAAAACATTGTAGGAAAAGTAGAAAATGCTAGTTACCAGCATTTTCTCCTTTTCCCAAAATGTTTTATAAAAGACTTCTTTCCCAGAGTCGTTAATAATCGACTTTGTGTTGTAATGGGTTAAATCTCTGTAAGTATTAATTCTAAATGAGTGCTATTAAGTTTTAACCACTGTAGGATATGCACGAGAAGAAAACGAGATCAATCTGCAGGTCCGGGTGATCTCGATCTATAGGCCTACTTTTCGCAAAAGACATCAAAAGCCTAGATCCTAAGCATTCTAGTCAAAACGGTATTCATATAACTGTCCTAAAGCATATTTCGTTGACTTTCTTTGCATCTCAACGAAGGTCCTTTCATTTGATCAATAACAGACCACCAGAGACTTTGGACAAAGAACAGGCCGCAGGTATTAGAAGGCTGATTCTACTCTACATTCTCCACCAAATCCGTCAATAATCATTTTAACCAGGATAAATGTTTACCCTATATGATCCAAATAACCCACTATACATTTTCAGTCGAATAATGAGATTAACCCTTTCCCAAACAACAAATTTTGGACCCTTCCAAACCGGAAGAGTTTGCAGACGACAATTTTAGATTTGGAGAAAATTGCAGAAAGTTCTCAAAAAGAGTAGAAAACACTGTGGGGAAAGGAGAAATTGCTCTTTACGAGCTATTTCTCCTTTTCCCACAGTGTTTTCAAAGCCTTGACTTTTTACTGGAGACACGTAAAAACCAGGGCTTGTTTGGGTTAGGGTTAAAATAATTGCAATTTCAAACTTGTTTTGGTCGAAAAAGTCTAAGCAAAAAGGACAGTGTAGATTCAAGATCAGACTGCACGTTTTGTGCAGTCTGATCTTGATCTACGCTGGCCGCAATGGCATCCGTATTTGTGAAAGGGTCGGAGAAAACGAGACAACACGAGGGGCGGAAGTTAATTACCTCTACACCGCTTTATCGTGGTTTCCGCGCAAATTACGAAAAGTTGTTTATGGGGGACTGGCTATGGCGGGCAAAGCTTTATTGAGGAAACACAATATTAAACCCTTTTCGTCTCCCAGGGAGACATGACTGACCCTTGCAGAACGGCGTAGATTCAGATCAGACTGCACATAATGTGCAGTCTGATCTTTTATCTACACCGTCTGTGAAATACAGAACTGCGACCGAAAAATGTCTGCGAATTTTGAAATTGAATTTTATTTTGTTCAGCTTTCGAAATAAGGCAAGTTAGTTTTTTCCTGAACGAAACACATTCCCATTTTTTACCTGTGGCCAAGGGTAAGTTAGATTTTCTACTATATTTAGGGAAAAGAGGGGAAACAAATTTTCTTATACATCACGGGAAAAGGGACAAAAATCCCTGACCCACGTGATCTACCCTTTCAGGATTTTTTCCCATTATATGAGACACATTTTAGTCACCATCTACAGTGTTTTCAGTGTGGACGACAATAAAAGTGTTTGTTGTCTCATAAAGGATAAAGTAGCTCTCCAGGAAGGTTCACCCTAAATCTTTGTATCTCAGATTGATATAGGGACAGAAAGATAGTGTTCCCTTTTCCTTGGACTTCACTTAACCTTTAACCAGGCGACAGAATAATAGGACTTGTCCAAATTCAAAGAATAAAAGAGCACCTAAAAAGGTTGAGAATAAATTTATAGATTTCAGATTGCTGTAGGGACAGATAAAATTATTATACTGCAAAGAACATTCTCGTGATCTGATTGTATAACATGCCGGGAACATAATACCATGTTCCCTGGCAAAAACCACGTAAATTCAGTTTCCCTTTTGAGTGCCCCGTAAACATCACTACACATGCAATACATCATACAAAATGGCGGCGTCGATCGATCACCAGACTGCACATTTATACACCAAACTGTACGTTTTAGTGGCGTCAATTTCTGGTGACGTCAGTTTTCATTGAATTGGGGTACACAGAAGGGAATTTCTATTTCGTCAGCATACTTGATTCGTGAAATTATAAAACAGGAAAATTTCGCTTAACGCCCTTTGAAAGGGTAAAACTTTGCAGTATAATAAATTCGTTGTACTGTCAGGTGGCAGGGGACTTGGAAACTTGTTCACGGCTGTGGTAAATCATGTCGCCCCCACGCCTTCGGCGCGGAAGGCGTGGTGGCGACATGATTTACCACAGCCGTGAACAAGTTTCCAAGTCCCCTGCCACCTGACCGTACAACTAATACTGTCCCTCTTGATCATTATCTTCCGCTAGATGTTATTCTACAAAAACACATCTATCAAATTTGCGCATTATGGGTACAGAACTGGACACTTTTCTCCGCGACAGTCGTCACTTTGAATTTCAAACTAAAATAAAACGTTTACTCAATAAAACACTTCCTGGTGCGATTCATTCAGCTATGACCGGGTAGCACGTAACCTATGCACCGGCCATTTATTAAAATAGTCCCTACAGGCTTGATTAATAGCTTCGGTGTTTACAGGCCCTACTTTTCCCTAGCATATTGGACCGATGATGCGTCATGGCAGGCAGGTCGAATCTTCTTGATTGGACTTTAACCCTTTACCAAAAGACAATATTTTTGGCTTGTCCAAATCGAAAGCACTTGCAGGCCACAAAATCAAGATTACTCAAAAATTGAAATTTGTTTCCAGCAGGGTCGAAAACATTGTGGGAAAAGGAGAAAATGCTGGTTACCAGCATTTTCTCCTTTTCCCACACTGTTTTCAAAAGGTTTCTGTCTCAGGATCGTAAAAACCAGGGATTGTTTGGTAAAGCGTTAAGGAACTCTTTACCGAGCAATACCGAATTTAACGACCTTGACGAGGAAGGCTTTTGAAACATTGTGAGAGAAGAAGAAAATGCTTGTACCAAAAAGGCTTCTATCTCAGGGTCGTAAAAACCAGGGATTGTTTGGTAAAGTGTTAAAAGGATTGGGGAAACAGGAGAAATTGCTCTGTATCGGATGCCTTGAGCTCTTATCTATATATCGTGGTAATTTCTGGGGTCAGGTCTGTGGTCGCACAGGTATTCGAACCCTCACGTAAAAGGTAATCGCTCCGACTAATGGCTGCCCTAGCATAGGCTGCTTATCGCTACTCGCTGACCTTTTGCGGACAGTGTAGATCCAGATCAGACTGCACAGAACGTGAAGTCTGATCTTAGATCTACACTATCCGATCAGGAGATATTTTTCTCCAATGATGGAAGTTTTGAGCAACATAGTCAGGTGTTTTTAACTAAAAGTGTTATTCAATTTACATGTATGAGCAGGATAAGGGTTAACTATGTATTGATCAATCGCCTAGGAATACCCTTCATAGGATCTTAGCCCTTCTCACGCCCCCGCGAGGTGATCTGCGACGAATGGAGCTGTAAAGAGTCGTCGCAGCTCACCCTGAGCAGTCTGCGCAGGGTGAGCTGCGACGACACTTTACGTAAATGTCTGCATTCCCCTTTTCGCGTGTTGCAAGCCAGTTGGTGAAACATCACAGAATAATCCAATGTTTAATGACCCGAATTAAGTAAGCCATGTAAAACGGTTGTGGTTAAGAAGAACATTATTTTAACCAGAGTATTCTCCCTTTCCAAAATGCTTATATGAAAAACCAATTATGAGCATTCGAGCTAGTTGAAAGTTGCCATCCATAAATTCTTTACATCCCCGGCCTTTGCACCCACTCCTGATGCTCTACTGATTAATTCTAGTGCAATAGGGAGAGGTACTGCCAGTGTCATACTCAGACCCGGAACAATTAACTTACAGAGCGCTAGTTTAGTTTAAACATATTTGTTTTACATCGATTGAGAAAAAAGTTCTTACAACTTATACTAATCTCACTTGATTCTGCTTCCTGGGAACTATACCAGTACTCGCGCCGAATGTGTAGGCCAATGAAAAATCCGAAAGTTGACACCCGCTCCCGGGTATCGAACTCGGGACCTTTAGGTTATGAGGCCGACGCTCTACCTCACGACCACGGACACTACTCTGTCTACGGATCCACTGATCATCATCATCATCATCATCATCATCATCATCATCATTAAAACATCATCATCATCATCATTATCATCATCGTCGTCGTCATCATCATAATGAATTTTACTATATCCGATAATAGGTTCGAGCACGTAATCGAACCAACCCATAACAGAGCGAGTAGTGCTCGTAAAGCTATATCTGCACTTCAAATTGGACAATTGACAAGATGAAATGTACTTTTCTATTGTTTTAATCATTTATCTGCCTTATCATTGTAAAAGGATCACGTAAATAACATCTATTTAAATGATTACACCCATGTTTGTCTTGGCCGTGGGGGTCACATGATTGTACGGGTCACGTGGTTTACGTCAAAGTACAGTGAGGATAATACTGATATATGTACTCGTACAAGTTCGAACTCTGACGTGAACTCTTATCCGTTTCAGTCACAGACGAAAACGTGGCTCTTACGGACGGCATAAAGAAAGACCAGACTGCACAGATTGTGTGATTTGTCTCGAATTTGTTTCGTCCGCTCATTCAGCCAAGAGGAGAGGAAATAGATTTTGCTGAGCCTTAATAGTTTTAGTATGTAGTTAAAGTCAAATAAATAAATAAATAAATAAATAAATAAATAATCATCACATCACACGAGACAAAACGGACGAAGACAGACAAGCGATCTGTAACATGACAGTCGTGCTTGTATCGTGATAGAAAAGGAAAAATTATACACTGTTCAACGTTGAATCTTCTTCTTCTTCTTCTTTACAACTTGTAGAACCACGACAGCTACGGCAAACACCACTGCCACAACTGCTACTTTCATAACAACATCTCCAACTGCTACTACCACTAAAACTATCATCACCATCGCCACCTTGACCTCGACCACAACCACTACTACTTCTACTAGCTCGACTACAACATATAACGATTACTACTGCTGCAAACATAAACATCACATCTTGTATGCCTACTACTAGTAGTACCACCATAAGTTCTACAACAAAATCAGACCTCGACACCTGACATCACGCGTAATCTTAATTAACTCTTGAGAAAGAAGCCTTTTAAAAACAATGTGGGAAAAGGAGAAAATGCTAGTAACCAGCATTTTTTCCTTTTCCCACAATGTTTTCTACCCTATCAGTAGAAAATTGCACCATTTGAGTCACATTGAAATTGTGGTCTGGAAATGCTTTCAATTTGGACAAGGCTAAGACCTTGTCATCTGGTAAAGTGTTTAACAAAATACATGTTTAAAGCGGGAAAAAGCAACCTTGTGAAAGGTCGATTTATTTAGAAAATCTCGATCACAATCATGATATGGCAGTTGTAAAATCAGACTTCACCTTTGCAGTCTGATCTTTTTATTTGCCTGGTATAAATTTGAGTCATTGCCTTTCCAGAAACGTTGTTTGCATCGCATACCATAATCAAAGCGTTGAGAACGCTGCAGTGGTATTTGTCAAGGAAGCCATTCTGTGGAATTAATCATTTGAAAGAAAAAGAAAGATATTATATAAACATTAGCTTATGAGTCAACCTTAAAAGCAAACGAATACCTTTTTTTATTTGAAGAGAAAGTGCTCATGACAAACAAGGATTTTTTTGTGTATGGTGGTCTCCCTTTGATCATTTGATGAAGCCAGGAGTAACGTCCCTTGATCGTAGGATGCATGATGAAAAGAGAGAGAAACCGTGTGAATATGTCGGATGAAATTAAGTTTGTACCTGAAAACTATGATTTAGCCTTAACATTTAATTCCAAACTTTACAATCATTTCTTTTTTTTTTTTTCGATCTATAAATATTTATGCCAAATAAAATGGAGTAGTACGCAACCCTTGGATGGACAAGCCATGGGACGAGCTAAAATTGGCAAGAAAAAGGCCTGTTTCAAGTGATAGATAGACATATTTTGTACCATTGCGACAGTAGAAGGATATGAGCGAGTGAAGCTATATTGAATAAAAAAATATTATTTCCAGGGCAGATGTAGTGTATTTTAACATGCCATTTCCAATTACACATCTTAGTGCTGTCGAAAAGCTCATTTGCCTGAGAAAAATTGAGTTTAATTGGATTCATGTCCTTCAGTTTTGCACAAAGTACGATACATGGTCTTCAAATTCAATATTGAAGTCATACTGGTATTGTCCTCGACAAATATCACGAAAATGGTTTAAAGATGAAAAAGCATAAAGATTTGATACATGAAAAAAGTTTAAAAAAATACTGTGGCTAAACAGAAATTACAGGTTTGAAAGCACGAAAAATAGTTGGTAGAAATTAAAGGAAATTAGTAATTCTCAAGCTCTTTTTTTAAAGCATCTTGTGCCGTGGACAGAGGGTAAGAGGCTTGAGAATTCCAGTACGAAGCCAGTCGTCCTTTACCACACGACACAATCTTGGACAAATTCAGATCAGACAGTTCATAACGTGAAGCCTGATCTTGCATAAGTACTGTCCGACATGCTTAATCTTTTACCAAACAATCCCTGGTTTTTACGACCCTGTGATAGAAGCCTTTTGAAAGCATTTGGGAAAAAGGAGAAAATTCTGGTAAAGTCTACTGTGGTAAAAATCGAATGGAGCTTTAAAGAGTCGTCGCAGATCACCCTGCGCAGACTGCGCAGGGTGATCTGCGACGACACTTTAAGTAAATGTCCGCCCTCCCCTTTTCGCGTGTTGCAAGCCAGTTCGTGAAACATCACATAATAATCCAATGTTTAATGACCCGGATTAAGGAAGCCATATAAAACGGTTGCGGTTAAGAAGAACATTCTGTCAACCAGAGTATTCTCCCTTTCAAAAAAGCTTATATGAAAAACCAATTTATAAGCATTCGAGCTAGTTGAAAATTAACATCCATAAATTTTTAAGGACAAGTCATTTTTTTGTCGTTTTGTATACAATTGATCATTTACCACACAGTCCCGAATTTCCTGAAGAGAGCTGTGAAAAAAATGGGAAAAGGAGAAAATGCTGGAAGCAAGCATTTTCTTCTTTTCCCACAGTATTTTAGACCCGATTAAAGACAGAAACCTCAATATGAGCTTTATTCCAGACAGAAATCTTAATTTGAGCTTTATTTACAATGTTTTCTGCAAAAGCTTTCTATTTGGTTGGGTAAAAAATTGTGACGTTTTGAGCAGAAAGTAAGGATGAATGACTATTGTTCAAATTCTTTCACTCGACCTTTTTATTGACGCCGCAGTCAGAGCGTTTCATTCCTAGTTAACCCGATATAAGCGGTTAGTTTTAATTGTGGTACTATATTGAAAAGTACGCTTCAACAGGTATATAGTGTTCGCTGTAAATAGTCATGGATTAGTGTGTAAACTGTGCAAAACATCTTACTACCAAGTAAATCTATTATTACGCTTCCTTTTTCGAAGTAGGTTAAGTTTTGGGGTTTAAAAGTGCCTTTTTTTTTTTTGCACAGATTTTGATTGTGTTTTCGCATCGGGTAGCTGGCAGATTAGATCTAGATCAGACTGCACGTTGTGTACAGTCCGATCTTGATCTATGGAGCTGCAGTAGTGAATTAACCCTTTACCAAACAATCCCTGGTTTTCACTCTCCTGGAAAAAAAAAGCCTTCTGAAATCATTGTGGGAAAAGGGGAAAATGCTGGTAACCAGCATTTTCTCCTTTTCTCACAATGTTTTCTTCCATTCCCAAAGCAAATTTCAATTTTTGAGTCACGTGTATGCTGTCGTGTAGAAATGCTTTCAATTTGGACAAGTCTAAAATTATGTTGTTTGGTAAAGAGTTAAGTCACTTTCAGTAGTGACAGAGATAAATTTGCTTTTCTTGTGTTTCTTTTTTCAAAAGGTTGTCACTAAAAGAAAACAGTTTGCTATTTATAAGCAAAGGCTCCATGTCCACATGCTATGTTGTAGGGGCCCTTGCGTGGTTCGGTGGTACAGTTTTGGACCCGTAACCTATCGGCCTCTGGTCCGAGCCTCAGGGTACGCACTGGATTTTCTAGTGTGATTGTCCTTGGGCAAGACACATCAGAGGCATAGCCTAGTGATGGTGAAATCCAGGACATTATATGAATATGCGAAATGTCACCGTGATAAGATTTAACCCTTTACCAAACAACCCCTGGATTTTACGACACTGAGATAGAAGTCTTTCGAAACGTTATGGGAAAAGGAGGAAATACTGGTATCCAGCATTTTCTCTTTTTCCTAAATGTGTCCTACCCTGCTGGACACGAATTTCAATTTTTGAATTTTTGAGTTACTCTTAATTTGTCGTCTGCAGTTGCTTGCTTTTTGGACCAGTCTAGAATGGTGTTGTTTGGTAAAGAGTTAACTGATGATGATATTGAAAACGGCGTAAAACGCCCATCAATTAATCAGTCAATCAATCAATCAATCAATCAATCAATCAATCAATTAATTAATCAATCAATCAGGTAATTCCCGGTTTACTCCAGATGACATATTGAATGTTAAAGGAGATTTTATTTTGATTTATATGCATTGGATATGCTGTCTCCAGACTTGGATGTAGAAAAACTGCAATGGATTAATGCTACATTGTGAAGTACGATATTCCATTTGTTCTGTGCACAGTGGAGGCGGGCTAATTTGCTATCCAGTGCTCGCTTAACTCGAGGCTTCGGTGTATTGGAGGCTTCGCTTAATTCGAAGCTATCGCAGAATCGTTGACAATGGCGTTAAAATAGACCGCACAGGCAGGTATGTACACTTTTCTGTACTTATTAAGTCAGCGAATCAGTTGCTGTGAATTTCCCATTTATCACCATTTACTCATTTCCAAACGACAATATATTATAGGCTTGTCCAAATCGAAAGCCTTTGTAGACGACAAAGTAAAGCTGACTGAAAATTTGAAATTTGTTTTGTGGAGGAAAGGAAACATTGTGGGAAAAGGAGAAAATGCTGGTTACCAGCATTTTCTCTTTTTCCCACAATGTTTTCTAAATGCTTCTGTCTTCACAAATAGGGATTGTGTGGTAATGGGTTAAAGATATCCGTAACGTACATGTATATAGAACATCTGCATGAATTATTAGTGGTTCATACACGAATATACATGTAATTTGAAAAAAACCATAACACACGAAGAAAAAAAAACATACAAGACCAATTTCTGCTCCTGCCACAATGTTTTTAGTTCTTGTATGGTTGAGAAAGGTCATCTGTAGGTGTATCTGGAGTTGATCTGTAAGGAACGGCCGGATTAACCCATTACCACACAATCCCTACATTTTACGACCCTCAGAAGGAAACCTTTTGAAAACATTGTGGGAAAAGGAGAAAATGCTGGTAACCAGCATTTTCTCCTTTTCCCACAATGTTTTCTACTCTTCACAAAACAATTTTTTAAATTTCTCGTCACTTTTATTTTGTCGTCTGTAAATGCTTTCGATTTGGACGAGCCTAAAATATTGTCGTTTGGTAATGAGATAAGGCTGTAGAATAGATAAATCTGCATACTGATCTGTAGTAAATGGTCGGTTTAACCCTTTCCCAAATAATCCCTGGTTTTTACGACCCTGAGATATAAGCCTTTTTAAAACACTGTGGGAAAAGGAGAAAATGCTGGTAACCAGCATTTCCTCCTTTTCCCACACTGTTTTCTACTCTGCTGGAAACAAATTTCAATTCTTGGGTTCAGTTTAATTTGTCGTCTGCAAGTGCTTTGAATTTGGACCAGTCTAAAATTTTGTTGTTTGGTAAAGAGTTCGGGCGATAAAAAAAAGATATTAACAAATCAAAAAGCAGACATATCAAGGCAAAAAATCTCACGAAATTTAGAAAATGTGTAAAGTTTAGTACAGACTGTATACTGTTTCTGTAACCTCATATAACTCTAAACGCTTTACCAGATAAAAGAAAATGATTGATAAATATTGAAAGTATCTGAAGATATTAACTTGAATAAATCTTAATTGATTAGATTTGTCTTTGAAAGAGTGGAAAACATTCTGGGAAAAGGAGAAAATTCTGGTCACCTGCATTTCTCTTTCTTTTTTTTTTCACATATTTCTAAAGATCTTTAAGAAACGGGAATTTGTGGCAAATGGTTAACTTGGTGACAAAATTTAAGGCTTGTAACTGCTTTACATTTGAATTCTATTCTTCTCGCTTTTCCTTAATTAACAGGCGTTCCTCGGATTTCAGACTAAGAATAAAATTGACCCTTAAGGCGCTAAGCACGACTTTAGAATTTTTCATGGACAACGTGGATCAAGATAAGACCCCCCACTCCTGTTGTAGAGAGGGTAGGTCTAAGATCAGACTGCATATAACTTGCAGTCTGGTCCTATATAATCCGCATTTTTTTGTCAAATATCCTGGCAAATGTTTTTTCCAAGAAAAACCGTTAGATTTTTGCCGCGCTCTAAAGTTTTAGTTTGTTACTTAAATACAGAATTTAAAATGAAGTTTTTAGATTTATCTGAGCCACGCTCTGGTAAAAAGGGGCTTAACGCTTTACCAAACGATAGTATCTTAGATTGGTCCAAATTGAAAGCACTTGCAGACGACAAAATAAACAGAATTCAAATATTGAAATTTGTTTCTAGCATGTTAGAAAACATTGTGAGTAAAGGAGAAAATGCTGCATTAATGCTTCAAAATGCATTTCCAGCATTTTATCCTTTTCCCAAAATGTTTTCAAAAGGTTTCTATCTCAGGGTCGTAAAAATCAGAGATTCGTTTGGTAAAGGGTTAGTGCGTCTCCGTGGTTCAAACCATAAAATGATTATAGATCCATAGTGGCTGCTTTTTCGAACAACCGGCCTAATCATAAGGTAGACTGGTGGTTGTACATACAGAAAATTGACCACGAGCGAAAAGTTTCGGCCCAGGTCAGCCCGCGCGGATTGCGCAGGCTGACCTGGGTCGATACTTTTCGCAAAGGCATTAAGTCGCCTTTTCAAAAAGAATGGTTATTATGTGTAAAACACAGGTTTAAACATGTGTGCATGCAAATTTGTCCCTCGATCACGCGATTGCGCAATATAACTTTGTATAGGCTGTCAAAAGTACATTTTTTTACCCTTTTGGCTGCCAAGCGCGACTCACTGACCCTTTGCAGACAGTGTAGATCAAGATCAGACTGCACAGAACGTGCAGTCTGATCTTTGGACTACACTGTCCGATCAGGAAATATTATTCCCCAAAACATAACTTTAAAACGGCAATATCTGGGTTATTTGGCTATGGAATCGAAAATTTTATTTTAGTTATTTTGGAGGATAAAGGTTAAAGTCGTCAGAAATTTAAGCTGGTGAAGTGAATGTACATCAGGAAGAAGAAAAGAAATTGGTCTATTATTCTTCGGAGTTTGTTATTGTTCTAAAAGTTGCGTGTACATTAACAGGTTAATGCATTGCAGAACAACAAAGAAGATTGCCTGGGTCCGCATTCACCAACAATTTTAGCCCGCCCGGGTGGCTCAGTGGTGAGCGTGTCGGACTCATGACCTGGTGGTTGTGAGTTCGATACCCGGTTGAGGCGAACTTTCTTTCCGGCGTATTTTCGCCTCTCACCTCTGCTGAAGCATGTGAGAAAAGTAGTCGGTGGCTTTGGAAAGAAAGTTGTGTTAGTACTGGTATGAGAAAGGCAGGAAACACATGTGTGCGTCACCGACCGCCATGATATGACCTAAGCTTTTAAAGTGGCGTTAAACCCCAATACAACCAACCAACCAACTGTCCTCCGCCTTCTTTAGAGGATGACCTGGTTGGTATATACTGCCTCACGGAAATACAGTAAACCCCCCTTTGTCAGAGATTGAATCATTCGTTCATAGCGTATAACTAAGATCAGATTGCATAGATTACAATGTGCTACCGGATCTTTAACCCTATTGCTTTACTGAACAACATAAGTTTAGCTTTACCCTGTCTAGACCCCTTGGCAGATTGCAAAATAAGCATTGCTTAACTCATTACTAAACGACAAAATTCTAGGTTTGTCCAAATTGAAAGCATTAATTTTGCAGAAAACAAAATAAAAGTGACTATAAATTTGAAATTTGTTTTTTGAAGAGTAGGAAACATTGTGGGAAAAGGAGAAAATGCTGGTTACCAGCATTTTCTCCTTTTCCCACAATGTTTTCTAAAGGCTTCTTTCCCAGGGTCGTCAAAAGTAGGGATTGTGTCGTAATGGGTTAAATAATGATATTTGTCTTTTGAATGTTCATTGCGAGAAAAGGAGGAAATGCTGATTACAAGCATTTTGTCCTTTTGTAACAATGTTTTAAAAAGCCAAATTCGATAAAATAGTTGATAAAAAGTTTAAAAAAGAATATCCAGGTAACACGGTATATTCCGATTTGTCCATTACTACACAATCCCTACTTTTGACTACCCAGAGAAAGAAGCTTCTAGAAAACATTGTGGGGAAAGGAGAAAATGCTGGTAACCAGCATTTTCTCCTTTTCCCACAATGTTTTCAACCCTTCACAAAACAAGTTTAAATTTTTACAGTCGCTTTTATTTTATCGTCTGCAAATTCTTTCGATTGGGACAAGCCTAAAATATTGTCGTTTGGTAATGAGTTAAAACGGTATGAGTATTTTCTTTTGAAAAAAAGAAAATCTGTATCGGACATTGGATGTATAAGATCAGACTACAAGTTCTCTAAAGTCTGATCTTGTATCTAGTACTGTCCGCTAAACGCAAACTGTGATACGCTTGGCAGCCGAAGGGTTGAAATTAATGGTCCTGAAGATAAATAGGTGCATGTATCATTAGTTTTCCTTAACCCTTTACTCAATAGATACTCATTTTGTCGTATCAACAACAGACAGCTTTTGAAAAACTTGTGGGAAAAGGAGAAATGGCTCATCACTAGCAACTTCTCCTTTTTCAACAATGTTATCCACTCAATCAGATATTTGTATCCTCATTTGTCCATATTTTTGACATCATATCTTTATTTGGTGCTGAAATGGAAGAGCCTCAAATTGGCATGTCAGGTAAAGGGTTAACTCTTTAAAAAAAAAAATCCCATGTTTTTACGTCACTGAGGAGAAAGGTGTTTGAAATCATTGTGAGAAAAGGGGAAAATGGTTATCAGCATTTCCTCCCCTCACCCCACCCCCTTGTTGACCGCAAAAACTTTATAACTTAAGGCAGTAGACCCTTAATACACATGTACTTCTAATGGAGCATGACATAAAAGTTACTGATAGTTGATAAATACGGATTTATACAGATATAATATTTGTGCACATATGTAACCGACCAGAAATTCCTTTGATGTCTATGTTAAAATTATTTGTTAATACCTTTGTTAGTTTCCAGAAAAGGGAGAAAATTGTTATCGCCCTTTGTAATGAGAATATAGAGGTTTTGGATTCATAAATGATATATCTGAGAAGGACATAAAAGGAAAAGGTGGCTCGCCTTAGTAATACTCAGTAGTACAGTAATACTCATTTTAAATCATAGCAGATTTTGTAGGATAATATTATTGTAGAAATAATTTATTTTCTACAGGCTTTTCTGATATATGGAATACACAGTCAAGTGCTAATCTAAAGCCGTTCCCTTTAATCTTCACAGGACGAATTATCGACATGTTCATTCAAAATTGGTCCAGTTGTATAAATAATAGTCAATCTACCAGGATATATAAAGATATTAAAGAAACTTTCTGCATAGAGGATTATATTACACTTTTACCTAAACATTTATATAGATTTATTGCAAAAATACGTTTGTCCTCTCATATTTTAAAAGTAGAAACGGGAAGATATGGCTCTCAACGAATCGATTATAATCAAAGAATTTGTTACCAGTGTAATAAAAATGAAGTTGAGGACGAGTTCCATTTTATTCTTATTTGTCCAGCATATTCTGACATACGTAATCAGTTTATTAGATCATACTATAGAAATAGACCAAGCATGTATAAATTAGTTCAGTTATTTAAATCAAGTAATAAAACAATTTTGAAAATTTTAGCCAAGTTTCTGAAAGAGGCCTTTAAGCGCAAAAAATTGTTCGAAAATGGATAATTCACTATATGATAATTCTTATGTTTTTTTTTGTTTTTTTTTCTACTATTTGTTTCTTTTTGAATCTTACTTTCTCTGTGTATGTACGTGTGTGTGTGTGTGTGGGGGGGGGCTTGTGTGCTTTTGTGCGTGTGTGTGTCTGATTGTTTGTTTTTTTGTGTTGTTGTTTGTTTGTTTATTTGTTTGAATGACCTTGTGTATAAATTGTACTATTTTCATATTGTGTAACTAGAAACTATGTATAGTTTACGTTACTTCAATAAAGTATCTATCTATCTATCTATCTATCTATCTATCTATCTATATATCTATTACGGGTCCACAACCTTAAGAGAGATAAACTCATTATTTAAACCACAGTTGGTTAGAGTCTGCAAATACTTTCCATTATAACAAGCCCAAAATTGTATGCAAGGTACAGAGTTATTCGGTTACCACACAATCCAGAGTTTAAACAACACTGAAGAAGACAGCTTTTGAAAACATTGTGGGAAAAGGAGAAAATGCTGGTAACCAGCATTTTCTCCTTTTCCCACAATGTTTTCTACTTTATCAAACGCAGAAATCATCACTTGAGTTACATCTAATTCGCCCTACGCAAATGCTTAAGATTTGAACAAATCCAACACTATTTTTTATGGTAACGAAATAACTTCCCGTATTCAATGGATTTTTTTGTAGCTTCAATACTTTGTGCAATCACAGCGGGCCTCTAAATAAATCTACAATTACATTCCTTTATTATTTAGAGTTGAAACATAATATAGGCAATTATATCCTGTTTGTGCTGCATTTGAATTATTAGGCATAAATACTTGAGTCGAGATATGCAGATGTGATCCTTTGTAATTTTTTTTATAACCAACAAATACAAAGTTTACAAAAACCCCAGTGCAGGAATATTTGACGTAGATAATACACTACTCAAAATATGCTAGGGATCAACATCTTAGATTCAGCTAATATTTGTGTGTGGCGAGCATCAGTTATGGTTTTTCAATATTGAACATTGCCACGCTGATGAAATAAAGCATCTGAGAAATGAATGTTTTTTACGAAAAGCTGTATATTTTGTAACATATACCCGTATTGAAATATCTAAATGATCCCTATAAAATGTTGGGTAGTATATATTACTAGTAGGCCTACATGTGGGAAAAAGTTAAGCATATTCCCTCTCATACAGTTAAAACAATTCTTTTCGCCAAAATGTTCAGGCTCCGTATTCACCATCCACTCTTAAGAACTTTCTTAGTCTTATTCTCCAGAATTTTCTACATTTGTAAGTAACACAACTTCTGATTGGCTAAACCGAATGGTTTAGCCAATCAGAAGTTGTGTTACTTACAAATTTGGAAAACTTTGAAGAATAAGACCAAGAATATTCTCAAGAATAGTTGGTGAATAGGCCCCTCCCCACCTCCTCCCCCACCCCCCCACCCCCAGTTTTCTTTAACAACTTTAACAACTCTGTTTAGCGTTTAAATTGTATTTAAGTGAATGGATGAAATGTACCAGACAAATTAACACTTTACCAAACGACAAAAGTTTGTACTGGTCAAAGTTAAAAACACTTGCAGACGACAAAATAAACGTGACTCAAAATTTGAAATTTGTTTCCTGCAGAATAGAAAACATTGTGGGAAAAGGAGAAAATGCTCGTTAACGGCATTTTTTTCCTTTTTCCACGATATTTCAAAAGGCTTCTATCTCAGGGTCGGAAAAACCAGGGGTTGTTTGGAAAAGGGTTAAAGTCATATGCCATGTCGTTTTGATATTTCTGAACTTCTTTCTCAAGGAATGTAAAATATATGTAATTTTTTCCCATAAGTATATGTTTGTGGTTTGGGAATGCTGTGCCAAGTATACTGATAACAGAAACTCCGGCAAAGCATGGACAGGTGCACTGGCCGCCACAATAACAACTGAAACAATGTCTAAAACGGCTTTAACTCATTTACAAAACAACAAAATGTTTTAGCTTGTTCAAATCGAAAGCATTTGCAGACGACAAAATAAAAGTGACTGAAAATTTGAAATTTGTTTTGTGAAGGGTAGAAAACATTGTGGGAAAAGGAGAAAATGCTGGTTACCAGCATTTTCTCCTTTTTCCCACGATGTTTTCTGAAGGCTTCTTTCTAAGGGTCGCCAAAAGTAGGGATTGTGTGGTAATTGGTGAAATGCCATTCAGTAAAATCCCTGTGACTGAAGAAGTCAATTTAATTCATTTGATCCTCTTATATTCCGTTTGCATGAATTTAATATCTTTTTTTTTTCTTTTGAATGAAAACTAAGTACTGTAGCGGCTATTGTACGCATTTGATGTAAAACATGATGGTTTACTCTTCACCAAACGACAAAACTTTAGACTGGTCCAAATTGAAAGCACTTGCAGACGACAAAATAAATGTGAATCAAAAATTGAAATTTGTTTCCAGCCGCCGGAAACAAATTTTAATTTTTGATTCACATTTATTTATTTATTATTTACCATGAGGGTAGAAAACATTCTAGGGAAAAAAGAGAAAATGCTCTTTACCAGCATTTTCTCCTTTTTCCAACAACGTTTTCCAAAGGCTTATATGTCAGGGTCGTAAAAGCCGGGGATTGTTTGGTAAAACTTTTCGTCTGGTAAAGGGTTAAGGGGAAAGGGTCGTCTTGCAGACGACACTAGGAAAGAAAATCGTGGCAAAAGGAGAAATTGCACGTAACTGAGCAATTTCTCTTTTTGCCTTTATGTTTGTTTTTTTCTTCACATAATTTCATTTATCAAAACTTAATTCATGTTGTTTATTGCTGTTTTACAAGACCTGCACTCTCTCAGAGTCGCGCTACCTCAAATTTGTTTGAAGAAGGGTACTTCGTTAATTGCGTTTTATCTCAAGAAATCCTGAGTACGGTTGACAATTTTTTGCTTTTCATTTTTATATTTCATGGTGTTTTTATTTTGTATTCAAGGACATCTTTGACAGTCTTGGTTTTCAATCCTGACATCAGGGACAGTTTTGACAGCGCTTTTCTTTCTTTCTTCTCGTACAAACAAATGAACTCGACGATTTTTCCGGCCACTCAAACAAAAAAAGTCCACCGTGAATAAAGACACATTCGAACGATGGTTTAGAATCAATTGGTTCACATGACAAATCCAAGATCAGACGACACGTTCTAAATGGTATCAGCTTGATATACTCGTATACCATCATCAAAGTCTATTTTTTTTTAAACAGTGTAACGTCGGTTTACTTCAAAAACCTCGTAACTACAGCTTGTTTCAAGCTGTAGTTACGAGGTTTTGAAATAAACCGACGGTATGTTTGTTGGTTTTTTTTATGAAACATGTTTTGTGAAAAGGGGCCTTACATATCTACAAAAAAGTATAGACTCAAGTCAGCCTGCGCATTCCACTGTTTTCTTTCGATAAATTTCCTTTATATTTATAGACAGGATTTAGACATTAATTTTGTTCAACATAATAGATTTATATGGATCTATAGTTATGTGATGAGTCTGATGACTTGCTTGGTATCAATCACAGGCCTTTGAATTTCCATTTATCCATCCCAGAATAATAAAATTTTCCTTGGTCGATCTTTGTACACTTATGAAAGCATGTGTTGGTGCACCGCCTGTATGTATTACGGAATAGTGAAATTTTCAACACCGTTACTATATATAGCACAGTGGCCACTGCTTCTTTGCTGTATATAATATAGAATAAAGAGGGAATACTGAAAAACACAAATTTAAACAAAGAGTAGAAAAATTACAAAGAATAACATTTGACAAAAATTTGGTTATTCTTTTTGATTAAGTCTTTACAACACAATCCCAACTTTCAACGACATAGAGTAACTTTTGACAAAAATTTGGTTTTTCTTTTTGATTAAATTTTTACCAAAAGATTCTTATTTAATCCCTTGATAGAACAATAAGAAAAGTTCTTTATCCCGTAATAGACCAATGGAATTTCAGAAGCCTGAGGTATCAATACATCAAGGGGATGCATTGAGACCCTTTTTGCAGAGCATGGTTCATTTAATTCATCGTTCGTTTGGTTTTAAATGTTGAATTATGCCATTATCACATCATCTTTCACTTGTCAAGGTGGAAGTTCACCTTTCAATGTGTTCCCTAGATCTCACGCATTATGTTTAGTACATAGATACGTACAGTGCCTTGCCCAATAGACAATCTCACACGATCATTCATCACGTATAGCAAGGGTGACAACCTACATCATGGCTGAGGTTTCGGAATAGCCGCCATTATGTGCGCAAAGTGCAGATTAATAACTTTAAAAAGATATATGTTTCTAAAATTTACTTAGAATAGCTACTTCATTTGGTGACGGTAAATATATTTGTCTTATTCGTGAAATCAAAATGCCACAAAACAATGTTGTAACTCTAAACACTTCAACACAATCATTCTTAACGGCATTGTATACAACATCTATTGTTAAATAGCATATGTGTCACGCGCTTCGAAAATTGTGCGGAGATAATTGCAAAATCAACAAAACTAATGAACAAAATATTAATGTATACTAACGAAGAAAGTTGTCAGGTACCATATGCACTGCTTGGACAGATCTTCAATAACAGTAAATGTACAAGCTGAAAAAAATACCTTTTAAAACGAAAATGGCGGATTTAAAATGTCTCCGATGACGTACGCTATGACGTAGGTTTTTACCCCTGGTATAGATCGAATTCGAAGCTTAAGGATGACAAGGAGACTTCTAAATGAAATAGTGAACCCATTTATGAACTCAGTTTGTTGAACAAATATTGTTGCTGACCTTAAAAAACCTGACCATTTTAACTCTTAAGTTGCTAAATAAATTAAACTAAAGATTCCAAACCAGTACTGAAAACCAATAATATTAAAAAAAAAATCTTGTTATAAAACTTTAACCGTATCGGACGATGAAGATCAAAGTTCAGACTGCACTTTCCGTCTGATCTTGGTTTACAAAAAAAACTATAATGTTGCGAATAGTAGCTTAACCCTTTACCAAACGACAATATTTTAGACTGGTCAAAATTGAAAGCATTTGCAGACGACAAAAGAAAATGACTGAAAATTTGAAATTTGTTTTGCGAAGGGTAGAAAACATTTTGGGAAAAGGAGAAAATGCTGGTAACCAGCATTTTCTCCTTTTCCCACAATATTCTCTAAAGGCTTCTTTCTCAGGGGCGTCAAAAGTAGGGATTGTGTGGTAATGGGTTAAAAGCAGCGATATTCTTTGCAAATTTGATAGAGTTGACAAATGCCTTCTATATGTTGAAGTTAATCTTTTTTGATGGATTGGTTGTAACGGTCAGGACAAATACTTTGTAGTCTTTAAATGATTGCCTATGACAAAGTATTTAATGAAAACTGTAAACACAAAAAATCGCCAGAACTATGTAGGACACTAAATATGGTATTACAAGAGATTAACCTCTAGCAGATTAGTAATGTATTAGGTTATACTTTCAGTCTGTCTCCTGTCTGTCTGTCTGCGTGTCCGATCGTTCATCCATGTTCTCCCTCTGTCTCTCTGTCTCTCTGTCTCTCTCTCTCTCTCTCTCTCTCTGACTCTGTCTTTCTCTCTCTCTCTTTTCCGAGGTATCGGTATTTCCCTTTCTCCTCCGTCTCTATTTCTCTCTCTGTCTCTCTCCCAAAATCTTCTCAGTCTTTCTTTCTTTCTATTTCTATCTATCTATCTATCTTTCTTTCTTTGTCTCCTCTCTCTCTCTTTCTTTCTCTCTCTGTATCTCTATTCATCTTAACATCTTCTCCCTTCCCCTCCCACCATGATTTCGTAGTCCATTTCAATTTTCCCACTTTTTTTCCACTAGTCAAATAATTAAGTATTATCTACCTATTTCATCTGACAGTCAATTGTACAACGGCCGGTCATCAGATAACCTGGAGCTATTGTTCTCTGGTCAAATGTCCGCAGTTTCTTCAATGGTGACAGTCATGATCCTCCCAAGGCGAAACTTTCAGTCGTAAAGCCAGCAGCCCTTTACAAAACTTGTGTCAACAGAAAAACAAAACATCCCTTCATTCATATAATCCACAACTAATCCTAACTTATTTACAAGACGGAAAAAATTAGTCTTGTCTGAACTGAAACCATTTGCAGGGAGGAATCGAAATACATGTAGAGTGATTTTACGTTTGGGACCATGAAATGTGTTCGAGTATCACGGTGTGCAAGTTTTCTGAAGTCGAACTCGTTGAATTAAGAGTATTTTTTGTCGGGACCGAGATTCTTGTTCGAATTTTCGGTAGTGTTCGAAGATTCCCGTGTTCGAGTTACTGAGGTTCGACTGTATAGCTTAACCCATAGGCTGCTATTTTGCTACTCAATGCGCTTTTGCGGATAATTTAGATCAAGATCAGACTGCACAGAACGTGCAGTCTGATCTTGGATCTACACTATCCGGTGAGGAAATATCACTCCCAGAAACATAAATTTGAAATAGTAACTTTTTGGATTTTTCTATCGAATTGAAAATGTCACCTTCGTTATTCAGCAGGATAAAGGGTAAATGATGGAATGTGTCTTTAACTCATTACCAAACGACAAAATTTTAGGTTTGTCCAAATTGAAAGCATTTGCAGACGACAAAATAGAAGCGACTTTAAATTTAAAATTTGTTTCATGAAGGGTAGAAAACATTGTGGGAAAAGGAGAAAATGCTGGTTACCAGCATTTTCTCCTTTTCCAACAATGTTTTCTAAAGACTTCTTTCTCAGGGGCGTCAAAAGTAAAGATTGTTTGGTAATGGGTTAAGGTTGTAGACTCGTAACACACAATGGATTTCCTTAACAAATACCACTTCAGCGTTCTCAACGCTTTGATTAATCATAGTTAATTCTTTTGACATTTACATGTATTAGTGGAAATGGCTGTTTTCCAGTCTGCAAGTACATGTACTTTTAATTCGGACAGTCTAACGATATGCTAATTCGCAGTGATTTAAAAAAGTTCTTTCTGGTCGAAATATATGTTTTCACAATGTTATTTTGCCACCTGATAGTGAATGTAATTTCAGGTAGCATTTGAAAGCATCTGTAATTCCTTGTTACAAGTACTTTTTGTATTTCTTCTTTGTCCATGTATTCTATATCATATAAAGTAGCGAAAACAATCTGATCAATGACGATGACAGGTTCCTGCATAGCTGATCATACATACCAAATGACAAAACTTTAAGCTTGTGCAAATTGAAAGTATTTGCACAACAAACCAATATGGCTGACAAAGGAGATTTGTTCCTATATTATTTGAAAACATTGTTGGAAAAGGAGAAAATGCTGGTTACCAGCATTTTCTCCTTTTTCAACAATGTTTTCAAAAGTCGTTTTCCTCCGGGTCGCTCGGGATATGTGTAGTAAAGGATCGGAACAAAGCAATTTTCCAAAGTCAAATATGAAAACCTTAAGCATTTTTCTGGGTGTCGAAAGAAATAGACCAAGACCAAACTGCTCGGATGTGCAGACATATCTACGAGTTTCGCAAAAAGTCTTCGCGACTAGAAAAATACGATTTTACCTTTAACCCATTACCACACAATCCCTACTTTTGGCGCCCCTGAAAAAGAAGCTTTTAGAAAACATTGTGAGAAAAGGAGAAAATGCTGGTAACCAGCATTTTCTCCTTTTCACACAATGTTTTCTACTCGTCCCAAAACAAATTAAAATTTTTCAGTCACACTTATTTTGTCGTCTGCAAATGCTTTCAATTTGGACAAACGTAAAATTTTGTCGTTTAGTAATGAGTTAAATGAACTCCTAAATAACAATAATCACTGTCACGCAACAGTGACAACGAAGAAAACATAAGGAATTATGATGTTAATCATATTTTTATATATTGTAAACTTGAAAGCGAAAAAAAGATTACCCCCCCCCCCTTAACTTCTAAAGCATTTACATGTAAATCGAAATTTTTAGATAAACGCCAACGTAATTGCGATGTCAAAGTTATCTTTGGCTTGGAAATATAACTATCATGGTATTAAACAGTGTCTGTCAAAGAGAAGTGAAGTGACAATTCTTAGCTGCATTTTCTCCTTTTCCCACAATAATTTCAAAATCTTCCTTCTTACTTGTTGCAGGCCTGTGTGAAAAAGAGCTCAAAGTTAACAAGTCGTTTCGGTGTTCAAACACGTATTAAACTGTTTTTATATGTACTTAATTATATAGTTATTGTGTTTTTATTGTGGTTTGGGTGAAGTTAACTGGGTATGATATAGCAAGATATAGTCAACGTGGGGAGGTGTGCGTATGTGTGTGTGGGGGGGGGGGAGGGTTGGGGAGAAAGAGAATAAAAGAAATTAACTATTTACATAATTTTCTTCTATTTTCTTCCTTCTAAATCTTGCATGTCCTACATACTTTGTGTAATATATATTATTATTAATCAAAGTGCTATGAATATGTAAGTATTCAATGCAAATGAAGATATGTATGTATGTATGTATGTATGTATGTATGTCTGTATGTATGAATGAATGTATGTGTGTATGTATGTATGTATGTATGTATGCGTGTATGTATGTATGTATGTATGTATGTATGTATGTATGTATGCGTGTATGTATGTATGTATGTATGTATGTATGTATGTGTGTGTGTGCGTGTATGTATGTATGTATGTATGTATGTATGTACCACACGACGAGATTTCAGATTCGTCAAAAATAAAAGCAGAAATTTCGAGTAATTACTGAAAGGAATTCAAAATGGTGGTATTTGTCTCAGGAAGGCAAATGCTGGTATTTATCTTGGAAAGGATAGAAAAAGTTCGTTCCCTAAAAATTCTGTTAAGCTTGCTTTCTTAAGTTCATTAAAAACACATGGTTCTTTTGTGACCGTTTGGTCGACTCGAAGACCTTCTGCGGACAGTGTAGATCCAAGATCAGACTGCACAAAACTTGCAGTCTGATCTTGGCTCTACACTGTCCGATACGGAGATATTTTTTTCCAAGATACAAATTTGAAATGTTTGAAATATCAATACTTGGGTTTCTTACTATGGACTCGAAAGTTTCATGTCATTTTTTGACCAATTACCACACAATCCCTACTTTTGACGCCCCTGAGAAAGAAGCCTTTTGAAAACACTGTTGGAAAAGGATAAAATGCTGGTAACCAGCATTTTCTCCTTTTCCTACAGTGTTTTCTACCCTTCCCAGAACAAATTTCAAATTATTTTTATTTTGTCGTCTGCAAATGCTTTCAATTTGAACCAGTCTAAAATTTTGTCGTTTGATAATGAGTTAAGCAGGTTAAAGGTTAAATTGCTACTTAAAAGGTTCTGATTTGCTTGATAGGGTGTGTCCTTACTACAGGGCCGTAGCCTTGACCTCGTGAAGCCAGGGAAGAATATGAGCATGCGGAAAAGGAGCAGCGCTTTGTATGAAATGCTACTGTGCGTGCAATGTAGGGTTTGAGCAGCATTTAATAAGAAAGTGAGATATATCTTATGAAAGAATGAAAGACATATAACATTCCGTTTGTCTGTCTGTTAGTCTCTCTCTCCTCTGTCTCTGTCTCTGTCTGTCTGTCTGTCTCTCTCTCTCTCTGTCTCTGTCTCTCTGTCTCTCTCTGTCTCTCTCTGTCTCTGTCTCTGTCTCTCTCTCTCTCTCTGTGTCTCTCCCTGTCTCTGTCTCTGTCTCTCTCTCTCTCTCTCTCTCTCTCTCTCTAATCATTCATTTTGCATTTTCCTACATTGTATTTTCCATGTTCCATACAATATTTATATATTTATAGACTAATTTCCACATGGTTAACTAGTAACAAAATCATACTTGTTTTTGGTTTAATTATTTCTTGCGGTCTAAATCGTCTAATTCATAATGTCAACCTGTAGATTCAAGAGTATCATTTTACAGAGTTTAAAGAAATCCTGCTTTGAGTCTGTGTTATTTGAGAAAAAATTGATATCTTTAATCTTTATAGATATGGAATCATCAGTTTCCGTATCAACCCTTGCGCTACACAGCGCAATTAGCCGACCTATTGTGGACCGTGTAGATCAACATGAGACTGCACAGACTGCTGGTTTCCAGCAGTTTCTCCTTTTCCCACAATGTCTTGTAAAGGAGTCTATCTTAGGGTCGTAAAAACCTGGGATCATTGGTAAAGGCTTAATTCTTTACCAAAGGATAAAATATAAACCATTCCAAAATCAAAGCATCTGCAGGCGACAAATCTGAGCGTGGTACGTATGTATATATGAATTGAAGGTCTTTGATCGGGTAGAAAACGGTGTGGTAACAGTCGAAAATGCCGGTTACCATTAATTTCTACTTTTCCTGATTTTTTTTTTTTAAATGCTTCTCTGTTAAAACACGAGATTGTATGGTAAAGGGTTAAAGTGCTTGCAGGTTTGATATCGTTTTGACTCATTACCAAACGATAATATTTTAGGCTTGTCCAAATCGAAAGCATTTGCAGACGATATAATGAAAGTGACTGAAAATTTGAAATTTGTTTTGTGAAGGGTAGAAAACATTGTGGGAAAAGGAGAAAATGCTGCATGGTTACCAGTATTTTCCCCTTTTCCCACAATGCTTTCTAAAGGCTTCTTTCTCAGGGGCGTCAAAAGTAGGGGTTGTTTGGTAGTGGGTAAATCAGAAGGCAGGGCGTCTAGCGTACCTCTCAACGCGTTCCTCCTTGTTATTCCTGCATCGAAATCTTTCAAAACCATCGGTATTTTTCAAAAAAAGACAAACACGAAGCTATCCTCAAAGCCTAGAAATTTGATTCTCATTAAAAGGTGGCTAAATGTCGTGGTAGTGGTCTTGGACAAGACACTTCAGAGCCTTGGCCGTGGCCCAACTTAGAATACGAATGAAAAAGTGAGCTTTCGCTGAGACATGGCTTCTGACGTATGCATTACGATGAAAGCAGATTTCGATTCCATTTGACTTGCAACACGTGAAAAGGGCATCCAGACATTTGCCTACAGTGTCGTCTCGGATCACTCTGTGCACTCTTTTAAAGATACTATTTTGTGCGAAGAGATGTCCTTATCGGACATTGTAGATCAAAGATCAGACTGCACGTTCTGTGCAGTCTGATCTTGGCTTACGGTGTCCGCAAAAGGTCCACCAATCGCTCTACAGCCTGAGGGTTAAATAACCGGAACTGCTGGAGCCTGCTTCATCCTGATTTGTCCAGTTTCGTCACTGTTCATATCGTTTCGCCATGTTTCGTCTCGGTCATTCACGATATTCCTCGAGGTTAAAACCATGCAAATAGACAACGTTATTTCCGGTTTTACAAACCGGAATTTAAGAGGTCGCAAGCCCAAAGAGTCAGAATGGGATTTGAATTTTCATGTTAATAGACTTTAGTCATCTAAGACATTTTTTGACCTAATTTTTATATTAAATGGCCGTGACTACGTTTTAGAATGACCCTTCGAACAACTGAAAGAAATTATTAACTCTTTACTTAACGATATATAGTGTTTTTTTTTTGCGGACGTGATAGCAGATAAATGTAAAAATAATTGCACAAATCGACCAAAAGGCTTACAAACAGCATTTCTTTCCTTTCCAACAATGTTTACCTCTCTTTTCCAAAGACAAATCCCTTTCTACAAGCCATCCTTAACTAATAGCAAAATGTTTAGGCCAAGGTCAGTCCGCAAGGACTGTGCAGGCTGGCCTGAATTGATAAATTTTACAGTTCCATTAACAATCCCTGGTTTTGACGATCCTGGAAAAGTAGCCTTCTAGATGTTATGGTTTGTATAGCATGGCGGATGTGGAGAGATTGCTGGCAGCTAGCATTTTCTCCATTTACTGCATAAGCAATTTTGGACAAGTCTACATTTTCCAGCGTGGAAGAGAGTTAATTCCCTATGTTTTAATGTGTATGACATCGTGATTGGGGAGAATTTGCTGGCGGCCAGCATTCTACTCTTCCCTCACTTTTATTTCTCTTTTTCCATTATAATTATTATAAGATATTGTAAGATATTTTTAAATCCCATGAAAACAGTTTGCTCTTAACCATATTGAATTGTCGACTCCAAATGGTTTGAGTTTACAGGTGGTGAAGAAATCATGGCGATTTTGTTGATGTCTGTATAGTACTGTGGAGAAAAAAATCGCTGGTAGCTTTTTTTCCTTCCGTTTTTTCCACAATATTATATATTTTCATCCTGTCAGATTCAGTTATTGGAGCCACAATTCAATTGCAATCTGCAAATACTTTCAATTTGGACAAGTCTACATTTTTTCTCGTGTGGTAAATACTTATACCAGATTTGTTAATATATGCTAATATTTGTTTAATGAATTACCTTTTACCAGTGTCACTTATCTAACTCTCTTCCTAATAAGTATTGTTTACCATTTATATGTAGACTAGAAGCTTTACAAGCTTATGTCGAATAAAATTTGTCTATCTATCTATCTATCTATCTATCTATCTATCTATCTATCTATCTATCTATCTGAAAACGTGAGAAAAAGGAGAAAATGCTGGTAACCAACTTTTCCCCTTTTCTTAGTGTCAACGTTTTCTTTCCTTCCCAAAATAAATTTCAAATTTTGAATCACACAACATGATTTATCGTCTACAAATGCTGCATTATGTCATTTAGTAAAGAGTTAAAGCCCCCCCCCCCCGCACTTTCCCCCGCTTTTCGCAAACATGACTCAAATGCTTATTGTATTGTTCACACTTTCATAATGATTATCCCTTAACCCCATAAGGCATTTCTATGGTATCTCTAACTGACCCTAAATAACAGCAAGGATGAAGCTTTTTTTATGTGTATATGACACCTTTGGATAGTGTAGAAAACATTGTGGCAAAAGGTGAAATTGCTCGTCACGAGCAATTTCACCTTTTACCGCAATGTTTTCCAAAGCCTCCTACAAGCAATGCATAGAAATTAGTATCTATGGAGTAAAGGGTTAAGATGATGATTTGGTAATGAGGATTAAACATTGCTTTTTTCCCCAAAGATTTGGAAAGTTACATTTTTCTTACTGGATAGACCATTTCATGGTTCCTTTGAAATCAGGCAAAGTCGTGAAAAATGAATAGAAGATAGGTACACTATTGTTTGTGAAACCAGTGTCCGGAATTAACGTAGTAGACCCCTAATAGAAAGCTATTTCCACAATAATATTATCCTACAAAATTTGCTATGATTAAAAAAGAGTGTTATTGTACTGCTTTAACCAAACCACTTTTCCCTTTTTGTCTTTTCTAGAATTATCATTTATAAATCTAAAACCACTATATTTTCATTACAAAGAGAGATAGTAATTACCTCCCTTTTCTGAAAACCAACAAAATATCTACAAATAATTTCAAGATAGGCATAAAGAAATTTCTGGTCCATTAAAAATGTGCGAAAGTATTATTACCTGTATAAATCTCAACTATCAAGAAAATTTTAGGCAATGTAGCACGAGAGGCATTAGGGGTCTACTACCTTAAGGACGAGATCTGCTTTGTTTGTTCTACATCACTTAGAAACAAAAATACTACCGTTTATTAGATGTTATCATCTTGATGAGGGGTCAGTGAAATGTCATATTAGTATTTGATGCGTGAAACAGGGCTAACAATCTACAGCTAAACTCTGTCACGTTCTGTGCAGTCTGATCTTGATCTATACTGTCCACAAAAAGTCCCTGATTCGCGCTTATGCAGCTAAAGGGTTAACAGTCTGGGTCAAACTTACATAACGAACACGAGTCAAAGGTTTTCAGTAAGACATGTGATGCCTTTCCAGTTTTGTCTGATAAATGTCTGTGAGTGACAGAAATCTCAAAGAAGATAATTGATATAAGTCGCAATTGCTCGAGGTTACAGCAACCAAGGACTTTTTTTAACCTTCTATCTTTTTGGCATATCTTCTCGAATGCGTCTGAATTTTTAGGACGCCTTAACTCTTTACCGAACGACAAAATTTTACACTGGTCCAAATATTGAAAGCACTTGCAAAAAACAAAATAAAGGTAACTCAAACATTGAAATTTGTTTTCAGTTGGGTAGAAAACATTGTGGGAAAAGGAGAAAATGCTGGTTACCAGCATTTTCTCCTTTTCCCACAGTGTTTTCAAAAGGCTTCTTCCTTGGAGGCATCAAAGTAGGGATTGTATGGTAATGGGTTAACTGAATTCGTGTAACATCGCAGAAAAACCGCACGGATTCGGTTAAGATCGGGTAATCCGTAATCGATCGGCCGATAGACCCTGGTTGCTCTCCTCGATTATGGGTAACATGGGTCTTAGCACCTTCGCAAGCCAAGGGTGACGATCCACTACGCTACTCTACCCTTGGCGGATCGAGCTTGATTTCGACACTCCCTCGAAATGTATTTTCATTGGTTGCAGCTAGCTCTAATTGCACGAATCAAATCACTCGCATCATTTCATCTTTGGTAAAAATAGAACAGGGTCGCGACCTTTCGAATAAGAATAGAAGGTAAACGTGGATACTTCCGTGAATGTGTGCACGATATGTACTGATTTATTACCGAAAACATATGGACGAACAATATTTACAGGAAGTTTCAGTGTGACCAATCAATTATTGGAGGTTTTAGGCTATATTCCAGCACCTGACTATGGAATGTCAAAGTATGTTTGTGGTTATTGCTTCATGTTGAATTATTGTACTCGTAAGAGTTTGTAAGACGATATTTCACTGGCTACCAGAAATATGATTTAAAAGAGGATAATAACCAGTATCAGATATGGGAAGTATCGCGGGAAACTCGAAATCCGCCAAGGTAAGATCCATATACTGATCGTAATCTTGGCTCGCGAAGATGATAATTTTGGCGATGAAAGGCAATGTTACACGAATGCCATTTGGGTGAGCTATCCTTAAACATACATTTCGTGCCAATCATATGGCTTGCAACACACGGAAAGGGCTATTAGGACATTTGCGTAAAGTGTCGTCTCGGATCAGTCTGCGCAGTCCGCGCAGGCTAATCCGAGACGGCACTTTACGACTACACTAGATTTTGTGCTTCAGTAGACTTGCGCAAAATAGAAAATTACATAAAAGCGGAAAGTGCCGTCTCGGATTAGCCTGCGCGAGACGACACTTTACGCAACTGTTCGAATCTCCCTTTTCGACTGTTGCAAGCCATATAAAACAGTCGAAATATTGCGATATCTCTGTGCATTTATAGTCACCGCACATAACTATGTAGAACAAAGATTAAAATGCACGTCTTATACAACTTGGATTAATCTCTCTCGACTCTGCTTCCTTGAAACTACACCAGTACTCACCTCGAATTTGTGGGCTAACGAAAAATCCCAAAGTTGACACCTGCTCCCGGTTATCGAACTGGGGACCTCAAGGTTACGAGGCCGACGCTCTACCTCACAACCAAGGGCACCACAGTTGATCTTGATCCATGCCGCCAGCAAAAGCTCCTTTTTTTCTCCAAGAACGTAGTTCTAATAGGTTTAAGATAAATGGCTTCTCGTCCCAAAAAAAAAAACGAACCTTATAACCTTAGATTTTGATGGCATTATGTATCTTTACATAATACAAAGATTGACACACAGTCACCAGGTTCAAGGTCAAGATTTACCTTAAAGGCATCTGACCGTCTACATCAAGGATAAAGGTAATCAGGCGCACTCGAAAATTGATAGATGTCAATTGGGAAGAAACTTTGTCACGTGACTTACCGGAACATGTTCCGTGTCTTTCAGTCTGACAGAACTCTCCAACCGGCAAATTTGGAAGGTCAAGGTTCAAGCCGTTGAAAGACGTCAATTTTTCTCTATATAGAAAACTTGACCTCTTTCAATGGCTTAACCCTTAACCCATTACACACAATCCCTACTTTTGACGACCTAGAGAAAGAAGCCTTTAGAAAACATTGTCGGGAAAGGAGAAAATGCTGCTAACCAGCATTTTCTCCTATTCCCACAATGTTTTCTACCCTTCAGAAAACAAGTTTCACATTTTCGTTAACTTTTATTTTGACGTCTGCAAATGCTTTCGATTTGGACAAGCCTAAAATATTGTCGTTTGGTAACGAGTTGTCCTGCCATATTAGTTGAATGAAACCTACAAGCCGATAGTAAAGATCCTGAATAATGCTATTCCAAACTTATACTCTTTGGAGAAAAATATCACCTTGTCAGACAGTGTTAATGAGACTGCACTTTCTGTGTAGTCTGATCTTCATCTACACCCTCCGCAATATCTTCAGTTTCGGTTATAGAAGATAGATACAGTTTTGATACATCCGTTGTTCAAAAATGGAGATAAAGGTTTGGCACACAAGCGGTCTTGAAGTCAATCTAGACTGCAACCAACCGTAGTCGAAGTTTTCTTTGACAAGAAACTATCTCTCAGCCGCAATTATTGTAGGCCTACTTACATGTTGACGGCGGATTAGTGGGAAAGCAGACCTTGGGTTGGACCGAGCCAAGTACTGGTAAAAGAAACTCCAGGAAAGCATGAATAGGTGCCCTTCCTACCGCGATATACGTAAAATTTTGTTATAAACGGCGTTCTTTCCAAGTAACAAATTCCAAGTGACTGACTCCTTTTACTTACATGCATAAGAGGTGATAGGCTAAAAACTACTGGAAAGAAAGTTTGCCTCAACCAGGTATCGAACTTACCACCACCTGGTCAGGAGTCGGATACCACTGCATGAACCACTCGGCTGGGCTGCAGTTTGTTTCAGCGGGTAAAGACTTTTGCCTTGGTAATGTTACTGTCTCATACATTTACGCTGAAATTGTTATCCATTTAAACCTAAAAAGGTTCAAACTTTCAAGCCCATAGACTGTGTCGTCTGATCTTAGTCGATACTGTCCGCTAGGGCCCCTGCTTTCGCTTTTGACACTGAAAGGGCCAAAAGTCTATATGGCATGCAATACGGGAAAAGGGGCATTCGAACATTTGCATAAAGTGTCGTCTCGGATCAGCCTGCGCAGTCCGCACAGGCTAATACGAGACGGCACTTTACGACTACATTAGATTTTGTACTATCATAGACTTGTGCGAACAGAAATATACATAAAAACAAAATGTCGTTTCGGATTACTCTGCGCGGACTTGAGACGACAATTTACGCAAATGTTTGAATGCCCCTTTTCGCGTTTTGCAGGCTGTATATCATTGTGCAGGCAAGATGAAGGCAAATTATAGCATACAAGATGTACTACCCCTTCAGTTCCGGTTATCCCGAATTAGTCCGCGGGCTATTGTACTTACTGTCGGGTTTATTTAACTTAAAAATGTCATTTCGAGTCATTTACGGTCAACCAAAATCGGTCTGAATGTTTGAATGGGGTTTTATAGCAATTCCAACAGTAATTTAGTCATTTTACGACTGCATCTCACATATTTCACGTGTCCCCAGGCTCAGATCTCACAAAAAGAAAATTTAAGTCTCCTATTTCATTCAAATGCATTAGCGAGCTTATTTTTCTACTTAAGAACAGTTCGTCATATCAAAACATTTTACCAAGATTAATCAACGTTCTCAAGTAATGGGCTGACACACCGTGTCAGACTTAACTTAGCAAAAACAGACTTAACTCATTACCAAACAACAAAATTTTAGGTTCGTCAAAATTGAAAGGAATTGCAGACGACAAAATAAAAGTGACTGAAAATTTGAAATTTGTTTTATGAAGCGTAGAAAACATTGTGGGAAAAGGAGAAAATGCTGGTTACCAGCATTTTCTCCTTTTCCCACAATGTTTTCTAAAGGCTTCTCTTTCAGGGGCGTCAAAAGTAGGGATTGTGTGGTAATGGGTTTAACCTCTTAAGTGAGTTAAGTATGTGTAGTTTGCTGAATTGAGTCCGAGCAATATCAGAACCTAAGGCTGTTACTGGCATTATCTCCCGCTAGATGGCATTCTACAAATACACATCTATCTAATTTGGGCATCCTGGGTACAGAAGAGGACTAATTATTTTTCAAAACAATAATCGTTACTTTGAATTTCAAAAATAAATAAACGTTTACCTTATAAAATGCTCATTGGTGCGATTCATTCAGCAATAATCCAATAGCAAGCATGTAACCTATGCATCGACCATTTATTAAAACAGCTTCTACATGCTTGGAAAATAGGCTAATAGCTTCATTGTAAGCCCTTAAGTTTCCCAGGTATTGAGGGATGGATGATGCATCATAGGAGACAGGTCAAATCTTCGAAGAATATGACATGCGCAAACAACGCTGTTTCTGGATATGAGTGAAATAAATTACTGAGGGTTTTTTTTTGTGTGTGTGTGTGTGTATGTGCAAGCTTGCCCGGGTTTCTTGAAAGCACTAGGCTTGGGCTGTGTTGCACATTGTATTATGACACTCTGGATAACATGGTCCATGCCATCGGTGGGGATCAAACCAGAAGTTTTTAAATGTAAATGCAAAGTAAAACGTTTTTCAGAAATACCGTCCTTTATTGAGCATTGCTTGGATACAACATAGACCTACATCCAGGTTCACATATTTATTCTTAGAGCCTAACCTTTGGATGCGTAGAAGGTAGGCGCCCCAGAACCATTACTGGCTCGCGACCAGTGGCGGCCTTTTTTTCAAACCTTTTGTAACGAATAAGATAATTCTCTTCAAGTTGACAATGCATATTTTGCGTGGGCAAACTAGGGTTCAATATCGTTGAATTCATAAGTGGAAATATGAAATACACTATAATTAAACTAAGAACGATAAGGATAGCCTGGGTGATTGGACGAACATAGGTTACGAAGAGTACCAGTGGCGACCACCTGAATTTTGTACTAGGAATCTCTGTAATATCACAATCGCCAGAACGTATCGAATGGAAAAGCATTTTTTAAAGCAATATTCCAGCAGGTCTAAGGCTTTAAACTATTCCTTCAGATGGTTAAAAAGGTACAACCTCCTAGGATCCTACTGGATCCATATACTAAACTACTTTAACACGGAGGGAAAAACAGAACTCGGGTGAGTACAAGCTCAGTTGTTTTTTTCTGACAGCATTTCATTTGTTGATGTGTTTAGTTAATACAGTAAAATACTGCCAATATTATTTCAAAAGCTGACAGTTAATAAAAATTGCTGATTTTGAAATTGACCCATTGAGTAGATTAAAATTAGGCCTATATTTTGTCTTTTCACAGTCACAAATTTTATTATTTCACAATCATGAATACCCTAGGTGTAAGATGGCTTCTGTTAGCTGATGGCACCATATGATCAGGTGCATATACAGGAAAATTCAATGGTCAAAAGGAAGAATCATCATTTCGAATATTACAGATCTTAACTGTAAAATAAATGTATTGCTTTTACAGCCAAACTCTCTCAATGAAAACAATTACTACAGACAAAATAACTTTTATCCAAATCATGGATAAACCTACACTCTCTTGGTGAAACTACAAGTTTCTCTTCTAACCCAATGCAAGCAGTTCACAGTCTGGAAACACAGACTTGTAAACAGGTATCAGAATATATCATCTAAAACAGTGTAAGATTGCTGTTTTTCAATCTTTGATTTAATGGCCTTGTTAGTGCATTCAGAAAAAAAAAACATGCTTTCATTTCTGCCCCCCTACTCTCTGTCTGCTCTTATCTGCCTTTTCAGCATTTCTCATTTCTTCTGGGGGACAGCCTCTTGTGATTAAATCCTAACTCAAGTATGTTATTACTGTTTCCTACATATTCAGAAAACCCAAATAAATACAGTGTTAATATGACAGGTATTCTTATGTATGTACTTGTTTTATTTTTTAGTATTTTTTATGGTCTGGTTGACCTAACTTAAATTGAAATAGATAATTTGACTATTTCAATGTGTGAACATGTTTAAATATTACATAATAACTATTCATCATTTCATATTTCTATGAGAGAAGTACAACTTTTTTGTGATAAAAGCTTTAAAAAACTGTAACAGTGAATTTCATCTAGTATTTTTTCAGATTTGGCTGAAGCTGGGAGAAATACATATGACAAAGATTCTGGAATCAGGCCTTCCTTTAAAAGAGCATTGACTGAAAAATTGCAAAGTAGCTAAGCAAATTGAACTTTCTTTGCTGCAGTTGTATGTCTAAATATTTGTTCTGCAGTTGGCACCCTCTGTTATTCAGGATCTGTATTCACCAACCATTCTTGAGAATATTTTTGGGGTCTTATTCTCCAAGATTTTTAAAGTTTGAAAGTAACTAAACTTCTGATTGGCTAAACTATTTGGTTTAGCCAATCAGAAGTTTGGTTACTTTCAAATATAGCAATATCTGGAGAATAAGACAAAGAATTTTCTTAAGAATGGTGGGCCTTAATCTGTCTCTACATTTGTTTATGAACCATGAGTTACATGGAGTTACATGTGTTATGTAAATGGAATGTCTGTTGACCAGAAGGATTTCACACTTATTTTTATAAAAAACTTGATCAGAGCTTTTGGCCTTGATACACAGATGTATATACATGTATTTATAAGTTTGCTTCATAAAGTCAGCTTTGGAAATAATTTATGTTCAAAACTCTGTAAATATTTGGTAATATGTTTGTGATACACAATTTTTATAAATGAATCTATACTCTCTCAAAAAAGAAACGCAACATCAGATTATCTTTTTGAAATATTATACCAGATATTGACAATTTATGAGTGATTTATTGACAATATGTGACAAACTGTGATATTCCAAGGTAAAAGAACTCATGAACAAGAAGTGTGCCAATTTTTGCATTCCTGTGTAAATTATTTATATCATAAATTATGAAAATAAAATATGAAGTAAATTTCCTATTTTCTGTATGTTGCGTTTCTTTTTTGAGAGAGTATATTATCAACATGGTAATCAAATCCTTACAGGTTGTTGCACTTTTGATATTTAAGCTCACACTTATTCCAATAGGTTCAAATTTTGGAAAAAAGTTACTGTCTCAGCCCTCAGGGTCTAATTTTTTTTAACCCTTTCCCAAACAATCCCTGGTTTTTACGGGTCAGGAATAGAAGCCTTTTGAAAACATTGTGGGAAAAGGAGAAAATGCTGGTAATCAGCATTTTCTCCTTTTCCCACAATGTTTTTTACCCTATCATATAGAAAAACCATCTTTTTAGCAACTGTTAAGTTGTCATCTGCAGACTGCTTTCAGTTTGGTGTGGTCCAAAATCTGCTGTTTGGGAAAGGGTTAAATAGATGTATGCCTTTGTTGACAGCACTGACCAGTGAAACACAGACAGTGTGTGGCTTCAAACTGCAGGAATCTTGGATTTGCAGATGATGGTATTCTTATCAATAAAACCCAAAGTTGCAGCCATCACTGAAAACTTCAGCTGAAGTACAGCTTAATTTTGCTTTGAAAGGAAAAAAATATCGATTGAATTTTTTTTTCCAGCTCATTCATACTAGTATTGAAAGAAAAATGTGAAAATTTGATAAAAAGGCTTTCAGAGACATTGAGTCTTTCTGAGACATTGTGGGAAAGAAGAAAATGTATGCTATCAGCATTGTCATGTTTTTCTACCACTTTTTTTCTTCATTATAATATTTTTTTTAATTGGAAACACTTTGTTATGTCAAATGCACTTCAGAGCTCCTGATAGAGGGAGTGGTTTTGATTTCAAAATTGAAAGTAAATGTACTAATAATTCTCCACCGAACCCTATGTTATGGGTACTCATTGAAACGATTCTAATGTGTACCCACAACATAGAGTTTGGAAGAGAATTAATGGATTTAGAAATCCATCACTTCTTTTTATCTGGAGCTCTGCACATGCTTTTAATATGGACACAACTAAAATGATAGTATAGATCTAATAAAGAGTAAGATACAGCAACTGATTTCAGATGAACTTATCTGTCTATAAACTTCAATACTGTAATTTGTAGCCTATGTCCAATGCCAGTCTGTGTGTCCTCAAAAGGATCATTGAAGTCCTTGTTTATTATATTTACCATCCTTGATCTTTATCTGTTAAGTTTTCCCAAGAACATCCTCTGTGAAACTTTGATATCTTAAAAAAAATCTTAACCATTTGTTGAATGCCCAACATTTTGTAACACTGCAGCCAAAGTTTACTGCTTCTTTGCATTTATATTGGCATTCTGGGTGGATCCACTTGACTGATGCAACTTGCAACTTCTCCACCATAAGGTATTCTGGTTTTGAAAATTGATGTTACTTATATTGACCGTACTCGACGACATGTAGAGTCAAGCTGTGTTTCATTCACAAGGCTGTGTTTCATTCACAAGTACGCTAACACCCCCCCCATTCCCCTCTCCCCCTCCCCCTTGTTGACCGTTTTCCTTGAAAAAGAGCTTGAAAAAATTAACTTTTTTGGTAGTTGATCGACCATTAGTTATGGGCCAAATACATCCATTTGCCGCGAAATATGATATTATGGACATCTGTTGTAAAACAGCAAAACATTATTTTATACCCTATTTCAAAAGTCGTTCAGGAATACAATTATGTCGTGGATTTACACATTAATTTTATCTATACAGTAATTTTATTTAAATAGTCTAGATCTAAATTGAAATATAGAATTAGAACAAATTAATATCATATCATAATCAAAATAGTACTTCTTTTTATCATTTTTGTCCCACCGTCTAAGGGGAAACTGGTAATCAACAATAAGGTTTATGAAAAAGACTATAGTTACTGACTGAACTGGATAGCGCTGCCTCTGCATGACGTCATTTAACGCTTGCCTTCTGCAAGCATAATGTAATTAGTGGCTCTTGTGAATAATTTGGATTTAATACTTTCACACATAAATAAAGGACTAATTGGTGAGGTAAGTGAAAAATTTATTACTGTGTAAGTGACATTTTTGATTCTAAAACTCTTGTTCTTTTGGATTATTTGAGGCTAAAATCGACGATAGTAATGATATCTAGGTCAGTCCCCCGGAAATGATATTTTGACATATATGGGAGTGACAGGATAAACCTACTTGTTCATATTTTTACTTACACGGCGTCAAATTTAAACTTTTATTAGTTTTTCTTCTTTTTTTTAACATGACCAAGACCTTTGATATGCTAATGTAAGCTTGCACACACGCGATATCACAAGAATGACTCCCATTCGTACATGAACTTGGCCGCCACTGATAGCGAACCATTCATGAATCTCTTTGCAATTTTTTCACACCACGCAGTGAATCAAAAATATACCCATATATATTAAAAATCAGGCCTAACTGCTGTCCTTTATTTTTGGAGTACTTTTTAGCTCACCTGAGCACAACGTGCTCAAGGGGAGCTTTTAGGATCACCCGTTGTCCGTCGTGCGTCGTGCGTCAGTGCGTCGTGCGTCGTCAACAATTCTTTAAACACCAACTTTTCCTAAACCGCCGGGCCAATTTGGACCAAACTTGGCTGGATTGTTTCTTGGCAAGTCCTCTTTAAAAGTTATTCACAAAATTTGATTCCGTCCAAAACTCTGGTTGCCATGGCAACCAAATGGAATTTTTTAGAAAAATTCATTAAAAATCATCTCCTCTGAAACCGCGGGTCGGATTTTGAAATAATTTCACAGATATGTTCCTTGGGTGACCCTTTTCAAAAACTGTCTGTGAAGTTTTGATCCGTCAAAAAATGTGGCTCTGTTGAATGGGGGCTACTTGCACTATATATAGAAATGAAGGAATCCTTAAAAATTCTATTTCTCTGAAACCACTCTTCAGATTTTGATATAATTTCACAGATATGTTCGTTGGGCGACCCTTTTCAAAAAAAGTTCGTGAAATTTTGATCCGTAAAAAAATGTGGCTCTGGTGAATGGGGGCTACTTGCACTATATAGAAATGAAGGAATCCTTGAAAATTCTTCTTCTCTGAAACCGCTCGTCAGATTTTGGAATAATCTCACAGAGATGTTTCTTGGATGACCCTTTTCAAAAATTGTTCGTGAAATTTTGATCCGTCAAGAAACACGGCTCCGGTGAATGGAGACTTCTCGCACTATATATATACAGAAATTAAGAAATTCTTAAAAAATCTTCTTCTCTGAAACCGCTGGTCAGAATTTTAAATAATTTCACAGAGATGTTCCTTGGATGACCCTTTCCAAAAATTGTTTGCGAAATTTTGATCCGTCAGGAAACACGGTTCTTGTGAATGGGGGCTACTTGCACAGTAGGGAAATGAAGAAATTCTTAAAAATTCTTCTTCTCTGAAACCGCTGGTCAGAATTTGAAATAATTTCACAGAAACGTTCCTTTGGTAACACTTTTCAAAAATTGTTCGAAAAATGCTGATTTGTCAAGAAACATGGCTCTGTTGAATGGGTGCTACTAGCACTATTTGGCCATGAAGAAATTCTTTTTCTCTGAAACGGCTGATTAGATTTTGAAATAATTTCACAGAAATGTTTCTTGGATGACTCTTTTCAAAATTTGCTCGAGAAATGTTGATCCATCAAAAAACATGGCTCTGGTGGCTGTGGGCTATTTACACTATACAGATATGAAGAAATTCTTAAAAATTCTTCTCTGAAATGGCTGATTAGATTTAAAAAAAAAAAATGGCTATGGTTCTCTCAGAAATTCAGGTGAGCGACCCAGTGCCATCTTGGCCCTCTAGTTTACATATGAGCCACTCTCTGACAAAAGCGTGTTTAAAGCACCTCCTTAGTGTATGATACAAAAATGTCATTGCGTACATATAGTTGATTCTCATCCATTCGTGAATACTCATACATTCGTGACCTTATGTTTGCTATCAATATTTTTTGCTCACTGCTTTATTTGGCTGCTCTGAAACCTTTTACACTCGTAAACATTCCCGAGAAGCTCTCTAAGCCAAAGAAATGGGTCAAATACAGAATTAAAACGAAAATCACCATTTTCACCAAATAATTCATCAGTTGCTTGTACATCACATTTACACTTTGTGCTCTTAATTTCAAAGTATGATACAGAAAATGCATCTGTGATAAGTTAAGAGGCTGTGACCTTTACAAATACCCCTTCAGTGACGTCATTTGACTACATTTGGAATGACTGTGTTTTTTCCAAAATGATTTTCGAATGTATGGGAAATCGCCTGCTCAATATCTTGAAAGTGATCAAATGTATTTTTTGGGTGATTTCGCCATGACAAATGAATAAAGTGTACTTTCCCTTGTCCAAAAATGATTTTTGACACTTTCTCTGTCTATCAATATGAATTTAATTTATTAATTAATTTAGAATTTAATTATTGCTTTGTTTGTCTCTTTGAAAGAATGAAAATACCAGCAAGGTTCATGGATTCTTGAAATCATATTTATTCAATGGCCGACTGAATCACGAGTTTGAATGATATTAATACGGACATGAATAAATATGACCAATAAGAAAAAGTTTCGATCCTGGTAAGCTTTTTGCAGGCGCATCAAGCCCCCTTTCATTGGGCAAGATTGAACAATTTCGCAACCAAAACCATCAACGCCGATTAAATATATCCCTGTCAGTACGCATGTATTTGGCACACCAAGATTCAGTTCTTTGTACACCAAAAACTATATTAGAATTTCTTTAACAAATTGAAAGACCGTAAATGAAGACTATATAACTTTTTGAGAACAAGAAATCTTGTTTGTTGGAAGCACTTGTTCCATCCTCATAATGGTACCAAAAACTTTCTATACTTAAATGACGTGAAAAATCAAGTTTGTTATAAAAAGGGTAAACTAGGCCAAATAAGAAAGAGAGGGGAAAGCAAACGTTCTTTGAATGATACATTGAAAGCACTGACCATCCTGTTTCGTCAATAATCCATTAAGGTACCTTACCAAGACTTTTTATGTGCTGATCAAGTCAGCTGTAGACATATTTACGTGCAATAAACATTGGTGTACATCCGCTCCCGACTGCGTGTCTCATTGTTTCGGGGAGGCGAGATTATTATACAACGTGGACAAAACTGTTGCGACCTTCAACAATAACGGCATCAATATGTTTTATTGTTAAACCATTACATTACTTTAGGAATAGAACAGAATTCAGAGCTCCAGATAGAGAGAGTGATTTTGATTTCGAAATTGAAAATGTTAATTATTCTCCACTAAACCCTATGTCATGGATACTCATTAGAATCGTCTCATCGAGACGATTCTAATGAGTATCCACAACATATGGTTTGGAAGAATAATATTGGCTTTAGAATACCATCACTCCCTCTTATCTAGAGCTCTGAAAATATAATGTTTTATTCTCGATTTGCACATAATATGATGCATCAGCACGTCTCGAAAAAATTAAATCATACGCGAGGTGGACACGTGAAAAAGATTAAGAATCTGGAATAATTATGAATACTGACCTCTTTTAACAGATGAAAAAAAAAAAAACTCCACTGAGACCCAGAAAAATATTATCTACTACACGTGCGGGAAGTACGTGTCAGGGTGCATGCTCAGTGCACTGTATTCCATACCTACGACAGGGTTGAATACTGCATTGATTCTCCACTCTTTAGTGATTGCAATGCATTCAACCCTTTACCAAACAGTCCCTGGATTTTACGACCTAGAAGAAAAAGCCTTCTGGAAACAATTTGGGAAAAGGAGAAATGCTGGTAACCAGCATTTTCTCCTTTTCCACAAGGTTTTCTACTCTTCCAAAGTCAAGTTTCAATATAAATTTATGCTACATTTATTTTGTTGTCTACAAATGTTTTCAGCTTGGATTAGTCTAAAATTTTGCCATTTGGTAAAGAGTTCAGGTAACATGAATTCCAAATTTTAGTTTTCTTACCGTTGTCTGCGCATGTCATACTCTTCGAAGGTTCGACTGTCTTATATGACTCATCACCAGCCCCGAAAGCGGGCATACTGTAATATTACGCTCTGTAAAGTAGCAATTTAGCAAATAGCTTTTATCAATACATTTGAGGAGAAATGAGACCTGCTTCAGCACTAGATTTCTCTAAACTGCTGATTATAGCTGAGTGAATTGCACGAGGTAGCGTTTCATTGAGTGAAGGTTTATTTTAGTTTGAAATTCAAAGTAACGGTTGTCGCGTAGGAAATTAGTTAGGCTCTGTACCCAGGATGCCCAAATCAGATAGATGAGTATTTATAGAATGCCATCTAGCGGAGATAATGGTTTTCTTACCCGAGACAGTCAGTTGTTTTTAGCTCACCTGAGCACATAGTGCTCAGGGTGAGCTATTGTGATCGATCGTTGTCCGGCGTCCGTCCGGCGTCCGTCCGTCCGTCCGTCCGTCCGTCCGTGAACAATTACTTAAAAATTCTTCTCCTCTGAAACCGCCCAACAGATTTCAGTGAAAATTCACAGAAATGATCCTTAGGTGATGCACTTTCAAAATACTTCAAAGATTTGAATTCCATGGAGAACTCTGGTTGCCATGGCAACCGAGAGAAAAAACTTTAAAAATCTTCTTGTCCCAAACCGTAAGGGCTAGAGCTCTCATATTTTGCATGTAGCATCATCTAGTGACCCTCTACCAAAATACTTCAAATTATGGCCCTAGTGTTGAAAATGGCCCTATGTTGTGGGTTCTTGGATTTCACATGGAGATAAAGAAGGAAATCTTTAAAAATTTTCTTGTCGCAAACCATAAAGGCTAGAGCTCTCATATATGGCATGTAGTATCATCTAGTGGCCCTCTATTAAAATACTTCAAATAATGGCCCTAGTGTAAAAATTGGCCCTATGTTGTGGGTTCTCGGATTCCACATAGAGATAAAGAAGGAAATCTTTAAAAATCTTCTTGTCCCAAACCGTAAGGGCTAGAGCTTTCATATTTGGCATGTAGCATCATCTAGTGACCCTCTACCAAAATATTTCAAATTATGGCCCTAGTTTGAAAATGGCCCTATGTTGTGGGTTCTCGGATTTCACATAGAGATAAAGAAGGAAATCTTTAAAAATCTTCTTGTCCCAAACCATAAAGGCTAGAGCTCTCATATATGGCATGTAGTATCATCTAGTGGCCCTCTACCAAAATACTTCAAATAATGGCCCTAGTGTGGAAATTGGCCCTATGTTGTGGGTTCTCCGATTCCACATAGAGATAAAGAAGGAAATCTGTAAAAAACTTTATGTCCCAAACCTTAAGGGCCAGAGCTTTCATATTTGGCATGCAGCATCATCTAGTGGCCCTCTACCAAAATACTTCAAATTATGGCCCTAGTGTTGAAAATGGCCCTATGTTGTGGGTTCTTGGATTTCACATAGAGATAAAGAAGGAAATCTTTAAAAATCTTCTTGTCCCAAACCATAAAGGCTAGAGCTCTCATATATGGCATGTAGTATCATCTAGTGGCCCCCTATTAAAATACTTCAAATAATGGCCCTAGTATGGAAATTGGCCCTATGTTGTGGATTCTCGGATTTCACATAGAGATAAAGAAGGAAATCTTCAAAAATCTTCTTGTCCCAAACCTTAAGGGCTAGAGCTTTCATATTTGGCATGTAGCATCATCTAGTGGCCCTCTACCAAAATACTTCAAATTATGGCCCTAGTGTTGAAAATAGCCCTATGTTGTGGGTTCTCGGATTTCACATAGAGATAAAGAAGGAAATCTTTAACTATACTAGCTAGGGTTATGAAATTTCATGGGTGGATAGATCTCATCAAGGGGGAGTGCAGTGCACAGGAATCATAACTCCTGCTTCCTTAATTTTTAGCTCACCTGAGCACAAAGTGCTCAAGGTGAGCTATTGTGATCGATCAATGTCCGTCGTTCGTCCGTCTGTCTGTCCGTCTGTTCACAATTACAAAAAAATCTTCTCCTCCTAAACTAACAATCAGATTTCAGTCAAACTTCACAGAAATGATCCCTAGATGATGCACTTTCAAAATACTTCAAAGATTTGAATTCCATGTAGAACTCTGGTTGCTATGGCAACAGAGTGAAAAAACTTTAAAAATCTTCTCGTCAAAAACTGTAAGGGCTAGAGCTTTCATATTTGGCATGTAGCATCATCTAATGGCCCTCTACCAAAATACTTCAAATTGTGGCTCTAGTCTTGAAATTGGCCCTATGCTGTGGGTTCTCAGATTTCACATAGAGATAAAGAAGGAAATATTAGATAATCTCCTTCTCCCAAACCGTAAGGGTTAGAGCTCTCATAATTTGCATGTAGCATCATCTAGTGGCCCTCTACTAAAATACTTCAAATTATCACCTTAGTGTGGAAATTGGTCCTATGTTGTGGGGTCTCGGATTTCACAAAGAAATAAAGAAGGAAATCTCAGAAAATGTTCTTGTCCCAAACCGTAAGGGCTAGAGCTTTCATATTTGGCATGCAGCATCATCTAGTGACCCTCTACCAAAATACTTCAAATTAAGGCCCTGGTGTGAAATTAAACCTATGTTGTTGGTCTTGGATTTCACATGAAGACAAGGAAGGAAATCTTTAAAAACCTTCTTGTGCAAATGGTAAAGGCCAGAGCTTTCATATTTGGCATGTAGCATCAGCTAGTAGCCCTCTACCAATTTTCGTCAAATTATGTCCCTGATGTAAAGAATTTGCCCTATGTTGTGGGTCTCGGATTTCACATAGCGATAAAGAAGGAAATCTTGGAAATTTTCTTGTACCAAACCGTAATGGCCAGAGCTTTCATATTTGGCATATAGCATCATCTAGTGGCTTTCTATCAACATACCTCAAATTATGGCCCTATGTTGTAGGTTCCCGGATTTCACATAGCGATAAAGAAGGAAATCTTAGAAAATCTTCTTCTCCCAAACCATAAGGGCTAGAGCTTTCATATTTTGCATATTGCATCATCTAGTGGCTTTCTATCAACATACCTCGAATTATGGCCTTATGTTGTAGGTTCCCGGATTTCACATCGCGATAAAGGAGGAAATCTTAGAAAATCTTCTTCTCCCAAACCATAAGGGCTAGAGCTTTCATATTTGGCATGTAGCATCATCTAGTGGCCCTCTACTAAAATACTTCAAATTATGGTCCTGGTGTGAAAGTTAGCCCTATGTTGTTGGTCTCAGATTTCACATAGAGATAAAGAGGGAAATGTTTAAAAGTGTTCTTGTGAGCACTCTTGAGACCACATTTCTTGCTAAGCTGAATTGAAAATTGGTTAGAATGTTTTTCTCAATAAAATCTCACATGAGTCTGCATTGAATGCTTGTTTGGAATATAACTTTGTCATCTCAAGTCGGAACGAATTCAAAATTGGTATGCATGTTTGTTGTGATATTACTGAGTACTCGGTTCAAGAACAATAACTCTACCTAGCGTGGATTTTGAGAAATTCCACTTTGATCTTTATTTTAATAGTATTGTTTGCTTGTCCAGAGTGGAATTTTGAAGTCTCAAGTCAAATTGTTTGTTGCATTGCCAGCCCTTTGCAACTATTATACCTCCTATACAACTGGTGGTAGGATTGCATATCTTTCGACAATTTGCCGCTCTTTTTTCATCATCATTAGCCCTTGAACCTCAGTATTTGGTAATTATAGTCTTTGTTGTAGACCTTTGCTGCTTAGTACTCAGGTGAGCGATATAGGACCATCATGGTCCTCTTGTTTAAATAAGTGCTTTGCTGAGGCATACTTGTTTGTGACATCCCCTGTATATCTATTGGCGGTTCCCATTAGAAATGGTAGTCACTGGAGTTTTATGTCAAGATTCGTGGTTGACTGGATTTTCTTCAAAAAGGATGGGCGATTTTACTTTATGGCCACATGTCGAAACATTTGTTCAGAAAGTTTCTTATTTGATAACCTTGGACATTTTTAATAGGAGATATATCCACATTATCGTCTAAATTCAGACTATTTCCATGAGATCAGATAATTATGTAGTCATTGCGTTTAACGCAGATACAGACAATCGCGAAACTCTAGGTTGCGCAGCCCTTCTTGGAAATACCGTTTAATTTCGCTGTTCTTTGGCTACCAGCCTTTTCGTCCTTTTCCATGGTGCTTTGGGAAGCCTCCTTTTGTAGGGTCTTGAACTTTTTTAACAAAAAATCCTATACATGTAAATTTGTTGTTGTCATTTTCTTTAGACCCTCCTGAAATTAGAATATTTTAAAATTTGCATATATAGTATCGTGGCTTATTCTGAAAGTGTAGGGTCTGTTAACCCATAACCAAACAACAATATTCTAGACTGGTCCAAATTGAAAGCATTTGCAGACGACAAAATAAAGGTGACTGAAAAATTTAAATTTGTTCTGGGAAGGGTAGAAAACACTGTGGGAAAAGGAGAAAATGCTGGTCACCAGCATTTTCTCCTTTTCCCACAGTGTTTTCAAAAGGCTTCTTTCTCAGGGACGTCAAAAGTAGGGATTGAGTGGTAATGGGTTACTCAGACGGAAAAAAAGGTTTGTGAAAAAATTGCCCACTACAATGGAGATGAGTTGATGATATAGATAAACGATCATTATGAGCAATAACAGCTGACGCAATCTTTTCATTATGGCTTATTGTGTTATGTAACATTACTTGCGGTAAAGGTTTGACTGCACGGAACTATGAAGTCAGTTATTGTAGAAATAATATATCTCTAGCTCTACCTGTCTCTTGTTATTCTAGACACAGTCTATATGGTATTATTTCTGTTGCGTACTATGGATTTTGTAACTTTGGCAATAGAGCTTTGTGCTCATCAATCTCTTAAACTTACGTCCTGATTCAAAAGCCATTCTTAAGAACATTCTTAGTCTCATTCTCTAACATTTTCTAAAATTTCTTAATGGTTTTAGTCAGGCAAAAGTTGTGTTTCTTTCGATTTCAGAAAAGTTTTGAATTTGGGCCTGCTCTGTTCTGTACCCTAGCAATTTCTCTGCCTATGGTGTCCTTTTCGAGCTATGCTTGTTTTTTGGATTTTTTTAATGCAGCTTCCTGCCAGGCCTCGTGTTCTCTAACTAACTTTCAGATTTAATCTTTAATATTGCGTGCAACACGCAAAACGAGGCTTTCGGACATATGCGTTAAGTGTCATCTCGGATCAGCCTGCGCGGACTGCGCAGGCTAATCCGAGACGGCACTTTAAGACTACATTAGATGTTGTGCCACAGTAGATCTGCGCAAAATGGAAAATTACATAAGAACGAAAATTGTCGTTTCGGATTAGCTTGTGCGAACTTCCCAGACTGATTCGAGACTACAACTTTACGCAAATATCTGAAAGCCTCTTTTCGCTTGTAGCAGGCCTTGTGAACCATGGTCTTTGAAAAGGAGACTAACTACATCTGTAAAAAGCATTGTCACATTTCAGTCTGCGCACCACGTGCAGGCTGACATGGGTCGGAACCTTTTTGCAGTTGGTCTGCATGTTTGCATTTTCTGCGTGTCCAAATACCACTCTTCCTCCAGATTCACACAATCATTAGACTAAATGGATTTTATAGATCCCTAACTTTGTGATGACTTCCTTAGCATCACGGAAAAGCAAGGGCTTGCCTTATCACCATCAAGATAGATGCACAATTTTGATTGGTTAATAGGACGGTTATCCAGTTTGGTTCAGCTAATCAGAAGTTATGTTACTTCGAAATTTAGAAAATCCTTTAGAATCAGATTATGAACGTTTGAGTGAAGATGGGCCCTACATTTCTTCATGGAGGACAAATAAAAAATAAGATCTAATAATGGAGTGCAGTCTTTAATTAGGAACGGACGTAATTGCGGGGCAAATTAGAAGCTCATTGTTGTCTATCTAATTGAATAACTCCACGCGAGAATGGGATTGACTCATGTATGGGGAACTTACATGTACAGAGTTTCTGTTGGTGATGGGTCTGTTGGTTGGCCTAGTTACCTCCCCTGGTACAGTTAACCGTTTGATTGCTTAGCGACTCACTGACCTTTTTGCGGACAATGTCGATCAAAATCAGATGCACTAAACATGCAGTCTGATCTTTGATTTACACCGTCTGAGAAGTACATATTATTCCCTAAAACATAACTTTGAAATAGCCATATTTAGGTTTTTAATGTCGAGTTGACATTTTAAACATTAAGCTGAGGGTTAAGGGCGTCCAACGTGGTCCAGTTTATGGATTTGTGACCCATCACGCAAAAAGAGACTTGGGAACTGCGAAAAGTGTAAACTCTGGTCAGACTGCACGAATTGTGCAGGCTGAGCAGAAATGACACTTTACGCTCTAATGACATTTTCTGTATGAAAAGTTGCCCTTTTACCTTGTTATACAATCATTTTTAATTACATGTTATCAACTTAACAAGTTTACTGTCCTGCACTATCGTTGATCTGTTTTCATCTAATTGATGTACAGAATTCCTAGATAGTCCCTTTTTTAGGTGTTGGGTCACATTTGTCTGACCGCGTATCTTTTTTTTGTTTAAATGTTGATATGCGAAGACTTGTTCTACATTGTGAAAGTCACATAATTTTGTCTTAGCAAATCACAAATTGCTTTATTTGGAAATGGAGAAAAATCTTGACAACCAACCTAAATGACTGATTGTCGAATACGGGCCTTGTTCTTCAACATAACTGAGTTAAGCGAGGAAAGGTAGCTTTTTATCCTATGTTTTCGTTAAATGGCGATCTATAGGTTAGCTGGACATTATATGAGAAGCAGTCAATGGGACCGGGTGTTACATGTTTACATATTTGTGATCCATCACACAAAAAAGGACCTTCTTGGTCTGCGACTAGTGTCAATTCTGGTCAGACTGCGCGAATTGCGCAGGCTGACCAGCGTTGACACTTTTCTCTTTAATGACATTTTCTGTATGAAAAATGGTCATTGTACCTTACTATACAATCATTTTTGAATTATCAGCTTAAACTGACCTGCACTATCGTTTATCTGTTTTCATCTAATTGATGTACAGAATTTGCAGATGGTCCCTATTGCGTGATGGGTCACATTTTGTTTTGTCTGTTACTAGTAAATAGATTGGACTGAGTAACACATGTCACACTGATGTAATGTTTATTTACTTTCTAATGTGCTACAATTTAACATAATCTATTCAATTCGACTCTTTTCGATAACTCGGTCTCACAACATATCGGAAAATCAGCGGTTGTCTGTTGGTACACTGGGAGGTCTTTGTAATCTTTGTCTTTATTCACTGGTCACTTTTAGTCTGATTCTCCACAAAAAATTCTTTATTCAAATCTTTAGCAAACAACCAAATGTTAGACTTGTCCAAATTGAAAGCATTTGCAGACGACAAAATAAACGTTATTTAAGAATTAGACATTGAATTTGGAAGAGTAGAGCACATTGTGGGAAAAAGAGAAAATGCTGCTTACCAGCATTTTCTCCTTTTCCCATAATGTTTTCAGAAGGCTTCTTCCTCTGGGTCGTAAGAACCAGGGATTGTTTGGTAAAGGGTTGAAAATAACCAAGATTCTTATTGGTTTTAATCCATTCAGTTTAACCAATCAGAACGTGCGTTACTTTCTAAAAATGAAAGAGAGGTGGGGATCAACCTTTATACTTACGTTATCTGATCAACATCACAATGCAACAATATCTTATTCCTGACTTACCTTTCCAGCCAATTACACAATTTAAGTTTGAAACACAAATATGAAATTAAAAGCGTTTTTGAACTATTGAGTACTACTAGTATATGTCTTCCGCCTTTTTATTATAAGATAGCCGAATATAGCTACAAGTTTTGTTTCTTCAGTTAAGAAATAATCTGATGCATTCAATTTCATTATCAATTCTAAGTACTACATAAGGTCTAATGCACAATAATTTATTGCCTAGTTCACAATATATTTTCGTAAGGTACACATGTTTGAACTGTCAATAATTTTCGTCAAGGATTTTAAAAAATATCAGTACGGGCAGACGGACAGACGGACGGACGGACGGACGGACAAACTGACGGACGGATGCACAACGCCAAAATCGTATCCATTCGCCTTCGGCGGGAGGTAAAGGCAAAATACCCCGGTTTTCAAAGAACGAGAACTTGTACGGCCATATACCCACCTGGGAGCTATGCCGGAAATTCGGTGTGGATTATCTTGTATAATGACAATGCAGTATTGCGTTTTGCAAGTGGCTTTTGAGGCTTGCATACTTTTCGTTGTAAAGGTAAATTCCAGACGTTCAATGCAGATAGGTATAAATCATTTCGGTGAAATCATTCTATTAAGATCTACACATGGCCCATTTGTCTTTTACAATAAAGTTTATATTCGTATCATTTAAAGTGGCTACATCTGGATAGAGGAGCTTCCATGTAGTTTACCCTTTAACCCTTTCCCAAACGAGAAATTTTGGACCCTTCCAAACCCCAAGAGTTTGCAGACGACAATTTTAGATTTGGAGAAAATGGCAGAAAGTTCTCAAAAAGGGTAGATAACACTGTGGGAAAAGGAGAAATTGCTCGTTACGAGCAATTTCTCCGTTTCCCACCGTGTTTTCAAAAGACTACTACTGCAGACACGTAAAAACCAGAGCTTGTTTGGGAAAGGCTTAACAACCAATCCAGTTTCTCCCAACTCCTAGGAAGACGGTTATTACAAACATTGTGGAAAAAAGTAGAAAATGCTGGTTACAAACATTTTCTCCTTTTATCACAACGTTTTTTAATTTTACTTTTCAAAGATAAGTAGCCTTACTTTAGCCACATTTTATTTTGTCTTCTTGAGACTGGTGTTGTTTCAGAAGATTTTTTAATTTAGGTCAAGAGATAGATTTCGGGGTAATTAGCAATTAGAATTTGTTCTTTTGTAGATTAAAATCAGACTTCACAAAAAGTGCAGTCGATTCTGAATCCACATTTTGTCCCAATTGTGTTACTTCTTCATGTCTTGTATTTGGTGTTTACACTGCTTTCAAGATTATTTCAATTGCATCGAAACTACCAGTTCACCTGTTCATACTTTCCTGAAGTTTCTTTAACCCTTTACCCCATAAGGCATTTCTATTGTATCTTTAATTGACCCTAAATAACAGCAGGGATGATGCCGTTTCTTATGTGTATATGACACCATTTGATAGCATAGAAAACATTGTGACAAAAGGTGAAATTGCTCGTCACGAGCAATTTCACCTTTTGCCACAATGTTTTCCAAAGGCTCCTACAAGCAATGCGCAGAAATGAGTATCTATGGAGTGAAGGGTTAACTCTTTACCAAACTACATAACTTTAGACCAGCCCAAAATAGAAGCATTTGCAGACAACAAAGTTTATATTTACTCAACAATTGACAGTTGGTTAGGAAAGGGAAGAAAACATTGTTGGAAAAGGGGATAATGCTGGTTATCAGTATTTTCTCCTTTTCCCGTAATGTTTTCAGAAGGCTTCCTTCTCAAGGTCGTTAAAAGTCGGGATTGTTTGGTAAAGGGCAAAGTTTTTAAGACAACATTCTTTGCAAAAAAAAAGCCGATTGCTTTTCCAGAGATACATTGCCGAACTAATGTCTAGCGGATAGGGAGGAGCTAAACTTGTCTCACAGTGTATCATAAAACCTTAGAAATTATTTGGCCTACCTGGGTATCGAACCAGCTACCTATCGGTTTCGAGCAATGCACGTTATCGACTTAGCTACTCTGCTCGACGCTAAACCCATCTTCGCAAGCCAAGGCTAACGATTTACTCCACTGCTCTACCCTTGGCGGATCGAGCTTGATTTTTATATTCCCCCGATACGCTTTTTCATTGGATGCAGCCAGCTCTAACTGGAACGAATGAAATCGCTTGTAACATTTCATCTTTGATAAAAATAAGATAAGGTCGATACCTTTCGAATAAAAGGTAAACATGGAAACCCACGTGGATGTCTGCTTATCGCTTCATGTGTATTCGTAAGCGGTTTGTAAAACGATATTTCATTGGCTTTTAGAAGTATGATGTAAAGGGGGTAATAACCAGCATCCAATAGAGGGCGCATTCTAGGAATCTCGAAATCAGGCTCAATCAGCCAAGGTAAGATCCACGTAGTGATCGTAACCTTGGCTCGCGAAGATGCGCTAAACCGTGACAGAATAAAGTACTAGCCTGGATTTAAAATATTGCAAATTTTATGACAACCTGCGTTTCACGAACTAAAGGATGACGACATTTGATACGTTATGGACAAAGAAGAAAATGCTGGCATCAAGCATTGTGTTCTCGTTTGTGTATGGCACGGTTCACGGCGGGGAATCACGTGACACAACAACAACAACAATGATCGATATTTGAAAAAATTCCCCGACCTCAGGTAAGAAAATCTTCAATAATTCCGTTAATACATGACTGATTGGAATTTGGTTTGAAGCAGAGAAGGCGGAAGGACTCTAGGGATCTGCTTGATGTGTTAGATTTTTTAAACGACACCTGATAAAAAAGTTATTGACGAGCAAACAAATTTTTTTACCCTGGATATTTTGTTTGCAAATCCCTGGAGTCCTTCCGCCTTCTCTGCTTCAAACCAAATTCCAATCAGTCATGTATTAAGGGAATTATCGAAGATTTTCTTACCTGAAGTCGGGGATTTTTTTCAAATATCGGTCATTGTTGTTGTTGTTGTGTCACGTGATTCCCCGCCGTGACGGTTGATCGTCCATCAAAAACAACTATCTTCGATACAGCCACATTACTCTGTTGAATGCACCTGCTTTCAATCTTGACAAGTCTAAAATTTGATATTCTGGCAGAGAGTGCCGGTGTAATGCAGAGAAATGACCCCCATTACAAAATGGCCCCCGGGTCATTTCTCGACGTAGAGGAATGACCCATGGGTCATTTTTTGACGTAGAAAAATGACCCGGGTCATTATTCTACGTCGAGAAATGACCCATGGGTCATTTCTCGACGTAGAGAAATGACCCATGGGTCATTCCTCTACGTCGAAAAATGACCCGGGGGTAATTTTGTAATGGGGGTCATTTTTCTGCATTACACCGGAGGCCCAAAGGAGACAGGTTAATTCTGACGGACAGGGAAACACTAGATAACACCTAAGGAAGTGGGGTATAATCTAAGTAATTCATTTTATGCTGCTGTAGACATGAGTATTCTTGTATTTCCTTGGCAGAAAATTCAAACTATGTGACCCATCACGCAAAAAGGTACCTTCTGGAAACTGCGAAAAGTGTCAGCCCTGGTCAGCCTGCGCGAATCGCGCAGGCTGACCAGCGTTGACACTAATTGCTTTTATGAAATTTTCTGTATGAAAAGTGGCCGTTGTACCTTGTTATACAATCATTTTTTTTAAATTATTGTGGTATTTGTCGAAGACAATACCACTAAGAGTTCAAGATTGAAGTTTGATAACCATGTATCTTATTTTGTGCAAAGCCGAAGGAAATAAACCCAGTTAAACTCATTTTCTCTCCGGCAAATGAGTTTTTCGGTGGCACTTAGATATGTAATTTGAAATGGCATATTGAAATACACTGGGCGAAGCCATCGATCGTTGAGATACTTATTTTTGATTGAAAATAACTTCTCTCACTCATAGCCTTTATTTGGCGCAATGATACAAATTTGCCTACTGACACTGGGCTTTTTCGTTCCAAAACAAATTCGTCCCATGGCTTGTTCATCCTATGATTGAGCGCTATTCCATTTGATTGCTCACGAATATTTATAGATAGAAGTAATTGATTGTAATGTTGGAATTTTAATATAAAAGGCTAAAGATATTTCAAATTATAGTTTTAAGTTACATGAGTACTCTTCCTTCAACCAAAAAGGTATTCATTTGCTTAGTGGGTTGACTTTTAAGCCAATATTTGAACAATATGTCTCTTTTTCTTTCAAACAATTAATTCTACACAATGGGTTTCCTTGACAAATACCACTTCAGCGTTCTCAACGCTTTGATCATCTTAAACTGACCTGCCCTATCGTTGATCTGTTTTCATCTAATGGATGTACAGAATTCCCAGATTGTCCCTTTTTGCGTGATAGGTCACATTTAATGTATACGGGTATCACGTGTTTACGCCTCAGCTATCTTCATTTGACAAGATTTTTCAACTAATAGATTTGCTATGACCAACCATTCGTACAGGTTAACTTGGTCATAAAAGTCAAATAAATGACAGTGATCTCTGATCAGATAAAATATAATCAAAGTACATGTACCTATATCTGAAATCTTGTTTACTTTAAAACCTTGAGGACAATGTAGAGTCAGAGAAAGTCAAGTCTGATCTTAGATCTACACTGTCCGACATTGTAAAATCAGCAAAATATAGAATTTTGAAAAAATGATATTTGAGTTTCTCTAGTACTTTTTTTTTCTTTTTTGTTTGATGGATTTAAAGGGTAAATCAATCGTTTCCTGCTGTTTCTTTTTTATAAGTGTCCTATGTTGTTGACGAAATCAATGAGTCATGCTTTGGTAAAAAGGGGACTTAATGCATCACTGTGATTTATGCAGACATGCAAGTCATCACTTAACTATGGGTCCAAACAACCCAGTCAGTGTAACCACCAACTAAATAAAGAGATAGACAAGAAAATATTGATGCTAAACATCAATGGCGCAGCAAACCAGTTATTTCTGTAAAAGGGCACAATGCATTGGGCCGCGTTAAACCGTTTATAGAAATCACGTGATCGTTTGACAGATCAGTTAGGAATCACATTGTTGATCACGTGACTCATTTTGTCACATTTTACCCTTTACCTGATATGCCAATTTGAGGCTCTTCCATTTCAGCAGCAAATAAAGATATGATGTGGGTCACAAGTACCTCATAGGGTGCTCTAGGGTCAAAGAGTTTGAAAATATCTCGTAACCTTTCACAGCGTAATATACTTAAAATGGTGGCTTCGAAAATTTGTGACAGATAATATTTTATCACGTGACTTCTCGAAATACATCTTTATTAGTTTTCGAAAGGAAAATGTTGATATGTCTATGATCCGGGTTTTTATCCATCTAACAATGAAAGCACAATTTATTATATGTTTAAAAAAAATCCCACAAATAAATGAAAAAGTTAGTATGGACCCCGATCTGGTAATCAAAGTGCAGTAGATATAGATGGATGTTAAAACAAAGCATGGAACCAGTTCAATATGGCTGCCTCCATAGGCACTTTACAAAATCGAATAAAAATATAGTGCCGCCACTCAAGAACTATTTTGACAATAAAATATACAAAAGGTTTCGGTCGATACTTTTTGCAGATGCACTAAACTACCTTTCACAAATCATGGCTCAAATACAAATTTCCAATTGGCTTTTTGTCAAACAAAAGAAAGCTTTCACGACCCTGTCAAAGAGGGCATTTGGAAACCATTGTGGGAAAAAAAGAATCCTTGTAACCAGCGTTTTCTCCTTTTCCCATGGTAAGTGTTTCTCTTTCATCCTTATACCCCAGACTTTTCCATTTTCGTCTGAATGAGCTTTGACTACAGACAAGTTTAAAACTTTGTAGACTGTTACAGGGATATATGAATAGATAATTAGATCATATTTTCAATTGCAGTTTATCTGTCAGTCAAAAATTCAATCAGTGATACTTGATTTTCAACATGCAGTTGAAATTTAAAATAGCTGTATTAATTATTCTTCAAAAAGCTTAACATTACATTTAGAAGTGGAATCTCAAGGGTGTCTTAATTTTTACCTCGGCCTTTAAAATAAATGAAAAACTAAAAATGATTGATAATAATAAACATAAAATATCTTTATTATTGTAGCATATTTCTGCCGCGGCATACCAGATAGCTGTTACGATAATTTAACCCTTTACTCCATAGATACTCATTTCTACGCATTGCTTTTAGGAGCCTTTGGAAAACATTGTGGCAAAAGGTGAAATTGCTCGTTACGAGCAATTTCACCTTTTGCCACAATGTTTTCTACACTATCAAAAGGTGTCATATACACATAAAAATGGCTTTATCCTTGCTGTTAATTAGGGTCAATTAGAGATACCATAGAAATGCCTTATGGGGTAAAGGGGTAAGAGAACTATTGTGATAGTACAAAGTTTCATTGAAATATTATCTAGATAATAAAAAAATTACGATAAAAATATCATGATAATCCAAAATATTATCATTTTTTTTTTGCTTTCACGTGCCCATCACTAACATTTAAGGCATCTATAATTTGATACGGTTTCGGAATATTTTCGTTTACAAACATCATGAAATTTCCCTCTCCCTGCGTTTTAAGGTTACTCGTAGAAGGCCTTTCGAGTCATCTTTGTAATTTTAGTGACTTGTATTCATTTCGGGTGTTGTCAAAATTTACGAAGTAAACTACGACTGATTATTATTCGAATTTCTACTTACGTCAATCATGTGAAGTAAAGAAACTACCGAGCTCATCCAAATGGTGCATTTTGTATTTATAGAAATTGAGAAACGGGTAAAACTATCAAAATAATTTTATTTCGAATGTCAGTTTCGTGCATGATTCAGCAATTTTGGTAAATTTATCGTGATATATATATGTGTTTTTGCAGGATACTTTTCAGTATTATAGTTTAAACATATTTATTTTACATCAATTGAGAAACAACTTCTTACAACTTATACGAATCTCTCTCGATTCTCCTTCCTGGGAACTACACCAGTACTCGCACCGAATGTGTGGGCCGATGAAAAATCCCAAAGTTAACACCCGCCCCTGGGAATCGAATTCATGACCATTTGGTTACCAGGCCGACGCTCTACCTCACTACCACGGACACCACAGTATCAAGCTCGATAAATTTCAAGGAAACTTAAAGTAAGACCGGTGTAATGGAAAAAAGCTATTTCCACTAAAATATCATCCTGCAAAATTAGCTATAATTAAAAATTAGTATTATTGAACTACTTTTACCATTTCGTTTTTTCTATTTTTTCCTTTTTTGAATTATCATTTATAAATCTAAAACTTCTATATTCTCAATTAAAAAAGAGAAAATAATTACCTCCCTTTTCAGAAAACTAACAAAAATATAAAAAAAATAATATCAAGATAGACATAAACGGAATTTCTGATCCGTTAGAAATGTGCAAAAATATTATTTCTGCTTAAATCCTTATTTATCCTTATTTATCAAGCAATTAGAATTTTCACCGGAAGTGCATTACACAGGTCTTACCTAAAGTTATCACGATGGTTTCTAAAATAATCATGATAGCTATCTCGTATCTGGTGGCAGAAATATGTCACCATACTTTATATATATAAAAACTGTTTTACGAACTGAAAATGCTCTCTTAACTTATATACACCGTATCGCATGAAATCGAAAATTTTCGATTTGTGGTCACTGTTGAATAATATTTTTCGCTTCTATTCTGATTGAACTTCAAAATACTGGGTGCTGCTAAAGTAACTTGTTATTATACTTTTAGTTTCCAGAAATCGGTCTCTGTAAAAATGGAAACTAGATCACAAAAGTCAAGTATACCCTTTACAACATAATCTCGAGTTTTAACGATCCTATAAGAAGGGAGTCTTTTGAAAACATTGCGGGAAAAGGAGAAAATGCTGGTAACCAGCATTTTCTCCTTTTTCCACAATGTTTTCTATCCTATGACAAGCAAAAATCTTTTGAGCCACATTTCATTTTATTTTTTTATTTGTCATCTACAAATATTTTGAATTTGGACTAGTCTAAAATTTCGTAGTTTTTTGGCATACTTCTCTTGATCACGTGGTGTTGTCTGAGCCAGGCATGTACATGTTTCCATATTCCGAGTGATAAAGTCACAGAATTAAAAGTAAAATGGCTTGTGATATTCAAATGTTTTGTTACAAACTACAGATAATCTTTCTTTTTTTTTTTAATTCTGTCATTTTGATAGAGATCTACTTTTCTTGGAAATGATGAACCAGTTTACGGTAATGCGGCTCTAACTTCCGGTTAAAAACCAGTATCATATCAATAGCAAACTAAACCGTGCTAACATCGAATTTTCAAATACGCCCAGAACTACGTCCAATCTAGCAGCCTAAATATGTTTCTTAATCAAAGCGTTGAGAACGCTGAAGTGGTATTTGTCAAGGAAACCCATTGCGTGGAATCAATAGTTTTAAAGAAAAAGAGACATAATGTTCAAATGTTGGCTTAAAAGAAAATGAATACCTTTTCGGTTGAAAGGAGAGTACTCATGTACCTTAAAACTATAATTTTGAAATATCTTTAGCCTTTTACATTTAATTTCCAACATTACAATCAATTATTTCGATCTATAAATATTCATGAGCAATTAAATGGAGTAGCGCGCAATCACAGGACGAACAAGCCATGGAACGAATTGGTTTTGGAACGAAAAAGTTCTGGGTCAGTGGGCAAATGTGTATCATTGCGCCAATAATAGGTTATGAGCGAGAGAAGCTATTTTCAATCAAAAATAAGTATCTCAACGATCGATTGCCAATGTATTTCAAAATGCCATTTCAAATTACATATCTGTGTGCCACCGAAAAACTCATTTGCCTGAGAAAGAATGGGTTTAACTGGTTTATTTCCTTCGGCTTTGCACAAAATAAGATACATGGTTATCAAAATTCAATCTTGAACTCATAGTGGTATTGTCTTCGACAAATACCACAAAAATGATAGATTTGGTACTGTTGCAGAAAAACAATATTTTTGAAGTCTAGTCATGATGGATTGGAAGCTACGCCGCTAGAAAATTTAGATACGTATTTGCCTACAGCGTTGTTCATCAAGGTGTACCCTTTTGGCGCCACAGGAGAAACCGGAGATTTTTTTGGACGATATAGATCAAAGATCAGACAGCACAGAGTTTGTATTCTGATCTTTGATCTATACTGTCTGCTTGTGTATTCAATCCTATACAATAAAATTTTTTGAAGTTTCAATGGATTGTAACGTGTTATTTAGAGCCGTCAAGAGAAGTGGAGTTTATTAACCCTTTGACTGCCATGCGCGACTCGCTGACCTTGTGCGGACAAAGTAGATCAAAGATCAGACTGCACAGTACGTGCGGTCTGATCTTTGATCTACATTGTCGGATAAGGAGATATTACTGACCACATAACTTTGAGGTTATTAATATCTAATTGAAAATTTAATTTTAGTTATATTGGATAAGGGTTAAATTGGGGCTAAAAGAATGAAATGAAAATAAAGAGACTTTCTTATCAGAGTTTTGTTTTGAATTTTATAGTTTGTTATGTAATTAAACACGCTTTGTGCAGTCAAGTCTTGCTCTACATCGTCCACAAAAGCTAATCGTTTGCAGACGAGACGGCAGAAGGGTTTAGGGGATAGTAAACAGCTGTCCGTGTATGTTGGATAGCAATGCGAACTTTAAGTGCCTACTTAACCTTCTTACAACTCCGCTTTTTCCAAGCGCTCTGATGCATTCCTTTACATGTATAAATATCGAAATTTATGACGAAATCTTGATCATAAAATAAATACATATTTCAGCATGTACTTTATGACGAAATCTCACTCAAAATGATTACATATTTTTACTTTACATGTTTCTTTTTGGAATTATGGTAAGTTTTATAATCACAGTAGCGTAGGGTTAGAATTTTGCAGCTTTACCTTAAACTGTGCAAGCTTTTTTTCGACCAGTTTGTGACTAGTAGAGACAATAAGAAGTTGAACCATTTAATTGTTCAAATAAACTACTCATAGATTTTAAAAGAAATATGATTGAAAAAGAAGCATTTTCTTGTAACATTCAAAGGCTAATTTTACCGTGATGTATTTTTAGATCAGAAACAGGACATTTTTCCGTTTCGCAAATATTTCTTATTATCATCGTTTGCATTTTTTCTATTATCAATTCTTCTGCGAACCATTGCTATTGCTAGATAGCATTACAAACCATGAAGATACAATTTCTGCCTGATATTTTGATTCAATTATGAAAAATGGGATCTTTTACAGAAATAACTTTCGACGGTATATGGCTTGTAACATGGGAAAAAGAACATTCGAACATTTGCGTAAAGTGTCGTCTCGGATCAGCCTGCGCAGTCCGCGCAGGCTAATCCAAGACGGCACTTTACGATTGCATTTGATTTTGTGCTACAGTTCACTTGTTATACAAAACAGAAAATTGCATAAAAACGGAAAGTGTCGTTTCGGATTAGCCTGCGCAGACTGCGCAGGCTGATCCGAAACAACACTTTACGCAGATGTCCGAATGCCCCTTTTCGCGCATTGCAAGCCACATCTAAATATACTGAAAATTTTGCTCAGGTATTGGTGTAAATAAAGTACATTATCGAAAAGTCGTTCGAATCTTTAACATGTGTTTCAGATAAAAAGCAGAACGAACTTTTTGTCTTTAAAATGTGGACCAATCATTGTGATCGTTTTAATAAGCAAATCAAGTTACTTGAACTGCTCTTCAAAATTCCAAGTGATAACGACTTTGCAGTAAATATTTTGTTCTGCTCGCGTGAAAAAAAAAAAACAATTTAAGTTGCTTGCAGTTCCTTCTTGTTCTGATTGCTTCAATTGGGGTATTAAGGTTGCTTAACTCTTTACCACACGACAAAATTTAAGACTGGTTCAAATTGAAAGCATTTGCAGACGACAAAATAAAGGTGCATGAAAAATTAAAATTTGTTCTGGGAAGGGTAGAAAACACTGTGGGAAAAGGAGAAAATACTGGTCACCAGCATTTTCTCCTTTTCCTACAGTGTTTTCAAAAGGCTTCTTTCTCAGGGGTGTCAAAAGTATGGATTGTGTGGTAATGGGTTGAAGTTGCTTATAGTTCTGATTGCTAATACAGGCATCTTACTTTGCTGTAAACTGCTTGTTATTCTGATAACTTACACAAGCAATTCGAAACAGCTTTCCTTACACTATGGTCACAATGTGAAACTGCCGCCTGCCGATTTTTAGACATCGGTGTATTCTTAAAATTACATGCCGCCGGCCGATTTTTTACAAATCGGTGAGAGTGGTCATAAATAACTGCCACTAAAAGGCCGCCTGGCGGGTTCCGGGCGGCGGCAGGCAGTTTCTTAAGTTCGAGGGGTGTGGGGTGTCATCAGGGTGTCGGCCGGTGGCAGTTAGGCGACAATCCGGCAGCCATCAGATTTTACCTGCCACCGCCCGGCGGCCTGGCGGACACCGACCATTTACAACTGACATCGGCCGGCGATCGGGCGTTCGAACTGTCACCGAGAGGCGCCCGCCCGATAACCTGACGGCGGCAGGCTGGTTTACGGGGGATATATATAGCTAGATTGCTCTCGTATCACTACAAAGTGTTCATCATTATTATCAACCACAAGATAAATATATCTAATTTTTAAGAAATTTTTCCTTCCAACAAGTTGCCCCCTAAAAGCAAGGGGCAGGACAAAGCGCCAGCACCGAAGCGCAAGAGACCAGAGCCCAACCCAACAATACGCAAGTCTATGAGTCGCTATGGTGCTGTTAGAATCGTCATGACGACAATTTCTTATTGTGAATAGCCTCGGATTTATATTCAGGGGCCAGGGAGTCTGCACTCGGCAGATCGCTATCCTGCCACCTACCAACACCGACAGCCGCCTTCCATCTGCTTTTCAATCTCCGCCCTGCCGCCGGCAGGTATTTTGAAATCGCACGGTGGCATGTCGGTAGCATAACGGTAGCAGGCCGGATGCTGGAGAGTGGCAGTTAGTTCTACCGATCGCCGGCCGAAGATTGAAGGCCCTCGAACCCCGTGACGACCGAGTAGAAATCGCGCTGCCGCCCGTCTGCCGCTTGATTGCCACCGCGCGACCACAAAATGCGCCCGGCCGGCGCTCTGACGACAGCCACAATTGGAAAAAATCGGCCGGTGGCAGTCAGAATTTTAACTTTTTCTTAAAACTTCAGCGGCGTCCTAGCGGCGTCTAAAGTGCCGCCTGCCGCCTGCCGATTGTGCCTGCCACCGAGCTGCCACCGGGCTGCTACCGGCCGAACTTGAGTGAAAATTGGCAGTTACCACGCCGGCAGGCGGCATTTACTGATTTGTGACCGTACTATTAGATATGCAACTCAAATTGCTTTAGACTACTTAAAGTTTCTACCGCTCGAATTAAAAGCTATTCAACTTTTTAAAAACTACCAAGAATGCAGGAAGAAGCAATTCAAATGGTTTGAAATTACTTGTAGTTCTCATTGTTTAACTCATTACCAAATGACAAATTTTAGGCTTGTCCAAATCGAAAGCACTTGCAGAAGACAAAATTAAAGTGACTAAAAATTTGAAATTTGTTTTGGGAAGGGTAGAAATCATTGTTGGGAAAGGAGAAAATTTTGGTTGCCAGCATTTCTCCTTTTCCTACACTGTTTTCTAAAGTCTTTTTTCTAAGGGTCGTCAAAAGTAGGGATTGTGTGGTAATGGGTTAAGTAACAATTTCAAGATGGATGTAGTTTTGATCGCTTGAATAATAAGCTGAATTTGCCAGAAATTGCTTGTAGCTCTGATCGCTTGAATTAGCTGCTTGAAATTGCCTGTTGTCCCAGTTGCCTTAGTAAACAACCAGAACGGCCATTTTTGACCGTGAACATGACTTAATATTTCTACCCAACACTTTACCAGATGTCAAAATTGCAGCCTTTTTTTCGAATTGAAAGCATTTGCAGACGACAGTTTCGGTGTGGCTCAAATGGTGCAAATGTTTATTGATAGGATAGAAAACATTGTGGAAAAAGGAGAAAATGCTGGTTACCAGCATTTTCTCCTTTTCTCACATTGTTTTCAAAAGGCTGGTCTCCAAGGGCCGTCAAAAGCCGTCATTGTGTGGTAAATGGTTAAGCTTTAGAAAATATAACCAGAAAAGCAGATAAGCAGTATTTTCTGAGCTTATGATAAATGACACCAACAAATTCAAACATACACATCAAGTTTTAATTAACCTTCTGCCAGTACTTTCAATACAGATGAGCGACAACTCTTGTCGTCTAGTAGATAGTTTAAACACATTTATTTTAAATGGATTGAGAAACAAGTTCTTACAAATTAAACAAATCTCTTTCGATTCTGCTTCCTGGGAACTACACCAGCACTCGCACCGAATATGTGGGCCCATGAAAAATCCCAAAGCTGACACCCGCTCCCGGGTGACGTGTATTAGAATTATGAGTGGAGGGAGGTGCCAGTGTATTATTGTGGGTGGGGAATCGGACTCATTTTTATGACTGCTCATTAAAACATGGTTCATCACTGTTTGTGTTTCAAGTTGGATAGGAAAACAAAGTAGTGAGAAAGTTGCTATGTTTCAGTTTCTTGTTTAGGCTTATTGATATGTTCACGATAGAAACAAATAAGAAAGTAATGGCTTTGCCTCTAAAAGTACATCAGAGGGGTCAAAGATGATTATTTTCAACAGCCTATTTAAATGTAGCAAGGAAGCAGTGATATGCGACGTATCTTAGGATGCTATAAAGCGATCAAGATAAGATAAAAAAAAACCTGAGCTACCAATCATAGGGCTTGCAACGAACATTAAAGTAATGGTTATCAGGATTTTTGATTGGTTAGTGACGAAGGGGCCTGGTTTTAAATGGTCATTGTGAGAACCATTTCACTTGGGGGCGCTAGTCGAGTGGTATCGTTGCACTGTTTGAAACAGTCACAAGTTACGTTTTACGCCATACAGCAATTCACATTTTGGAAAGTAGTGGTGAAATAGGAATTGCGCTTCACAAGCAGTTTCTCGTTTGGTGGCGACATTTTGCACGAATGCATTCAATTATATGTTCATCCATGCACTTCCTTTAGTGTATGAATGACATTCGTTGTGACAATTTTCACATCTGCTACAAATTAATCTTGGACAAGCGTTTCAAGAAAAGGAAAAGCTATGGTCTTCACAGCGGAACTTTAACGAGTTAATCACTTAAAGAGTGAAGAGTAAAGAGTGACACATAGTTACTCCAAAGCACTTTTTGGTCGTTGTTGTTTAAACTTTAGTCTTACTTGAAAAATTAACAACAATCGCTTTTGTTGCCCTGTTTGAGAAAATCGAAGGATAAGTCCAAAATGTACTACTGGTGTCAATATAATGATTTGTGTAGAAACGGAAAAGCAAACTTGTCATTTCTTGGGGAACTATTTTGTGTCTTTGACTATACATACGGGAACATAGTCTACAAACAGGAAAAGGTTTTCATCATTGTTGTATTTTAAGGTAGTTGTGCTGGAATTGACATGGCCAAACACGCAATGGCTTAGGATGCCCCTTTTCCTAACTTCGTGTGTAAGCTACCTGACACACAAACAGACAGATACAAACAGCAAAACACTGGGTTTGCGATTAAAAGTACGGCACATGGTCAAAGATGGTGACGTTCAGCGATGTGATACCAAAACTGTATTACAAAATCACATATCTTTTCTGATAAAAGATGGGTGACATAAGAGGAACTGGAATATGAGTACATGTGTAGAAACTCTTCTGTCACACAATATGGAGAAAGACGATATAAAGTACCCAAGCCGACAATCGCCTCTGTTTCCTCGTCGTTTTGCATATCGTTGAATGGTGAAAATTTCGATTGGACATTATCTTGAAAAAAACATTTTTTTTAAGAAGTCCAAAAGGAACAGTTGCTGTAAAAAATGCATGTAGACTGTACAGAAATTGCTTATAGCGTAACGTATCAACGTTAATTAGCAAGAGAAATAAATTATTGGCATTTCGTCGGTTTACTTCGAAAACCTTGTAACCACAGCTTGTTACAAGCTGTAGTTACGAGATTTTCGAAGTAAACGGACAATTTACATTTGATACAGTGTGAACAAGCACCGCTTACTATCCATTAATGCTAGATGGGCTCGCAAATACCTTCGTAGCAGTCCTCAGACCTGACCAATCAGAAACAACAATTTATTCATTCGAGACTTATATCTTGAAGTAAGTCAAAAGTCAGCTATGAAAAAAATATCATAGACAGGCACAGTGAACAGCGTCTAAAAGTCACGTGTGCTTACCACCTTGTAAAGTATATAAAATAGACGAGATAATGTACAAATATTCTTCCGGGATTATATCCCATCATTTTTTGCGACACATTTGATTGGCCAATTATATCGGTCAAAAAAGCGGTTAAACAACATCACTAAGACTGACAAAATCAGACTTTACTGAAATACCAGACGCTGTTGAAACCATAAGAGTACCCAACGTCCTTTTCACAAATTTTTCTTGTATTTTTTTCTTTTTTTTTCACTGTCGATGGCGACTTGAAAAGTAGATCTTTGCGAACAGCGCAGATCAAGACCAGACTGCACAGAACGCGCAGTCTGGTCTTTGATCTACACTGTTCGCTACCGGATTTTTAAGTATGAGCAAAGATTTTCGTAAGAGTCTAGTTTTTAGATATCGGATAAAAAAGTCGACTTTTGTCACTTCATACTATATGTATAGTATATAATTATATAGTTTATTGCGATTTGAACTCTACCTGCCAAAACTGAACTTATTCGAGCTTTTTCGTACGATCTAAAAGTGAGTTTTTACTCTTTCCGTGGGTATATTTGCAATTTCTGCATATTTTCTTGAGTCGTCTGCTCATTGCATCTAAGTACTGGTATTTAATCCTTTAACGAACAAATCCGTGTATAACTACATTGTGGGATAACACTTTTGAGAACAATGGGATAAGGAGAAAATGCTCCATTTCCCATATTATTTTCTCCCTTCTCGGTACAATTCCAACATTAGTAGTAGGTAGCAAGCTGTATAGATCGAGATTAGATTGCACGTTCTCCATAGTCTAATCTTTGTATACACTGTCCGAAAAAGCTATTCCAGTCGACATATTTAAGCTGTAAAAGAGTTAGGCAATTCCACATCTAAGTGTATCACAACCCTAAATCATAAAAAGGTTAATTTAGTGCAAACTCATAATTCCAGTTCTCAGATCTATATACTTTAATCTTTGGCAGGTAAGCGGGACTCAAAGCACCTTTGCAAAATTATTAGAATTAGATCAAATTGAACAGAGCATGGAGTCCGATCTTTGATCTACACTCTCCGATTTCTTGATAATTTGTTTGACAAAAAAGAACTTCTAAATGATAATTTTTGAGTCTGTACCAGTAGTTAATCATGACTGTCATGAAATATTTCTCAAACACATAAATACCAAACATATCCGTGTTCTAATGACCACGAAGAAGGAAGCTTTTTATGCTTTTCAAAGAAAAGTACAAAGGCCTGGTTAACTCATTACCAAACGACAATAGTTTAAGCTTGTCCAAATCGAAAGCATTTGCAGACGACAAAATAATAGTGACCGAAAATTTGAAATGTGGTTTGTGAAGAGTAGAAAACATTGTGGGCAAAGGAGAAAATGCTGGTTACTAGCATTTTCTCCTTTTCCCACATTGTTTTCTAAAGGCATCTTTCTCAGGGTCGTCAAAAGTAGGAATTGTGTGGTAATAGGTTAATCATCAGTTTTTTGTTAAGCCCTTTTTTTTACTATTTCAGAGGCAAATTCCATCATTTAGCTGAATTTAGTTTTACGTCCTAAAATGCTTGCAATATGCTTTTTTGCTTCTTGCAAAGAGTCATCCTTCGGGACGAGGAATAAACGTTATCGGTTTAGAAATAAGACACAAATAATTCCAATTTGAATGTCGCTCTTCTCGAGACTCTCTTAGGGACAATGCAGAACAAAGATCAGACTGCACGTTTTGTGCAGTCTGATCTTGATCTACATTGTCCGTAAAGGCATTGAACATTCTCAAAAGTGTTTCAAATTTTAAAAAGAAATCGATTAGTATATAGGTCAAGGGTTAATCTGGATAACTCGCGTTTTCACTTCTACTTCGTTATCTCGTTGGCTTCCGTTTGATCAGGTAATTATTTCTTGATATAATATTAGATGTGAATCAAAGCACTAAAGGTAACAACTAGTGTATTTGGAAGACGGTAGTTAGATTGCGGTTGACTTTTTTAGCTCACCTGAGCACGAAGGGCTCAAGGTGAGCTATTGTGATCGATCAATGTCCGTCGTCCATCTGTCCGTCGTCCGTCCGTCCGTCCGTCCATCCGTCCGTCCGTCTGTCCGTCCGTCCGTTCACAATTGCAAAAAAAAATCTTCTTCTTCTAAACTAACGATCAGATTTCAGGTCCGTCCGTCCGTCCGTTTACAATCGCAAAAAAATCTTCTTCTCCTAAGCATAAATCAGATTTCAGGTCCGTCCGTCCGTTCACAATTGCAAAAAAAAACTTCTTCTCCTAAACTAACAATCAGATTTCAATCAAACTTCACAGAAATGATCCCTAGGTGATATACTTTCAAAATACTTCAAAGATTTGAATTCCATGAAGAACTCTGGTTGCCATGGCAACCGAGTGAAAAAACTTTAAAAATCTTCTCGTCCAAAACTGTAGGCTAGAGCTTTCATATTTGGTATGTAGCATCATCTAGTGGCTCTCTACCAAATTACTTCAAATCATGGCTCTAGTGTTGAAATTGGCCCTATGTGGGTTCTCAGATTTTACATAGAGATAAAGAAGGAAACCTTAGAAGATATTCTTGTCCCAAGCCGTAAGGGCTCTAGCTCTCATATTTGGCATGTAGCATCATCTAGTGGCCCTCTACTTAAATACTTCAAATTATCGCCCTAGTGCGGAAATTGGCCCTATGTTGTGGGGTCTCGGATTTCACAAAGAGATAAAGAAGGAAATCTTAGAAAATTTTCTTTTCCCAAACCGTAAGGGCTCTAGCTCTCATATTTGGCATTCAGCATCATCTAGTGGCCGTCTACCAAAATACTTCAAATTATGGCCCTGGTGTGAAAATAAAACCTTTGTTGTTGGTCTTGGATTTCACATAGAGTCAAGGAAGGAAATCTTTAAAAACCTTCTTGTCCAAATGCTAATGGCCAGAGCTTTCATATTTGGCATGTAGCATCATCTAGTGGCCCTCTACCAAAATACTTCAAATTATGTCCCTGATGTAAAGAATTGGCCCTATGTTGTGGGTCTCGGATTTCACATAGCGATAAAGAAGGAAATCTTTAAAAATCTCTTTGTCCCAAACGGTAAAAGCCAGAGCTTTCATATTTGGCATGTAGCATCATCTAGTGGCCCTCTACCCACATACCTCAAATTATGGCCATAGTGTTGAAAATGGCCCTATGTTGTGGGTTCTCGGATTTTACATAGAGATAAAGAAGGAAATCTTGGAAAATCTTCTCCCAAACCATAAGGGCTAGAGCTTTCATATTTAGCATGTAGCATCATCTAGTGGCCCACTACCAAAATACTTCAAATTATAGCCCTGGTGTTAAAGTTAGCCCTATGTTGTTGGTCTCAGATTTCACATAGAGATAAAGAGGGAAATCTTTAAAAGTCTTCTTGTGAGCACTCTTGAGACCAAATTTCATGCTAAGCTAAATTGAAAATTGGTTAGAATGTCTGTCTTAATAAAATCTCACATGAGTCTGCATTGAATGCTTGTTTGGAATATAACTTTATCATCTCAAGTAAGAACGACTTCAAAATTTGTATGCATGTTTATTGTGATATTACAGAGTACTGTGTTCAAAAACAATAACTCTGTCTAGCATGGATTTTGAGTAATTCCACTTTGATCTTCATTTTAATAGTATTGTTTGTTAGTCCAGAGTGGAATTTTGAAGTCTCAAGTCAAATTGTTTGTTGCATTGCCTGCCCTTTGCAACTATTATACCTCCTGTACAACTGGCGGTGGGATTGCATATCTTGCGACAATTTGCCGCTCTTGTTTCATCATCATTAGCCCTTGAACCTCAATATTTGGTAATTATAGTCTTTGTTGTAGACCTTTGCTGCTTAGTACTCAGGTGAGCGATATAGGACCATCATGGTCCTCTTGTTTTATTTCGTAGCTGCTTTCATATCGTATTTCTTAACCCATTACGGCGTATTTTGCTGTTTTCACGACGCTTAAAAGAAAACTTTTGGAAACATTGTGTGAAAAGGACAAAATGCTGGTAACCATATTTTTTCTCCTTTTCACATAATGTTCTCTACCAGCCAGAAGATACCACTACCCCCTTTTTCAGGGGAAGAGGATCATACTCAACTTGTCAACTGAAAACATTTACTACCTGAATTCTTGTTACGATACTTTTGCCGCAAGAGAAATTGTTCGGTACTAACAAGATTTTTTTTTCTTTTGCCATAAAGTTTTCATTTTTTTCCTTCTACCTATAGGTTTCTATAGTACTGAACGGGGGTCTTCATTGCTTTGCTAAAAGCCAATACTTAGAAAAACGGTATGTGCATCGGACTTGTTGCTTACCAGTTCAGCATTTATATCACTCAGCCATGCAAGATTCCCATCTATTGGGGAAAGGCATGCGCAAGGAGATATTTGAAACATAGAGAAATACATTCTGGCAAAATGAAAAATTGCTTTTCGTACATTTTTTTCAATCGTATAGATTGATTGTTTGGTGTTTAACGCCGTTTTCATTATGATTTCAGTTAAATCACAGCGGACAGCGCTGCTATCCGTGCTTGGTGTTTCTTTTACCAAGACTACGCAAAATATTCCTTCCAAGCCACTGACTGCTTTCCCTGAAAACCATTGTCGAAATACATGTAATTATCAACAGTGGAATAGGAATGAATTCTGTTGCAATGTCTATCATCAATCCTCGGAGAGAAATTGGTCGAGCCCGGGATCGAACCAGTGACCTCCTGTTCTTGAGCCCTGTACGGTACCAACTCCTCCACAGGGCCTTGGCTTTTGCAACCTAAAGCACCTCAAAAACGCAACTCCAGGCAAGCACGAGTAGGTCGCCGGACACCGCGACAATTTTACTGATTTATTGTTGACAGCACTAAAAATAGAAACCCTAAGGAATCGGAATTCTATGGTATAAATCAAAGAAGATAAGCCCACGCCTGCTGTTACATCGGATTTACATATGTATGCATGTTATGCATGCCAATTATTTCCAGATAAAACACTTGTTTCCCCCGGTCATTAACCCTTTAGGCTGATGAAAGCGTCTGCACTCGCTTCTGCGGACAGTGCAGATCAAAGATCAGACTGCACGGAACGTGCAGTCTGATCTTTGATCTACACTATCCTATAGCATGACTTATTTTTCAACAGAAAAAAAATTGCAAAATTTTAGAGAAAATGTCATTGGCTAGAAAGGTTCGTTTAACTCCTTTTGCAGTCAACCCGTTCAGGCGAAAATAGAGACTTTTGCGTCAGCATAGATCAAGATCAGACTGCACAGGACTTGTAGTCAGATTTTGGATCCAGGCCGCCCGCTTGTTTAGCCAAAAAGATAAGAAAAAAGTCTTTCTGAGTTCTGATAGGCTGTACATGTATGTTCAGCCATGGACAGCGGCCGAGTTTGTATTATACATTTGAGTTAAGGGTATATAGATGTACGGGCGAACTGCAAGCGAGTGCATTACTTGATTCTATCTTAGCTTTTGTTTCGATACACAATGGTACTTCCATTAGACGTCGTCTTGCAGTTTCACCATAGAGGACTATAGTCCTGCCTTCAATTTGTCTGATGTGTCCGTCGGTCTGTCTGTTTCTTTGCCCATCACTCTATCAATGTGTCCCTCTAATTCTTGATTATTTGATAACTAAAAAAGAAAAAAAAATTGTGGTAAGCGTAAGGCTTCTAAGCATTTTTATGGACAGTGTAGTTTAAGATCAGACTGCACAAAACGTGCAGTCCGATCTTTGATCTGCACTGTCCGATACTGTACTTTTCCGCAGAGAAATCAACTTTGAAAATAGCAGTACTTGTATTTTTTGATACTGAATGGAATTTGCGTTCCATTTATTTTAGCACTTTTATAGTTTCATGTATATTCTTGAAGCTTTACAGAGGGGATAAATAGCAATTCAAAGATTTAGTAACCAGAATGCAACAGCCAAGGTCAGTTATTTTCATTGAAAATTAAAAGAAGAAAATGGGAGCTTTAATTACCTCAACAATGTATGAGTCAAATTTATGAAAATTTGCATGTTAATGGATTATATCATTATGCAAATCACACATATACCTTCATTTTACGGCAAAGTTCAATGTCAATGTTGCTATTAGTAGAAAATGAGTCAGTCAGTTTAACTCTTTACCAAACGACAAAATGTTAGAGTGGTTCAAATTGGAAGCAATTGCCGACGACAAAATAAGTGCAATTCAAACATTGAAATTTGTTTCTATTAAGGTAGAAAACATTGTGGGAAAAGAAGAAAATGCTGGTTACCAGCATTTTCTCCTTTTCCCAAATTTTTTTCTAGAGGCTTCTTTCTCAGGGTTGTAAAAACCAGGGATTGTTTGGTAAAGGGTTAACTCTTTACCAAACGATAATAATTATTCTGAACTAGACGAAATTCAAAGTATTAGCAGATGGCATATTGAATGTTGGTAAAATGGTTATTTATGCATGTGATAGAGTAGAAAACATTGTTGGAAAAGGAGAAAATGTTGTTTACCAGCATTTTCTCCTTTTCCCTAAATGTTTTCAAAAAGGCTTCTTTCCAAGGGTCATTAAAACTCTGGATTGTGTGGTAAAGAGTTAACTCTTTACCAAACGAAAAAATTTTAGACTGGTCCGAATTGAAAGCGTTTGCAGACGACAAATTGAATTTAGTCGGTGTACTTCCAAAACCTCATAACTACAGCCTGTAACAAGCTGTAGTTACGAGGTTTTGGAAGTACACCGACAATTTGATTAAAGAATTGAATTTTGCTTTAGGAAGAGAAGAAAACATTGTGGGAAAAGGAGAAAATGCTGGATACCAGCATTTTCTCCTTTTCCCACAATGTTTTCAATAGGCTTCTTTCACAGGGATGTTAAAAGTCGGGATTGTGTGGTAAAGCGTTAAGGTTTGTTTTGAACGGTCTCAGGCCGTTTCCGGCCCTATAACACTGTATTAACTCATTACCAAACGACAATATTTCAGGTTTGTCCAAATCGAAAGCATTTGCAGACGACAAAATAAAAGTGGCTGAAATTTTGAAATTTGTTTTGTGAAGGATAGAAAACATTGTGGGAAAAGGAGAAAATGCTGGTAACCAGCATTTTCTCCTTTTCTTACAATGTTTTCTAAAGGCTTCTTTCTCAGGGTCGCCAAAAGTGGGGATTGTGTGGTAATGGGTTAACCCTTATCCAGCTGAATAACTAAAATTAAACTAAAATTAAATGTTCAATTCGACTTTTAGAATACAAATAATGCTGTTTCAAAGGTATGTTTTGGGGAATAATATCTCCTTGCAGTGCTGTATAGATCCAAGATCAGACTGCACGTTCTGTACAGTCTGATCTTGATCAACACTGTCCACAAAAGGTCAGTGAGTCGCGCTTAGCGGGACTAAGGGTTAAAACTATGCCTCTTTTATTTTCTCCGTCATTTTAGTACTCATGAGCCGTGCTCTAGCAAAAGGGGGCTTAATGCAACTACGTAATGCAATGCATCATTCTCAACAATACATCACGTGATAAGGAATCCATAAAATGCGTTATACCCAACAACCGACTTTAGCGTGAAGTAGACAGATCCTTTGACAAGTAGAAAATTGAACAATAGCGAAAAGTTTCGGCCCAGGTCAGCCTGTGCGGACTGCGCAGGCTGACCTGAGTCGATACTTTTCGCAGATGCATAAAGCCCCCTTTTCACAGAGCATGGATCAATTACGATCGACTACCGTTTAGATTATGTCATTCAGATTGGCTTTTATAACATAACTCATCTTTATCACATATTTCGGGACCGTAATGGCCATGAAAAATGGAGAAGCAGTAGTTTAGATTTCTCATTATCATACTGGAAATTGGCCTGTATTCTCCAACAATGGTTTAGAAGATTCTCAATCTGGTTTTTAATAATTTTCCAAATTCGAAAGTAACGCAATTTCTGATTGGCTGGACCAAATGGTTTAGTCAATCAGACATACCCTTACTTTCTAGATTTAAAACCGCAGACACTGTATTTCCCTTGGGCATCTGTTTGTTCTGAAAACTTTCTCTCTCTCTCTCTCTCTCAAGGGAGGGGGGGAGGGGGGAGGGGGGGGGAGGGGGGAAGTGGGGGAGGGGGAGGTGGGGGAGGTGGGGTAGGGAGAGGGAGGTGGGGAGGGAGAGGGGGAGGGAGGGAGCGCTGAGGGGGGGAAGAGGTGGGGCGGGGCGGGCGGTAGGACCAGGGGTGGGGTGGGGACCGGACAAGGGGCGGGGGTGGCCATTGACAAAGTTTAAAGGAACACCACTTTTGTGGAGCTCAACTTTATGCCAAGTATAAAACTTAAAAGTATGCAAAAAATATGCGGGTTTTATTCACAATTTACAAGACGACCCTACGGGTTGTTCATTTTGAAAACGAAACACGGGTTTGTCGACACCTCAACAGTTATTCAAGAATAATAAATTTTTCGCTTTATTTCAGCTTGTCTTTATCTACCCTAGTAAATTGATTGAATTAAACGATTAGATAAAAAGAAGTTATATATGCCCGTCTGTCCTTGAAACCAAACAAATACTTAAATTCTGTTTTAAAATTAATACGAAAAAGTAATTCACCCATCAACTACATAACTATATATAGAATTAAAACGCTCAGCCCTGGAAACCCGTAATGGCATGTTGATAGACGTAGCCCGGGGGTACTAACTGTTGAAACTAACAGAACAAAAGAAGTAAACATTATGCATACCCGATATCGACGAAAAAAAAAAAATTGTAGCAGCTCCTTTCTTCGTATTTCTTCTTGTAAAAATGAACAATTAATTCACAAGAATTGTCATGCAATAATACTGGCTTTGAAAGACAAGCGATCATTGTGGAGAAAGGAAAAATGTAGGAAAAAAGTATATGAAACGTGAGGAATGAGGGTTTATAACGATGTTTGCAAACGCCATCTTTTAAAAGCCCTGGTCGTGCCCCTGTCCCCAGCTCTGGCTTCCTTTCTTTTTCTTTCATATCCCCTCTCTCTCTCTGTCTCTCTCTCTCTGTCTCTCTCTTTCTCTCTGTCTCTCTCTCTCTCTCTCTGTCTCTGTGTGTGTGTCTCTCTCTCTTACAAGACTTTTATCTAATTATTTCTTCCCCCCCTTTTTTCCCTTGAAAACTGTATGTATATCAGAACCACACAGCTAAACATTATCATTTTTAAAGATAGGATAAAAACTTTGTCAATAGTCCTCTTTAAGTAAAATTCGGGGTTTTTTGTGCACTCGAACCTGAGTCCTCTTGAATTTATCATGAGTTGAAGAACCAAGATAAGACAGTTCTCATGTTTTGTGGATTCTAATCTTAACTCTTAACTTACTATATACCAAAATTAAACTTCTAAGTCGATCGTAAAATTCGAAAATCTTGCTATTTCAACGATATTTTTAAGGGCAAATATCTTCTTATCGAACAGTGTAGATGAAGATCAGACTGCACGTTCTGTGCAGTCTGATCTTTGTCTACACTGTCCGCTAAAGGTCTTTGAGTCTTGCTGCCCAGCCTTAAGCGGTTAAATTTCGATCTTCACGACAATATCTCCCTGAAGTCGTGCTAAGTATTCCAAAACTTTTTGATACGGATTCTATTTCTGCATATTTTCTTAAGTTGTCTGCACATTGTATTGGTATTTTATCATTTAGCCCTTTCCCAAACAAGCCCTGGTTTTTACGTGTCTGCAGTAAAAGTCTTTTGAAAACATTGTGGAAAAAGGAGAAATTGCTCGTTACGAGCAATTTCTGCTTTTCCCACAGTGTTTTCTACCATTTTTGAGAACTTTCTGCCATTTTCTCAAAATCTAAAATTGTCGTCTGTAAACTTTTTCAGTTTGGAAAAGTCCAAAACTTGTTTGGGAAAGGGTTAACGAACAAATCCGGGTTTGACTACATTGTGGGATACGACTTTTGAGAACACTGTGGGATATGGAGAAAATACTTGTAACTAGCATTTTCTCCATTTCTCATAATATTTTTTTACCTTTCGGTGAAAAGTCCCAACATTTGAACTAAAAGTTGTTTTTCGTCTGCAAACACATTCAAATTAGACCGGTAAAAGATTCCTATTGCCTTGTAAAGAATTCAACTCTTCACCAAACGGCAAAATTTTAGACCGGACCAAATTGAAAGCACTTGCAGAAGACAAACGTAACCCAAAAACTGAGATTAGTTTCCAGCGGTGTAGAAAACATTGTGGGAAAAGGAGAAAATGCTGGTTACCAGCATTTTCTTCTTTTCCCACAATGTTTTCAAAAGGCTGCCATCTCGGGGTCGTAAAAACCAGGGATTGTTTGGTAAAGGGTTAAGAGGTTTTTATCATCTTTGTGAAATCGAACACGACTGTCTACGACAGGATCGTGATGAAAAGATGCATAAAATGCATCTCGTAAACCGAGAACTTGCTAATAACTCTAGAAGCCAAATCTGTATAAGGTGTCGATAACAGCTCTTTTGTTGGCCGAATAGATCAAGATCAGACAGTACCAATCGTGTCATTTGATCTTGAAGAACTCTGTGTTGCTCTGTTTTTTTTTGTTTTTTTTTTTTCACAAATAATGTCCGAGTTCTTTTTGTTTCACTTAAAAACTTAAAAAGATAGACGTTCATGAGACTTTGTAGAAGAGAATATGAAAATACACGTACATGTAATGTGAAAATAGATTTTAACCCATTACTACACAATCCCTACTTTTGACGCTCCTGAGAAAGAAGCCTTTGGAAAACACTGTAGGAAAAGGAGAAAATGCTGGTAAACCAGCATTTTCTCCTTTTCCCACAGTGTTTTCTACCCTTCCCAGAACAAATTTCAATTTTTCATTCACCTTTATTTTGTCGTCTGCAAATACTTTCAATTTGAGCCAATCTAAAATTTTGTCGTGTGGTAAAGAGTTTTTAATTCTTGCATTCCAACAATTGAACTCTGCTCTCTCTGTCTCTCTCTCTATCGGTCTCTTTTTCTCGGTCTCTATATCTCTGTCTGTCTGCCTCTTTCTGCCCTTCGTGTCTCGTGCTCTCTCTCTCTCTCTCTCTCTCTCTCTCTCTCTCTCTCTCTGTCCCTGACTCTCTCTGTCTGTCCGTCTGTCTACCTGTCTGTCTACCGGGCTATCTGTCTGTCTGGCTCTCTTTTCTCTTTCTCTTACTCTCTCAAATAAAGTTTTTTTTATTTCCTTTTTGATGACGAACGAATATATGAAGCTCTCGATTGTATTATTGAATAAACAACAGAGTTTATGTTTGACATTAAAGGAACAAATACCGTTCCCTTGTGTCATCCATACTCGTTTTTGTATAGGCGGTTTCATTTCAAAAACCCACAGCGTTCAACCCTTAACCAAACCACACTATTTTACATTCATCCAAATAGAAATCATTTGTAGTCAACAAATTAAATGTAGCTTAAAATAATATTGTGTTTTGTCTTGACTTTGGTTATAAGAAACAATGTGGTAAAAGCAGAAAATGCTGGTTCCCAGCATTTTCTCCTTTTACCACATTGTTTTCCAAACGATATCTTCTGGGTCTGAACTGGATTGTTTGAAAAAAGGGATGATAATAGAATAAAGTTAAGATATCATTATTATACTTTTTGCTTATCATACATCATCACGACAGATTTTTTTACTCATGGAAAGAAGTGCGCCGCACCTTTGATGTGCAGTCAGCTGCCTAAAGGGCTTAAGAATAATAGGGGGGGGGGGGGGGGGGCGGATTGGGTTCTCATTGAAAGAAGTGCGCCGCACCTTTGCACCTTTGATGTGCAGTCAGCTGTCTACAGGGTTAAGAACACCGGGGCGGGGGGTCGCCGGTTCGATCCCCAGCACAGCCAATTTTCTTTCGAAGATTGATGATAGTCGTTGCAGCAGGATTTATTCCGGTTCCTATAAAGTAAGAAACGGAACCGAAACGAAACGCAACGAAACGAAACTCAACGAAATGGAACGCAACGAAACGTAACGAACCGCAACGAAACGCAACGAAATGGAATGAAACGCAAAGAAACAGAACGAAACGCAACGAAACGAAATAGCACGAAACGGAATTCCTCTCCCACCGCTGATAAATGTTTCGAAGATGGCAAGATGGAAAGGCAGCCAGCGAATTGAGAAATAGGTCGTGCTTAGTACTGGTAAAACTCCAGGAAAAGCATGGATAGGTGCACTGGTCGCTGTGATGTAAGTGAAATTACATTGAAAACGGTATTTATCCTTTATCATACAATCTCAAGTTTGTTTCAACGGTCCTGAAGAAGAAAGTTTTTGAAAACATTGCAGAAAAAATAGACAATGCTGGTAAAGGCGCCATCACACCATGACGTTCCGGTCAATGTTCTGTGAGCATTTCAATTGTTCGATTTTTGAGCGTTCTATAATGAGGATTTCACATCTGGCGTGTTATTTACGTATGCCTAACGCATGACTAGCGTGTATCTAACGTACGAGAAGCGTGTAACAGCGACCAAGTAAGATACCTCTGATACCTCCATATGCATGGACGTTCGGGAAACGCTTGAATGACGCTCAATGGACGCCAAAAGGACGTTTGTTTCACTTTAGTCACACGCTGCGTGCGCTAGGAGACCGTTCAGCGGTCGTTGACAGGTCGCCAGTGAGTCGTTCACTGCAAAGCAAACGATTAGTAACAACCAAGTAACGCTAGCGTAACGACTGCCTAGCGATAGCGGAACGCGTGCAATGCTCGATAACCGTTAGTAAAACGTTCCACAACGTTCTTTAACGATCTTAAGCGTTTAAAATCAAACGTTAAAGAACGTTGGTGTCAGTGAGAACTTTTATGCATGTTCAAAACTTTTTTTCCAGACTAGCGTTCTCCGCCGATTTCCGGCGATCACCGACGATCACCGACGTTCACTGGCGTTCACACAACGCTCTCTGGTGCTATCCAAGCGACCATGGGCGACTAACAACGTTTCCTCGAACGTCAGAAAACGTCATGGTGAGACGGTTCCTTAACCAACAACGTTTTCTAACCTTATATCAGCATTTACAATCATTTGGGCCTAATTCTTTATGTCCGCTTTCAATTTCGACGGGAGTAAATTTTGTCTTGCATTTAAGATTTAAACACCATACAATTAATGATTACAGTGGGAAATAGTGCAATAGCAGTTCTGAGTGCAAAAGGTATGATCAATTAAGACAAGTAGACCTACATGTATTTGGTAATTGTAATCGACATGCAAAGAACACTATACAATGGGGCTCTTCTTTCAGTGCATATGAGAACCGGCTTGCTACACGCGAAAAGGGGCGTTTGAACATTTGCGTTAAATGATGTTTCGGATCAGCCTGCACACCTTTTGCAGGCTAACCCGAAATGACATTTTTCATTTTTTATGATGTCATTTTTTGTTTTGCGCAAGTTTACTGTAGCCGGGTACAGGTATTTGGTTATATATCGTGCGACCGTATCGACATGTAGTTCGGTAGCTCAGTTGGTTAGAGTGCAGGAACGGTATTCCTGAGGCCCTGGGTTCGAATCCCGGTCGAGCAGCGATATTTTTTTCACCACCTGTTACAAAATATAGCACAAAATCTCTAGTAGTTGTCAAGTGTCTTTTCGGATCAGCGTGCGCAGTCCGCGCAGGCTGATCCGAAACGACACTTTCCGTTGGTATGTAATTTTCTGTTTTGCACAAGTTTACTGTAGCACAAAATCTTATGTAGTCGTAAAGTGCCGTCTCGGATTAGCCTGCGCAGAGTGCGCAGGCTAATCCGAGACGACACTTTACGCAATTGTCTGCATGCCCCCTTTTCGAGTGCTACAAGCTAGATCATAATCACTCATTTATGTCTTGCATATCATAACCCTTTGCAGATTGCGGTCAACATTGGTATTTGGCAGACATTTTAACTCTTCACGAAATGACAAAATTCAATACTTGTCTGAATTGCAGGCGTTGGAAGACGATTAATATAGTGTGGCCCAACCTATCATTCTAATTTTTGTAAGGTTAAAAAACATTGTGGGAAACGGAGGAAATATTGGTTACCAGCATTAAGTCATTTTCCCACAATGATTTAAAAGGCTTCTTCCTCAGGGTTGACACGGGATTATGTTATATGGGGTTAAAACAGATCGACAGACCGATCACGAATCTGTATTTATCGGTACCTCCGCCCATATCATTAAAGGCGGCCCTTCAGAATTTGCGACGAAAATTTTACAAAAATACAAAAATATCATCCTTATACTCTCAAAGCCCTAAAATTGTCGTTCATAAACCCCCAGTAGTCGAAAACCATCCGTCAGCAAGAGAAATTAAAGATTTACTACAGTGCAGGTCAACATCGACAGGAAACACGTTCTATTTTTACATGAGCAACTCGCTCAAATACATACCGGAAATACACTGATGAAGCTTCAAACATAGCGTCTGAGGAAGATATTATGAAAAATAATTACATGTTTGTTATGTAATGGAACTTAAACGTCATTAATCACATGCCAGTCACTTACCATTCCCATAATGCTTATTTTTATTTTTAGCGCAAAATCTAAAAATAGTTTAAGAGGCTACGTAGCCTTTTAAGGGAATACCATCAAAAAATTTTTTTTTTGTAATTTTATTATTCTTATTTATTGATGATTTGTATTGTTTTTTTTTGTTTTTTTTTCATATAAATTTCAGTGATAAATATATTTTCTTACTTGGTGTTATGTGAAAATTCTAAATACCCACCTTTAAAACATTCAGTTTTTTATCCGTCAAAACGGTAACTCTATACCCATGTTACCAGGCGAAGAAAGTTGAAACTATTCCGGGCGAAGACAGTTTATATATACTATTCCAAATTCTATGCTTTTGCAGGCAAGACGTTGAAAATGTCTCAAGCGAAGGAGCAAGTCTTTGGCAAGGGTTGGAAATATAGCTGGGTACCAGTATTCTCTCCTTTTACTCCAATGAATAGTGTAGAGCCTCGGTAGCTCAGTCTGTAGCGTGCAGGACTTTAGAACAAGGGGTCGTGGGTTCGATCCCTGGCTCAACCAATTTGTTTCCGAGGACCGATGATATACATGTAGTCATTGTGACAGGATTCATACCTCTGTCTGCGGACGCGTTCTTCTTCGGAGTCGTTAACTCCTTTTCAAACGACAAAATATTGGACTGGCCCAAACTGACAGCATTTGCAGACGACAAAGTAAACATGACTGAAAAATTGAAACTTGACCTTAGGAACAATAGAAAATATTGCAGGAAAATGAGAAAATGGTGGTTACCAGTATTTTCTCCTCTTCGAACAGTGCTTTGAGAACCGAAGTCGCCAGCTCGATATCCAATTCTCGAATCTCGAATTGTTTCCGTGGCGTTATGGTAGTCAAAGCGATTCATTCACGATTCATTGCTCTCCCACGGTTGGGCATGGTTTCGACGAAGCAATCTTTAGTTTATAGAGGATGTTGTACCAAGTGCATATCAGACAAACTTTGGGAAAGAAGGGTCAACTCATTACCACACAATCCCTACTTCTGACGACCCTGAGAAAGAAAAAGCACTGAGAAAACATTGTGGGAAAAGGAGAAAATGTTTTCTGCTCTTCACAAAACAGATTTCATATTTTCAGTCACTTTTATTTCGTCGTTTGCAAATGCTTTCGATTTGGACCAGCCTAAAATATTGTCGTTTGGTATTGAGTTAAGCTCAACTGGACTCTTCGATAAAACATAATCGGAAAACGGTGATAAACAACAAACAAACAAGCAGACAAAAAACTTCAAAAGCTTCCGTAATTCTGAGACTATACGGTCTGTAACATGTGAAAAGGGGCTGTCGGAAATTTACGTAAAGAGTCGTCTCGGATTAGCCTGCGCAGTCCGCGCAGGCTAATCCGAGACGGCACTTTACGTCAAAATTAGATTTTGTCCCAGAGTAGGCTTGCGTAAAACAGAAAATCACGAAAGATCAGAAAGTGCCGCCTCGGATTAGTCCGTGTGGACTGAGAAAGCTGATCCGGAACGACACTTTACGCAAATGACCGAATGCCCCATTTTGCCTGATGCAGGCTATTATACTTTTGATTGGCTGAGACGGTGAATGAGACGGAATTCAAAATTTGAAGGCAAGTTCGTGAATACTGGTCCATGTATATTGGAAGAATCACTTCATCATGTTGGACTTGTAGACCGCCATTGATGCGAGAAGTAACTGATTTGGCAGACGGATTAAGTATGCATTATTGCAGACGATCTGCGCGAGTCTATAGGGAGCAGCTTAACGGAATCGCGTATCATTTTAGCTCCGATAATTGGATGTAAGAAGGTGAAATAGATAAAACTAAGTGGTGTTAATAAGTTACAGGATTTTTTTCCCGAGACGTAAAGGGCAGGTAATTATTAATATACGTTATAATTATGATGAATAAATTAAGTTTTGAATTTCGAAAATATAATTCAGCTTTGACCTCGGAAAAGGTCGTTATTAATATGCATTCATAAACATGTAAAATATTGCACTTTGTAAGGAAATAAAGAAAGATATTTATAAGACATGCTGCTGTTATAGAGAAGAATTTATTACGAGACAAAAGATAATTTAGTCGGTTTATTTCTAAAACCTCGTAACTACAGCTTGTTTCAAGCTGTAGTTACGAGATTTTTGGAAGTAAAGTGACGATTTACAGTACTGTTCTTCACGTTTTATAGCAATGAATGCATGTATTTTTGAATTCATTATTAATGATACTTTTATTTGTGATTAAATTTTCGGCAAATGAAAATAGCGAGAAAAAGAAAGAAAGTAGCGGGAGAGACAGAAAGAGTATAAAGGGGGAAGGAAGAAAAAGAAAAGGAAACTAGAGAAATAGCGAAATGAGGAAAAGGGAAAAAAGACAAAAAAAAAAGGATATTTAAGGAAAAAAAGGAAGATACAAAGAAAGGAAGAAAGAAAGACGGGCAGAAAGAAAGAAAGAAAATAAGAAAATTAGAAAGAAAGAAAGAAAACACAGAAAAGCAAGAAAGAAAGAAAGAAAAAAAAAAAAGAAACTGAAAGAAAGAAAGAAAAAAAAGAAAGAAAGCATATAAAAGTTTCAGTCGATTTTTTCTCTCTTATTTCATCTCAGTCACACTTAATTCAGGTACCACTATCTCTGTCTCTCTCTCTGTCTCTCTCTCTTTCCGTCTGTCTGTCTGTCTGTCTGTCTGTCTGTCTGTCTCTCTCTCTCTCTCTGTTGGTCTGTCTGTCTGTCTGTCTCTCTCTCTCTTTGCGTATCAGTTTCATGATTCAGTTTCATTTCTTTCTGTTATTGATCATAATTATCTTTCTTTCTTATTACATATTTTACGATATTTCGTTTGCCTTCTTTTCTATATTTTTTCCTCCCATTGTCTCTTTGACTGGAACTTTTTCGTTATCTATTCACCTTGTCTTCTTCTATCACATCTAACGTAAAAACTTTTTTTTCTTTCAATCTTAGAAATTCCCTCAACCCTTAGTGCGACTTACTGACCTTTTGCGGGCAGTGCAGATCAAGATCAGACTGCACAGAACGTGCAGTCTGATCTTGGATCTACACTGCCCGATTAGGAGATATTTTACCCCATGAAAATACCTTTGAGAAAGCAAGATTTGGGTTTTAACTTTCGGTTTGAAAATTTCTTTTCCCTTATTTAGCAGGATAAGGGAAAGTGAATTTCTATTTTTCCTGATTTACTATTTCGTGGGTTTGCTTCCAGAATCTCGTAACTACAGCTTGAAACAATCTGTAGTTACGAGGTTTTGGAAGCAAACCGACGATATGTAGTTCATGTAATTGCTCCTTATCTTCTCCATTCACATCTTTCTTGTTATTTGTCAGCCATTTTTTCTTTCTTTCTTTCTTTCTTTCTTTCTTTCTTTTTTCTTTCTTTCAGGTCTTTCTTTCTTTCTTTCTTTCTTTCTTTCTTTCTTTCTTTCTTTCTTTCAGGCCTTTCTTTCTTCCTTCCTTCCTTCCTCCCCGATTTCGTTCGTTCGTCCGTTCGTTGGTTCGTTCGTTCGTTCCTATCTTCCTTCCTTCCTTCCTTCCCTTCTTTTTCTTCCTCCCTTCTTTCTTTTTATATTCTCTTCTCCCTTTTCTTAACAGCCTATCCCTCTATCCGGTTTACTTGTATTCAACGGACACCCATCCTCATATCTTACTCGGAAATCAAAACTTGAAACCAAGTGGGTAGATACATGAAAATCCTGAAATATCCGGATAAAAGTTCTTTTTAACCCATTTGAAATTATGAAAATAGTAACTCATTGAATCCCAAATTTAACCCTCACAGCTAGACAGAAAAGAAGAAAAAAAAGCTGTAAAAACTTGAAAATGTGTAAAATGGCTCAGCTGTGTAAACATAGACGAATTACCAATATATATGGCTTGCAACAAGCGAAAAGCGGCATTTGCGCAAAGTGCCGTCTCGGATCAGCCTGCGCAGTCCGCGCAGGCTGATCCGAGTCGGCACTTTCCTTTTTTATTTAATTTTCTGTTTTGCGCAAGTCTACTGTAGCACGAAACCTAATATAGTCGTAAAGTGCCGTCTAGGATTAGCCTACGCGGACTGTGCAGGCTGATTCGAGACGACACTTTACGCTAATATTCAAATGCCCCTTTTCGTTTGTTCTGAGCCATATGGTGTCAAGGATAGCACAACTCAAGGGAATTTAAAGCTGGAAGCGACCAAAGGGGTTGCCCTGAAGACCTCCAAAACATGGAATGCATTTTCTATTTGTCGTAATCTGTGCAACCTTGCAGCCGCCACGGGCACCATTGGGAATAAAGATACAATAAGTGATAAAAGTTTCATTAAAATAAGGGTGTAATGGCTTAAAAACTGGCAGAAAACTGGCTATTGAATCTTGAAGTCTTTACCAAACGACAAATTTTCAGACTTTTCCAAATTGAAAGCCTTTGCAGACGACAAAATACATGTAATTAATTCGTTTTTATCTTTTAATCCTATGAAAACCCATCTGATTGGCTGAGACGTTATTATGTCCTAGCCAATGACCTGGTTATAAGCCTTGGAATTTTGAGCAATAAGGGCAATTATAAGAATAGAGTGATTAATTGAATGCCGTTTTACGTCGCTTTTTTTAACCCTTTGGCTCCCAAGCGAGACTCACTGACCTTTAGGGGACAGTGTAGATCAAGATCAGACTTCACACAAGTTGCAGTCTGATCTTGGATCTACACTGTCCGATTGGAGATATTATTCCAGGAAACATGACTTTGAATTAGCAATAACTGGCTTTTTACTATCGACTTGAACATTTCATTATATATATTTATTTATCAAGATTTATATAACCCTTTGGCTGCAGAGCGCGACTCGCTGACCTTTAGCGGACAGCGTAGATCAAGATCAGACTGCACAGAACGTGCAGTCTGATCATGGATCTACAATGTCCGATAAGGAGATAATATACCCCGAAATATACTTCTAAACTTCTGAATTAACAATTTTTTTGGGGTTTTACTATCGAATTAAAAATTCTATTATGTAGCATTATTAACCCATTACCACACAATCCCTACTTTTGACACCCCTGAGAAAGAAGCCTTTAGAAAACATTGTGGGAAAAGGAGAAAATGCTGGTAACCAGCATTTTCTCCTTTTCCCACAATGTTTTCTACCCTTCACGGAACAAATTTCAAATTTTCTGTCACTTCTTATTTTGTCGTCTGCAAATGCTTTCAATTTGGACCAGTCTAAAATTGTGTCGTGTGGTAAAGAGTTAATGCTAAGATAGAGTTAACATGATTTCATGCCTATCAACTCTATAGCTCATTAATTTCAGTCATGTGCATTCTGGGCTTCAACTTTTAGGGCTCCTAAATGTCACGACCAATGACAACAAAGCCTGGGGGCTTGGATGGACGGATCGAACCCGGCACTTCCAGGCCTGGAACCCAAAGACTACACCACTGAGCCACTCAGTATTTCAAAAATAAAGAGCAAAAAAATTTACTCCCTGAAAATTCCCAGACCACTAGCAGAAAGAATCATTACTATGAAGAAACCATGAAAACTATACGGTCTTGCGAGGGAAGCTTAATTAGTGTTGATCACAAATCCCTTTCTATGAGGAAGAGCAATAAATTATCTCTGCAGGGCTTGCGGGTAACATTTCATAGATCGGTTGTACCTATCAAACCAATTTAACATGAGAAAGAAGCTTTTTGTGTTACATTTCATTTCCCCAGTTCCATCAATTATTGGAGACGGAACTTCATAATGTATGAAATTAGACTAATTCACTCTGAAAATACATTGATCGATTTTAGTTGGCATTTTTTTTGGTGGACAGTAGCCTATAGATTAGGATCAGACTGCACCGAAAGTCAAAGCAGATCCTGAATTCAAATTGTCCGAAATCTTAATTTGCTGCCTGTTAATTCTGAGGCTGTGTGGCGCAACTCACTTATGTGTTACGGACAGTGTTGATCAAGATCAGACTGTACAGAATGTGCAGTCTGATCTTTGCTCTACACTGTCCGATAAGGGGATATTTGTCTGCAAAATATGAGTTTGAATAAGCATTATTCAGGTTTTATTATTGGCTTAAAAATTCATTTAATCCTTTCCCAAACAACAAGTTTTAGACTCTTCAAAACTGAAAAGGGTTTGCAGACGACAATTTCAAACTCGATCAGAATGGAAGAAAGTTCTCCAAATGGGAGGAAAACACTATGAGAAAAGGAGAAATTGCTCGTTACGAGCAATTTCTCCTTTTCCCACAGTGTTTTCAGAAGACTTGTACTGCAAACACGTAAAAACCAGGGTTTGTTTGGGGAAGAGTTAAGCTATGTAGTAGACTAGAAATGAAAAAAAAGTGAGGTAATAATTTCTTTCTAAGTATCAAAATGGCTGTCTGATATGCATAAGCCATATCGTGGGTTTACTTCGAAAACCTCATAACTACAGCTTGTTATAAGCTAGTTACGAGGTTTTTGAAGTAAACAGACGATATATGAAATCACTAAACAGTAAATATATCAATATTATAGTCAACTTTATTGATTGATTTGTTTTTGGGAGACATTTAAAGCATACAAAACCCATGTCAGTTCCTGGTAAACAGCATTTTCTTCTTTCCCCACGATGTTTTCTATCAAACTGGAAACACGTTTCAATTTCTTAGTCACTTTTATTTTGTCCTCTGCAAGTGCTTTCAATTTGGACCTGTCTATAATTTTGTCGTTTGGTAAAGATTTAAAAGGTTAATTGATGCACAACATGATTTATTTCTTGACGCCGACATATGCACACAGTTGTTCATCATGCCGACATATCAAGTAGCAGGATGTACAAGTATTTCACGCTAAATGTCATACTGGTACGAATTTTTCGCAAATTTATATCATTGACAGTAAAAGAACAATATATCATAGCAAGGTAATATGAGTTGTTGTTTGAGATGAAATGTTATTAAACGAGTTAAAAAAAGAAACAAGTTATTAAAGTGAGCCTTTGGCGAGCTTAATAATATTTTTGTGGGCGAGTTTCATAAATTTTTACAAGAAGAAGTATAGTCCATAATGTTCTAAAACATAGGCATACATGAATAATTTGTAATGAAATTTACGGGAAACCTAGTACCTTCTTTGATAGGTGCATTACGAACAAAAAAGAGTTCCAAAGAAACTTGCATAATTATATTGGTTTTTGTTTTGAATCTAAAAGTGGTTAAACCAATAACTCTATCATGATTACGTACTTTGACCGTTAATTTCACTCAGGAACCAAAGTCAGAAATGTCTTAGAAATGAAATGTATATTTACAGTGTCAGCCAAATGCAGAACCATTTTCTTATTTCACACGTGTGTACGCCAATAAAATTCATAATGGCTGTATTAGATTAAACACAAGGGAAGTTATGTGATAAAATGGTGGAACTTTTTCCTCCAACATATGCATGTGTCTTAAACTTACAGTGATATGCTTTGTAAACATGCACATGCAGATTGTTCAGCGATGGGCCTGGGGTTTCCATTTAACGGAGCACGTAAATTTTTTTGTGATTTTTTTTTCCAAAATATTTTTTTGTCTTTACAGATAAATTCTACCCAGCAAGTATCGCATTCTACTCTGCAAGCGGTTACATTCTGTAAAATAATGCATCTTTGACGTTTGAAAACAGAATGTCTTTACATATAGGGTATGACCCTGTTTCCACAGGATCAGTTATGACGTCATCATACATGTACCAATGTGAATACGATGCTCCACAATCGACGAGTAATTGGCCTACTGATCATGTGACCTTCTCGCAATCCTTTGCCCATTATTTCTCGCAAAAAATCTGAAATGTCACTTTCGTAGATTGAACACGACCCAACATATCAGCGAGTGATATTAATCATGTAAAATTCTCTGTAGTGTTTGCTAAAATCTGGCGCGAAATCTAAAAATACTTTATTGACTAAGAATCACTGTAAGGAAACACCAATGCTTTTTTTTTTCTTCACTTCGATTCATTTTCTATTTGGGGTTTGCAAACTATTTCCTCTCTAAATTACGGTTAAAATACAATCAAATAAAACTCAAGATACAAAACCAGTTGTCTAATCCAATTTCCTGCCAAAATTATGGCATCCAATGTCGTTTTTTCAAAAATACTGGTGTGTAATAAGTATTACATCTACATGATAAGTTAATAAATATGTTTGTCTGATCATTAAAAGAAATGCAGAAGTTGTTACCAAAAATAATGACGCACGTTTGTTCAGTCTGATCTTGTGCAGCAGTCTCTGATACCACACATTTGCACCAGTGCGTGGTAGGATAGGTGCCAAATAAGTTTAACATCTGTTCAGAATCTGTCATCGTAAATCACTTAGGCAAATTTTTCTATCAATAAAATAGAACCATGTTTTGCTCGTAAAGTTGATTCAGTTACGTTTGTAGGGCAAACTGCTATCATTGATAAAGTGATATATATATTTTTTCTCGCCTTACCACCGATTTATCTAATCGCATTACTGACCGTAACATCAGCTATAGATACACCTTGACCTTAAAGAATCTAAACCTGCTGCATCTGGTCCTGTATTTACCAACCATTCTTGAAAATATTCTTAGTCTTATTCTCCATGATTTTCTAAATTTGTAAGTAGCACAACTACTGATTGGCTAAACCATTCGGTTTAGCCACTCAGAAATTGTGTTACTTACAAATTTAGAAAATCATGGAGAATAAGACTAAGAATATTCTCAAGAATGGTTGTTGAAAACGAACCCTGGTCGCTCAATCGGTAACGTAGAGGGTTTGATTTCAGAGGTCGGTGGCTCGATTCCAAACTGGGTCAAATTAGGTTTCCATGATTCATAGTAGTCATTTCAACACAAAATTTCTTCTAAATGTTTTGACGTTGTTTCGAAATGGTACAGTTGGAGAAGCAGCACTTGTTGGGTAAAGAAATGATAAAAAGAAATTTACAGATGCATCAAAGCATGGCTAGGTGTTACGACCAACGCGGTGTAAATGAAATAATATTTAAAGTCGCCTAGAAGGCAATTGGCAAAAAGGACAAGTATCTGGGCGTGAGTTTATACAACTGTTTTCCTCAAAATTACAGCGGTTCATGATATTTCGAATTTATTAACCCTTATGCTGATCAATAAATTACATGAAACTTTCCAGTCGATAGTAAAAAGCGGAATAATACTTTTTCAAACTTTCATTTTTTTTTTTTTTTAAATAGTATAATATATCCTTATCGGACAGTGTATATTCAAGATCAGACTGCATGTTCTGTGCAGTCTGATCTTGGATATAGACTGTCCGCAAAAGGCCGATAAGTCGCGCTTAGCAGCCTACGGGTTGAAATAAAATTTGGTATACTTCAAGGGGTAATTTCTTTACCCCCAGAGTTTTCTTTTCGGTTTCTTCTTATGTATATAAAGTTATAAATTCAATCTTTCTTATCACACCTGAAGCTTAAAAAAAGCTGAAAGTATTTGGTACAATAATATAAGAACATGAACGCAAATTTCCCATTTTTTGACGACCCTGAACAAGGTGTTGCGACAGAACTTTGGAAGAGGACAAGTGATAGTAATCAGCATTTTCTACTTTTGTCATGGTGTTTTTCTTACTTTTCAAAGATAGTTCTTGTCATTTGAACAAACTTGATTTCTTTTTGTCTGCAAATACTGCAAATATGGGTGAGTTTTCACGCTTGTCGACTACTGAAGAGTTAAGTGTTAGCCACTTAATTACGGACGTCCCTCCTTCAATCCTCAATTAAGACTTACCGTATAAAAGCTCACCTTGTGCAATTTCGATCAATGAAAAAGGTGGCATCGCTTTTAGGTGCAGAAATCTGGACTTTGCATTCGAAAAATGATTTCTAGCCTGAGTTAACCCGTTACCAAACGACAATATTTTAGACTGGTCCAAATTGAAACGGCATTTGCATACGACAAAATAAAAGTGACTGAAAATTCGAAATTTGTTTTGTTGAAGGGTAGAAAACATTGTGGGAAGAGGAGAAAATGCTGGTTACCAGCATTTTCTCCTTTTCCCACAATGTTTTCTAAAGACTTCTTTCTCAGGGGCGTCAAAAGTAGGGATTGTGTGGTAATGGGTTAACCTCCAAATTGAAAGCGTTTGCAGACGACAGATTAAATGTACTTTAAATGATGATATTTCAGTCTGACAGAGAAAAAAACAATGTGGGAAAAGGATAAAATGCTGGTTACCAGCATTTTCTCCTTTTCCCACATTATTTTCAAAAGGCCAATTACTAAAGATCGTTCACAATCGCGATTTTGTAGTAAAGGGTTAAGTGTTAAATAATGAAATGGAAAGACTTAAATTATTCCAAATGTCCAAACCATTCTTATAAACACCCCAAATTTTGTGAATTTTCATTTTGTTTTTTTCCACGTGAAATATCTCACTGTATCGGTCACATTAGGTCAAAGGTCAGGCAGCACGTGCTGTGCCGTCCGATCTTCTTCTAAACGGTCCACTATTGAACACTGAATTGCATCGAATACTAGTAGTCTAAAGGTGTTAATTATGAAACGTAATTAAAGTATACTTTATCTGAAACCGAACTATCAGGTTCATGCATCAAATGCAAAAAAATATTTATTTTGATGTAAGTTTCTCTCCCCATCCCCACCCACCCCCAATTATGGGGGTTAGAGTCATGAAACATATAGAATTTTGACTTTTCTTTTTCGATGAAAGATTAAAATTTATTTTATTGAAAAAACATCATCGGTAATAAAATCTAAATAAGGTGAATGTACTCATATAGCCTATCCCTCGGAGGGGACGATTCAAAACCGTACTTTCACATCAAGGGAGCTAGGTTGGGAGTAGGGCATCTGGACTCACTATGTAATGCTATAATGTCCAATTCCGACAGCGAACGTACAGATTGCCATAGGCATAGAAAGATATGTCTGTAGAATTAACTAGATTACATTTGGCCATTATAGAATGCTGTCCCTCCTGTTTTAATGGCAAGTATAGTCGTCGGATTTCAATGTACTATACATGTAATATAAATAGAAGGAAGAAGGTGATATGAGCCATGTTCTTTAAAAAAGGAGCTTAATGCATCTGCAAAAAGTTTCGATCCAGGTCAGCCTGCGCAGTTCGCGCAGGCTGACCTGGATCGGAACTTTTTGCTATTTATAAATTTTCTGTATGCCACAGGACCAGCCAACCTCATTATTAAGTCGGCTGTTGAAAAAAGTGGATAATATGGATCCATAAGCACCTGATGTCTTGCTGGTTACAATGGGTTCCGGAGATGAACTATTAAGCTCATTTTGCTGGAATATTGCTCATTATTGCTCATATGTAAGTTCCCCTCCCACAATGACGTAGAAGTTTTTAGTTCCGAAGTTACTGATTCAGAGGGTATTCAACCAAGCAGAGATACGGCCAAGGTAATCCAGTCGGTAATTGGCAACACATCTTGTTTAAGGCTTAGGTAGATGGTGAAAATATACTCGGAATAGATTATTTTCAGCAGCCAAAATTTTAATCATCTTCGCGAGCTAAGGTTACGATCACTACGTGGATCTTACCTTGGCTGATTGAGCCCGATTTCGAGATTCCTGCGATGCACCCTCTATTGGATGCTGGTTATTACCCCCCTTTACATCATATTTCTGAAAGCCAATGAAATATCGTTTTACAAACCGCTTACGAATACACATGAAGCGATAAGCAGACATCATCATAGGTTTCCATGTTTACCTTCTATTCGAAAAGTAGCAACTTTATTCTGTTTTTATCAAAGATGAAATGCTACGAGCGATTTCATTCGTTGCAGTTAGAGCTGGCTGCATCCAATGAAAAAGCGTATCGGGGGAATGTAAAAATCAAGCTCGATCCGCCAAGGGTAGAGTAGCGTATAGTGAATCGTCAGCCTTGGCTTGCGAAGATGCTGCGAAATAGATCCAGCCTCTTTTTAGTCAGTTTTAGAAGAAAGAACCAGACCAAACCAATTAAAAGTGAATGACGACTTCTGTAGTATCCTATTACTTAATAATGCTTGGAAGTTGGCGGGCTGTTACTGGAAATAAAACTGAAACGTCCCCAGGGTTCGAGGACCGAAAAGGAAACAATACAAAAACTGGCTAGTGATCAGGCATCTTCGCGAGCCAAGCATGGTTACGATCACTACGTGGATCTTACCTTGGCGGATCGAGCCCGATTTCGAGATTTCCGCGTTACGCCCCCCCCACCCCCCCCCATTGGATGCTGCTTAATATCTCCCTTTACATCATATTTTTTATAGCCAATGAAGAATCGTTCTACAAACCGCTTACGAATACAATGATTCAACATGAAGCAATGACCACAAACGTACTTCGACATTCCTTGGTCAGGTGCTGGGATACAGCCTAAAACCTCTGATAATTGATTGGTCACGCTTAAAATTTTTGTAAATATTGTTCGTCTATATCTTTTTCGGTAATAAATCATTGCAGATCCTGCACGCATCCACGGAAGTATTCATGTTTACCTTCTATTTTTATCTGAAAGGTCGCGACCTTGTTCTATTTTTATCAAAGATGAAATGCTATTTGATTTCGTGCAGTTAGTGCTGGCTGCAACCAATGAAAATGCGTATCGGGGGAACGTCGAAATCAAGCTCGATCCGTCAAGGGCAGAGTAGCGTAGTGGATCGTCTCCCTTGGCTTGCGAAGATGGTGATCAGGGAGCTTTTGAAAAACAGCTCAAAAAGTTCGACACGAACTGGTTTCTGTAGGAAATAACACAATGGTGTAAGGGCCTAGGTACCCAAAATAACACAATGGTGTAAGGGCCTAGTTACCCAAAATGGTGTAAGGACCTAGGTACCCAAAACAACACTATGGTGTAAGGGCCTAGGTATCCAACATGGTGTAAGGACTTAGGTACCCAAAATAACACAATGGTGTAAGGGCTCAGGTATCCAAAATAACACAATGGTGTAAGGACTTAGGTACCCAAAATAACACAATGGTGTAAGGACCTAAGTACCCAAAATAACACAATGTTGCAAGGGCCTAGGTACCCAAAATAACAAAATGGTGTAAGGACCTAGGCACCCAAAATAACACAATGTTGGAAGGGCCTATGTACCAAAAATAACTATGAGAAAGGATGGTGGCGGATCTGGGATGTTCTTAGAAAACAATACAAAGGGTGGCCTTCGCTGAGGAGGTTAGGGGTACTTGAAGAGTTAATGGAAACAATTAAACTAGCTGTCAGGGTTCGGAGTACTCATTACCAGCATTCATGTACTTATTGTCAACGTCCTCATTTGACGTATTAGCACTTTGTAATGAAAATTAGATAAAATAATTCAGCATCTTTGGTCAAGAAATCTGTAGGAAGGAACTCCTCAAAATCATTTATACTTGGCATACAGTATTAACCTATAAAAAAGGAAAACGAGTCATGTGATTCCTTATCATAATTATGTTTTTCGATCATAAAATACGTCAGAATATAAAGAATTGAAATTTCGAACCCCTCTCTAATATGACTATCCATTACCATGATGAAGAACCACCAGTGTCATATCGGACAATGAAGGAATTTGTCTTCGAAGTGGTAGAAAACCATGCCTGGTACTAGCATTTTCTCCTTTTTCACAGAATGGTTTTAAAAAGATTTCTTCCCAAAAGGTAGGGCAAACTCTTGATAGTCTGGTAAACGGCTAAACCGTATCAAAAGCTGAAGGCAACATAGATGATACGCTTGTTACAAGAAATCACCCTTTTCCGATTTGTTTTTTCCTTAATCTGTCAACTTACTGGGTTTACGATTTTGAGTCATGCTCTGCGATGGCGGAATGGGTCTTCAAACATCTAAGGGATGCAAGTCATCACAAAAAACTGGATCCATCAATTCTATCATTGTCCGAAAAAATGGCGATTTCGAGAGGTAGAGTCGCTAGAGTGGTCCTTGAACGTGATGAAAATTTGCAGAAAACAAAGAGTTTCGACACAGGTCAGCCTGCGCGGACTGCGCCGGCTGACCTGTGTCGAAACTTTTTGTAGATTTATTAATCAGTCCTTTCTCAGATCATTGCTCCTTTGTATCTACATCCCATCGCTGACCATTGTTTCGACGATGATCAAAGAAGCCAATGGCTTGGAAAGAAAATTGTACGAAGTACTGATATTTTAAGAAACTCCAGGAACGCATGGATAGGTGCATTGGCAGCCGCGATATAACTGAAATAATTTTGAAAACGGCGTTAAACACCATATAATCAATCAATCAATCAACCTTTGTACCTGCAAGGAAACGGGTTCTTAAGCACCAAAGCTTTGCAGATAAAAGTATCCTCTTTAGTTTGATAATCGTTTATGCAGAACTGTTTCCGCTCTTTCACTTTTCATGCTGCCCTTTTTTATCTTCACCGCATTTCTATGAGTCTCTATTGTGTGTTTTTCCCATCGTTCATCTCAAACGAGCACGTTTGTAGATTTTTTTTATTTATCTCAAGTAGACTAAATATGAACGCACGTGCGAAGATGTACATGTCTACCCCAGCTGACGAATAAAACAATAATTGTTATCGGTTATATCATATGGAGTGCAACACGCGAAAAGGGTCATTCGGACATTTGCGTAAAGTGTCGTCTCTGATCAGTGTGTGCAGTCCGCACAGGCTAATCCGAAACGACACTTTCCGATTTTATGTGATTTTCTGTTTTACGCAAGTCTACTGTAGCAGAAAATCTAATGTAGTCGTAAAGTGTCGTCTCGGATTAGCCTGCGCGGACAGCGCAGGCTAATCCGAGACGACACTTTACGCAAATGTCCGAATGCACCTTTTCGTGTGTTGCACTCCATATTGGTTTTATTTTTATTTAAGGTAGTGGGCCCGTACTAGAAAACAGTTATTTCCACTATAATATTATCCTAAAAAGTTGCTATGATTAAAATGACTAATGTTATTATTGTACTACTTTCACCGCGCCTTTATCCTTTTTTTTTTTTTCTTTTTTTTCCTTCTTAGAATTATCATTTATGAATCTAAAACCACTATATTCTCGTTACAAAGGGAGACAATAATGACCTATCTTTTCTGGAAAGTATCAACAAATAATTTCAAGATAGATATCAGAGGAATTTCTGGTCGGTTAAAAATGTTAAGAAAGTATTTTATCAGTATAATTCCGTATTTATAAACTATCAAGAAATTTTATGCCATGCAGCGCTAGAAGAATTTCGGTCTACTACCTTGAAACCAAAAAGTTTTGTGTCAGGGGATGATATGTCCCTGTCGGCCAGTGTAGATCAAAGATCAGACTGCACGTTCTGTACAGTCTGATCTTGATCTACACAGTCAGCAAAAGGTCAGTTAGTCGCGCTTAGCAGCCTGAGGGTTAACTGTGGATCTGGTGAAAAAAAATGAAATCCTTACTACATTACTGACAAGTCTCGGTTGCCTGTGTTCGAAAACAGTGTATTGTACTTAGCGCTAAATTGCGATCGTTTTACGGCTGTACAGCTCGTCTTTTCACGCCTTTTATAAAGTTCAAGAGGCAGGCTTCTCTGCTGTATCCCTCCAATAGGGGTTGAAACTTGGGAAATCTTGATCACTACTGAATTTGCACTTCACTGCACAATTCCGAGTTTTAACTAACCTGACGAAGATGACTTTTAAAAACATCGTGGGTAAAGGAGAAAATGCTGGTTACCAGCATTTTCTCCTTTCCCCACAATGTTTTTACCCGTAATTTGAACCTTATTTTAATTTTAATCTGCAAATGCTTTCAACATAGACAAGTCTGCATATGTATCAAGTGGTAGGCAGGTAAGTGTTCCATCAAGTACAGACTTAAAATTGGTTCTTGTGGTATTTGTCGAAGACAATACCAATATGAGTTCAATATTGAATTTCGAAGACCATATATCGTATTTTGTGCAAGGTTGAAGGAAATAAACCCAATTATACTCATTTTTTTTCTCAGGGAAATGATTTTTTCGGTAGTATTCCGATATGTAATTAGAAATAGCATGTTAAGATACACTGGGTGAGGCCATCGATCGTGGAAATACTAATTGGTTATTGAAAATAGCTTCATTCGCTCATACCCTTCTATTTGCGCAAGGATACAAAATTTGTCTAACGATTGCTTGGTCCTGGGGTTTTTAGTTCCAAAATCAGTTCGTCCCATGGCTTGTTCATCCAATGATTGCGCGCTATTTCATTTGATTGGACATGAACTTTTATAGATCGAAACAATTGATCCCTAATGTTGGGAATTAAATGATAACGGCAAAAGATAATTCAAAATCATAGTTTTTTGGAACAAACTTTATTCTATCCGATATATTCACATGATTTCTCTCTATATGTACATCATGCATTGTACTGTCTCATCTCTCCTGACTCATTGTAATGATTAAAGGAAGACTACAATGCACAAATAACCCTCACTTTGTCATGAGTATTCTCTCTTCAACCAGAAAGTATCCATGTGCATAGTTGGTTGACTTTCAAGGTAATATTTGAAGCAAACATCTCATTGTCCTAAAGCTATTAATTCCACACGATGGGTTCCTTGACAAATACCACTTCAGCGTTCTCAACGCTTTGATTTTATAGGGGATGGGAGTTGGAGAGGTGGGGGGGGTATTTTCCTTACCGAAAAAGTTTTAAGTTTTACTGGTTTTAATCAGTCTCGTAAAGGTAACAACCCTTGCCGCACCATCCCGAGTTTAAACTTCTCTGACGAAGATGGCTTTTAAAAAAACGTTAATAGAAAAGGAGACAATACCGGTAACTAGCATTTTCTCCTTTTCCAACAACGTTTTATACTGTATCAAAGATAAAAAAAAAACTTTGAAATACATTCAAACGACAAAAATCTAGGTTTATCCAAATCGAAAGCATTTGCAGACGACAAAATAAAAGTGAATAAAAACTTGAAATTTGTTTTGTGACGGGTAGAAAACATTGTGGGAAAAGGAGAAAATGCTGGTAACCAGTATTTTCTCCTTTTCCCACAATGTTTTCTAAAGGTTTCTTTCTCGTGGTTGTCAAAAGTAGGGGTTGTGTGGTAATGGGTTAAATGCTACTCTGCTTTGAATTCGGCCTAGTCCAGAATTATGTCGTATGGAAAAGAGTTAAAGTTTACATGCTCCTACTATCTATTTATACTTGATTCTTTCAGCACAGACAGATAAACTCGATTTCTTCGACGATTGAAAATACAGAACATTGTCATTCCACACTCATGCTCATGCTAAGCGCTACTCAAGGACCCTTTGCAGACAACGTAGATCAAGATCAGACTGCACAGAACTAGCAGTCTGATCTTGGATCTACATTTTCCGATAGGGTGATATTTTGTCCCCAAAAATTATTTTGAAAGAGCAATTTGTGTTTTTACCATCGGTTTTAAAGTTTTTATTTAACTTGTTTAACCCTTTACCGGACGACAAAATTTTAGCCTTATCCAGATTGAAAGCATTTGCAGACGACATTTTAAGTGAGGCTCAAATGGTATAATTTTTCTTTGGAAGAGTAGAGAACATTGTGGGAAAAGAAAAAAAAATGCTGCTTATCATTTTTTTCTCTTTTTCCCACAATGTATTCTAAAGGCCTCTTTCCAAGGGCCGTTAAATGTTGTTTCCGTATGGTAAAATGTTAAGGAGGTTAAGGACTTAAAGGTTCTTATCTCATTGGTTTAACAACATAGGTAGATGGTATTAATTCAAGATCAGACTGCAAGAACATGCAGTCTGATCTCTGATCTATACCTTCCGCAAAGAGCCCCTGTTTTTCCCCCTATGGTGCTGGATTGGCCAAGCATCACTTGCAATATTTTCATAAATTAAGGATTTAAATTGAAACCGGGTTAATGCAGACTTTCATTATCACTTTAATTAACTATGTAAATATTTTGAGGAATCGAAAGCTGTTTTTCGTCATGCTATTTCCCTAAGCACACTAGACTTTTTTTGTGTGTATAATTATATTGCGTACTGTATTGTTTCTGACTGTTTAAAGACCCAGTAGAGACAAAAAAAAAGATAGCGCAATTTGGCAATTTCTTACATAGTTTTGGCATTCATTTTTTTGGTATTTGTCGAAGGCAATACCACTATGATTTCGGTGAGTCATGAGTTCAATAATAAATTTTGAAGGCCTTGCGTCGTATTTTGTGCAAAGCCGAAGGAAATAAACCCAATTAAACTCAGTTTTTCTCAGGCAAATGAGTTTTTAGGTAGCACTCAGATATGTTATTGAACATGGCATGTTAGAATATACTAGGTGAGGTCATTGATCGTGGAAATACTTATCATAGTTTTGATTGAAAATAGTTCCACTCGTTCTTGCAATTCTACAGGCGCAATGATACAAAATTTGTCTACCGATCGCTTGGTCCTGGTCTTTTTTGTTCAAAAACCAGTTCACCCCGTGTCTTGTTCATCCCAAGATTGCATTTGATTGGACATGAATATTTATAGATCTAAATAATTGATTGTTGGGAATTTAAAGTATACGACCAAAGATATTTCAAAATCATAGGTTTCAGGTACAAATTTAATTTTTTTCGATATATTTACATGGGTTTTCTCTATCCATCATGCATTCTACTGTCCAGGGACGTTACTCCTGACTCCTCCTAATGATCAAAGGGAGACCACCATTACACAGATAATCCTGACTTTGTCATGAGTGTTCTGTCTTCAACCAAAGAGATATTCATTTGCTTATCTGGTTGACTTTCAAGCCAATAATTGAATAATATTTCTCTCTTTCTGTCAAATTAGTGATTCCACACAATAGTTTCCTTGACAAATTCCACATCAGCATTCTCAACGCTTTGATTCTACCAATGACTATGCCTTGGATCCAAATTCAATAACAGATTGTCATCTGTACGTTAAATTTCTGTACTCTTAACTGACATACGATTTAAATTTAAATGCATTTTAACCCTTTACCCCATAAGGCATTTCTGTGGTATCTCTAATTGACCCTAAATAACAGCAAGGATGAAGCTGTTTCTTATGTGTATATGACACCTTTTGATAGCATAGAAAACATTGTGGCAAAAGGTGAAATTGCTCGTCACGAGCAATTTCACCTTTTGCCACAATGTTTTCCAAAGGCTCCTACAAGCAATGCGTAGAAATGAGTATCTATAGAGTAAAGGATTAACACTCTAACTGTTTACCTTTGGTAGGTACTTGGACTTTATATTCTCTGGAACACGTGGGTTTCGCTTTGATCAAAAGTTGAGGGTTGAGATTTCTTTTTTGAATTTTGATATCATGATGCATTATATACCAAGCCATCATATAATCATTAATGTAGAATATCCAACAACCTACTTGAATCAGAGGTGTTATGGTCCTTCGACAAGCAAAAAAAATTCACAAAAAGAAAAAAAAAGTCCTGAAGTTGCTAAGCGCGACTCACTGACCGTTAGCGAACGGTGTAGATCAAGATCAGACTGCATAGAATGTGCACTTTTAACCCTTTCCCAAACGGCAAATTTTGGACCAGACCAAATTGAAAGCATTTTGCAGATGACAAATTAACAGTTGCTAAAAAGATGATTTTTCTATATGATAGGGTACAAAACATGGCGGGAAAACGAGAAAATGCTGGTTACCAGCATTTTCTCCTTTTCCCACAATGTTTACAAAAGGCTTCTATTCCTGACCCGTAAAAACCAGGGATTGTTTGGGAAAGGGTTAAATATCAATATTTGGTATTTTCACTGTAGCAATAAAGATTTTACTCTAGTTTTTTTAGTAGAATAAGGGCTAAATCCGATCTCAGCCTGCACAAATTGCGCAGACTGACATGAATCAATACTTTTTCCAAATGCATTGAGCTCCCTTTACAAAAAGCTTTGCTCAAATAAATCTCCAGTCGCACGCGGCCCTAGGTCACAATGCACTTTATGACTGCCACCATTCCTAGGGTGTGTATGACAAACAAACTTGGAGGAAATTCTCAATTTTTCTTTGACGGCTCCCTGTGAGAAGTCATTGCAGCGGAGAAAATAAGCCAGGTCTCAATAGACTCTTTCCGAGGATAGAAATAAATAACTTTTAGGTACAGATATACGGCTTTTTTTTCTGAAGCTCTGCTTACGTACTTTTTTCTATTTCCGGTACTTACAATAGGAAGGGCATGTGGTACGCGTTTTTCAGTCCCTGGCGATTTCTTCCAGCTTATAGTAAAAAAGAAAACTGAGAAGATAGGCCTGTCTTCATTTTCGAAGACAAACTTTAGTAAAAGTTTAACTCTTTCCCAAACAAGCCCTGGTTTTTACGTGTCTGAAGTAAAGGTCTTTTGAAAACACTGTGAGAAAAGGAGAAATTGCTCGTAACGAGCAATTTCTCCTTTTCCCACAGTGTTTTCTACCCATTTCGAGAACTTTCTACCATTTTCTCCAAATCTGAAATTGTCATCTGCAAACTCTTTCGGTTTGGAAGAGTCCAAAATTTGTCGTTTGGGAAAGGGTTAATACGTGTACACTGTTATTGACGATGACGATGGCTTTGTAGGATTTCTGTCCGTCCTTGCTCTAGGCCAATATGGTATGGACCATTTGAGAGAAAGAATCGGATAAAAGGAAATCCGGGTACAAGCCCCTAGCTCTTCTTCAAATTGACCTCCTTGGTTCTTTAACGTGCCCGGTTTGGTTCTTTAACGTGCCCGGTGTAAAGCACCGATACATGCAAGGCTACCTCTGGGTTCCAAATTAGTTCACCCCGAGTTGGGTGGAAAACATATGGTGTCTCAGAAAGCTCCGGGTACCGAACCTCGATCCAAAAGAGTGATAGTCCAGCGATCAACCAATGCACTACCGGTCCACCCACATACTGTTATTTCTGTAGCTCCGCATATAAGAAAAAGATTCTATTTCCGGTGCTTGCAGGAATGACATTGTTTTATCGTCTGTCCCTCGGATCCAAACATTCTTCATCCACCGCTACAGAAAAACCAAGACAACAATCAGGGACTCAAAACCACCTTACGATAATAAAACTGAACATTTGCTAAATAAGAGTATACAACATACCCTGTGAAAGCTGCTCTAGATACAAAATAGAGGATATTTGTTTGTTTTTTTTCGGTGAAAGATCGAAATTTATTTCATCGAGTGGACACCATAGGTAATATTTTCACGAGTGGCGCTGCCACGAGTGAAAATATTACCGATGGTGTTCACGAGATGAAATAAATTTCGATCTTTCACCGAAAAAAAAACAAATATTCTATTTATTTGATGCTTTTAACCCTTTCTGGAAGGAGCTTTATCAAAATTCAGTACAGTTCTTTTCCTTTATTCCCCGTGGCGTACCCCTCCCGCATAGCAACGTTACGTCAAGCGCGAGAAATGTAAGGTATATGACGTCATATTTCACATCTGGTTGTTAGGCACGCGCAATATACCTAGGCAACAAGAACGTGAAAATCGGTATTTTCACTGGTGGTACCAGTGTAAGATCGAAAAATATTTTCGCTGCTATTTCTCGATATCCTACCGGAAAGCATGGAATAAAGGTCTGTCTTCCTGGAAGTTCCGAGGATGAAGGGATGAAGTTATTTTTTCAACCCCGAACTTCCTCGTCCAGCTTACAGAAGATTTAAAAAAGTAATACGCATACGGAACTACATAGACTTTTTCGAGGACAAAAACTGAATAATTACTCGATACCAACATACGGCTTCTTTTATAGCTCCGAGCACGCGATAAGTCTCTTCTACCGTAGGTTACTTGCAACAATAAAGGTATAGAATATGTCGCTTTTTCTTCATGCCAAAATTTCGTCGTCCATCTTGTAGAAATATTTAGAAAACAAGAAGGAATTCCCAACACTTTATCGAAAACAAAACTAAACAGTAGTTTTAATACCAATATACGGCTTTTTCTATAGCTTCGCTTTGGTGAAAGGTTTCTTTCTCCAGTGGTTACAATAACGAGGGCCATGAGTTGTGCTTTATTTACATTCGTACAGTTCTTTATCAGGTTTACTGAAAAAAATTAGAAAATGAAAATGTTGAATGAATGAATGAATTTATTTGACTTAAGGTAGTACCATTCCAGTGGAAAACAGCTATTTTAATATAATAATATCCTAAAAAGGTGCTGTGATTGAAAATGTATATTGTTTTACTACTTTGGCCAAGCCACTTTTTCCATTTTTTCCTTCTTAGAATTATCATGTATAATTAGAAAATGAAATAATATTTACCTTCCTTTTCTGAAAACAAACACCTCTGAAATTTTAACAGTTGTGACTGCTATCCTGATTTAACTATTTACCAAACGACAAAATTTTAGACTGGTCCAAATTGAAAGCATTTGCAGACGACAAAATTAAAGTGACTGAGAAATTGAAATTTGTTCTGGAAGGGTATAACTCATTTTGGGAAAAGGAGAAAATGCTGGTTACCAGCATTTTCTCCTTTTTCCATGATGTTTTCAAAAGCATTCTTTTTCAGGGTCGTGAAAACCAGATATTGTTTCATTGTGGGTTAAAGATTCTATTTGATTTTGTCAGCGCTCGGAGCATGAACAACATATTTTCATTTGAAAAACAAATGAGATTAAAGAAAAGCTTTCATCGTAGATGAATTACTACGATTAGACCATCAATCGTTTGTGAAATCACTTTAGTCGCCCAAAGCTACATTTTCTTGAAGATCGAAGCAAGTTATCATGAAGGTGACGTTCAGATACTGAAAGTTGAACTCTTTTCCCGTTGTCTGCGCATGTCATATTCTTCGAAGATACGACTGTCTTATATGACGCATCACTAGCCCCAAAAGCGGGCTGACTGTAATATTACGCTCTATAAAGTAGTATTGTAGAAAATAGCTTTTATCGTTCTACGTTTGAGGAGATATCAGACCTGCTTTAGCTCCAGATTTCTCTAAACTGCTGATCATAGCTGAGTGAATTGCACGAGGTAGCATTTTATTGAGTAAACGTTTATTTTAGTTTGAAATTCAAAGTAACGGTTGTCGCGTAGGAAAACGGTTCGGCTCTGTACCCAGGATACCCAAATTAGATAGATGAGTATCTATAGAATGCCATCTAGCGGGAGATAATGCTCTTTTCCAAATGACAAAATTGTAGAATGGTCCAAATTGAAAGCATTTGCAGACGACAATTTAAAGATGTCTCAAATGGCAGAATTTGTCCTAGATAGAGTAGAAATCGTTGTGGGAAAAGGAGAAAACGCTGGTGACCAGCATTTTCTCCTTTTCCAACAATGTTTTCAAAAGGCTTCTTTCCATTGCACTTTTACATACAAATGTATAGGATCGAAATCAGGCTGCATGGAACTTGCTGTCTGATCTGTGATCTACGTGATAGGTACGATGACATTTTTCGACCTGCACAACTGTTTTTTATTCACAATATTCCTTTCTGTTTTCCTTTGGTTGTAGAATTCTAAATATTTTAACCCATTACCACACAATCTCTCCTTTTGACGCCCCTGAGAAAGAAGCCTTTTGAAAACACTGTAGGAAAAGGAGAAAATGCTGTGTAACCAGCATTTTCTCCTTTTCCTACAGTGTTTTTTCTACCTTTCCCAGAACAAATTTCATTTTTTCAGTCACCTTGAATTTGTCGTCTGCAAATGATTTCAATTTGAACCAGTCTAAAATTTGTCGTGTGGTTCAGGGTTAAACAGCACGCGAAATATATTCTGTCACAAAATATTCTACAAATGTATACAAATACATACAGTGAGTCTACCATACTAAGCATCGACTTAACCCTTTCCCAAACTGCAAATTTTGGAACAGACCAAATTCAAAGAATTTTGCAGATGACAAATTAACAGTTGCTTAAAAGATGATTTTTCTATATGATAGGGTAGAAAACATTGTGGGAAAATGAGAAAATGCTGGTTACCAGCATTTTCACCTTTTCCCACAATGTTTTGCAAAAGGCTTCTATTCCAGACCCGTAAAAACCAGGGATTGTTTGGGAAAGGTTTGAACCTTTACTAAACAATTCCTGATTTAACAGCCCTCAGGAAGAAGCCTTCTGAAAACAATGTGGGAAAAGGAGAAAATGCTGGTAACCAGTATTTTCTCCTTTTCCCTCTATTGTTTTCTACTCTTCCAAAGTTCAGTTTCATTTTATGAGTCATGACTTTTTTGTCGTCTGCAAATGCTTTTCATTTTGGACCAATCTAAGATTTTGTCATTTGATTAAGAGTTAAGTAATACGAAGACTACATGGTGAGGCGCCCTGTCTGCCATGATATAAATGAAATTTTGTAATAACTGCCGTTAAAAATTGCAAATTAAATAATTTTACCTCTAACAAATTTATATCAACATGATATCGCTAGAAATTTTGCCACACCCATTATTCAGTCATTTAACCCTTTCATTGCCTATGTCGCTTTGGGCTGATTTTGTAAGCGACGTAGATTAAGATCAGACTTCACAAAACTTTTTATCTACACCTCATGCCAATCTTTAAACAAAATTAGCGTCAAGTGTAGCGAAAAGATACTTAAAAGCCTGGAGGAAAATGGAACTCCTAAAGCTGGCAGCCAAAGAGTTAAACGTTTTTAACCCCCAATGTCCTTGCATAATTGTCTCCCTTAGATACATGCAAATAAGATGCTAATTAACTATTTGCCAAATGACAAGACTTTGGACTGGGCAAAATTCAAACCATTTGCAGATGATTTTATTAAAATGTAAATTGAATGGTGTTTGTATTTATTTGGTAGGGAAGTAAACATTGTGGAAAAAGGTGAAAATGCTGGTTACCAGCATTTTCTCCTTTTTCCCGCAATGTTTTCAAAAGCCATCCATTACAAGGTCATTAAAATTTGGGAGTCATGTGGTAAGGTGTTAAGGCGTTAATGAACTTTGGGGAACATGTTAATCCTTTCCCAAACAGTCCCTGGTTTTTACGACCCTAAATAAGAAGCCTTTTGATACATTGTGGGAAAAGGAGAAAGTGCTGGTAAAAAGCATTTTCTCCTTTTCCCACAATAATTTCTTCCCTGCTGGATACAAATTTCAATTTTGAAGTTACGTTTATTTTGTAGTCTGCAAATGCTTTCAATTTGGACTAATTTAGAATTGTGTCGTTTGGTAAGGGTTTAATATATGCTGCAACTATGTTTTACTGAAATGTCAGATACCGCAGTCTGTTTGTTTGCATCATTGGATTGATTAATTGGATGACGTTTAACGCCATATTTAACATTGTTTCATTTATATTTCGGCGGACATTGTACATTGTACCTTTCAATGCTTTTCTGAAGTTTCTGTTTTAAGCATTTAGCATCACATTTTTTTCCAAGCCACCCGGCTAGCTTACCCATATGGCTTACAACACGCGAAAGCGGCGTTCGGACAGTTGCGTAAAGTGTCGTCTCGGATCAGCCTGTGCGGTCCGCGCAGGCTGATCCGATACGGCACTTTACGTCTACATTAGATTTTGTTCTTCAATAGACATTCACAAAATAGAAAATTACATTAAAAAGGAAAAAATTGTTTCGAATTAGCCTGTGCGGACTGCGCAGGCTGATCCGAGACGACACTTTTGGGCAAATGTCTGAGTGCCCCTTTGTGCATGTTGCAAGCCATATAACCATCATGGACACAATGATTAGCGGTAAGAGAGAAATGAATCTTGTCACACTGACTAACATCAGTCTTTTGAAAGAAATCGGCTGAGCTTGAGATTCGAATCAGCGACCGCTTGTTCTCAAATACCACACGCTACCGTCCGCTGTACCGGGGCTCAGCATTCAGTGTTTCGATTGGCTTGCATAATGTGCAATATCTCCCGCAAGATGGCATTCTACAAATATACATCTTTCTAATTTGGGCATTCTGGGTACAGAACAGGACTACTTTCCTAACAGTTACTTTGAAGTTCAAAATAAACTAAACGTCGTCTCAATGAAACTGTACCAGGTGTGGTATATTCAGCTATGGTCAGCCAGCATGTAACCTATGCTCCGGCTATTTTATTAAAATAGTCCCTAGGTACTTGGGTAATAGCTTCGGTATAAAACCTACTTTTCCCTGGTATACGGGGCCGGTGATGCGTCATAGCAGACAGGTCTAATCTTCGAAGAATATGACATGTACAGACAACGGCATAATGTGAGCGCGTTCATGGTATCTATTGGTACCATAGTATCACGTGCGCTGGGGTACGTCTTCCCAGTCGGAACACCCTCATACTGCTAACAACGACAGAAGGTGATTATTGTGCATAGTAGAGATCAAGTTCAAAGAGGAAAGAACAAACAGTCTGACAGGTGGATCTACACTCCCCGACATGAAAGTATTCTTTCGGCAAAAAGTTAGCAGAACTCGGAAATCTACATTTCATTATTCAGAAATCACAGGGTAAAGCCAGTCTTAGAATGCACCGTGAATCAAAGGGACATTTTCAGTATAAAAGATTAAAAAAAACCCCAGACTTTCGATGCCGTTTTGCGAACACAGGAAATCCGCCAAAACAGTGCTATGTGTATATTCAGGTTAGATTGCACGTTCATGGCAACTGTTTCGGACTGTTTTTTTTTTTTGTGGTCGTTATAAGGGAATATTTCGTAAAGATCAGATCTAAAAGTCTGTGGTTTATTTCAGTTTAATTACTGCGATGAAATAACATCTTAATAGTTGAATTTAGTCATACTCCCTGAAAAGGGGAATTAATGCAATTGCGAAAAGTATCGACCCAGGTCAGCCTGCGCAATCCGCGCAGGCTGACCTGGGTCGATACTTTTCGCTATCTGTCAATTTTTCGTATGTCATAGGACGTGTCTGCCTCATGATTAAGTCAGTCGCTTAAAATATTTGCTATTATGGATCTATTTAAAAAGTGATTACTTTCCTGGTATCATGTACCGCGGAGAAGCAGTTGGCCCCATTTTACCATAGCATCGCTTATTTCGTTCGGGCTCCTGTTTTCATTCAGAAGTTACATCATTAAAATGTGAAGAAAATAAACCAGACCCTAGAGAGGGAGCAGAGGTCGTTCAAAGTTTTTAATTACGTCTTTTGTAAGCGAACATGTGAAACAGAACAGGACAGGACGTGTTAGTTTTCAAAAAATAATTTATTGCCGAGAAAACTTTTTTAATGTTAAAGGGCCGATATTATCAAAGTGTGCAGGCACCGTAATTAAAAGTGTGATAAAAGATTTTAGACAAGAAAGACATATAGAAGTTAGATGTAAAGAGTTCAACTTTTTGACAAAGAAATGAGCCATGCATACTGCATTACCGTAATCTACCATACCAAGGAAGGCGTCACATAAACGTGTACTCAATAAGTATGCACTTAATTTTCTTTTATTTCTCGTCGCATCTTTTACTGAAGACCAACAAATCTGATAGCATACTCATTATTATTACTTCAGATCAGAGTCTGTAGAAAATACCAGGGTAATCAGGTTTTGACTAACAGAAAATTTAAGTTAGGTGTTTTCGGTCTAACCCTTTACCACACAATCCCTACTTTTGACGCCCCTGACAAAAAGCCTGGTAACCAGCTTTTCTCCATTTCCCACAGTGTTTTTTCACCTTCACAAAACAAATTTCAAATTTTCAGTCACTTTTATTTTGTCGTCTGCAAATGCTTCTAATTTAAAACAGTCTAAAATATTGCCGTTTGGTAGTGAGTTAAATAATGGTGGTACTAAAATCAAAGTAGCGAAAGTACTCAAAGACTAAGGTAACATTAAAGTTAGGTTTTTCTGATAATTTTTCAATCAATATCTTGTGGAGTAACCTCAGCTGTCGATACAGGCAATTATCTGACGTCACATAGACCTTACATAACGTAAAGTCATTGCATCAGGAATGTTATTCCATTCGTGAACAAGAGCATCTTCGCGAGCCAAGGTTACGATCACTATGTGGATCTTACCTTGGCTGATTGAGCCCGTTTTCGAGATTCCTGCGATCCGCCCTCTTTTGGATGTTGGTTATTACCCCCTTTACATCATATTTCTGAAAGCCAATGAAATATCGTTTTACAAACCGCTTACAAATACAACTATTCAACATGAAGCGATAAGCACACATCCACATGGATTTCCTTTTTTACTTTCTATTCGAAAGATCGCGACCTTATTCTATTTTTATCAAAGATGAAATGCTACGAGCGATTTGATTCGTTGCAGTTAGAGCTGGCTGCATCCAATGAAAAAGCGTATCGGGGTAATGTAAAAATCAAGCTCGATCCGCCAAGGGTAGAGTAGCGTTGTGAATCGTCAGCCGTGGCTTGCGAAGATGGAACAAGAGCGGCGGCCTAACTTTCATGACCTGGGTTGATACTTTTCGCAGATGCATGAAGCCACCTTTTCACAAAGCATGGCTCAAATATTTCTTTTTCTGTCAGATTAGTCCGAAAATATTTTTTGATTTACTCGTCTGATTTTGTGAAGAAGAGACACAAGACAGAAAATCAAGTGAAAATTTTTGCACGACTTGAGGTGGAAGTTTTAAAAGGAAATGTCGGTTCTTTTTCTGTTGAATCATTTTAAAAAATAATTGTAATTTTACACGTCTGTATTGTTAAGAAAAGAGAGAAAAGCAGACGAAAATTTATGCACGACTTGAGGTGAAAACCGTGATGACCCCATTTTTGGAGCGCGCAAGGTTCAGTAATAGGGCATTATAACACATGCATGATTAGTTCCATCGATCCTGTACTTGGTGAGGCAGTTACAATGGAACTTTCAAGTTGATAGCATACACCAGAATTAAGCTGTTTCTTTTTTTTTTTAGAAATATATTTCCTTATCGGACAGTGTAGATCCAAGATCAGACTGCACGTTCTGTGCAGTCTGATCTTGATCTACACTGTCCGCAAAAGGTCAGTGAGTCGCTCTAAGAGTAAACAAATCACACAGAACGGGGGTATGGTATTTTGATTTACGTCGAGCTAACCCTTTGGCCAGCTTGTTTTACTAATCCTGGTTGCTGATATGGACAATGTTGATCAAGATCAGGCTGCACCTTTGATATTCGCTTTCCGATTTTCTGTAAGATATTCGAGTCGAAATGGACCAGAGAGTAACCGATCTTTTTTCTTGATAGAAAAAGAAAATGTCTGTTTTATTGTTTCAGTGTTTTAAGTACTAGATTTATGTTCAAACTCGCCTGCCAATAACCCTCTTCATGCAGTAAGATCCGGGTTTGAGACAGGATATAACTTGTAGACATCTGAAAAACGTTTCGCCGGCCAGATTTTTACAAAGACAGAAATCGAAGACTATAATTTGAATCACATATATACTGTATTCTGCAAATGCTTCAATTTGGTCAACTCCAAAATGTTGTCGTGTAGAGCTAATGATGGGTCATCATGAAATAATGACCAAATTTTAAACCTTCAACCCATTAGCACAATCACAATCCCTACTTTGGACGCCCCTGAGAAAGAAGCCTTCAGAAAACATGGTGGGAAAAGGAGAAAATGCTGGTAACCAGCATTTTCTCCTTTTCCCACAATGTTTTCTATACCCTTCACAAAACAAATTTCAAATTTTCAGTCTCTTTTATTTTGTTCTCTGCAAATGCTTTCGATTTGGACAAACCTAAAATATTGTCATTTTGTAATGAGTTAAGAATAGACTCGAGTTACAGAAAGTGAAAAGAAAATGCCATGTCGTAAAAAAGTAAATCCTAGCCTCCCGATTTTGTTTATTTGTGCCATTTATTCTGGCGAGTTTGATTTCTAAACAAGCCTGCATTGATTGTGTATTGTTCGCCTTTTTTCAAGACGACCACATTTTAAATTACGTCGTATCATTATAATCCTGTTCTAATTCCATTTTTGTGAGATTTTTTTGAGATTTTTATATCGTTCGAAACGTCTTGAACAGTTCTATCTCCCCATGAAATCAGTTTTGCAGCAAAGCCCCGGTTCAGAAGTTTTCATAGTATTGTTTGTTCGGTGATTCTATTACCCTCTGAAACTTTGGAGTTAATTTTCTATAAAACATCCAAATGGCGGTTAGAACAGTCTTAAAATAATGCGACGATTTGTCCAGGGAGCATGTAAGGAAGCATGTGCAGAAGATAATTTGGATGGCGCTTAAATTACAGTTTTAGTTCGTAATCCTGTCCCATAAATCCCGAGTTTTCACGACCCTGGCGAAAAAAAAAAGCTTCGGAAAACATCGTTGGAAAAGGAGAAAATGCTGGAAACCAGCATTTTCTCCATTTCCAACAATGTTTTCCGATCTGCATAATTCTATCCAGAGATTAGTCGTATTCTGCAATTATATACTTTCAAAGTAGAAAAATATAAAGTGAGTAGAGTTTTCAAAATCCCTTTCACTATAAGGCCGTAACTCACTGGTTTCTTTAGCAGGGAAACTTACACCTCACTGTGTGCATCCTCAAAATGAATGAGGAAATTGAAGTTCTTTTCCATTTCCGAGAATGACTTCGATCAGCCGAAGATTTTTATGGTTCTTTTTGATTGATTTACGAATAGAAAACAATCCCATTAAGCAGTCAGAGTAACAGCGCGTTGGACAGTTTGCTTGATAGGCTTACGGATCTCCGGGGACTTACGTTGATGAGCATTTCTCTGGTATCGAACAAAATAGGGGACGTTGGCTCAGCAATATTTTTTTTGCTTCTTTATTTAGATTCTGTCTTGGTATACATGTAGCACAGTATAGTGCATATAGTGCCAAAAGAATGTGTGTGGTGTGCGTTGTTGTGAGGTAGAGCGTCGGCCTCATAACCTTATTAAGAAGAGCTCCATGTAGATAAGAGGGAGTGATGGTGTTCTAAATCATTTATTTCTCATCATAACCCTATGTTGTGGGTACTCATTAGAATCGTCTCGATGAGACGATTCTAATGAGTACCCACAACATAGGGTTTAGTGGAGAATTATTAACATTTTCAACTTTGAAATCAAAATCACTCCCTCTAACCGGAGCTCTTATAAGGTTCTGAGTTCGATACCCGGGAGTGGGTGCCAATTCTAGGTTTTTTCATTGGCTCACACATTCGGTGCGAGCACTGGTGTACACGTAATTCCCAGGAAGCAGAATCGAGAAAGATTTGTGTAAGTGGTAAGAACTTGTTTCTCTATGAAAAGGGGACATAATACATTAATTTGAAAAGGTATCGACTGCGCAGGATTACATGAGTCGATACTTTTTGAACTTGCAATAAGCCCCTGTTTTTACAGAGCATGAATAATATACATCATATTTGTCCGCAACACCACATCAGCATTCATCCGAAGTATTCTGATGTTCGTGAAGAAATACACTATATCATAATGACAGAAATATGGAGAAGACAATATAACTAATCTGTTCCGAAGCGGCAGTTTAAGCTGAAGCGGAAAGATTTCTCGAGGCTTCGCAATGTGATATACGTGGACCCTTACTTTTTTTCTTTTTTATAGATTTTGCCGCTAAATATGGCCTGTAACACGTGAAAAAGAGAATTAGGCCATATGCGTAAACAGTTTCGTCTCGGATGAGCCTGCGCATTCAAACTGTAGGAGGAGTTCGCGATACAAAATTATTAGTATTTTGTACACAGAGTGACACACGGACGGACGGACGGACGGACGGACACACGGACAGACAGGCTGATTCCAGTACTCTCCCGGAAATTATTCGTTTTGCAGGGGTATAGTTAGTCTCCTTTTCAAAGAGTATGGCTTATATATGGCTTGCAACACGCGAAAAGGGGCATTCGGACATTTGCGTAAAGTGTCGTCTCGGATCAGCCTGCGCAGTCCGCGCAGGCTAATCCGAGACGGCACTTTACGAGTACAGGTAGATCTTGTGCTACAGTAGACTTGTGCAAATCAGAAAATTACATCAAAACGAAAAGTGCCGTCTCGGATCAGCCTGTGCGGACTGCGCAGGCTGATCCGAAACGACATTTTACGCAAATGTCAGAATTTCCCTTTTGTAGGCCATAGTACATGTATAATGTTCCTTACCAATAATTATATTTTCGGTAAGTACTTTAGTACACAATGTAGATCAAGATCAAACGGCATGTGTTCCAGTCTGATCTTTTATACATACACGTATGGTACGCTTTGTTGTGATGTGCTGGCCTGCTCTGTTACAACGCATTTTGTAATAAACCTGCAAAATGTAATAAGTATTACAAAATGCGTTGTGATTACATGAAATGTAATAAAACTGTTGTAACACTGCTCTAATATTTGAGTTGTTCTGAAAAGTACTACTTTGTTCTTGCGATGGCAGCAATGCTGTGAGGGTTTAATCGGGGATTTTACATGATGACGAATGCACTTTGTCTAATTTTCCGTCCTGCTGCTTGCGGAAATTTGTAGCAAGCACGATATTCAACCTTTCGACTGCTTAACAAGACTAGTGTAAGTTCGCAAATAACTCATAGTTAACTCTATTATATGACTTGCAACACGTGAAAAGGGACATTTGCGTAAAGCGTCGTCTCGGATCAGCCTGTGCAGTCCGCGCAGGCTGATCCGAGACGGCACTTTGCTACTACATTATATTTTGTGCTACAGAGACTTGCTCAAAACAGAAAATTACATAAAAACGGAAAGTGCCGTCTCGGATAAGCCTGTGCGGACTGCGCAGGCTGATCTGAACCGACATTTTACGCAAATATCCGAATACTCTTTTTCGCGGGTTATATCTGTTTAGGGCTTACTGTCTGATACGGTGGAATTTCGCCTCTGAAAAAAAAATGAAATTACAATGTACTTTAGTTGTATAAATTTCTCACTTATTAAGAGGTTTAGGCATTAGGGCAACGCGAGTTGAGATGGAATCAGCGTCCGTATTCAACAACTATTCTTAAAAACGTGATTAGTCTTATTCTCCAGAATTTTCTAAATTCGACAGTAACACAAAATCTGATTGGCTAAGCCAAATGGTTTAGCCGATCAGATGTCGTGTTTATTTCAAATTCAGAAAACCTTGAAGAATTAGACTAAGAACATTCTGTAGAATGTTTGAGATTAACGGACTCTTTATTTCATTTTTTGTGAATCCAGAGCCATCTTTCTTCGCCAGGGAACCCAATGCTTTATAGGACAGCAAGGAAAAAGCCACTGGAAAAAGACTTTTTGGAACATTTGGTTAAAAATTATTTATCATTTTTCCAACACTGTTTTTTTTTTTTTTTTAATATTTCAAAGACAACGCCTAACATTTGAGTGACAATGTAATTGTTGTATGCAGAATATTTCGATATGAATAAATCTAAGGTTTTGTTGTCTTGTATAGACAGAGCTCCAGATAGACGGAGTGGTTTTTATTTCAAAATGGAAAATATTAATTACTGTTCACTAAACCCGATGTTGTGGGTAATCATTAGAATCGTCTCGATGAGACAATTCTAATGAGTACCCACAACATACGGTTTGGATGAAAAATAAAGGATTTAGAATACCATCACTCCCTCTTATCTGGAGCTCTGTGTATAATAGGCTTTTGCACTGACACTTGGTGGTCTAGTTTACAGAGAGAGGACAAACAAAAACAGTATTTTTTGCCAAGAATCGGATAAACTGATAAAAACAGTATGACGCTTCATATCACCTAGATGATTAGAAACGCGTGTGAAAACATGTCATTTTACGGTGCATTTTCTGCTGAATTTGTATGTAATTGGTGTCATTATTATCGATATTTTCTCGCCCTTGAAATTATCTCGGAATTGGAGAAAGAATTTGCGACGTTCTGTTATAATGCTGTTGGAGACGAATATCATTACATCTTTGAATGTACAGTAGTTGAACGATCTCCGGAAACGCCATATTTCCGGACACTTTACCTATATGGCCCTTAAATTCTATACCACGCAGATCTTGCCTTGTAATAATCCTGGGAAAGACAACTATTTTAAAACATGGCGGGAAAAAGATGAAATTGATGGTAACAAAATGCTGGTTACCGGCATTTTCTCCTTTTCCTACAATATTTTGTACCCTTCCAAAAACAAATTTCGATTTTTTTAGATGCCTTCATTTTGTCGTCTGCAAAGTGCTTTTATTTTGAAAAAGTCTGAAATTTTGTCGTTTTTTTGGTAAATAATTAACAACCCGTTGTATTGTTACCTTTCAAACTGTAACTAGGTTGCGATCTAATCTGTAACAGTCCACAGGCGCTCGTTGTGTGACGAACTTCGCTACATGATTACAGTATAGGTGGCGAATTTCGTCATCAAACGACTGCCTGTGACACGGTCCCCTTCTTTATTTTAGCAATACGGAAATAATTTACCAGGTTCTGTCATGACATTATTGGAGACAAATAATTATTTATTATAATTATAGTTTTGTATAGTTTGAGCAGTGAATGTCAAGTCTACATTGTAAGAATAAATTCCTTCATAGATCTAACCTCTTCACAGCCTTTGTATACGGCATAGATTCAGATCAAACTGTAAGTACCATGCGATCTTACTTAACCTTTTGCCACACACACCCGACTTTAAACACCCCTGTGAAAGAAGCCTTTTGAAAACACTGTGGGAAAAGGAGAAAATGCTGGTAACCAGCATTTTCTCCTTTTCCCACATTGTTTTCTTCCCTATTAAAGACAGTTTCAAAATTTTTGGTCACATTTGATTTGTCCCTTACATATGCTTTTGGTTTAGGCAAGTCTAAATGTTTGTTGTGTGGTAAAGGGTTAAATTGACACAATGTTGTGCTTCAAGCTTAACCCTTTCCCAAACGACAAACTTTTGGACTAGACCAAATTGAAAGCATTTGCAGACGACAACTCAACTCTTGATGAAAAGATTATTTCTGTCTATGATACGGTAGAAAACATTGTGGGAAAAGGAGAAAATGCTGGTTACCAGCATTTTCTCCTTTTCCCACAATGTTTTCAAAAAGGCTACTATTCCAGACCCGTAAAAACCAGAGATTGTTTGGGAAAGGGTTGATATTGAAAAAAGAATTTGCAACGTTGCGTAAGAATACTGCAGGAGATGAATATCATTACATTTTTGAATGCACAGTTGAGTGATCAACAGAAACGTTACATTCCTGAACAAAAGTTATTCAGATTTGAGCTGTACATATCCGTCTGTGGCATAGGCAGTCTTTGTTTAAAGTGTAGATCAAGATCAGGCTGCAAAAAAAAGAGCAGACTGATCTTGCATTTTTACAGACTGGAGATCATTTCAAATTTTGACAGTAATTTAAGCTAGCGAAATTCTTCTTGCTCACTGTTTTTTGTTGTTTTTTTTTTCGGTGTAAAAGAAATTGTCATTGAATTGAAATCGCAATAGATAATAACATAATAAATTAAGAAATAGATGGCTTTCGAAAACAGTGTGGGAAATGAATAAACGCAATTTCAATCAATCAATCATTTTAAAATAGGAATCTCCTTGATACGGGCGAGGTTAGATGTGGGTACGGAATCGGCCGAGTTGTGACGAGTGACGAATGTTTGTCCATGATTTCACTAGTACCAGGAAAAGAATCTGATGTCTCTTGTCCCAGATAAATGAGAAAATGGTGGCAACCAGCATTTTTCTCTCGTTCTCATAATGTTATCAAAATGTTTCAATGGCAGCGTCGCCTATAATTCTGGGTTGTTTGGGTAAAGGAATGAGAGAACAGAAATAGAAGTTTTAGAGATAGATTGCGCATAAACTACAGATTCAAGGCGTTTGCCATGACCGCGTTGCCAAATTGTAGTGGAATGCTTCTGGCGCCAGCAATATATCCATTCCCCTTTTGCCACAGTGTTGTCGAAAATCGTCTGACGTAGAACGCATCGTTTGCAGAGGATAGCGAGTGTAAACCATTTACCGCACTATCCCGACTTTTAACGACTGTGGGAAAGAATCCTTTACGAAAAAATTGTGGGAAAAGGAGAAAATTCTGGTTCCTTTTTCCCACAATGCTTTTCTACCCTTCCCCCCAAAAATTTTGATTTTTCAGTCACTTTTATTTTGTCGTCTGTAAATGCTTTTGAATTGGACCAGTCTAAAATTTTGTCATTTGGAACAAAGTTAATTTATTCATACTGACCTTTTTTTTTCCCACCAATTTGTGTGGTTTCCATGGTTGTTAAATAGCGCGTCGGTCTCTTAACCACGTGGTCGCGTGTTCCATAACCGAGAGCGGGTGTCAACTTTGGGATCGTTCATTGGCCTACACATTCGGCGCGAGCACTTATGTAGTTCCAAGGAAGCAGAATCAAGAAAGACTTGTATAAGTTGTAAGAACTTGTTTCTCAATCGATAGAAGATAAATGAGTTTTGACTAAACCAATTTCTTCATTTGTCTGACTGTTTTCAAAAGAGGACTGCTGCAATGCGTAAAAGAAATTTCTATGGGAGGAAAGAACTTTCATCTTTATGTTTTAAGTAGTGGTAATTTAGGATATTTACTGTCTTTGTGAGGCACGTAAGCATTTGGCGAACAGCTATCCTGTCCGCTTTCCAATGTTACTGACTATTTATATTACGGTTAACTCTTTACCAAACAGTGACACCTTTAAAGGTGGCCCTTCAGATTTTGGGACGAAAATTTTACAAAAATGCAAAAAAATCATCCTTATACTCCCAAAGGCTTTTAATTTGCGTTCATAAAACTCCAGTAGTCGAAAACCATCCGATAACACGAGAAATTTGAGATTTATTACGGACTAGGTTAATACCAACGGGAGACACGTTCTATTTTTAGATTATCAATGCTCTCATTTAAATACAGGAAAGCACAGACAAAGTTTCAAACATCCGTCCGAAGAAGACATTATGGAAAATGATTATTACATGTTTGTTATGTAATGGAATTTTAACGTTATTAGTCACGTGCCAGTCACTTGACATTCCCACAATGCTTTATTGATATTTGGCGCGAAATCTAAAAATAGCTTAAGAGGCTACGTAGCCTTTTATGGGAATACCATCAAAAAACTTTTTTTGGTAATTTTATGATTCTTAATCATAGATGATTTGTATTGCTTTTTCATATAAATTTCAATGATATATCTATTTTTTAATTTGGTGTGATGTGAAAATTCTAAATACCCACCTTTAAAACATTGTAGGAAAAGGAGAAAATGCTGGTTACCAGCATTTTCTCCTTTTCCCACAATGTTTTCTACCCTATCCAAATCAAATTTTAAGTTTTGATACACATTTATTTCGTGGTCTGCAAATGCTTTCAGTTTAGACTAGACCCCCAAAAATTAACCCTTTCCCAAACAAGCCCTGGTTTTTACGTGTCTGCAGTACAAGTCTTTTGAAAACACTGTGGGAAAAGGAGAAATTGCTCGTAACGAGCAATTTCTCCTTTTCCCACATTGTTTTATACCCATTAAGAGAACTTTCTGCCATTTTTATCATATTTGAAATTGTCGTCTGCAAACTCTTTGAGTTTGGAAGAGTCTAAAATTTATCGTTTGGGAAAGGGTTAAAGGAGTAGATGGTGAGTACGGAGACCATATTTGGCACAATATCTTTCTCAAGCCACTGGCTACTTTCCTATCTTAACCATCGTCGAAACAACAATCAGTGGTAAGATAGGAATGAATCCTGTCACATTGGCTATCACCAATCCTTGGGAAGAAATCAGCCGATCTGAGTATTCGAACCAGCGACCTCCTACTTTGAAGCCCTAAACCCTACCGACCATGCCACCAGGCTCGGTTTCCCTGTCAGGACCACCTTACGAACTGTAATTAATCCTTTACCTATTAAAGAAGTGAAACAAAACCTGTTGCTATTTTAAATTGATTTTTTGGAGAAAACATCTCTTTATCGGACAGTGCAAGTCTAAGATCAGAATGCACTTTCTTTGCAGTCTGATCTTGATATACACTCTCCGCAAAAGGTTTTCGAGTCGCGTCTATCAGTTGCACTTAGGAGTGGTTAGCGAAAAAAACCCATGTAGCTATTTCAAAGGTATTTTTGGAGAAAAATATCTCCATGATAATCGGAAAGTGCAGATCCAAGATCAGACTGCACGTTCTGTGCAGTCTGATCTTGATCTACACTGTCCGCAAAAGGTCAGTGAGTCGCGCTTAGCAGCCTAAGGGGTTAAAATTTAGCTTATAACTGCTCATGATTTATCTTATAAGTGTCTGTACAAGAGGTCGTTATTTTAGACTGTTCACTACCGAAACCATTAGCAAAAAAGAAATTGAATATACATGTAGCTCACAATAATAAACTTGTCTTAAAAAAATAAAAAATAATTGGGGGAAAAGGAGGAAATGCAAATCAACAGTATTTTCTCCTTTGCCAACAATGATTCCAAAAGAAGGGTTATAAAAATGTTGAGGAAACGTTTTGTAATGGTATTCACATCAAGTATGTGTTGAACGAAAAACTGATGAAAACACCTACAGCGTTAGAAGTAGAGTCAATCAATCACCTTGACAGGTCCATGTCAAATATGCACTGATTTGAAAACACTGAATCAATAGCCTTTGATGCTTTTTTCAAAACTTCACATTACCTTTAGCTGTACATATCATAATCCAACATTTTACCAAACGACAAAATTTCAGACTGGCCCTAATTAAAAGCACTTGCAGACGCCAAATTAAAGATGGTCCATATGACAAAAATTGCCCTGTATTGGGTAGAAAACATTGTGTGAAAAGGAGAAAATGCTGGTTACCAGCATTTTCTCCTTTTCACACAATGTTTTCAGAAGCCTTCTTACTAAGTGTCGTTAAGAAGTCGGGATTGTGTGGTAAAGGGTTAAGACAAATAGACGATCTTTGTTAATGAAAAATCGGTAGGTCATAGACCCAAGAGGTATATAAAACATGTATAATACGGTATTATGCAATATGGCGAACCTACTCATATATTATAAATAAGTAATTCAATTATCCTTTCTCAATCACAACTCTCCGTTATTCCACCAGTGTCTACCTCGTTCGAGACGAAAAAGGCAAGATAGACAAATTGACTGACGGGAAATAAAGCTAAAACATCATGTACAATTAATTGTGCAGCCATTTAATTTGTAAATTATAATTCCCCGTCACTCCATCTGTATCCAAAGAAGTAAATACCGAAAGGAATTGAGGGGGAATTGCATGTATCCATCTTCGCGACCCAAGGTTACGATCACTACGTGGATCTTACCTTGGCTGCTTGAGCCCGATTTCGAGATTCCTGCGATGCGCCCTCTATTGGATGCTGGTTATTATCCCCCTTTACATCATATTTATGAAAGTCAATGAAATATCGTTTTACAAACCGCTTACGAATACAGTTATTCTCAGTATGAAGCGATAAGCAGACATCCACGTGGGTTTCCATGTTTACCTTCTATTCGAAAGGTCGCTACCATATTCTATTTTTATCAACGATGAAATGCTACGAGCGATTTCATTCGTTGCAGCTAGAGCTGGCTGCATCCAATGAAAAAGCGTATGTAAAACTCGAGCTCGATCCGCCAAGGGTAGAGTAACGTAGTGAATCGTCAGCCTTGGCTTGCGAAGATGGCATGTATCATGCTAAGAAACAGTTTACCTGTACAGCTATACGTACATGTAATTAACCAGTCAAATTGACAACAGTATAACGTATTTACAACGTAATTGCAATGCTCTCAACTGTTTTAAGAACACCCAAAAATAATACGCGTTTGCAATCTCCAAAAAAAAGTTAAATAGCGATAATAACAAAAAATAACCATTGTGGGAAAAAAGATCAGGCTGTGCATATGTGCATAAACATTAAATATCGAAAATAGAAAAAAAAAATAGCGAAAAGAAAGGAACAAGTTCAGCGTGTACACATACATGCGCAGTGACAATTGTGGTTAAACCCATTACCATACAATCCGTACTTTTAACAACCTTGAGAAAGAAGCCTGAAGAAAACATTATAGGAAAAGGAGGAAATGCTGGTGACCAGCATTTTCTCCTTTTCCCACAATGTTTTCTACCCTTCACAAAACAAATCTAAAATTTTCAGTCACTTTTATTTTGTTGTCTGTAAATGCTTTCGATTTGGACAATCCTAAAATTTTGTAGTTTGGAAATGAGTTAACTCTTTACCACACAATCCCTATTTTGAACGCCACTGTGACAGAAGCCTTTTGAAAACATTGCGGGAAATGGAGAAAATGCTGGTAACCAGCATTTTCTCCTTTTCCCACAATGTTTTCATCCATTCCTAAAACAAATTCAATTCTTTTGTCACATTTATTTTGTCGTCTGTAAGTGCTTTCAATTTGAACCAGTCTAAAATTTTGTCGTTTGGTATTGAGTTGAATGCGTGACAAATTATTGAAAGGTGTAGATCTAAGACCATAATCAAGGAGTGTAAGGATATCGGCTGTAGTGTCGATCAATCACTGTGGCAGCTCCATGTCAAATATGTGCTGATTTATAGATAGTAAATGGATTGCCTTGGATGCGTTTTCTATCCCTACGGATTGTTTCTTGCAGTCCAAATTACATTGCAATTATGTGACATTTAACTGCAGTTTGTTTCACACTGGTAGGCAGTGAAGGCGTTCTTTGGCAATTTTTTAAAATAGTTTTTATAGACTTTGTTTATGGACATTTAGAATATAGATGTATATAACAAGCACTATTGTTAATATTTATATGTACACAAATATCTTTGCCATATTTCTTATTTTTCAATTGTAAATGGCCAAAGACATAATACTATGTCGTTTATGCCAATAAATGAAACTGAAACTGAAACTTTGTCTCATTCTCCAGAATTTTCAAACTTTGAAAGTAACACAACTCCTGATTGGCTAAACTATTCAGTTTAGCCAATCAGGAGTTGAGTTACTTTCAAACGTAAAAAATCTTGAAGAATAAGACTAAGAATATTCTTAAGAATCATTATTGTTAGTAAACGCGGACCCTGAGTTTTTACTGCAGTGGTTACCAGCATTTTCTCCTTTTCCTACAGGGTTTTCAAAAGGCTTCTTTCTCAGGGACGTCAAAAGTAGGGATTGCGTGGTAATGGGTTAAGCTCGTTTAGGAAACAATCGCCTGCAAACCACTGTTACATAAAGACTTATTTCATCTTCGATTGACCAGGTATTTCTATATTGCACTCACAGCCATTATTATTATGATCTAATAGCATTCCTCAATTTAGTAATCCTTAACTTTTAACCACACAATCCCAATTTCTGACGACCCAGCAAAAAAGGCTTTTGAAAACTTTGTGGTAAAAGGGAGAGAATGCTGTAAACCGGCTTTTCCCACAACGTTTTCTCTCCCACAAAAAATGAAAAAAAAAATCGCATTATATTTGTCATCGTCAAATTGTGTATTCCACACTAATCGAGTCCAAAAAATTTCCTTTACTCACAATGTTTTCTACTCTTCCAAAATCAAATTTCACTTTTTTGAGTCACGTTTACTTTGTTGTCTGCAAATACTTTCAATTTTGACCAGTCTAGATTTTGTTTTTCGGAAAAGAGTTAAGGATACGCACCAGATTCACACTGGTATTGTCTTCCACTTATTTGGATCAGTCTTATGTTGTCGTAGGGTAAAGAGTTGAAAACTATTAGGAGATCTAAAGCTGTTGCTGATGGTTACCTTGAAAATCTTAAATCTTATGTGCTCCCCCCCCCCCTCGTAAAAATATGACCAAACAATGGTTTATTATTCTATTCTGTATGTAACAACACATGTCTATCTAGACGCATGTACACATAATTTTCTTCAATTGATGAAAACAAACAATAGGTTATTGTATTTATCTAGTTATTGGGTTAGATGGTAATCTCCTGTAACTCTCAATCTTTTACTACACTAACCCGAGTTTTAACGACCCTAAGAGAGAAGGTCCTGGAAAACAATGTGAGAAAAGGAGAAATGTTGTTCCTTCCCTTAAAAATTAATCCTTTTCCAAACAGTCCATGGTTTTTACGATCCAGAGCAAGAAGCTTTCTGAAAACATCATGGGAAAAGAAGAAAATGCTGGTAACCAGCATTTTCTTCTTTTCCCATAATGTTTTCTACTCTTCCAAAGTCAAGTTTCAATATTTGAGACACTGTTGTTTTGTCGTCTACAAATGCTTTCATTCTGGACAAGTCTAAAACTTTATCGTTCATTAAAGAGTTAATTATTTGCAAAACTGTACGCCTGCTCAAACCGGTGGGTAAAGCAGGAGTACTATTCTTACATATTGTTAGGAGAGATCACTTTGAGCCATTTGTTGTCTGAACAATAAAACCTTCTGCCTACTTGGGCTCTCTGTCATCAACGTGATGACATTTGAGAATGCATGTGTTACGGAAGATCACACTTTCCTTACTGCATAGCTTCTTCACGTGTATAGACCAATACCTAACAACTGCGTAAGGAAGAATTTTCTTTAGCTTGGTGGTTATGGTATTGGTTATTTAATCAAAGCGTTGATAACGCTGACGTGGTATTTGTCAAGGAAGCCTTTGTGTGGCATTAATAATTTGAAAGAAAAAGAGAAATATTACCCAGTTATTGGCTTGAAAATCAACCAAGTCAGCAGATGAATACCCTTTTGGTCGAAGGGAGAGTACTTACGACAAAGTTAGGATTATTTGTGTATTGGTGGTCTCCCTTTCATCATTAGGAGTCAGAAGTAACGTCCCTTGACAGTACGATGCATGATGGATAGAGAGAGAAACCATGTGAAAAATCGAATTAATTTAGTTTTTACCAGAAAAATATAATTTCGAAATATCTTTGGCCTTAGAAATTTAATTCTCAACTTTACAATTGGAGCAACGCACAATCATGTGATGAACAAGTCATGGGACGAACTGGTATTGGAATGAAAACGCCCAGGACCAAGTGATCGGTAGACCGATTTTGTATTACTGCACCAAAAGAAGGCTTTGAGCGGATGAAGCTATTTTCAATCAAAGATTAGTATTTCCACGATCGATAGCCTCACCCATTGTATTTTAAGACTCCATTTCCAGTGACATATCTGAGTGCCACCGAAAAACCCATATGCCTGAGAAAAACCGAGTTTAATTGGATGTATTTCCTTCGGTTTTGATCAAAATACGATACATGGTCTTCAGAAGTTAATATTGAACTCATAGTGGTTTGTCTTCGACAAATACCACAAAAATCGAAAGATCAAGGATCTTGTTCTCATTAATTTGAATGCAGTCAGGTGCAGTTTGTATTTTTACCATGCATTTATTGCAAACTTTCATGTTCGTAAAAATATTCAATCTTAAATAATTTGCTTAGATCTACGGAGATTATTGAAAGGTACGCTGGTGGCCTGTTTGGTGATATGCATCAAGGAGATGCAATAAACCGGTTTTTGTGGTATTTGTCCGAGACAATACTACAGTGAGTTCAATATTGAATTTTAAAGACCATGTATCGTATTTTGTGCAAAGCCGAAGGAAATAAACCCAATTAAACTAATTTTTTCTCAGGCAAATGAGTTTTTCTGTAGCACTCAGATATGTAATCGGAAATTGCATGTTAAAATACATCGGGTGTGGCCATCGATCGTGGAAATACCAATTTTTGATTGAAAATAGCCTCAATCGCTCATAGCGCAATGTTAACAAAATTTCTCTACATAGGTCTTGTTGTTCCAAAACCAGTTTATCCCATGGTTTGTTCATCCTTCGATTACGCCCTACTCCATTTGATTGCGCATGAATATTTAAATTCAGCGTTCTCAATGCTTTGATTTGTATAAAAGGCCGGGTAGATCTATTTAACACGCTTGTCCAATATAAAGGTAGACAGCTGTATTGAAAGTATCTACAGAAAAGTAAATTGAAGCTAATCCAGGTTGGAAGCGAAAATTACCTCTGTTAACTCGTTATCTATCTCAAGTAGATTAGACCAAAGCAATGCTGACGTTTTCAAAGGCCTGGTATCGGAGGTGATATATCGTTTTAACCTTTTGGATGCTGCACTGGATATAAAGACCTTATTCGGTCGGTGTAGATAAAGATCAGTCTGCACAGAACGTGCAGTCTGATCTTGGATCTAAACTGCCCGATAGGGGACATCATATCCCAAGTAATATTTTTGAAATATCAATATTTCGGTTTTTACCTCCAGTTTGCATGTTTCATTTGATTCATTTAGCAGGTGAAAGCTTAATCTGTTTGGATACTAATCATAACTTAACTTGCTTTTACGGGCAGTGTAGATCAGAATAAGATTGAAGACTGATCGGTTTTTGGTTCAGTTGTTCTCGGTGTATTACCATAGCCTTGTCGTCATTGGTGTTGTCGCCATCGTCGTCGATCTGTGAAAATTGTGATATATGTATTTCCTTAATATATGCGGCTTGCAACACGTGAAAAGAGGCATTCGTGCAACTGCGTAAAGTGTCGTCTCGGATTAGCCTGCGTAGTCCGCGCAGGCTAATCCGAGACAGCACGTTACGACTTCATTAGAAACTGTACCACAGTAGACTTGAGCAAAACAGAAAATTATATACACAAACAGAAAGTGTCGTTTCGGATTAGCCTGCGCAGATTGCGCAGGCTGATCCGAGACGACGCTTTACGTAAATGTCCGAATGCCCCATTTTTGCATTTTTGCGTGTTAAAAGCCATATCTCTGCCAATACTAAAAATAGTTTCTTCAAACTTGAGTTATTGTTAACTATTAACAAGGGTACTACTAGAAGAAGGATTGGCAAAAGTATTTTTGACAGAGTAAAGCCATTTTTGATTAGCATTTAAAAATCTACTGGGCCGTTTCATATACCAGTTGTCTCCCTTAATACGGTGTGTAACCTGCCTATAACGTAGATCAGTTCAAACTGTTTTTATTTGAAAAAAAAAAGATATTTACTCGACACTTTAAGAATTACAATCCCTAACTCAAACTCGACCTTTTCGTAAAGGCTCTACGGCCGATCTCGGGAGCTTCCATCTTTGAACCTATTACCACACAATCCCTACTTTTGACGACCCTGAGAAAGAAGCCTTTAGAAAACATTGTGGCAGAAATGCAGGTAACCAGCATTTTCTCCTTTTCCCACAATGTTTTCTACTATTCACAAAACAAATTTCAAATTTTCAGTCACTTTTATCACTTTTATTTTGTTGTCTGCAAATGCTTTCGATTTGGACAAGCCTAAAATTTTGTTGTTTGGTAAAGAGTTTGAATAAGAGTAAGGGGCTGTAGACCTTAACCCTTTCCGAAACGACAAATTTTTTACCCTTCCATACTCAAAGAGTTTGCAGACGACAATTTTAAACTTGATAAAAATGGCAGAAAGTCCTCCAAATAGGTAGAAAACGCTGTGAGCAAAGGAGAAATTGCTCGTTACGAGCAGTTTCTCCTTTTTCTACAGTGTTTTCTAGGAAGTAGTACTGAAGACACGTAAAAACAAGGGCTTGTTTGGGAAAGGGTTAATTAACTAAGGACTCGGTCTGGGCGTCCAGAGTTATTTCACCCCACAACAATTTAGAAAAAGAGCATCTTCGCAAGCCTAGGCTGACGATTCACTACGCTACTCTACCCTTGGCGGATCGAGCTTGATTTTTACATGTCACCGATACGCTTTTTGTTTGGATGCAGCCAGCTCTGACTGCAACGAATGAAATCGCTCGTAGCATTTCATCTTTGATAAAAATGGAACAAGGTCGCTACCTTTCGAATAGAAGGTAAACATGGAAACCCACGTGGATGTCTGCTTATCGATTAATGTGTATTCGTAAGCGGTTTTTAAAACGATATTTCATTGGCTTTTAGAAATATGACGTAAAGGGAGGAGGGGGGATAATAACCAGCATTCAGTAGAGGGTGCATCGCACGAATCTCGAAATCGGGCTCAATCAGCCAAGGTAAGATCCACGTAGTGATCGTAAACTTGGCTGGCGAAGATGGGAAAAGAGGGAAAGTGGGATGCTTTGTTTAGGAAGTCGGAAACACTAAAATCTAGACACTGTAGGTACACAAACAAGGCGCACCCTTCTTGAGACATTGATAATCCAATTAGTCCGCCGTCATCTCAACACGTTGACAACCATGATGGATATGATCCCGGCTTTACCCTGTACCACACAACCCATTTTCTGAAAATCCCGAAGAGCTTTTGAAAACATCATACGGAAAAGGAGAAAATGCTGTTAAACAGCATTTTCTCCTTTTCCGTACGATGTTTTCTTATCTTTTAGAAAAAAAAAATAAGCCAGATTTGATTGGTCGTGATCAAGGCTTTTAATTTGAACACGTCAACAAAAAATGTCGTACTCTGGTAAGGCTTATCCCTTGTCCAACTTCTATAAAATACATGTACTAGTAATCTACTGATGAAAATTGTTTATGGACCATTGTCTATACTTTTAGAAAGGTACTTATTCTTTGAAGCTCAGCTATTCAGTTGGGCGACAAACACACACCAAAATTGGTCTGGATGTCAGTGAAAAACTGGTTATACTCTACGTTCTTCACGAAGATACCAGAAAAAGCGGCTAGGTTATTTTTGGGACAGATTGAGGAAAAAAAACGATTCCAATATTTTTTCCCGTTCACTAAGGTTAAAAGATGAACTCATGTCGGTATACATTGCCATAGACTATAAAATGTAAACAAAAGTACACTATTACCTGGCAGGTTTTAACCTAGTATTGACAATAATTGCTCTATCAGCGGCTAACACCTGGACGGACAGTAGCCCACAATGACGGATTGCCTTCTTCACAACAATATCAATCCTTTTAAATGGAATGATATATATTCAAATAATAATAATAGCTTTATTATGCACACAAGTATATATACTCATTGTACAATGAATACATAGTAAAACATATATTCAAATATATTCTAACCGATCCATTTTGTTTACATTTGCCATGATTTGGCCTTTATTGTCACTAATATATACTACTCAAACTTTGATAGGGATCACTTACATATTTCTATTTGGGTATATAAGTTATAACAGTTTTGCATAAACTCTTTACCATGCTGTATAACTCTACATTTATCCAAGTTGAAAGCATTTACTGACCAAAAACTAAATGCAACGTGCACTTTGCTGTCTGTAATAGGGTAGATAACATTGTTGAAAAAGGAGAAAATGCTGGTATCCAGCATTTTCTCCTTTTCCAACAATGTTTTCCAAAGGCTTCTTTCTCAGTGTCTTTAACAGTCGGCATGTGAGGTAAAGGCCTAAAGATCCATTTTCACCGGTCATTTTATTGCTCAGTGTGGCAATGTTACTTGTAAAATGATACATGATACATGCCACATATATATATTTAGAGTGAATCTTTTAGGGTGATGCCTAGCAAATTTTGAGTAGTGTACTTTTAGTACCGCTATGGGTAATACTTTTTAACCAAGCAATAACAATGGACTGACAGCACAATATAGTCCGGTCTGTTAACTCGATTTTTTAGCAAAATGTTTACACACCGGACGAAAGCAACAAATTTTGCATACAGTTAATGGACATCATTCCGAACCATTTGCGCTTGGTGTGCCCGATTTTAGGGGCCTAGATCATTAATTACTGTCTTTTATATATTCGGATAGATGTAGTGTCCGATTACTCTTCCTCTGTATTTTATCACAACACATGTATTTGTATCTCACAATGATTTGATCACTGAGGGTCGATCAAAACGCTTTCAAATTTAAAAGAACTTCATTTTTTTTTATCGAAAATTTGTTTTTTATTTACTTTGTGGGTGGATTTTTGATTTATTTTCAGTAATACAGATATCAATAAATCCGAAATGATACCCAGAATGGGCATTTTCAGTATTTTTTTCACTTTTATATTACTAGTAAGTACCGAAATTTTTGAAAGGTCTAAGAAAACTAAAACGGCTGTGCCGGTAGTTTTATTAATCATCTTTTTCGAAGATACACACACAAAAAAAAAGAAATGTCGTTTTATCAATCTTTCGGTAGACTTCAAAGAGTAAAGCAGTACCGTAAGCGCTGTCTCCTGTCGGGCGTGTTGAAAGAACTTTTTGTATGCAGACTGCATATTAACCCTTAGGCTGCCAAGCGCGACTCAATGACCTTTTGCAGACAATATAGACTAGGATCAGACTACGAAGAACGTGCAGTCTGACCATAGATCATCTACACTGTCCGATACGGAGATATTTTTCCTCGAGATATTCCTTTGAAATAACATTTGGGTTTTTACGATCGGCTTTAAAGTGTCATTTAATTAATAGGATAAAGTTTAATAATTTGAAAAAACAAGTCCCCCACACCATTCCGTAAGAAATCAGTGCAAATATACAGTTAAACTGGGACCGGTTAAATCAGGTTACATAATAATGCATTTGAAAACAAAAAAAAATGTTCGGGCAGAAAAATGGATCTTTTAGGGCCAGTAATTAGAACAGACTTATCCTCTGTAACAGATTTTAACCATTCCAACCCTTTACAAGTGATATCATCGTAATGCTGAACGGGATAAACACTTAATTTTGACACTTGTGTGTTAGTCGGTGCTCGAACTTGTTTTTTCTAGAAGGAATGGGAGGTTTGAGATTTGAATTGAATTTTGTTATTATGATAGTTAATTTATAAGGTAGTTCAAACAGGAACATGACAAAAATGCAATTATAGAGATTTCAAATATTATTTCAAAGTCAGGATTTTCGCTGTAAATTGAAAATATATAATATCCCAGTTTTTTGGTAAATGAACTGTCTCTGTCAATTTGCTGATACTGGAAGGACTTTTTAAAGCAAAAATTATTGCTTTAATAGTTTAAATAAATCAAACCACCGATTCCTTGATTTCGAGCCAGTACGTTAAAAAACTTAGCCATGGAATTCGGCAAACATTAGTCGATCAATCAGACATAAAAATAGGAAAGGTCTATTCCAGTTATATTAATGTTATTTTTCTCCCTTTTCCCCAATTTCTTACAATACTGAATCTTCATTATCTCTTCACCAAACGAAAATTTGAGACTTGCCCAAATTGCAAGCCTTTGTAGACAACAATTTGAATGTGACTTAAAAAAAATGAAATTGTTTGTCAGAAGGATAGCAAATGGAAAAGGAGAAAAACGTGGTTACCAGGACTTTATCAATTTTCTACAACATTTTTAAAATCTATATTTCTCAGGGCCGTGAAAAGCTTGTTATACGGGATAGGGTTTAAATAGTTACGGTGAAGTTTTTCACCCGACGACGTCCATATACTTAGCATATGGGGGACGGACAAAAGTCCACTGGACAAAAGCCCACAGGGCAAAAGCTCACTGCTAATTTTGACAGGGAGGACAAATGCTCACTGCTTATAAAAAAAAGGTGTATAAAAAATAATTTTTTATTAATTTTTGTAGAAAAAACACAGAGATTTAATGATCAGAATGATCAAATTGCTTTTCTTTCTTCTCAGTGTTTAATTCTCTGCAACATTTCCCATTCTTATAGCAACCATGTGAAAGAAGAAGAAAATGCTGCTTATCGGCATTTTCTGCTTTTCACATAATGTTTTCTACTTTTTGTAGAGACAAGTCACATAATATATACGAAACTTATTAATTCCATACATGACTAGAACTAAATGTTCTATTGGGCTGTTGTCCCAGTGGGCTTTTGTCCTAGTGGGCTTTTGTCCGGTGGGTTTTTGTCCCATTCGGCTTTTGTCCTACACCCAGCATATGGAGACGATAGAATAAAGGTGGTTTAAATGGTTGTAATTGTCCTTGAAAAAGTATAACATATTGTTGAAGCTGGAGAAAGATTCCTCCCCCCCCCCCCCAATATTTTCTCTCACACTTTGAAAATTCATTTTTCACAGATGTTTTTCAACTATACGAGGGTTGTTTTTTATATTCGTAGACTTTTCCTCCTGTATTTTTATTTCTCACTTAATCCAATATTAAATGTGAAAAAATTAAACAGTCAGGCATTCTTGTTTTAACAATGATACATTTTTAATGATTTTTATCATAACATGCATAAAAATGGTCTCCACAGAAACCTTTGTTGCGCTACCCGGGGCACGCTATATTTTGAAATATCGCGAAGTCACAAGGGTTTGCAAAACAAGCTTACAGTTACCGTAATACAGATCAGAATTGGCGCGAAATCACACAACGTCGTTGTAACGTAATAATGTCATCTCCATTAAAATTTTAGAACGATACGTTGAAAACTTTCCAAGTTACATAGAAACTAGCACTGTACATAGCGTTTCGTTTTACAGAAAAATGGCGTCGACTGACGATGTCGGCACCAGGGTTTTGATAAAATTTTGTGTCAGACTGGGGAAAACGCCCACAGAAACATTCAATTTAATAAGAAGCTCAAGTACAAAGCTTAAATGCAGTCCTGTCTTATTGTTCAAGTGGCACGGCCGGTTTAGAGAAGAAAGGGTTTCATGGTATTTCCTGAACTCAAACGCCAGCTTCGAGGATTAAAATTTGACTCGGTAGAATACTTATTGGAAAGTACACAGAGAATTGTGTCCTCATTTTCTGAAGAATGGAACAGGAGCATATACGACAAGTGGGTCTTCCGTCACGAAAAGTGTGTAAAATTGAAAGGTGGATATGTTGAAAAAGAATAAAACGTGCCGTGCAGGTGAGTCAAAGTTAGTTGTGACATGGTTTCTGTTGATGCTTTTTTGACGTCACGTCGACGTCTTTTTATGCCTTGACGAGCCCCGGGTGACGGGAGGTGGCATGCTTGTAACTGTTGTTTTTTGGAAACTATTACCTGTAAAATTTTGTTGAAAAGATCATCTGAATGAATAAAGAATAGAGTTTCTAGTGATGTGAATTTCATTTATCTGAAAAAAAAAAAATATTGGAGCTGTTATGGAGAAAGTCTACGAATATAAAAACAACCCTCGTATATTGATTACTTTTTTTTGCGGGGGGGGGGGGGGGTGGAGGCGGGGGTTGGGGCGGTGCTGAGGATGAGGATGTAAGACAAAAACAGAAAGTGGGACAAATCAGCACGTCTGCCCCTTTTTTTCCGGGTCGCCAAAACACGAAATACTTTGGTAAAAGGTAAAATAGCGGTACAGTGTCTTCAGAGAGACAGGGACAATCAATTTACTGATATTACAGCACTATTATCAAACCGTCATTGTTGCGTTTTCAGGCATGTTCCTATTGAGGAATAACTTCATGTTATAGATCGTGAACAGAAAAAAACGTGTTTTCAGATCAAATTTCAAACCTTCCATACCGTTTTCACAAAATATTTATTCAAACTTCATTTTATGCATTTGAAGATGTCAAAAATGGGTAAAGGGTTAACTCGGTGTTCCTTTGATCTCGGTATCGCACTGCAGGATGGGTGACCTTTAGAAGAGTTGTAATGTACTGTCTTCTTACAGATTTCCAAACATGTTTCACATTAAACTGACTCTCTGTATCTTTTGTTTCATATTAATTTACCCGTGTGGTCATTAATAGTCGGGATTTTGAATTATACACAGGTTACAGAGGGTTCATTCTTAGTCTCTATATGCTCTTTATTTCAATACGATCTCATAAAATGCATATTTTGTCTGTTCATGATTATTTTTTTCAAAAGCAATGTCACGAAATATTATTCAATTGTATAAGATTTTTTGCTATGTCATTTTCTTTTCAGTGAATTTGTCCAAATTTAAAGGGTTTGCGAACGGGACATACAGCATTTGTCCTTGAAAAAAATGCTTTGGGTAAAAAGAAAATATCCGTTATATCAAATGTAATCGGCAAATCGTCTAATGCATTGTATGCGGAAATCTGAAGGCAATTTGATTTGTCCTGCCGATCGACCAAATTCAAAGGAATATATATAACGCGAAATTCGAAGTCAGTTCTTTTTAAGTATGTAAAGTGCAAGCAAATGACAGGCAAATGGACGGACAGATAAACACACAGATACGAAAGACATATAGAATATTCATAAAATCAATCCCTAAATCCACCTGTGCCTTTAAAATGGCAAAATACTTCTGAAACACCATTTTTTGTCGATCATACATTGTGACTAAACGGGAAACAACCAAATTACTGTTCTACAAAGGAAGAGTATTCGGACAGTACAGTTATCCGAATTTCAAATCGCAATAAAAATTGATCTAGAGCCTTAAAATCGGGCACACCCCTTTTTTTCGTTTTAGAAACGTATTGTTTACATCATATGAAATTTTCACACTTTCGTCCGGCTGGTAAACATTTTTGAGCTAACAGACCGGACTAATAGGTGAACCTTATCTGTTACTTGATTCTAACGCATTTGCAAAATGTGGAAGCCAAGCCAAACGAGGTTGGTAAAAACAGAACTACATCGATCAGTCTGCATGTTTCTTTAGAAATCTCGTGCTCGCTAATTTCATCATTGACCCATCGCGAGATTACGTCTAATCTCGAATCAGTTTCCGTTCTAATACCGCAACACAAAAAGGCTTAGATAAAAAAATCCTACACCGGACGTCGTTGTCGTCTCCTAATACAAGATAAGTTTAGATAACATTAGGTCTAGTCCCTTTACTCTCCTTATTATCCATTGAGCATGTGCCTGCTTGCGATGTGGGTGTTTCCCTAAGCAAGGCAATACAGAGGACCAGTATTAGCGAAACCTTTACAAACAATGAATGGGTAACCTTTCTACCTAATTTGAATGGATCAGCGTAGAACATACTCCAACCAGAGTACTTATTTGATAAACGAAGAATGCTTTCCGTGATAGTTAACCCTTTATTCCATAGATACTCCTTTCTACGCATTGCTTGTGGGAGCCTTTGGAAAACATTGTGGCAAAAGGTGAAATTGCTCGTCACGAGCAATTTCACCTTTTGTCACAATGTTTTCTATGCTATCAAAAGGTATCATATACACATAAGAAACTGCTTCAACCTTGCTGTTATTTAGGGTCAATTAGAGATACCATAGAAATGCCTTATGGGGTAAAGAGTTAACAATAGAGAAGCCAATTACAACTAGAGCTGTAAACGAGGGCAGTGTATATCAAGTTCATTCTGCACCAACGTGCAATCTGACCTTTAATCCACGCTGCCCTCCATTTTGAAAGATATTTCAACCAGAAAGATCCTAAATTGGGAATACTTTGGTCATTTTTTCAGATTGGAAAATGTACTTTACTTTTATTTCGGAGTTGTAGGGTTAATGACAGTCATTTTATGGAAGTCGAGCCCCGTACGTAATGATTTATCACTCTCACGTTCTAATGAAATCAATGGGAACTGTATCCTTGTTGTTGTTGTTGTTGTTCTTTTTAGTACCTTTCAGAAAGATAAACATGTCGTGAGAATAATTACTGGTATAGAGATTTGTGCCAATCTGGACGTAGCTTTAGCGACAATCAAATCGGTTTTCACGGGGAGGCAACTGGTGCATTTACTCTAGGTCACGCACACGTCACATTGTACAAAAATTAGCCAAATGATTGATACACGATACAGAAAATGAAGAAAAAACGGCTTTAGTCTTTAAAAAAGTTTGGTCGTTCCTGAGACTTTTCAAAGCCTTCATAATTATGACCCTTTCGTCAGCGATACCTTAGTCTAAACTTTACAAATTTATGGATACATGATCAACCGACTTACTTGGTTACTGTTGCCAAGGGCTCCCAAGCAACAGCAATAAATACATATACAGTATAGTAGCAAGGCTACTTAAATCGTCCTGTCATTACTGTTTCTCTCTTTAAAATTTGCACAAAAAAAATCAACCATAGTTATGTTTCTGCCGTTGATGAATTCTTGATAAGAAATGTAAAAATGCTTGAACTAATTTACGCAAACCTATGTACAAAAACTGCGATTTCGGAGGCTACGAACAAAACACAGCAAAAGATAAATCAGATAGATAATTACGTTGCTGGTTGGCCCATCTATATGGGATACATGACTGTGAAAATATTGTTACAAAAGCCAGAAATTGCCTAAATGTCTCAATAGGGGCTTGCCAGAAGACTCTAAACATCATGTTCAATCTATGCATTCTTACAGGATGTTTTGAAATCATTGATGCAATTTTGTATCATGGGGTAATGACCTAAGTAGATTATATACCAAGTTGCAAGCTGACGCACGGACAACAAGTAGAATGTTATATTCGATATTTGCATATGGCATGACATTCCGAGGTCTATATTTACTGTCTCATGGCCAAATATACAACTTAACCACTTTCGAAGGCTGAAAATGGAATAATGCTGAAAGCTCAGACAGAGAGTTTATCTTATACGTCTGACTCAACAAGTTGACGGTATGAATCCGGTATCAGAGAGCACGTTCCGTACAACCATTCTTACAAAGTATCTTAATTTTAATCTCCAAGATTTTCTACATTTGAAAGAAACACAGCTTCTGATTGGCTAAACAATATTTTTGGCCCAATCAGATGTTGTGTTACTTTCACTTTTAGAAAACTCTACAGAATAGATAAACAATATTATAGGAATGAGATGGATGGTGCATACGGGCCCTGATTACCAGAATCAAATTTCAGATACGCAGTTTATCAAGCCCCTGTTTATGTCGGTGACACTGAAAGATGTGATTTATCTGAGACACCCGTGACAAAACTATTGAAGTCGATATCAACCTGATAAATTGATATAAGAAATATAAATGCATTAAAAGCACATATTTATTCTGCATTTGTTCCACAATTTGAGTTTTGCATGCCTTGTGCAATTAAGCTGTAGAGCGTTGGCGGATTGGGTCGATTATGTCGCCTGACAACAACAGGAAACAAAACCCATGGTTGGAAATAAAAATACGCTGATATTACCTAGCCTGAGCGCTGAAAATCAGTCATCAGGCTGAGAAATACGGTTACCAGCATTTTCTCATTTTTTCTACAATGTTGTCTAAAGGCTTCTTTCTTAGAGTCGTCAAAAGTGGGAATTGTATGGTAATGGGTTAAGCAAATGTCCGAATGCCCTTTTTTGCGTGTGACATGCCATATAAGTGCGGATACATGAAATTCTTTTTGTCTTAAAACAATATATAACGGGAAATAAAGAGACAAAATGGTCCTGAGGCATGCAGTTAATCTCTAAATAGCAAACAGTTTCGACCCATGTTAACCTGTGCGGACTGCGCAGGCTGAATGGGTTTGCAAATTCACTAAGCCCCCCCCCCCTTTCACAAAGCTTAGCTCATTTATTATTCTACAACCCGTTTTCTATATAGCCATACATTTTCACCCGGACAAAAGTTCGGGTGACAAGCACGGTTTGAGATGCCTTTTTTGACAGGCAAAGTAGATTAAGATCAGAGTTCAAAGAAAAACCGATGCACCGTGATGTATCCATCTTTGCAAGCCAAGGCTGACGATTCACTACGCTACTCTACCCTTGGCGGATCGATCTTGATTTTTACATTCCCCCGATACGCTTTTTCATCGGATGCAGCCAGCTCTAACTGCAACGAATGAAATCACTTGTAACATTTCATCTTTAACAAAAATAGAATAAGTTCGTGACCTGTCGAATAGAATGTAAACATGGAAACCCACGTGGATGTGTGCATATCGCTTCATGTTGAATAATTTTATTCGTAAGCGATTTGTAAAACGACATTTCATTGGCTTTCAGAAATATGATGTAAAGGGGGATAATAACCAGTATCCAATAGGGGTTGCATCGCACGAATCTCGAAATCGGGCTCAAACAGACAAGGTAAGATGCACGCAGTGATCGTAACCTTGGCTCGCGAAGATGTCACGTATCATGAAAAAAATCAAGATGATGTAGGGATTTTCCAACGGGTCAAAATTATTTACCTATCTATCGTATAAACATTTACGCTACATCATACAACCTCCTTTAACTCTACCAAACAATGCTATATTTTTCGACCCTGAAGAGAAAAAGCTGCCAAAACATGTGTAGGAAAAGGAGAAAATGCCATTAATAATCATTTTGTCCTTTTCTCGCGATGTGTTACGCCCTGTGACAGATGGATCTCAGCATTCTAGCTCTGTTCAGTAAATGTCTGCAAATGATCTGTGTTTTTTTAACAATTCTAAAATGTTCTCGTCTGATACAGAGCTTGAAAATATTATAAAATGAACGAGACAATTTGACAGACGAGAAACTTTTCAAGGAAATAAAATAAAAAATGCTTTTCTTTTCTGGAATGATGCATAAAAAAAATATTGAAAGCACCAGCTGCTTTTCCAACGACAGTTTCCGAAAGCTGTTTCCTTGCAGGGACAATGTATGGTATTATTTGCATATGGAGATGGGTTTTGAAGACAGACAGTACAAACATTTTGCACGCAATTTGTCAAGTTGTCAGGACTGATACGATGAAACAGACAGGGTGGTATCACGTGTCTGTCGATAAATGTTTGAAATGTTTCCATTATTAGGCTACTTTCTTCTCCGCAAATGTCTAGGAACTCGGCATTTCCTTTATCTTTATCTTGATACGCGGAGATCTATCACTTTAGCTTCATCTTTTGAATGGGTCTCTAATTGAGCCCTGCTCTGTGAAACGGGGGCTTAATGCATCTGCGAAAAGTATCGATCCGGGTCAGCCTGTGCAGTCCGTGCAGGCTGACCTCGGACGAAACTTTTCGATATTGGTCAATTTTCGAATAGAAGGTAAACATGGAAACCTACGTGGATGTCTGCTTATCGCTTCATATGTATTAGTAAGCGGTTTGTAAAACGATATTTCATTGGCTTTTGGAAATATGATGTAAATGGGGGGGGGGGGTGAGTAATAACCAGCATCCAATAGAGGGCGCATCGCAGGAATCTCGAAATCGGGCTCAATCAGCCAAGGTAAGATCCACGTAGTGATCGTAACCTTGGCTGGCGAAGATGTTAGGAACCGTAATGCTAACCGTTTTATAGCTTATCTTAATACTTAATCTTAGTGGTGAAATGAACGATAAAATAAGCCAATACCTGACTGACTAAATCAAACCGGTCCAGCTAATCAGAAATTGTGTTACTTTTCAACTCTGGAGGAAATGTGCAATTTAGTGCAATTTAGAATGATTGGTGAATTTTGACCTAGGTGTCTAAGCACCTATAATCCATTTATTAACCAGTCTGGAAGAATTAACTCTTTACTGGAAAAGAATATTATAGGTTAGTCCAAATTCAAAGCATTTGTATATAATTAATTAATAATGGCTTAAATGATATGATTTGTCTTTGAAAAATTACAAAAAATTGAAAAATAAGTAAAAATGCAGATTACCAGCATTTTCCCTTTCCTCAAAAAATGTTTAAGCGGTTTTTCGCCAAAGTCGTGAAAGCCCGAGACTGTTTGGTAAAGGGTTGTACAACACATTCTAGACATCTTTGTTACGAAGTGAAAGGGGAGCGAAACCCGCTCTGTTTAATGACACATAAGATATATTCAAGCTTATTTACACAATAATTCTTGTACTGATCATTGCTGACCCGAGTGCCTAATGCCGACAGTACTCAACCATGAACTGTAATGACAAAAAGGTTTGCTCAAAAAGTATTGTCCTGGAAGTGATTATACAGCATGCAACACGCGAAAAGGCGTATTCGGACAACGGCGAAAAGTGTCGTCTCGGATCAGCCTGCGCAATCCGCCCAGGCTAATCTGATACGAAACCTTCCTTTCTTATGTAGCTTTCTGTTTTGCCCATGACTACAGTAGCACAAAATCAAATGTAGTCGTAAAGTGCCGTCTCGGATTAGCCTGCGCGGACTGCGCAGGCTGATCCGAGACGACACTTTACGCAGATGTCCGAATGCCCCTTTTCGCGTGTTGCAAGGCAATTATACTGGTTGACTCTTCTGATTGAAACTGGAGACTATTAGGTTTTGCGAACAGCGTAAATCCAAGAACAAACTGCACTAAAACTTTCAGATATATTCCTAGACGTTTTTTGACAAAACTTTTGGACTTTTGGACTTTTATCCTGACCGAAAAACTGTTTATCCTTTCTCCAGCATATATTATATATTTATGTTAGATCTACACTGCTAACAAAAAGTTATAGGAACATCATGTTCTCGATTTTGATCGCAGGTTCTTTCTTCTGTTTTATGACTGACAAAAAATATCAACCAAAGATTGGAAAAATATGAGTTATTTTAAGAAAAGAGGGAAACTGATTTCCTGTCAACACATTATATGGCTTATCAACAGATTAAAATCAAACAAACCAGAAAAGTAATGAGCCATTTTGTGTGGTAAGAATGTAAGTTGATAGTTGTTCAGAGCACGAAGACTGAGTGTTTGGCAAAAGATTTGAATATCAGGGATTGTGTGTCATTTGAGCAGCGTATTTGGGTGACATTCTACAGTGTTTGCTATTCTTTTAAACCGAACTTGCAGGCAAAAGTGACCAATTCGAAAATATTGACAAATGCTTTTTAAGAATATGAATATTATGATAAGCCTAAAAGAAAAAGAAAATGTATAGTTTTCATGGCTCCACGAAAAAAAAATCAGCAGTCCCGGTGTAACGTTGTAAAGTGACCCCCATAGAATAATGACCCCCCCGGTCATTATTTTATATAGAATATGGACCCCCCGGTCATTATTTTATATAGAATATGGACCCCCCGGTCATTATTTTATATAGAATATGGACCCCCCCGGTCATTATTTTATAAAGAATATGGACCCCCCGGTCCATATTCTATATAAAATAATGACCGGGGGGGGGGGGGTCATTATTCTATGGGGGTCACTTTACAACGTTACACCGGGACTACTTTTGCAATCAAAGTAATGTAAACAAACATGTATATGGCATAAGTGGTTTTCTGTCTCATTTTAGATCTTTATCGAGTCCAAAGTTCAAATTTCTAGCTGAATTTATTTTCTCTAAGTATTGAAAAAATATGGACCAACAGTAAATTCAAAGAGAAAGCTGAAAATTCATTGTCTCTTTGCTGGGTTTTTACAATCTTATTTTCAACTTAGTTCAGCGTATTGAACTTCTAATAATAAATCTACTATAATGATGTCACGAATTTACGTCATGACCAAGCAGTTTTACCGCGCTTTGAATCATGAATAAAATGGACATTGAATAAATACGCAATGTTGGATTTTCAATGAAAAAAGCGGTGCATATTAATTTTGTTATTTATGAAATTGAATTAGATCTAGATCTTAAAGGAATGAAGAGTTATTTTTTTCTTTTTTGTTTTAATGGAGGTATGAAAAAAAAAAAACACTAGATTCTAATCACACTTTTGTATGACACCGCTCTTCGCGGTTTCATACAAAAGTGTGATTAGGGTTTTTTTCATACCTCTGTGAAAATAGCGGTTTTTGCAAAAGTGTGGTTAGGTTTTTTTTTATACCTCTGTGAAAATAGCGGTTTCATACAAAAGTGTGATTATGTTTTTTTTTCATACCTCCATGAAAACACACAAAAAAGTTCTCTTTATTCCTTAAATGAACAAAAAAAAAATCTTTCTGAGCTTCACGCGATTGGATTTTCAGCCGTAGAGGAAGGTCGAGATTATAAATATGGCATTTGAAGAGCCTTCACAGAGCAATCTTCAATTTTAACAGTCCTTGAATAAAATTAAAACAAAAAATAGATCTATGTCAAGAAAGAAGAAAATGCTGGCCGCCAGCATTTCCTCCTTTTCCCAAAATATTGTCTTCCATTTCACTGACGAATTCAACATTTCTATTCACAATCGATTTGTTGTCTAAAAATGCGCTCAGTTTGGACAAGCCCGAAATTCTGTGCCTTGGGAAAGAGCATAGGGTTAAAGAAGATTCCTCATCCGTAAATAATGGAAGAAAATCATCTATTACACACCAGGTTACACTGTTATATCGAGACCGTCAGACTGGGAAAGAAACCAGAAAAACGTATTAAACGCTAACAAGAGACACGAAATTTTGCATGTGATTTAATAAAAATGGCTACCACGATTATAAACAAATGGGGGAAAATGCTGCCAATTAGTTTCTGTGCCGTGAAACATTTTGTGTTTGACGCAAACTAGGTCTAGACTGTTGCCCTTTTGACATTCACCCGGGTCTTGCAAATTTTATTTTTGTGGGTTCGTTTCTGATCTGTGCTTTTGTAATAATGCTCGAACTTAGTAAACTTCAGAACCCGCCATATATTCGTTAGTATTCATAAACTCAACCCTTATCTTGACATATAACTAAAATTAAATTTTCAATTCGATACCAATAATCCAAACATTGCTGTTTTAAAGTTATATTTTGAGGAATAATATCTCTTTATCGGACAGTGTAGATCAAAGATCAGACTGCACGTTCTGTGCAGTCTGATCTTGATCTACACTGTCCGCAAAAGGTCAGCCAGTCGCGCTTAGCTGCCAAAGGGTTTATTTTATCAGGTAATGTCAACTTTGACGTCAAACTCTGTGAAAAAGGTGTTCTATACATCTGCGAAAAGTATCGAACCAGGTCGACCTACGCAGTCCGCGCAGGCTGACCTGGGCTGGAACTTTTTGCTATAGGTCAATTTTTTGTATGTCCAAGGACCAGTGTACCTGATGATTAAGATGGTTGTTGAAAAAAAAGTTGTTATTATGGATCCGTAACCATGCGGTAGCTTGCTGTTTCGAGGAGATGCATTAAGCCCCTTTTGCCATAGCATGGTAAATTTTTAGATGGCAATGAGAGACAACCGGCTTTCTCTACTATTGAGGTGCAGACCCTCTTCCAATATAGCTTGGTTCTATCCATTGTAGTTAGTTCACTTAGTTATCCACTTCAGTGAAATGTTTTGGGAAACCTAACAATATCTGGCACCATGTTATGGGTCGATCCAAAGGTTTATCCCGCTCTTTAAAGATTCAAACCCAAAACCTCCAACTTAAAGGACCAGTACATGGTGGTAAATGAAATAGATAACGGATAATTATAGCGACGAAGTTATTCCAACGTAATGGTTTTCGTCAGAATATCTCATGAAATATCAGGCATTGTGGATCAAAGATCAGATTTCTTCTATCCGTAAAAGCAATTTAAAATTGACAATGGCGCCGATTTGGATCGACAGTATTCCACTCTGAGCAATAAAGAGAAAATGATATGCAAACCAAAATATTGGCACACCGTATCAGTTGATTATGCTTAAGAAGCACGCAGAATGCGCTATGGTCAATACGAAAACTTGCGTAATCTAGATTAAAGCATAACGCTCTTTACAAATTGATAACAAACGAAATCAGCTCCTGTTGGATGAAATCAGCCAAGATTTTAAACTCTAAATTGAGGACTCGTCATCTAATTGGCATCGCTGTTTCAACCCATTACCACGCTATCCCTGCTTTTGACGACCCTGAGAAAGAAACCTTTAGAAAACATTCTGGGAAAAGAAGAAAATGCTGGTAGCCAGCATTTTCTCCTTTTCCCACAATTTTTTCTACTCTTCACAAAGCAATATTCAAGTTTTCAGTCATTTTTACTTTGTCGTCTGCAAAGGCTTTCGATTTGGACAAGCCTAAAATATTGTCGTTCGGTAATGAGTTAAAGCGTTCTAACCTGAATTGCTTAAGCGTTTCCCAATTAATCTCTGGTTTTTATAGGTCAGGAATAGAAGCATTTTAAAAATATTGTGGGAAAAGGAGAAAATGCTGGTAACCAGCATTTTCCCCTTTTCCCACAATGTTTTCTACCCTATCATATAGAAAAATAATCTTTTTAGCAACTGTTATCTTGTCATCTGCAAAATGCTTTCAATTTGGTCAGGTCCAAATTTTGCCGTTTGGGAAAGGGTTAAAGTATGGCCATGATACACTTATCTAAATACTTGGAGAAATATGCTTACTGGAGTACATGTAGCTCTAAAGTTGAACTGATACTTTCCAATATGTTTGGAAGTATGTTGTCTAGACCAAACCCAAAGCCAAGGGCTACATGTCTCCAATTTTTTTTTGTGGAAATATTCTGGCAAGTAGGTTACAGTGTCAAAATTTAATCTACATGGCCTCTATTTTTGGAAAACATCCTGGCAAGTACAGCTTTAAAGTTAAGATTTAAATGTCGTGTATTTTGGGAAACATGCTGGCAAGTGCAGCCTCAAAGTTAGATTTACGTGTCTCAAATTTTGGGAAACGTGCTGGCCAGAACGCTTCCAAACTGATATCACCATGTCCTCATTTTTGAGAAATACCTGTATAACTATTTAGCTACAAAGTTGGATCCACACATCTTCAAATTTTGGCGTAAAACATGCAATCCGGTCTAAGTTTTTCACTAACAATCATCAGATAAAGCACCTATGACAAATTCTTCTGAAAATCTTCCTTTGGACAAAGAAAACAAACTAAGAATATATTCAGATGACTTGGAAAAGTTAAACGGATCACCACTATATACAATTTTGAAGAATTTTGCCTTGGTGTTCGAGCATATTTTATCATGTACACGCATATTTTTCTTGTAAAAGTGCCTGTTTTATGCCTTAAAGAGCTATTAGAACTGTTGCTTCATCCATTTTGAAGGCATGCCCTTTTTACCCAATATTGACAATCCAACTTCGAAATGATTGCTTTATTCTAGGCTTCAATTCATATTTCAAAATATGCCATGTATTCATTTCTTCATCAATATCCAAGATTTTTGACTTGCCTTCTTGACCTCAAAGCAACCTCTGGAATACCAAATAACACCGGAAATTCATATGTCAAAAATAACCCCAATTTGAGCCACTGCATTCGAGCAACGTTGACACGTTATATTGAAAACACCGGATATCCTTCTCCGTCTTGTGCCAACATTACATCCTTAACCCTATGACACCGTGCTCTATCGACCTCTACAGAGAAGGTTTTGAAAACATTGTGGAAAAAAGGAGAAAATGCTGGTAACCAGCATTTTCTCCTTTTTCTCACAATGCTTTCTACCCATTTAGTTATCAGTTCCAATACTTGGGACACATTTGATGTTTTGGTCTGCATGTTTTCCATTTGAACAAGACCAGGTTATTGTCGTCCCATAAAGGTTTTGGCTATATTTAGACTAATTGGCGTGGTGTAAATGAAACCATAAACAGCAGTAGGAAATCAGAAAATACGCCAATGAACTTCCTGATTGTCTGATTGTCTGAGGTTTTCTACGGCAGCGTTGAGGGGACATGTGCTATTTCTTGTAGGGGTAACGCTTTTGTAAAAGGAGCATTAATGGCTCTCCGTGATATATGATACCAAGCAGGTCATCACAGTGCAATCTATCAATTAGATATAGTTTGTAGACCACCCGAATGAATCATAAGATACAATAATCCTTTGACATGCCCAAAACTGACCTAATTCTAGTCTACCACTATCTAATATCCCTTTACCAAGACTTATTACGTCATGGGCAACAAAATATAAGTTGTGACAATGAAATAAATCGTGACTGCGATATATTAGTCGATGCCCAAGACATTTTGGTCTTGGCCACGAAATTATCAAGTCGTGGTAAACAGATAGTAACTCATGCCCACGACATAATAAGTCATGGCGTCCAGATATTTGTCATGATATTCAGTGTTGGGAAATGATATGTAATGTAGTGACCACGAGATATCAAGTACAGGCCACGAGAAAGAAACGAGTAAGTTGAGGCCATAAGTTGATGTAATCCTGGTCACGAAATACGTGTATCAAGTTGTGGACACGAGATCATAAAGTCGTATCTGCGATACCTGGACCTGTATTCACCAACCATTCCTAAGAACATTATTGGTCTTCTTCTTCAAGATTTCCTGATCATGAAAGTAACAGGACTTCTGATTGACTAAACCGTTTGGTTTTGCCAATCGGAAGTCCTGTTACTTTCACATGGACAAAATTCTGAAGAATAAGACTAAGAATGTTCTTAAGAATGGTTAGTGAATACGGACCCTGTAGTTAAGGATACGGGATACCAACTCGTAGACACGAGATATTAAGTCGTGAGCAACAATCTATAAAATCGAGGCAACCAGAAAATGAAGTCGTGACTAAAACATAAAGAGTAAATTTTCATGTCACGTAGGGGCAGCCATAGGTTTCAGTTAATTCTAGAGCGACACATTCATTAGCAATGCGGGTTTCATTACCAACTGTATTTTTTCCACCGACGAGGCGTTATTGGTATTTTACTGATGTATTACTGCGCACGGCAGACCATGGAAAAAAATTCTGACCAGTAACCTAAGTCAAGTTTAATCATGTAATATTCTGTATTGATTGTTACACAAATTCTTTCAACTTTTCCAAATCACTCTCGATGACTGCATTTTGGAAACTTTACCCAGCGACATAGTATTACGCCATGATGTGGTTAGTTCCATACTTGACCCCACACAATTTAGGATTCGAACTCGAAAGGTTTCTTTTGAGAGGCCGAAGGTTTACCCCCAAAGCGCTATCTGCAAAAGTGCACATATCGTTGACAATAATGTTTGAGCTGACGTCGGTCGAAAGTTTTTGCAGATGCATTAAGCCCCCTTTTCATAGTGCATTTGTTAGTTTGATGACTTCTGTACCTGACTTTTCTGTTCTTTGTAACAGGCCACTTGATAAAGGAAACGGTAAATATCTTTTGTCTACATTGCGATATTTATTATTCATTATAATTATCATGCCATGATAACCCCACTGTAAAAGGCGGAAGGATATTCTTGAGGCATGTCCGCTGCCTGTCCGTCCGTCTGTCAGCAGTTGTTGACCGTCTGTCCATCATGTGATGCAGTCAAAGAAAAAAAAAAACGAAATTAAGATACAGTATTCGAATTACTTGCGATCTCTATGAAACTGTGCCTAGTATGAACTCTATATACACGGCAGAGCTCCATATGACAGGGAGTGATGGTGTTCTAAATCAATTATTTCTCTTCCAAACCCTATGTTGTGGGTACTCATTAGAATCGTCTCGATGAGACGATTCTAATGAGTACCCATAACATAGGGTTTAGTGTACTATGATTAATATTTTTAATTTTGAAATCAAAATCACTCCCTCTATCTGAAGCTCTGTACAGTAACACGTATATGAAAGAGAATTCTTGTGCAGAAAAACACGTTCAATTACATCTTTGATTACTAGCGAGTATTTATTTATTGTGTAACATGGATGTTTATTTTTCTTACAGATAGAAACGGGATTTACAGATTGAGCAAGCACTCGCCGTTACGGGTCGTTTTTCCTGGATGCTGCTTCACTAATGGTAAGAATAACACAGCACACATTCTTTAATCCTTTTCTGCTCCGTAAGCCACACATATGTTCCTACGTCGTCGGTAAAGATCAAGTTCAGAGTGTGCAGTCTGATCTCCGATCAACACCGTCGGCTTCTCATTTCTCAAACTTCTACTAAACAAAACTCTCCGTGAATTGGTATTCTATTTTTCTACCGCTGGAGCGGGTAGGGGTTGGGGGGTGGGGGAAAGACAACTTGTTGTATTTGAAGAGGAAAACTGAAATAACTGTATACAGTATCCCAATTTCTTCCAATTGGACGGATTGGGGGAATATAGACTGGTATCACTCCGATAAATAGAACTCGTTCATACAAAAAGAACAGTGAAATAAAACTGGAAATCAAATACACTGTTATTATATTCCCATTGTCTCATTTAATAAGATAGAGGGCAAATAACAAGGCATAAGTCTGCAATTTTACTATGGTTGTGTACCTTGTTTATTGAATTTACAAAAGTGCAGGGCCTGGAAGTAAGGCTGAGAGGAGAACTACTGCTGTGTTACATTGACCTACTATAGTACATAAATTTGGGAAGAAAAATGAAAGATTCTTCTCCAAATCATTCTTTTAATTCACAATGTTACACTTTTAGGTTTACTATTGTACGCTACTGTCGAGCAGTTGACCCTTAGGCTATAGACAAGTGCATTTACGTTAAGTTTTCTGGTTGCTCATACACTAAAAGGAACTTCTGAACGGCCACTTTTGTTTCTCCTATAAACTGGAGCAAGTAAAGGAAATGTTAATAAAAACAAATTGTGACATATATCTGGACGTTAAAGGTGGCCCTTCAGAATTTTGGACGAAAATTATACAAAAATACAAAAATATCATCCTTATACTCCCAAACCCTTATAATCGTCATTCATAAAACCCAAGTAGTCGAAAACCATCCGACAACACGAGAAATTAGAGATTTACTACGGCCAAGGTCGACATCGACGGGAAACACGTTCTATTTTTACAGGAACAACTCGCTCATTTACATACCCGAAATACACAGATGAAGCTTCAAACATAGCGTCCGAAGAAGATATTATGAAAAATAATTACATGTTTGTTATGTAATGGAATTTAAGCGTCATTAGTCACGTGCCAGTCACTTAACATTCCCACAATGCATTGTTTTATTTTTGGCGCGAAATCTAAAAATAGCTTAAGAGGCTACGTAGCCTTTTAAGGGAATACCATCAAAAAAAATTTTGGGGGGTAATTTTATGATTCTTAATTATTGATGATTTGTATTTTTTTTCATATAAATTTCAGTGATATATATAGTTTTTGATTTGGTGTGATGTGAAAATTCTAAGTACCCACCTTTAAACATGGTATTGTGATAAAAAGATTCTTGATTTTGCCAACAAAATGACTCTCTTTTTCAGAAAAAGGAAAACTAGTTATTTGCGCATGCGTTCCTCGAGTTGCTTTTGCCATTGCCTCGCAAAACATCCTGGTTAAGCCACTAGCTGATGTCTGATTTAAAAACCCGGTCACTGCAAAACAATCAAGAGGAGAATGGATCCTATCGCTCTTGCATTGATAATCTTTGGAAAGACTTTTTTCTTTCGACAAGAACTTCAAATACAGACCCATGCATCACCAGCAAGCCCTTACAATACAGACTTACCTACCAGGGCCCGTATTCACATACCTTTCTTAAGAAAGTCCTTTGCCTTATTTTCCAGAATTTTTTTTCATTTGTAAGTGACACAACTTCTGATTAGCTAAACCATTCGAAATTTGTGTCACTAACAAATTTAGAAAACCTTGGAGAATAAGACTTATGATATTCTCAGAAATGGTTCGTAAATACAGGTTCTTGTTCAAAAAACAACTAAGGAGCTTAGGTCGTAGACCGTAACATTGTTGTAATACCCGTTAGTCATCATATCTTTGAAAATATCTTTACCCTTTATCAAGCAATCCCGTATTTTTTCCACCCGGGGGAAGGAGATGTATGGAATTTTTTTGACACGGAGAATATGCTTGTTTCACACAGTGTTTTCTAGCCTTTTAAAGATACAACGTAAGTCCAGTTGTTTTTGTCGCAATCATTTTGTCAACTGCAGTTGTTTTTCCATTTTGGACTAGTCATAATTTCTTACCTTTTGTAAAGAACTTATCACGAGCATATCAATATCGTGGAATGAGATTTTAAAACCATTAGAAGAATTTCGAATGATATCATTATGATTTATATCTTACTTTTGTCTGAAAAAAAAAATGCAAGAATATGACAGTGCAGATCGAAGATCATATTAAAATGTCTGTGTGGTCTGATCTTTATCTACACAGTTAGCAAAAGGGCATTTAGTCTCGCCTGGCAGCCGAAGAATTAGGAACGAAAAGCAAGAAAACTGTCGTAACCCGATATGATCAGCCCACGTAAACATTGCAGAATGTGTTTTGGAATCTGGAAAAAACATCTCCCCAGGTTCGTGAACAAATAGTTTCCTCAATGTTTTTGTACTTTAGTTGGAGGGGTTTCTTCAGCTTGTTGAGTCGGTTTTGGATTAGAAGCCTGTATAAGGAATTTACTGGAAAAAGTAGCGTGATCTTGATTTGCTCCGATCATTATACGTATTGTCGAGACATCCTGGCCCTAACATCATTTATTGGATGTGTTTACATTTCATGAAAAAAAAACTCTTGACGACAGTTTTGAGGGTATAGTTGCTTCGTAGGTTGTTGAACTTAACTCATTACCACACAATCCCTACCTTTGATACCCTTGAAAAAAGAAGCCTGTAGAAAACATTGTGGGAAAAGGAGAAAATGCTGGTAACCAGCATTTTCTCCTTTTCCCACAATGTTTTCTACTCTTCACAAAACAAATTTCAAATTTTCAGTCACTTTTATTTTGTAATCTGCAAATGCTTTTGATTTGGACAAGCCTAAACTTTTTTTTGTTTGGTAATGAGTTAATGGCATTTTGCGGACAGTGCAGAACGTGCAGTCTGATCTTGGGTCTTCAGTGTCCGATATGGAGAATTTTTTTCTGTTAAAAAAAAGTTTGAGAAAGCATTAATCTGGATTTTTACTATCGGCTTGAAAGTTTCATTTTAGTTATTTAGGGATAAACAAATGGAATTATTATACTGCAAAGAAATTTCTCGTGATCTGACTGGTTAACATGCCGGGAACATAATATCATGTTCTCTGGCAAAAACCACGTAAAACCATTTTCCCTTTTGAGTGCTCCGTAAACATCACTACACGTGCAATACATCATCCAAAATAGCGGCATCGATCGATCACCAGACTGCACATTTATGCACCAAACTGCACGTTTTAGTGACGTAAGTTTCCAGTGACGTCAGTTTTCATTGAATTGGGGCACACAGAAGGGAATTTCTGTTTCGTCAGCATACTCGTTTCGTGCAATTATAAAACAGGAAAATTTCGCTTAACGCGCTTTGAAAGGGTAAAACTTTGCACTATAATAAATTCGTTGTACGGTCAGGTGGCAGGGGACTTGAACTCTTGTTCACAGCTGTGGTGAATCATGTCGCCACCTCGCCTTCGGCTCGGGGCGACATGATTAACCACAGCCGTGAACAAGTTTCCAAGTCCCCTGTCACCTGACCGTACAACTAATAATGTAAAGTGCTGTAGTAGCTTATCACTGCCAGTGATTATGTTTGGCGTATTAATACACTTGATAATATTTTGGCCAAAGTAGAATGTATCGTAACAAGCTTTTTACATATCAAACGCCTGTAAGAACAGTGTCGAAAGAAGTGAGAGTCAATAAAGCATAGGCTCTTTTAAGTGTATATCTACCACGTGCAACAGCCATTTGATAGGTTTGTTCTTTTGATTTAGACTTCAGAATTTAAAGGTGGCTATTCAGATTCTGGGACGAAAGTTTTATAAAAATGAAAAAAAAAATCATCCTTATACCCACAAAGCCTTTTGATTTTCATTCACAAAACCCCAATAGTCGAAAACCATCCGACAACAAGAGAAATTAGAGATTTACTACGGCCCAGGTCGACATCGACAGGAAACACGGTCTATTTTTGCATGGTCAACTTGCTCATTTACACACCAGAAATACATAGACGAAGCTTCAAATATAGTGTCTGAAGCATTCGGCATACTTCGGGTGATGGGAGCCATCTTATCCCTCGGGTGTAACTGTCGGATCGACACATTCATCTCCCGGAAATACGCCGGTTTACCTTTCTGAAAATTGTAAGGCTTCTCTTACAAAAGAAAACTTGGGTTTAATTTTCTATCAAAATCTTTCTTTCTACCTATATTTCAGTTGACAGATAGTTCGTACTTTCATTTTTTAACGAGGTTCATCAATTCCGATTGAAATTGGCACCGACAAATAGACAGATGTGAAAAACTTTATCGAGGTTGTTGATGTCGTTGCTAAACAACTGTCAGTGGCGCGCTATATATAGAATCACGTGATTCTCATTTCAAAATGGAAATCTCTTTGATACGGACGAGGTTAGATGTAGGTACGGAATCGACCGATTTTTGACGACTGCGTCTGAAGAAGACAATATGGAAAATAGTTATATGTTTGTTATGTTATGAAATGTAAGCCTCGTTATTCACCTGCCATTCCCTAAAAGTTTTTTTTTCTACTATTTTTGGCGCGAAATCTAAAAATACCTTAAGAGGCTACTTAAAGATTTTACTCTTTACCACATGACTAAAATTAGACTGGTTTAAATTGACAGCGTTGTTTAAATGACAGAACTTGTCTTTGATAGAGAAGAAAACTTTGTTGTAAAAGCAGAAAATGTTAGTTATCAGCATTTTCTCATTTTCTAACAATGTCTTCAAGGGGCCTTTTTCCTCAGGTTCATTAAAAACTCGGCATTGTGTAGAAAAAGGGCTAAGGAACAACACCTCGACTAAGAAAGACAGTTTTCAATTTAAGTTGTCAATACTCTGAAGCACTTTTATTCTCTGTGAAAGATTACTAGTAGACCAGAATCCGTCTTTACCATCCTCATTGACCTAGTTTCGATTCATTCTGGAATGCATGGAGAGTAACATAGTGCTTCAAATCCGGGCTCCGGGTATAGTATTTACCAACCATTTTCAACTTTGTTTTAGATTTAATTCTAGATTTAGAAAGTGGTTCAGCTATTCCATTTAGTCATTAAAAAGTTGTTTCAATTTTGAATTTAGGAAAAAAAGTACTGAGATTAAGATCTAGATGTTCATATGAATGGTGAATGCGAACCAAGCTCTGCAAGTTTAAACTATATGAACATCTATCGGCGTCCACTGAGGGCAAAAAGGGCACACACAAAAAAAAAAACACACACACACAATTACTCGGTGCAAGGAACAATCCGATAATTATTCAGAGAGAAAAGATAACAAAAAGAAAAAGCATTTGTATTTTCGACCAAATAGTACCTTTTCTTTTGGTGCGAATTTGATCTTGTGATTTCTTAAAAGCATATAATTTGGTTTGTTATATAGCTGCAGACGGCCGCTGGGAACCGTGTATTACCAAAATTAGTATTTTCTGGAATGTCAGAGTCCCACGTAGGACAACTTTAATTCTCTCTGATGTCTACTCTCACGTCAATATCAGTTTCTGACTTGGTCAAACATATGTCAGACACAAAACTGTTTACTACTAATAGCTTACCAAACAACCCCAGATTTTAGCGATTATGAAAAAGATGCTTTTCAAAAATATTGTTGGAAAAGGAGACAATGCTGGTGACCAGCATTGTCTCCATTTCCAACTATATTTTCTAATTTTTTTCGCAGTGACAATTCCCGTTATTAAATTCCATGTAATATATCGCCTGCATAATTATTATTTCAACATGGACAAGTCGAAGATAGTGTAGGGATGTATACTCTCCTGAACCTCACGATAACACTCTTTCTTCTGTATTCTTAGAGATCATTTATTGTAGAGATTTGGACAGGCCGTAACAACAGCATAAATGTCCGACGTCTTTTAGCTCACCTGGTGCGACGTCGACTCGTACCCCGTGTGCGCTCTAGAGACTATAGTGCGAATGACACTATAGTCTCTAGAGCGCACACAAGGTAGAAGCATGATTTATTGCTTGTAAAACTTGATCAGAATGTTTGTCTTGAAAGTGTCTAGGAAAGTTTGAAAAGTGTTCACTCAGGTCAATAAATCAAACCAAGAAACACTTTTGTGTCTATTTTAAGCCTTTTCTTTTACAAAAAGAAATGAAAATTGGCCAAACTATTTGTCTCACCTTTTAGCTCACCTTGCTACACATTGCTGCTTACGATGAGCTTTTGTGATCGTGCTGTGCCCGGCCTCCGGCTTAAGGCATCCGTCGTGCGTCATATTGTTCGTTGTGCGTCCTAAACTTTCACTTTATGTACACTTTAGAGGTTTGTAGACTTTGTAATCATGTTTAGCTTGGTGATATCTTAGAAGTAAAATTTTGTCACGATGGTATCTCAGACGGGTTCAAAAATAGGTCATGCCGGGGCCAAAAACTTGGTCACTAGATCATATGTTTGAAAAACCTTACGTAGACTCTTGCACATCAGTCAGAATGTTTGACTTGATAATATTTGGACCAAATTTGATGATAACTTTTTAGGCTTCTCTTGATGTCATGTCGATGGAGCTGTAAATGTATCTTGACAGGTTAAAAAGTAGGGTAAAAAATTAGGTCATTTGCTCAAAGCTTTGAAAAAAACTTGTGTTCACTCTAGGGGCCGATAATATCTCGGACGTGTTTGAAAATAGGTCACGACGGGTCAAAAACTTTGTAACTAGGCCACATTATTGAAAAAAAAATATATTGTGTACACTCGGGAGGTCATATTTTCGGTCAAAATCTCATTGAAGTTTATCAGAAAGTTTGTTTTGATTATCTTTCATATGAGATCGAAAACGGGTCACCTCTAATTGTGAACTATGTCACATGTTCAAAATTTTGAAAACCCTTGTGTACACCTAGAGTTAACATTTTTAGTTCAATACTTTAAAAAATTCTCCAGAATATTTATGATGATATTTTTGATGTGTTTGAAAATGGATAACAAACTGTCAATAGAGTCAAACATGTAACTTTGAAAATTTTGTATACACTCTAGAGGCAACATTGTTTTCGATCCTAATCAGAATTAGTCAGAATATTTAGTTTAAGAATATCTAGAACAGGATTGAAAATTGGTCACATTAGGTTAAAAGGTAGGTCACTGGTACAAAAACCGTGTGTACACTCTCGAGCCTATATTTTCGGTCGACAGCTCATGGCATTGTATGCACTCAGTGGGTCAAGGCTTCCATTCAAAGCTGTTTTCTTGATAATATTTTTGATGAAATTGAAGGTGGCGAACAGCTGTTACGGTAATTCTTTTTTGTGAATTATTGAAAGGAAAAACTTGCATGCGCTTCTGAAGCTGCATTTTCAGTCCATGCTCATAAATGCTGAATGTACTTATATTTGAAATGATATGTAAATAGGTCACCTTTTGTCAAAATGTAGGTCATTATGTCAAAATATTTTATGTACTTTAGAAGCTATATCTCCTGCAAAATACTTCGTCTTCTTGATGGTATCTCAGAATAGATCTATACCAATTTAAAGTCATTTGCAGCGCATTGTGAACGGAACTTGTGGAGTCTAATTTTACATGAACTGTGCCCCATCACGCAAAAAAGGACCATCAGGGAATTCTGTACATCAACTAGATGAATACAGATTAACGATAGTGCAGGTCAGATTAAATTGATAACCCAAATGTGATTGTATAAGAAGGTATACAATGACCACTTTTTACACAGAAAATGTCATTAGAGCGAAAAGTGTCACCCCTGGTCAGCCTGCGCATTTCGCGCAGTCTGACCAGGGTTGACACTTTTTGCCGTTCCCAGAAGGTTCCTTTTTGTATGATGGGTCACATCTTCTTTGCACTTATTTCCTCAAAGCTGCAAAGCCACAAGTGAGCGAACGAAGATAGTCTTTCTTACTTATACGTACTTGCCACTGTATCTTGGGTACGATTCACGTCCAATCTCGTGTTCGTTTTCTGTTGAGGAAAAGGAAAACATGCTGTAATCTGTAGACCAATAATCAATTTAGAAAAGGAGACATTTCCTCCATTCCAAAGAAATTCATTTATTGCAAATACTAAGACCACTTTGCGAAAACTTTTTCCTCTGTATAGAGTGATATTAATCTAAATTGTCTGCAAAAATAACTAAAGTTTTTTCCTCAAAACTTTAGTTTGCAAAGTTTCATTTGTTGCACAGTCTCACGTGTATCTCGCAGTCTTTGTAAAACAAAACTTGTTTTATTATACGAGCTCAAGCTGTTAAAGTGACTGAGTAAAAAAAGGGTGATTCTACTTATTTCGAATAGCTTAATTGCAGGAAACGCTTAAAAGAACAATTATTTTTGTCGTGAAGCTATAGATTCCAATCTCAGTACAAATAAGCCACGCTCTCTGTAGAGGTTTATGCATCTACAAAAAAATACTACTGCCAGGCCAGCCTTAGCAGTCCGGGTCAAAGATATTTTTTTAACTCTTAACCCGCTAAATAACTATGCTGAGTATATTTAAAAACGCACACCTTCGTTTCAAATTAACATCTTGGCCAAAAATGAATCCATGACAAAGAAAAATCACTATGTCAAATTGCCATATTTAATGTCTCAGTGCCCAAAATTTCATAAAAATCAAATAAATAAATCGTCTGAAATCAAAGCTTGTACTTGTATGGTCAAAATATGAATTTCACAAAGTTAATAATGTTACCACTGAAAAAGTAAGTTTAATATTGGCATCGCCAACTCATAGACTACTCCTTGACCACTATACACTTCTGTGGAATATCGTTCCACTCTAGAATCAGTGCCTAACGGCAGTTTGATCTCATTTTGAGGTTGATGATTTAACATAAGATTAGTACACACACTTAAAGAATCTAAAGTGTTTGTCGTAGCCAGACTCATTATTAACTTCGTACATTTCAATTTTTGACCACACAAACTCAGGCTTTCGATTTGAGATGAATTATTCATTTGACTTTAATGAAATTTTGGGCACTGGGCAATTAAATATAGACATTTTACATAAAGAATTTTCATTGTCATGGATTCATTTTTGTCTGAGATATTAATTCAAAAACCAAGGTGTGCGTTTTTAAATGTACTCAGTATACGTAGAACATTATTATTATTTTTTTAATTTCTGTTTTGAAAACGCAAATATTGATATTTTAATGTTTTGTTTCGAGGAATAATATCTCCTTCTCGGACAGTGTACGTTCAAGATCAGACTGCACGTTCTGTGCAGTCTGATCTTGATCTACGCTGTCCGCAAAAGGTCAGTAAGTCGCACGTAGCAGCTTAAGTGTTAGTGTTATGCCCGTCAAAGGACCCAGTCGATATTTCAAACCATTTCAAACCGTCGCAAACAACTTTCATTACTCAAAGAGGACGCAAAAACACTGGGTCGTTTAGTGAAGCTTTAATTGTAAATATGAATAGAGTCTGTACGGTAATAGATTAATTTAGGAATAAAGATGATATGTACTGAGTGAACGTCTCGAAGGTAGGATCAGGGAGTGAAAATTATCTCCACTTGATTATGATAGTGATAAGATAAAATTTACCAAGTAACTTGAGCTGTTTATTTGGTGACACACAACGCGGACTGAAGTGCCTCCAGGTCGTAGTGTAATTTCAAGTTCGAAATCACACTCTTGCTTTCCTGTTTTATAAAAAGAAAATGCAATGGCAGGTCTTGCTTTCAAGACTTCATTTAGACGTTAGTGCAATTCGCTGTTTATTGTGAAGTTTTTAAGATTATCAAAGCGTTGAGAACACTGAAGTGGTATTTGTACAGAAAGCCATTTCGTAGAATCAATAATTTTAAAGAAAAAGAAATATTATGTAAATATTGGCTTTAAAGTCAACCTACTAAGCAAATAATTACCTTTTCGGTTGAGGAGGCAGTGCTCGTGAAAAAGTTAGGATTATTTGTGTTGGTGGCCTCCCTTTTATCATATGGAGGAGTCAGGTGTAACGTCTGTTTACAGTAGGATGCATGATGGGTAGATAGAGAAACCATGTAAATATATATCGAATAAAATTAGGTTTGTATCTGAAAACTATGATTTTGAAATATCTTTGGCCGTTAACATTAAATTTCCAACATTACAATCAATTAATTTGATCTGTAAAAATCCATGCCCAGTCAAATGAAGTAGCGCGCAATCATTGGATCAACAAGCCATGGGACGAATGGACCAAGCGATTCTGTAGAGAAAATTTATATCATTGCGATTATAGAAGGCTATGAGTAAATGAAGCTATTTTCAATAAATAAAATAGTATTTTGATATGTCATTTCCAATTACATACCAGAGTTCTACCAAAAAAACTCATTTGCCTGAGAAAAAATGAATTTATTTCGGTTTATTTCCTTCGGCTTTGCACAAAATACGACTCATGTTGTTCAAAATTCAGTATTGAAATCATGGTGGAATTGTCTTAGACAAATACAAAGAAAAAAGGAACATTCGGGGAGGGCCTTTTTCTGTTGCCATATTTAGATATAGATATCTTTTAGGTGATGTGTATTTTTTTAAAAAAGATATTTTCTATTTCACTTCTTGAGTAGACCATTAGATATTTCTAGCAACAAACAGCAAAGCTAAGAAGTGTCCAATGAAATTACAGGAAGCGATCAAAAGTAGTAACTTTTCAGTCTTTTTTCAATGTAGAAAAAAACGGTAGTCTGACACCGTTTTGCTCTATCCTTTTATGTCGGCAGTCAGGAATTAGGCAGAACTTGACCTATCATTTATTGAGCCTGTACTTCCCTGAATGGCGAAAAATTACCATATTGTCTGATAAATGCCATTTATAGCGCAACTAGCATTACCGTTTTTCTTAACCCTCGTCGCTAAAAAAAAATCCTGTAACAGCGACCCTGAAAGGAATATTTTCTCCAATACCACAAAAATGTTTTCTTTCGTTTTTTTTTTTTTTTTTTCCAGGAGGAGACTCCTTCATGCATGGCTTCAAATACAGTACCTAACACTCTTTCATGTATGATTTCAACCGCTAACTCTTTAATTACTTCGATATATCATCAGTCATTGGTGTATTAGCCACTGATATCGCACAACTTATCCTTCTATTTCTCTTATACCGTTATTTCGCATTGACTAACTATTTCAACACACCATCTATCTGCTCTAGCTCGCAATTCACTCCTCATGCACTTTACAATTTAGACCCTAATTTAATGTCCTAGATCTCTCATTCACAAACTCACTTACTTTAACCACACCCTTATTCGTTACGGCCTTTTGCCTCATCCATATACTCATTTACTGCGCTTTATCTCTTATTCAATTACTGATATACCTAACCACTTGACACATTGTTTACTGTGCCTTTCCCTCTGTCGCTAGTCCATTTTACTGACCACTTATCAACTCATTCACGACGCGTTATCTCTTATTCACTTACTCGTCTGGTAAGACAGTTATCCTCTTATATACAGCGACTTATCGGCCATTTATAGATTTATTCACTTGGCCATTGTTCCTCTCATTCATAACGCATTTTGTCACTTTTTTTTTAGCTCATTCGCATCAGAATGACCCGGGTCAATATTTTACGTAGAGTAATGACCCTGTGGGGTCATTTCTCTACAAAGAATAATGCCTCTCTTGGGCCGTTCCTCTGCGTAGAAAAATGACCTATGGGTCATTTTGTAGGTGAGGGTCATTTCTCTGCATTACACCGGCCCATCCTAAATGAATGCAAACAGCAATATAAACCAACCTAAATGGCCGAAATCAAATCTGAACCCGAAATACACTAATTCAATCCGCGGTCAAGAGTCGTCGTAAAACACCATGGAATTCAGTAATGAAACACCCTTGATATTTGTTGTTCGGGCACTGGTTGCCTCAGAAATAAAGCATTTCTCATCGCACAATTATTATTTTCCTCAATCAGAACTAGTTCACAGTTCATTTTTTTCACACTGCCACAAAAGCCCTTCTATCTCTACCCCCAATCAGATAAGTGCCGCTCAATGTATTCAAGTTTATTGCCAGGGTCTGTAATTACTTCAGCAACTTTCTCTTATCTAATTTTCTGTTTCCTTTATTTTGTTATGCTTCTTCGTAAATAAGTGTGCCAAAGAAAGTCGGCTTTCTGGTACATACTGATCTTAATTTGTATGAATCTAGGTATGTTTGTGATCTGTCCGTTTGTCCTCATCTCTGACCGTATTTGCGCCCCCTCCCTTTCTCTCTCTCTTTCTCTCTCTCTCTCTCTCTCTCTCTCTCTCTCTCTCTCTCTCACCATAGCCCCATATTTTCCATGCAAAAACCCTCAGGCTGTTGAGGGCTATTCACTGACGTTTTGCGAGCCCTGTAGATCAAGATCAGGCTGCACAGAATGGAGATATTTTTCTCCAAATATAAGTTTGAGATTGCATTATTCGCCTTTTTTCTATTGGCTTGACAGTTTCATTTTATTCATCTATAGAAGAATTGTGTTTATACTGTTTCAGTCCATTACGTTAAACATGATTATCATAGTTACTTGTCATTTATTTCATTTATGAATTATATCAGGTGGCATCAACTCATGAAATACCATAGTACATCAAAGCGCAATTATACATTAACTCAAATATTCCTTCAGCCACCAACATCGAAGCTTTAGAACGGAAGTAAACTGACTTTTTTTTTCAGTACAGATATTTAATACAAGCAATTCGTTGAAGGAAACAATCGATTGTAAGCAGGTGCTCTTTTTCAACGATATTTCCAAATGTTTCTAGCGGAGGTGCATATCTGGTTGCATATCTGTAATGATTGGCTACTTTTCATTTCGTATTTTGTTTGTGTAGGAAAGATAAAGCGTTGGTCAGAAATTTACGAGGTCAGATGGTACGTCTTCGATCCTATACGTCTAAGGGAGATTCCTTGTTGTTTTCGAAGTATTTATGACTGTTATTGTCATATTTTAAACTGTATAACACGTTTTCCCATTTAAAAACGGAACGATTTCCCGAAGACGTGACACTTTCTTGACTCTTATCTTCTTTTCTTCACGTCAACAAGCATAAACTAAGAACATAAGACAAATGGCTTTAAACACGTTTTCCAACGACGAAATTCTAGGATTGCAGTTGCAAACGACCAAATAGAACGTACGAAATGGTTTGTTTTCACTTCTTCGTGGTTCAAAACATTGCTGAAGTAGGGATATGAAGGTTATCTTCTATGGAGTTAAAACATTTTGAGAAAAGTAGACAATGCTATTTATCAACATTTTTCCCTTTCCTGAAACGTTTTCAAGAGCATCGTTCCTTCGGGGTTTTGATACACGAGGCTGTCTGGTAAAATGGTCGGAACAAGTTTGATAATAGAAAACTCATTCATTGCTAACCATTTATCAATTTCTACAATGTCTACGATGCTTCTCAACCTTTTTCCGACATTATAATAATCGTCCGTATCATACTTTGTTTTTCTGCTGTCTTCAATTTGTTGCTGCCCAAATCTATCTCTATAAAGTCTACGAGGAAACAGGTCGGTTCTTAATTACATACTGTAGGTGCTTTCACAGAATTGATATGTCAATATCAGACTAGAGGGAAAGTGCAACCTGACTTTGTGTTACTAATCAGGCACTATTAGAGATATTTCACCTGAAAACAACGGATTACTGAAAAGGGAAATGTGTAGATGTACTGTACGGACTGAATACAGCTGTTTTGTCTTCTCTGCGATTCTAGAAAGGGGTAAGAAAAAGAGTACAATGTTCTGGAGAAAACAAAACGTCACATTGAATTCTACTCTGTTCTTGATGTAATCAGGTCTTATCTGAATATCGGTTTAACCCTTCACCAAACAACCCCTGGTTTTAACGACTCGGAGGAAGAAGCGTTCTGAAAATATTGTGGGAACACGAGAAAATGCTGGTTCCCAGCATTTTCTCGTGTTCTCACAATTTTTTATATTCTTATATTCTTATAAAGTAAAGTTTCAATTTTTGAGTCAGAATTCATTTGGTGTCTGCAAATGCTTCCAATTTGGACAAGTCTAAAACTTTGTCGTTTGGTAAAGGGATAAGGATAGAAGATTCGACACGACATCGTTAGGCTTTCGTTTTCTTACTATGAAGATGTTTCTACTTCTGTGTGCTTTTTTTCTCTCAAAGTTAAATTCTTTAACAAAAAATATCAGCAATTCTTTGGGAAATTATGGGTAAACACCTAACCACTCAATGACGCCTTTTAACCCTTTACCCCATAAGGCATTTCTATGGTATCCCTAATTGACTCTAAATAACAGCAAAGATAAAGCTGTTTCCTATCTGTATATGACACCTTTTGATAGCATAGAAAACACTATGACAAAAGGTGAAATTGCTCGTCAATTTTGCCACAAGGTTTTCCATGTCTCCTACAAGCAATGCGTAGAAATCAGTATCTATGGAGTAAAGGGTTAACACCAATGAGGAAGAAACCATTTGAAGGCATTTTCTCCTTTTTCCTCGCAATGTTTTCTATCCTATCAAGGTCAAATTCCATTATTTGAGTCACATTTAAGTGTCGTCTGCAGATGCTTTCAATTTGGACAAGGCTAACATTTTGTCGTCTGGTAAAGGGTTAAATGCATCTGGCACCAGTATTTACCAGGTCAGCCTATTTTTTTTTCAATTTTCTTCATGTAAAATCGTCGGTTTATTTCAAAAACCTCATAAGTGCAGCTTGTTTCAAGCAGCAGTTACGAGGTTTTCGAAGTAAGCCGACGAAATTACCTCATGAGTTAATCGGTTGTCCGATAAATGGATTTTACAGATCCATAATCATTGAAGACTTGCTCTATAATGGCCTGCAACAAGCAAAAATGGGCATTCGTACATTTGCGTAAAATGTCATCTTATATCACTCAGCGCAGTGTGCGCAGGCTTATCTGAGACGACACTTTCTTTTTTTTATGTAATTTTCAGTTGGTGAATAAGATCTCAGAGCTACCAGAATACAAAATGGGCGCAGTTTTGTAAAGATCTACAAACACATAAAGATATTTGTCTCTTGAGTCAGATTAGTTAAGGTTTTACATATTTCATAAAAATGACTTTATTAGAGACACAAAACCTTGACATTTTATAGTCTATCACAGAAAATGTCAAATTGTTGATACTATTAGAATGCCTTTTTGATAAATACGGAGAAATTTGTCTGTAAAAAAAGTTTGTTCTACGGATCCAAACTACCATTGATAGAAATTTTAGTCTGGAGAATAGACCTTACGATTAAGTCTTTATGTTATCAGACAAATTTTCCACTAATCAAAATTTAAACAATTTTCAGACGACAGATCGAATTAGGCTCAAATCATTGGATATTTCTTAAAGAGTATAAAAAATCATAAAGAAAGAAAAAAATGCTAGGTACAAGCATTATCATTTCCCAAGAATTTCAAAAAAAGATGTTCTTAAAAAGACAGAACTGCTTGGTGAAATGTTAAAAAAGACGAGGACCGTTTTGATAATCAAATTCAATCGAATGCCAAACAGGGTGGATTACAGATCATAGAGCAGGTTCCATGTTGCTTAAATTACCAGGCTCAATTTTTTAGCCGTAAACGATTGGTTGCTTGTATGTTTTTACTCCTCTTTCACCAATTTTGCAATTACCCGTCAAAGGATCGTTTACTCCTGTCGTTGAGTTCTGAATTTCATGACAGGCAATCTGAATGGCGTTGGCAAAACGCCTCGATCAATAAAACGGAGGGAACATCTTAGTAACTCAAAGTGACATAAAATATCATCAATGAAATGGATAAAACGTCTCGGATAAGCCAATGAACAGAAAATCTCAGTCAATCAAAGGTACGGAACGTCTCCGTCGATCAAAGCGACAGAACATCTTTCACAATCAAAAACACAAAATGTCTTGGTCGATCAAAGCAACAGGACATCTTTGACAATAAAACAGACAAAACATTTCGGTCATCAAAAGGACAGAACATTTTGGACAATCAAATGCACAACATCTGGAACGAACATACCATCTCAGTTAATTCATCTCGGATAATCAAATAGACAAAATGTCTCAGCCAATGAAATGGACAAAACATTTCGGAATATTAAATGGACAGTATGTCTCAGTCACTTATAGGGACAAGTCGTCTCGATCAATCAAATGGACAGAACGTCTCGGTCAATCAAATCGACAGAATGTCTCGGTCAATCACAGGGACAGATCGTCTCAGTCAATCATAGGGACAGATCGTCTCGGTCAATCAAATGGACAGATCGTCTCTGTCAATCATAGGGACAGATCGTCTCGGTCAATCAAATGGACAGAACGTCTCGGTCAATCAAATCGACAGAACGTCTCGATCAGTCAAAGGGACAGAGCATCTCGTTCAATCATAGGGACAGAATGTCTCGGTCAGTCAAATCGATAGAACGTCTCGGTCAATCATACCAACAGAACGTCCCGGCCAATAAAATGTCTCGGTCAACCAAATGGACAGAACGTCTCGGTCAACCGAATAGACAGAACGTCTCGGTCAATAAAATGGACAGAACGTCGCAGTCCATCAAATGGACAGAACGTCTCGGTTAATAAAATGGACAGAGAACGTCTTGGTCAATCAAATGGACAGAACGTCTCGATCAGTCAAATGGACGGATCGTCTCTGTCAATTAAAGGGACAGAACTTTACGATCAGTTAAATGGACAGAACGTCTCGGTCAGTCAAAGAGACAGAACGTGTAGGTCAATCAAATCGGCAGAACCTCTCGGTCAATCAAATGAACAGAAAGTCTCAGTCAATCAAATCGACAGAACGTTTCGGTCAATCAAGGGACAGAACGTCTCGATCAGTCAAATGGACGGATTGTCTCTGTCAATCATAGTGATAGAACGTCTCGGTCAAATGAATGGACAAAACGTTTCGATCAGTCAAATGGACCGATCGTCTCTGACAAAAAAATCTATAGAAAAGCTGGGTCAATAAAAGGGACAGATCATCTCTGATTATCAAATTGTCAATCAAAGGGACAGAACGTGTCGTTCTCTCAAAGGAACAGAAGGTCTCAGTCTAACAATAGGACAGAACGTCCCAGTCAATCAAATGGACATAACATCTCTGTCCATTAGACGGACATAATGCCTTGGTTAATCAGATGGATAGAACATCATGGTAAATCAAAGGGACAAAAAGTCTCGGTGAATTAAATGGACAGAACATCTCGGTCAAGTTAATGGGCATAATATCTCGGTCAAGCAAATGGACAAAATAGCTCGGTCTATCAAATGGACAGAGCATCTTGATCAATCATATGGACTGTGCCTCAGTGAATGAACCTGATAAAATGTCTCAGCCTATCACATACACAGAACGTCACAGCTCATTAAATGGACAGAACAGCTGGGTCAATCAAAAGGGCATAAAGTCTCAGTCAATCAAAAGAGCAACTTTTCGTTCAATCAATTAAACAGAACATCTAAGTCATTCAAATGGACATATAAGTTTAGCCAATCAAAAGGATAAAAACGTCTCGGTCAGTCAATTAAACAGAACTTCTCAGTCAATATAATGGATAGTCAGTGAAAAAGATATAACGTCTCGGTCAATCAAGTCAATAGAACATCTCAGTCAATATAATGGATAGTCAGTCAAAAGGATAAAACGTCTCGGTCAATCCACTCAACAGAACATCTCAGAATCCTGGGATGTTCAAAGGTACAGAACATCTCAGTCAATCAAAGTGACAGAACGTCTCGGTCTAGATGTCAATTGGACATAACATCTTGGTCAATCAAAGGGACAGAACGGCTCGGACAATCAAACAGACAGAATATCTCGGACAAGCAAATAAAGAAATCGTCTTGATCAATCAAATGAACAAAACATCTGTCAAATGCACAGAACTAATCGGATGATCAAGGTAAAGAACATCTATTTAATAAAACGGACAGAACGTTTCGGCTATCAAATGAACAGAAAATCTCAATAAATTAAATTGCCTTAACATTTTGATCAATCAAATGTTAACACGTCTCCGTCATTCAAACGTACAAAACGTTTCGGTCAATCAAACAAACAAAACGCCTCTGTCAATCAATGAACAAAACGCTTCGGTCCATCAAATGGACACGGTGTTTTGGTCAGTCAAATCTTTTGGTCAAATCAAATGGAAAAAATGTCTCTGTCAATCAAATGGACAAAACTCTCGGGTGTATAACATGAAAAGAATGTCACAGTTAATAAAAGGGACATAAAATCTTTATCATTTAAATGGATAAACCGATAGCTCAGTCCAATTAACAGAACATCTCAGGCACTCAAAAGTACAGAACGTCTCGGTCAATCTAATGGACAAAACCTTCCGGTCTATCAAATGGACAGAACGTCCTAGTCAACCAAATGTACAGAATACCTCTGTCAATCAATAGACAAAACCTTTCGGTCTATGAAATGAAAATGTCTTGGTCAATCAAATAGACAGAACGTCTTGGTCAATCAAATGGACCGAACGTCTTGGTCAATCAGATGTCTAGTCACTTACAGTTGCGCTTATAGTTACATTCAGTTAGAATTACATTCAGAATTGTCGGAAAAACATAGTCCCTTGTTTCCCTATTTCATGAATCTGTTTAACGAATCCTGTTCTTCAACGGTTAGACGAAACTCGACAAAGAGTCAGTAGATTTTAGAGATATGTTTCATTACACGTCCTTGTAGCCCTTTTTCTCTCATGTTTGGAAGTCTTTAAATGCTTTTCTTATCCAAAGCCAATGCACTTTCTCTTTCTCTGTTTCTCTGTCTCTTTCTGTCTTTGTCTCTCTCTGTCTCTCTCTCTCATTTTGGTTTATTTTAATCATGCATTTATGTATTCAAAAGAAATATCGTTCTATTGCCATAAATTGTAAATCTGTTGACATTTACGATAGACGAACAGTTACGGTCACGTGTACTGATGTTACTGGTGCCAAACAATTCTCGTGTTTAACAATTGCAAGTAAAACACTTTTGAATACATTGTGGAAAAAGAAGAAATGCTGGAGACCAGATTTTTTATCTTTTTCCAATAATATTCCAATTTCATTCAAAAACAAAATTAATGTCATGACATTCGCAACATTTGATTTATGGTCAGGAAATACTTTGAAAATAAACAGGTCTAGAATTAGTTGCGTGGTAGTTAAGTACTACAAAATGGCATGACAGGATTGCGAAGCCACAAAAATAAGATCAATGGGGAAAACGTGATACAATATAATGATTTTCAAATGAAACAAATTAAGGCTATCTGACCACTCGGTTAGCCTCTGTTTAGAGCCGAGTAATAAAAACGGTTGAGCCATGCAAGGGGAGAAGGGGGCCCGCTTTGTGTATATACGAAAAGTATCGACCTGGGAAAGCCTGCGCAGTCAGCACAGGCTTACCCTGGTCGAAATGTTTTACTATTGGTCAATTTTCTGCATGTCCAAAGACCAGTTTACCTCATGATTCAGTCGGTTGTTAAACAGAATGTACTTTATTTCATGCTTTCCGGTAGGATATAGCGAAATAGCAGTGAAAATATTTTTCGATCTTACACTGGTACCACCAGTGAAAATACCGATTTTCACGTTCTTGTTGCCTAGGTAAATTGCTCGTGCCTAACGACCAGATGGGAAATATGACGCCATATACCTTACATTTCTCGCGTTTGACGTAACGTTGCTATGCAGGAGGGGTACGCCACGGGGAATAAGGGAAAAGAACTGTACTGAATTTTGATAAAGATCCTCTCAGAAAGGGTAAAAAGCATGAAATAAATAGATTTTTTTTTCGGTGAAAGATCGAAATTTATTTCATCTCGTGAACAACATCGGTAATATATTCACTCGTGGCGCAACACAATCGCAGCCGAGAGTGAAAATATTACCGATGGTGTTCACGAGATGAAATAATTTTCGATCTTTCCGCGAAAAAAACAAATATCCTCTATTTATTTACCATGATTATGTGATGACTTGCATGGTATCATGCATTTAGATGCTTAAAGTCCGCTTTTGCTCAGCTCATTTAATCACGGACTAAGCCTTATTCATTTAAGAAATAATCTTCTTTCTATCGTGGTATATCGTTGAATAAACCACAGTTGTGAGTTATGAGGCGCAATAAATAATCCACGAGGGCGATAGCCCGAGTGGGTTATTCATTGCGCCTCATAACTCACAACGTGGTTTATTGAACGATATACCACGATAGACAGAAGATTATTTCGATTCTAACATGGCCAATTCTTAATTAAAGGAAAACAAGTTCAAACTAAGAGTAAAAATGCGGATGAAGATTATGTTCCATTGAATAACTCACTCACTGAATAACGTCACTCGGTGTAGGATGACGTCACTCTACATGGATTGTCGCAGATTCTACCACGTTTTATTTGCACTGTGTTTATAGAGCCAAAGTCGCGTGTCATGTTAGAATATGGTATAACTTTGGTTTACTTCAAAAACCTCGTGACTACAGCTTGAAACAATCTGTAGTTACGAGGTTACTATACACATGTGACTAAATTTAAACTTTCAATACCATGTTTATAACCCTAATATTATTGCAACAAAGTTATGTTTGGGGGAATAATATTTCCTTATCGGACAGTGTAGATCAAAGGTCAGACTGCACGTTCTATACTGTCTGATCTTGATCTACACTCTCCGCAAAAGGATCAGCTAGTCGCTCTTAGCAGTCAAAGGGTTAATGCATATTCGTGATACATTTTTCCAAGTAAGTTATCACATTATAACGAATACCTAGAACACACTTTGTCTATCAACCAGCAGAATAATGAGGTAGGGTAGTACTTTGAAACGTCATATTTATCCATTGCCAGATATCACTCAAACTCTTATTTCATGCTTTCCGGTAGGATATCGAGAAATAGCGTGAAAATATTTTTCGATCTAACACCGGTACCACCAGTGAAAATACCGATCTTCACGTTCTTTTTGCCTAAGTAAATTGCGCGTGCCTAACAACCAGATGGGAAATATGACGTCATATACCTTACATTTCTCGCGCTTGACGTAACGTTGCTATGCAGGAGCGGTACGCGTCGGGGGATAAGGGAAAAGAACTGTACTGAATTTTGATAAAGCTCCTCCCAGAAAGCAAATGTTTGGACACATGGATCGCTATTTTTTTGGCAGAAGAATTAAAACCCATTTTCACAGCCTCTCTTTTTTTTTTCCTCTAAGATTGATTCGAGTGTCTTGTAATTATTTTTTAATTCTACCGCCATTTCATTTATTTGGCTTCTCTTACTTTACTCTTAGTGCATTTAGGGCAAGATAAAGCACTTTCGCGGTAAAAATAGATCTGCGAGTATCTAATCATGCATTAAAAGAAAATTAAAGTATTTGTGTGGTGTTTTATGAAAATGTGGCAGAATACATCTGCAAAAAGGATTGATTCATATAAGCGTGCAGGGTCCCTAGTATACTACTCAAACTTTGATAGGGATCACTCACATATTTCTGTATGGGTTTATTATTATGTTACAACAGTTTTACATAAACTGTTTACCATACTATAAAATTCTCGATTTGTCCAAGTTGAAAGCATTTGCTGACCAAAACCTATATGCCACGTGCACTGTGCTGTCTGTCATAGGGTATAAAACATCGCTGGAAAAGGAGAAAATCCTGGTATCCAGCATTTTCTCTTTTTCCAACAATGTTTTACAAAGGCTTCTTTCTCAGTGTCTTTGACAGTCGGCATTGTGAGGTTAAGGCTTAAAGATCCATTTCCGCTGGTTATTTTATTGATCAGTGTGGCAATGTAACATTATTATTGTAAAACAATACATGATACATGCCACATATATATATATATTTAGGGTGAATCTTTTTGGGCGATCCCTAGCAAATTTTGAGTAGTATATTATTTAACCCATAGGCTGCTAGGCGCGAGCGACTCGCTGACCTTCTGCGGACAGTGTAGATCAAGAACAGACTGCACAGAACGTGCATTCTGATCTAAGATCTAAACAGTCGGATGAAGAGATACTTTTCTCCCAAGAAATACCACATTTAATTATAAAAACTATGGGTTAAACTAGATAGTTAAATGTTTGATTCCATTTGTTTATCAGGTTTGGGGTTAAAGAAGCAAATTTTGAGTGTTCCTGTGGAGCTTGCTTAACGAAAAGCGGAATATTTAGTAGTTGTACGGTCAGGTGGCTGGGGACTTGGAAACTTGTTCACGGCTGTGGTGAATCATGTCGCCCCAAGCCTATCAGGTGGCAGGGGGCTTGGAAACTTGTTCACGGCTGTGGTGATTCATGTCGTCCCTAGCCTTCCAGGTGGCAGGGGACTTGGAAACTTGTTCACGGCTTTGGTGAATCATGTCGCCCCAAGTCTTCGTTTCGGGGCAACATGATTCACCACAGCCGTGAACAAGTTTCCAAGTCCCCTGCCACCTGACCGTACGACGAATTTATTATACTGCAAAGTTTTCTTTAAAAGCCCGTTAAGTCAAATTTTCCTGTATTATAATCTCACGAATCGAGTATGCTGACGAAATAGAAGTTCCCTTCCGAGTGCCCCAATTCAATGAAAACTGACGTCACTGGAAACTGACGTCACTTAAACTTGCAGTTTGGTGCATAAACGTGCAGTCTTGTGATTGATCGACGCCGCCATTTTGGATGTTGTGTTGCTCGTGCAGTGATGTCTACGGGGCACTCAAAAGGGAAACTGGCTTTACGTGGTTTTTGCCAGGGGACATGATATATTATGTTCCCGGCATGTTAACCAATCAGGTCACGAGAAATTTCTTTGTAGTATAATAAAGATCTACGTATAATGTCAGAGGTCTGCTTATATAGCTGATGTTTCAAACTATGCCTAAATGGGGTATTTTCGAAAACAAACGTAATGTGACCCATCACGGAAAAAAGGACCATCTGGGAATTCTGTACATCAATTAGATGAAAACAGATCAACGATAGTGCAGGTCAGTTTAAATTGATAATTAAAAAATGATTCCATAACAAGGAACAATGACCACTTTTCATACAGAAAATGTCATTATTAAAGCGAAAAGTGTCAACCCTGGTCAGACTGCGCGAATTGCGCAGTCTGACCAGGGTTGACACTTTTCGAAGTTCTCAGAAGGTCGCGAATTGCGCAGTCTGACCAAGGTTGACACTTTTCGCAGTTCCCAGAAGGTCCCTTTTTGCGTGATGGGCCACATATGCACACAATTAAATTGGGTTTTACGTTTTATGCAAATTAACCGGGTTGTTATACGTTTCTGGTGCACTGCCATTAACCTTTCTAAGACGTTAATGTTTATAAGCTTTATCCATAAAAGCGTTGGCAGACGGTAAATAAGAGATGGCTAAAACTGTGGAATGTTTGTCTAAGCGGGCAGAAAACACTAATGTAGAACGAGAAAGTTCTGTTTTCTAGCATTTTCTCTTTTTTTCTTTCACATGTCTTTTTCAAAAAATCTTTTCCTCTTTGTTGTAAAAACTCTAGAATTGTTTAAGTAAGGGTGGAGGCCTGGTATTGATTTCTCAATTTCTACCGCATACAAGAAACTTCATCCTGTTAATCAAATGTAAAGATTATTATTGCCTTTGTAAAAAATATCGTGCCTTAAGGATAAAACGCAAATGCAGTTTCAAGTGAGCGCAGACTAACATGAAACCCCTAAAAAAACGAAACAGTATAACAAATGCAGAAATCCAAACAGGCAATAGTTTCAACTGTTACAACTTTTCTTTCCGCGAAGACTTTAAAATGCATAGAAATAAAGGAAAGACTTACGACAGCCACAAAACAGCCCAATTTCCATTAAGATAAGTGCCCCTCACTGTATTCAAGTTTATGGTCGAGGATCGTAATTGCAAAAAAGGGAGATTCTTTCGTTTGCCTTTGTTTTTGCCGCAGGAAAAATAAGAGTATAAATTTGTTTGGTCATGAAATGTTGATCTCTCCTATCCTCATTCATTCTTCTTGTTCTTGTTCTTCTTCTTCCTCGTTGTTCTTCCTGGTTCCTAAGTCTTCTTGGTTCTTCTTTTTTCTCGGCTTTTTCGGCTTTCGGCTTTCGGCTCTCTCTCTCTCTCTCTCTCTCTCTCTCTCTCTGTCTCTCTATCGCTCGCTCGCTTTAAATGATCAGTACTGTCGATATCACAGGCAGCAACAGAGGGCAGAAAAAAATTATAGCTTTTTACCTGTGTGACTGCTCCACAAATTTTCGTCATGAAGCTATGAAAGACTTGAATTTCTACTCACAAGTCAATAAAATTCTCAAAGAATTCCAAATATCCATGGAGAGCAGTTTCTGATCGGCTAAGCCGAATGGTCTAGCCATTTAGAAATTGTGTTACATTCGACATTTACAACTAGGCTGAATGTTGTTTTTTTTTTCGGAATAGTTGTTGATTACCCTACAGGTAGTAATCTTTTAATTAGACTTCTAAATCATACGCCATGCTCTGGCAAAAGGCAGCTTAATGCATCTCTGTATTACATCGTACCGAGGAAGCCATCAAATAATTCGGGATCCATAAAACTCACTCTGTCTAACAACCGACTTAAGCATGATATAGACTGGTCCTTTGACATGGAGAAAATTTACCGATAGCAAAAAGTTTCGACCCAGGTCAGCCTGCGCGGACTGCGCAGGCTGACATGGGTTGAACCTTTTTGCAGATGTATTAAGCTCTTTTTTCTCAGAGTATACTTAGATCATACCAGATCAGTTGGTTGGTTGTATTGGGGTTTAACGCCACTTTAACAACTAAGGTCATATCATGGCGGTCGTTGACGCACTTGTGTTTCCTGGCTTTCTCACACCAGTACTAACACAACTTTCTTTCCAAAGCCACCGACTACTTTACTCGCATTCTTCAGCAGAGAGGCAAAAATACACCGAAAAGAAAGTTTGCCTTAACCGGGTATCGAACTCACAACCACTTGCACCAGATCATGAGTCCAACACGCTCACCACTGACCCACCCGGGCGGGCTAGATCATACCAGAACCCGGACCCGTATTCACCAACCATTCTTAAGAACATTCTTTGTCTTATTCTTCAGAATTTTCGACATTTGTAAATAACACAACTTCTGATTGGCTAAACCATTTGGTTTAGCCGATCAGAAGTTGTTTTACGTACAAATTTAGAAAATCATGGAGAATAAGACTAAGAATATTCTCAAGAATGGTTGGTGAATACAAGCCCTGGTGTCGTGTTTCCTGTCACGTGGTTTAGAGTACTACAGGAAAGGACTGAAACAAACAGCAAATATTTGCCATTGAATTAGCTGAAACCTCTAAAGACAGGGAAGTTAATTGGAGTGTTTTGCGATTTGAAGACCTCATGTACGGTTTCAGTTAAACTGCACCAATGATTTTGATGTTGTGTTCGTTTAAGAAGATAATGACGGAATATTCATTCTGATATATGGCTCTAGGAAACTTGTTGTCAGAGATATTTGAGACACGCGCCGTGAAAAGGGGGCTTAAGGTAAGACCTGTGTAATGGAAATCCAGCTATTCCTACTAAAATATCATCCTACAAAATTAGCTATAATTAAAAATGAGTATTATTGAACTACTTTCACCGATTCCTTTTTTTTTTTTTTTTTTTCATTTTGTCCTTCTTTCAATTATCATATATAAATCTAAAACCACTATATTCTCAATTCAAGAAGAGAAATAATAATTACCTCCCTTTTCAGAAATGGAAAAAAAAGTATCAAAAACTAATTTCAAGATAGACATAAACGGAATTTCTGATCCGTCAGAAATGTGCAAAAATATTATTTATGCATAGTTACTTATCCTTATTTATCAACTAATTAAAATGTTTGCCCCATGTTCACCGGAAGTGCATTACACAGGTCTAACCTTAATTCATCTGCAAAAACGTTTTGATTCATGTCAGCCTGCGCAATCCACGCAGGCTAACTTGGGTAGAATCTTTTTGCTATTGGACAATTTTCTGCATGGCAAAGGTCCACTCTACCTCCAACTTGAGTCGATTGTCAAAAGAAAATAACTTTTTATTGACTGATGATTATGATGACTTTCTTGGTGCAATTTATTACGGAGATATTTATGAACCATTTCCCAAACAACAAATTTTCGACTCTTCCGAACTCAAAGAGTTTGCAGACGACAATTTCAAGTTTGATAAAAATGGCAGAAAGTTCTCCAAATGGGTTGAAAACACTGTGGGAAAAGGATAAATTGCTCGTTATTAATTCACCTTTGTGCAGTCTGGTCTTGGTCTATACTGTCCGCAAAAGGTATTTAACCCTTTACCCCATAAGGCATTCCCATGGCATCTCTAATTGACCCTAAATAACAGCAAGGATGAAGCCATTTCATATGTGTAAATGACACCTTTTGATGGCATAGAAAACATTGTGGCAAAAGGTGAAATTGCTCGTCACGAGCAATTTCACCTTTTGCCACAATGATTTCCAAAGGGTCCTGCAAGCCACGTGTAGAAATGAGTATCTATGGAGTAAAGGGTTTAGTCGTGAGGGTTAAAAGCCCGAAAGAGTTCAACTTACGTCTAGACGAACCGCAGCCAGATTTCATCAACAAGTACAGCCATTGATCTAGCCAGACTTCGTGTTAAATAGTCCGGTTATAAGGTTGAACGTAGCATCCTATATCTAACCCTTAACGCTTTGATAGACAATCCAGTGTTTCCACATTTTATCTTCCCTTTCAGTTATATATTCCGTTAGTTGAGTCACTGTTACGTTGTTGTCTGCTGTCAATATGATCCTGTCATAATTCTTTGCCAGACAGTCCCTGTATTTTACGACCCAGTGGAAGACGCATTCCGAAAACATTGTTGGAAAAGGAGAAAATGCTGGTTACCAGCATTTTTTTCTTTTCCAACAATGTTTTCTACTCTTCTAAAGTCAAGTTTCAATTTTTGAGTCACGTTTATTTAGCATCTGCAAATGTTTTCAATTTTGACAAGTCTAAAATTTTGTCGTTTGGTAAAGAGTCAAACTTAAAACGGCTTTGTCGAAGTTGTGAAGAAAACGACGGTTGTGATAGTATTTTTGCATTCATACTGATGGAACACGGCTTGAATAAGGAAGTTATTGCCGTGACATAAATGAAAAAAGGTTGAAAACGATATGCATGTATACCATATAGATAGAAAATTTAAATGTTAGCGATAAGTAAAGAGTTAGCTGATATCTGACGTTGACGTAGATGTTTTCGGACAATGTTGATCTAGGTCAGACTCAGTGCATGCTGACTTATAATATTTTCTGACGGGTCGAACAACCAAGTCTTGGGACTACAATAACAAGAATTTTTTTCACAGACTCAAAACCTATATATTGTTTCATTTGTTTGGAAATTTGCGGATTAACCCGTCAGTGATATTTACCTGTATACAGTTATTATTTTAATCGGGACCTGGTTAACCGCAATTTATAGATTTAGTCTGTCTGTTCGTCAAAATTTGTAGAGACCACCCGTCTCTGGCTATGAATATCTCTGTAACTTAAATTTAACATTTTTCCTCCCTTGACTTTCCCACATGGGTAAATTATCGCCATTTTATACTATTACCAATTTTCAATACCCTCACTGTAGCCTAAATGAGTCCCCTTCTTTTTAGACGTACCTCATTTTGCCCTCATAGCCTTCTGCGTATGAAGGCCACGGAAAAAATCTTAATTTGGCAAGTAACAATCAAATGTACCGATTGTTATGCAATGCATTAATTGACTTGCAACACGCTAAAAGGGACATTTGGACTTTTGTGTAAAGTGTCGTATCGGATCAGCCTTCGCAGTCCGCGCAGGCTAATCCGAGACGGCATTTTACGACTACAATAGATTTTGTGCGCTACAGTAGACTTGTGTAAAACAGAAAATCACATAAAAAACGGAAAGCGTCGTCTCGGATTAGACTGGGCGGACTATACAGGCTGATCCGAGACGACACTTTACGCAAATGTCCGAATGCCCCTATTCACGTGTTGCAGACCAATTGGTATAATGTACCACGGAGATTTATTTAATCCCGGCCTGTTCTCAGAGCACAGTTCTCAGAGCACAAGAAATGTGTATCTTTGAATAAAAAAGAAAAAAATATTTTAAAAAGTATATATAGAACTACAGTATTAAAATTACTAAGAAATTCAAATTGCTATCTAAACGAAGTAGGACAGGCAAGGGTGTAATCAGGTAAAAATAAACCGCGGAGGGATATTTAGTTTATACGATCGGACCAGATGCGTATCGGTAATGATAATATCATGTCTTCTTTATAACTATACACGTCTTGCATAACACTGTAACAGACTAAGATATGTGCTCACTTCAATCTGTATGCAGATGTACTTCTCATCAATGGAAAAAAAAGTACGAATTTCCGGAATTTTTTATGTAAAGCCTAGTTACAGTTTTATGGTCTGTTCCAATCGAGGTTGTCATTTTTGAGAATGGATCATAACGAGGCAATTTCCTGAAGACACTCGAGATCTTCAAATTTTATTATAAACAGTTATATATTTACACTCGAGATCTTCAAATTTTATTATAAACAGTTATATATTTAGATTTCGCCCTTTATGCATATTTTTTTTTTTCTTTTTTTTTTTTTTCAAAACAGCATAGATCAAAATCAGACTGCACAGATCGTGTGGTCTGATTTTGAATCTACTACGTCCGACTGTTGAGCCCCGCTTGTAAGATAAAGAAAAATCCTCCTTGAGTCCAGTGGGTTGTACTTTCAGCCGCAGAAAGAGATCGAGTTTGCTGTTATTTACTCTACAGGAGTTGACCATTATCACATACGCAACTATAGATGCACCGTGCTGTGTGAAAAGGGGGCATAGTGCATCTGCGAAAACTATCAACCCAGGTCAGCCTGCATAGTTCACACAGGCATACCTGGGCCTAAACTTTTGGCTATACTGGTCAGTTTCATTTATAACCAAGGACTAGTGGACCTTGTCAGTAACCCTTTCAACAAACAATCCCTGGTTTTCACGACCCTGAAAAAGAAGCCTTTTGAAAACATCGTGGGAAAAGGAGAAAATGCTGATAACCAGCATTTTCTCCTTTTTCCCACAATGTTTTCTACCCTCCAAAATCAAATTTCAATTTTTGAGCTATGTTAATGTTGTCGTCTTCAAATGCTTTCAATTTGGACCAGTCAAAAATTTGTCGTTTGGTAGAGAATTAAGTTGGTTGTTAAAAAGAGTGGTTATTATGGATCTGTAATTTTGAGATGGCTTCCTTGGTATATTGTATCACGGAGATGCATTTAGCCCCCTTTTCTCAGAGCATGGTTCAGCTGTAAGAGGCTTCATTACACAGAAATGGCGTGGTGTCCGTTGCTGAGAGTGGTGTCCGTGGCTGTGAGTGGTGTCCGTGCTGTGTCTGGTGTCCGTGGCTGTGAGTGGTGTCTTGTGTCCGTGGCTGTGGGTGGTGTTAATGGCTGTGAGTGGTGTCTGGTGTCCGTGGCTGTGGGTGGTGTCCGTGGCTGTGTGTGTTGTCCGTGGCTTTGTGTGGTGTCAGTGGCGGTGAATGGTGTCCGTGGCTGTGAGTGGTGTCCGTGGCTGTAAGTGGTGTCCGTTGATGTGAGTTGTGTCTGGTGTCCGTGGATGTGAGTGTTGTCCGTGGCTGTGAGTGGTGTCCGTGGCTGTGAGTGCTGTCCGTGGCTGTGAGTGGTGTCTGCTGTCCGTGGCTGTGAGTGCTGTCCGTGGCTGTGAGTGGTGTCCGTGGATGTGAGGGTAGAGCGTCGACCTCGTAACCATAGGGTCCAGAGTTCGATACCCGGGAGTGGATGTCAACTTTGGTATTTTTCATTGACCCACACATTTCGCTCAGGAGGAATCGAGAGAGATGAGTATAAGTTGTTTGAACTTGTTTCTCAATCGATTTAAAATAAATATGTTTAAACTAAACACTGAAAAAAATGTAGTTTTGTAAGAGAAAAATGTCTAAACATAAGAGTTTTAAAAATAAATTGGTCTTGTGACAAGGGGTGAATGAACACAATGTTCAAGTATTGAACACCATTTCAGAGCGTAGTTAGTTTCGTTGTTTTGCACTTGGTGCTTGATTCCGTTTTCAAAATCGTTTAAGCAGTTTTACGATGGCCAATGAACCTTTCGATTTGCTCCTGGGATATCTTTTACCAGTAATTTGTTCAACATCTTTCTCAACAACTGACTGCTTTCCCACGTAAAATTTGTAGTTGAAACGAGGTTTTACGATGATAGAGGAATGACTACTGTCGCATTCTCATCAGCCCTTTACAAAAAATCCAGAATTATCACAACCCTGTCCATTAAGGGCTGTTGAAAGAGGAAGGGCTGTTGAAAAAGAAAAGAGGAGGGGCTGTTGAAAACAATGAAAAGAGGAAGGACTGTTGAAAACAATGAAAAGAGGAAGAACTGTTGAAAACTATGAAAAGAGGAAAGGCTGTTGAAAACAATGAAAAGAGGAAAGGCTGTTGAAAACAATGAGAAGAGGAAAGGCTGTTGAAAACAAATGTTGGAAAAGGAGAAAATGCAGGTAACCAGCATTTTCTCCTTTACCAACAATGTTTTCTACACAGTCAACGTCAAACCTTGTTGTCTTTACAACATTTAATATGCCGGTGTAATGCAGAGAAATGACCCCCATTACAAAATGACCTACGGTCATTTCTCGACGTAGAATAATGATCCATGGGTCATTACTCTACGTCGCCAGGGGGTCATTTTGTAATGGGGGTCATTTTTCTGCAGAGCTAGGATTCGATCTCCCAACCTTGAGATAAGAAACTTTAACTGTTACCCAAGTAGCTATCGGTCTTGGTCTACAACCAATAGGAAACAGCTATACCTGTGATACTGGATACTGCTGTCTACCAAGCCACTCATCACACAATTGTGGAGTCATTAAACCCATGGTACTTAACGACCCACTGAACGATGAGGTACACTAATCCTTTGAAATGCAGAAAATCAAACAACAGCAAAAGGTTTCGACCAAGGACAGCCTGCGTGGATGGCGCAGGTTGTCCTTGGTCTAAACCTTTACCAGATACATTAAATCTCTTTTAGATAGAGCATGGCTAATTTCAATTTTAAGGATGTTCCAGGATAACGTCTGGTACATAGGACAGTGTGTTACCAAGATCAGTCTTCATGTTTGGTGCAGTCCTAGTCCAGATGGTCGCCTTCTGTAAAAGCAATATAAGTCTAAAAAAGGTCAAGTCAAATAACTTCGGTTCACTTCGAAAGCCTCGTAACTACAGCTTGTTACAAGCTGTAGTTACGAGTTTTTCGAAGTGAACCGACGATAGGATCTAAGCTTTATCAGCCAAGACATGAGATGATGTTTTATCACACCTAAAATTATTGTTTTCTCGTTCCAGGTTTTTGAAAGAGTTACGCCTAATATAGACGCAGATAAAGGAACAGAGGCACAAAGGGCAGCCACTTGCATATATCAATTTTATAGTCTTCCTTCAGAACGGCTTCGTAGTCAGAGAATCCGCCCATCATTTACATATGACAGGTACTACTGTAGTGACGCCAGCCAACGGGTTTCGGTGACAGCACATGCCCGTCTGTGTAACAGTGACTTTTCATAGACTGTCCAGTAACTTTAGGACGGAAGATCTATATGATTTAAATGTTGCCAAAGCCAAACACGACCTTTATCTTGCCATATATGGATACGGAGCTGAGCGGAGCAAGCTTCGTGTCTGCTGTTAATCAAACGTCTCCGAACGTATTTAGCTTCCTGATCAATGAGACGTTTACTTCCGAGTTATCTAATGTGACTGGTGCTACAGAGACGCCTGAAGTTGGGGGTAAACATCCAGCTCTAGGAGTTTTACTTGCAATGTTTTCATTTATAACAGTGTTAGGAAATCTACTTGTTATAACGGCCGTAGTGAAAGAAGTCTACCTTCGAACAGTAACGAATTATTTGATAGTGTCATTAGCAATTGCCGACGTGATGGTCGGCGGTATTGTAATGCCCTTTGGTATAAGTTACGAATTAACAAATTATGTGTGGTATTACGGTCCTGAATGGTGCGACCTTTGGCATTCCTTTGACGTACTAGGGAGCACAGCATCTATTTTGAATTTATGCATAATATCGCTCGACAGATATTGGGCTATCACAGACCCTATAGCGTACCCGTCAAGGATGTCACCTTGCAGGGTATCGATTTTAATAGCCTTTGTATGGTTCTGCTCAGCTGGAATATCCTTTCCCGCAATCGCATGGTGGAAAGCTGTTACACCTCCAGGGTTGCCAAGTAACCAATGTGTCTTTACTGAAGATAGTGCTTACCTTATATTTTCTTCCCTCGTGTCGTTTTATTTTCCTACTATTGTGATGATTTTTGTATATATTCAAATCTATAGAGCTGCGAGAAACCAAAGAAAAAGTATCAAAACAGGAACGAAAGTGTTGACATCTAATAGACTGTTCGGTCCGAGTGGTGTTATGACTTTACGAATACACCGAGGTGGAATGGCGAAACTACGAACAAAACCTCCCGTCCCCGAGGCGACGCCATTCCAGAGTAAAAGTGAAAGTGACGAAGACGAACAGTCAACAACACAATCCACCACTGAAACTCCCATCCACTGCATTCAACAGGAAACTAACAATGAAAATGGCGTCCACAATCATAACACGGAACATAATAACCACACTAATCACAACAATCATGATAACCATAATAATCAAAGACCTATGAAATTCATAACCAAGAGACTTCGCCATTTAGCATTAAGTAAACGCCTGTCAAAGCTTGCCAAAGAACAGAAAGCAGCGAAGACGCTCGGGATTGTGGTTGGGGTCTTCATCATATGTTGGTTACCTTTCTTCGCTGTAAATGTGCTAATTGGAATTTGTGGAACGAACTGCGTGGCTAACCCTGGTGTTATTATGCCCATATTTACGTGGCTCGGTTACATTAATTCTGGTGTGAATCCTATCATATATGCATTGTCCATGCGTGACTTTCGACGTGCATTTGGTCGAATCATATTTTATTGTTGCCCAAAATATAGATTTCAAAACAAAAGACGACGCCAACAGACCTACAGAGGAAATGTGACGACGTCCAGCTTTATTGCGTAGTGAAGAAAACCTGCCGACGCCAATGGCGATATTAGCTAACATCTTCGCTCAGGATCAGACTGCTGCTCAAACATGCGAGCTGATCTGAGATCTAAGTCATCTGATATTTTTTTCAAATAATGCATTTTTAACCGACTGAAAATTTTCATTTCACATGTTTATTGATCTTTACGTAAATCTTTCAACTGAATGGGCAACACAATTAGCTTTCACCAGTAGCGTAAAATAGGTCACACAACGCAGAAGTTGAAGTCTTATCTAAAACATAAGTCTAAGTGGTGACCAAATGGTTCTTCACTTAAAGTGGAAATCTTTTTAACCAGACGACAAAATTTTAGCGCCGTCCAAATTGAAAGCATTGCCAGACAATAATTTTAATGTGGCTCAAACGGTGCACTTGATAATTGATAGGATAGAAAACATTTAGGAGAAAGGAGAAAATGATGATTACCAGCATTTTCTTCTGTTTTCAAAAGGCTTCTTTCCAAAGGTGGTCAAAAGTCGTCATAGCGTGGTAAAGGGTTAAACAGTTGATTTTAACTCTTTACCTGATGTTAAAAAATGTTGTACTTGTCCGAATTGAGAGCATAAATGGCAGACACCAATTAAATATGACTAAAATGTTCGGAACTGTATTTGTAATAGAAGAAATCATTATTGAAAAATGATATTAATGTTGGTTACTCACAATGGTTTCAAAAGGCTTCTTCCCCATGGTCCTTATAACATGTCATAGTTTGATTAGACAATGTTGAAGTCACAAGTATTCTAATAGAATGAGAAACATGTGCAGATTCCTACCGTCCTCCGTTCAGCTAGTTATGACTATTCAACAATCAAATGGCATTCTGTTTACATACTTAAAATATAAAAAAACTAAAACAATGGCTTTGAAATAAATCTGAAATGATGATGATTTACTTCAAATTATCTTTACTTTGTATGACTCATTCAGTATAAAACAAGGGTCTAAAACACAAGTATTACGATTTCCAGTTAAAATTTCAAAATCACTGTTTTGTTTTCATTTACAATTAAATAAAATGCCATCTCGTTTCATACTCACCAACTATTCTTCAGGACATTCTTGGTCTAAATCTACATTTTGAAAGTAACACAACTTCTAATTGGCTAAACCAAATGGTTTTGTTACTTTCAAATTTAGAAACATCTTGATAATAATACCAAGAATGTTCTTCAGACTGGTTAGTGAGCACGGACCCTAATTACTGTATCGGTGTATATCATCATTTTTCATACCAATAACCAAAGCTTCGCCATTACACATGCCTCCATCATTCATGTTCATCTAAATCATCGCATTTTGTTTTTTTAAACATAGAGACAAGAACACTGACAATACAGTATTTCATCAGAATGATGCACCGTTTTGCCTGTAAGTGTCCCGAGTTCATCTACCGATTATAGGAGTCTACAGGTCTTTCTACTGTAACTACAATTTCATCTGACACTGTTACATACGACTAAATGTATCATAAGAGTGTGTATGCGTAAAGAAATTGGATGGTTAAATTCATGTGACATTTGTACAAGTCAACAAGAAATTCTGACCAAGAGTCTAAAATTCCTTCAGAGCTTTGTCTCACACTTAAAAAATACTGTAAGAATTCAGATATATATGTAAGTTGTGTCTGTGTCCGTGCATGCATTTACTCATGTATGTTTAGATGATATCGCTTGCTCTATAAAGTGTTTGATATTTAACAACCACCATTGAATAACGATATGTCAGTGCAAATCCCTTACACCAAGAATATCCTTGCAATTAGCCTGGGCCTGTTTTAATCCCAGTTGACCTATTCGAAAAATTGAAATATACGGCGTCAAGCACACTCGGACATAAACACGAACACATATTAATTAACTCTTCCACTGCTTAAACTATAAAAACACGAACTTTTTTTTTGACGGCCCAAAATACATTTCATTGCAGCATTTTTTTCGTAGCTAAACTAAACAAGAATTTGATGTATGTCCAAGATCATATTGCACATAGGGTGCCGTCTGATTTTGACCTATGTCATCTTCAAAAAATCTCCATTTTTATCTAAAGCATTTAAAAGGTGCGCTCTTGTCAAAGTATTATTAATTTATTCCATACGTTGTACTCGATAAAAAATGTCTACTTCATATTATCCTTGAACTAAACTTGCTATCATGTTCTTTGTTAATACTCATGTCAAACGTTTCTGTGATGACAAGTCCATAAACATGACTACTGGTCTTTGTGTTTGTTTGTATGTCCCTACAACATAAAAGGTCAAGTTCATTTAATAGAGTTTATTTCATCAGCTTGTGGTTAATATGGGGAAATATTTGCCGAAAAAGGGAAAGGTATGCCAAAATAACGAGTGCCGTAAGGCACGAGTTATTTTCGCGGACCTTTTCCTTTTGAGGCAAATATTTCCCCATATTAACCACAAGCTGATGAAATGAATTATATATTATATTTCCTCTGATTATTTTGTCAACGATTGTCACTTTTGAAACTAGTGGTCTCAGGTCAATTAACTGGATAACCGGTTTTTTTTTTAAGTAGTTCCAGATTTTCGGCAGGAGGAAAATATTCACTGTGAGGGGAAAATAATTCCCCCGTGCTTAAATTACGACATTTCTTTTCCCATAACATTTCTAAAAATAGACACATGAAATATGATATTAATTTTTATTTAACTTTTAATTTACTTTTCAGCTTGATTTAATTACATTCGCATGCGTCGATTCGGCAAAACCGACAAGTTCTTCAATTCAGGTTTCTGCACCATGGCTGCTTCGATTGAAATATTACGCTGTCGATTCAAGTGGAACCTATGGCAGAAGACAGTAACGCTTTGCTTCTAATTTCAGCATCAATTCCGAAAGTCTACAGTATTCACTAATATATTACTTGTTTTTTGTCCTTGTCGGCTGCCATGTTTACACTCGAGTTTTGTGGGATTAAATGTGAAGGCTGAAATAACGTAACTCGATAAAGTTCTAAATGCTCACTGAATCCTGCAAAAAAAAATCCTTGCGGATCAAAGTTTTCACTGACTTTAACCCATTACCACACAATCCCTACTATTTACGACCCTGAGAAAGAAGCCCGTGGAAAACGTTGTGGGAAAAGGAGAAAATGCTGATAATCAGTATTTTCTCCTTTTCCCAAGATGTCTTCTACTCTTCACAAAACAAATTTCAAATTTTTAGTCACTTTTATTTTGTCGTCTGCAAATGCTTTCGATTTGGACAAGCCTAAAATACTGTCGTTTGGTATCGAGTTAAGCTAAACACTAAACCTTGATCCGATTTGTATGTCGATGGATTTCTCATGACAGCCGGCGTCTTAATCTTTTCCGCGCCAGATATTATACTGATCCTTTCTCTACTAAATGAAAATACAATCCATTCAAACCCAGAAGATCTTAAATCTCAGAAAAGGACCAAAATAAAACGAACGGTACGGATCCAAAATCAGGCTGCACAAAGCATGCAGTCCTATCTTGGATGTATGCCTTTCTAAACAGCCCATTTTTTCGGCTATACAGCTGAAAGCGTTGTCTCTGCATGTCATATTCTTCGAAGATTCGACTGTCTTATATGACGCATCACTACTAGCCCCGAAAGCGGGCTCACTGTAATATTACTGTACGCTCTATAAAGTAGCAATGTTGAAAATAACTTTAACGTATCAATACATTTGAGGAGAAATGAGACCTGCTTTAGCAACAGATATCTCTAAACTGGTGATCATAGTTGAGTGAATTGCACGAGGTAGCGTTTTATTGGGTAAACCTTTTTTTTTTTTGTTTTAAATTCAAAGTAACGGTTGTCGCGTAGGAAAGTGGTTCGGTTCTGTACCCAGGATGCCCATATCAGATAGATGAGTATTTATAGAATGCCATCTAGCGGGAGATAATGCAGCTGAAAGTGTTCAGCATTGCTCTATAATAATGTAACATGACTGACTTATCCGAGTCATCAAATCGTTACGCTAATACTTGGTTATCTCTGCGGGGATGCTGTAATGAGGTATCTTCATGTAATGATTACAAATATTGACATTCTTTCTCTAATACGTCCTGTTATATACTATTTACGGGGAACGGTCAATGGGCTTCAATACTTTATCCAGTACACGCAAATACGTCAGTAGTACGCTTGGCCGTTTCATCCAGAATGACCTGTAACATGCTTGTATACAATTACCAATGAACTGCCAATGTGCTTTGTTGGACCGAACTATGGGGTTAACCGAACTATGGGGTTGAACCCCGAGGTTCAACCCCATAGTTCGGTCAACCCCATAGTTCGGTCCAACAGTGCTTCCATTCCTTACCCAGTGCACACAAATTATACGTCACTAGATCAGACATACAAGATTCTTTCAAAACGATTAATCAGTGCCTTTGATATTGAAATCAACATTTGATAAAAAGTCCTTATAGATCAACCGGATGTTTTTACTGCCTTTTTTGCCCGAAATACGAACAGTGGGAACCTTTTTGCTCTCTGTGCGGTCTGGAATATACCGTCGGTTTACTTCAAAGATCCCGTAACTACAGCTTGAAACAAGCTGTAGTTACGATGTTTTTGAAGTAAATCGATGATATCTAGTGCCCTCAAAGGCAGCTAAAACTGTGGAATTCAGACCAAAAGGCATTACAAATTATTTCTTATTCTGCTAAATAAATAAAATTAAACTTTGAAGCCAATAGGAAAAAAAAATCACCAAATGTTGTTATTTCAACGGTGTGTTTTAGGAAAAAATAATCTCAGTGTCGGACAGTGTAGATCCAAGATCAGACTGCACGTTATGTGCAGTCTGATCTTGATCTGCATTGTCTGCAAAAAGGTTATTGAATTGCGCTTAGCATCCAAAAGGTTAATAACGTGCGATCAAATACTGTCTTCGGTACAAACAAATACTTTCTACGGTGCGAGCAAATACCACTACCACGACATGAGGCCAATCGTACAATATGACGGAATGCATTAAGTATGCTATTATTACAAATTCTCGTAAATCATATCGTTTAATTGTTAGTAGTTTAGTGTTTGACGCCGTTTTGTTACAGTTTCTCTTGTCGTATCCTTGCGGGCAATGCACCAAAATCATTCCTTCCTATAGGCTTTGTTTCAAGAGAACGCCAAACAACGCTTTTCAAAGCATCGTAAGAAAAGATTGATTGACTTATGGTGTTTTCTGTTTAACGCCGTTTTCAACATTATTTCTGTTATATCGAAGCGACCAGTGCACAGACTGCATTCTTTCACCAGTACAATACTTTTTTAACAGGCCACCGGCTGCTTTCCCGCATAACCATCGTTGAAAAAATGTTCAGCTGTGATAGAAGAATGAATCCTGACGCTATGACTATCATCAATCCTTGTAAAGAGAAAGGCCCAAGGCCCAGCCGCGAATCGAACCCCCCCCCCCTCCCCTATAAAGTTTCTCCCAGAAAGAGCTAAAAGCATAAAATAAATAGAATATTTGTTTTTCTTTTCGGTGAAGATCGAAATTTATTTCATCTCGTGAACACCATCGGTAATATTTTCACTCGTAGCTGCGCCTCTCGATCTTTCACCGAAAAAAAAAACAAATATCCTCTATATATTCTAATAAAAGGGGGTTTAATGATACACTTTACCAAACATGTTATTACATAATTCTGGATCCATAAGCCCATTTTGGCTGACAACCGAGGTTGACTTGTCTTATAATATGCGGGTAATCGACCAATAGGAAAAGGTTTCGACCCAGGTAACAGAATATGGCTTGAATATTGTTGCATCATCTGATAGTGAAGATCAAGATCAGACTGTATATATCTCGTAATCTGATTTTTACTTACGCGGGCTGATAATCGTGCAAAAAAAGATGATGGCATTGGAATATCCATGCGCTCTTTATTTGACAGAGGAACAATGACTGGTTACCGCGTTATACAAGGCCTTAAAGTACTTTTGGGAACCATTAAGTTGGAGCGTAATTAAATAAAGCAGAGTTATGCTTTGGAATAAAGCTGTTCAATGAATAACTCTGATTTCTGATTGATTTGATAACCACGAGCTAAACCATTCCGTATACAACCAAGAGTTTATATTTATTCATATGTTTGTCGTAGACCAAGAAACAGTAGTTTTTTTAACTCTTTACCAAACGATAAAATTTTAGACTGGTCCAAATTGAAAGCATTTGCAGACGACATAATAAAAGTGTAACTAAAGAATTGAAACTTTAATTAGAAAGGGAAGAAAACATCATAGAAAAAAAGGAGATCATTCTGCTAACCAGCATTTTCTCCTTTTCCCACAATATTTTCTAAAGGCTTCGCTCACAGGTGTGTTAAAAGTCGGGAAGTTGTGGTAAGAGTTAAATATGTGCACTTGTAGCTTTCTTGTCTCATTGTCTGGCTGTTTTTTTTTTTTTTGGATATAGTGTTTTACCCATTACCACACAATCCCTACTTTTTTTTGACGCCCCCAAGAAAGAAGCCTTTTGAAAACACTGTAGGAAAAGGAGAAAATGCTGGTAACCAGCATTTTCTCCTTTTCCCAGTGTTTTCTACCCTTCCCAGAACAAATTTCAATTTTTCAGTCACCTTTATTTTGTCGTCTGCAAATGCTTTCAATTTGAACCAGTCTAAAATTTTGTCGTGTGGTAAAGAGTGAAACCAGTTTAAATTTTGTTCAGATTTGTTTATAAATAGTTTATTGGTTTCAATCTTTATCAAACGACAAACTTGACTTGGCTAAATTGAAAACATTTGCAGAAGACCAGCATTTTCTCCTTTTCCCACATTGCTTTCAAATGTCTGATCTTTAGTTTTTATGTCATATATATATATGGAAATTAACATTTGGCTCCAAATATTTTTTTTTTTTTTTTTTTCTTTTTCCTCGATACCTACCTAACCATATTACAAAAACTATGAGTGAAAAAAAGGCCAAATTACAGGGTGACTCCAAAAAAATGAGACCCATGAACATGTTAATAAAAAAAATTAAATTTTCAGGCTAAAAATTAAAGTTTTTATTAACATGTTCATGGGTCTCATTTCTTTGGGGTCACCCTGTATTACCATAGATTTTAGTTGTGAAAAGCATCAAATTGAAAAAGAAAGGGGTATAATGGTAAAGAAAAAAAAAATTTAATAGCACTGTTACCAAAAAAAATAGAAAGTTATTTCAATTGAATTCACATCCAATCGAAAAAGAAGGGTACTGATTTTTTTTTTATTTCTGTATTTTTTTCCCCACTAAATAGGATCGCTCAAAAAAAATTAAGAATTTTTTTCGCTGGATGCATTTGTTCAAAACGTTAGCTTTTACACAAAAAACGTCTATACCTTAAAACTTGGGACTGTCTTGTAAAGATCTATACGATGTATAGCAGATTGATTTTATGTAGCTTTTACCAAGATATCTTTCTCTTCTATACTTAAACCTTAGAAATATGATTTAATGAAATAGGTCGCTTCATTTAGGAAAAACGGCAACTATATTCAAGTTCAAGGTTGTATTAGCTTAAATATGTCACTAGACTGCACCTTTCATGTAGTCGGATTTTGCTGTGCACTGTCCACTACAGTATCATAAGATATGTTTATGGCTTTAAGAGTAAAGAAATGTGGAGAATGGATTAAGATCAATCTGTATACACGATCAATCCGATCTTTTTAAAGCCTGAGATGTCACAATGGGTAGGATGATTACGAATGAGCCCTTAATGTCGTTTCTTTGCGTGACAGAGCCTCATTCCAAGTCTATAGTAAACTTGCATTACGTTTTATAGCAGACTTTATGCCACCGTATAAGACAGTATGTCGTTTTTATTCAAAGCAATTTATTTTGTCAGAGGACGAAGATTTTAATTAAAGTCAAAATCAGCATCAAGGCCCATTGAAAAGAAAAAACAAAAATCAAAGGACTGACAGTCCCGAGTTGTGCCTACGCACCTGCCTGCTGCTCACATATATATGAGCGATAATCTGGAGCTTTATACATCTCTGCAATGTATTATACCATGCAAGTCAGCAGACAGCTACGTATCCACAAAATGGGTCATGCTCTGGAAAGAGGAGGCTTAATGCATCTGCATGTGTTGAATGATATCAAGCAAGCAATCGCATACTCATGGACCCTTTAAACGCCATTTTTTCAAGAATGACTTGAATCACGAGGTAGACTGAGCCTTGGACATATAGAAAATTGACCACTAGCGAAAAATTACAGCTCAGGTCAGCCTGCATGAACTGCACAGGCATTTCTGCCCAGGTCAGCCTGCCCAAACTGCGCAGGCTGACCATCGGTCGATACTTTTGGCAGATGTAATAAGCCCCGTTTTCACAGTCCATGCCTAATATGTAACACCAGAGGATGCATAGAAATTAAGATGGCCATTTCGTCAGTAATAAAGACGGAAATATTCCCTCGTCAGTGACGACAGGGTAGTGGAAGAGCGTCGACCGATCACCCAGGATTCCGGGTTAGATTCCAGTAACTAGTGGGATCAACCTTTGGAGCTGCTAACATCACGACACGAGTGCTGGTTAAAGTTTCCAGAAAGCAACCGTCGAGAGTATATCAATAGATGCTGAAAGACATTATTTCACAGTCGGTGTAAAATAAATAGGTTTAGATTTACAAAATATTGCACAGTGGTGTTCAAAGATCAGAATGTGCGTAACGTAAATTGATATACACTGTCATGAAAAAAAAACAAACTATGATCACTTTGGTATTATTTAGTCATTAATATTGATGTTCTTATACTAATATGTACTTTTCAAACAGTGGCGACCTTCAAAAACCACAGGTTTGTGTGATAGAATATCAATTGATTTCAATACAATATCATTACCATGCAAGAACGGTGATATGTCTTGATTTGGAATTCAAAGTTCTACATGAATAGTATCAAAGCGACAGGACATTTGATCAAGTTTTTCGGGTACGCCAAGTCAACCGAAAAAAGTACTTGCAAATGACCGTCTGCGCAAGATCGATTCAGAAGTGCAGATTATGCAACATGCATCTAAAAAAAAAGAGCTTTTTCGTCGATAAGCAGGTTCATGCAGATTTGTTCTTCCCAAGTGCATAGTATAGAGCTGTCGATGTTTTGTTCTTGCATGTTTCAAAGGGAGATATTTGCTATGATATCAACTAGCTTTTAAATCTTTGAGAGTGCCAATAAAACCTAAAGAGAACTTCAGTCTTGAAAAAGGGCAAAAAACATAGTTGTAATTTCAAGTTGCTTTTGTCAAGAATGCCAATGTGAAAGCCAACAGTGCAGATCAAAGATTGGACTGCACGACTTGTGTACACTGATCTTAATCTACTTTAGCCACAAAGGCTAATTAGTTGTACACGTGACTTTAGCCTTTTACCAAAAAATCACTGGTTTTTACGACCCTGAGCTAGAGGCCTTTTGAAAACATTGTGGGAAAAGGAGAAAATGCTGGTTACCAGCATTTTCTCCTTTTCCCACAAAGTTTTCTACCCTGTTTGAGACAAATATCAATGTTTGAGTTACGTCTATTTTGTTGCCTACAAGTGCTTTCAATTTGGACCAGTCTCAGATTTTGTCTTTTAATATTGAGTTAAGGGTTGATATCAAATAGAAATATTATCCCTACCGCTGAACGCACGCCTTCAGCATCGTTTGATCTCCAGCAGTTTTCAAAATATTTATCGCGCCCATGGGCTATCTCTCTGGGTAATTTAAAGATTTTTCGTGTGAAGCCCTCTTTCAAGTTTTGGTCATATAAAACGATATCGATAGATCAGAACTTAGACATGTTAAAATGTCTATCAATCATGGGATTTCTCCTTTCTTCAATTCTATGTTATATGTATTACTCTTGACGTGGAAATCTTATCATACAGAGCATACCTCTTAAACCCCAAATATCCTCTATATCTATATAGAGGATATTTGGGGGTTTTTTTTCTGTGAAAGATCGAAATTTATTTCATTGAGTGAACACCATCGGTAATATTTTCACGCGTGGCTGCGCCACTCGTGAAAATATTACCGATGGTGTTCTCGAGATGAAATAAATTTCGATCTTTCACCGAAAAAACCAAATATTCTTTTTATTTCATTCTTTTAATCCTTTCTTGGAGGAGCTTTATCAAAATCCAGTACAGTTCTTTCCCGGTATTCCTGTGGCGTACCTCTCGCGCATAGCAACGCATTACAATATTACGTCAAGCGCGAGAAATGTAAGGTATGTGACGTCATATTTCCCATCTGGTTGTGAGGCATGCGCAATTTACCTAGGCAACAAGAATGTGAAAATCGGTATTTTCACTGGTGGTACCAGTGTAAGATCGAAAAATATTTTCACTGCTATTTCTCGATATCCTACCGGAAAACATGAAATAAATAAAATGTTTTTAATCAACGCAATAAAACCGGTCTACAATGGCAAATTTCAACTTCCGAAACAAAACCATGATATGTTTACAGCCTGCCTTCAAACATTCCTGAGTAGGAGGATCAGAATTACTTCCGTCCCCATAGAACGCCTTTGGCTACCTTAACATGGCCAGTTATCGTTTGTTGTGTAAATATATTAGCTTGATGTTCAATCCGTGCATGTCCTGCTAACATGTCAATATCAGATGCTTGTTCATATATAAATGTTTATGAACTTTGCACATCACACATAATGCTTATGTAACCCTTTACCAAACGACAAAATTTTAGACTGGTCAAAATTGAAAGCTCTTGCAGACGACAAAATATAGGTAATTAAAAAATTGAAATTTGTTTCCAGCTGGGTAGAAAACATTGTGGGAAAAGGAGAAAATGCTGGTTACCAGCATTTTCTCCTATTCCCACAATGTTTTCAAAGGGCTTCTATCTCAGGGTCGTAAAAACCAGGGATTGTTTGGTATAGAGATAAAGGTTATAGCAACCACGGCGTTTAGCAACCGCCCAACCCTCCTTGGCATCCAACTAAACCTCGTAATTGATTTAAAAGTGAACATTTTGCTTACACTACTGTCGTGCACTACTCTGCGACTTATGCTTATGGTATTGAAATTGTAATCAAGATATTGGAGCGCCGATGATGCAGTTGTTGCATTTAGTTTCAGTCCAAGTCTGCTGATACACTGCAAACAAAAGAATATTTGAGCTTTCACTGTGAGCAAACTAGAACAATTTTGACTGCGTCCATAATACCATCAAACAAAAACACATCTTTTTTTCATGCTTTCCGGTAGGATATCGAGCAATAGCAGTGAAAATATTTTTCGATCTTACACTGGTACCACTAGTGAAAATACCGATTTTCACGTTCTTGTTGCCTAGGTAAATTGCGCGTGCCTCACAACCAGGCGGGAAAGATGACGTCATATACATTACATATCTCGCACTTGGCGTAATATTGTAATGCGTTGCTATGCGAGAGGGGTACGCCAAGGGGAATAACGGGAAAGAACTGTACTGGATGTTGATAAAGCTTCTCCTAGAAAGGGTTAAAAGCGTGAAATAAATAGGATATTTTTTTTTTTTTCGGTAAAAGATCGAAATTTATTTCATCGAGTGAAAATCATCGGTAAGCGCCAATAGTGAAAATATTACCGATGGTGTTCACTCGATGAAATAAATTCCGATTTTTCACCGAAAAAAAGAAATATCCTCTATGTATCTTTCGCATCATTTTTTTTCTCTACACCAGCTGACATTGTTAGGGAGCTCTATGGCAAAGATTCTGGCTAATATCCTTATTGATACAAATTCGTAGTCTATACTGCGTGACGGAGCATGCGGTATCTCATTGATGTTTGGGTCTATGTGATCCCCCTTTAAACAATTTAGCCTGTTTCCCCTTTAAACAATTTATCACAGGCTTTAAATCACTACAGTTCCTACCACTAGTTAAATAACATATTCGTACAGTATAGATCTAAAGTCAAACAGCATGTAATGTGAAGTTTGGTGTTGAATCTACACTGTCTAGTATTTTGTTGAGTTTTTCTGGCAAAAATAGACTTACAAATGTAAACTATAATTATGCATAACTAAGTGAGACAAAGTATTCAAATCCAATTATATTGTAGTTTGAAGCCCAACTAATTCAGCGCTAAACAGATAAAACGCCCTAATTCGACGGCTGAAAACACACTCCATTGACAATTAAAAACTTTTTGACTACTACACATAAACAAACAAGCGAATGGTATAGATCCAAGATCAGACTGCACGTTTCCGTGCAGTCTGATCATGATCTATACCCTTCGCAAAAGGCCTGTAGCACAGAAAGGTTTATTTTTATTACTTATGACATAGAGTATTGGAATCTTTATGCTTCGACAGCTGCATACACGAAAGGAGCCAAACGATTCAGGAATCATGGATCAAATGTATTCCCTATTGGTTATGATTGTTAGATCTGCCGATTTTTCCCCTCTTTGGTAATTTTTTCTGACTTTAGAGCCATCTTTGATCAAATCATAAATATCAAACAATGCAGACTTTTTACTTATGGTGCCCGAGGTAATTTCGGTTGGGCATTTTTTTTCTTTACATCGTAGACCAAGATATTCAGCAACAATTCTAGACGTTGTTCTCAATAAAAATTTCAAAAAAAGCTCTCTGATTGGCTGACACGTTTTGCTTCAGCCAATAGAACTTATTCCTTATAGTGCCCGGGATAATTTCGGGGTTTTTTTTTTTTTTTACATCGTAGATCAAGATATTCAACAACAATTCTAGACGTTGTTCTAATTGAAAATTTCAAAACTAGCTTTCTGATTGGCTAACAGGTTTTGGATCAGCCAATCAGGTGGCCTTTCTTAGAATTCAAAATTATAACTACATGTAATTATGCTGGTGAAACGGTACCACTAGGTGAAAACGGTTTCAGATATAACAGTATGGGATTTTGATTAAGAAGTAATCATTGCGCAAAAGAACTCTGTATACGTATAACTCTTTACCACACAAAACAATTAGTAGCATCTGCAGACGACAGTTTTGATGTGGTTTGTCTGATAGAATTTCTCTGGAGTAGGATGGAAAACATCGTTGGGAAAAGAAAAACAAAATGCTTGTTATCAGCTTCTTCTTCATAGTAATTAAAACTCGGGCATTACGTTATAAAAGTCAAAAATGTATTAATCTGTTCCATATATTAAAGGTTACGATTTGCCCGGAAATATTTGTCAGTGGTAGGAAAAAAGGAGTACCCACTCGACCTTTTATGGCAACTTTTCTTTCACACACTTTATTAATGGACAGTTTAGATTTTTCTTTTGGAAATGGAAAATCAACGAATTTACGGTCCAACGAAAATGCCGAATTTGAAAAATCCACGAAATTTCATACCAACGAAATTATATGAATCAACAGTATAAGATAAAAGTTCCACGTGTTCTACAATTCTACAGAGCCGTCATTCATCTTTTAAAAAAAGCTAAATTCTCACCGACAACATGACAATGGATTTTTAGATACTATTCATTACATTAAACAGACCAACAAGCATCATACCTCTCTATCATTTTAGCTTGTATGCCACGTACCTGTCAATGTTCATATGCGTGCTCCCTCTTCGGTGGGAAAAATGGACTTACGACAGGTAAATCAACCTCCTGTCAACATAAGTAAAACACCAAGTTTGTTGTACATGCCTACCTTTTCATTTGTGAACAAACCAAACGCTTACTCAAAATTCTAATTACATATGTATGTACTTTCATATAAACACGGTCAAATTAATTTTAAAAACTTTATCAATTTGCAAGGCTCGGTATACAATGACGTCATTATAGAAGTATATGACAAATGTTCAAGCGCATCCTACTGGGCACGAATTTTTGTCATGAATATTGAATCAAAATGGCACCTATGTATTTCTTGCAGATAACTGGAACAAGAAGCACTTTCCTCTGGTAGTATTGGTGAAGAGGAAAAAAAGGACCTTGCACTGTCACCGTGAAATAATTAAAGTGCTGCTCTCGGTGTTACACACGCAAAGGCAGGAAGTACAGATGTTTCCACTTTGAAAATCATTTTTTGGAAAAGGAGAAATTGCTCAAAAGGAGCAATTTCTCCTTTTCCCATTTTGTCTCTTGAGCTTTTGTCCTGTTTTTTTTTTTGGTTTTTTTTCGTTAAAAAATAACTTCCATGGTAACCTTCAGCCTTGTTTTCTGATGAAATAAGCACAGATTGAAGTCGATTTTATTTTTTCTTATTTTATAGAATTATAAATACTAGAAGTGTGAAAGTTTTAAGAAACATTTGTACTTTAGAAAGTATGTATTTATTTAAAATTAACCCTGAATTCGGTCGATTACCTTTAACTCAATGATCTTTATATAACATGCGTATTTGTAAATTTACCTTGCTGAAAACGGCAGCCTTTTATATATGTTTGTACAATAAATTACTGAATTTCATTCAAATGATGTATATTTAATTTTCCTGTTTAACAGATTATTAAAAAATGCACTTTAAATCTAATAGTATATTAAGCTGAATTATGGAAGTTTATATATACCTTTTCTTCAAAGGCATTTCTCAGAAACGAGCACGGTGACCCACATTTTTTAATTAATCTCCAAGAGTTATGATGAGTTTTGTATGTGCACAGTTTTAAAAAAGAAACTGTAAATTAGAAAAAATTGTAACATACGTCGTTAACTTGCAAAATGGTGGAGTTTAGAAAAATTGTACACGAGGTGTGGTTGCCATCTCTTAATTAAAAAAGAAACTAAACCTTAGTAAATACCTTAATACATTGCCAAATATCAGTCATTGAATTAATTATATAAATACACTGCTGGTAGAAGTTGTGTGTAATAAATTTATACAATCCATCGGAAAACATGTAAGAAAGATAAATGTGCGCCCGTTATAGAAATGTTATCTCGTTACGCTGTCCATTTACAGCGCTATCCATTTCAATTAGAAGCTCGATTACCTCGGAATCACGTTCTATCTTTATTTCTTTTAGCCATTATTCCTGCAGATGACCTTTGCGTATTTTAGCAGATTACATATAGTGCATATTCAAATAGTACGAGACAACATGAGAAATATCTTGTCACCAGCATTTTACTCTTTTGTCACAATGTTTACACCTTAATTCTTATCTTGCTTGATAAGTTAAATGAAGCTTTCAAGCTGATACAAAAATAATAAAAAAAAAAACGAATAATGATGTTATTTCAAACTTAGGTTTTGAAGAAGAAGATCTTCTAATCGAACAGTGTAAATCCAAGATTAGACTGCACGCAGACTAAATTGTGCGCTTAAGGTCAGCGAGTCGGGCTCAAAGAGTATATTTATTCACCATACATTGTATTCCAAACCCAAATAATCATGTTCACGAGGATGTTTTCAAAGCCATCTGTCGATGAGTAAACACTTAAGGAACTGAATAAATGAAACGGAGATTACATCAATAGATCCAAAATCATGTATTGCAAATCTAAGAGGCAAAAGCAAATGGAAGCTCATGTCATGTTGATTTACTAATAGAAGAAAGAGTAGAAACAGGTTCGGCGAATTACAATTGCGGATATCATTAAAGCGTTTGCGGATCATTTTTTAAGGTAAAATGGTTGTATTTTTTTTAAAAATTTTGCGGATGATTAATAATGTTAAACAGATTTAAGTTAATACTTAACTTCAAGCTGAAGAGTAGAATTTCAGCAGCAATGATGACCGAATTACTTTGGATGGGGTCGCCGATAAGGTATATTCAAGTTTGAACCAATCATCATATAGTATCTCTCTCAAGTTTAAATGACAAAACACTTAAACTTTGGCTGTAAAAAATTTATAAGGCAACTTAAAGTAAAATGCACATCCAAGTATTTCCTATGAATAATCGACAAATTTTCGTTTGAAATCATACTGTTTAGCACTCTCTGGATGTTAAAATAGTTTCATTTATGAAAATACTTTTTTTAAATCTCGTTTAAGTCTTTAAACTAAAGTCTTTAGAGAACTAAATAATTGAGAGCATTTACAGGTGACAGATTTAATGTGCAATAAAACGTTTGTCTTTGAAAGGGGACGAAACAAAGTTGGAAACGGTCGCCTTACCGCTTTATGTTTGTTTTAAGAAATCAGAATTGGTTTTAAAGGATTAAGGGTAAAAAAAAAGTAAAAGAAAATTACGCCATTTTTGCATTACGGTTCTAGCAATCAAATCGACCCTAAAATTTTTGTATTAGAATCTCATCTTACGGATGGAAACACATTTCAACATCAGCGAATAGGATGACCTAATTGCATAAAGCAATCTAATTTGTTTACTGATGGATTTTGCTTGACGGGCCCACGTCACTGGGAGCTCTGTAAAATAACGGATTTATCAGAGACTTTGAGTCAGTGGGTCAATATTTAGCTCTCCCAATGGACCTTTTACGTACAAGATCTTTTTTCGTACAAGAATGTAAAGATCGAACGTACTCTAACGATTATCATCTATTAGCCCAGATCCCGTGTATCGCAACCTCTCGGCCGCACTTACCCATCTAAAATGTTTCATTAGTCTTATTATAACTTTAGAAAACTTATTGTTTTGGCCATTCAAAAATACGCTACTTTCTAAAGATGGAAGTACTGGTAATAATAATTATAATTTATTGCAATTTCAAATGATTGGCGATTTGGGGCCAGTAGTGTGGCCCATATCGTCTTTGAAACGGAAGTAGACAAAGACCCAGCAAAGACTTGTATCGCATTGATTTTTATGTTTACCTACCGTTGAAAAATATTTTAGCGCCCTAATGTGAAAACAACTTTGTATATAGGGTCTTTTAACCAGTCTTGAAACAAATACAGCGCGTCCGCGAGGTTGCTGAAATAATACTTTATTAGTTTGTACGTTCCGAAGGTACGGCTGTGGTGAATCGTGTCGCCCCGAGCCGAAGGCGAGGTGGTGGCGACATGATTCACCACAGCCGTAAACAAGTTTCCAAGTTCCCTGCTACCTGACCGTACTATGAATTTGTTATACTGCAAAGTTATACCATTCCAATGTTTTTTAGCGATTTTTACCGTTTAAAAAATTGAGCATGCTTACGAAGTAGATTTCCCTTCTGAATGCCCCAATTCAATGAAAACTTACATAACTGAAACTTTGGTAATACTTGCTAATATGTGCAGATTGGCGCATACTCTTGATGTTAATCTTGATTGACGTCGCCATTTTGGATATTGTGTTGATAGTGTAGTCACGTATAGGGGGCTCTCGAAAGGGAAAATGCTTTTTCGTTGGTTTTACCAGTGTACACGATATATATGCTTGGGGCATATTATCAAATCAGGTCACCAGAAATTTCTTCGCAGTATAATAAAATATTTTGCCAGACAAATTATTTTAAATTGAAACCATTTACAGACAACGAATTAATTGTGATTTAAATAATACCATTTTCCATTGATGGGAAAAATAAGAAAATGCTAGCTACCAGCATTTCTTCATTTTCCCACAAGGTTTTCAGAAGCCTTTCTTCAGAGTCGTGAAAAAGGGATTTTTTGGTATAGTGGAAAATGCCCTCACGAATGCTCCAATATTTGAACAATAAGACCCGAATTTAACCGCTGTCTTCTTCGTGCGCCAGTTATTTCTCAATTCCGAGAAAGTGTTATTCCTGCATAAATAATCGTCGGAAAGATAAATGAGGTAAGACCATTCCTAGTTGGCTGTAGACAACAACCAACTCTTGTCCTACAATGAAACGAATTTTTACACTTATAAATCAACTAGCTTTGTTTTTGAAAATGTATCATATCTGATTACCAGCAATATCTCCTTTTCCAAAAATATTTTCCGTAATTTCAAAGACGAACATAATCATTCCAATCATTCCAGTCATATGCAATTTTTCTTCTGGCAATGCTTTCAATTTGGACAAGACTTAAAATATGTCTTGTTACAAAGGATACTTGTAGATCAAGAATGACGTCGAGCACGAACTTTAAGTGTTGACATTTACACAGGACTCTAACTCGTCCGTGTTATTGTTATCAATGATCACGTTATCCAGACACTAAGTCAATTAGGATCTGTCCGGTAATATGTCATCGTCGGTAATTCTCTCATGCAAAGTTAATCTGTTCTGTAGGACAGGAGTGCTTGAGATTTATGGAAAGGTCGGCATTAGTAGACAAGGAGTTTTTTTTAAACCACTTTATTGGCAAAGCTTTGGGAAAAAATATAACTTTTTTGACAAAAACTCTTCTTAGCAGGACGTCCTTTTATTTGTCAGTATGTTATAGCATTTTCTGATATGTAAAAAGAAATTTGGAGATTCATTGTTTTCCTACAATCCCTTCTTAAATACCTCCTAAATACAAAATTTTCATTGTACAAATTTGGCATTACTTCTTTAGACCTAGATTTCCAGAGCTTTTTAAAGAAAGGCTTCTTTTTATGTAAACATTTTTTGGCCGATGGCCCACCATCACCAAATAAAGTTTCCTTCATCGTGTAAATATGTTCGGGTTGTTTAAGAATTGTTTGAATAATAATTTTTTATTTATCCATAGGGGGCTAATTGCAACCTTTTACGAACGACGTAGATCAAGACCAGACTGTGCAGAACGTGTAGTCTGATCTTGGATCTACACTTTCCGATAAGGAGATATTAATTCCTAAAAAATACCTTAGCATTGGGGTTTTTACCAACGGCCTGAAAGTTTCATTTCACTTATTTAGTAGGATAAGCGTTATTAGTTTAAGACCCGTCACGCTAAAATGGACCATCTGCAAACTGCGAAAAGTGTCGACCCTGGTCAGCCTGCGCAACTTGCGCAGGCTGACCAGTGTCGACACTTTTCGCTTTGGTGATATCCTCTGTATGACAAGTGGTCATTCAACGTACTTTACAATCATTTTTGAACTATCAACTTAATTGATCTGTACTATCTATGATCTGTTTAACGCATTACCACACAATCCCTACTTTTGACGCCCCTGAGAAAGAAGGCTTTAGAAAAACATTGTGAGAAAAGGAGAAAATGCTGGTAACCAGCATTTTCTCCTTTTCCCACAATGTTTTCTACCCTACCCAAACCAAATTTCAAATTTTCAATCACTTTTATTTTGTCGTCTGCAAATGCTTTCAATTTGGACAAGTCTGTAATATTGTCGTTTGGTAAAGGGTTAGACACCTTTTTACCAGAACATTGCTTATTTTTTAACCCTTTATCACACGAGAAAATTTAAGTCGTGTCCAAACTGAAAATATTTGCAGACGGCAATTTCAAAGTGGCTCAAATAGTGCAATTTCTCTTTGTGATACGATAGAAAACAATGTGGTCACCAGCATTTACTCGTTTTCCCACAGTGTTTCCTGAAGGCTTCTTTCCCAGGGTCGTTAAAGGTCGTTGCACATGACGGATAAAATAATGCTCTAATGAAGGGACAAATATTCCAAGGTAAGACAAAGTATTTTCATAAAATGAAAAATTTCATACACGTATAATGACGTACATGTGTTGGTAAAAAAGCAGTTGCAATTTAGAAGTGAATGCTCGTTTGTCAACGATGTTTTCCCAGGCTGTCGTTATCATGGAGTACTTTAGAATCGTACTTTTAGAAATAAATAAATAAAATGAAATCCAAGCGCATAAAGTGACGGGTTGAGTATGGAATTGGGTTCAAATTGCGAATTGCAAAATCAATTTTCCCGCGAAATTAGGATATTGAAGAATTAGCTGTCAATTTTAACCAAATTTAGCGCAAAGAAAAAAAAAAGAAGCAAAAAAACATTCCTTTGCCGTTTCAACACCATCTTCATTTTTATTCTAGATTCAGAAAGTAACGCGATGTCTGATTGGCTACACTAAATGGTTTAGCCAATCACAAATTGCTTTACTTTGAGATTTAGGTATTTCTCGAGGAACAGACAGAGAATGTTTACGAATTTTTGCTGAATAAGAACTTCAGTTCAATTGCAAATAATTTAGATCAAGTTCAGACTGCACAGAACCCGCAGACTGATCTTTTATACACTGTATCGGATATTGTGAGATATTCTGACAGGAGAGAAATAGACAATTGATATACAGATGTATTTTTACCCAGACATTTGGTCGTATACTTCATTCAGGTGCTCAAAGCATGGATGCATCGTTTTAACATTAGAGAATATTCCACATAAACACAAGAAAAAGTCCATGGAGTATGACTGGTGTGTCCCCCCACCCACACTCACCAGAAATGACCATAACTGGCAATTAATAACCCTCTACAAACAACGTTATTTGTCTTTCAGCAAATCACATGCGAAAAAAAAAAAGAAAATTTCTCGAAACGATCTTGCTTAAATATTTCATGCATTGTCTGCTTGGATCAGCTTGTTAATAAGCTGTTTACTTTTAGTTTTGGAGCCCAATGTTCGATTTGTACTGTCCCGGGTTCTTCATCGTCGTCATTGTTGTTGGTGATGGTGGTGTTCTTAATTCTTGTTGTATCGATGCAGTACCTATTGAAAATGTACTACGTGTATCTTTATTTACAAATCAAAATTATATCAAAATTGTCTTCAAAAAATTATTCACTTACTCTTGTCAACATGTTCAGCCAACATTAAGGTACTATATATAGCCTTACTTCTTTTAGATGATCACAGACAGGGATCATTCTTTAGTTATCCGGTACTTCTTTGCATAAACCATATCCAAACCACGCCTATCCCTTAAAACCCAACACGTAAGTACCACTTTGATGTGTCTGATAACTATTTATTATCCTTTGTCCCTTTACAGAGCCAATCCATGTTTTGATGAGCGAAACGGACAAGACATTTGACTAGATCGTAGTAAAAGGATACAAGAATTATCTCCTTTTTCTGCAGAGATATTGCTACTCTTTTAAGGTCAGATTTTGGTCGTTTAGGGAACATTTAGAAGCCTTCTATGAATACTAGCACTGTGATGAGTCTGAAATTTTCCTCTCAAGTAAACAGAAATATGATCACCAATGCATAAAAGCCTCCGAATAAATGGACAAGAATGGCAATACGCCGGGGAGCACACTGTACTATGATATACGCACCTTTTAACCCCTATTATACATGTCAAAGGAAATACGCAGAAATAAATAAAAAGTGCATGCTCATACATAATCAATCTGGTTGTAAATACAAGACTGACTCGTATTTAACCTTATTGCTTCGTAGAACTTTCACCCATTACCAAACAATCCCGAGTATTAGAGACCTTGAGATGAACGTTTTTGAAAACAATGTCTGCGCTTGAATCTACACTGTACTTCGATACTTTGTCAAACATTTTGGCCTTGAACTTGCAATGTTGGGTTTTGTTTACAGACTGAAAGGTTTGTGACATTGTTTTCGATATTGTTTAAATATACCCCCGCAAAACGAATATTTTCGGAGTATATATACTGGAATCAGTCTGACTCTCCGTGTGTCTGTCCGTGTGCCCGTCCATATGTCCGCACCAACGAATGTACCATCATATTAAAAGGATTGTCTACTGAACCCCTTGTGTGATAAGCAGTATTGAGGGTCTTCTCATTTGAAAACATCTTTGGCACGAAATGTAAATCGATCATTTATGGTGAAGTTAGACATTTTTATAGACGAATTGAAGTACAAAAGCGTGTTGGGTATTTTTTACCGGCTACCCAAGAAAAACACATAAATTACAAACACATATTGCTGGGTGCACCCAACAAGTAAAAAGTAGCCAATAAGTCCCATTTATACATACATAGTACCCATTAAATGGGCTCTGTTAGCGAGTCCGTCCATGTGTCCGTGTGTCCGTCTGTGTTCAAGATACTAATAGTTGCCTGTTTCTGTCAAAGTGCTGGCAGGGGTATTAAGTCACCTGCAGTGACAGCTCTAGTTTTTATAGACTGTTAAAAGTTATATTAAAGCCTCGTGCTCCTTTGATAAAAATATTAGGCAAAGAAATTTCAGAAAATAAAAGTCGCCTAATAGTGTAGACAAGTTTCAGAAAGTATATCAGAACATTGTCTACTTCACTGATCAAAGCTGTGTTCTAGAGGATCATTACAAAAAAAGAAAGAAACCCTCATGCAGAACCGAACATGGTAATGGGATGAGGAGATATTTGCCTACTACAAAAAATGTCTTAACCCATTACCACACAATCCCTACTTTTGGCGCCCCTGAGAAAGAAGACTTAAGAAAACATTGTGGGAAAAGGAGAAAATGCTGGTCACCAGCATTTTCTCCTTTTCCCACAACGTTTTCTACTCTTCACAAAAAAAAAAAATCAAATTTTCTGAAAGTTTTATTTTGTCGTCTGCAAATGCTTTCGATTTGGACAAGCCTAAACTATTGTCGTTTGGTAATAAGTTAAAGCGAGACAAAAAAAATGCAGAATATCTGTTTATCCCAAGGTATTTCTCTTACCTGGTTTGATGCTGTTGTTAACACCATGTTTGACGATGTAGTTCTTTCCTACTTTGCCCATACATGTCTCCTGTCTCCTCTTTGATATTTGGCATGAGCTATTTTTATAACGGAATCTCAATAGACATAAATGTTAGCATATTAATTCCCTTTTCTCCTATTTCATTTCCATTTAAACTTTTACGTTCTTTAACAAAATTGAGAGAGGATGGAGAGGACGTGAACCTTTAAACACAACAGCTGAACTCAGCTATCTGAAGATTTGTTTTCGTCTTGCACTACAGTTCTTTAATACACGTAGTGACAAAGTGAGAAATTGTCAGTAACTGCTCCAAATTTATTAATTTTGATAATGAAAAGTGGCCATTGTACCTTGTTATTTACAGTCATTTCTGAACTATCAACTTAAGCTGAACTGCACTAACATTCATCTGTTTTCATCAAATTGATGTACAGAGTTCCCACATGGTCCCTTTTTGCGTGATTGATCACGATTATATAATGAGTTAATTTGAACCCATGTTTCGTTTCCTTTCTGTTTTTAGTATTTACCAAATATTCCGTATAGATTCAAAGACTGTGAGGCAAAATCCTTCTGAAAATATTGAAAGAAATGGGGAAATGCTAGAAGTCAGTATTTTCAATTTTCCACAATGCTTACTACATTTTTAAAGACAAATTCCATTGTTTGAAACATGTTAAATTTGTCATATGAAAATTATTCAAGCCTGAAATTTATGTGATCCTTTAAAAAACTTGTTAACCCTTAGACTCACCTACCTTTTGCGGACAACGTAGATCAAGATCAGACTGCACGTTCCGTGATTTCGCGCCAAAAAGCAATAAAGCATTCTGGGAATGTCAGTGACTAGCACGTGACTGATAACGCTTAAATTCTATTACATAACAAATATGTAATAATTATTTTCCATAATTTCTTCTTCGGACGCTATGTTTGAAACTTCGTCTGTGTATTCCTGTATGTAAATGAGCGAATTGATCATCTAAAAAATAGAACGTGTCTCCCCTTGGTGTCAACCTGGGCCGTAGTAAATCTCTAATTTCTCGTGTTGTCGGATGGTTTTCGACTACTGGGGTTTTATGAATGAAAATTAAAAGGCTTTGGGAGTATAAGGATGACTTTTTTTGCTTTTTTGTAAAATTTTCGTCCCAAAATCTGAAGGGCCACCTTTAAGGTGTAAAACGAGTTAACGGTAACGTTAGAGTCCAGTACAATAAAACAGCCATCAGGTCACCTCTCCGGGGGATTAGAATTTTGTTCCAAATCGATCTTTTGTGACCTCTGATTCCGGAGGTCAAAGGTCCTCGGATTGCCCAGGGAATGGGGAAAAAAACTCAACGTCCATATTTGATTGAATTAATCTTTCCTCGAGTGTTGACTAGAAATCTGACAGATTGTAGTTATACTTTCCCACTTTTTTGAGCTATTTCGAGTCAATAACTCTTAGTGACCGGTCTCCCCGCTCAAAATGAAACTGTTCTCTCTTTAATTGAACTGTCTTATTATCAAAGTAATATCCCCTATTTATGAACGGAACTATTTCTTATTAGAGACTTTATCTTCCGTCATGTACATAAGTCGTGGTAAAAAGGCAATGTCTAATTTAATTGGTAGATCTTGAGCAACCAATGGGCCCCCTTGGTATCCTGAGCGCTTTGCGAAAGTCTGTGACCTGGGCCTGTATTCACCAACCATTATTAAGAACATTCTTTGTCTTATTCTCCAGAATTGTCTACATTTGTAAGTAACACAACTTCTGATTGGCTAAACCATTACGTTGTGTTATTTACAAATGTAAAAATCCTTGGAGAATAAGACTAAGAATATTCTGAAGAATGGTTGGTGAATACGGGCCCTGGCGAGGGGTATTTGTGAGTTATAGAGGTCAATGTCGGCAAGTGTACCTTTGTATACATGATATCAATAATAATCATCATTTTGGTTGTATTTTCATTTCATTTTCTACCATGTAATGTGTCAGTAACATTTGCAGGTGAGTTCATACACTCATATTTGTTGTAAAAATAATTCTTGTCTATTTTACAGAAACAGAGAAAAATCTTGTTCGAATCAAAGCACTGAAAGTACTGTTTTTGTCATGTTTGTGGCTGGTACCCCAAAACGTACCCATAGCATAAAAGATTATCAATTATAATCTAAAAGATACATAACAGGTGTATGACTAACATTATTCCCTTCCAGTATAATCCATCCTATCTATACGCTGTTTTCGCCATGGAGTATGAACAGTGACAAATATTGAGCTTTTTTGAAACCGACATTTGCTGGAATTAAAGATATTTCTTGTTCAACTAACCTATAGAATATGGTTATAGCTATCATTACCGAAAAAAATCAATAAATAATATCGGACAATAAATGAGTGGCAGCACTTGTCCCAAAACTTTTCGAACACCCCTCGTAGTTTGAGACTTATATGAAGCGGTCTTTTATTCAAATGATAATGTTTGCAACAGATCACTTTATGTTATATGAAAGTCTATTCACTATCATCCATTGATTACATTCATGAAGTCAGCACAGTTATCGTTCTCTTCACCGCTTCGTTAGAATAGAATATCTTACCTAAATCATTGCTATGAGTTATGCTTCATATTACTTCTATACATGTATTGCAAGTCTATAACATAAGGAAGTACCCAGTAAACATTGATAATTCAAAGTGCTTGTTGCTAGGAAGGACAGTGTATATCTAAACTGAACGTTCTATGCAGACTGATCTTAATCTAATTGTATGCAAAAGAACCACCAAATGAGCTTGGTAGTTAACAGAATATATCGAAACAATGCGATAAGAAAGTGCTTGTTGTTGGGAATAAAGTTTTAACATTGTATCTGACAGTGAATATTCAAGACTAAACTACACTTTCTGTGCAGTCTGATCTTTATCTACACCGGCTGAAAATGAGAAATGATCGGCACTTAGAAGCAAAAGGATTGTATATATAATTTAGCCTGCAACAAGCGAAATTCGAACTTTTGTGCAGTCTGCGCAGGCAAACCCGAACGGCACTTTCCGTTAGAACTGTGTACTTTTCTGTTTTGTGCAAGTCTAAAGTAGCACAAAATCTAATGTGGTTGTAAAGAACCGCATCGGATGAGGCTGATCCGAGACGGCACTTAACGCAAATGTTCGAATGTCCCTTTTTGTGCGTTGCAAGCCATATAGTGCCGGTGTAATGCAGAAAAATGACCCCCATTACAAAATGACCCCCGGGTCATTTCTCGACGTAGAGGAATGACCCATGGGTCATTTTTCGACGTAGAAAAATGAACCGGGTCATTATTCTACGTCGAGAAATGACCCGGGGCCATTTCTCAACGTAGAGAAATGACCCATGGGTCATTATTCTACGTCGAGAAATGACCGTAGGTCATTTTGTAATGGGGTTCATTTCTCTGCATTACCCCGGGGGATTCTTTACCTAACGATAAAATTTAAGAATAGAATAAAGCTGACTCAGTCGATGGATTTATTGGTGTAAAGGGTGGAAAGGGTTGTGTATTTAGAATTTACGCTGTTTCTCACAATATTTTCTGATGCATCTCGTCTTCAGGTCGTTCGAACACAGGACTGTTTGGTAAAGGTTGTTTTGGTATCAACATTTTGTGTAATATGTTTTCAATGTTCTATATAAACTAACAGACTCCACACATTCATGCTGTCACTCAAACTATGTTGCCATTTGCTGGCAGAAATGAGAAAAGGTGTCAATTACTCGAACTGGCAGCTCGAAAACACGGAGAAAATAGCGCGTGTGTGTTGTTGAATGTGATTGGTGTAATATGTCGTCATTATAGAGAAAGGCCATCTAGTATTTTAAATGTTTGCTGCTATGCAAAGAGTATATCATTTGTGGGTGGTGGGACGTGAAAGGTTAGAGCTGTCTTTCGCATTTCCTATATCAATATGTTATAAACCATAAGATTTGAATCACACTCTATGACAAGGGAACTAAGTGCACCTACAAAACGCATTGACCGAGGTCAGTCTGTGCAGTATGTGTCAGACTGGCCTGGGTCGAAAGTTTTTGCTATCAGTCAATATTTGGCGTGTCAAAGGAAGGGTCTACCTCATGATACAGTCTGCTGTTATACAGAATGGTATGATCCATGACCATAATGATGACAAGCCTGAATCGATGCATCAAAGAGATTTATTAAAACTCTTTACCAAACGACAAAATTATGAACTGGTCCAAATTGAAAGCATTTGCAGACAAGAAAAATTAATGTGACTGAAAAACTGAAATTTGGTTAAGAAAAGGTAGAAAACATTGTTGTAAAAGGAGAAAATGCTGGGTTACCAGCATTTTCTCTTTTTCCTGCAATGTTTTCTATGGCTTCTTTCTCAGCGTCGTTAGAATTCAGGATTGTGTGGTAAAGATTTTAACACCCTGTTACCATGTGTTGTTCATTTTAACCGAATAAAACTACTACTACAACTACCCCTTTTATCAGACTGTCGCTAATGTATTTTAGATTTCGATATAATTGTAAATCAGCTCCTTGCTAAATAACAAGCTTTCTTTTCGAGGTACTCAAAAATATGCCAACAACTGTTTGACGATTACTTAGTGAGACGTCAGAGAGAAGACGTTGTGGATCCGAGATCGGACTGCAGAACTTCTGAATCGCCACTGTTTTGTCGCAGAGGACTAAAAAACAAATTACCCGCGAAAACACATGACAAAGAAACATAGCAGGTGAACCGATTCAGTCACAAACAATATTATAGTTACAGTTTTTCAATCATCACCTTGGGTGTAAGGCAAAAATAAAGCAAGCGTTAGATTTTTTTTTTTTCGTTTGTCTAGATGATAATTATGATAGCTCACAGTAAGTACTTTACCCATCTTTTTGTTCGTTCTTATGTCACCACCTGCGGAATCTGACATAAGAATTACACCATGGCAAATGAATAAGTACATCTCACGCACGTCCCTATTATGACAACTCACGGCAGTTTTTTTCTTATCAACAAATAGATTCTTACATCAGAAATATAATACATTATATCGAATGAAAAACTATTATTATACACTAATGTCTCTAACACCTTTCCCTATGAAGGAAATTAGTCGACCCATAAAGTGCAAAATAAACGAAATTAACGTTAATCAGTGAGAAAAGGATCCCAAAATTCTGCCATTTCACGACGATTTTAGACTATAACAAATGGACGTAGCGGACAGTGTAGATCCCAGATCAGACTGCACGTTCTGTGCAGTCTGATCTGGATCTAAACTGTCCGCAAATGCAACAGACGTGATAGTAGAAAAGTTAACTAAGGCGATTCACTCACTCTGCTCCCCGATAATGAATACTGACAGCATTTGTCCAGGGAAATTAGGAGCGAAGCTACCGTAATCCGCTTTGCATCCATCTTAACACCCTTAACAAAGTGCAGAGCCCATCTTTAGTTAGGCCTACTTTTGACGAACGGTGTAGACCCAACGTGAGACTGTGCTGACCGTGCGGTCTGATTTCGGACCTACACAGACCGATATTTTTTTGACAAGCAAAGGAAAAGAAATCCGCATTGCAATATATGGCTTAAGATTTTAAATACTCAAAATGTGAAAGTTAGTTATCTAGGTACTGTAAGGGTCGGCATGTTTTTTCTTCTCCAATTTCTATTTTTGTGTGGGTGAATTCGGAGCAGATTTTCTGGAACAGGGAAACCGATTTTTTTTTTTTTTATTTAACCCTTGTCTTGCTGTATAAATCAATTGTAACTTTCAAGCAGATAGCCAAAACCCGACTGATAATACTTCAAATTTATTCATTATTTATTTTTATTTCATGCTTTCCGGTAGGATGTCGAGAAATAGCAGTGAAAATATTTTTCTATCTTACACTGGTACCACCAGTGAAAATACCGATTTTCACGTTCTTGTTGCCTTGGTAAATTGCGCGTGCCTAACAATCGGATGGGAAATATGACGTCATTTACCTTACATTTCTCGAGCTTGACGTAATATTGTAATGCGTTGCTATGCGGGAGGGGTACGCCAAGGGGAATAACGGAAATGAACTGTACCGGATTTTGATAAAGCTCCTCCTAGAAAGGGTTAAAAGCATGAAACAAATAGAATATTTGTATTTTTCGGTGAAAGATCGAAATTTATTTCATCTCGTTAACACTATTGGCAATATTTTCACTCGTGGCTCCGCCACTCGTGAAAATATTACCGATGGTGTTAACACGATGAAATAAATTTCGATCTTTCACCGAAAAAAACAAATAGCCTCTAAATATTTATTCCCAGTGACGTCAGTTTTCATTGAATTGGGGTACTCAAAAATGAAATTCCACTTCATCGGAGAACTCAATTTTTTTAATAAAAAAAAAACAGGAAAATTTGCTTAACAAACATTGGAATGGTAAAACTTTATATGTTTTACATATATATTATTATATGATATTTATATCTTATATGTTTATTTATTCATTGATGTATCTGTTTATTTATTAACCCTTTCCCAAACAATCCCTGGTTTTAACGGGCCTTTTGAAAACATTGTGGGAAAAGGAGAAAATGCTGGTAACCAGCATTTTCTCCTTTTCCCACAATGTTTTCTACCCTATCATAGACAGAAATCATCTTTTCAGCACGAGTTGAATTGTCATCTGCAAATGCATTCAATTTGGTCTAGTCCAAAAGTTGGTCTTTTGGGAAAGGGTTAATATAGTTATTTATTTATTCATTTGTTTGTTCGCTCGTTTATTTATTTATTTATTTATTTATTTATTTCAGAAAAATAACTCCTTATCGTACAGTGTAGTTTCAAGATTTGACTGCACGTATTGTGCACGTTCCCTGTATTCGCCTATGGCACTGGAAGCATTAACACCGGGAAAGTAAAAGCCTTTACGAAAGGAACTCGCAATATATAGGTTTTCATATTATATCATTTATATTTCGATTATTTATCTATTGGAGAAAAATATCTCCTTTATCGGACAATGTAGATTCAAGATCAGACTGCACGTACTGTGCAGTCTGATCTTGGTCTACACTGTCCGTAAAAGGTTCCTGAGTGGCGCCCAGCAGTCTAAGATTTAAGACAAAAAATGAGTGGTATCATGACTGTAACTCGTCAAGAAATCATGTGAGTGATCCACAGTAATAGACTGGTTTGCTATTCAAACGCTAAAGACCGGTATCCGTCATTATATCAAAGTGCCATTACGAGCACTTTGCACATATGAGTCTGGCTCTGGCAAAAGGGGGCTTAATGTATCTCCGTGATACATGATACCAAAGCAATGCAAAAGCAGTTTCCTTTTAGGGAGCCCCGTATACATGACTACACCGTCAACGCAATATCCAAAATGGCGGCGTCGATCAAGATTAACATCAAAATTATACGCTAAGCTGCAGATTTTAGCGCATATTAGCAAGGTTTCAGTGACGCCAGTTCCCAGTGACGTCAGTTTTCATTGAATTGTGGCACTCAAAAAGGAAATTCCACTTCATCGGAGTACTCAATTTCTTTAATTAAAAACAAAAACAGGAAAAATTTGCTTAACAAACATTGGAATGGTAAAAAATTTGCAGTATAATAAATTCGTTGTACGGTCAGGTGGCAGGGGACTTAGAAACTTGTTCACGGCTGTAGTTAATCATGTCGCCACTTCGCCTTCGGCGGATATATTACAAAATTCAATTCAAAGCTGCGAACAAGTCTCCAAGTCCCCTGCCACCTAACCTTACAGCTAGTAATGTGCACAGTAAGGCTGTAAAAAACAAATAAATCTATGAACTTTTTTTTCCAAAGAATGCATTCCTTAATAATTATGTGAGAAAAATTGGTAAAGATATATTTCAATAAGCCTTAGCGTTGATCTGTTGATAAGATGTTTGAGTTTATGACGGAATATCCTTTTCGATATTCTCTATGGCGGCCCTAGTAACGTGCGCATGTCTTTGGGCAAGTCACTGCAAAGCTCCAGCCTTGCATAGTTGAACCCCGGAAAAAAACATAAATGAGAAGCTTTTTGTCGACGTCATTTGACTATAAAAGTTTAAAGTGGCATAAAATACCACTCAGACAAGTCAAGTTCACGTATTTGACAGAAAAAGGTAATCAATCTAAATTAACACGTATCTTAATTACCCTGTGTAATTAGATTAGATATAGTACCATTTTATGATAGCTATTTCATCATATTATTTAGAAAGATAGTTTGTAAGTTTTCCGCGGGTCAAAGTATAATTATTTGAGGCATGCTCTGTGAAAAGAGAGCTTAATGCATTTGCGAAAAGTTTCGACCCAGGTCAGCCTGCGCAGTCCGCGCAGGCTGACCTGGGCCGAAACTTTTCGCTCTTGGTCAATTTTACGCGTGTCCAAGGACCACTGTACCTCATGACTGAGTCTGTTGTTTTAAAAAGTCGCTATTATGGATCCATAACTATGTGATGGCTTGTTTGATACCGTGGATCACGTTAATGCATTGCGCCCCCTTTCACCAGAGCATATCAAGATCAAAGTAGAAAGCGTATCTAGGTTTATTCACTGTTTTAGTAATCACTAAATTAGCGATGATTGAGAAGTTAACATATTTTATAAGCAACTTATAGCCTGGCAAAGTCAATGACCTTGCTCTGCGAAGCAAATCGACCTCGATAGACAGCTAAACCTGACAGGTTTTGCTTTTCTTAGACGGTGCCGAACAAGCTCAGACTGCAACGAATGCGCAGGCTGATGTCGGTTATACAGGGTGTGGCCATAGATATAATTTCTTGGCTCGTTACTCTTTTTAAGCAACTGGCTGCTTTTGTTCGTGAAATCTGCCAAGCAACGTTAAGCGTTAATAGTTGATTGTCTGGTGTTTAATGCTGTTTTCAACGTTGTTTCAATTATATCGCGGGGGCCAGTGCACCTATCCATGCGTTCCTGGGATTTCTTTTACCAGTATTTCGCACAATTTTCTTTCCAAGTCACTGGCTGCTTTCCCACATGATCATCGTCGAAACAATGGTCAGATGGGTGGGAGAGGAATAAATCTTGTTGCAGTGACTATCATCAATCCTGGGAAAGGGATTGGCCGAGCCAGGGGTCGTAGCCAGGGATCGAACCCTGGACCCCGTGTTCTCAAGTCCTGCAAGCCACCAGGGCTCAGTTTAACCCTTTACAGTGACGATGTTTAACGCCACTGAAAGAGAAGGCTTTTGAAAACATTGTGGGAAAAGGAGAAAATGCTGGTTACCAGCATTTTCTCCTTTTCCCACAATGTTTTCTATCCCCTATCAAAAGAAAAATCATTTCATATGAGTCACATTGAAACTGTCATCAGCAAATGTTTTCAATTCGGACAGATCTAAAATCTTATCGGGTGGTAAAGGGTTAAGCGGTAATGACGACGATTGTTAATCCTCTGACAGATTTCGATCTCAAGACCTCTGATGTACTAGCCTTCACGATTATGACTGATCTAGTGGCGAGCTCAGCAAATCTTAGCGGCGTAAGAGGCTAAAAGTTGTGTTGTGATGCTAAGGGTTTAAATTCTATAAAAGACAGATAATTGATAAAGGAAATTAACTTACGCTGATAAGTTAATCTTCGGCAATAGTTTTTTTTTTTACCCGCCCACAAGTTACTTGTTCTTGTGTTATCAGAATGTTTATATAAATACAGATTCTGCTCTGCGAATTCTTCCTGTTCTTCTTGTTCTTGTTCTTCATCATCATCATCATCTCCTCCTCCTCCTCCTCCTCCTTTTTCTTCTTCTTCTTTTCCTTTTTCTTCTCTTTCTTCCACTTCTTCTTCTTTTTCTTCTTTTTTTTCTTCATCATCATCTTCTTCTCCTCCTCCTTCTTCCTTTTCTTCTTCTTCTACTTGATCTTCTTCATCTTCTTCTTCTTCTTCTTCTTTCTTTTTCTTTTTCTTAATCATCATCTTCTTCTTCTCCTCTTTTTTTTTCTTCTTTTTCTTCTTCTTCTTCTTTTTCTTCTTTCTTCTTCTTCTTCTTTCTACTTCTTCATCTTCTTCTTCTTCTTCCTCTTCTTCTTCTTCTTCTTCTTCTTCTTCTTCTTCTTCTTCTCCTCCTCCTCCTCCTCCTACGCCTCTTTATTGTTCCTCTTCATCTCCTCCTCTTTTTTCTTCTTCTTCTTCTTCTTCTTCTTCTTCTTCGTCGTCGCCGTCATTTTTTTAGCATAAGCATCATCATGACTATTGTCATCATGACCAGCTTCGTCATTACCTTACTAATATTGTATCCCTATTGTATAAACCTTTTACCAGACGACAAAATTTTAGACTGGTCCAAATTGAAAGCACTTGCAGACGACAAATTAAACGTAACCCAAATATTGAAATTTGTTTCAAGGCGGGTAGAAAACATTGTGGGAAAAGGAGAAAATGCTGGTTACCAGCATTTTCTCCTTTTTCCACAATGTTTTCAAAAGGCTTCTACCTCACGGTCGTAAAAACCAGGGATTGATTGGTAAAGGTTTAACTCCTAGCTTGCTCAGTAAGTAAAATGAAGTATTCAATCCGATAGTTAAACCAGAGCTTCAGATAAGAAAGAGTGATGGTATTCTAAATCCATTATTTCTCTTCGAAACCCTATGTTGTGGGTACTCTCTCTCTCTCTCTCTCTCTCTCTCCCTCTCTCTCTCTCTCTCTCACTCTTCAATATAGAATAAATACTCGGTTTGATTTAATCATTTTCGATTTCGCTAGAATGGGCAGTGAATTTCTTTCGGGTGGTCAAGAAAGAGAGGGGAGGGGGGGAGACAAGGGAAACCACCATGCTATAACTTTCCAATGATGACTCTATTAGCTCCCTTGAAACAGAATTTGACATGTTACTGTTGAGAGTTTCCCCCATGTGTTGAAGTATTACTGTGATGGTTGTCGAAACCTAAAAGTCTTGTCCCCTCGCCCTCTACCCAAACCCCATATTCCTCCGGCACCCCACCCCGCCCCGGCTTACGTATATGGCTCCTCCCTAATGTCAGAGGTGCTTTGAAGCCCCTGTTAACCCTTTCCCAAACGACCAATCGTAGACTCTTCCAAACCGAGAGCATCTAGAAACTGTTAAATCAAAATTGGTTTAACCCTCTCCCGAACGGCAAATTTTGGACCCGACCAAATTCAAAGCATTTTGCAGATGACAAATTAACAGTTGCTAAAAAGATGATTTTTCTATATGATAAGGTAAAAAACATTGTGGGGAAAAAGAGAAACATGATGCTGGTAACCAGCGTTTTCTCCTTTTCCCACAATGTTTTCAAAAGGCTTCCATTTCTGAGCCTTGAAAGCCAGGGATTGTTTGGGAAAGGGTTAAATAACCTTTATGTCTAATAGGGTAGTAAACATTGTGGGAATAGGAGAAAATGCTGGTTACCAGCATTTTCTCCTTTTCCCACAATGTTTTCAATGGCGTTCTTTTCCGGGGATTGTTTGGTAAAGGGTTCAGCAGAGGTAACACAATTACAGAGCAAAAATATAAAGGTTTTTTTCATTTGAATTTAATTTCATTTTTTCATTTGAATTTAATTTCAGTGTATCTTTAAACACAAATTACCAAAGACGACTAGAAAAAAAGTTGAGCATACATTTTGTATGTATAAAATACTTCATGCATTTGTATACCAAAGGTAGGAATACGGGCACTTCGATTCTTTTTACATACTGTAGCTACCTCTATGTCTTAATATGGCTTACAACACGCGTAAATGCGCATTCATACACGAACGTAAAGTGTCATCTCGGATTAGCCTGCGCAGTCCGCGCAGGCTAATCCGAGACGGCACTTTACACCTACACTAGATTTTGTGCTACAGTAGATTTGAGCAAAACAGAAAATTATCTACAAACGGAAAGTGTCGTTTCGGATTAGCCTGCACGGACTGCGCAGGCTGATCCGAAACGACATTTTACGGAAATGTCCGAATGCCCCTTTTCGCGTGTTGAAGGCCATACTATAATCCATGCTCTGTGAAAAACGGTTTTAATGTATCGGCAGATATAATCAACCCAGGTCAGCCTGTGCGTCGAACGTTTTTGCTGTCAGTATAATTTCTGCATATTCTAGGACCATCCTATCTCACGATTTGACGGGTTATTAGACAAAATGGATATAATCATGTGATGATCTGCTTGATATATCGTGTCACGGAGATAAATTAACCCTTTACTCCATAAGGCATTTCTATGGTATCTCCAATTGACCCTAAATAACAGCAAGGATGAAGCTGTTTTTTATGGGTATATGACACCTTTTGATAGCATAGAAAACATTGTGGCAAAAGGTGAAATTGCTCGTCACGAGCAATTTCACCTTTTGCCACAATGTTTTCGAAAGGCTCCTACAAGTAATGCGTAGAAACGAGTATTTATGGAGTAAAGGGTTAAGAATCACAGAGATGTATTTAACTCTCTTTTGCCAATGCGTGGCTCATATAATTGACCTTTCTGCCGTTTTTGATTGACAGGTCTACCAACGTCTTATTGGCCAATGAAATCCGGCATTGGGCTTCATGTACACAGTCTGACACAATTTCTGGTTAGCATGTTAGGCTTGACAACCCCGAAATACAGTGTTGGGGGGCCAAACTCGCGTTTACAGAAAGGTCATTTTAAGGTGTCCAACTCCACAGCTTGCCAAGCATTAGTTTTCATTTATTGTGGCACCGTATGAGCGTCAGCACGAGCGTCTGCACTATATTGTTATTCGCTTTTGAATAGTACCTATGGAGGCAGCCATATTGTTTACTCGGCTGCCAGTCATTTCGTAATAAGATCGTTTCGTACCTAGGCCATTTCGTACAACTCTGGACGTTTCGTACCTAGCTATACTTGTTATTTTGGTCATTTCGTACTCATTTTGATCATTTCATATCCAATTTGATTAATTTCATATCCTGATTTTGATATCAATTTGGTAATGAACAACCTAGTTTTAATAATAATTATGTTCTTGTGTTGTTTGCCGAATAACAACTGCTCTGGTGCATAGCTCCAATTGAACTTACGGTAAATTTCGCCAAAGAATGGCTTTCATTGTGTCTTACTATTACCGCCTCTTTCTTTTTTTAAGTTTTTAGTAGTATTCTAAAGATTGTTTAGGGCTTCTCATTTCATTTCTCACCCAACTCTGCATAAATTTACTTTGGAAAATTTGATATGCTGAAATGTGCCTTATTTAACCCATTACCACACAATCCCTACTTTTGACGCCCAAGAGAAAGAAGTCTTTAGAAAACATTGTGGGAAAAGGAGAAAATGCTGGTAACCAGCATTTTCTCCTTTTCCCACGATGTTTTCTACCCTTCACAAAACAATTTTCAATTTTCAGTCACTTTTATTTTGTCGTCTGCAAATGCTTTCAATTTAGACCAGCCTAAGATATTGTCGTTTGGTAATGAGTTAAGAAACAACTGATTTGCGGCGCCATTGATGTTGTGCATCAAAATGTTCTTGTTTCTTAACTGTGGTGGGGAAAAACCATAACTCCTATCGTATTCTGCGTTAATCTATCTTATATGTAGAATATTCGGTTTTTAAATGGCAAAGTTTGTTAGGAAAAAAAGAAGGAAAGAGGCCTTCGAGGTCGAAGTGACCAGTAGCCTAACCACCGAACAAAGATCGATTCTTATTTTAGAGAGAAAAAATATACGCGCCCAAGCTAACAGCAAAATATGACAAATTAAGCGTAGCTTAGTTCTGTTCTGAGGATTTGTCATTAAAATGCCTTATAAAAAGTGTTGCAGAGAAAAGGAGAAATTGCTGGTTACCAGCAATTTCTCCTTTTCTCTGCAATACTTTTTTCACCTTTTCGCACAATATTTTGAAAAAGCCTTTATCCTAAAGGTTGTTAAATCTTTGGACTGTCGATCTGTGGTGGAGTTTCTTTTCCCACAATGTTTTATAAGCCTTTAGACTTAGGATTGTCAAATCTTTGGACTGTAGATCTACGATGGAGGGTTCAGGAACACTATACAATTCGACAACCACAACTTCCCGTAGTTTGTTGGCCGTCACTTTCACCAAGTTTAATACTCGTGTTCACAGTGTCTACCATGTCTGGAAGTCTTTCTATCATTAAATCTACAATTTTTTGGAATACACTGTGAATGTCTTCTTTCTTTGATAAGTCCACCGGAATATAAGGCATTTTGTATTTGCTGGAGAGAGACAGACTGTCCTCCCGGGAAATGCTGCGTTCGGTTTTGGTTGTGGTGGTGTTTCTTTTATTATTTTGTTGTGCTCTACGTCTGATTCCTACCAAAACGATTGGAACCTCGTTTCCGAAACGTTGCTCTATGTCTGGTAGCCTGTCCAAATGGAAACATGACAGCAAATCAGAAGAAAATTGCACTGGGACAGAGGGTAAAATTTTGGTTCTACGAAAACATTGTTATGAGAATTAGATTAAATAAGGTGCCAATTCAAGTTACACTTTCTCCTGATAAGCCTTTACTGGGTCCATATTCACCAACCATTCTCTAGAATATTCTTTGTCTTATTCTTCAGAATTTTGTCAATGTTAAAATAACAGAACTTCTGATTGGCTAAACCATTTTGGTTTAGCCCATCAGAAGTTCTTTTACTTTCCCATTTCGATAATCTAGAAGAATAAGACAAAGAACGATCTTAAGAATACTTGGTGAATATGGTTCCAGGCCGAAATAGCTCTCTCAGGACGAATAAGAAAGTGCTGAACATTATTGGGGCGACACAGAGGGATTGGTCGAGACGACCAGTGGTACCAGAAAGACAGGCGACCCCCAAAACATCAAATCACACCCTTGACAGGCTGAAAGAGCGATTTCAGGAAAGATTTATCAAAAGAAAGTGTGATATCGCGTGGGCACCTCATTCACCGGACTCGTACCCCCGTGATTTTTAATGTTGTGATATCTGAAGGTCTGTGCGTAAATTCAAGGCTGCAATGTCAGAGAACAATCAAAGCGTTGAGAAAACTGAAGTGGTATTTTTCAAGAAAGCCTTTGTGTGGAATTAATAATTTGAAAGAAAAAGAAAAATATTTTTCAAATACTGACTTGAAGATCAACCTACTTAGCAAATGGATACTTTTTTGCCTGAAGGGAGAGTATTCATGACAAATTTAGGATTATTTGTGAATTGGTGGTCTCCCCTTGATCATTAGGAGGAATCAGGAGTGACGTCCTTGATAGTAGGATGCATGATGGATAGAGAGAGAAATCATGTGAATATATCGAATAAAATAAAGTCTGTATCCAAAGACTACGGTTTTGAAATATCTTTGGTCGTTAACACTTAATTCACAACATTATAATAAATTATTTCGATCTGTAAATATTCATGCCCAATAAAAAAGAGTAGCGCGTAATCATGAGATGAACAAGCCATGGGACGAACTGACTTTGGATCGAAAAGTCTCAGGACCAAGCGATCGGTAGACAAGTTTTGTTTTATTGCGCCAATAAAAAAAGGAAAACTAGTTGTTTGCGCATGCGTGGTGTCTACTGTACCAACCAAAACAGTTTGAAAAAGAGAAGCATAAAATATTGAACTTTTGTAAGCAATAAGAAAAACACATGAAAATTATTTTCTGTGAAAAAATGTTATAAAAAAAAACAAGCATGAAGTTTTCAAAAACTTGATATTTCAATTTACAATGTTGAGTAAATGAACGACATGTAAAAAGATAAAACATCAACAAATGTGAAAAAATAAAACTACTTACCAAATAGTTTCCAAGCTGTGGAACGATTCTTGCACTGTTTCGCTGTAACACAATATAACACCTTTGGCACAGCGATAGAATGAGGTTGTCAGACTTCTGAACCGTTCTTGTCCTGTTTGGAAAAGTAATTAGAAATTCACGACAAAATTTTAGCCCTGTTCATATTGAAAGCATTTGCAGACAACAATTTCAGTATGGCCAAATGTTGCAAGTATTTATTGATAGGTTAGAGAAAATTGTGGAAAAAAAAAACACACAGATGGCTGCGAATTAATTAGATGAATCTGAAATGGAGTTAATTACAAAACAATTAATACAGAAACGAAATTCGACATAGACTCCATTGAATATCCATGCAATAGATCATCTAAACGGGCAGCTGCATTTTCTCCCGCTAGATGGCATTCTACAAATACACATTTATCTAATTTGGGCATTCTGGGTACAGAACCGGACTACTTTTCTTTACTTCAAAAAGAAATAAACGTTTACTCAATAAAAAGCCACCTGATGCTATTTATTGAGCTATGATCTGCTAGCATGTAGCCTATGCATCGGCCATTTATTAACCCTTTACCCCATAAAGCATTTCTATGGCATCTCTAATTGACCCTAAATGACAGCAAGGATGAAGCCGTTTCTTATGTGTTAATGACATCTTTTGATAGCATAGAAAACCTTGTGACAAAAGGTGAAATTGCTCGTGACGAGCAATTTCACCTTTTGCCACAATGTTTTCCAAAGGCTCCTACAAGCATTGTGTAGAAATGAGTATCTGTGGAGTAAAGGGTTAAAACAACCCCTACATACTAGGCTAATAGGCTAATATCTTCAGTATAAGCCCTACTTTTCCCAGGTTTGGGGTCTAGACAGGTCTAGAAAGATTTTGGGGAGATGACTTAAGCGTCATAGCAGACAAGTGGAATTTTCGAAGAATATGACATGCACAGACAACGCAGGCAGCTAATTTATATCAACTACATGTATTTCTTACCCATCGTATCACATATCTTCAGTAACACTTTACGTCCATTTTGCACTATCTGTATTTCTACACTATCCTTGTTGACACCGACTTCTTTAACACCAGAGAAGTGACGTAACATCGTCGTTTTTCCAACACAGCTATCCCCAACTATCACCACATTAAACACGTAATCCGACTCCGAATTCATTCTGTGAAAATATTTGATATTGAAAATTAAAGAGTTTGTAAACAGTTGTCATCGCCTTGATATAGACCTGGAGACATTGTGGCAAAAGGAGAAAATGCTCGTCACAAGCAAGTTCTCTTTTCGCGGCCATATTCGCATGTATTTGAACCATGCTCTGTTAAGGTAGTGGACCGTAATAGTAAACAGCCACATGTATTTCCAGTATAATATTATCCTACAAAATTTGCTACGATTAAAAATGAGTATTATTGTAGTTACTTTAACCGAGCCTTTTTTCCTTTTTTATTTTTCCTTCTTCGAAATATGATTTATAAATCTAAAACCACCATATTTTCATTACAAAGGGAGATAATAATTACTCCCTTTTCTTGAAACTAACAAAATTGTCAAAATATAATTTCATGATAGACACCAAAGAGATTTATGGTCGGTTAAAAATGTGCAAAAGTATTACATTTGTATAAATGCGTTTTTAGATCTATCAATAATTAACTCTTTACCACACAAGAAAATTTTAGACTTGTCCAGATTGAAAGCGTTTGCAGACGACAAAATAAATGCGACTCAAAAATTGAAACTTGTATTTGGAACGTTAGAAAACTTTGTGGGAAAAGGAGAAAATGCTGGTTACCAGCATTTTCTTCTTTTCCCATAATGTTTTCAAAAGGCCTCTTTCTCAGCGTCGTCAAAAGTAGGGATTGTGTGGTAATGGGTTAAGAGATTTTATTCCATGTTGCACTAGAGGTGTTACGGGTCCACTACCTTAAAAGTGGGCTTAGTGCATCTCCGAGATCGCTGATACCATGTAAGTCACCATTATAACTGTCGATCAATTAAATCCAGTTTCTCTAACAACCAACTAAACTATTAGGTAAACTGGTCCAGTAACACGCAGAAAATTGACCAAAAATAACTTTAACGTTTTCAACCCAGGTCTGTCTGCTCAGCCTGTGTAGGCTGACCTGGGTCAATAGTTTTTGAAGATGTATTAAGTCACCTTTTTACAATGCAAGGCTCAGTAATTAAACCTTAGGGTGCTCACTGACCTTTTCCAGACAGTGCTGATCAAGATCAGACTGCACAGAACGTGCAGTCTGATCTTGGATCTACACTATCCGAAAAGAAAATATTTCTCTCAAAAACAAAACGTTTAAATAGCAAACTTGGGGGGGGGGGGTTATAATCGAAATAAAAATTTCCATCTAGTTATTTAGTAGGATAAGGGTTTAAGGGTTAAATCAGCCCCTTTTGAACCCATTACCACACAATCCCTTTTTTGACGCCCCTGAGAAAGAAGCCTTTAGAAAACACTGTAGGAAAAGGAGAAAATGCTGGTAACCAGCATTTTCTCCTTTTCCCACAGTGTTTTCTACCCTTCCCAGAACAAATTTCATTTTTTTCAGTCACCTTTATTTTGTCGTCTGCAAATGCTTTCAATTTGAACCAGTCTAAAATTTTGTCGTTTGATAATGAGTTAACTGATTAACGCTAAGACATATCCGGAAAAGTAAACAACATCCTTTATAAAATGAGTTTATGGAAGTTTATACATGTCAAACAGACGATATTCAATATGATATAGAGGATATTTGGGGTTTTTTTTCGGTGAAAGATCGAAATTTATTTCATCGAGTGGACACCATCGGTAATATTTTCACGAGTGTAGCAGTCACGAGTGAAAATATTACCGATGGTGTTCACGAGATGAAATAAATTTCGATCTTTTACCGAATAAAAGCAAATGTTCTATTTATTTCATGCTTTTTACTCTTTTTGGGAGACGCTGTATCAAAATCCAGACTAGTTCTTTTCCTTTATTCCCCGTGGTGTACCCCTCCCGCATAGCAACGCATTACAATATTACGTCAAGCGCGAGAAATGTAAAGTAAATGACGTCATATTTCAATCTGGTTGTGAGGCACGCGCAATTAACCTAGGCAACAAGAACATGAAAATCGATATTTTCACTGGTGATACCAGTGTAAGATCGAAAAATATTTTCACTGCTATTTCTCAATAACTACCGGGAAGCATGAAATAAATATAAATATCAACAAACCTGCAAAGATCATATTCCTACAGTTTTGGTTCACCAAGAAGTTTATATCCGAGAAACCAGTTTTTAATTGGCTGACGTATTAGGTTGAAGCCGATCATAAAGCTCAGCTCAGAAAAATTAAGACTGTGAAGCTCTGAAGAAATAACTTGAGTTGATTTATACTTGCCCACACCATGTGCACCCTCCCCCCACCCCCACCCGCAAAAAAAAAAACAACAATGAATCAAAAGGAAGTAAATATAACATGAAATAAAATCCTGCGCACGATACAAAATACTTAAGTATGTTTATTAACATAGCGGTGTTAAGTACGACTTGAAATTAACTTCCTTTCAACGCTCTACAACTTAAAAAAAGGACTGGTCCAACTTGAAAGCATATACAAACTATAACTTAACTGTTGCTCAATTGATAAAGTTTCCATTTGAAGGGTAGAAAACATTGAGGGAAAAGGAGAAAATGCTGGTTACCAGCATTTTCTCCTTTTCCCAAAATGTTTTTTTAAAATCCCTCCTCTTCAGTGTTGTTTAAACTCGTGATTGTGTGGTAAAGGGCTAAAACATTAACACAAGTGTTATTTTATTTACTTATATTGTAGATATTTGCAGACGACATCTGCATTTTATTAGCAGACGACAGATAAAATCCACTTGATTTGGTTGTCACTGAACAGGTAGTCTACATCGTTTTCGGATAGCTGTCATTATTTTTTTTTCCACAATAATTTCTGAATTTGCTTTCTTAGACCATTCTCTGACAAATAATTTTCCCACATTGTTTTTTTTCACACTATCGAACACATAAATTATTTCTTTTTTTTTTAATTCACGTTGGGTTTTTTTTTGTCTGCAAATACTTTCGATTTGGACGGGTCCAAAATGATATCGTTTGCCAAAGAGTAAAAGTCATGAAAAAAGCTGGATCGCTTAGTACAGAGCTAAACGGGAGGTGTTGTATATTTCAGTAATGTACACTTGAAACATGATTACGTCATGTATGTACCAGCCATGATGTAGCCAAAATGAAGTCTAACGCATCTCCATGATGCATGATACCGAACAGGTCAATATATGGTCAAGGATCCATAAAATCCTTTGGTCATGAGGTAGACTGCTCCTTGGATATACAGAAAATTGACCAATAGCGAAAAGTTTCGGCTCAGGTCAGTCTGCGCGGAATGCGCAGGCTGACCTGGGTCGATACTTTTCGCACATGTACTTGGTCCCTTTATCATAAGCCATGATAGATTTTACGAACTGTTTTTTCAGCTGATCTCTTGTGACTCAGTAGGTAATGGACAGCAGTCGGTTGTTTTGGGGGAGTGACTTCAAATACCATTTACAGTATAATTCATGCCTCCCCGCCGAACTTTTTTTTTTTTAGATTTTTCACATCTCACCAAATTAAAGAAATATTTATATGACTGAAATTTATATGAAAAAAAAAAAGGAATCATAAACAATTAAGAATCATAAAATTTCAAAAAAAGGACTTTTAATGGTATTCCTGTAAAAGGCTACGTAGCCTCTTAAACTATTTTTAGATTTCGAGCCAAAAATAAAGAAGAACATAGTGGGAATTTTAAGTGACTGGCACATGACTAATGATATTTAAATTCCATGACATAACAAACATGTATTATTATTTTCCATAATGTCTTCGGATGCTATGTTTAAAGCTTCTGTGTATTTCCGGTTTATAAATGAGCAAGTTGCTCATGTAAAAAATTGACAGTGTTTCCCGCTGGTGTCGGCCGTAGTAAATCTCTCATTTCTCTTGTTATCGGATGGTTTTCGATTACTTTGGTTTTATTATTGAAAGTTAAAAGGCTGAGGGAATATAAGGATGACTTTTTTGTGTTTTTGTCAAATTTCGTCCCTAAATCTGAAAGGCCACCTTTAATGCTGACAGTGGCTTGAAAATCATGAGTATCGTTAGCAGGATGAACGGGGCTTCAAAAACGGTTAACAAGCCACAGTGTTATGAGTCCAATTGCTTGAGGAAATGGAAAATGTATGCCATCAGTACTTCGATTTTTCGAGTATTCGATAATACGAACACGGCTTACGCCGAGATATTACTGGAACACACTTTTTGTCAGAAAAATAATGCATATAAGCAGCAGAACTGATTTCTAAATAATTCTTGAAAGACTTTAATACTAGAATAGTTATGGTAACTTTGCCCAATCCCCTCTCTATTTGTCTGTCTCTTCATCCCCCACCCCCTCTCTCTCTCTGAATACACTGATAACTCGCCATGGTATATGTTAAATTTACCGCGATTTAACTTTAATATATACATGTATGTACATGTATGTATATAAATCAACAAAAATATTTGATAACCATGGCGAAACAATGTAGACTGGTGATAGTTTATCTGAAAATATGTCATCTTGTTACCTTCTGTAGTTAAAAACTTTACGTCTTTCAGCACACCAGTCATAAATCAAAACAATGTGGTAAAAGGAGAAATTGCTCGTAACGAGCAATTTCTCCTCTTACCACAATGTTTTCACTTTGGTCACGCTGTAAGCCAAAGCATAAATTTATCCGTATTGAATGGGTATCATCTGTTTTAGATTTCTTTTACTGAGGACATAGGTAAAATGAATACATGTATTAGATTTAAACCTGGGTATTTCTTTTCACCTCGTTCTTTACACAGTTTTAAATTTAAGGCTTTATAGATGTCAAAAATTTGTACAAGTACTTCTGGTCTATTCATCAAATGGGATTTACTCTCTATGTGTAGGTGAGTGGGTGGTTGGATGAAAGAGAGAATAATATAAACATGGGGAGAGAGGGAGCGTGGGGAGAGAGAGAGGGGGGAGGGCAGAGATAGAGAGGAAGAGAGAGAATGACAGAGAGACAGACAGAGAGAGAGAGGGGGGCCGGGGAGAGAAATAGAGACACATAGAGAAAGAGAGGGAGGCAGGGAGAGAGAGAGAGTGAGGTTGGGGGGAGGGACTTTAACAAAATATAAAAATGATAAGTATATACAACAAAAGTTCACAAGTTGTTGAGACAAATATTAACCCATTACCACACAATCCCTACTTTTGACGCCCCTGAGACAGAAGCCTGTAGAAAACATTGTGGGAAAAGGAGAAAATGCTGGTAACCAGCATTTTCTCCTTTTCCCACAATGTTTTCAACCTTTCACAAAACAAATTTCAAATTTTGGGTCCCTTTTATTTTGTCGTCTGCAAATGCTTTCAATTTGGACAAACCTAAAATTTTGTCGTTTGGTAATGAGTTAAACAGAAGTAGTAGTAGTAGTAGTTGTAGTAGTAGCTGTACCCCAACACATCAAAAAGAAGTGATAGACAAACAACACAGAATGACAGCAGACTTTACTCACTTTTCCAGGGATCCGGCAGTACCAAAATTCACAAATTATTTTCAACTTTACCACACCTAAAATAACACATATTTTAAAGTTTATCCATCAAACGACAGTACTCATCGCAAGATATTTCTAAAGTGTCAATAAATTGTGAATTTATCTAACGCGGATAAGTCAAATAACTAAATTATATTGGTTAAACAAAAGATACTGATATTTTTTTTTTCGATCGGAATATTTCCTTAGACTTTTAACCCGTAGGCTGCTAAGCGAAACTCGCTGACCTTTCACAGATAGTATAGATCAAGATCAGACTGCATGGCGACGTGCAGTTTGTCTGATCCCATTTTTTTCCTACCTGACTGACGCATGGACCGATCGTACGATCGTACAGATTGACACATTATCACGATAATTTCCATACTATTGAATGGCATAATTTAAAATCAAATGCAAAAATCGTCTGCATTGTATTTTTGGGAGCTATTGGGCCTTTAATCTACTAAAATGGTCGGCGTTGATGAAATATTGTAGAAAAGGGCATCATCGATATAGCAATTATCTGGGTTTCTTTTCTGGGTCGAAAATTACTGCCATAATAATTTTTTGTGTGTGTGTGTGCTAGAAATAATGGCTACGTGTTGAAATCCAACTTAAAAGTGATTTAAACCACTTCTGGTGCTTCGATCGGCTTCGATCCCCGGCCCGGCCTATCTCTTCCCGAGGATCGATGATAATCATTGCAACAGGATTCATTCCTCCCCCGCCAATGACCATTGTTTCGACGATGGTTAAGTGGGAAAGCAGCCAGTAACTTGGAAAGAAAATTGGCCGAAGTACTGGTAAAAGAAACTCCAGGTAAGCATGGATAGGTGCACTGGCCACTGCGATATACTAGTAACTGAAATAATGTTGAAAACGACATTAAGCATCATAAATTCAACCAATCAATGCCTCGCTTGGCAGTTTTTGCAGTACAGAGATTTGATAAATTCATTATACATGTCATGTTGTTTTTTGTTTAACTTTAGATCGTGTTTTATCAGGAATGAGGGTTTATCAATACAAAAAAAATCTTTTTTTTTTTAATTTTATCTTTAATGACAAGCTGTTTTACAGGTCTGTCTCATCTTCAAGTTCCGGAAATCTTCTAGAAAACATAATACATGTATCAGGTATCTTATATACGTGTATATAAGATTCCTGATGATAATGTACTTGTATGTTTAATAATTTCATGTCTGTACACTTGTTTATTTAGAAAGTTTTCTTAATTCAAAGACTGGCTCCGAATCAGGACAGTATGGGGAGTATATATAGACTGAGATCATAGAGCTAGATTGCTGGTTGTGATGCCAGTCTATACTCTATGCTAGATGTAATGAACCCATTACTACACTGAGAGAAAAGATTTTGGAAAAGAGAAAAATGGTAATCAGCATTTTCTCCTTTTCCCACAATGTTTTCTACCCTTCACAAAGAAATTTCAAATTTTCAGTCATTTTTATTTTGTCGTCTACAAATGCTTTCGATTTGGACAAACCTAAATTTTCGTCGTTTGGTAATGAGTTAAACACTCTCTGAATGTAATATATAATGGGCTAGTGGCCTTAGTATTGAATAAACGTATTATTGTATTGTCTAGAAGACATCTAAACTCGCAAAGCGGTCCATTTGCCAAAAAGTCCCAATTCTAAAAGATCTAGGTTAAAAAACGATTTTCAAAACACTGTAGGAAAAGAAGAAAATACTGTTAAATAGCATTTTCTCTTCTTTCCTTGATGTTTTCAACGCTCTCATTAACAGACAAATCCAACACCTATGAGCCAGACTTGATTTGTGGTCTTCAAAACCAAAGAACAGACTGACTTTTGTGGGCAATCTAGATCAAGATCAGACTGCACAAAAGGCGCAGTCTGATCTTGGATCTTCTCTGTCCGAGAAGCACAAAATTTTTCCCTACAAAATCGTTTGAAATAGAAATGGTGGACATTTAAGTATCGGTCTTAAAGGTTTTATTTCACACATTTAGCTGGATAAGGTTTAAACGCTTTGAATATGGACGAGTCTAAAGATGGTAAGAGTCAACTTTGTACCAAACCACAAAATTTTAGACTGGTCCAGATTGGAAGCATTTGCAGAAGACAAAATTAATGTGACTCAAAAATTGAAATTTATTTTGGGACAGGGTGGAAACATTGTTGGTCTTTTCCACTGTGTCTTCAGAAGGCTTCTTTCTCAGGGTCGTGAACACCCATCCTCGGATACCCCGGGGTCTCCCTATTTGCTACGCTACATCGACCCTGGGACAATTGACTAATAAAACTTTGAATCAGCCGCCGAAAATCGATACGAAACGTCATAGCGTACAGTCCACTCGCCCATTACAAAATGATGATGGAACCAATGAAAAGCCAGCATTCGGCCAGCGGTAAAGCGAGGGAAATTCAATTAATTGTCCCAGGGGTCAATGTAGCGTAGCAAATAGGGAGACCCCTGGGTATCCGAGGATGCTGAACACCAGGGATTGTTTGGGAAAGGATCAAAGTGTTACATTAGTATCCCTGGGTTTCTTAAATTTCCACCCACCCTCAGGAGACCTCGTTTGAGCCACGTCGTCTTTCTTTACTTGCAATATCCTTCGGTCTGGCACATTATCGACCAATCGCGATTTACAACTTATTCAGTCGAGGCTAATATCAAATGTACTCAGAAAAATCTCCTAAAATGTATATTCATGAATGAAATGATAACTTTTTTAATAGTATATGGTTCATGAAAAAGTCGCTTTGGATGAGAATTCACTATCTTAAACAATGTCCATATTGAAACAAGCGCTCCTATGACATCACAGATCAAGGTACGCTACAATAAGTAGGGGAGGTAAGCGATGCAAGAAAAACTAACAAGCAAAAATATAAATTAAAAAAAGTACTTTTACTTTTTTTTTCAAATTACAACATTACCAGGTTACCATTTGATAAATGTAGATTTAAAAATTAATCATATCGGAAACTTGTTGATTTGCCCTTCACGGCTTGGCTTGGGATACCCTTAAATTAAGATAACGACAGTTAAACTTGCAAGATCATATGTAAACGATAGACCTAGATCTACTTTAAGGTAAAATTCGGTATTACTGTTATGGAAGATCTCTCTAGTGTTACGTTATTGTTTTACAATTATAGACACAAAGCTGCAAAATGTCCGGGCATTTGGGTACCGGGAAATTGCAAGCTACACTGGTAGGTACCGGATGTTGGAGGTAAATTTTATTCTTCCGGGAAAATGTCCAAGATTGGGCTAAAATGTGAAAATGCATTGAGGGAAATCTCTGATGAAAAAAAGCTGGTCGAAGCAGCAAAAAATGGTGACAGTGAAGAAGCTAGAAGGCTTCTTGAAGCTGGGGTATCCCCCGACTCTTCTGAATATAATAAACAGCTGTTTTATCAATCGGAAAATTACATGACACCACTTCAGTTTGCGACCCAAATGGGCTACCCAAATCTTGTTTGCTTGTTAATTAAGCATGGCGGTAAGTAGACTTTTCTTTTAATAAATCTGCATAAAACATAGATCTAATGTAGTCGTTGATAACGAGATTTTGTTAGACACTATCTCTATATTCTAAATCTAATTATAACTCCAGTGACCCTCATTACCTGGGTAGAGTCAATGTTCACTCGTCCTTCCCAAGTTTTCAGTTGTCCTTGATGGTTGGTCAGATGGTGTTGTATGCCTCTTGCTAAGTTGGGCTAGTCATAATCTGTTGATACTGATTTACAGAGCTCCAGATAAGAAGGAGTGATGGTATTCTAAATCCATTATTTTTGTTCCAAACCCTATATTCTTGGTACTCATTAGAATCGTCTCGTTGAGGTGATTCTAATGAGTACCCATAATATAGGGTTAAGCAGAGAATATTTAATTATCTTCAGTTTTGAAATCAAAATCACTCCCTCTATCTGGAGCTCTGCGGTTTACATGACTTATTTCCATGGATACACCAGTACTGGCAAGTGAATGTTTTTGTAACAGACGAGTTTGGTTTATTGGACTTAAAGTGTAACTCAGATAAATGTATCAGTAACAAGGCAAATATTTTGTGTTTATGTACAGTTGTGTTTTACAAATCCATTACACGGCTTTTTACACATTTTTATGAGTATTTTTTTTTTATGTTTCACTTGCCATGTTTTACTTCTTTTTGAATTTCAATAATAGCTGAGGTAATGAATACAATATCCTAGGGACCTAGGCATGCACCTGTGTTTCTCCTGTTAATCAGTCCATAAGTTTTAGAGAAATTTGGAGGTGTTTGTTTAAAATAAAGATTACAACAGAACAAAGTAAACTATTGGCTGTGAAAATAAGCAGCGTAAAAACTATATTACCTGCGTTGAATGAGAATCAAACACAGGACATAAGCATTACTAATTTTCCACATACTCAACTAAGCTATCCAGGATCCTGGTACACTGTTTGAATGTGATAACAGCGAATAGACCACAAAGGTTTTTTTCCTTTTACAACAACAGCACTGAATTGGACATAAATTATGGAAAATCGTGACACATTTGATGACATAAAACATAATTTGACTTAAGTCTATTCAGTAATTCTTTTTTTCCCTCCAGCAAATGTGGACTCTGGAGACAGATTTGATGTGACAGCCCTACACACAGCTGCAGAATTGGGTCATCAAGAGTGCATGAAGCTATTATTGAATGAAGGGGCAGACTGCAATGTTAGTACAAAATACTCAAAACATGGCTCTTATACAGGTATGATATCAGTTTTATTGAACAGCAATTCTTTCATTTCTATAATTTTCATGTCAGATACTTTTCCAATTTGCCTTCATATATAATATGATTTAGCTACCTACAATTGTTAACCCTTTACCAAATAATCCCAGGTTTTTACGACACAAAGGAAGAAGCCTTCTGAAAACACTTCAGAAAAGGGAGAAAATACTGGTAACAAGCATTTTCTCCTTTTCCCACAAAGTTTTCTATTCTTCTAAAGTTAATTTTCAATTTTGGAATCATGTTTATTTTGTCTTTTGCAGGTGCTTTTAATTTGGACAAGTCTAAAATTGGGTCATGTAGTAAAGATTTAATTTCTCTTTCAAGAATTGAACCTTCCAAGTGGTTGCTAATTTTCATGGTTATCATCCATAGCCATTAATCAAGTACTTATATCCTTTTTAAGTCTCGACCAGACAAGAAAATTTTACACTTTTCCAAATTAAACGTATTGAAGGCCCTTAAGTCTTTACTGCACAATGCCATGGGAAAAGGAGAAAATGCTGCTACTCAGCATTTACTCCTTTTCTCACAATGTTTTCTACCCTATCAAAGAAAAAAGGCACCATTTGTGCCACAATGAAATTCACTTTTACTGCGATATTAAGAATCACCCCAGTTATAATCTAGAATGAAGTGGTGGACAGTGTACATCAGTAATCAGACTGCATGTTCTGTCCAGATCCAGTCTGATCTTGATCAGCATTGTCCACAAAATCTTCTTGCATCTTCTACGGTAAGGAAGGAGTTAAGAGTTAAGTACATTTTTACTTATTTGGATCTCTTTTATTGAACAGCTGTACCTCACCCTGGTGGAACAACACCGTTACATCTAGCAGCACTTAACAACCATGTAGACTGTGTTAGACTCCTCATCTGGAATGGGGCAGACTACAATGCTGTGGATGAAAAAGGGAGAACAAGTTTGTACATTGCAGCACAGAACAAATTTGGCCCCTGTGTTCATGCCCATCTAGATAATGCCATATGGAAAGATATTTTGTCACTTCCAGAGAAATATGGAGGTAATCAAAACAGATATTAATATATTTCATGTGTCTATTTTTAGAAATGTTATGGGCACAGAAATGACGTCATTTAAGCTGGGGGGAATTATTTCCACATCACAGTGAATAATTTACTTCGAAAGTCTGGTTTATTGACTTGAGGTCACTGACTTTAAACATGGCATTCGTTGACAAAATTATCAGAGGAAACATGATATATAATTTATTTCATCAGCTTGCAGTTAATATGGAGAAATATTTGCCTCAAAAGGGAAAGGTCCGCGAAAATAGTTTGTGCCTTACGGCACTTGTTATTTTCGCACACCTTTCCCTTTTCGGCAAATATTTCTCCATATTAACCGCAAGCTGATGAAATAAACTCTACTTGTTCATTTATGTATGTATAGGACCCAAGCTCTGGGAAAACTAGGTGTAATGTGCATTATACTAAGCAAGTCATCACAAAATTATGGATGAAATCCATTTTGTTTAACAATTGACTGAATCTTGAGGTAGACTGCTCCATTGACATGCAGAAAATTGATCAGTAGCAAAAAGAAGAGATCCCAGTCAGCCTGCTTGAACTGCGCAGCTTGACATGAATTTATACTTTTTACAGATGCTTTAAGCCCCCTTTTCAAAGAGTGTAGCTCATATATTATAGTTTCTTTAACTCATTACCAAACGACAATATTTTAGGCTTGTCCAAATTGAAAGCATTTACAGATGACAAAATCAAAGTGCCTGAAAATTTGAAGTTTGTTTTGTGAAGGGTAGAAAACATTGTGGAAAAAGGAGAAAATGCTGGTTACCAGCATTTTCTCCTTTTCCCACAATGGTTTCTAAAGGTTTCTTTCTCAGGGGCGTCAAAAGAAGGGATTGTGTGGTAATTGGTTAACACCTATTCAGGAAATATTACTATAATATCAGCCCTGGAAATCATTATACATATTCAAGTTAACCATTTATATAGTTTAACCCTGGTTAAATTTTCTGTTCTCATTGTTTTTCTGTGTTTTTAGATGCTGATTCAATCATTCAAAAGCATTTGTTTTGTCCACAGCAAATGATTTCAATTTGGACAAGTGTTATGCAGTAGAGAGTAAAGGTTGTTACGGATAGATTATCATACAGAATAATCAAACATCTTGGGGAAAAGGGGGGGTTAACATCAGACTAAACATTCTGATTTGGATATACCATGCTGGCAAAATAGTTTAAATTCATCTTTGAATGAACAAAAGTCTTTTGAGAAATGGCAAAATGCTGGTGACCACCCTTTTGTCCTTTTGCCATAAGGTTTTCAAAGTCTTAACCCTTTATCCCCATAAGGTATTTCTGTGGTATCTCTAATTGACCCTAAGTGACAGCAAGGATGAAGCTGTTTCTTATGTGTATATGACACATTTTGATAGCATAGAAAACATTGTGGCAAAAGGTGAAATTGCTCGTCACAAGCAATTTCACCTTTTGCCACAATGTTTTCCAAAGGCTCCTACAAGCAATGTGTAGAAATGAGTATCTATGGAGTAAAGGCTTAGTAAACCTTGTGAGAAAAGGTGAAAATGCAGGTCATCAACTTTTCATTCTTTTCTCATACTGTTTTCAAAGACTTACTGCCTCATACAAAGACTTGGTTGTATGGTAATGGGTTTAACTCTTTACCAAACAACAATTTTATAGACTGGCCCAAATTGAAAGCATATGCAGACAACAAAATAAATGTGACTGAAACATCGAAATTTTATTTGGGAAGGTTAGAAAACCTTGTGGGAAAAAAGAGAAAATGCTGGTTACCAGCATTTTCTCCTTTTCCCACAATGTTTTCTAAAGGTATTAGTCTAAGGCCTGGCCAGCTGGATTCAATTTTTTTTCAATCCATCTGGTAGAAAAATTTCATTGGTACCAGGTGATAGTACAGCTATATAGAAGTCAAATTAGGGTGGATGCCAGAAACAAAAGTGGTGCAGATTTTTTTCAGACGACATTTTGTTACCCCACCCACTGAAAATGCATTGAATTAAGCTTATGTGTACAAACCACAAAATTTCAATATCTGCCAGAGTATATTGATTGCAAATAGTTCTAATTGGCAGTGAAGCACATAAGTAATGGTAAAATTAAGTTACAGGAGGAGAAAATATAGATTGAGCGCCTTGGTGTTACCCCACCCACCAAATTTGCATACATTTACTGAAAATCATGAGCAACTTAATATCATTTAAGACCTTTGGGTTTCAGCTTCTTGTAGAAGGGTTTGATGAGAACTAAATGCTTACTTTTGTACTAAATTGCTGCATTGTATTTATGTTTTGGTCTTGCTTATCCTTTACCCCACCCACTATGAGCTAATATATAGTTATGGCAGATTGTAGGAGACATGGTTTTTGAAAATGAAGTTGGATTTTTTTTTTTTTTATAAGGTTTCTTATATGTACAAATAGAATGTACTGCACACGGAAAAATGCATATTCCACACTTGAATATTGTTTACGGTGATGCAATGCCAGTCATAACACATTGACATGTCCTTCATGTAACGAAATTGTAAAGTAAAAGAAATCCCATTCTAATTAAGAAAATTAGATATTTTTTAGGTCAGATTGCACTTCGAACCATCTGTATAACGCATTTTTGTTTTATTTGAATTGAGTATTTTGGGAAAAAAAAATTTTGGCACATTATATGTCGGAGAAAATCAGTTTTTTGCAACTATTTTAATTCCTTGAAAAAGTTATATAGATTTAGTAAATAGCTGTTTGTAATGAAAATGTAACTGTATTTTCCGTTTTGTTTCTAGAATGTTCTTTATCAAATTAAATGGCGTGGCTTCATTTTATGAGCAGTTTTTATCATTGTTATATAATAAACGACACATGTGTTACAGCAATGACACAAAATGTTACAGTGCAGACACATAAAAGTGTTAAAAAAAAGTTTTGTACTTAGTGCCTTTATTTGAGAAAAAATAAACTAAACAATTATTGAATAGTTATACATGAAATGAAGAACAGTCATTTGCACCAAAATACTGTCTTGTTGACTAGTTAAGATTTGTTATGTAGGAAACAAATCCGTTACATCATGACATTTCAAAATAAAACAGAAAAACACCCACATCCACACCCCCCCACACACAAATATATACACACACACAAAGCAGCCGTACTGTCAATGCAGCAAACAAAGAAGCTGATGATTGATCACACGTCACAATTACGCTCAATGAACTGCGCATTTGTTTACTTTAAGTCATCAAGAGGTATTTAGCTCCACTGGTTGAAGGCAAGCGCGCTTATGTCATAGCCCGGTGTCCGTTGTGCGTCTGTCCCTGCGTGCATTAACTTATATTTCAAACATCTTCTCTGACACTACCCATCCAATTTTGATGAAACTTTACAGAAATGATCCTGCCGTGGCCTTCTTCAGAATTTCTTGAAAGAATTTGATTCCTTTAAAAACTCTGGTTGCCATGGCAACAAAACTTAAAAATATTGAAAACCTTCGAAAATCTCTTTATCCGAAACCATAAGGCCCAGGGCTACCAAACTTGGCATGTAGTTTTATGTAGCGAACCTCTACAGTGTTCCTTCAAATAACAGCTATGGAGTCAAAATTGACCCCTCTCCGGGGGGGGGTCACAAGTTTTATAGGGGTTATATAGGTAAAATTTTAAAATCCGTCTGATCCCTAGCCATAGGGCCTTGGTTGGTTGGTTGATTGGTTAGTTGCATTGGGGTTTAACACTACTTCAACAGCCAAGGTCATATCATGGGGGTCGGTGACGCACATGTGTTTCCTGGTTTTCTCACACCAGTACTAAGCTTTCTTTCCATAGCCACCGACTACTTTTCTCACATGCTTCAGCAGACGTGAGAGGGGAAAATACGTCGGAAAGAAAGTTCACCTCAACTGGGTATTGAACTCACAACCATCAGGTCATGAGTCCGACACGATCACCACTGAGCCACCAGGGCGGGCCATAGGGCCTTGGGCCACCAAATTTGGCATGTATCTTTATCAAGTGGGCGTGTACCAAGGGTACCCAACTTATAGCCCTTGGGTCAAATTTGGCACGGCCCCGGGGGTCACAATTTTTATATTGGCTTATATTGGGAAAACCTCTACTTGTACATAACCACAAAGCCTTGGACTACCAAATGTTGCATGTAGCTTTATATAGTGGGCCTCTACCAGGAGGGCCCAAATTATAGCCCTGGGGTTAAGTTTGTCCCCACACCAGGGGTCACAAGTTTTACCTGGGCTTTTGTGGTAAAAACTTTTTTAATGATCTTTTTACGAACCATAGTAAGGCCTAGGGCTACCAAATTTAGCCCTGTTTCATGGGTCTCATGTTTTACATGGCATTTATTTTAGGAAACTTTGAAAAGCTTCTGGTATACCACACATCCTATATTATGTAATATGGAAGTTTATCTTACGGACCTCCACCAAGTTTCAAGTAATTATAGCTTTGTGGTAAAAAATGGCTTTGCCCAGGGGTCAAGGGGTCATAACATTCTCGTAGAACTTCATAGAAAAAAATGTATGCCTTCAAGTTTAAAACCAATCGGCCAGAGTTGTAATGTTTGGCTTGTAGTGTTTTCACTTATTTGCTAGTGGAGCGATACAGGGCCATCATGGCCTTCTTGTTTTAAGTTAGATCCCCTATTGCATCAGTGAACTAGAGTAACAGATGGATGAAAAAATAGGGCCTTTTTTGACCTGGGCCTTACCCTATTGTATGTCTTCAAGTTTGAAACTTGTTGGCTGGATTTGTAATGTTTGGCTTGTTGTGTTTTCACTCATTAGCCACTGGAGCGACACAGGGCCATCATGGCCCTCTTGTTTCAAGTCATATCCCCTATTGCATCAGTGAAATAGAGTAACAGAAAAGAAGAGTAAAAATAACAAAGGAAATAAAGAAACTTAAGTAAGGAAAATGTCCAAATCTTAGTATTGGCATACTTATGGTTGGACATGAATATATAATGAAATAACGAAATCAAAGGTTAGTGTGCAACAATAAATTATACTGTGGCACTCATAAATGGATCATTTTTGAGGTACTAAATGCTATAACTCAGTAAGTTTTCTTGATTTTTGTCCTTTTTGTCTGTCCTAGTAGGTCTAGTCAAAATTGTCAATAAATCTAGCCAGAAATATAAACAGATTCAATGTGAAGACTGACAATTCAGAGATTGGTTCCAATTAATTCTGCAAGGAACATTTATTAGGTGAATTATGGTATGTGAAATTAGTCAGACTTGATTTAATATACATTGTAAGTCTTACATAAATGTGGATTTTTATGAGCACCTTAGATTAAAAAGAATTGTGAAAAAGATTGCATTGTATTATTGTCTGCTTCATTTTTGTGAACATAGGAAAAGTCTAATTTACGTTATAGGCAAATTTTGGGTAGGCGCGTTTATTAGCATATAAAAAAAATCTGCACCACTTTCAGATCTGGCATCCATGCTTAAAGTGACTCTAATAGGCTATCCTAATTCACCAGATGGTTTGAAAAAAAAAAAAAGGGCTCTTTTTTTATCTGGGCCTCAGCCTATAATGTTTGGCTTGTAGTTTTTTCACTTATTAGCCAGTGGAGCGATACAGGGCCATCATGACCCTATTGCTTTAAGTCATATCCCCTATTGTATCAGTAAAATAGATTAACAGAGTAGGAGACTAAGAATAACAAAGGAAATAAAGCAGCTTAATTAATGAAAATAGCCAAATCTTAGTGTTGGCATACTTATGGTTACAGTTGTGAATATATAATGAAACAACGAAATCAAAGGTTAGTGTGCAACAACAAATTATACTGTTGCACTCATAAATAGATCATTTTTGAGGTGCTAAATGCTAAAACTCCATAACTGTTCTTAATTCTGGTCCTCTATGTCTGTCCTAGTAGATCTAGCCAAAACTGTGAAAAAATCTAGCCAGAAATATTAACACATTCAATGTGAAGACTGTAATTCAGAGACTGTTTTCAATTCATTCTGCTAGGAACATTTATTAGGTGTTTTACGGTATGTGAAATTGGTCAGACTTGATTTAATTAAAGTCTTACATACAGGTAAATGTGGATTTTTATGAGCATCTTAAATTCAAAAGATTTGTCCAAAAGATTGCATTGTTTCATTGTTTTTTCCATTATTGTGAACAGAGGAAAAGTTTAATTTTTGTTAGAGGCAAGTTTGGGGTAGGCGCGTTTATTAGCATATAAAAAAAATCTGCACCACTTTCAGATCTGGCATCCATGCTTAAAGTGATTCTAATAGGCTATCCTAATTCAGCAGATGGTTTGAAAAAAAAAAAAAAAGAAATAGGGCTCTTTTTTGATCTGGGCCTCAGCCTATAATGTTTGGCTTGTAGTTTTTTCACTTATTAGCCAGTGGAGCGATACAGGGCCATCATGACCCCATTGCTTTAAGTCATATCCTCTATTGTATCAGTGAAATAGATTAACAGAGTAGGAGACTAAGAATAACAAAGGAAATAAAGCAGCTTAATTAATGAAAATAGCCAAATCTTAGTGTTGGCATACTTATGGTTACAGTTGTGAATATATAATGAAACAACGAAATCAAAGGTTAGTGTGCAACAACAAATTATACTGTTGCACTCATAAATAGATCATTTTTGAGGTGCTAAATGCTAAAACTCCATAACTGTTCTTAATTCTGGTCCTCTATGTCTGTCCTAGTAGATCTAGCCAAAACTGTGAAAAAATCTAGCCAGAAATATTAACACATTCAATGTGAAGACTGTAATTCAGAGACTGTTTTCAATTCATTCTGCTAGGAACATTTATTAGGTGTTTTACGGTATGTGAAATTGGTCAGACTTGATTTAATTAAAGTCTTACATACAGGTAAATGTGGATTTTTATGAGCATCTTAAATTCAAAAGATTTGTCCAAAAGATTGCATTGTTTCATTGTTTTTTCCATTATTGTGAACAGAGGAAAAGTTTAATTTTTGTTAGAGGCAAGTTTGGGGTAGGCGCGTTTATTAGCATATAAAAAAAATCTGCACCACTTTCAGATCTGGCATCCATGCTTAAAGTGACCCTTATAGGCTATCCTAACTCACTGTACCATTTGAATTTTTCTACCAGATGGATTGAAAAAAAATTAAAAATAGAGCCCTTTTTTGATCTGGGCCTTAGCCTATATCTTTCCAAAGGCTGTCAGAAGTCATCATTGTGTGATAAAGGGTTAACAGTCTATGTTTCTGCATTTAATGATGTAGTATATTTGTATCAGAAATCTGATATTTGTCTTACCTCATTACCAAGGAGATACCCCTCTTCATGAGTGTGTGAAAAACAACATGCTGGACTGTGTAGCTAAACTGTTGAGCCATGGATCAGATGTCAACCATCTAAATAATATGGGTGTGTCACCTCTACATTTGGCTGTGCGAGCTGGAGAAAACTTTAACATGGACATACTGAGGGAACTCATCAAAAATGGTTATAACACAGATGTTAACCTTCCAGAAAAGATGAGTAAGTTGTTTGTTACATTGTAGTGTGACTCTAGGTACTGTATATTCTTACCTACCAAAAACTGTTTAGCTGGCCTGGATGAAGATCAGAAAGAGATTTTGCCCTAATGCCCATGTCTGTGTAAGCAGTGGCTTTGGAGTCGGTGTTCTCATTTCCCTTAGTACTTTTGAAGGACTCATATTTTCGAAACTAAATGATGGATTTGGTTTATATTTAGCTTGATGACAAAAAAAGGTCTGAAGTTTCGTGGAGCAGTACCCTAGCTGTACCTATGCCCATAACCTTCATGTCACGTGTAGAGATTTTGATATGTGCATTAAAGTCTTTTTAATTAAAAGTCCTATTTTTTTTAACAGAATGTAGCCTTTAGAAAACATTGTGAGAAAAGGGGAACCAGCATTTTCTTCATTTTTCCCATTATGGTTTATACCATTTTAGGACCAAATATCATCTGTAGAGCCAATTTCATTTGTCAGTACACATGTACCTTTGAATTTGGAAGAGTCAGATATTCTGTCATTTGGTAAACAATTAAGAGTTAATACCAACCCTGACAAAGAAGGCATTTAAAAGTTTTTCTGTCAAATCGAAAGCTAATTCCATTATTATACCCCTGCAAAATGAATGTTTTCAGGGCTATACTGGAATCAGCCTGTCTGTCCATCTGCGTACAAAATCAAAGGGCTGGCGGGTTATTAAGTCACATTCAGTGATAGCTCTAGTTTGATCCAGTTTCAGCTTGTCATCTGCAAAAGCTTTCAGTATGGATGAGTCTAAATTGATAAAGACTTGATGATGTTGACCATGTCGTCAAAATAGAATTTATTGCATAGACTTTTTATATGCACAAAGGATCGTATTAATGTTATGGTCGCAGTTGTCTGTCCGATGGCAAGTTCTTGTGTGTGCAACTCCTCTTACAGCTTTCATTCGAATAAGTTCAAACTTACCACAATGAACGTCTATGATGTGTAGTTGTACATGTGACTCTCAAAATTTTGATATCTGCAGGCATTCTAGATTTTAACCCATTTCACTGTAAAGTCCCGCTCTCGCAAAGCTGTTGGTATGCAATGTTTTTGTCTCACATTTTGAAGAAAAAAAAAAAAGGATAGGCCAATACCACTCTATTACTGTTGACTTCTTAATAAATCCAGGGGTGATATATACCAAATATTCTTAGGAGAGTTCTTCGTCTTGAGAATTTCTGGAATTGAAAGTAGCACAACTTCTGATTCGCTATTATATTTTTCAACCAAATGCTCTAGCCAATCATAGGTTGTGTTACTTTCACATTTACACAATTCTTGAGAATAAGACTAAGGATGTTCTTAAGATGGTTTGGTGAATGTAGACCCTGAAACCAGTATGATTTTACTGAGAAGAGATAATTAGAAAGAAATATCGCACACTTTCATAAACCCTCACATGAGAGGTAGCCATAACCGATTACCACACAATCCCTACTTTTGATGCCCCTGAGAAAGAAGCCTTTTGAAAACACTGTGGGAAAAGAAGAAAATGCTGGTAACCAGCATTTTCTTCTTTTCCCACGGTGTTTTCAGAACAAATTACAATTTTTCATCCACCTTTATTTTGTCGTTTGCAAATGCTTTCAAGTTGAACCAGTCTAAAATGTTGTTGTTTGGTAAAGAGTTAACCCTTTACCTGCGAAATTTGGGACTGGACCAAACTGAAATGATTTGAAGGTAGCAATTTAAATGTAGCTCAAATGATGACTTCTGTCTTTGATAGGGTAGAAAACATTGTGGGATAAGGAGAAAATGCTGGTTACCAGCATTTTCTCCTTTTCCCACAATGTTTTCAAAAGCCTCCCTTCCCAGGGTTGTGAAAATCAGGGATTGCTTGGTAAAGGGCTAAGATATATGTTTCTTCTTTCTTTCCAGATAATTACACTCCGTTGCATTTTGTATGCTTCAACGACGTGAATCACCATGAAAGGCGACCTGAGGCAGCTGTGCTACTTCTTGCCTACGGTGCTAACTATAATATTCGAAACAAAGCGGGGGACACATTATTACAAAGTGAACTACGAAATCGAACTCGAGATACAACTATTTTGAATGCAATAGCTAAATGCACAGCTTCCCTTCCAAGCCTAGATACACTGGGACTTGGAGTGATCCATTCGAATTCCAACCCAGTAAATGCACCGCCACCGCAGCACTTGCAGCTGCATCAGCATCAAGGTCTTCAGCATCCAGAACATTTTCTCGCTCGTCTTTACTCGGATAATCAGTATTCAAAGTTCACATGGTATAAAGATCTGTTTAAGGAACCCAGAACGCTTCAACATTATTGTCGCTGTGCAATTCGCAATACAATGGGACCCAGTAGACTTCGTAAATTGAATACTCTACCATTACCAACCACATTGAAGGAATATTTGATGTTGGAGCATGAAGAATTAAGTTGGAATTTGTAGATAACTGAGTACTTGTTTGTATAGTTAGTGATAATGTGTTTGTTGTTTCATAAACCCATAATGGGTCAAATCAATTTACAGATTATGGTAGTTCATCCTTAATCATTTATCCTTTAACCCTTTCCCACACAATGACAACTTTTGATGACTCTTGGCAAGAAGCCTTTTGAAAACACTGTGAGAAAAGGAGAAAATGCTGGTAACCAGCATTTTCTCCTTTTCCCACAATGTTTCCTTTCCAATCACAATAAACAGTAGCACCATTTGAGCCACACTGAAATTATCGTCTGCAAATGCTTTCAATTTAGACAGGGCTAAAATCTTGTTGTGTGGTAAAGGGTTAATGTCCATGGAGAGAATAGCTTTTGAAAACATTGTGAGGAAAGGAGAAACTAGGGAAACCTCATTTTTCCCTTTCTCACAATATTTTCTACCCTATCTTGGAACATCCTATGAATTAAGTCACAATCAGCTATCTGTCAATTAGAAAGTTTCACTTTACACAAGACTAAAATCTTGTCTTTTGCCTAGGAATGAACTGTTAACTAAGCAACATAATTTAAGACACTCTCTCACATTGAAAGCATCACCAGGGGACAAATAAAATGTTACTGAAAATCTTTAATTTGTGATTAATAGAACCTGGTAGAAAACATTGTGGAAAAGGAGCAAATGCTAAGTACTGGCGTTTTCTCCTTTTCCAATGATGATTTTAAAAAATCATCTTCCTTAGGGTTGTCATATGGTTAACTCTTTACCAGACAGTCCCAACTTTCAACGACCCTGAGAAAGAAGCCCTCTAAAAACATTGAGGGAAAAGGAGAAAATGCCAGTTACCAGCATTTTCTCCCTTTCCCACAATGTTTTCTTCCTTTCCCAAAACCTATTTCAAATTTTCAGTCACTTTTATTTTGTCTTCTGCAAATACTTTGAATGTGAACCAGTCTAAAATTTTCTTGTTTGGTAAAGAGCTAAAGGAGTTTTAAGAAACATTCTGAGCAATTTTTAGTTTTCAAAAATATTTAGCAGTTTAGATCCTTTATCAGGCTATAATTTTGCAGTTTGATCTTGATCTACACAGTCCACCAAATCACCTTCAATAATTACTATGAGACCAATTGTTTGACTAGACTAGATTAGAATACTTTCAGACAATACCAATGTGGTTTTTAAGTGTTGGTGAATAGGACTGAACCTTTATAGTGGATAGCAAATCCACTTACAGTGATCTAAGTGGCTGTAACCAAATACATCATGCATAATGACGCATGCATACTCTGTTTCAGTTCTGAATAGCTGGTGTGTACTATGTTATTGGAATGACCTGACCCATACATGTATATATTGCCATACCTTGTGCTCATTCTGCTTACAGACTTAGGTTGCTTTAGCTTGTACACCCCAACCTTGTTTTCTTCACTCCCAAAACACATTCTACATATATACAAAATCAAAATCCTAAATCTCATACCAGCAGAAAAATTGTTTCAGATTAATGGGTCAGATTTGATAGTCCTTAGTAAGAAATGAAATTATAATATTACATACACTGCACGACACGTAGTAACTCATTGATAGGAATAAGTTCCTGGGCATCCTGCTTGGCAGAACAACTTTGACTTTCCTTGCTCTTGCAAACTCCACTTATTATGTATGAGCCAGGCTCTGCAAAAAGGGGGCTCAATGCATCTCTGTTATGCACTATACTAGCCCAAGTCATCACATAATTTTTGTTCCATAGGGGCAATTTTTTTTCACTAACTGACTTAATCATAAGCTGGCTTGCCCTTTGACAAACAGAAAGTTTGCCAGTAGCAAAAAGTTTTGGCCTTGGTCAGCCTGCACAAATTGCACAGGCTGACCTGGATCGATAATTTTCACAGGTTCATTAAGCCTTTCCCAAATGACAAATTTTAGACTGTCCCAAACTCATAGTGTTTGCAGATGACAATTTTGAATTTGATGAGTGGCAGAAAGTTTCCCGATAGGCTAGAAAACACCGTGGGAAAAGGAGAAATTGCTCGTTATGAGCAATTTCTCCTTTTCCCGCAGTGTTTTCTAAAGACTTGTACTGCATACACATAAAAACCAGGCCTTGATTGGGAAAGAGTTAAGGCCCCTTTTTACAGAGCACAGCTCATTAATATGTACATGCATTACATGTAATGGGAATTTCAGTTTTCATTTCACCATGTAAGTGACTCTAATACTCTTCCACAAATCAGCATTTCAGGACTTTAAGTCCTGTCATCATTATATAATCTTGGTTCTCTAAAACGTGGCTGCTGTGGGTGGGTGATAAGCTGTGCAATTTACAATAGTCAAAGGGAAATAACTCAATTTATGGCAACTGTAATCATTTCTCTCCATTACATTACCCTTCTTCACTGCAATGTTGTTGTGTATTGTTAAGTTAACAAAATGACAAAATTTTAGACATGTCCTAATTGAAAGCATTTGCAGATGACAAAATAAATGCGACTGAAAAACTGAAATTTGTCTTGGAAAGAGTAGAAAATATGGTGGGAAAAGGAGAAAATGTTGGTTACCAGCATTTTCTCCTTTTCCCACAATGTTTTCATGAGGCTTTGTTCTAGGGGTCATTAACCCATTACCACACAATCCCTAGTTTTGACGCCCCTGAGAAAGAATTCTATAGAAAACATTGTGGGAAAAGGTGAAAATGCCGGTAACCAGCATTTTCTCCTTTTCCCAAAATGTTTTCTACCCTTCACAAAACACATTTCAAATTTCCAGTCAGTTTTAATTTTTTTCGTCTCCAATTCCTTTCAATCTGGACAAACCTAAAATTTTTTCGTTTGGTAATAGATTAAAAGTCGGGATTGTGTGGTAATGAGTTTACTGAAATAGAATCTAGGCATATTGTTCATTTTTCTCGTTTAACTTATAATAATTTTTTTTAAAAATGTCATTTGTACTTTTGTATCATTCCAGTATAAGTTGGTGCATGTATAAAGTACCTGAACTTGGAGGTTCAAGACAAGATTAAATGTTTTTCTGTCATGCTACTGTGAACAGCTTCTTGTTAAAGACTATTTGAGCCTTGCTCTGGCAGAACGGGGCTTAATGTGTCTCTGATATCCATGATACCAAGGAAAGTATCGCATACTTACTGATCCATAATATCAATACCAACTTTATAATGAGAGAGATTGGCTGTTCGACAAACACAAAACTGACCAATAGTGAAAAGTTTTGACCCAGGTCAGTTTGCGCAGAATGTGCAAGAAGACCAGAGTTGATACTGCTAACAGATGCATTAAGCCACCTTTTCACAGAGTATGACTCATCTGTTACCTTTCAAATTCACATACTTCAAATCTGACATGAAGCATAAATTGTTAGCCTATTTTCACACTTGTTGATGATATCTGTTTGTATAGAGAAAAAGATCACAAGCATAGTTAGCCCGTATGAGTTGTAGTGTCATCATGCGAAATATTCTGTTGATCAAAATTATCTGTTGATCAGATTTTTATAGATGTTTTGCCTCTTTTGACATTAACATGATATTAGCAGATACATCTTTACAAATGTGTGCTTGTCAGAATGATAAACATTTTGTCGTGTTTAAGGCTTCATTAACTCTTTGCCAAACAGTCCCTTGATTTCATGACCTTGGGGAAGAAGCCTTTTGAAAGTATTGTGGGAAAAGGTGAAAATGCTAGTCACTAGCATTTTCTCCTTTTCCCATGTTTTCAACGCTGTCAAAAGACGTGAGTTTGTTGGCACTATTTTCAAGGTTGATGTATGTAGAAGCTCTCAATTTAGGAACTGTTGAAAATTTGTCATTTTGAAAATGGCTAAATGATCCTGCCATAGTCTTCTTTTGGTTTTGATTTTATTCATGTCAAAAATCTAGTTGCTATGGAAACAAAACTGAAAAAATAAAATCTTCTTGTCTGAAACCATAAGAGTTTGAGCTGCCAAATTTGGTCAAAATTTGCCCTAACCAAGGGGCAGGGAGGGGATAGGTTTGCGAGTTTTACATGGGTTAATGTATATTGAAAGTGGCTTAACTATTGAAAGCTTTGGTAATCCTCTCAACCCTAAATAGAAAACTCATGGCACCCAAGTTTTCCTTTATTCATATCTATTGGACATCAAATATGATAAGCTATTGGCTTTGAGTCAATGTTTGCCCCTGCCCCTCAAGTCACAAGTTTTACATAGGCTCATATTACAAGAATTTTAAAAAGCTTTTTGTTCCGAACTGTAAGCTACAGCTGTAGTATTTTGTATTTTCATCTGGTAGACCTCTTAACACGATTATTCAAACTGAAGATTGGTCGAAATGCATGGGAATTCCTTTTGCTCCTAACCACATATCCTAGGGCTACCAATTTCGGCGCATAGCTTCCTGTTGTAGACCGTTTTAGCCCCCAAGGTCAAGATTAGCCCTGCATCAGGGTCTCATATTTCAACGGCTTTTTATCTAGGAAACTTTGAAAATCTTTTGGTCTGTAACTACATCCTACCAGTATTATTTTGTATGTGGCTTTATCTTGTGGACCTCTACCAGAATTCAAGTAATTACTGCTTTGTTGTAAAAAATAGGTCAAGGGTCACAATTTTCACATGGGCCTTTATAAAATGAACCCTTTAAATCTCTATCCAAACTATTTGGCCTGGATTTGTGATGTTTGGTATGTATGGCTTAGCCAGTTGAGCTATACAGGACCATGATGGCCTGGCTCTCATGCGAAAATAATCATTTCAGCCGAAACTAGTATGATATTCTTCAATTTGCAAGGGCTTTTATATACATGTGCTATTTACGAAATAATTTAGGGTTTTTTATGATGAAGAGTTGAACTCATGAAAAACAAACCGTAGAAAAAATTTGTCAGCTTTTTGTCTTTTTCTTATGTTTTCAATGTTTTCATTTAACCCTTAACCACAAAGGTCCTTGGTTTTTATGACATGAGTTAGAAGCCTTTTGAAAAGAAAAAAACATAGTGGGAAAAGAAGAAAATGCTGGTCTTCAGCATTTTCTCCTTTTCACACAATATTTTTTACCCTTCCGGTCACGAATTTCAATTTTTGAGTAGTGTTTATTTTTCATCAGCTAAGGCTTTGAATTTGGACACATCTAAAGTTTTGTCGAATAGTAAAAGGTTAAAGATTTATTTCGTCATGTGTGCTACATTTAATTATAAATTATGTCATGTGTATTTATAATGCTTTTGATTTGAAAATTTTTATTTTTTTTTTATTTGATGAAGGGTTATCTGTTATTCATTGTACTGCAAAATAAGTTAAAAGACTTTTTCTGGTGAATGGTAAATTTTGCTATTTCAAACTCATTTTTTTGAAATTTTGAACTCATTTATTGGAAAGATCATCATTTTATCAGCCAGTGTAGGTTCAAGATCAGACTGCTCATCCTGTGCAGTCTTATCTTGATCGACCCTGTCTGCAAAAGGTCATAAAGTCCTGCTGAGCAACATAAGGGATAATGGGATATACTCAGATGAATGGATGATACTTTATTATACTTAAGAAGTACAAGAAATGAAGTACAAGAAATCCTCCTTCCTGTAGTTTCTCTACTGAAACATCTCGGTTGTCTTTTGCCCAGCCTAACTGGATCTCAGTTTAACCCATTACCACACAATCCCTACGTTTGACGCCCCTGAGAAAGAAGCCTTTTGAAAACACTGGCAAAAGGAGGAAATGCTGGAAACCAGCATTATCTCCTTTTCCCCCAGTGTTTTCTACCCTTCCCAGAACAAATTTCAATTTTTCAGTCACCTTTATTTTGTCGTCTGCAAATGCTTTCAATTTGGACCAGTCTAAAATTTCCTCGTGTGGTAAAGAGTTAAAAGCTTATCCAATGTATATGAAGATACCTCTGGGCCCATATTCACCAACCATTCTCAAGAATATTCTTTGTCTTATTCTCCAAGGTTTTCTAAATCTGTAATTAACACAACTTCTGATTGGCTAAACCATTCAGTCAGAAGTTGTGTTGCTTAGAAAATACTGGAGAATAAGACAAAGAACGTTATTAAGAATGGTTGGTGAATATGGGCCTTGGTTAGAAGATTTGCAAAGCAGTAGACAGGGTAGATTCAAGTTAAGACAGCACATTCTTACATTGATCTACTTGTTGTTGGCAAAGCCACTTCTGTTGTCAATGGCACAGAATGACATGAATTCTGTTTCAAACAGTATTAAAATTCAAACTACAAAATTCTTTTCAGTTTCTTATGAATAACCAAACTTTGATTTGTGACCAAGATTTATTGAGTGCATTCTGGCTGGCAGCACAGGTCAAATTAGAGTGTTCTGAGATTGCACCTAGAACCCATTCAAGTACTAGATCTAGTACTTCTGAAACAGGAAACATGCTCATAGATGAGCTGTACACAAAGTAAATATATTACTCAAACACTGTTGAACAAGGGTGACAACCTATGTCATAGCAGAGGTGTCGGAATAGCCGCCATTTTGTGCGCTAAGTGCAGATTAATTATTTTAAAAAAGATATATGTATCTAAAATTTACTTAGAATACCTACTTCATCTGGTGACGGTAAATATATTTTTCTTATTCGTGAAATCAAAAACGTCGATCAAGATTAACATGAAGTTTATGCGCCAAACTGTACGTCTTAGCATGTATTATCAAGGTTTCAGTGACGTCAGTTCCCAGTAACATCAGTTTTCATTGACTGGATGTAATCAGAAGCGAAATTCTACTTCGTCAGCGTACTTAATCTTTAAAAAAAAAAAGTAAAGATAACTTAACAAAAGTTGGCATGGTAAAGCTTCAAATACAGGTATCGCGCATGCTATAGGTCAGTGAGCACTTAACCCTTTACCAAAGTACAAAATTATAGGATTGTCCAAGCTCAAAACTTTTGCAGACGACACATTGAATTTATTCCAAATGACGATTTCTACCTCTGATATGGAATAGTACTAGGGGAAAGGATGAAATGCTGGATACCCGCATTTTCCTCCTTACCGAAAAGTTTCAAAAAGTTTCTTCCTCAGACTTCTTGAAATATGGTTGTGTTTGGTAAACTGTAAATGTTTGCATTTGTTACTTTCTGACACTTTGAACTAGTTGCAGAAGACTGAAAACATCCTTTTTAACAATGACCATAGATGGGAACCGATCATAAGATTTTATTACTAGTTCACATCTGTTGCTTACTAATTCCAATTCCGTTCAAAATAGGAAACCATAAATCGTGAATAGAAAACTCAGTAGAAACACAAAATCAATCAACACTGATGTTGCGGCTGAAAATCCAACGAAAGCCATCATATCAGATATCATGTCTTCATCATTCGGGCCTACTGCTTCCATAGTGTGAGCTGGGCCAAGAGCGGAGTACCCGGCTAAATTACCGGAAATCAAAGCCATCTGCTCACAAGCACCGGAGGTAGAGTTTTCTTGGAATCCACGAGGACATGTACATTTGTATGAACCTACAGTATTTCTGCAGACCTTGTTTTTATCACAGGTAGATCTAAATCTGTGATCGTGACACTCATCCATGTCTATGCACATTTCATACTGACTGTTCCAAACAAAGCCTTTGCGTTCACTCACACATTCACAAGTAATGTTGAACTTGTTTCGAATGAGATCTTCGAAATTTCCGTTGGCTTTCCAATCCCAATCACATGTTTTGTCCGGTAAATCTTTGCACGGGTTTCCAAGATCGTACTTGTAACCTTGAGAGACTGCGCCATGAGTCTTCCGTCCAAAACACGGATCGGGACAAAACCAAATGAGAGCGCACATCATCCTATAGTGTCTGTAGTTGAAATATTCATGGGCTCGCCAGTCTTTGATGATGTGTGCGGGTCTGTTTAGAAGAACTGCCTTCCTCTTCTCTTCCGAGACATCCTTCACATAAACTAACTTGTCGAGGCAACTCGGTTTACCGCTATGTCGAAGGTATTTCATATTTGATCTCTCCATCTTCCAGTTTACAGTGTAAGAACACAAAAAGTAAGCTGCGGTTTGCCGAAATTTAAACATTTCGTAAGCATTCTGAAACGGTGCAAATAGAGGTACGTTCATTTTTTTGTTGCTGAAGAATCGGTGCATTGTCCCAGAAACTTTGGCTACATCATACACTGTTTGGAGACAATAATCTAGGCTCCTTCGACACTCTCGAGCAAGCTCGGTGTGAAGTTCACGTAGAGGTCTGGATGGAAATTGCTTGTGAAAAACCAGATCATCATCACTAATGTCGCCTGCTAGATAACGGTAGTCAACGCCGAAGTACTTATGAGCCGCCATGTAATTTCCGACGATAAACAAGCGAAGTTTCGATGAGCTGAAGTTCAGTTCCTTCTGTAGTTTATATCCAACCGAATATCTTGGAAAATTCTTTGCGAAGCAGACTGACAGATAAGCATACATCACAAATAAAAATCTCGGATTTATTTTGCTTTTCATTCTCCGTGCTTTTCCAAGCGCCCAATGAGTGATGTTGGTACATACATGTATATAGGTCTAGATGACGTCATGTTACCGAATATGACGTGAATTGGTTACGTCATTGAGCTAGTCACTGTAAACGGAAGTGTTATTTTGGCTTTTTGAAACTTATTCAGTCAAAAAACGTAGATCTATAGTATCTATCTTGTTTTATAAGGCTCATATGCCAGAGAAGAGATCAAGTGACCAAATCTTTGCACAAACTTTATCTTAAACATTCATTTCATCTCAGCATATTCATTCAAATGGAATAAACATAAATCGTCATCACTGAAAACTGAATAGAAATAGATCGATTTCTGATCTTAAAACCTTGAAAACATAACAGAGTGGTCTTAATTGTCAAGGGAGATAAGCTGTAACAAGTTACATTTGCAATTATAAAACAGGAGTTACTTCTCTTATCTTTATAGTGTAAGCTTCATATTATTTGTTTTTGGTTTAGCCGAGCCTCAGTAGCTCAGTCGGCAGCATACAAGACTTGAGAACAGGGGGTCGTGATTTCTTTCCAAGGATTGATGATAGTCATTGCGACAGGATTTATTCCTCTCTCACTGCTAATCATTGTTTTGACGATGGTTACATGGGAAAGCAGCCAGTGGCTTGGAAAGAATATCAGTTGTGCAGGGTACTGGTAAGAGAAACTCCAGGAAAGCATGGCTAGGTGCACTGGCCACAGTAATATAACTGAAATAATGTTGAAAACCACGTTAAACCAATCAATCGTCCAATATTTGTTTTTATTATAAACTAGGACTAGCAAAGCCTGTTCTATGTCTGATCAGATTGATACAGTATTATCAAAAATTCTAAGCCGTCCACCAAAGGATAATTTATGTCAGTTTGTTGAGATTTGAAAAATTGCAGATTTCAAGAAAATATTTTAAATAATTTCAAAAATGTTCAGGTTATAGATCTACTTGCCATTATTTAGTAAAGGTTTATTGCATCTTGCTTCTTGCCAGTGAAGCTAAGATCATTTTTCAATTTGCATGACAGAGTCAAGAGGACAGATAAAGAGCAACTTTCTCTCTGGCATAGTGGATCTAGATTTTTAGATCTGTCCATGGAACACTTTGTGCTAAGGTGAGTTGATCCTTTACCTCACTACAAGAATTTTAAACCCATCCATATTAACCCATTACCACACAATCCCTATTTTTGACGACCCTGAAAAAGAAGCTTTTAGAAAACATTGTAGGAAAAGGAGAAAATGCTGGTAACCAGCATTTTCTCCTTTTCCCACAATGTTTTCTACCCTTCCTAAACCAAATTTCAATTTTTCAGTCACATTTATTTTGCAAATGCTTTCAATTTGGGTTGGTCTAAAATGTACGCATGTGGTAGAGCATTTATAGATGACAAATTTGATTCAGATCAGATACATACAGACTAATTGGTCTTTGAAAGGTTAGATAACATCTTGAGAAATGAAGAATATGGTTGTTATCAGCATATCCTCCATTTCCTATGGTGTTTTCAAAAGCCTTCTACTCAGGGTCTTGAAAACTCATCACTGTGAGGTGAAGGGTTGAAAAGGAGCATGCACACCATCTTGCAAACATCTGCTTCTTTTCAAGAAATAAATTTTTGAAGAGACATTTCATGATAAGACCCTATAATAAAATTGACAATTAGTATATCTATTATCGAGAATCGAGAGAGATTAGTATAAGTTGTTAGAACTTGTTTCTGAATTGATGTAAAATAAATATGTTTAAACTAACTATATCTATTATACATAGACATTTTTTCATGGTGTTTATTGCCATTGCAAAACCATTCGTCATGTGGATAAGCTGGTAACACACAATTGTAGAAAATCCACTGTTGACACTGGTGAATTTACCATGAGTCAGTGTATCTCAGCCATGAACATGTGGTTGGGGTCTGATACCTGGGTGAGGCAAACTTACTTTCCTGCCAATTTTTTGCCTCTCACCTCCGATGCTTGTGAGAAAAGAAGTCAATGACTTAGAAAGAAAGCTGTGACAATGCTTGTGTGAGAAAGCCATGAAACACATGTGTATGTGCACTGATCAGAATGATAATAATTATGACCTAGCTGTTAGAATGATGCTAAACCCCAATACAAACCAACAAACAAAAGCTTACTCAAGGAGAAAATTTGTTTCACCGCCCCTGGATAACCAAGTAATACTTGTCCTGCAAGTTACAGACATAATTACAGGGGATGGCATTAGAAAAATTAACCCTTTACCAAACAATCCGACTTTTAACAACCCTGAAAAAGAAAACATTCGAAAGCATTGTGGGAAAAGGAGAAAATGCTGGTAACCAGCATTTTCTCCTTTTCTCACAATGTTTTCTATCACATCAAAGACAGAAATTTGGTCCAATCCAAAATTTTGTTGTTTGGTTAAAGACTTAAAAAGAGCTGGAAGGGAGGGGTAGCGCAATTCTATATTCAAGACATAAGCTTAAAACAACACAATTTCATACCATGGGCAGATCCAGAGGGGGGGACCGGGTCCGGACCCAGTTGATTTATTCAGTGCTTTACCACAAAATCCTGATTTATAACAACCCTGAGAAGGAGAATTTTTTTTTTAAAAACATGGAGGGAAAATACGAAAATGCCAATAACCAGCATTTTCTCCTTTCTTCACAATGTTTTCAATCCTTACCAAAGGAAATTTTATTGTATGGATCAAATCCATTGATCATCTACAATTACTTTCAATTAGGATTTGTCTAATACCTTGTCATTTGGTCAGGAGTTTTAACTCATGTTTGATTTACTACAGCTGGTGTTTCAGGGATAAAATAAAGTAAAAAGTTTATTTAGTTTCTTTTCCTGCAATTTTATTCATGATTTTCAGAGCACATAATTATCTTAGAGGAAACAGTACTTAACACTTGATAGAAAATGAAAATATCACTTGCTCTTTATGAAGAGACAACCAATTTCATGCATGGAGTATTATCAACAAGACATAACAAGTTTATACTACTTATACGACTACTAATATGACTGATAAACCAAAGAAAACTATTCTTTTTCCATTTCCTTGGGATTTTTTTGAATAACAGACATCATTAACCCTTACCAATCCGGACTTTTAACGACCCTGAATAGAAAGCCTTTCGAAAACATTGTAGGAAAAGAAGAAAATGCTGGTATACAGCATTTTCTCCTTTTTCCACAATGTTTTCTACCTTTCCCAAGACAAATTTCAATTTTTGAGTCACATTTATTTTGTTGTCTGCATATGCTTTTGATTTGGAAACGTCCAAAACTTTATTGTTTGGTAAAGAGTTAAGTAAAAAATCTAAGAGGTAAAATGCACAAATAACCATCTAAAATACTTCGAGGATTATCTTCCCCTGAAGTATAGTTCCCTAATTTATGGTTAACAACAAGTTTCAGTTCCAGTTTAACCCATTACCACACAATCTCTACTTTTGATGCCCCTGAGAAAGAAGCCTTTTGAAAACGCTGTGGGAAAAGGAAAAAATGCTGGTGACCAGCATTTTCTCTTTTTCCCATGGTGTTTTCTACCCTTCCCAGAACAAATTTCAATTTTTCAGTCGCCTTTATTTTGTCGTCTGCAAATGCTTTCAACTTTAACCGACTAAAATTTTGTCGTGTGGTAAAGAGTTAACTCATTACCAAACGACAATATTTTAGGCTTGTCCAAATCGAAAGCATTTGCAGTCGACAAAATAAAAGTGACTGAAAATTTAAAATTTGTTTTGTGAAGCGTAGAAAACATTGTGGGAAAAGGAGAAAATGCATTTTCTCCTTTTCCAACCATGTTTTCTAAAGGCTTCTTTCTCAGGGGCGTCAAAAGTAGGGATTGTGTGGTAATGGGTTAAAGTATGTATTGTTTCTGTAAAGATTATCAAAGAAATGTCAAAAATTCTTCTCAAAAATAATGCAGACAAGAACAAGGCTACGACATCTTAATCCTTTACCAAATGACAAGAATTTAGCCTTGCCCCAGTTGAAAGCATTTGCAGATGACAATTTCAATGTGAATTAAATGGTGCCTTTAATCTCAGATTGGGTAGAAAATATTGAGGGGAAAGGAGAAAATGCTGGTTACCAGCATTTTCATTTTTTCCTATCATGTTTTCTAAGGGCTTCTTTCCAAGAGTCCTTATTACTAAAACTGATTGTCAGTTTTTTAGTCACATTTATTTTGTAGTCTGCAAATGCTTTCAATTTGGACCAGTCAATAATTTTGGCTATTTGGTAAATAGTTTCTCAAGAATAATTTTAAAAGTAAAACTAAGAATGGTGGGTAAATACTCGCAAAGGTTATCATCACAACTCCATTTTGATTGTAATTTTGATATAGAGACAGGTAAGAAAATGTCAATGTCAATAGGAAAATTGGACATTAGAAACAGGAAATGCTTGTCACATAGTCTCCTTTAGCTACGCCGCTTTCAAAAGCCCTCTCCTCATCATGGGTAGTAAAAGTATGGGATTCTTTAATCAAGGTTTGCCCTCTACCACACTGCAAAATTTTAGACCAATCCAAATTGAAAGCATTTACAGACGACAATTTCAAAGTGGCTTAACACTTTATCAAACGACAACATTTCAGAGTGGTCCAAATTAAAAGCATTTGCAGATGACAAAATAAATGTAGATCAAAAATTGTCATTTATTTCATGCTTTCCCGTAGGATATCGAGAAATAGCAGTGAAAATATTTTTCGATCTTCCACTGGTACCACCAGTGAAAATACTGATTTTCACGTTCTTGTTGCCTAGGTAAATTGCGAATGCCTAACAACCAGATGGAAAATAATTATGATGTCATAATTATACCTTATATTTCTCGCGCTTGACGTAACGTTGCTATGCAGGAGGAGTACGCCACGTGGAATAAGGGAAAAGAACTGTACTGTATTTTGATAAAGCTCCTCCCAGAAAGGGTTAAAAGCATGAAATAAATAGAATATTCGTTTTTTTCGGTGAAAGATCAAATTTTATTTCATCTCGTGAACACAATTGGTAATATTTTCACTTGTGGCTGTGCCACTTGTGAAAATATTAACGATTGTGTCCACTCGATGAAATAAATTACGATCTTTCACCGAAAAAAAACGAATATCCTCTATTTGTTTCCAGCAGGGTAGGAAACATTGTGGGAAAAGGAGAAAATGCTGGTTACCAGCATTTTCTCCCTTTTCCCACAAAGTTTTCAACAGGCTTCTATCTCAGGGTCGAAAAAACCAGGGATTGTTTGGTAAAGGGTTAAATGATGCAATTTTTCTTTAAAAGGATAGAAAACTTTCTGGAAAAAAAGGAGGAAATGCCGGTTACCAGCCTTTTCTCCTTTTCCCACAATGTTTTCAAAAGGCCTCTTCCTCAGGGTCATTAAAAGACGTCATTGTGTGTAAAGGGTTATACAAAAATACATGTAATCAACAAACAGACATGAAATGGCATAATAGACATGACATGGTAGAGTACCTATATAAATAAATACTTCATCTATATAAAAATATTTACATTTGTCAAGAACAGCCATAAAATCATCATACCTTATTTCTGTTCTGATAAAAATATTTCATACTCATTGCACATTTAACTGAGAATCTGTCCCTGCTAGGGAATTTAACAACCAGATACAAACAAGTACATTCACAATTCCTTAGCAGCGAAACATAGAGTGATATTCACATAACAAATATCACAAAATACTAGTATCAGACATTATAGACATTCTGTAAAATTCATATAACAACAGTCACGGAATATCTGGTGACAGACAAGTCATGGATAGTAATAAACCATAAACAAGAAGGCCATTGGCCCTGGAGTGCTCACCTGAGACTAAAGCTTTATATTAAAGCTCTACGCAATTAAGTTTCAGAGAAGAAAATGTTTAAAGTTTTCCTTCCTTGTTCCTGGGTCTGAACTAATGACCCCTTGGGCTGGGCCAGTTTAGACCCAATGGCATCATATGAACAAACTTGGTAGAGGTCCACTAGGAGATGCCACAGACCAAATATCAAGGCTCTGCGCTTTCTGGGAAATGCTACATAACAAATATCAAAGCTCTATGCCTTTTAGTTTTTGAGGAGAAGATTTTTAAAGTTTTCCTTCTTTGTTCCTATGCTCAAACTTGTGTCCGCTGGGGTAGGACCAGTTTTGACCCCGGAGGCATCATTTGAACAAACTTGGTAGAAGTCCACTAGGAGATGCCAAATATCAGAACTCTATGCCATCTAGTTTCAGAGGAGAAGATTTTTGAAGTTTTCCATCTTTGTTCCTATGCTCAAACTTGTGACCCCTGGGATAGTGCCAGTTTTGACCCCAGGGCATCATTTGAACATCCTCCTCTATAGGCCCACTAGGAGATGCCACAGACCAAATATCAAGGCTCTACGCTTTCTAGTTTCAGAGAAGACGATTTTTAAAGTTTTCCTTCCTTGTTCCTATGCTCAAACTTGTGACCCCTGGAATGGGGCCAGTTTTGACCCCAGGGGCACCATTTGAACAAACTGGGTTGAGGTCGACTAGGATATGCCACATACAAAATATCAAAGCTCTACGCCTTCTAGTTTCAGAGAAGAATATTTTGTATTTTTTTCCTTTCCATGGCAACCAGAGTCAGAGTGGAATTCAATTCCTTGAACAATTTTGGTAGAGCTTTACCAAAGGAACATCCCTGCCAAGTTTCATCATGATTGGCCCAGTGGTTTAGGAGAAGATGTTTACAGAAATTGTTGAGGGACAACCAATGCTGGACGCCAGACGCCAGACATAGGGCGATCACAATAGCTCCCATTTAGCACTTTGTGCAAAGGTGAGCTAAAAAGCTAAGATATTCTCAGTCATGAACACCTAGCTTAAAGGATTTCTAGTAAAAAAACAATTGTAGAATGCGACAATCTATCACTCTATCCATAGAGTGATAATATGAGGTTATTTAACATGCTCAGGCACAAAACCAAACTGTTTTTGGATAAGTGAACTGCAGAACCAGCTTCTATTTTAGATGAAACAATGGCCGAGTTCAAAATATAGACTGATTCTGCAGTTTATGAACAACTTCTTTATTTCAGATTTAGTAATGACTTAACCCATTCCCTAATATACCATTTTGAGACCTTCCCAAATTCAAAGAAGCTGCAGATAACAACTGAAATAAGGCTATTAAGGGATTTTATGATACATATTCCATAAAAAAAACATTGTGGAAAAAGGTGAAATTGCTCATTTGAGCAATTTCACCTTTTTCCACAATGTTTTCCTAAAGCTTTTTTCTTCACTGTGTTAAAATGAGTATATATGGAGGAAAGGGTTAATGAAACAAATATTTGAGCTATATCTATTTGATTTACTTGATATTTCAATAAAACATAGCTTAAAAAAATTTGATCTTTTTTAATGATAACTTATTTCACCAGAGCAAAGTAATATTAATTATGGCCTAAATCAGAAAAAATCAATATAAAAAGCTCTAACCTTGCTCTTAAAATAAAACACGTTTTTGACTCTAACCTCAGTCTTAAACTAAAAATTCCACATTGGTGACTCAACCATGTGGGAGAAATTAATTAATTCATTGGTTGCCATCATATACCAGTAGGTGCGACTGTGTTTTCTGTCCCTCCCAAATCAAATTTTAGTTTTTCAGTCACCTTTACTTTGTGGTCTGTAAATGCTTTCAATTTGGACCAGCCTAACATTTTCTCGTGTGATAAAGAGTTAATTGGTAAAGAGTTAAAACCACACCAAAGGAATTTCCTATTTGCCCACATTCAAAACTTAGTAGTAACAACTCTATTGTGGCTAAAATGAGGATATCTGTCTTATAAACAACAGAAAATATTGAAAGAACAGGTGAAAAAGATACTAGTTACCAGCATCACTGTATTTTAACAAAAATGTTTTAAAAGCCTTCATCAGAGTCAATATAAACTTGGATTGTTTCATTTCAAGGTATGTTAGCAAATCAAACAATGGAAAAATAGCGCTGCATTGTACAACCCAGCCATGCTTGTTCTGTGAAATAATTTCTTATTCCATACTTCACTATGAATAATTATATACACAAGTAAAATAGAAAATGGTTTTCGATGAATTCAAAACACTATCAGTGTATTCTGAACGGTGAATTATACAGGGTATGTATCTACAAAAATAAATTCTTAAAAGTAGCAATATACATACATGTACATTTTACTATATTTACTGGCATATTTTCCATGTTAAAACATTAAGCAATTAAATGAAATGGCAGCCATAACCATAGCTGACTCAGGGTTGGTATGGTAACATTGTTTTGTCTTATTCTCCAAGTTTTTCAAAATATGGAAAGTATCACAACTTGTGATCTGATTGGCTAAACCAAACGGTTTGTCCAATCAAAAGTAGTGTTACTTTCAGTTTTAAAAAATTGATGGAGTATAGGACTAGGAGCGGTCTTAAAAATTATTGGTGAATAAGGGCCCAGAATTGTTGCAACACTGTTTTTTAATAAAGGAATCTAAAATACTGTTTGTAGGAAAAAATGACCCAATAAACCAGTATCTGTATAAATATAATTCTTTTGGTATATACTAATTGTACAATGCTGAAGACAGATCTAATTTTTGATCCTAATTGTACATTAAAACCAAATTTCGAAAAATGAGTAGTCTTACCTTCCATCTTCACTGTATACTTTTTTAAAAGTGAAATGACTGCAATGACTGGATTCTAAAATTCATTCAGCACAAATTAATCCTTTACCACACAATGCCAACTTTTGACGACCCTGAGAAAGAAGCCTTTTGAAAACACATTGTGGGAAAATGAGAAAATGCTGGTAACCAGCATTTTCTCGTTTTCGCACAATGTTGCATTTTCTTGTTTTCCCACAATGTTTTCAAAAGGCTTCTTCCTCTGGGTCATAAAAACAAGGGATTGTATGGTAAAGGGTTAAGGCTGTGAATGGAATCTTCAAAGATCACATACAGACTAACAGCATTAAGTAATTACAAGTACTTTCGAATTATAACAACACAGTGACAAGCAATTTTCAAACATTCTCCATACCCAGGTCTTCTGAAGAAAACGAATTTCAAAGTACTGCAACACAATGGCAAGAGTAGCAAATTCACTATTCATACCACATGTGTCGTACAACATGCACAAAAATATTAGGATATTCATATCAAGAAAGTTTTTACAAAGCAACAATTTAATAAATAGCAAAAAACAAAATGATTTCAACTCACATACATGGCACAAAAATGGATATTGCATAAAGAATACCATATGCAAATATATGTATTTTCAAAAATTATCTACATCTTATGTAAAAAGTTTATACCTTGTAACCATCTAATAACCAAATTCTACAAATATGATCCAGCATACACATTCAAAAGCATCATCAAACACATCTAGTCTAAAAATGTTATTTTCAACAATCACTAACAACAGGAAAATCCTAAACGTTCAGGGTACACATTTTGTAGTTTACGACTAAAGTTGAATGTATAAACCTGATATAAAACTTATATTTGGCATCAAAAGAGGAAAAACAAATAAGCATATTGCAACATGCAGGCAACTTCTTTGTCTTGCAGTAACCTGCTTTTGAAAACATACAAGCAAAAGGAGATATGCCCTTAACAAGCACATTCTCCTTTGTACATTCAGTTAACCCTTTACCAAACAACCAAATTTTAGACTGGTCCAAATTTAAAGCATTTGCAGACAACAAAATAAAGGTGACTCGAAAAACTGGAATTTCATTTTGGATGAGTAGAAAACACTGTGGGAAAAGGAGAAAATGCTGGTTACCAGCATTTTCTTCTTTTCCCACAGTGTTTTCAAAAGGATTCTTTCTCAGGGTCCTTAAAAGTCGGAAATGTGTGGTAAAGAGTTAAGCTGTAATTTACTTTGATCATCTCACCTCACATAGATCATAGTAAATTTTCACCTTTTCCTCTTGCTTCATTTTGCCCATTACTTCATATTCTCCAGCAACTGCAAAAATGGTATATATTCTACTTCTGGATTTGAGGAAAAGCTACCTGATTGGCTATGACATGCTGTCTCAGCCAATCAGATATCAACTCTTGGAACTTCGATGTGAAATATATTTAGAACAGATAAATATATTTAGAATCAGGATGAAACTGATGGAATGACACTGTTTTGAATACAGTTTAAACTACTTGCAATTTTCACAAAGTATCAATAAGATAAAAATCTAAACAAGAACAAAGCATTTGTGTGCCCAAGCTCAGGTGCAGTTACTTCTTCAGCAAAATGTCAACATAAAAAGGGTAGAACTGTAAATATATGTTTAAGGTTACCTGCCCAACTGATAGGTTCCCCTAAGAAAGTTGTTAACTCTTTACCAAACGACAATATTTTAGACTGATCCAAATTGTAAGCATTTGCAGACGACATAATAAACATGACGCAAAAATTGAAACTTGAATTTAGAATAGAAAACATTGTGGGAAAAGGAGAAAATGCTGGTTACCAGCATTTTCTCCTTTTCCCACAATGTTTTCAGAGGGCTTCTTCCTTTGGATTGTAAAATCTGGGATTATTACGGAAAGGTTTAACTAATGCAAGCTGGAAGTGACAATGATCAGAAATGCCTGGGATATCAGAAAACATCAAAGTTACCATGACAACGACAAACCTGTGACAGTACCTTAACACTGCCCCGACAACACCCAAGATAAAAATATTCATAGTATATAACCAAACTTTTCTTTCTCTAACATACTTCTAAAACTTACACTAAATACTGTTTCAAGAAATTAGATACCTAATATCTTACATTTTAGCACCAATGATTGCACACATAGATGAGAAATAATAAAGTTTTGATTCATTAAAATTTGATGCATTTACACCAAAAATGTCTTTCTCATAACAGTGAAAGGTCACCCTTCCATTCAAATCTACCACTACTGGGGCAATAGGAAATGTTTTGTCTATAAGACAATTTCCATCATTATGGAATAAAGTGGGGATTTGTTACTAGTGATACAAAAACAAAATCTGGATCTGCAACATACAGGGTGACCCAAAATGAATGCAACCTGTAAAAGTACCCACAACTTCTGAAAATGGGAATGGATTAATTTTATTTTTTTTAAACACATCAATGTAAGATGATAACAAGTAATTTTTGTAAGTTTGAGTTATTTGGGATGGGTGGTCTACGTGTTAGCGGCGTTTAAAGATATGCCCCAAATGTCCACCGCTTTGACAGAGACACTCCTGACCCCGAGTGGACCCCATACTCACCTGACCTTAACCCCTAGATTTCTACCAGTGGGATTATTTTAAAGACCATGTCTATGAGAACAACCCCCAGACAATCATGGACTTGAAAGCTGCAATAACAGCAAGGATCAGGGAGATTTCAGGGGCAGAGCGTGTCCGTGTGGTGGACAATTTTGCAAGGCACATTCAGGAGTGTCTCTGTCAAAGCCGTGGACATTTGGGGCATATCTTTGAACATCGTTAACATGTAGGCCACCCATCCGAAATAATTCAAACTTACGAACTTAATTGTTATCATCTTACGTTGATGTGTGTAAAAAATAAACTTAACCCTTTACTCCTCAGATACTCATTTTGACATGTCAACAACAGACAGCTTTCGAATATATTGTGGGAAAAGGAGAAATTGCTTGTAATGAGCAATTTTTCCTTTTCCCACAATGTGTTCAACTCAATCAAATATTTCTATCCTCATTTGTCCATATTTTTGACATTTTATCTTTATTTGCTGCTGAAATGGACGAGCCTCAAATTGGCATATCAGGTAAAGGGTTCATCCATTCCCCTTTGCATAAAATGTGTGTACTTTTATGGGTTGCATTCATTTTGGGTCACCCTGTACAAAGGAGCCAACCTTTGTGAAAAGGTGGTTTAATGCTTATACAAAAAATGTTGAACCATTTCAGTCTGCTATGTGCATTCTGACCAAAGTCAAAACTTCATTTCATTTACAAATATTCTGCACGTCATAGGACCATTGTATCACATGACTTTGCTTGTTGTTGTACAAAATGGACTCATATGACAACTTGCCCCCTATAATCCTTTACCAAACAATCCCTGGTTTTTAAGACCCTGAGATAGAAGCTTGTAGAAAACATTGTGGGAAAAGGAGAAAATGCTGGTTACCAGCATTTTCTCCTTTTCCCACAATGTTTTCTACCCTGCTGGAAACAAATTTCAATTTTTGAGTTACGTCTATTTTGTCGTCTGCAAGTGCTTTCAATTTGGATCAGTCTAAAATTATGCCGTTTGGTAAAGAGTTAATGCTGTACTGTATCATACCTCCTTTTCCCAGAGTGCACTTTAACTCGTTACCAAACGACAAAATTTTAGGTTAGTCCAAATCGAAAGCATTTGCAGATGTCAAAATAAAACTTACTAAAAATTCGAAATTTGTTTCGTGAAGGGAAGAAAACATTGTGGGAAAAGGAGAAAATGCTGGTTACCAGCATTTTCTCCTTTTCTCACAACGTTTTCTAAAGGCTTTTTATTCAGGGTCGTCAAAAGTAGGGATCTTGTGGTAATGGGTTAAACTAATGAAAATATATGAAAATGTGTTCAAACTCATACATCAAAGCACATACATGTACATAAAACACTAATTTACAACTATCATGATATGGCAAGAAATGACTGGCATAGATTAACCCATTACCACACAATCCCTACTTTTGACGCCCCTGAGAAAGAAGCATTTAGAAAACATTGTGGGAAAAGGAGAAAATGCTGATAACCAGCATTTTCTCCTTTTCCCACAATGTTTTCTACCCTTCACAAAACAAATTCAAATCTTCAGTCACTTTTATTTTGTCATCTGCAAATGCTTTCAATTTGGACCAGTCTAAAATATTGTCATTTGGTAATGGGTTAACAGTTTACCCTATAAGAGTGTAAACCCTTTACCACACAATGACAACCTTGGGAAAGAAGCTTTTTGAAAACATAGTGGGAAAAGGAGAAAATGCTGGTAACCCAGCATTTTCTCCTTTTCCCACAAAGTTTTCTTCCCTATCAAAGAAAATTGTTGTCATTTGAGCAACTGTGAGGTTGTTATTTGCAAATGCTTTTAATGTGGGCAAGTCTATAAAATTTTGCCCTGTAGTAAAATGTTGAGGCTGTAACACTTTTTATCAAACACCAATCTTGTAGACTAGTCCAAAGTCAAAGCATTTGCAGATGAAAACAAATGAAGCTCTTAGCTGCGATGATTCTGTTTTCAATACAGTAGCAAACATTGTGGGAAAAGGAGAAAATGCTGGTAAGCCTTTAGCCTCAGAGTAGTTAAACTCAGGAGGAATGTATGGCAAAGGATTTATGAATCTACAAAAAGTATAAACCAGGCTAATAAAAGTCAAGACTTTGCTATCAGTGGTTTATCAGCATGTCAAAGGACCACACTACCTCATGATTCTGCCAATTTCTAAACAAAACAACCTACATTATGCAACAATTTGATTGGTAAAATGCAATTCGAAGACATATTATGAATCTCCCCTATACCAGAGTGCCTCTGACATACATAATTTGAAGTGGAAACTGCTACTCTATATGGTTAATTTTTCTTTTAAATTTAAATGGTGGTAAGAAAACCTGATAAAAGCCATGCAAAGATCATGATTACAATGGTTGTTTCAGAAAACACGAACTTATTGTAAAACAGTATTGTGTGGTTAAGGGTTAAAAAGTATGTTGCATTTAGTATAAGGTAACGCGCAACACATTTCTTTCAAGCGCAATGGTACTGGAAATAAGCACAGATAAATCTGTACTGATGTTTGCAGCTGTTGTAAGATAATGTAGCTGGTAAAATTGTCAGCCTTTGCGTCTAGTCTGGAGATCCATAGCCTTCTTTCCGGACTCTAGGGGAGTTTGTCAAAATCTGTTGAGACTGTAAGCATATTGCCTAGTGCACCATAGAAACCAAATACATCACTCCTATCCCACACAGTAAACATACTATTTGCTTTATAGATTCTCTGAAAATAGAAATATGGTACCATTTTTTTTTCTATCCATTTAACACTTTAGCAACCTATTCAATTAATTAATAACCCTGTGAAAGGAAGACTTTGAAATCTTCGTGAGAAAAGGAGAAACTGCTGGTTATCCATAGTTAACTTCATTGTTTTTTTCCCCATCAAAGACAAATTCCTTCAAATTATCCTCACCCATTACCACACAATCCCTAATTTTGACGCCCTTGATAAAGACGCCTTTAGAAAACATTGTGGGAAAAGGAGAAAATGCTGGTGACCAGCATTTTCTCCTTTTCCCACAATGTTTTCTACCCTTTACAAATCAAATTTCAAATTTTCAGTCACTTTTATTTTGTTGTCTGCAAGTGCTTTCAATTTGGGCCAGTCTAAAATATTGTCGTTTGGTAATGGGTTAATTTGTAAACTGCAAATGCTTTCAAATGCTTTAAATTTGTATTAGTATGATGGTTTGACATTTGAAAAACAGTTAACATTTTACAGGGGTAGATCTACCAAGTTAAAGACCAGACCAAATTGAACACATCTGCATCTACACACAACGGGCATCAAAAGTAGGGATTGTGTGGTAATGGGTTAATTAAGTTTTGCATAAAGTGTTGTTCTTGATTAGCCTATTCAGTCCATGCAGGCTAATCTCAAATGACAGAGTCTAATATTATCATAAAGTGCTGTCCCTTGTATTAGCCTGAGTGGACTGTGCAGGCAGATCTGAGGTGAAAATTTATGCTTATGTCCAAATGTCCCTTCTTGCATGTTGAAGGCCATACAGTGAATTTGACTGAAACTAAAAATTGAATAGACCAACAGTTTTTCCTGTAAAGGACACCTTGATTTTCTTTTCTTTTACAAATTTGGCATGGATATTGAATCTCAAATGGAAAAAACAGTAAAATTAAAACTATTCTTTTCATCAGCATAACTCATTACCAAACAACAATATTTTAGGCTTGTCCAAATCAAAAGCATTTGCAAATGACAAAATAAACGTGACTGAAAATTTGAAATTTGTTTTGTGAAGGGTAGAAAACATAGTGGGAAAAGGAGAAAATGCTGGTTACCAGCATTTTCTCATTTTCCCACAATGTTTTCTACAGGCTTATTTTTCAGGGTCGTCAAAAGTAGGGATTGTGTGGTAATGGGTTAAAAACCTAATTCTTTATCACAAATGACCAAGTAATTTGACCTAGGCGTAATTCGGTCAATCAGTCTTGACACTATTTTAACAACAACTGTGTATTTTTGAGTTCTGACAAGACTTTTCATTACTTTGACCTTGTGACCAAATTATGAGCCAACATGACCCACTTTCAGACTTGGCCTTGATATTACGGGGGCAAATACTTTGACTAGACAAGGCTGCAGTTACTTTCCGAACCTGAGCCAAGACCAATACTTTTTGTTACTGCTCAATTTTCTGCATATCCAATGACCATTTTACCTCATAATTGAGTCAGTTATTAACCTTTTCCCAAACGACAAACTTTTGAACTAGACCAAATTGAAAGCATTTGCAGACGACAATTCAACTCTCGCTGAAAAGACAATTTCTGTCTATGATAGGGTAGAAAACATTGTGGGAAAAGGAGAAAATGCTGGTTACCATCATTTTCTTCTTTTCCCACAATGTTTTCAAAAGGTTTCTATTCCTGACCTGTAAAAACCGGGGATTGTTTCGGAAAGGGTTAACTGATGCCTTATTTGTTATAAGGCCTTGCTTTTGCCAGCGCATAGCTCCTATTTATATAATGCATAATACATTTCAAGCGACAAACCAACTTAGTATGACAAAAGTGGCCTAACTGTTTCTGAAATGTTTTTATTGTAGGATGATCTGCCATTCTATCAACCCTTTTCCACAGAATCCCGAGTTTTAACAACCCTTGGAAAGAAGCCTTTTGAAAATATTGAAACTTGACTTCAGAAGAGTGCAAAACATTGTGATAAAAGGAGAAAATGCTGGTTACCACAACGTTTTCATGGACACCAACAGATGGATTAGCTAAATGAATGGACCAAATTATATTTTCCACACTTGATTACCTTGTTTGTTTTTCCTCTAATAAATCAGGCACAACTGTAACAAGAGCTATGTACAAAAACCCTCCTGACGTAAATGGTAAGATCCAAACTGTACTATCACCTGTAATAAATCAATACAAGTACAAGTTACCTATCTTGTAGCTTTACCAAACCTCAGAAATGTAGACTTGCCCAAATTCAAAGAATTTAAAGTAAAAAATTTTACTTTAGTGTGATTCAATTGGCAAAACTTACTTTTTAACTCTTTACCCCATATGGTATTTCTATGGTATCTCTAATTGACCCTAACTAACAGCAAGGATGAAGCCGTTTCTTATGTGTATATGACACCTTTTGATAGTTTAGAAAACATTGTGGCAAAAGGTGAAATTGCTCGTGACGAGCAATTTCACCTTTTGCCACAATGTTTTCCAAAGGCTCCTACAAGCAATGCCAAGAAATGAGTATCTATGGAGTACAGGGTTAACACGATTGGAAAAGTAGAAAATGGTTACCAGCATTTTCTCCCTTTCCCAAAATATTTTCAAAAGGTCTCATTAAAATGCAGGATTGATAAAGGGTTTGTATGTAAATGTGAAAGATATTCTTACAAAAGAAGTTTGTAACAAAGAAACAAATAAAAGCATAGCTCAAGTACAAACCACATCTGACGGGATTCAAACCCTTGAAGGAACAAATATCCTCATTCTTCAAGGATAAACCCTTTCCCAAACAATCCCCCGTTTTTACGGGTCAGGAATAGAAGCCTTTTGAAAACATTGTGGGAAAAGGAGAAAATGCTGGTAACCAGCATTTTCTCCTTTTCCCACAATGTTTTCTACCCTATCATATTGAAAAATCATCTTTTTAGCGACTGTTAATTTGTCATCTGCAAAAAGCTTTTATTTTGGTCTGGTCCAAAATTTGCCATTTGGGAAAGGGTTAAAAGACCAATACCATAACCACTGAGCCAAAAAGAATTCTCTCTGACACAGTTGTCAGCTATTGATTTTATACGGGAAAGGTATGCAGTAAGGAATGAGTGATCTCCCGTAACACATGCCCTCTTAATACCATCATTTTCTCCTTTCATCACAATGTTTTCAACAACTTTCAGTTTTGGACATCATCAAAATCCAGAATTAATTTCAAAACAATAAAGATTGCATTAAGAAAGCCTTTTAAACCTCAAAAAGGGGATCATAGTTATATACCTGCTTCCTGCGCTGAGTCTGCCATTAGGGCTGTCAATGCCCCTACGGTACCTCCGGTGGCTGTTAGTAGCTGAAATACAAAATACTAGCTTAAAACCATTTCTGTAAAAAAACATATGACTTGTATACACTGTACTAAGCCATATAAACAAAGAAGAAAAATTTTACCTCATATAGTTTATGGATCTATGGTCAAGCACTCAAATACAATAAAAAAAAAATCGCAATGTCCTTCGTTTTTATAGTTGATTGCATAAATTTCTTTTTACCCTTTCCCAAACAACAACTTGTTGACTCTTTTTCAAAATAGAGCTTAAGTACAGATGACTAATTCAGTATTGATCAAAATGGGCTTTAACTGATAGAAATATTCCGACTGTAAATTCTTGAGCTACACTGTCTGCAGGGATATCAAATGCTATCAGCCACAAATTGAAAAGTGCACCAGAAAACAATAAAACTGCAAGAAAGTACTCACTTACTACTGCAGTTCTTATTTCAAGGATCCCCTCCCTTTAAAAAGAGTTATAAAAATAGCTGTAATGCTCTAGAAACTGCCTGCCCTTTTGCCTGGGTTCAACTATAGATAGTTAATCCTTTAACCCTTTACTCCATAGATATTAATTTCTACACAATGCTTGTGGGAGCCTTTGGAAAACATTGTGGCAAAAGGTGAAATTGCTCGAGACGAGCAATTTCACCTTTTGTCACAATGTTTTCTATACTATCAAAAGATGTCATATACACATGAGAAACTGCTTCATCTTTGCTGTTATTTAGGGTCATTCAGAGATACCATAGAAATGCCCTATGGGGTAATGGGTTAATACACAATCCATACTTTATCTGAATTTGATGCAGAACGCTTTAAAAAACACTTTGGGAAAAGATGAAAATGCTGGTAACCAGCATTTTCTCCTTTTTACCATGTTTTCTAGCCTTCAAAAAACAAAACATACCTGAGCTTTTGCAGCTTTCCATCTGTCAAAACCAGATCTCAGCAAAATAGCAAAATCTCCAACTTCATGCGGGATTTCATGGAGTAATATGGCAACTGTTGTCACTAAACCAACCTGTAAGAAGTATAACAAGAGTGTTACCTATTTGAGCAATTTTTATACCCCTTTATTGCCCTGAGTGATTTCAAGAGTCTTAACAGCCAGTCAGAATTGAACAAAATCTCTAACTTAAGGTGTTTTGAGAAGTGATATAGTAACTGCAGTCTACAAACCAGCCAATAAGAAGTTTGGAAAGACTATCAGAAGACAAAAATTTTGAATTTTTAATACCTCTATAATGCTTTGAGTAAATTCATAAGCTTTACTGGCAATTTAGATAAAGATTATGGCCCACATTCACCATCCATTTTTGAGAATATTCTCAGTCATGTTCTCCAAGGTTTTGTACATTTGTAAGTCACACAACTTCTGATTGGCTAAACCATTTGGTTTAGCCAATCAGAAGTTGTGTTACTTACAAATGTACATAATTCTAGAGAATAAGACAAAGTTCTTAAGAATGGTTGGTGAATACGGGCCCTGACTGCACAAAGCAATACAACCTAACTTCATGAGAGATTCAGGGAGTAATATAGCTACAGCTGTCACTAATCCATCTGTAAGTAGTTTAGAACAACTATAATCACATTACAAATGAGTGTCCTTTTTTCCCTTCCAACCCTTTCATCCAAGATAAACTTCAACTGCTTTTCAGAGCACTGTAGATCAACATCTGACTAAAATCTGATCATAGTCCACATGAGAGAGCTCCACATGGAGTGATTTTGATTTTAACATAGAACATTTTAAAAAAAAATACACTACATGTATACCCTATGTTGTGGGTACTCATTAGAATCGTCTTGATAAGATGATTCTAATGAGTACCCATAACATAGGGTTTCGAAGAGAAATAATGGCTTTAGAATACCATCACTCCCTCTTATCTAATACAATACATTTATTCATTTATATCTCTAGCTCTGCATAATTATGGTGTTATATTCTGCAAGATAGCCGAAACAGCCATCATTATTTTCCTCACATCAATGCTTCTAATTCTTTCTAAAGCACTTCTTCTAGTCGCTTTCCAAAAGTATTATGGACAGGACATCACTCATGCAATAATCAACATTCATAACGAAAACTGAGGGTGCCCAATTACCCATGGTAGTAGGCTTCCATTATATGTAATTTCAGTTGAATAGATATTGTGGGAGACAAATAAAATTTGTATTTGCGTAGGAACAGATGGTTGGACTGAAAGATAGATCAACAGAAAGATAGACAGATGAGTTATCCCATTCTGGGAAAAATAAAGGCTGTTTTACTAAACTAATGAGTTAGGATCACATTCCTTAACTCATAGGGAAATACTGACAATTTCTTAAAGGCTATTCCGCCAATCTCAGCAGCTTCTGTCTTTAATATGAGAGATAGGGGCCATAGACTCATTATTTCATCAGTAACTTACGTGTAACACTGACATTTTTGTAAAGGCTTTTCGGCTAAAATCTCGGCAGCTTCAGCCTTTTCATATGAGAGTTGGGAGCCATACACTTTTATACAGAGAAAGCCATTTTACCTTTGTACTGACTAAAAATCCTCCAGCCACAGCTAAACCATGGGTAAAGTTATCTATCACATTTGCTGCTAAATTTAAATATCCTGTGACCTGAAATGAATGTCAACAATGTTATAAATGTACTTCAGGCATCACATTTGAATCATACTCTGTGAAAAGGTGGCATAACCCTTTATCACAAAATCTCCAGTTTTAACCATTTACCCCATAAGGCATCTCTAATTGACCCTAAATAACAGCAAGGATGAAGCCCTTTTTTATGTGTAGAGGACGCCTTTTTATAGCACAGAAAACATTGTGACAAAAGGTGAAATTGCTCGTTATGAGCAATTTCACCTTTTGCCACAATGCTTTCCAAAGGCTCCTACAAGCAATTCGTTGAAACCAGTATCTATCGAGTAAAGATTTTATAACTATGAAGAAGGAGTCTTTAGGACACATTGTGGGAAAACTGAGAAAAGGCTGCTAACCAGCATTTTCTCCTGTTCCCACAATGTTTTCTATGGTATCAAAGATAATTACATAATTTGATTCACACATAAATCATCATCTGCTAGCGCTTTCAATTCGAACAGAACTACATTTTTGTGTGGAAAGGGTGTCATCCTTAAAGGACTGACTTTGATTACAATTATGTGTGGTAAACTTTGTTCAAAATGGATTGAGGATATTTGTTTTATTACAGTGAAAAATCCAAACTTATTTCATCTCATGAACATCGTTGTTGATATTTTCACGAATGGAGTAAAATATAAAGAGGATATTTGTTTTTTACAGTGAAAGATCGAAATTTATTTCATCGAGTGGACACCATCGGTAATATTTTCACGAGTGGCACAGCCATGAGTGAAAATATGACCAATGGTGTTCACGAGATGAAATAAATTTCGATCTTTCACCGAAAAAAACAAATATTCTATTTATCTCATGCTTTTAACCCTTTCTGGGAGGAGATTTATCAAAATTCAGTACAGTTCTTTTCACTTATTCCCCGTGGCGTACCCCTCCCGCATAGCAACCTTACGTCAAGCACGAGAAATGTGAGGTATATGACGTCATATTTCCCATCTGGTTGTTAGGCACGCGCAATTTACCTAGGCAACAAGAACGTGAAAATCGGTATTTTCACTGGTTGTACAAGTGTAAGATCGAAAAATATTTTCACTGCTATTTCCCGATATCCTACCCTAAAACATGAAATAAGTGGCTATGATGGACCTATAAGTATGCAGTTGTCTGCTTGGTATCATCCACTATGGAGATGCATTAAGCCCCCTTATGCCAGAGCATGGCTCATATACTGCTGAAGCGATAAAATTTGTCTATGAAAGGGTAAAAAACATGGATGGAAAAGAAAAATATGCTACTTATCACCTTTTTTCGGTTCTTTCCACATTGTTTTCAAAAGCTTTTTTCTAAACTCTTTACCACACAATCCCGACTTTTAACGACCCTGAAAAGAAAAGCTTTTGAAAACATTATAGGAAAAAGGCAGAAAATGCTGGTAACCAGCATTTTCTCCTTTTCCCACAATGTTTTCTTCTCTTCCAGAATCAAAATTTAAATTTTGATTCACATTTTTTGGGGGGGTTTGTCTGCAAGTGATTTCAATTTGGACTTATCCAAACTTTTGTCCTTTAGTAAAGAGTTAAAAGTCATTTAAATTTGGGAATGTGTAGTAAAAGGTGAATTTATTTTTTCAAGGAATACCTGCGCCCATACATGTGATTACCTTTATTTTGCCCTCTGCCTGTTTTTCTGGGACTATATGGATGTCATTGATATGGTTATTTGCACTATTTTTGCCATTCTTTTTTGTTTTTGATTTTGAATGTTTATTATTATTTTTAGTTCTTGATTTCACTCCATTTATCTTATCACTGCCCTGGACTATCTTTGTTGATTTAATCTTCTTCCTGCCATCTTCATCATCTTCTAACTGCAAGGAAACAAGAATAGACTCCATTTCATTGTTATGAGAAATTTCCTTCCCATGCACTGAAAACCCTTTAACTCTTTACCAAACGATAAAATTTTGGACTGGTCCAAATTGAAAGCATATGCAGATGACAAATTAAAGATGGCTCAAATGCTGGAATTTGTCCTTCATAAAGTAGAAAACAATGTAAGAAAAGGAGAAAATGCTGGTAACCAGCATTTTCTCCTTTTCCCACAATGTTTTCAGAAGGCTTCTTTCTCAGGGTTGTTAAAAATAAGGATTGTGTTGTAAAGAGTTAAAAAAAAAAAGAATATTTGTAACTCTGTGGACAATCTAAGATTGAATTTTACCAAAAAGTAAACCAAACCCCCTTTTTTTAAATTCTATTAATTCAAAAGGTCAAAAATAAAGTGTTTGTATGTTATGACAAAAGAAGAATTAGGGTATGTAAAAAAATGCAAGAAGAAAATAAACTCCTCCGTGGTTTTTTCCTGACAATCTGTTTCTTATAATTTGGACCTCCAAATGTTCAAAATGCTTTCTATTTTTCTCATCTTCTGAAAGGTGTCAAATGATCCCCTTCTGTGAAAGTCCAGGGAAAACCCTACTGATTTACCCTTAACGTCATAATGAAATCTTAGTCTTTAACAATCAAAAACAATTTATACTAGTTCATTTCAAATGCATTTGCAGACAAAAAATCAACTGTGAGTACTCAAAAATTGAATTTGTCTTTGAAATTTTCGGCTTGTCCAAACTGAAAGCATTTGCAGACGACGAAAAAAATGTGACTGAAAAATTGAAATTTGATTTGGGAAGGGTAGAAAACATTGTGGGAAAAGGAGAAAATGCTGGTAACCATCATTTTCTCCTTTTCCCACAATGTTTTCAAAGGGCATCTATCTCAGGGTTGTCAAAAGTAGTCATTGTATGGTAAAGAGTTAAGACTTGCCCAAAATGAATCAGGCCAAAATGATGCCTGTTGTATGTCTCTGGAAAGGATGGAGAATGTGAAAAAAATGGAGAAACTGCTGGTTCCCAGCATTGGCTCTTTTTTCCTCAACGTTTTCAAAAACCTTTATTCTCAATGAATTCATCTACACGAGGGAATATCTGGTAAACTTACGTGATCACGCTCGCTTGGTTCGGCAAAAGCCTTTTCAATAATTAGAAATGACAACATTCCAGCAATGACCCACAAACCAATACTCATGTGTCCTTGATGATCATGTCCATCTGAAATGGAGAACACAGGTTATTGACAATGCAGGCTTATGCAAATAATTAATGTATTATTGTAAATACAAGACGTTTAATGGGGTAGAAAGTAGAAAAAAAAAATCATGGAAAATGGAACAGTAATTGCATGTTGCAAATGATCGCTTTTTTTTTCTTTTATGCTTTCTATACTACTGAAAAAAAAAATTTTCTTTCATGAAGAAATTAAAATAATCTTTGGTCGAACTAGAAATACAATAACACAGTAATAATAGAACTCCAGATAAGAGGGCGTGATGGAATTCTAAATCCGTCATTTCTCTTCCAAACCCAATGTTGTGGGTGTCATTAGAATCGTTTCAATGAGACGATTCTAATGAGCACCCACAACATAGGGTTTACTGAAGAATTGTTAATATTTTCAAGTTCGAAATCAGAATCACTCCCTCTATCTGGTGCTCTAAATGAGTTAATTTTTAGCCTAATAAGCCCATCTTCAGATGCTCTTATTGAAAATGTAGATCAAGATCAAGGAGCTCAATATAGGCAGTTATAATAACTTTGGACCTTCATCTCTAAGAATTTATGAGATAAGTTGGCAACAACAGTCTCCAAGCTGCAATATGTTGAATCTTTCTTTCTAAACTGATATTATCCGACATTCTGACATTTCAATGTTCTCAGCAAGGGCTCTGCAAGGGCTTTAAATCCTTCATCAAACAATCACATGAGCTAACAACCATAAGGTAGAAGGCCTTTTTGAAACATTGTTGGAAAAGGAGAAAATGCTCTTCTTTGCCCACAATGGATTCTACCATCCAATAGCTCATACAAGCTCAAATTTGATTTGTCATTATGCAAAATTTACAGTCGAACGTCCTTAGCTCGAACGTCCCTTAGTCGAACTTATCCCTACGTCGAAGTTTTTTTCAGGTCCCGATCCCATTGCTCTTTATTTCAATATAATTCAACCTCCATACGTCGTTATCCGTACCTCGAAATTTATCCATACGTCGAATGAATTTCAAGGTCCAATCACCATTGTTTGAACGTATTCACACATCTTTACCTCGAAGTTAATTTGTAAAGGACGATGTTTGCTGTCAGTCAGGTTTTTCACACCTTTCGACTTGTCAACTCCGGTAATTAACAAGTGTATTACAGTATTGATTATCGATTGTTTGTTTGATTTTGGATTGACTGTTTGACTGTGAGATTAAAACTTAAAAGTTTGAGTGATTTGAGTGAAAGGGTCGGAAAAGTTTTTTTAGTGTTACATTTGTAATTTACATTGACGAGTGAACAACCCAAAGCTAATTCCATAGAGAACTTGTTTGGTGAAGGACCAAGTCAATGTGCATTTTTTATGTTTATTGTTCATATTAGTTGTAGAATTTGTATAAAAACAATGTTTCTTAATGAATAAATAAATAATAATAATAAAACTTCTTTTATCTTATTTTTGTATTCGATTTTATCTTATTTTATATTCGATTAGTCGAATGAAGACAAATCAAATGATGCCTCTATTTACTTCCGGTATTTCGCCGTCTATCTAATTCGTACCCAGTTTCGAGAACTCCGATGATCTACACGTCGAACTTTCTATAACTCGAAGTTTTTACGAGTGTCCCCCGAACTTCGAGGTATAGAGATTTGACTGTATGTTCTTTATGAAGTCCACAATTTTGTTGTACTCTAAAGAAACCTTTACCACATATTCCCGACTTTTAACAAAACTAAGATTGAAGCCTTTTGAAAACATTTTGTCGTTTGGTTAAGAGTTAACAGGTTATGGGGAAATCCAAAAGCAACTTTTTTCAAGCTTTTAGCACAAAAATATTCTGCAATTAACGATACTGTCAATCAAAATGGCTCAAACTATGAGAAATGTGAACACTGTTAGAATAAATACCAGCAATGTGATCTACTTATAAAATAATATATTCTTAAGAAGATTTGTAATTACCACCAGATCAATTAGCATTGTCATGCAATACATGTATATGGATACCAATTTCCACATAATGTGGGTTGCAACACGCCGCAAGGGGCATTCGAACACTTGTGTACAGTGTCATTTCTGATCCACCTGTGCAGTCCATGCAGACTTTTCCGAAACAACACTTTTGGTTTTTATGTAATTTTCTGTTTTGTGCGAGTCTACTATAGCACAAAATGTAATGTAGTCGTAAAGTGCCGTCCTGGCTTAGCCTGTGCAGGCTGATCCTAAACGACACTTTATGCAAAGGTCTGAATGCCCCTTTCAGGTGTTGCTAGCCATGTCATTCTTTGTTACAGCTAGGGTATATATGAGCCATACTCTGTGAATAAGGGATTTAATGCACTTGAATAAAGGTAAAGATCCAGGTCAGCTTTTGCAGCCTGTGAATGCTGACCTGGGAAAAAACATGTTGCTTGCAGTGAATTTTCTGCATGTTAAAGGACCAGCATACTTCGTCAGTCAGTATGTTTTCATACAAAATTAATGGTACAGATTTTTGATACATGGACTGTGAAGACCTGCCGAAAGTGGTATCAAGCATCAGGGAGATCCATTAACCCTTTCCCAAACGACAAATTTTAGACTCTTCCAAATTGAAAGAGTTTGCAGACGACAATTTCAAATTTGATAAAAATGGCAGAAAGTTCTCCAAATGGGTAGAAAACACTGTGGGAAAAGGAGAAATTGCTCGTTACGAGCAATTTCTCCTTTTCCCACAGTGTTTTCAAAAGACTTGAACTGCAGACACGTAAAAACAAGGGCTTGTTTGGGAATGGGTTGAGCTGTCCATAAAAACAAGTTAAGTTGGTTCCAGCACTTTCAGGGTTACTCTTTTTTGTTGTACTTAGACGAAGAGAGCCGTCTGCAGAATGTTCACACTGTGTCAAGCACATTGGAGTGGCACTCTGGGAAAAAGGGGATAAATGCATCTTGCCTAGAAATAATGCTAAGCAAGTTTTTGCAAAATATATATTAACCCCTTACCCCATAAGGCATTTCTATGGTATCTCTAATTGACCCTAAATAACAGCAAAGATGAAGCTGTTTCTTATGTGTATATGACACCTTTTGATAGCATAGAAAACATCATGGTAAAAGGTGAAATTGCTCGTCACGAGCAATTTCACCTTTTGCCAAAATGTTTTCCAAATGCTCCTACAAGCAGTGCGTAAAAATGAGTATCTATGGAGTAAAGGGTTAACTCTTTACCAAACGACAAAATTTTAGACTTGTCCAAATTCAAAGCATATGCAGATGACAAAATAAATGTGACTGAAAAATTAAAACTTGACTTTAGAAGAGTAGAAATCATTGTGGCAAAAGGAGAAAATGCTGGTTACCATGACATCACAGTAACTACCCTAAAGTCCATTCTGTATAACAACATACTAAATCATGAGTTACACTTCTCCTTTAACCCTTTCCAAACAAGCCCTGGTTTTTACGTATTTGCAGTACAAGTCTTTTGAAAACACTGTGGGAAAAGGAGAAATTGCTCGTAACGAGCAATTTCTCCTTTTCCCACAATGTTTTCTACCCTTTAGGAGAACTTTCTACCATTTTCATAAAATTTAAAATTGTTGTCCGCAAACTCTTTCAGTTTGGAAGAGTCTAAAATTTGTTGTTTGGGAAAGGGTTAACATGCAGAAATTTGGCAAAAAGTTTCGGCCCAGATCGGCCTGCACGAAATGCTCAGGCAAACCAAGTTTGATATATCTGAGAATGCACTAAGCTCCTTTTTTACAGAGCATTATCTATTGCACATCTAACAATTCAAGAACATATGTGTGTATAAATCATGTACAACATGCACTATGCTGCATGTCTGATGTTTACCTTTATCTAGATGTTCCCAGGCTTCTGGCAGTAAATGCAAAAACACGTCTCCAAGTAAACCTCCCACAGCAAAACTCAGCAGCAGTTTTAACTTGGCAGCAGCAGCTGAAATGTAAATAATAGAATTCATCTAACGGGCAGCAAAATAAAACAAAAAAAAATAGTTTGAAAAAAAAAGTGAAAATAGTTCAATGGTTATCATTTAACTCCTTACCAAACAACAATATTTTAGGGTTGTCCAAATCGAAAGTATTTACAGACGACAAAATTAAACTGACTGAAAATTTTAAATTCATTTTGTGAAGAGTAGAAAACACTGTGGGAAAAGGAGAAAATGCTGGTTACCAGCATTTTCTCCTTTCCCACAATGTTTACTATTGGTTAAATTCTTTCTCAGAGTCATCAAAAGCAGGGATTGTGTGGTAATAAGTTAACCAAAAGTACCACACATTCCAACATTGTTCAACTGTTTGGATTTCCCTGTGACAGGTAAGAAATAATTGTAGGGAAACAAGCAAATATTTTAGTTTACAGGATTTTTTCCATTTCCCACAATGTTTAGCAAAAAACTGTCCACTAAAGAGTTTCTTGACTCTTTACCAAACAACAAAATTCTAGACTGATCCAAATTGAAATTGAAAGCACTTGCAGACTACAGATTAAACGTAACTGTTACCAGCATTTTCTCCTTTTCCCCTTTTTCCATAATGTTTTCAAAAGGCTTCTATCTAAGGATCCTTAAAAAACAGGGATTATTTGATAAAGGCTTGAACTTGTAGTTCTTTGACAAGGGTTAAGCCCACTTGAACCCTCCACTCTTGACCTGAGGACAAAATGTCAGACCAGTCCAAATTTCAGATTTCGTTAAGTTGATTCACATGACTGTGTGAAAACTGAGAACTTAATACACTTAAAATGATTTAGAAGTTTTACTGCATAGAAACCAATAGTAAAGCTGCATCTTGCCTCCACATCTTCGCGAGCCAAGGTTACAATCACTATGTGGCTGATTGAGCCCGATTTCAAGATTCCCACAAGGCACCCTCTATTGCATGCTGGCTATTAACCCCCTTATATCATATTTCTAAAAGCCAATGAAATATGGTTTTACAAGCCGCTTACAAAAATACATGAAGCCATAAGCAGACATCCATGTAAGTTTCCATGTTTACCTTCTATTCGAAAGGTAGCGACCCAGTTCCATTTTTATCAAAGATGAAATGCTACGAGCGATTTCCATCGTTGCAGTTAGAGCTTGCTGCATCCCATGAAAAAGAGTATTGGGGGAATGTAAAAATCAAGCTTGATCCGCAAAGGGTAGAGTCGCGTAGAGAATCGTCAGCCTTGGCTTGCGAAGCTACATTCAAACAGAAAATACCACAAAAGCGAAAAGTGTCAATCAGAGCTCCAGATAAGAGGGAGTGATGGTACTCTAAATCAGTTATTTCTCTACCAAACCCTATGTTGTGGATATTCATTAGAATCGTCTCGATGAGACGATTCTAATTAGTACCCATAACATAGGGTTTGGTGGACAATGATTTATATTTTTTATTTTGAAATCAAAATCACTCCCTCTATCTGGACCTCTGGTGTCAATCTTGGTCAGCCTGTGCAATCCGAGGGTCAAGACTTGTGGCAGTTCCCCAATGGTCCCTTTTTGTGTGATGGGTCACAAATGATTAAATTAATTGATTAAATTAATAGCAATTAGAAGGTCAATTTTGCCTAGAGTGTCTCAGCAAAGCAAACAACGTAGATCGAAGATCAAAGAGCAAGTTCTGAGCAGTATGATCTTGATCACACTCAGGTCTACTACCTTAACTGCACAATATCAACTTTCAGTGCCCCTGAGAAATAAAGCATTTGAAAACATTGTAGGAAAAGGAGAAAATGCTGGTAAACAGCATTATCTCCTTTTCCCACAATATTTTCTACCCTGTCAATGAAACACTGCACCATATGAGCCACCTTGAAATTGTCGTCTGCAAAATTTAATGCTTTCAGTTTAACCCATTACCAAACAACAATAATTTAGACTGGTCCAAATTCAAAGCATTTGAAGACGACAAAATAAAAGTGACTGAAAATTTGAAATTTGTTTTGTGAAGGGTAGAAAACATTGGGGGAAAAGGAGAAAATGCTGGTTACCAGCATTTTCTCCTTTTCCTACAATGTTTTCTAAAGGCTTCATTCTCCGGGGCGTCAAAAGTAGGGATGGTGTGGTAATGGGTGAAACGAGGCTAAAATCTTGTTGTCTGCAGGCCCGTAGGAACAGGGGGGCTAGGGGGGGCTCAGCCCCCCCAATAATTTTGAAAATCATAGTTATTATAATAGGAGTTCTTAGCGCAATGAAACAACCACGCAAAAAATCTCATTATTTCGAAGTTAGCCCCCCCAATCTTGAAATCCTTTCTACGTCGCTGGTCTGGTAAAGGGTTTATACTGCAGAGCTCTCATACACTACAAAAAGAACAGTCCATGTAAATTCTGGCATGTCTAGTCTAATTATTATTGAATAGTTTCTCCTGTCAGTATCCCTGCTTCAGCACCTGAGCCATGTAATGTTGTGTATACAATATTATACCTGTATTTCCTATACATTGTTCTTTCCTAATAACCTTTATCCTCATTCATTCTAATTCTGTAGATATGATACTTGCAAACATTAAGAGAAACAAAAGAAACTACAGCTGTCATTGAATGTGACTTAATACCCCGCCAGCGCTTTGAAAAAAAGTCAAGTTCAAGGGGACATAATTCCTCAATCAGACAGAGTTGACACTTGAAAATTGCGCTTTGCAAATCTTCAGTATATGATCAATATATGTGCAAAGTTTCAATACAACTGAAGGAAAACTGTGGGAGGAGTTTGCGACACAAAATTACTAGTATTTTGTACACAGACAGACCCTCTGACGTCAGACGAGACGATTCTAATGAGTACCCATAACAAAGGGTTTGAAAGAGAAATAATGAGTTTAGATTACCATCACTCCCCCTTATCTGAAGCTCGGCCACTATCAACCCATAACCACATAATCCCTACTTTTGATGCCCCTGAGAAAGAAGCCATTAGAAAACATTGTGGGAAATTAGGAATAAATGCTGGAAACCAGCATTTTCTCCTTTTTCCACAATGTTTTCTACCCTTCACTAAATAAATTTCAAATTTTCAATCACTTTTCTTTTGTTGTCTGCAAATGCTTTCAATTTGGACAAACCGAAAATTCTGTTGTTTGGTAATGAGTTAATCTTCAAAAAGAAATTTGGCAGCTACCAAATGGAACCTGGACAGCATCCCTATCATTTACAACAATGTATAATACTGAGCTACAGGCCTATGCTGGTATTATTGGACTGAGGGCTCAGACATTTTCAATCAAAAAATACAGCAGATAGAAAATGCACACAATACCACAGATCCTATGGGATAGGTTTCATGTCTCAGTGTCTAACAAGTAATAAATTATTGATGGGCTAGAAAAACCAGATATTTTCCCTTTTGTATTAGCTTATGAATTATGTAAAACACAGCCACAGCCATAAAAATTCATACATGACTCAACAAGAACTAGTATCAGTATCAATGGGCAGCCATATTACATAAAACTCATTCTAAAATGGATTAGGACATGATTCAAGTATGTTTTTCATGAATTTTTATTCTCTACTTATTTAGTATCAACTAACAGCATTCATTTCATTTAGTTACAATCAAAATGAGTTACGTATACTGATCTCAAAACAATTTAACTCTTTACCAAACAACAAAATTTAAGAGTAGTCCAAATCGAGAGCATCTGCAGACAACAAAATAAATGTGAATCAATACTGAAATTCGATATCGGAAGAGTAGAAAACAGTGTTACTTTAGGAAAAAGGAGATATGCTGGTACAGCATTTTCTCCTTTTCCCAAAATGTTTTGAAATGGCTTCTTCCTCAGGGTCATTGTGTGGTAAAGGATTAAATTGCTTATGGTCACTATCTAGATTTATCTTTCACAAAAAAATCCCATGTTTTCAAGAACCTAGGAAACAAAACTTGTGAAAATACATACAGTGGTTACCAGCCTAAAGTTGTCATCTTTCTCCCACAATGCTTTCAAAATCTTCATCAAAGGTTGTTAAAACTTTGAACTGCATGGTAAGTCAGGGCGCAATACTTCTGCAACCTATGTAATACATCTACCGGTATAAATAAGCTTTGACTCATTGCCGAACAAAAAATTTTTGCAGACGACAAAATAAAAGAGACTTAAAATTTGAAATGTATTTTGTGAAGGGTAGAAAACATTGTGGGAAAAGGAGAAAATGCTGGTAACCAGCATTTTCTCCTTTTCCCACAATGTTTTCTAAAGGCTTTTTTCACAGGGTTGGGATTGTGTGGTAATGGGTTAATTGCCATAATGTAACCCACATTTTGGAAAAAGGTAACGGCAAAACTAAAACTGTCCCAAGACAACAAATAACCAAACCAGTGACCTTGTCAATGGTCCAGGAAAGAATTTCAAGGGCCATAACTCCTGTACTCATAGACAAATCGTAATGGCACACACATTGTAATGGTAGGATGGCTTCGTAGTCTACAAAATATTCTACCTAACTAGTTAAACAATGTAGGCTAAGAAGAGGACAAAAAATACTTACAGATAGACAACCTGGGTCAATACTTGCCCTCTGATTTTAAGAACATTCTTAGTCTCTTTCTCAAGAATTTCCTACTTCTGAAAGTAACACATGTTCTGATTGGCTAAACCAATTGGTTTAGCCAAATTGGTTTAGCCAATCAGAACACACTATTGTTTCTCAATCTAGAATTAGACAAAGAATATTCTTAAAAACAGTTTGTGAATAATATAACAGGCCCTGATTCCTACTGCTTATTAAGGAGTAGGAATCAGGGCCTGTTATATTATTCACAAGTTTAAAATTCCCATGTTGGGATGAGGGATGCATATGTTACTCTCAATTGCACAGGGAAGCATTAAATTGCCTCTGGATAGGACTGCTAGGGAAAAACCATTAATGCTAAGTACATGTGACAAAATACTGCTGTTGGAGTTGGAATGTGCAGAAAACTGATATAAAAAAACAACCTGGATATCAACCCAGTAATACCCTGCTTAGTCAGGAAATCAGTCAATAACTCAATGTGCCGTGGAATTTCACTCTCATCTTCAAATATGAAAGTGACAGGGGAATATTAAATGATCAATCACTTGTATGCTAGAAGATGGTGGTGGTGTTTGAATACCAGTAGATACAAGGAGCTAGAGTAGTGCTATAATTGTAAGACATATGTATTTATGATCTGCTAATGGATGTGTTTTTTAACTCTTTACCATTAAAAACAAAATTTCAGACTTGTCGAAATTAAAAGTATTTGCAGACGGCATTATAAATGTGAATCAAAAATTGAAACTTGACTTTAGATGAGTACTCACCAGTAGAAAACATTGTGGGAAAAGAAGAAAATGCTGGTTACCAGCATTTTCTCCTTTTCCCACAATGTTTTCATAAGGCTTCTTCCTCTGGTCTGTAAAAATCAGGGATTGTTTGGTAAAGGGTAAAAAAAGTTTTAATTAACTCTTTACCAGACAACAAAATTTAAGCCTTGACTAAATTGAAAGCATTAATTGCAGACGACAATATCAATGCAGCTCAAAAGGTTCAATTTTTCTTTGTTACAGCAGAAAACATTGAGGGAAAAGGAGAAAGTACTGGTTCCCGGCATTTTCTTCTTTTCCCTCTATGTTTACAATTTAAGAAGGCTTCTTTCCCAGGGTCATTAAAAGTCATCATTGTGGGGTAATGGATTAAAGAGTTGCTAAAACTAAATGATCAGACAAGAGAATGAAAATGGTAAATTCCTGAAATTCAAGTCTTAACAAATGAGAAAAATTTTATACTTGTCAATATTTAATGTTTCACAAAATAAGTCTCACACTGTGCTTTAATGACCCTGATGGAAAAGCTTTTGAAACTTTGTGGGAAAGGAGAAAATGCTAGTAACTGTCATGCATCATATGACAAACTGCCTGCATGTCTAAATTTTAAGTCCGTTTTGGTCAGACTTAATTACCACAATGTACAGAGAGTGATCTACCACAATCTGACAAGGTTTAACATTTTTCTCATTTCCCCATCTTCACAAGCCAAGGTTGACGATTCACTACACAACTCTACCCTTGGCAGATCAAGCTTGGTTTTTACATTCCCCCGAAACGCTTTTTCATTGGATGCAGCCAGCTCTAGCTGCAACGAATGAAATCGCTTGTAGCATTTCTTCTTTGATAAAAATAGAGTAAGGTCAATACCTTTCCAACAGAAGGTAAACATGGAAACCCATGTGGATGTCTGCTTATCGCTTCATGTTGAATAATTGTATTTATAAACGTTTTGTAAAACAATATTTCATTGGCTTTCAAATATGTGATGTAAAGGGGGATAATAACCAGCATCCAATAGAGGGCACATCGCAGGAATCTTGAAATCCGGCTCAATGAGCCAAGGCAAGATCCACTAGTGATCGTAACCTTGGCTCGTGAAGATGCATTTCCCAGTCTGACCAGGTTCAACACTTTCCTCAGTTCCGAGATGGTCCTTTTTTGCGTGAAGGGTCACATTAACCATTGTGTACTACAACTAGGTGATGTGATTGGCTAATTACTTAACCCTTCACCCCATAAGGCATTTCTATGGTATCTCTAATTGACCCTAAATAACAGCAAGGATGAAGCCATTTCTTATGTGTATATGACACCTTTTGATAGTGTAGAAAACATTGTGGCAAAAGGTGAAATTGCTCGTCACGAGCAATTTCACCTTTTGCCACAATGTTTTCCAAAGGCTCCCACAAGCAATGCGTAGAAATGAGTATCTATGGAATAAAGGGTTAAAATTAATTACAGATTATGAAGATGACCCAAGAAGATAAGTAACAACCAGTATCATCGCCTTGATAAGAAATGGAAGATTTTACCTCTTATAGGGTGAGTAAAATATTTCAATCACACTCTATGAAAATGTAGGTTGTTGCAAAGGGCAGGCAATGCAACAAACATACAACCAGTTGTCAAGGAGGTATAATAATTGCAAAGGGTAGGCAATGCAACAAACATTATTATGTAGCAACCAGTTGTCAAGGAGGTATAATAGTTGCAAAGTGCAGGCAATGCAACAATCATACAACCAGTTGTCATGGAGGTATAATAGTTGCAAAGTGCAGGCAATGCAACAATCATACAACCAGTTGTCAAGGAGGTATGATAGTTGCAAAGGGCAGGCAATGCAACAAACATACAACCAGTTGTCAAGGAGGTATGATAGTTGCAAAGGGCAGGCAATGCAACAAACATACAACCAGTTGTCAAGGAGGTATGATAGTTGCAAAGGGCAGGCAATGCAACAAACATACAATGTCAATCCATGACAGCATGTGCAGTTAGCGCAGGCTGACCTGGTCCAAACCTTTTGCAAGTGAAAAGACTTTATGAATAATCAAGTTTGAGACATAAATTGAATCCATGCGATGTTAGGACTTCTTAGAATAATACATGTACATAGCAAAGATGCATCAACCCTTTAGCACACCATCCTCAGTTTTAACAACCCTAGCAAATTAGACTTTTATAAACATGGTGGAAAAAGGAGAAAATGCTGGTAACCAGCATTTTCTCCTTTTCCCACCAGTTTTCTTACCCTTTAGAAACAAATCCAATGATTTGAGCCACATTTGAAATGTTTTCTGCAGAAAGTTTCAATAATGAGTTGACCAGTCTAAAATATTGAGGTTTGGTAAAGAGTTAACTCTTTACCAAACGACAAAATTTTGGACTAGACCAATCTGAAAGCATTTGCAGACGACAAAATAATTGTGAATCAAAAATTGAAAATTTGATTTGGGAAGGGTAGAAAAAATTGTGGGAAAACGAGAAAATGCTAGTTACCAGGGTTTTTCAGGGATGTATGGTAAAGAGTTAAAGCCACTTTTGCCACAATACCACTCATTTACTTTATCAATAAAATCATATTGATTAGTCATTATCTGACTTCAACAGTTACAGTCAGGTTAACCACTTTCTCCTGTTGAATTGAATTTTTTCAAAGCCTCACTACATAAGTTTGTTAAGCCAAACCTGAGGAAAACCACGAAAATGCATGATAGCAAATGCATGTTGCGACTTGACTAATGAGGAAAGCAGTGTAAAAGGAATGATGAAAGTAAAATTAATGTTTTCTGGCCCATTGACAGCTAATGTCATTTTACAAGCATGACAAATACTGAAGTGAATTTACAGGGTGAGAGCAGTATAAAACATAATTCAATCAATATGCATTATCGTTAGCAAAAGGGTATAGATGTATTGGCAAAAGTAAACATAACTTGTATAAGCAAATATTTCTAGAGATAAATGTTGGCAAAAGTACATAATCAGTTAATCACAGTTCTTCATACAGTTTCTAACATACAAACGAATGAACAATGAAGGTGTATCTCAAGTTGCTTAAGCAATGCTCAGACACTTTCATGATGCACAGATTTCATTTATCGAACATGACATATCAATCAACTGACCCTTTACAAACTATCTATACTGTTTTAACATCATGGGAAAAAATCGTTTTCAATTACTGTCGGAAAAGAAGAACGGCTATGTTCCGATTTAACCCATTACCAAACGACAATATTTTAGACTAGTCCATATTGAAAGCATTTGCAGATGACAAAATAAAATAGCTGAAAATTTGAATTTTTTTTTTGTGAAGGGTAGAAAACACTGTGGGAAAAGGACAAAAATGCTGGTTACCAGCATTTTCTCCTTTTCCTACAATGTTTTGTAAAGACTTTTTTCTCAGGGTCGTCAAAAGTAGGGACTGTGTGGTAATGGGTTATCATCATGGGAAAAAAATATTTTTAAATTATTGTGGGGAAAGAAGAAAATGCTATTACAGAAGATCACTCTATCATGCATCATGGTTGCATTCCAAATTAAATACAAAACCTATTTAGAGCTATTATCACTAAACCTGATTATACTCCCCACTAGCTCCTTGTCACAAAAACAGGTCTTTGTCCCACAGTGCAGAATGGTTTAATACAAAAGTAAGAGTTGAAAAAAGTTCAAAGTGAGATAATATCGTAACAAACCGCAGCAGGGTCATGAAAATTGCACATGCACAACTCCACTTCATTGTGGGAGTATAACGAGTGCCTTGGGGAGATATCTCTTTATCTCAGTGCCTTGGGGAGATATCTCTTTATCTCAGTACCTTGGGGAGATATCTCTTTATCTCGGTGGTTATGGTATTGGTCTTTTAAACCTCGAAAAAGAATATTTGTCCGCATGGGTTTAAATCCCACCAGATGTGGTTTGTATTTCAGCTATATGTTTGTTGATCTGTATTTATAAGAGTGAAATGAATCATAACTTTGTCATATGGTAGAGATATAGAGGATAATCAACTGGTTGTTTTTGACATGAAAAATATCTCACGAGGATGCATTGTTAGGCATTGAAAAAACGAGTGCGCAGCATGAGTTTTTTTAACGCCTTACGACACGTCCGAGTGAGATATTTTTCATATCAAAAGTAACCAGTTGATTATTCTATTTATTATATACCTTATTAACCTCATTATTTGTAATTTTGCATTTGTGAAAGTTGATAACGTCACTAGTAATGATATCAAAATTTATTACACTGAGAAATTCCAGGATTTCACTGCTAGGTATATAATAAAAAGTAATTCTGCTCTTAGTTATTTTTTGTCATTTGTCCTTTTTATAGATAAATGGCAAACAAACTGTTGCCCTGCTGAATTCAGTGATAACTTTTTTGAATTTGGTATGATCATACATATCTGTATAGTTTTCTTTAAACAGTCATGTTTTCAATCACGAATTTCATCTGTAGCTGATGGCAAAATATCCCTTCAAATGAATTACCGATAGTAGATACAATCATGTTTTCTTTCATGTGTACTTTTTCCCACTTAGCTCATTACCAAACCACAATATTCAAGATGAAAGCATTTGCAGATGACAAAATAAAAATGACTGAATATTTGAATATTTGAAATTTGTTTTGTGAAGAGTAGAAAACATTGTAGGAAAAGGAGAAAATGCTGGTCACTAGCATTTTCTCCTTTTCCCACAATGTTTTCTATAGGCTTCTTTCTCAGGGTTGTCAAAAGTAGGAGTTGTGTGGTAATGGGTTAAAATCATGCCCTGAAATTGTCATTTTTCATTGATAAACTTTTTAGTGAAATGAATGGAATACCGATTTTTGCACACTGTACTACCAAGACTTGGACATAATATTGAGGTAGTCTCCTGTAGTTATAAGAGTGTTGCCTATCTCGATGCAATTCTAGAGTCCCTGCTGCAACTGGCACTTGATGATCAGAAAACTCATCTTATTGTTCTCAAGTTAAGGACACTTGATGATCAAAAAAGCACATCGTTTTGTTCTCAAGTATTATTACCATGAATGCAAAAATGCATCCTGGAATGCACTATCACCCGGAGAGCACCTGTTGAGTCCTACTATGCTGAATACATGTTATGTTACTCACAGAAATGAACCTTCTTTTCCTAGTGTTGAAGAAAAAAAATCCAAAATTTGCATCATATTACAAGTACAATATGATGTAAATTGTATATTCTTTCAATAGCTTCATAAGACATATTTGATAGCAAATCACTCTGGAAAGAAAAACCTTGAATTTACACAATCTTTGACCTGTACTTTGAATACTGGGACTCTATAATATAATACAAAAAAAATTTAGGCTATATCAAATGGAAAGCACTTGCAGACAATAAAATAAATGTTGCTTAGAAATTAAAACATGTTGCGAAAAGGGTAGAAAACATTGTGGGAAAAGGAGAAAATGCTGGTTAATACCAGCATTTTCTCCATTTCCTACAATATTTTCAAAAGGCTTTTTCCTCAGGTTCGTTAAAACTAGGGATCATGCAGGAAATTAGAATTAACAAGAGCGGCAAATTGTCGCAAGATACGCCCGTCTTACCCCAAGTTGTAAAGGTGGGGCATGCACCGGACAAAATTCAAGTATGAAAAACAACAAAGGGCAATAACTCAAAAATAAAGCAAGCAAGAGTTGTGATTCCTGTGCACTGCACTGCCCATGGATGAGATCTATCAACCCATGAAATTTCATAACCTTAGCTACTATAGTTTTGGAGATATGCTCCCTACAAAAATCAAGTATGAAAAACAACAAAGGGCAATAACTCAAAAATTAAGCAAGCAAGAGTTATGATTCTTATGCACTGCACACACCCTAGGTAAGATCTATCCAGCCATGAAATTTCATAACCCTAGCTAGTATAGTTTTGGAGATATGCTCCAGACAAAATTCAAGTATGAAAAATGACAAAGGGCAATAACTCAAAAATTAAGCAAGCAAGAGTTATGATTCCTGTGCACTGCACTCCCCCTCAGTGAGATCTATCCACCCATGAAATTTCATAACCCTAGCTACTATAGTTTTGAAGATATGCTCCGGACAAAATTCAAGTATGAAAAAAAACAAAGGACAATAACTCAAAAATTAAGCAAGCAAGAGTTATGATTCTTGTGCACTGCACTCCCCATCAATGAGATCTATCCACCCATAAAATTTCATAACCCTAGCTAGTATAGTTTTGGAGATATGCTCCGGACAAAATTCAAGTATGAAAAACAACAAAGGGCAATAACTCAAAAATTAAGCAAGCAAGAGTTATGATTCTTGTGCACTGCACTCCCCATCAATGAGATCTTTCCACCCATGAAATTTCATAACCCTAGCTAGTATAGTTTTGGAGATATGCTCCGGACAAAATTCAAGTATGAAAAACAACAAAGGGCAATAACTCAAAAATTAAGCGAGCAAGAGTTATGATTCTTGTGCACTGCACTCCCCCTCGATGAGATGTATCCACCCATGAAATTTCATAACCCTAGCTAGTATAGTTTTGGAGATATGCTCCGGACAAAGAACTGGACGCCGCCCGCCCGCCCGGACGCCCGCCACGGGTGATCCCATAATACGTCCCGTCTTCGACGGGCGTATAAAAAGGGACAATTTAGAGGTTGATTAAATTTAATTTCATTTTCTTACAAATAAATTGAATTCTATGAGATAACAGTTCAAAACTGGTACATGTATTACTTGACATTAAATTATAGAAAGCATTCACAGTGAGGAGAGAAAATGTTGACTATTAGCAAGTTGACTACTAGCATTTTCTCCATTCACTTCATTTTTTTCCAAAACATTTCATCCTCAGTGTTGTAAAAACTCAGGATTGAGTGTTAAAGGGTTAATATAGAAAGGAACATTGTACCAGGGTCCGTAATTTCACCAACTATTCTTAAGAACATTCCGAGTCTTATTCTTCAGTATTTTGTCAATTGATGTAAAAAGCAACAGAACTTCTGATTGGCTAAACCATTTGGTTTAGCCAATCAGAAGTTCTGTTACTTTCACAGTTACAAAATCTTATAAAGTAAGACAAAGAATGTTCTTAAGAATGGTTGGTGAACATGACTAGGATTGAATTACTATGCCTGGACCTCTGTCCAGACCGAAACTTTTTGTTTACACTCTAATAAATACTCCCAGGTTTTAAAAACATTTAGATAAAAGCTTTAAAAACCATTTTGGGAAAAGGAGAAAATGTAGGGACTCCTTACTATGTTTTCAAAAGCCTTTCTCCTCCGAGTCATGTATACAAAATTGTTTGATCTGTATAATGATAATCCTCAAATTTTTACAGAATAATTATACTATTACCCCTGTGAAAGCATAGCACTAACTTACTATTTTGTATAATAAAATGCATTTGAAAACACTGTGGATCAACATCAGACAACAAAGCACAGCTGCATCCCAATCTTGGACCAATTATACTTCTGTAAACTTTCCAAATCTTAGTTCAAGTGCTAAGTTACAAGACTTACTCATTTCTATGTACTTAACACTTCAACCTTTCAGTTCTACTATGTAATGCTGTAAATAATTACCATTATGCTGATGAACGAAGCACCTGTTCTGACCTATTGTATACTGTTATAGTTTTGCCATGTACCCTGCCAATATTACTGTAACTGTCATGTGTGCAGATAATATGGTACATCATTATTTTGTGTGTGGGAGAGCAACTGTTCCACTAAACATTATATATGAAACTGAGAAATTCTTAGCAAATATTTTGGTGCAGTTTATGGGATTAATGTTTATTATTTCATGATGTTTCAACAACTACATGACACCAAATCAACTGTCAAGTCAGTGAGTATATTCCAGATATTTCTCTCCCCTAGCTTCCATTCCTGTTTTATCTGGATTACATCTGTTGTCTCTTTGATAAGGAAACAGTCAGCATCTTACCCAACATTTTCCTCAATAGATAAATAAATTTGTTTTCCATGGCTCGGGTGGCTTTGCATGATAAAAAAAAAAAACAAGGAGGGTGGAGTACAGCAATTCATGCATATGTTCTGTGTTCTGCCTAAAACTTGATCTAACTACCACCTTACCTTCAGTCTGAAGGTGCCTGCTCCGATGCTATTTTTGTGACTGGTCTTCGCGAAGACCAGTCACAAAAATAGCATCGGAGCAGGCACCTTCAGACTGAAGGTAACTACCACCTCAAAGTAGTTACACATAATCATCAATTTATAGGCTAAAAACCAAGTCATTTTCTACATAGTTGAAAAGTAAAATTTCATCTTTTAATAACTGTAAAACTTCTCATTATGTATAAATCTTCCTGTTATTTGTTTGTGAGAAGTTCAATTCTGAACAAAGTCTCGATTTAAATTATCTAAGCTGCAAAAAGCTGTTCTCAAAATTGGTTCTCCGATTGTTCTGGTACATTTCAGGCCAACTACGTGCTGGCACTATTAACAATCAAAGAGTCGAATCAATCGTAATTTTTAGTGGTATGAATTAGATAATGCCTACAATAACTGACTGCATTTCTTTTTACTTTTTGCCACAAGTGGTTCTGTAAGAACCATTCTAGAAGTTGAAACTATTCCAGCACAGCTTTTAAAGATAAATCCAGAATAATAATGGTACATGGCTTAGTTCTGAAAGTGTCTTAAAATTGCAAGAGAATTCTTAGAACCTTCCATCTGTTTTTACATATTTTCAAACACACTAGGTCTTGTCAAAAATTAACTTTTTAAGATTGACAGTAACTGTTGCAGATATTTCTTGAACTTACTTTGTCAATGCATTGACAAAGTAAGTTCAAGAAATGTCCTCAAAAGTTACTGTCCTTCTAATCAAGTTGAAAACTGCATGTGAAAATTTGTAAAATCAGAAAAGGAGTTCAAAAGATTCCGACTTCAAAAGATTCCGAGTTCAAAAGATTCCGAGTTCAAAAGACTGAGAGCAGAGATTATGATAGTCATGGTATTTCTATGTAGATCCAAACAAAACCCAATAAAATCTTCATGTTTCAGTTAGCTGTTTACCACATGACAAAATTTTAGACTGGTCCAAATTGAAAGCATTTGCAGACGACAAAATAAAGGTGACTGAAAAATTGATATTTGTTCTGGGAAGGGTAGAAAACACTGTAGGAAAAGGAGAAAATGCTGGTTACCAGCATTTTCTCCTTTTCCCACAATGTTTTCTAAAAGTTTCTTTCTCAGGGTCTTCAAAAGTAGGGATTGTGTGGTAATGGGTTAGTTAGCAGGAATTAAATATCTGAGTTTCTTGGAAAGAAGACAATTTAGCCAAAATTACAAAAAAATCTTTAATGATGAAGAGGGGGCTTTTGAAAACATTCTGTGAAGAGCAGAATATGCAAATACATAAAAAGCTTGTAGAAGTCGTTTACAACATGTTTATCTCGGAAAAATCACGGACGAAATTTATCGTGCGTGGCAGCGATTTCGGGAACGTAAACAGCTCGGGTCACTGATGAAATGCACGGTATTTTCTCACAATCAGCGTTTTAATTGAAAATATTTGTATTTCAAATGAAAGAATATTGAATACGCAATCCACAGGTATGTTTAAATCCTAGGTTTGTGCTCCATTTAGGAAGTTATAAGAGTTCAAACTTGCGCACAAAATTTGAGCGGAACTTTCAACTGATTTTGTCTGGATTGTCTCTGTACCCAGAGGCGACCAGTCGAAAAGTAACATCGCCTTTGGGGACAGTTATCTGCACTAAGCAGAAAAGCAACTTGGTTGTAATGATGGGCATGAAGAAATCTAAAGTTTACAGTAAACTAAAAAATGTCTCATTAACAACATTACTTTGTGCTTAATTGAACAAGCCAAAGGCTATCAATGAAGACAGTGTCTGATTAGCAACCTGGAGATAATTATTAACACCTTGGCATGTGTGCAAAGCAACAACAAATACATGAAATATGTCTGCTTCCTGTATTGCTTCTCTTTCTATACATCTATCAGGAATTGTATATACGATCCCTGCATATACCAATAATATACAACAGATATTGTCTTTTCTAAATTCTTTTTTTCCAAAACATTTGACAGTAAGTGAGATCCTTGGATTGCTAAGGCTATGACAGCTTAAATAGTATATAAAACTGAACATTCAGTTAATCCTTGTCAATAATTCAATGTTTTACTAAATATCACAAAACACTACTGCTTTTGAAAACATTTAACCCATTACCACTCAATCCCTACTTTTGACGCCCCTGAGAAAGAAGCCTTTTGAAAACACTGTTGGAAAAGGAGAAAATGCTGGTAACCAGCATTTTCTCCTTTTCCAACAGTGTTTTCTACCCTTCCCAGAAAAAAATTCTATTTTTCAGTCGCCTTTATTTTGTCGTCTGCAAATGCTTTCAATTTGGACCAGTCCAAAATTTTCTCGTGTGGTAATGGGTTAAAAGCTCAAGGCAGCACCTTCTCCTTTCCATATCATGTTTTCTGCACATTGAAAAATAAACTCTATCATTAAATCAAGCTGCATTTTATTCGTTATCTCCAAGACCTTTGAATTGGAAAAGTAAAAAAAAATTGTTGCTTAGTAAAATACCAATTCAAAATTCAACAATTCCTTTACCTCTCTAGTATAAATGGCAAAACTGTGTTATGTGGCCAAAAATTTGAACGTTTTGACCTTGGACAGATCAGAGGTATAGGACATCACTCTTTACTCTTTACCAAACGACAAAATTTTAGATTGGTCTAAATCAGAAACATTTGCAGACGACAAAATAAAGGTGACTGAAATTTTGGAATTTGTTTTGTGAAGGGTAGAAAACATTGTGGAAAAGGGAGAAAATGCTGGTTACCAGCATTTTCTCCTTTTCACACAATGTTTTCTAAAAGATTCTTTCTCGGGGTCGTCAAAAGTAGGGATTGTGTGGTAATGGGTTAAGTAGATGTAATAAACTGTGAGTATGATTCCAAACTGTATGGGCATTTACTCTGAACTCTTTAATGTTTTCCAAGTTGTTGAATAATTATCCTTTTTTGTACATGCAAGCAATCCTGGATATCACAGTTGAAATACACTGCAAATTTACTTATATCACATTGTACATTATAAATCAAAATAAAAAAGTGCTGTTACAAATTCCATATTTATTTGTATACTTATTGATGTATGTTATCCCATATTAGACCTGCCATTCTGATATGTCAGTGTTGAGTATTTTGTCTGTATGCTAATAGTCGATTATACAGTGTTTTGTCTTTCCACATATTTTAAAGGTGGCCCTTCAGATTTTGGGATGAAAATTTTACAAAAATACAAAGAAATCACCTTGTACTCCCAAAGCGTTATAATTTTCATTCATTAAACCCCAGTAGTCGAAAACCATCCAACAACTAGATAAATTAGAATTACTACAGCCAATGTCGACACTGAAGGGAAACACAGTCTATTTTCACTTGAGCAACTGGCTCATTTACATACCGGAAATATACAGAAGAAGCTTCAACCATAGCATCCGAAGTTCTAGACATTATGAAAAATAATAACATGTTTGTTATGTTATGGAATTTAATAGTCATTAGTCATGTGCAAGTAACTTAACATTCCCACAATGCTTTTTTTTATTTTGACGGGAAATCTAAAAATAGCGTAAGAGGCTACGTAGCCTTTTAAGGGAATACCACACAAAAAAAACATTGTAATTTTATGATTCTTAATTACTGATGATTTGTATTGTTTTTTCATATAAATTTCAGTGACATATATATTTTTCAATTTGGTGTGATGTGAAAATTCTAAATACCCACCTTTAAGTCGGACAGAAAATGCTAATGCCTTCTCTAGTGATATAGACACTAGCTAATATTCATCTATATCACATACAAAATTCCACTTGTAGACTATCCTATACGAAGATACATTCTGAGTTTCATTACATAATTATATAAGTGCTGAAAACCATGTGTTTTACCCCTGTCTCAAGAGACAACATAGTCCAAAAACCATGTCTTTTACTTCTATCAGACATACAGTTACTAAAGCCATTCTAAATTAAAAGTACATGTATCTGCAAATGATAATTTTTGGACTACCGATAACATAAATAAGCAAGTTCTCAAATAAGGTAGAAAAAACATTCTTGGAAAAGGAGCAAATGCTGGTTAAAAGGCTTTTTTTTTTTCCTCCCAAAATCTTCCTATTTAGCCTTCAAACTCAGGAATCACGATTTAAACTTGGATTGTGTGGCAAAGAGTTTAACTATAGAAAGGGTATTTGTTGATATTTTCCATCATCACCTATATGCAAAAAGTACTCTATTATATACCGTAATCTGTTGTAATTCTTAGATTAGGCTGCATCAATACCTAATTACAGTGCTGTAGCATGTTGGAATCAGATTAATGTCACAGCTGGATATACGACATATCATTTACACTTACTTGCACAGGTCTATAGATCAAGTTTGTCTTGGCTTTCCAGTCATATCCAGAGCTCTGCATGGTTTTCTACATCCTTTGTTTCTCTTCGAAACCCTATGTAGTGGGTACTCAAGAATCGTCTCAATGAGACGATTCTAATGAGTAGCCACAACATAGGGTCTAGTGCAGAATGATTAATGTTTTCAATTCTGATATCAAAATCATCCCCTCTATCTGGAGCTCTGCATGCCCTCCCCTTTGAAAAGTCGTTCTTGAATTCATGAACAAATCCTATCTACAGTTCATGAACAATCCCAAGAAGAGCAAATGGTTGGTTCATGAACCATTTTTGTTCATGAACCTTTGTTTTGGTTTCATGAACTGTTCATGAACAGTTTATGAACTGTTTTAATAACAGCTCTTTATCAGTTCCATCAAAATTCATGAACTGGTTTTTTGGGGTCTGGGAATTTTTTTAATCATAGCACCATTTTTAGGATTCTATTACAGTGGAAATAGCCATTTCCCATTAGAATGTTACCACCTTAAATATTTAAGTTGTTGAATTCTTCCTTGAACTTCTTAAAGACAGCAACTTCATGAATTGTTCAAGAATAATCAGTTCATGAACTGGTGGCAGGGTCTATTTCATCACAAACTACCACATGACAGTTCAAGAATTTTTCTACCACTTCTTGGACAGTTCATGAACACTTCATGAAATGGTAACATACACCATGAATTGTTCATGAACTCAAGAACTACTTTTCGCATGGGTTGTTATAATTTATTTACTTGGAGGAAGAAGTTAAATACTTTTACATTTACTTTAATTATTGTTCCTATTCTAAATTCAAAGTTGGACTGAGATGCTCTGTCTCAGCTAATCTAGTTAGCTTGAAAGACTAATTATAAGGACATGCCCCGGGTCTTGCATAAATTATAATCAACTTATCAAGAGCCAAATCTATCGTTTATTTTTGAAGTACATTTGATTTTTTTTCATTAGCCTAACTGGTGTTTTATTTTGCTTTCAGCGGTTGTATCACTACAAGCAGCTCACTCATTCACATGTCTCAATGGTCTCTTGGTACTACTGATCACTGTGTTGGACTTGGGCATTACTATCAAGTTTGTCATACATAACGTTTCCTTTGTTGCACTTTTCAATAGTAATTGGCTGGCCCATGTTTGCAGTAAAAATCTTCATTAAAAACAGAGATATGAGAGTTCTGCTAGACAAAGGCAGACAAAGACATTGCTGTAACAACACCACCATGATTTTTCAGAAAACAGCACAGAAAAACATAATATACCAACATGATTACACAGCAACACTCATTCCTTTCTGGTCATGCAGTAATGTATATGCATTTCCTTAGTATAATGTGTTTTACCATCTAGAACCTTCATCTGAATAACCCTTTACCAAGCAATCCATGTTTAACCCATTACTACATAATCCCTTCTTTTGACCAACCTGAGAAAGAAGCCGTTAGAAAACATTATGGGAAAAGGAGAAAATGCTGGAAACCAGTGGTTTGTGTAGTCTGGCAAAGAATTAAGGTCCAAGGCCCCTAACTCTCATTTCAGACAGAAGCTGCCGAGATTGACCAAATAGCCTTTACGAAAATGTCGATGTTAAACAATATTTACCAATGAGTTGGCGAGTTGGAGATTGGTCAAATATAGCCTTTACCACAGAGCCTATGTTTATCAATGAGTTAGGGGCCATAGACCTTAACCCTTGACCAAACAATCCCTGGTTTTTACGACCCAGAGGTTGAAGCCTTCTGAAAACTTTTGGGAAGAGAGAAAATGCTGGTAACCAGCATTTTCTTCTTTTCCCACAATGTTTTCTACTTTTCTAAAGTCAAGTTTAAATTTTTTAATCAAACTGCAAATGCTTTCAATTTGGACAAGCCTAAAATTTTGTTGTTCAGTAAAGAGTTAAATAAGAACCAATGAACAGAACTTAATGACAGCTCTTTGATGTTACATTGTTGCAAATAGACTAATTGCTTCAAAAAACTACTGTCTCAATTAGCCATTATAATTTTTCCAAAAGCATTTGTGAACACTGCAGTGAAAATCATCTTCATGGAGAAATGGGTATCAGCTAAGGGACAATTAACAGACATAAGAACAACAGAGTTTTTCTCACAAGAGATAGCCAAGTACAAAGCTCTGCAGCCTATCATTCAAAGCTAGACACTACTCCTCTATGATTTGAACAACATTGTCAGGTATGACTGATTCTGGAATTCAAGTGAGGAGCTGACTTGTTTGTTATAATAATATTAGTGTTGTGTGACTTAGTGTAGTAGATCAGTATAATACATGACTGGATTTAGTTATACATCTGATTTTCAGAATTATAGTGAAATTATTCATGTTGCAGACATAATGAGCTTTGTCATAAAATAAAACAGTTACTATCACTGCTAGGATGGGATTCCAAAACTTAGAAAATTGCAGTTTCTTAAAAATAATACCTGTAGTTTTATCCAAAGACTGAGAACTTTACATCAGTAGTCATTGAGCCTTTCCTACCAAGTCACACTTTAATCAATTCTGCTGATTTTTAGCTCACCTGAGCACGAAGTGCTCAGAGTGAGCTATTGTGATCACTCACCGTCCGTCGGCGTCCGTCGTCCGTCCGTCCGTCCGTCCGTCCGTCCGTCGTCCGTCCGTCCGTCCGTTCACATTTTCTTGTTTACACTCTAGCATCTACAAATATCAACCAATCAGCACCAAACTTGGTCAAAGTATATATGACCATAAGATCTCGGATGAGTTCGATTTTGGGTCTTATCGGACCAGAACTTCTGGAGTTACTTGCCCTTGAATTAGAAAAATTGCTGTATTTCACTTTGTTTACACTCTAGCATCTACAAATATCAACCAATCAGGACCAAACTTGGTCAAAGCATATATGACCATAAGATCTCGGATGAGTTCGATTTTGGGTCTAATCGGACTAGAACATCTGGAGTTATTTGCCCTTGAATTAGAAAAATTGCTGTATTTCACTTTGTTTACACTCTAGCATCTACAAATATCAACCAATCAGGACCAAACTCGGTCAAAGTATATATGACCATAAGATATTGGATGAGTTTGAGTTTGGGTCTAATCGGACCAGAACGTCTGGAGTTATTTGCCCTTGAATTAGAAAAATTGCTGTATTTCACTTTGTTTACACTCTAGCATCTACAAATATCAACCAATCAGGACCAAACTCGGTCAAAGTATATATGACCATAAGATCTCGGATGAGTTTGAGTTTGGGTCTAATTGGACCAGAACGTCTAGAGTTATTTGCCCTTGAATTAGAAAAATTGCTGTATTTCACTTTGTTTACACTCTAGCATCTACAAATATCAACCAATCAGGACCAAACTTGGTCAAAGTATATATGACCATAAGATCTCGGATGAGTTCCATTTTGGTTCTTATCGGACCAGAACATCTGGAGTTATTTGCCCTTGAATCAGAAAAATTGCTGTATTTCACTTTGTTTACACTCTAACATCTACAAATATCAACCAATCAGGACCAAACTTGGTCAAAGTATATATGACCATAAGATCTCGGATGAGATTGATTTTGGGTCTTATCGGACAAGAACATCTGGAGTTATTTGCCCTTGAATTAGAAAAATTGCTGTATTTCACTTTGTTTACACTCTAGCATCTACAAATAGCAACCAATCAGGACCAAACTTGGTCAAAGTATATATGACCATAAGATCTCGGACGAGTTTGATTTTGGGTCTTATTGGACCAGAACATCTGGAGTTATTTGCCCTTGAATTGGAAAAATTGCTGTATTTCACTTTGTTTACACTCTAGCATCTACAAATATCAACCAATCAGGACCAAACTTGGTCAAAGTATATATGATCATAAGATCTCCGATGAGTTTGATTATTGGTCTAATCTGACTAGAATGACTGGAGTTATTTGCCCTTGAATTAGAAAAATTGCTATACTGCACTTTGTTTACACTCTAGCATCTACAATTTTTAACCAATCAGCTGTAAACTTGGCCAATATATATATAACCATAAGATCTTGGATGAGTTGAGTTATGGGTGCAATCGGACGCAAACAACTGGAGTTATTTGCCCTTGAATTAGAAAGTTCTTTATAATAGTTCTTAATCCAGAGCATAACTTTGTCATCTCCAGTCTGATTGACTTGAAACTTGACATTTGTGTTTGTTGCAATAATGCAGAGTGCAATCTGAAAGATCCATAACTCTACCTTATACTGTCTGTAAGTTATTTCCCTTTGATTGTCATTTTTACAGCATTTTCTGCTCGTCTGGAATATAACTTTGTCATCTATAGTCTGAACATCTTCAAATTTGATATGCATCATCGTTGTATATTTATGGAGTGCAGTGCACAAGAACCATAACTTCTTCTAGCTTGAATTTTGAGTTATTTCCCCTTTGAACTTCATTTTCATAGCATTTCTTGCTTGTCCGGAGCAAAACTTTGTCATCTTAAGTAGGAATGACTTGAAATTGGGTATGATTATTTGGTGCAATATTTGGAAGTGCAGTGCACAAGAATTGTAACTCTAATTTGTGCTGTCTTTGAGTTATTTCCCTTTGAATGTCATTTTTACAGCATTTAGTGCCTCATCTCAAGTCAAAACGACTTCAAACTTGGTATGCATGTTTGTTGCAGTATTACAGAGTACAGTGTGCAAGAACAATAACTCTACCTAGTGCGAACTTTATGTAATTCCACATTGACCTTCATTCTTACAGTATTTCTTGCTTGTCTGACATGGAACTTCAAAGTCTCAAGTCAAATTGCGACAGATTGCTGCTCTTGTTTCATTATCATTTAGCCTTGAACCTTGATATTTGGTATTTATCTTTATTGTAGACCTTTGCTGCTTGGTACTCAGGTGAGCGATATAGGACCATCATGGTCCTCTTGTTTTATATACTGTTGATGACAACATCTTATACTCATACAAAAAGTACATGTGTCTACATGTACATAAATTTGTTCTGTTGGTATCCTCCTGGGCTTAATTGGAATTGTAACCCATAAAGATTTGCTCATCCTCCGAGTTCAATCCTCCCTGACTCAATCAAAGTAAGAATGTCCGTGGACTCATAGGCAACCACAAATTTCTCTATCCGTGTACATGGCATATTTTATTATGGAATCATGATCAACACAGCATCTACATGTAAATTACAGCATGATAGCCATGAAATGAAGTATCTTACTTAGTGAAATATATAGCACGGTTTGATCATAGCCCAACTGGCAACCTGGAAGATTTTCTGGCAGGTTTAGCAAAAACAGAAGTGCAAGTTTAAAATTTATTTAACTATCCAAAGCCCAATATCCTTAGGATACAATATGCAAGTGAAAGAAGCAGAATGCACTTAACTTTGTTGATTAGAATCTAAAAAAAAAACAAGAATGAATGGATGCTATTCTTACTGTAACTGAAATTTGGAATGCTGTCAAGTTCTTCATCTAAAGTTTTCATTTCTTGAAAATATTTATTCAAACAAAAGATAAATAGATATCAAACCTAAAAGGAACACTTTCACAGAATTTTCAGCAGGAAAAAATTATGTTTAAACAAGGGTAATTGTTTTCAACTGCTTCAAGTATAATAACTGATTACTCTTTCTAACTTTGAATTCAATTTCAAGTCAGGTACTCCTCAAGTTCACCTGAAATCTTGTTACTTTTGTGGCTGTGGTTTCCCTTTTCTGCTGAAACACATGATTTTCCTTTTTTTTTTTTGAAAAACATCTGAGACCTAAAACAACAACTGTGTGAAAGAACTGTTCAAAGAAGTCATATGACAACATAATTTTAATTTCCCACTGTGCAGATTAAGAAAGAAAAGCATCAATCTTTCACTGAGCAACTGGCTTCAGAGAAATCAGATATGTCAACAGCAAAAGGAAAACTTTCTAGTGCTTCCTTTGCATCAAGAACTTCTGATCGGGTTTATGTTCAAAAAAGAACATCGGTAAGTTTTTGTTTGCTTCTAGATAAGATCGACACCTCAGAGTTAGACTAACTAAATTTTGTCTCAAACAATGTAATAAATGATGAATTATGTTTGCTTTCATGAATTTCAACCCCACGTAAGGGCACATACATGTACTTCAAGAGTATTTTGGCTATTTGGCATATCCTTCTGTTCTTAAAAAATACCTTCAGAGCTCCAAATATTTGACCATGTATGTCTGTTTTGGCTTTTGCAGAATATAAGGATCAAGACATGAAAAGAGATTGTGCTGAACAAATTTAACTCTTTACCAAACAACAAAATTTTTGACTTGTCCATACTGAAAGCATTTGCAGACGACGAAATAAATGTGAATCAAAAATTGAAAATCGAATTGGGAAGATAGAAAACATTGTGGGAAAAGGAGAAAATGCTGGTAACCAGCATTTTCTCCTTTTTCCCACAATGTTTTCAAAAGCCTTCTTTCTAAGGGTCCTTAAAAGTCGGGATTGTGTGGTAAAGAGTTAATAAGGTAGAAAAACATCTAAATTCAAAGCATTTGAAAAATAAGATGCAACTGAAACATTGGGATTTATATTTTATAGGGTGACCTGATAATAGTAATTGTGGAAAAGGTGCAGGGTGCCAGAATTCTCTCTCTCCCATTGTGCATACTTTCAGCAGCCTTAATAATTTTCTTGGGGACCTGTGACAAATGTCACTATTTCAGTCTTTACCACACAATCCCAACTTTTAATGACCCTGAGAAAGACGCCTATAGAAAACATCTGGGAAACCAACATGTTGACAAGCAATTTCTCCATTTCCCACAGTATTTTCTACCCTATCAATGTCAAAAATCATCATGTTACCAAGATTTAATTTGTTGTCTGCAGATGCTTTGAATTTGGTCCAGTCCAAAATTTTGTTGTTTGGTAAATAGTTAACCCTTTTATCTCACAAGGCATTTCTATGGTATCTCTAATTAACCCTAAATAACAGCAAGGATAAAGCCGTTTCTTATGCGTATATGACACCTTTTGATAGCATAGAAAACATTGTGACAACAGTTAAATTGCTCGTCACGAGCAATTTCACCTTTTGCCACAATGTTTCCCAAAGGCTCCTACAAGCAATGCATAGAAAGTATCTATGAAGTAAAGGGTTAAGCCATGTCTGATTCATGGTCTACAATATTGCTATTGCTTTGGATAATAATTAATGTAAAATTTCATAGCCTTGTACCGGAATAAGGAGTATGAAACAAATTGGTTTTCTGAACCCATTTACCACAAAATCCATAAGTTTGACGACCCTAAGAAAGAAGCCTTTAGAAAACATTATGGGATTAAGAGAAAATGCTGTTAACTAGCATTTTCTCCTTTACCCACTATGTTTTCTAATCTTCACATAACAAAATCTCAAATTTTCAGTCACTTTTGTCGTCTGCAAATGCTTTCAATTTGGACAAACCTAAAATATTGTCGTCTGGTAATGGGTTAATTATTAGAAAAGAGAAATAAGGATACTTAACTATTTGCAATAATGACAAAAGATTTATTTCCTTAACAAATTTTAGACTGGTCCAAACTAAAAGCAGTTCAACAGACGACAATTTAAATGTAGCTCATAATGTTGATTTCTTTCGTTTATAAAGTAGAAAACATTGTGGGAAAAGGAGAAAATACTGGTCATCAGCATATTCTTTTTTTTTTAAATAACTTTATTAGCCACGTATATTGGATAGAGGAGGTCGTGGCCATCCTCCTCTATCCTTACAACAATCATTTAAATTCCAAGATAAGAATTTATCAAATACATGAACTGTTCAGAGATCCAGATAAGGTTTTGTTGTTCAATTTTATATACAGCCTTAAATCATAAGTTGACAATAATTTTTAACATACTATTTTGAAACAGTTTGAAACTGAAAGAACTTGCAGACGACAATTCTTAACTAGCTGAAATATGATTACAAGTTATTGGTTTTATGGGAAAAAAAGTGCGGAAAAGTGTGAAATTTATCTTTATGAGCCCTTTCACCCCTTACTACAATGTTTTTCTTTTTACATTTTATCATTTTCTCCTATCAGCATATTCTTCTTTTTCCATTTCTTTAAAGACGGTTTCTTTCTCAGGGTTTTTAACTCTTTACCAAACGACAATATTTTATACTGGCTCGAGCTGAAAGCACTTGCAGACGACAAAATATGCGCAACTCAAAAATTTAAATTTGTTTCTAATGGATAGAAAACATTGTGGGAAAAGAAGAAAATGCTGATTACCAGCATTTTCTCCTTTTCCCACAGTGTTTTCAAAAGGCTTCTTCCTCAGGGTCATCAAAAGTCGTCACTGTGAAACAAAGGGTTAAACCTCAGGATTGCCGGTGGTAAATGGCTAGCTCCTCCATTTTGAAAGCATTTGCAGATAACATTATTCAAATGTGATTCAAAAACAAGATGTCTCTGTGAAGACATTCAGGGAGCACTTAGAGAAAAATTGGCTATTGCATGCATTTTCTCCTTTTTCCACAATGTACTTAGAGACCCTTTATACCAAGTCATTCAAACATATGATTGTTTGGAAAAGTGTAAAGCGACAGAGATTTAATCATATTGATCAAAGTCTGATCAATATCAGCAGTTAACCCTTTACTCCATACATACTCATTTCTACACATTGCTTGTAGGAGCCTTTGAAAAACATTGTGGCAAAAGGTGAAATTGCTCATGACGAGCAATTTCACCTTTTGTCACATTGTTTTCTATGCTATCAAAAGGTCTCATAAACACATAAAAAACGGCTTCATCCTTGGTGTTATTTAGGGTCAATTAGAGATACCATAGAAATGCCTTATGGGGTAAAGGGTTAAAAGCTTAATTAACTCTTTAACAAACGAAAATATTATAGACTTGTCCAAATTGAAAGCATTTGCAGAAGACAAAATAAAAGTGAAAATTTAAAATTTGTTTTGTGAAGGGTAGAAAACATTGTGGGAAAAGGAGTAAATGCTGGTTACCAGCATTTTCTCCTTTTTCCACTATGTTTTCTAAAGGCTTCTTTCTCAGGGGCGTCAAAAGTATGGGGTTTGTGTGGTAATAGGTTAATATAGATCTAGTGGAAAACATTTGTGGCATAAGGAGAAAAATGCCGCTTACAAAAATTCTCTCCTTTCCCTACAATGTTTTCCAAAGCCTATTTGTTCATGCAGGGTCTCTATTAAACACAGGATTGTTTGGTTAACTCTTTGCCAGACAATCTGGACTTTAAAAGACGCTGTAGAAAGACTTTTGGAAACATCGTGGAAAAAGAAAATGCTGGTAAAAAGCATTTATTTTTCTCTTTTTCCTACAATGTTTTCCATTCCTTCACAGCCATTAGCCTGAAAGTTTTAGCCACATCTTAAATGTTGTCTGCAAATGCCTACCAATATTTGACAACATTGAGTTTTCTGTCGGCTGGTAAATGGTTCAGACAGTAGAAAGAAAGTACAAAGATTCTAACTATTCTGCCTGAAAAAAATTACTGGAAAAGGAGAAAATGTTGGTAACCTGCATTGTTTTCCTTTTCCCACATGTTTTCTATTCTTTCAAAGCCATATGTGAAAATTTTAGCCACATTTTAACCCTTTCCCTAACAAGCCCTTTTCTTTAACTTGTCTGCAGTTCAAGTCTTTTGAAAACACTGTGGGAAAAAAAGAAATTGCTCGTAACGAGCACTTTCTCCTTTTCCAACAGTCTTTTCTGCGCGTTCGGATAACTTTCTGCCATTGTTATGAAAGTTAAAATTGTCGTCTGCAAACTCTTTAAGTTTTGAAGAGTCTAAAATTTGTCGTTTGGGAAAGGGTTAAATGTTGTCTTCAAATTCCTTCAATTTAGGTATCATCAAATTTTTGTCATTTAGAAGAGTAAGTTCAGGAAGTAATATTTAAAGTACACAAAATATTCTGTCAAGATACTGGGACATTCAGAAGTGGTAAATGAATAACTGCAAGTAGTTTTTAACTCTTTACTACGCAATCTTGATTTCTAACGACACTGAAGAAACAGTCTTATGAACATGAAAAGTTCGCAACAAATGCACAGCAGAAATACAAACTGCATCTGACAGGATTTGACCCCATGTGGACAAGATCCTTGTTTTTGAGGTTTAAAAAACCAATACTATAACCACTGTGCTAAAGAGCTTTATTATAGTTGTTAGGTATTGTATTTTAATCAAGATGAGGCCGCATGCATGCATGCAGGAGTGATCTCCTGTATAACGCCCCCTCTTAACTCTTTACCACACGAAAAAATTTTAGACTGGTCCAAATTGAAAGCATTTGCAGACGACAAAATAAAGGTGACTGAAAAATTGAAATTTCTTCGGGGAAGGCTTGAAAACACTGTGGGAAAAGGAGAAAATGCTGGTTACCAGCATTTTCTCCTTTTCCCACAGTGTTTTCAAAAGGCTTCTTTCTCAGGGGTGTCAAAAGAAGGGATTGTGTGGCAATGGGTTAAAGTCAGCCTTATTTGGCAGAAAGTCTCTCTAAATTGGACAAGAAATAGGATTAATGGCCAATCCCGGACAAGCTCCCATCTAACAAACATGAAAGATCGATCGCAACAAATGCATAGCTTAAAATAGAAACCACATCGGGCTGGATTTTAGCCAATGGCTGATAAGTATCCTGGTTTTCTTTGAGGTTTAACCCATTACTACACAATCCCTACTTTTGATGCCCCTGAGAATGAAGCCTTCACAAAACATTGCGGGAAAAGGAGAAAATGCTGGTAACCAGCATTTTCTCCTTTTCCCACAATGTTTTCTATCCTTCACAAAACAAATTTCAAATTTTCAGTCACTTTTATTTTGTCATCTGCAAATACTTCCGATTTGGACAAACCTAAAGTTTTTTCATGTGGTAATGAGTTAAAGACCAATACCATAACCACTGAATTAAAGAGATATTTCAGCATCTTCTCCATTTACCACAATGTTCTTTCACAACCAAAACTGAAAATTTCTGCGAGATATTGAATGTCATCTGCAATGCCTTCTATTTAGATGACATCAATTTTTTGTCATTCGGTAAAGTGGGTTCAGGAAGTAAAAAATATACAAAGATTCAAAATATTCTGTCAAGATATTGGTCCAATCAGAAGTGGCAAAAATTTAATTTTGTATTGAATACTTGCAAAGAATATTAAATAAATCTTTACCACACAACTTTGGTATTTTAACAGCCCTAAAGAAATAGTCTTTTGACAACGGCTTCTGGAAAAAGGAGAAAATGACCATGACCGAGCAGCATTTCCTCATTTTCCCGCAAGGTTTTCAGCACTTTCAGTGACATTTACGATAATTTCAACAACATCCAGTTTGTGTGTTTGCTAATGGCTTTAATTACTCAAGTCTAAAAACTATCATTTTGAAAAGAGTAATGCCGTTTTGCTCTCATCAAAGTTTGGTTTTTCTTGTATTAGAAAGGTTTTTCCTAGAGATAATTTAACAAATTTGTCCCATAGCTCCAGACAATGACAGTGATTTTGATTTCAAAATTGAAAATATCATTCTCGACTAAACCCCATGTCCTGGATACTCATTAGAATTGTCTCATCAAGAAGAATACCCATTGGAATTGTCTCATCGAGAAGAAGTAATATATTCAAATATCATCACTCCCTCCTATTGGGAGCTCTGTTGTCCAGTATAAGATTTTTCACAACCACAACTTTTATGATTTCCCAGCTGTGGCAGTTTTTGAACATTACCAGGAAAGCAGCAAAGGCAAAAAGCAAAGCTCCTTTCTCTGTTCTACAGGCTATTGAAAAAAACACATTCTTTCCTTCAAATGTTGTACCTTTATTTACAATATGTAACAACTTCAATTAGTCTAAAAGCATCCTGACCAGTAATGGGTTTATAACCCTTAACCACACGTCTCAGATTTTCAGCTGCTCTGAAGAAGATTAGAAAGGCTTTTGAAATTGTAGTGAGAACAGGAGAAAATGCAGCATTTTCTCCTTTTCCCACATGTTTTCTACCCTGTCAGAGTACATTTGGTTCATCATTTGTACCAATGAGTTGCTGGTCTGCACATGAATTAGGTAGAGTCCAAATCTTGCTGTTCAGGAAATTTTGATGAGTTTGAACTATAACCCTGGTAAATATTTTTTTTTATGCCTTAGGGTGCCATTAGGACAAAATAAGATATTTTTCTACTAATGACAGTGCTGATTAAGATCAGAGCACAGCTGAGTAAGAGGAATCCGATCATATATATCTTAGTCTGTGTGACTGCTTGTGAGATACATATTGAAAATGGGCTTTGACACGGCGACCTTAAAATTGCATTGAATATATGAACTTTTTCTTCAGAATGAAAAAAGTTAAACTCACTTTTCTGTAGATGATGGTTTGCTTCAAGCAATTATTTATTGACAGTTACTTGATTTATTATCTTTTCTAATGATGAAAGAAGTGTTCTCTCTTCCTCTTTCAGTAATTACTGAACAGAAATTTACAACAGATTTTAACTGATTGATTGATTGATTGATTGATTGAACTTAACACCATTTTAAATCTTTTGCCAAGGAAAATTAGGACTTGACCAAATTGAAAGCCACTGCAGACAACAAATTAAATGTAGCTCAAAAGATCAACCCTGTCATCAGTGGGATAGAAAACAATGTGGGAAAAGGAGAAAATGCTGGTTACCAGCATTTTCTCCTTTTCCTACAATGTTTTCAAAAGCCTTCTCTTTTAAGGACTTATTAAAAGTCAAGATAATGTGTTGCAAAGGGTGAAAAGCTAAGGTCATTTCATGGTGGACAGGGCACCTAGACATGTGTTTGCTGACTTTCTCACACTAGTACTAACACAGCTACTTTTCACGATCATGCACTAGCAGTCACAGACTGTGGTGAAAATCACCAGATGAAAAAATTGCCTCGGCCAGGTATTGAAGTCATAACCACCTGGTCACAAGTCCACTATGCTAACACTGACCTACCTATGCGAGGTACGATGGAATGTTAACTCTTTCAGAACTCTTTCATACAATTCATTGTTTTAACAAACATGAGGATGAAATTGCTTTTGAAAATGTAACAGGGAAAGAAGAGAATGCTTGTGACCAGCATCTTCTATTTTCTCATTAGTTTACTATTTAACATTTTTTAATGATAAAAATTTTTGAGTCCAAATTTAAAGTATTTGCAGATGTCCAGATAAATATAAAAGAAACATAGAAAATTTGTTTTTAGAAAGATAGTCACAATTGTGTAGTAAAGGGTTGAGGTATTTTGAGCTGGCTCAGCTTCCAGGTTGCTTTTTGCTGACAAGTTTTTTCTTGCCATAGACTTAATTCATTGAAAACAACTTGGCACAGAGATATTGCTTATTACAAGGAAGTTCTCCATTTGTCCAAGTACGGTACTGTTGTAGATTAGATGTAAGCCGGAACTGAAAGTGTTTATTCAATTAAATTTGTTTGGATTTTCCAGGTAATAAAATGGGAAGTAGGAACACATGTTTTAGGTCTTTTTTCAAGAAAGAAAAAGGCTGATTGGAAAATTCTTCCTTAATTTTTGGGCCAAATTATTGACACAGAGTAAAGGTAGTCCTGCAGAACATATTTAATATTTGTGATTTTTTTTTTTCCATTTTATCATTATCGTTGTGAATACATTTTAAACCTTAGTCAGGTTGCTTATTTTAATTCACAACCAAACGACAATATTTTAGACTGGTTCAAATTGAAAGCATTTGCAGACAACAAAATAAAAGTGAATAAAAATTTGAAATTTGTTTTGTGAAGTGTAGAAAACATTGTGGGAAAAGGAGAAAATGCTGGTTACCAGCATTTTCTCCTTTTCCCACAATTTTTTCTAACGGCTTTTTTCTCAGGGGCATCAAAAGTTAAGGCATTGTGTGGTAATGGGTCAATAAATGAATTCAGCATTTTCAATCATTTGGCAAAATCTGTGTCTATCATTTTTCAAAGATTTTGAAAAATTTCGGGAATTAAGAGAGCAGTATTAGCTCTGCAAAATCAATTTTGAGATTTTTGAAAATCCATGTCTAAACAGAGCACCAGATATGACTCCGTTAAATTTTCCTTTAGAAATTTTCAAATTAAAAAATATCAATTATTCTCCACTAAATCCTATGTTATGGGTACTCTTTAGATGATTCTAATGAGTACTCATAACATAGGGTTTGGAAGAGAAATAATGGATTTAGAATGCCGTTTTATCAAAATCCTTCCCTCTATCTGGTACTCTGGCTAAAGTTACAAAAACCTTTCCAACAAAAGTTTTCTACCCTTCAAAACAAATCCCATCTCTTTGGCCACATTAGATTTTTTGCGGTTTGTAAGGGCTTTCAAATTTGACAAACCTTAAAACTTTGTCTGTGCTCCCGTCCCCACCTTGAGTTATAAGCTGTCCCCTTAAAATTTTCCCTTGAACTTTATCAGCATAGGTTAGATAAAGTTACATCTGTAATTCACTCAATTACACAAGATAACCTAATAAACTTTTACCAAACGCTCCCTTTTTTTTCCCTCTTTTTTCAAAAAGTTAAACTGTGAATTTGTGTAAATTCAAAGCAATTGCTGATAAGTCAAATGAGATGCACGCTGCAAACTTTGTCTTAAAAAGGATACTAAATATCATGGAAAAGAGGAAAAAATGCTGGTGACCAGTATTTTCTCCTTTTCCAACAGTAAAATTTCAAAAGTCTTCTTCCTGCGACAGTTAAAATGTAGGATTATTAGGTAATGAGTTGACCTTGTATCACACAATCCCAAGTTGTAAGGACCCTGAAGGAAAAGGCTTTTGAAACATGGAAAAAAGGAGAAACTGATGGTAACCAGTATTTTCTCCTTTACCCACAATGTTTTCTGCCGTATCAAAGAAAAATATTTTTCATCTGTAAATGCTTTTAATTAGGCTTTTTCATAAATTTTGCATTTGATAAAGTCAGTTAACTCATTACCACACGAGAAAATTTTGGACTGGTCCAAATTGAAAGCATTTGCAGACGACAAAATAAAGGTGACTGAAAAATAGAAATTTGTTCTGGGAAGGGTAGAAAACACTGTGGGAAAAGGAGAAAATGCTGGTTACCAGCATTTTCTCCTTTTCCCACAGTGTTTTCAAAAGGCTTCTTTCTCAGGGACGTCAAAAGTAGGGATTGAGTGGTAATGGGTTAAAAGCCATGAGAATAGGAGAGGGTAGGGTAATGGGGAAGAAAGGTTGAAGAGAAAGCTTTCTGAAATATGGGGAAAGAAATTTGAGACATGTCCAAATCAAAAGCATTTTCATATGAAAAATATTGAAATTTGTTTTGAGACAGGTAGAAAACATTGCTGGAAAAGGAGAAAATGCTGGTTGCCAGTATTTTCTCCTTTTCCCACAATGCTTTCAAAAGGCTTTCCTGTCAGGGTTGTAAAAACCGTGATTTTTCCATAAACGGTTAAACGATGGGACCTGTATTTGAGGTTTAAATGCCGAGATTTGTCTTGGAAAGGGTGTGACAGATACCGGTATTCAAAGAGAAGAAAATGCTGATTATCGGCATTTTTGCTTTTTCCTGGAAATGTTGTAAGAAGCCTTTCTTCCTCCAGTTCATAATTAACACATACATCTATTTGTAAGGGGGTCAAGATGACCCAAGTATAAAGGATCTATCCTCAGACTTATGTGTTCAATTGCTGTTGGTACAGAGTTATGACCTTCGAATTATTACATCAAGAGGTTAAATTAACTATTTCACTGTTCACTGATCAAAGTTTGACCTTATCTGGCCCTTCTGTTAATTACTGATAGCTATGCATATTTTCTACTCAATATTAATGTCGTTCAACCAGGGTTTTCCCTTGGTTTTAAAAATTGGGGGTCATAGTGACCCCCTTCCTCGTTAGTTGATGGTCATTTCGTTAATTTAGGGGGTCAAAATAAATGAATCTCTTCCTCATCAACTTCAAGCAACCTTTAAATGCCAAGATAAAAATGTGTGGCAGTCATTTCTGCTGGAAATTTCTATTTCACATTTTGACAGACCAAACATAGCTGCTTTACATGGCTTGATCGGTAGTTGCAGGAAGCAGACAATAGAAGAATGCTACAGTTTTCTTTGTCATGAAATTATTTTCTGCAAACAGAACAGACTGCTAATGTGTACTTCTATATACCCGAAGTCATATAAAATATGCAATGAAAAACAGAGAACCCAACAAAGACTTTGACTGTGCCCATACTTTCGATATAATTTACGGCAATAATGCTTAAACCAGTCTTATTCTTTAAATAAATTACTGGAAAAGCACTTTCATCTAAAATAAACCCTGCAGTTAAAAAAAAGAATGGTGTCCGCCTGATATTGAAGGAATAACAGACTTGGATTTATGACATCTTTCGATTTCATACATGATTTAGGTTTCGGAAAGTTGCGCCACCGATGAGACATAGTCATTTATTTTGGGGGTCATTTGAATTAAAATTGTGTCTTAGTGTATGACTCAGGATTTGTGTATCATGGAAAACCCTGTTCAACCCATACAGTGCATAAAACAAGCAGTCTGATTTTGGTTCTAGAATTACACTACTTACTTATCTCTTTCATAATTGTGGACCAAAAACGTGTAAAACAAAATACACGTATCAAAGTCTATAATAGTCTACTGCTTGTATATGGGTGCTCTTTGAGTCATTGAACTCTTGTAAACATACGATAAAATTTTTAGGCTTGTTCAAACAGAAAGCATTTGCAGACAACAAAATTAATGAAAGGTGGCAAAAATAATGAGATTTACTATTGATAGGTTCGAAAACATTTTGGGAAAAGGAGAAAATGCTGGTTACCAAAATGTTTTCAAAAGACTGATCTTCATCAGGGTAGTTAAAACTTGTGATTGTGTGGTAAAGAGTTAAAAAACCCAACATCAGCTGTGTAGAAAGTAGACCAAATAGTTCTGGAAACTGCACATCCTGAGTAATATCTCTTTGAATGCTTTTTATGGTGGGTTAGTCTACTGGTACTTTACTTACGGTAACCCTTTACGATAAAATCCCCAGTATTAACAACCGTAAAGAATATGGCTTTTGAAAACATTCTTGGAAAAGGAGAAAATGCTGGTCTTTTCCAATAATGTTTTCTGCCAGTCATGTCAACAAAAGAAATAATTTGATGTACATTTACTTTGTTGTCTACAGATGCTTTACATGTGGTTGAGTCAAATGTTTTGGTGTTTGGAAGTGTTAACAACCATGAATATGTATGCCTGGAAAAAAAGTTTTGAAAACATGGTGGGACTTGTTTGGAACGGATGACAAGAACACTCAAGATCCAATCACACTACAGTCTGATCTTGTATCTATCTACATTGTCTAATATCTTATAATGTTTTCTCACCACAGAAGCCCTGAAACTTTAACCCTCTTCCACACAATCTTGAATTGTATGGACCCACCAGTTGAAGAATTCCTGTAGAAGTAACCAGCATTTTCTCCTCTTCCTATAATGTTCTATACTCTTGAAGAAAACTTAATTTTTCTTTTCTTCAACTCTGTACCAGATGAGAAAAGTTTAGACATGTACAAACTGAAAACATAAATGCAGGAAGTAAAACAAATATGATTACTCAACTGAAAATTATTATGGGAAACATGTGGGAAATGGAAGAAATTCTTTTTTTTTTTTCAGAGTGTTTTAAGTTAGGATTCTGTCATAATACATGATCAGGTAATTACCCCATAGCATTTTCTCCGTTTTCAATAATGTTTTCAAAAGCATTCTTTCTCAGGGTTTTAAAAGTCAGGATTGTGTGGTTATGGAAATTTTTTTCAATAACATTACAATTTTAGAACTTTAGATTTATGGATCCACTGCTGAACTCTTTACCAAAATGATAAAATCCATCATGAAAGCTTTTGCAAATAAAAAGTTAATTATGTGTATAGCTCAAATGATTGATCTCTATTACTCTCAGATGATAGCAGTGTCTTTTTAGGGTCGACTGACTTCATAATTATAGGGGAAACAGGTATTCCTTTCAGCTTAATCCTTTACTCCATAGAAACTCATTTCTGCGCATTGCTTGTAGGAGCCTTTGGAAAACATTGTGGCAAAAGGTGAAATTGCTCGTGACGAGCAATTTCACCTTTTGCCACAATGTTTTCTACACAATCAAAAGGTGTCATATACTGCTTTATCCTTGCTCTTATTTATGGTCAATTAGAGATACCATAGAAATGCTTTATGGGGTAAAGGGTTAAATACCCGCTGTACTGTCTTTGTAATGAAGCGATGTATTTTACCTGTCTTACTTTTTATGTGTTTGTTTTGTTATGTTGTGTATGTCAACAAAGGTTTAAATTATCATCTGAGAGTAATACTTTTGATAGAAGGTAGACAACATTGTTGGAAAGGGAGAAAATGCTGGATTGTTTGGTAACGATATTAGTATTATTCAGTATTGTCGGTATTCGGCCAATAAGCCATATAACCACACTGGTAAATAATCTTCTATGGTATAAGCTTAACACTTGTACTTTCTCACGGTATTTTGGTGGTGTTATTCAGGTATTTCTTTCTTCAATGTAAAAGCACACATGAATAAAAGTTGATCTCAACTTTTTACCACAGGTGAAAAATGGAGACCTGTCCAAATCAAAAGCATTCAGACAAAAATTTAAATATGCCTCAAAATACAGGATTTTATCTCCAACAGGGTAGAAAAAATTGTCGAAACAGGAGAAAATGCATTTTTTAACCCATTACCAAACAACAATATTTTAGACTGGTCCAAATTCAAAGCATTTGCAGATGACAAAAGTGACTCAAAATTTGAAATTTGTTTTGTGAAGGGTAGAAAACATTGTGGGAAAAGGAGAAAATGCTGGTTACCAGCATTTTCTCCTTTTCCCACAATGTTTTCTTAACTCATTACCAAACGACAAAATTTTGGGTTTGTCTAAATCAAAAGCATTTGCAGACGACAAAATAAAAGTAACTGAAAATTTGAAATTTGTTTTGTGAAGGGTAGAAAACATTGTGGGAAAAGGAGGAAATGCTGGTTACCAGCATTTTCTTCTTTTCCCACAATGTTTTCTTAAGGCTTCTTTCTCAGGGGCATCAAAAGTAGGGATTGTGTGGTAATGGGTTAAAAAGGTTTCTTTCTTAGGGGCCTGAAAACTCAGGACTATGTATTAGAAGGGTTAACAATATGACATCAAATGATGATACCAGGCATAACTACATATAATATACATGTATGAAACGAAAGATAAGGATTTTATATCTGGCTCTAAGCTTTATCATGTATTTATTCGAATCTGCATTTTGATGCAGGTTACATATATTTCATATGTGAACGTTAATACCTTAAAAACCTTATACACATGTACTTTCAATCTATGGTTGTCAAGTCTGTATAATATCAGTTTTCTTAATCACCCGGTGAAACTGAACACCAGTCTTTGATCAAATCTACATCTGCTATACCAGTGATTACTCTAGAGTACATTTTTTTTTTAAATCTTTAATTTGTTTTTTACCAACTTGTCTAGCTGAAATTATATACATGTAGTTGTGTCATTTCTGATGCACTTAGAAGTGAGAACCAGTTGTACTGGTATCAGATTCTAAAAGCAAATTATGTTTTCCATTTCAAGGGTTCACCTGGACTTCCTCTGTGGAAAATGTTGTCTGCATCTAAAAAACAGTGACTTTTGATGGTGCTTAAAGTTTCAATAATTGCTAAAAGTAAACAAATGGCCTTAATGGGTGTAAAAAAGTATTTAAAATTGAATTGTATCTGACATTAAAAGCATGAGAGTCATTGTGAAGATGACAATCTGTAATCGTATAGTTGGTCCAAGTATTAGTTGCTGGCAGAAATAGGTTAACCCTTTCCCAAATGACAAAGTTCAAGACTGGTCCAAATTGATGGTACTTGCAGAAGACCAAATAAAACTAACTCAAAAATTGAAATCTGTGTCCAGCAGGATAGCAAACGTAGTGGGAAAAGGAGAAAATGCTGGTTACCAGCATTTCCTCCTTTTCCCACAATGTTTTCAAAAGGCTTCTTTCTCAGGGTCGTAAAAATCAGGGATTGTTTGGTAAAGGGTAAACTAGGTTAAAAGTTGCTAGATGCCTCTTATCTTTGCTCACTTTTTGACTGATTTTAATATTCATTTTTCTGCCAGGAACTTCCACTGAAACTAACCACATAATGACAGATTGTCATCTTTAACTTTTTACCACACATGAAAATTTTAGGCTTGGCCAAATTGAAAGCATTTGCAGACGACAAAACAAATGTGACTGGAAATTTGAAATTTATTTTGTGAAGTGTAGAAAACATTGTGGTTAGAGGAGAAAATGCTGGTTACCAGCATTTTCTTCTTTTCCCACAATGTTTTCAAAAGGCTTTAGTTTAATTTAAACATATTTATTTTACATTGATTGAGAAATAAGTTCTTACAACTTATACTAATCTTTCTCGATTCTGCTTCCTGGGAACTACACCAGTACTCACGCCGAATGTGTGGGCTTTATTCCCTGGGTTGTTAAAAATTGGGATTGTGTGGTAAAGAGTTAACTAAAGTTTCCATTCTTTAAAACAGTGAGATGTGATTTTAAATACATTTTGCCACCTGGAAGAATAGAAACACTCGACCAATTTGAAACTCGATCCACTGTTGTCTGGGCATGGCTGTCAACAAAGACTGACAAGATTGTACATCTGGAGAAAACACTATTTTACTTTGCCACAGTGAATCATTCGATCAGTTCTTGAACCAATGGAAAACCTACAGATTAGACCAAAATTTGAAAGCATGCCTAGACAATGAATAAAATCAGTCTTGACTGTGGCTAAAATGTTGCCAAAATGATGATTTTAGTAATTGTTGGGATTGAGAGACATTTTGAAAACCTATGAAACACTGTGGGAAAAGGAAGATATCCTCGAAACCACATTTTGTTCCTATCAGAGATAAAACAAAGTTCGTTAGAGATGCATTCTTCTTCTGCAACAGCTTTTAATTGGGACTAGTCATTAGCTTTGCTGTATGGTGAACAGTTAACTTACCTCCATGTTTCAATGAAGGACCAGCCTCGATTGGAATCACTAGTAACGGGAATATCCCACTGAGTCCAACTAAAATAGCACCAAAAATCGAGAAGCACCATACTTCGATTCGGTCTAACATATCCTCAGATATACCGTCTGTAGCGTTGAACTCGCCTCCGTTTTGCTGTGACATAGCCACGTAGGAATCAGCTTGAGTAGCTTTCCGTCTGTTCAGCGATTTACTCGGGTTTGATTTCGTTCGATGGATTTCTGAGAGTGTCGCCACACACAGTGACACGAAAATAAAAACTGAAACGGTCAAATACCTATAGATAGCCATTATCAGATAAATCTATCCAAGATAACATAGGCCAAACTTCAAACGTGTGCAGACGCTGCATTTGTTGTCAACATTTCCAGCCTTGACCTTCCATTGAAGTAAAGCTAGTGTATAATCATAACGATTAGATTCGTATGTTTGTGCAATAAACAACAAATTATGATTTTATTTATGTTTTATGTCTAATATTGCATACTAAAACATTATATCTGGTGTATGACACAGTTATGCAGCAATGGCAGTGATTTAGCTTTTACCTGATTACGAATCAGCACCCTCCCATTGACTCTATCAAGGGAGAGAACTGTAAACTATGCTTAAATGTCGTCAGGTAGTTATTTTTCTTGGATTCCTGTTCTCCTTTGATCCAAATATCACAAAGGGATGCTTGCGCGCGATCTCTACGTGTTGAGATTGAAAATAATTTGTTAGATAGTGATGAAAATATCTTTTTTCACTTTCGAACATGTGATTAGTAGATGCCAGTCACTCAGGATTGCACGAATCTAGAAGTTATAACTGTATTTTTTGGCATTTTCAGAAGCTTCAAGCGAGGTCAAAAATTTACGTTCTATTTTTCTGACGTTTCTGCGTCAAATTGATATTGATAATGCTCTGATAATGCTATAATACAAGAGAAAAAGACTAATACATTTTTTCAAAGCTTTTCAATTCTTTTGAATATTCTTAGCAGCAAATAATCTTTTACCATGAAGGGGCACAACCAGGAAAAAACCCTCTCATTTTTTCGCACTCCGAATCGAAAGTCACGACTATTCAACCCTTTACCAGACGACAAAAATTTATCGTTGTCCAAATTGAAAGCATTTGCAGATGACAAATTCAATGTGGCTCAAATGGTGCAATATATATATATATAGATGTGGGTGTGGGTGTGGGTGTGTGTGTGTGGGTGTGTGTGGGTGTGTATTTGCTGACTTGCGAGGACCCGACCCTTGATGCACACCAACATTCCGAGGACTGTTTCCAATGAGAGGACTTGCACTCTGGTCCTCACAATGATTTTCAATAGAAATGTTCATTTTTAGCTGTATGTTTAAAATTTGCAAATTTTAAAAAGTCCTCATAATGTCGCAAATAAATCATGCACTCCCTGCCCAACACACAATTTACTCGAGATAAAAATATCACGTGACTTGGTGTGCAAAAGTGTGCTTAGATAGCCAATCAGAATGTAGTATCACCGGAAGCTTTATCCAATCAAATCCAATTGTAACCGGTGTCCACATAAAATACTTCACGTCCTCGGAACAGCGATTTATATTTAAAGTGTGTTTGGTTTATTGTTATTGATTGGTCAGAAACTCTCAGTTAACAGATTTTCTCACTTTCTATCACCTTTGGTTATCTTTTATACTTCCTCTAATTTAATTAACACAAAAAGGTCACCAGCTGGGGTTAATCGACGAGCGAAATTTAACATTTACTTATACATCCTTTTCATAAGAATACTCGTCCTTTTCAAAGACAAGTTGTGTGTATCAGAATACTATGCTATAATATAGTAGTAGTAGTAGTATGCAGTACTAGTAGTAGTATTTAATGCCGTGTCATGGAAAAGGGGGGCTTGATGTATCTTTTCATTATGTACCAATATCTAACTACAAGACAAAATTTCTTCGTTATTATATAGTATATCACAAGCCACAGACAATCACTTTTTTAGTGGATGAAATGCCCTGTCATGGAAAAGGAAGGCTTAATGTATAAATTCATTATGGACCAATAACAAAAAAGGGCCACGTGTAGGTAATATACACCTCTTATTCATTTCTATATAAAAATCCGCGGAGGGATAGCGGGGGATATCATTTCAACGAAATAACTTGTTTGCAGAAGGATAGGTATTCTGAGCACTGCTTCGAGGTAAAGTGGGATAAAATAGCGAATGTATTTGAAAATGGTAACAAACTTGATATGATAGTATGATAGTAGTTTTCTGTCCTGTCCTAAATGTGTATCTATAAAGGTGAGAAGTCTGCAACCTACCAGAAATGTTTAGAGGAAAAAGACAGGCAAAATGTAATCTGTAGTCTCTGCATTAAATACGTGTATATGAAGGTGCCGTAATCGTCTGTGCAAACCGCGTAGGCTGGTCCGGGTTGGGATTATAAGATCTCGTTTTTATTTCTGTTTCAAGAACAGTTATGCTACATACTAAGCCGAGCCCCGGTGGCCAAGTCGGTAGCGTGCAGGACTTAAGAAACAAGCGTCTCGGGTTCGATCCACGGCTTGGCCAATTTCTTTCCGAGTATTGATGATAGTCAATTCGACAAGATTCATTCCTGTCCCACCCATGACCGTTGTTTCGACTATGATTATGTTGGAAAGTACGATTTATACACTGGAAAACCAAATTGATATCAAACCAAACTTCAAAGCGTTGTTTTTCTGGTTATCGTTCGGGTTAAATATTAAATATATGTTCTGCGCAATGTAAGAATCCGGACAATTCCGGTATTGCCTCGCGCAAAGTAGGAAGTCCTACTTTGTCCGCCGAACAATTCTAGAATTCAAAGGGTAGAACTAAGTGAAAATAGTCTAGATATATTGCAAAGGTTTCAGATTCTGGTAATCATGATTCTCTTTTCGTTGTTTCTTACATCTTCAAACTGATGCCTATACTTTACATAGATTTTTTGATAACTCTATTGTTGTGCTTTCATTCATCTCAAATTACTAATAGGCGTTCGAATGAGATATAAGAGCTCCACTGTATCGTCTCTGAAAGCCGAGCACATTAAAGAACCAGGCGTAATTTAGGAAAAGTTTCATCCTGTATCCTGCATCATTCCCCATAGAAAAAAAAAATTCAGGTGGAGTCTGAAATAAATACTTTGCGGTAAAGGATTAAATTATATATCTTGTGATTGACTTTATCTTTATGAAGTGAACAGGTGTATTCTTCTCCGACATTATATATTGTATGTAAATGTATGTGAAGGACACAGGCTCTATACCTGGTCGATTGAAGTTTTACACACCTATCAATATTATTTCAGTCATACTTCAGTAACAACTCACATATTTATATAATTTCTGGTTTTAAGCAGTACTAGGCTAGGGTTCGAAGGCTTCTTACCTAAGGGCGCTCCCGTGAAAAAGCCCGTTGGATCCAGGAGGGCTCGAGCCCGGGACCTTCAGGTCACGAGTCGTACGCTTTACTACTGAGCCACACAGTACCCATGGCGCTCTCGATACCTCTCGATCACTTTCTGACAATTTTAATTTCCCTCTCATCTTTTCTATCTAAAGAGCAGTTAATGGCTTGGAAGAGTGTTGTATGAGCAGTGGTGAGCAGTGGAAAAGGGATGTTAGGGACACATGAAAAGGTGTACTGACGGCAACAATAAAACGGAATTCCTGTTTAACTCGGCTTTAAACCCCAATCAGTCTTTGTAATGTCATTAATTTTAGAAATGGGACCATCATGACCTTATGTCTATTTTTAAAAAAGTTGACAGGATGACGAACCATAGGGTATCCCTTTCGTTGAAGATTGGACATATTTCTCTCATGAAATATAAGAGAATATCGAATTTTAAAGCAGACAAAATACTTGCATAAAACGTAATATTATGCCTTTCGCTTATTCTCGATAATAAGAATATGAATTTTACAATACTTATTGATCGACACATCACGTCCTCTGAACGCTACACTATTAAGTAATGCAGGACATGCCTCGCCATAGAGAAACCATACACGATAATAAGTCTTATTACTGTAGTATACTGGTCTATCCCATAGATAGATGTAAAGGTATAATGTAGTCGGGTACAGGTATTTGGTGATATATCTTGCAGCCGTATCGACATTTGGTTCGGTAGCTCAGTTGGTTAGAGTGCAGGAACGGTATTCGTGAGGCCCTGGGTTCGAATCCCGGTCGAGCCGCGACATATTTTTCACCACCTGTTATTTTACGCCCGATCTGAATGTACAAAAAACTTTGATATGTAATAAGCAAACAGGACAAATTCATGATGCCGCAATCTTTAAGTGAACAATTACAGAAATATTGAATCTGTTGTAAATTGTGATACCTCCTTTTGTTTTTTCCTGAACATTATGATAAATGGAACTATGATGCAGGGGAAAAGTAAAAACATAACAAAAAAGATGGTCGATTTCTAAAGAAAAGCAAAAGCTAAGATAAAAAAACCCTAACTCATTTTTGTTACCATCTTTATCATCGTAATTTATAAAGTGATTATGTTACGTCGACCGTGTATTAGCGAGCTTTGAATATAGAGAAACTCTCCATTCAAGTACAGCGTTTTCCTTTTGTTCCAGTATTTTAAGGGCAAACTTCTATATGGCGTCAAAGGCGATACTTCGAAATTTAAGTCAATAGTTATTCAAAAAGGTATTGAGATCGTGATTGATGCTGATACATCTATTTATAGAGAGAAAGCATACATCTGTATGTCCATACAAATCTTTAGAAATGAGCCATGCTTTGTGTAAAGGAGGCTTAATGCATCTGCAAAAAGTATCGACCCAGGTCAACCTGCGCAGTCTGCACAGGCTGACCTCGATGGAATTATTTTGCTATTGGTCGATTTTCTGTATGTGGAAAGAACATTCTACCTCACGATTATGGCGATTGTCTAAAATAGTGGCTATTATGGATCCATAATTATGTGATGACTTGCTCGATAAAATGCACCACGAAGGCGTATTAAAGCCCCATTTATATATTGCATATATGTAAAATATACATGTTGATCAAATATATATTGCATATGAAGCCCCCTTTTTCCATGATACAGTGATAAATTGCAAAACCCTGACAACACACGCTAAGGTCACATGATCTGTGAAAATCTCATCCAAATTTGTTGTAATTAAAGTGGTATTGGTGAAAAATGAAATATAACATGAAACCCTCTTATTCCATGATGCAGAACATGAAGCCCTCTTATTCCATGATGCAGTAACAAATCCCCAAACCTTGACAATGTGCGTTAGGTCACATGATTCTGTGAATATTGCACCGAAATCTGCCTAGAAATGTGGAAGGCATTGCGTTCACAAGCAATAGAGTGAAAAAACATGAAGCCCCCTTTTCCCATGATGCAGCTACAAATCACCAAACCTTGACAATATGCGATAGGTCACATGACGAGAAACATTCTGTGAAAATTCAATTCAAATCCGTCAAAGAAATGTGGGAGGAGTTGTGATCACAAAAAAATGGAATTAAAAAAAAAAAAAAAAAAACATGAAGCCCCCTTTTCGATGATGCAGCTACAGATTTCAAAACAAAACATTGACAATATGCGATAGGGCACATGACGAGGAACATTCTGTGAAAATTCGATTGAAATCCGTCACGAAATGTAGGAGGAATTGTATTCACAAGAAGCAGAATGAAATATAACATGAAACCCCCTTTTTCCATGACGCAGCTAGTAATCGCAAAAGCATTGACAGAGTTGCGAAGTCAATCTGGGTTAAACTTTGTTTCCTTCATTTCCTAATGGTGGTAGATAGATGTGACAAGTTGAATGTAAAAATTCTGTATAGTTTTTTTTTAAATAAGACTAAAAACATTACAAGTGCACTGAACCGCGTAACTTAAAAATCGCTCCCAGTCGGCCATTTTGCATCGAATAAAAAAAAAAGTGTCTCGGAAGAATGGGATATTGTGCACATGGTATAAAGTTTCACGAAATTCCGTCCAGTGGAATCGGAGATATTTGCCGGGCCGGACACACGGACGGACAAACGGACGGACAGACAGACGGAAGGAAGCACGGACGAACCCGCTAAAACTATATCCATCCGCCTTCGGACAAAACTCTTAAATGGGACAAAAACAGATAATGTTACGACCACAAAAGCTTTACTGACATTATTATGAATTAAATTATGACTAATTAGTCCCCAACTCTTACGTCCTCACAACGACACACCACTCTTCAATTTTGCAAGGCATGTTCGCTTTTTAGAAAATTATGCATGTATTAGACTTAAAAATATCTGTGTTTAGGGCTTCCCTACAGTACCCTACCTAGAAGATGCTCCCGATCCTAAACTGTTTACGCTAGGATTGGAAAAAAGATCTGTCGGGTATGATTTCGGTACAAGTTCCATCACGTTGTGTCAGCTCAGGATTTGTGAACATTTCTAAAGCCTCCTAAGGTTAGTAAAACGCTTGTCGACCAACCAAACTGTTCTGAAGCCAGAAAATGAAACTGTTAGCGGGTTTAAACAAGATAAAAGACTTCAAAGATTGTCCGGAAAACAATGCACTGTTCTAATTGATAAGAATAAGATCAGGCATTCCTTCCTATAGAAAACTAATATATACTTTGTCACTTAGATCGGGTCAGAACCAGGAATAAAGCGAATAGTACTTTGGCAAGGAATGACTGATAGGACAAGAGTTAAGATTCAGATGCGAGCAGATACATATTGTCTTCGTAATACATGTATCTGACAAACCAACAGCACGGCCTTTAACCTAGTATAGTAATCAGTCATCAACCATATTTTTTATATGATGAATAAAGCATTTAAATAGGACGAGATTTATTTCCTTCAAAAAATCTTGCCGTCAAGATTGTGTATTGAGTTATAACAGACAAAACATTTAAATGAGGCAGAAAATTATACAGATTAAAAATTCATGCCGCTAAGATTATAAATCAAGTAATCACTGATAACTCCCGACCTGTCACGTCCTCATAACGTCACACTCACACTTAAAACTCTGTGGAACATGTCTCTCCATATGTATGGTTGGTAGCGGTCTTTCAGTCCAATCTAAATCTACCCAAATCATCAATACCTTCTTAGTTTTTACATGTAAGTGAACAGAACGGGTCCCGATCTTGTAGCGAAAATGAATAAACCTATCACGTCCTCACAACGTCACACCCGCACTTCTCCAATGTATGGTTGATAGCGTTCTTATTCAGTCCAATCTAAATCTACCCAAATCATCAACATTTTCTTAGTTTTTACATGTAAGTGAACAGAACGGTCTCCGATCATATAGCGAAAATGAATGGACCTATCACGTCCTCACAACGTTCCACCCGCACTTAACTTCTATAGAACATATTTCTCCATATGTACATGTATAGTTGGTGGCGATCCCACTCAGTCCAATCTAAATCTACCCGAATCATCAATATTAATTTTTCTTAGTTTTTACATGTAAGTGAACAGAAGGGTCCCGATCTTATGCGAAAATGAATTGACCAATCCGTAAATGTCTGATGCAATCTGTTCTTACTAATTGGTTCATAATGCTTATCTCCAATAGTGTGCTAAAACTCCGTGGCTTTTCCAATCATATAAACATAATGTACGTAGCAGGCGGTCCGTATTGCAAAAATACAGTATTGTAAGAAAAACGGTTTTGTTCTACACTCCGTGAAGGATTTCAAACATACTATTTCGATCTCGAGGTTTTTGTCTAGTCTGCATTTGTTTCGAAATGCATGAAAAACATCTTATAACGTTAACATAACTGAAAGAAACTTATCTTCATCGATACACAGGCCCGTAGGAACAAGGGGGCGGGGACACGGGGAGGGGGGGGAGGGGCTAAGCCCCCCCCCAATAATTTTGACAACTATGGTAATTGAAATTACCCTTTGTCCCAGAGAATTTCAATCGACGCAAAATTTTCCAAAAAATACAAGTTAGCCCCCCCCCCCCCCCAATCTTGAATTGCTTCCTACGTGCCTGATTATTACATTAGACTCTTGTAATACAATGACCTTTGACCACACTGCTTCAATCGGGAGAACTAATAATGTAGTGGAAAATTGCACATTAATTTTTAAATCATATATTTTTATACAATATCTATGTTGTTTCCGTTTCGTATTACTGTAGAGTGGACCGGAGATCAGGTGGTACAAAACTTGCAGTTTGATCCTCGATCTACTCTGCCCGTTCACGGACACAATAATTCTAAATTTTTCGTAATATTTGTTCTAGAACTGGCTGAAAGTTTCCATTTCTCCTATCGAGTAATTTAGTGGGAATTCGTCCATTTTACTCATGTACTTCCTTTCTATATGCTTCCATATACTTTACTATACTATGAAATAATCTCAACTCTACGATCATCTACCATTTGAATTAACGTCTATTGAAATTATATCTATATCATCTGAAATAGTAGAGAAACCTGAAAAGATTGTTAACATTTATTCATCTATTTTTTTATGTTGTTAACAAATCAATCCAACAACTTTATGTCTTTATATCTATTTGCTTTCCACGTATGTATTGAATTTATTTGTATTATCTGACAATGAGCTGTATGCTTTAATTCCAAAATAAAATGTTATGTTATGTTATGTATACAGACTACTTACAACATAATTATGATATACGAGTATATACGGCGAAACATGACCTACATAATTTTTACAGTGAGTGTATCAATGTGAGGACGTAAAGGCCGGGATTAATTAATAATAAATTTATTCGTCATCTTATCAGCAAGAACTTGTGATCGGTAAAGTCTTTTTCTCTAATCAAGTGTTTTGTCATTTTTATAGGCTTTTGAATGTTAAAAGGTACATCATGTTAATTAATACTTGATTACTTTTACATTTCTATGGCCAACTCCTGAAGACCAAATTTGCACATATCTGTAGGTTGACCAGTGCATATTCTCCTGATTATTTGGTTGATCAATTGTACGGTGCTATATGCTACAGCTGCAAAAGCTACAAAATATTGATGTTTGTGTAATTCTTGTCTGGAAGTCATTTTGGTTATTTCAATTTTGTGAATTGTACTTGAGCATGAATAGAGTCGTTCGTATTTGTAACAATTCTGAAAAAAATAAACAGGTTAATCCTCCCAATGATGATGAAACATGTGCGTAATTTAGAGGACCTGACTAAGTATCTAGCACAGCATTCATGAAGATTAAGAACTCGAGTCATGACGTAGGATTGGTCGTTTGTTTAGGGTTCGAGGGCGTGCGAACAGTGTTTAAATATATCAAGAATGACGGCTGTTCAAATGTTTATGTTTTCTAATCTCTTGTTAAGTCTATCATTCCGTCCTTGCAACAGTGCCATAAAGGTGGGTATTTGGAATTTTCACATCACACCAAATTAAAAAATATATATGTCACTGAAATTTATATGAAAAAACAATACAAATCATCAGTAATTAAGAATTTTAAAATTACAAAAAAAAAGTTTTGGTGGTATTCCCTTAAAAGGCTACGTAGCCTCTTAAGCTATATTTAGATTTCCCACCAAAATCAAAAAAGCATTCTGGGAATGTTAAGTGACTTGCACGTGACTTATGACTTTTTAATTCCATAACATAACAAACATTTAATTATTTTCCATAATGTCAAGAACTTCGGATGCTATGTTTGAAGCTTCGTCTGTATATTTCCGGAATGTAAATGAGCGAGTTGCTCATGTAAAAAGAGACTGTATTTCCCTTCAGTGTCGACCTGGGCTGTAGCAAATCTTTAATTTATCTAGCTGTCGGATGGTTTTCGACTCCTGGGGTTTAATGAATGAAAATTATAAGGCTATGGGAGTACAAGGATGATTTTTTTGTATTTTTAGCTCACCTGAGCACAACGTGCTCAAGGGGAGCTTTTAGGATCACCCGGTGTCCGTCGTCCGTCGTGCGTCGTGCGTCAGTGCGTCGTGCGTCGTCAACAATTCTTTAAACATCAACTCCTCCTAAACCGCTGGGCGGATTTGGACCAAACTTGGCTGGAATGTTCCTTGGGAGGTCCCCTTCAAAAATTGTTCACAGAATTTGATTCCGTCAAAAACTCTGGTTGCCATGGCAACGAAATAGAATTTTTTAGGAAATTCTTTAAAAATCTTCTTCTCTGAAACCGCTGGCCAGATTTTAAAATAATTTCACAGAGATGTTCCTTGGGTGACCCTTTTCAAAAACTGTTCGCGAAATTTTGATCCATCAAGAAACATGGCTCTGGTGAATGGGGGCTTCTTGCACTATACAGAAATGAAGAAATTCTTAAAAATTCTTGTTCTCTGAAACCGCTGGCCAGATTTTAAAATAATTTCACACAGATGTTCCTGGTCTGACCCTTTTCAAAAATTGTTCGCGAAATTTTGATCCGTCAAGAAACATGGCTCTGGTGAATGGGGGCTTCTTGCACTATACAGAAATGAAGAAATTCTTAAAAATTCTTCTTCTCTGTAACCGCTGGTCAGATTTTAAAATAATTTCACAGAGATGTTCCTTGGATGACCCTTTTCAAAAATTGTTCGCGAAATTTTGATCTGTGGAGAAACATGGCTCTGGTGAATGGGGGTTTCTTGCACTATACAGAAATGAAGAAATTCTTAAAAAATCTTCTTCTCAGAAACCGCTGGCCAGATTTTGAAATAATTTCACAGAAATGTTCCTTGGATTACCCTTTTCAAAAATTGTTCGCGAAATTTTGATTCGTCAAGAAACATGGCTCTGGTGAATGGGGGCTACTTGCGCTATAGGGAAATGGAGAAATTCTTAAAAATTCTTCTTCTCTCGAATGGCTGGTCAGATTTTAAAATAATTGCACGTTGTTCGCGAAATTTTGATTCATCAAGAAACATGGCTCTGGTGAATGGGGGCTACTTGCGCTATAGGGCAATGAAGAAATTCTTTAAGATTCTTCTTCTCTGAAATGGCTGGTCAGATTTTGGAAAATTTTCATAGAGATATTCCTTGGGTGACCCTTTTCGAAAATTGTTCATGAAAGTTTGATTCGTCAAGAAACATTGCACTGGTGAATGGAGGCTACTTGCACTATATGGAAATGAAGAAATTCTTGAAAATTCTTCTTCTCTGAAACGGCTGGTCAGATTTGAAATTTATTTACGGAAATATTCCTTGAATGGCCTTTTTCAAAATTTGTTCGCGAAATTTTGATAGGTCAAGAAACATGGCTCTAGTGAATGGGGGCTACTTGCACTGTACGGAAATTAAGAAACTCCTAAAAATTCTTCCTTTTTGAAACTGCTGGTCAGATTTTGAGAGGACTTTTACAGGTGACCTTTTAAAAATTGCTTGGCAAAAAAATGATTTTGTTTCCAGTGTTTCAATACCTTCAAAAAAAAAATGGCTATGGTCCTCTCAAAAATTCAGGTGAGCGATCCAGGGCCATCTTGGGCCTCTTGTTTGTAAAATTTTGTCCCAATATCTGAAGGGCCACCTTTAAGTGTCTCCAACGCCAAAAGCCATGTCAGTTCCTGAGTATGACTTAGTCAGGAATCGAACTAACGATCTTTCACACATATGTGTCTGCTTGATAACAGTTTCTATTTTTTTCTGACAGATAAGATTACATCATTCTAGCCAATACATTAGATGGCCTAGACAACGCAGTAGAGTATTATAGTTTATATCAGCCTCGACCAGCTTTCTGTTGAGAAATCAATACAAAATTAAATTCTAATGATTCAAAAAGGGTCTAGATGATATAAACATTGTTTCCTCTGTTTCTGTCTCTCTGTTCGTCTCGCTCTATCATTTCAACATAGCTATTGGCTTTTTCGCTTAGTTTTCCCGTTTGACGCATTGTGTTTTAAGGTCTTTGTATTTTAAAAGTCTAATATTCAGTTGAAGGCAGCTTTCTTTCATTTAAATGTCTGCTATGTTTTTTGTGCATTTTGAAATAAACACTGACTTATATAAAAGTCTCCGAAGATGTGAATAGCGTGAATCTAAGCTTCTCCAAGGGGACAATTAGATTAGACCAGTCTGAAAAAAGAAAATAGCTGAAAACGAATTACTGTTTGTTTACTCTTGAAAGACTTGAAATGTTGTTTTTACAGCAAGTCTAGGTTTCTGCTAAGTACAGCAGGATTACTTGACTGGAATGTTCGTGGAATTTAAGAAAGAAATGCGAGGTGTTACCATATGAGTCACTTAGTAAGAAAATATTGCACCAAACATTTGCGACCAGTGAAATTCGGAATCAGCCTATTCATTTTCGCTGTACATAAGATCAGGGTCCTTTCTGTTCACTTACCACATGTTAAAGCTATGACAATATTCGTGATTCAGGTAGATTCAGATTGGACCTAAAAAGACCGCTACCAACTACGCATATTCACATATCCTACAGAAGTTATGTTGAGTGTGTCATTGTGAGGACGTGATAGGTCAGGAGTTATAAGTGAAAACTTGATTTACAGTGTTATCGGTATGAACTTATAATCGGTATAATTTTCTGCCTCATTTAAATGTTTTGTCTGTCATCAAATAAAACGTAGTGATCGCTGATGACTGATTATCAAATAAGGTCTAAGTCTATGTCACAGGGTTTTTTAAAGGTGGGTACTTAGAATTTTTACATCTCACCAAATTAAAAACTATATATATCACTGAAATTCATATAAAAAATAATACAAATCGTCAATAATTAAGATTCATAAAACTACAAAATTATTTTCTTTTGATGGTATTCCCTTAAAAGGCTACGTAGCCTCTTAAGATATTTTTAGATTTCGCGCCAAAAATCAATAAAGCATTGTGGGAATGTCAAGTGACTGGCACATGACTCATAACGCTTAAATTCCCTATCATAACAAACATGTAATAATTATTTTCCATAATGTCTTCTTCGGACGCTATGATTGAAGCTTCTTCGGTGTATTCCTGTAAGTAAATGAGCGAATTGATCATCTAAAAATGGAATGTGTCTCCCGTTGGTGTCAACCTGGGCCGTAGTAAATCTCTAATTTCTCGTATTATCGGACGGATTTCGACTACTGGGGTTTTATGAATGAAAATTAAAAGGCTAAATGGGAGTAAAAGGATGATTTTTTTGCTCTTTTCTAAAATTTCCGACCCAAAATCTGAAGGGCCACCTTTAATATAATTATTATGTATCACCATGGACGACACGAATATTCGTGTTTCTGAACCTTAAGTCTTTCTAATAGTCATGGATCGAAACAAAGACCGTATGTTATTACAGCGGTTTGTCTGTTTAATTGAACATCGGTCGTATTAATATTTGTTAAAGGTCTTTTTCATTCTCAGCAATGACACAAACGACTCGATTAATAAATGATTGAGTGTTTAAGTTTTCTGTAGGGAATATCACATGTATTATTATCATATCACTAAGATTGATTGCATGGTGTTTGATGTCGCTTTAAACACAATTTGAGTCATATCACGGTAACATCACACATTCATGTATTTCCTGGGTTTCACAAACTAAGGCTCTGAAGTGTCCTACCCGAGGAAACTCCCTCTAAAACTTAGTGGATCTGCTGAGGCTCGAATTCGCGGTCTCCAATTCACGAGTCCTGCTCTTTACAACTGAACCAAGCAGGACGTCCTATCTATTTGAACAAGGCACTGTATCCCGGGATATGATAAGTCTATTATTTTATCAAACTTGCTTATAGTCTCATTTCTATTTTCTGACTTAATATCAGTTCTTTAGTTGAGGCACATGTCACTAGTGTTAAAATATTTAGGAACATTCTAAAACCGTTAGCCGACTGGACGGTTTAGACCCAACTCCGCATCATAAACGTGTATAACTCAGAGTTAATTCAATTGTTTGTGAACTGATAGATTCAGATAGGAGTGGTTGATTTTGCCAACACAAATGATTTCTTGAAGGTCGAAACATGTCTTGCAAAAGTTGAGAGTGAGTGTATCATGTGATATTCCCTACAGAAAACTGTTACACACTAAGTCATTTATTAATTGAGTCGTTTGTGTCATTGCTGAGAATGAAAAAGACCTTTAACGAATATTAAAACGACGGATGGTCAATCAAACAGACAAACCGCTGTAATAACTGGTGGTCTTTGTTTCGATCCCAGACCAGATCATATCTACGAATTACGAGAATAGTACTATGGCAAGAGATGACTCTTAGGAAGAGTTAGGGTTCAGAAACACGAATATTCATGTAGTCCATGGTAATACATAATAATTATATTCAAAAACTCTGTGACATAGACTTAGACCTTATTTATATTGATATATTTAAACACTGTTCGCACGCCCTCGAACCCTAAACAAACGACCAATCCTACGTCATGACTCGAGTTCTTAATCTTCATGAATGCTGTGCTAGATACTTAGCCAGGTCCTCTAAATTACGCACATGTTTCATCATCATTGGGAGGATTAACCTGTTTATTTTTTTTTCAGAATTGTTACAAATACGAACAACTCTATTCATGCTCAAGTACAATTCACAAAATTGAAATAACCAAAATGACTTCCAGACAAGAATTACACAAACATCAATATTTTGTAGCTTTTGCAGCTGTAGCATATAGCACCGTACAATTGATCAACCAAATAATCAGGAGAATATGCACTGGTCAACCTACAGATATGTGCAAATTTGGTCTTCAGGAGTTGGCCATAGAAATGTAAAAGTAATCAAGTATTAATTAACATGATGTACCTTTTAACATTCAAAAGCCTATAAAAATGACAAAACACTTGATTAGAGAAAAAGACTTTACCGATCACAAGTTCTTGCTGATAAGATGACGAATAAATTTATTATTAATTAATCCCGACCTTTACGTCCTCACATTGATACACTCACTGTAAAAATTATGTAGGACATGTTTCGCCGTATATACTCGTATATCATAATTATGTTGTAAGTAGTCTGTATACATAACATAACATAACATTTTGTTTTGGAATTAAAGCATACAGCTCATTGTCAGATAATACAAATAAATTCAATACATACGTGGAAAGCAAATAGATATAAAGACATAAAGTTGTTGGATTGATTTGTTAACACCATAAAAAAATAGATGAATAAATGTTAACAATCTTTTCAGGTTTCTCTACTATTTCAGATGATATAGATATAATTTCAATAGACGTTAATTCAAATGGTAGATGATCGTAGAGTTGAGATTATTTCATAGTATGGTAAAGTATATGGAAGCATATAGAAAGGAAGTACATGAGTAAAATGGACGAATTCCCAATAAATTACTCGATAGGAGAAATGGAAACTTTCAGCCAGTTCTAGAACAAATATTACGAAAAATTTAGAATTATTGTGTCCGTGAACGGGCAGAGTAGATCGAAGATCAGACTGCAAGTTTTGTACCACCTGATCTCCAGTCCACTCTACAGTAATACGAAACGGAAACAACATAGATATTGTATAAAAATATATGATTTAAAAATTAATGTGCAATTTTTCACTACATTACTAGATGGTAGAAATGGAAATATCCAGTCAGTACCAGATACCATAATAATGCGATTCAAATAAGATTGCGTCTGTAAGCGGGCAGGATAGATCAAAGATCAGGCTGCAAGTTTTGTACCACCCGATCTTCGGTCCATTCTACAGTTACACGAAACGGAAACTACATAGAAACTGTATAGATATTGTATAAAACATAAAGTTTAATGTGCAGTTTTCCATTACATTACTAGATGTGAGAAATGGGAAATTTTGGCCTGTCGCAACGTGAGTTTGGAAAAAGTGACTGGGTCAGGTTAGATAAATTCAGCAAGTTACCCTAAACTTTTTCAATTTTTCACTGTTCAGTTAGCATTTGATTTTTGAAATTAATAAGTAGACAATGAATGAATAAATATATTCGATTCCAATTTGAAATTTCTCTTTAACATAGACTCCGTTGAATTTTTCGCCAAGTTCTCCCGATTGAAGCAGTGTGGTCAAAGGTCATTGTATTACAAGATTCTAATGTAATAATCAGGCACGTAGGAAGCAATTCAAGATTGGAGGGGGGGGGGGGCTAACTTGTATTTTTTGGAATATTTTGCGTCGATTGAAATTCTCTGGGACAACGGGTAATTTCAATTACCATGGTTGTTCCTACGGGCCTGTGTATAGATGAAGATAAGTTTCTTTCAGTTCTGTTAACGTTATAAGATGTTTTTCATGCATTTTGAAACAAATTCAGACTAGACAAAAACCTCGAGATCGAAATAATATGTTTGAAATCCTTCATGGAGTGTAGAACAACATAACAACATAATAGCAGCCCCGCAAAAAAAGAAATAATTAAAGCGATGTAATCTTGGTTAAATCGTTTTTCTTACAATACTGTATTTTTGCAATACGGACCGCCTGCTACGTACATTATGTTTATATGATTGGAAAAGCCACGGAGTTTTAGCACACTATTGGAGATAAGCATTATGAACCAATTAGTAAGAACAGATTGCATCAGACATTTGCGGATTGGTCAATTCATTTTCGCATAAGATCGGGACCCTTCTGTTCACTTACATGTAAAAACTAAGGAAATATTGATGATTCGGGTAGATTTAGATTGGACTGAGTAGGATCGCTACCAACTATACATGTACATATGGAGAAATATGTTCTATAGAAGTTAAGTGCGGGTGGAACGTTGTGAGGACGTAATAGGTCCATTCATTTTCGCTATAAGATCGGGGACCGTTCTGTTCACTTACATGTAAAAACTAAGAAAATATTGATGATTTGGGTAGATTTAGATTGGACTGAATAAGAACGCTACCAACCATACATTGGAGAAGTGCGGGTGTGACGTTGTGAGGACGTGATAGGTCTATTCATTTTCGCTATAAGATCGGGGCCCGTTCTGTTCACTTACATGTAAAAATTAAGAAGATATTGATGATTTGGGTAGATTTAGATTGGACTGAATAAGACCGCTACCAACCATACATATGGAGAGACATGTTCCACAGAGTTTTAAGTGTGAGTGTGACGTTATGAGGACGTGACAGGTCGGGAGTTATCAGTGATTACTTGATTTATAATCTTAGCGGCATGAATTTATAATCTGTATAATTTTCTGCCTCATTTAAATGTTTTGTCTGTTATAACTCAATACACAATCTTGACGGTAAGATTTTTTGAAGGAAATAAATCCCGTCCTATTTAAATGCTTTATTCATCATATAAAAAATATGGTTGATGACTGATTAGCTATACTAGGTTAAAGGCCGTGCTGTTGGTTTGTCAGATACATGTATTACGAAGACAATATGTATCTGCTCGCATCTGAATCTTAACTCTTGTCCTATCAGTCATCCCTTGCCAAAGTACTATTCGCTTTATTCCTGGTTATGACCCGATCTAAGTGACAAAGTGTGTATTAGTTTTCTATAGGAAGGAATGCCTGATCTTATTCTTATCAATTAGAACAGTGCATTGTTTTCCGGACAATCTTTGAAGTCTTTTATCTTGTTTAAACCCGCTAACAGTTTCATTTTCTGGCTTTAGAACAGTTTGGTTGGTCGACAAGCGTTTTCCTAACCTTAGGAGGCTTTAGAAATGTTCAAAAATCCTGAGCTGACACAACGTGTTAGATTCAACTCAGCAAAGTAAATGACATAACGCAGAATTATGTCCGTACTTTTTTTTTTTATCCGTGTAGATTCGTATCTATAGGCTGTATAATACCTCTAAGGCCTTAATACCAAAAAATCTATATGTAGGGTTTCGGTCCGAGATGCTGTAGGTAGGGTAAGTAGGGATTTATGATTTTTTTCCAGATTCTTTTCATGGAACTTGTACTGAAATCATACCCGACAGATCTTTTTTCCAATCCTAGCGTAAACAGTTTAGGATCGGGAGCATCTTCTAGGTAGGGTACTGTAGGGAAGCCCTAAACACAGATATTTTTAAGTCTAATACATGCATAATTTTCTAAAAAGCGAACATGCCTTGCAAAATTGAAGAGTGGTGTGTCGTTGTGAGGACGTAAGAGTTGGGGACTAATTAGTCATAATTTAATTCATGATATTGTCAGTAAAGCTTTTGTGGTCGTAACATTATCTGTTTTTGTCCCATTTAAGAGTTTTGTCCGAAGGCGGAGGGATATAGTTTTAGCGTTGTTCGTCCGTGCGTCCTTCCGTCTGTTTGTCCGTCCGCCTGTCCGTCCGTCCGTCCGTTTGTCCGTCCGTCCGTGTGTCCGGCCCGGCAAATATCTCTGATTCCACTGGACGGAATTTCGTGAAACTTTATACCATGTGCACAATATCCCATTCTCCCGAGACACTTTTTTTTTTATTCGATGCAAAATGGCCGACTGGGAGCGATTTTTAAGTTACGCGGTTCAGTGCACTTGTAATGGTTTTAGTCTTATTTTTTAAAAAAAACTATACAGAATCTTTACATTCAACTTGTCACATCTATCTACCACCATTAGGAAATGAAGGAAAAAAAGTTTAACCCAGATTGACTTCGCAACTCTGTCAATGCTTTTGCGATTACTAGCTGCGTCATGGAAAAAGGGGGTTTCATGTTATATTTCATTCTGCTTCTTGTGAATACAATTCCTCCTACATTTCGTGACGGATTTGAATCAAATTTTCACAGAATGTTCCTCGTCATGTGCCCTATCGCATATTGTCAATGTTTTGTTTTGAAATCTGTAGCTGCATCATCGAAAAGGGGGCTTCATGTTTTTTTTTTTTTTTTTTTTTTAATTCCATTTTTTTGTGATCACAACTCCTCCCACATTTCTTTGACGGATTTGAATTGAATTTTCACAGAATGTTTCTCGTCATGTGACCTATCGCATATTGTCAAGGTTTGGTGATTTGTAGCTGCATCATGGGAAAAGGGGGCTTCATGTTTTTTCACTCTATTTCTTGTGAACGCAATGCCTTCCACATTTCTTGGCAGATTTCGGTGCAATATTCACAGAATCATATGACCTAACGCACATTGTCAAGGTTTGGGGATTTGTTACTGCATCATGGAATAAGAGGGCTTCATGTTCTGCATCATGGAATAAGAGGGCTTCATGTTATATTTCATTTTTCACCAATACCACTTTAATTACAACAAATTTGGATGAGATTTTCACAGATCATGTGACCTTAGCGTGTGTTGTCAGGGTTTTGCAATTTATCACTGTATCATGGAAAAAGGGGGCTTCATATGCAATATATATTTGATCAACATGTATATTTTACATATATGCAATATATAAATGGGGCTTTAATACGCCTTCGTGGTGCATTTTATCGAGCAAGTCATCACATAATTATGGATCCATAATAGCCACTATTTTAGACAATCGCCATAATCGTGAGGTAGAATGTTCTTTCCACATACAGAAAATCGACCAATAGCAAAATAATTCCATCGAGGTCAGCCTGTGCAGATTGCGCAGGTTGACCTGGGTCGATACTTTTTGCAGATGCATTAAGCCTCCTTTACACAAAGCATGGCTCATTTCTAAAGATTTGTATGGACATACAGATGTATGCTTTCTCTCTATAAATAGATGTATCAGCATCAATCACGATCTCAATACCTTTTTGAATAACTATTGACTTAAATTTCGAAGTATCGCCTTTGACGCCATATAGAAGTTTGCCCTTAAAATACTGGAACAAAAGGAAAACGCTGTACTTGAATGGAGAGTTTCTCTATTTTCAAAGCTCGCTAATACACGGTCGACGTAACATAATCACTTTATAAATTACGATGATAAAGATGGTAACAAAAATGAGTTAGGGTTTTTTATCTTAGCTTTTGCTTTTCTTTAGAAATCGACCATCTTTTTTGTTATGTCTTTACTTTTCCCCTGCATCATAGTTCCATTTATCATAATGTTCAGGAAAAAAACAAAAGGAGGTATCACAATTTACAACAGATTCAATATTTCTGTAATTGTTCACTTAAAGATTGCGGCATCATGAATTTGTCCTGTTTGCTTATTACATATCAAAGTTTAGAAGCTACCGATGTATTTTGTACATTCAGATCGGGCGTAAAATAACAGGTGGTGAAAAATATGTCGCGGCTCGACCGGGATTCGAACCCAGGCCCTCACGAATACCGTTCCTGCACTCTAACCAACTGAGCTACCGAACCACATGTCGATACGGCCGCAAGATATATCACCAAATACCTGTACCCGACTACATTATACCTTTACATCTATCTATGGGATAGACCAGTATACTACAGTTATAAGACTTATTATCGTGTATGGTTTATCTATGCCGAGGCATGTCCTGCATTACTTAATTTTCCCATTTCTGTGTTGGCTATTAGACTTTTTTTACTATTAAAGAAAACAGTGTTTATAAGAAAGTCCTCGATATTGAAACATTATGAATAAAATTCAACACAGGATGCAGAACAAAGTAAGACTAAGTAAAATTATACAAAACTAGATCAGGATCTGTAGTGTCCACCGGAGTTGATTGGACGGAGAGGGCGAGAGCGAGCATACATGTCCATACAAACCTCAGTACGTATGTCGAATAATGTATGAATTAATGATTTTGACCATTACGAGACCATATTGTTCAAATCGTGCAATCACGACCACTGCCGCGAACCTCCCCCCCCCCCTCCCCCTCCCCCCTCCACCCCCCCACACACATCCGACAATTGACGTGTCTGCAGCAGACGATCCTTGAAAGCAGTGTGAAAAATAAAACGACGACCAATTTTTCCTATTATCTCAATTTTGTGCAAAAAGTGCAGTCTACATTTACCACGCAAATTAAAAACCAATACGTTTCGAGAGAAGCAAGGGAACGTCTACAGTAAAGAAAGTTTGTACATATGTAAAAAGAGGTATAAGAAATAAAAGACTTTTAAAACTGACAAAACACTTAAAATGGTACGCAAAATAAATATGAAAAATAAATTCTTGCTGAGAAGATTATGAATTAAAATATGACTACTTAGTCTCAATCTATCTCGTCCTCGCAATGATACACTTTTTCTCAACTTTTGCAGGACATGTTTCGACCTTTAAGAAATCATTCGTGTTGGCAAAATCAACCACTCCTATCTGAATCTATCAGTTCACAAACAATTGAATTAACTCTGAGTTATACACGTTTATGATGCGGGGTTGGGTCTGAACCGTCCAGTGGGCTAACGGTTTTAGAATGTTCCTAAATATTTTAACGTACGCCAAAACACTTTTCACAGGAGTCTGTTGACACGAAAGTCGCATAGTTTGATAATATTGTGGAAAATGACGAAATTGTTGACAAAAGAGTAATACATTCGTTTATCACATGTTTTTCCTCTTTGTGTTTTCACTATTATGCAAAGACCTTTCACAGTCTTCTTCTCCCAAGCATTTCTGTTAAACATTAATACTGTGTAAAAAACGGAGATAGACATTCGACATTGGCCAAAGAAGTTAAACGTATTTTTTGTCGATTTAAGAAGTCCAAATGTTTGTGTGACAAAGCTAATTTTTAGAAAAAAAAAACATCTCCTTATCGGTCAGAGTGGATCCAAGATCAAACTGCGCGAAGGTCCTTGAGTCACGTTTATCAGTCTATGGGTTAAAATACAGGTATCAAAATAGAGGAAAGAAATATAAAACAGGTATCGGACAGTGTAGACCAAGATCTCACTTCACGTGCTGTCTAGTCGCATCTACATTGTCCGAGGAAAAAAAAAAAAAACGAAACACCCTATCCTCTCTCAATAATATATTCTTTTTCTCTAACGACCCATGCCGAAAATGTCTAGAGCAGGCAGGGGATGGCTTAACCCTACAATTTCATTTTTAACCTAATTAATTGATTGAGTGTATGGTGTTTAACACCGTTTTCAACATCATTTCAGTTAAATCGAGGCGACCAGTGCACCCATCCATACTTTCCTGGAGACTGTTATGCACATTATTCTTGCCCACATAACCATCCTCATCAAAAAATTGTCAGCGGTCGGAGAGGAATGAATCCTGTCCCGATTATTATCATCAATCTTCGGAAAGAAATTAGACAAGCCGGGGGTCGAACCAGCGAACTTCTGTTCTTAACTAAATTTTCTTAAGTAAATAATGATACAAAACTGATGTGACACCAGGAAGATCATTAGTTTGAACAACCAGCTCGGCATATTTTCATAACTAAATATACAAAAGTGGTGTGACACCATGTAGGTCACTAACGTGAATGGCCATCTCGGCATATTTCTTTTCGGAGATTGATTACAGTCATTTAGCGACATTTCTCTCTCGCAAATGATAAACATTTCGACGATAATTCTGTGTGAAAGCAGCCGATGGCTTTGAAAAAGTATCGTGCGGAGAAAGTTAATGGTTAAAAAAAATCCACCAATATACCTGAAATTATGTTGATAAACAGAGTTAAACATCATAATTATGATGATAAGTTACAAGGTTGTTAAAAATGAAATGCACAGCTGCATGTACTTTGGGTCATAATATCCACGTACTCTAAACGAAGATCTATTTTTAACTTTTTCAGACATTCATTTATACCACTAGATGTTTCAATAGGCGAAAAGAATTAAATGGAAATTTTCAGCAATGGTAAGAAAAGCAAAACAGTATCCTTTGCGAAAACAACTTTCACTAATTCAGACATTATAGATCCTAGATCAGGCTGAACGTTTTGTGCAATCTGGTCTTAAAATGCATTGTCAACGAAAACGGAGAAAGTCGGGTTTAGTAACAATAAAGAGAAAGTAATTCTGTTTTAATGTTGAACGGAGAAGAGAAGATTTTTCTGTCCATTAGCGGTCCTCCATCACTCTTTGTTTCTTTAACCAAGCAGGTCCAATAATTACACAGTTCTATCAAGTGTATGTATGCCAGACATTTCAGTCGATATTATAGAGGGCTCGAAACCCAGGGTTCTTTTATGCTCTTTTCGACTGACGGTCCTCTATGATTCGGATTCCTGCACAGTTAACCATGTCCGGTATCCTAAAAGGCTCGAAATCCAGGATTCGTATTTCCGACACAAATTTCAGCCTAATTTTTATAAGAGTTGATGATAGGCAATGCTGCAAGATGCATTCTTTTCTCACCGCTGGACATTATGTCGACGAAACTCTGGTAGGAAAGTTGCCAGTGTTTTCGAAATAAAAAAAATAGTCACAAAGACAACAATAGTAATGACATGCTCTATTTAGGTTAACCAGTTCGTTTTCAGGCTTAATTTTAGATTTATCAAACGCTTTTGCAAGTTACTGGAAGGAAAATAACTTGAAAGAGATCAAAGTTAGATTTTTTATAAGTTTCGAAAACATTGTGTAAAGTAACATAATTTCAACTCGTAAATACAGTCCTCTGACATGACAATGTTGAATTCGCTTGATTGCATAATGCCAGCTCTTACCGGACCATTAAATGCATGCATACCGAAAGAAATAAATCAACCGAATTCAACATTGTCCAGCTAGATGACTATTTAGACGTCTCTACTGTATCACAGACAAATCTCATTAATTCAACCACATTTGATTTATTGTCTACAGGCACATTCTATGCCGTTTTTTTACCTGATCAAATTTTAGACTAATCCAAATTGAAAGCATTTGGAGATGACTCATCAAACTTGAGTCTAAATTTAAAGTACCCATGTCTTTGGCTAAGTAGAAAAAAATGATGTGAAACGCAGAAAAAGCTGGGTGCCATAATTTCATCCTTTTTTCCACCATGTTTTCAAAAGTTTTCTCTTTTTGGTCGTATAAACTCAGGACTGTTTACTAAGGAGTCAAGTCTGTTCCACACAAACTTTTAAGCCTAGTTTAAACAGAAAACATTTACAGAGGACAAATTGAACGTGGCTCGAAATAGTTTTGTCCTTGAAAGGGTAGAAAAATACTTTGGAAAAGGAGAAAACGCTGTTAAGCAGCACTTTTCCTTTTAACCCTCCCCAAACAATCCCAGGTTTTCACGACCCTGAGAAAGAAGCCTTTTAAAAACAGTGTAGGAAAATGAGAAAATTCTGGTAACCGGCGCTATTTCCCTTCAATCCTTCCTAAACAATCCCGGGTTTTCACGACGCTGAGAAAGAAGCCTTTTAAAAACATTACGGGGAAAAGGAGAAAATGCTGGTAACTTACTTTTTCTCCCTTTCCCACAATGATTTCTACCCTTTCCAGAACAAATTTCGATTTTTGAATCTCATTTATTTTGTCGTCTGCTAGTACCTTCAATTTGGACAATGCTAAAATTTCGTCGTTCGGTAACGAGTTAATTACATTTATGAAAAAAGATTTTTTAAAAGAGTAGAAAACATTTCGGGAAAACGAACCAGCATTTTCTACTTTACCAGCAATATTTTCTAAAAGCTTCGATATTGTTTGGTAAGGGGTTAAAGAAAGGTGACTGCATGAACGGTAACACACTGGGCTTATGTATTATGTTTTCTTTTTTCTTTCCTCACACTTCTCCAGAAACGCAATTTGAAACATTCTGGATACCAGCGTTTTCTCTTTTCCCCCCAATGTCTTCTACCCTTCCAAAGATAAGATACCGATTTTATATAAAAGAAGAAAATGCTGGTAACTAACATTTTCTCCTTTCCCCACAATGTTTTCTGCATTTCATAAATTTTAAGTCACAGCAGTTTAGGGCTCTTGAAAACACAGGGGATACGGAGTGACTGCTCATAACAATTATTGGTTGACTTACATTGTTCTTCTTTCTATCGACAAACGTCACTTGTTCCTTTCTTTTAAGACTAGCGAAGCTAGTCTACAGGCATCCAGATTGAGCCAGACTCAATGTAACAAAAAAAAAATCCCACTGTTGCCAAATACTGCCTCACAGAAAAATAACTCCTTACTCTTAGGAATCTTAATTCAGTCATAATGGCAACTTTGACTTAAAGCACAGAATCTCTACCGTCCCAATTTGAACTTACCCACTTTAAAATAATACCCCCAGGTGACTTGTAGCAAATCCCAGCTACACAAACCCTCACTGGCAAGGGAGCCCTTCTCATTCCTCCAGTCATTTACTATTTAGATCATTGTGAATGCGACACTGATATGTTAAACTGTTGTTTAACGTCTTGTATATTAACCCTTTACCACACAATCCCGAGTTTTCACATAGGAGGGGAAGAAGCCCTTTGAAAACAATGCGGGAAAAGAAAGAAGAAAATGCTAGCTGCAGGCATTTCCCCCTTTTCTCATGTTGTTTTCAACCCTTTTCGAATATGTTTTCGTCAATTTAGTCACATTTAACTTTATCGTCTGGAACAGCTTTAAATCTGGAGGACCGTAAAATGTTTCGTTTTGTAAAGAGCTAAGTGGTTGACTAATGCATCCTGTGCTGTTAACCCTTTACCAGACAATGACGACTTTTAACGCCCCTGAGGAAGAAGCCTTTTGAAAACATTGTGGAAAAAGGAGAAAATGCTGGCATTTTCTTCTTTTCCCACAACGTTTTCTACCCTATCAAAGCAAAATTGCACCATTTGAGCCACTTTGAAGTTGCCATTTGTAAATGCTTTCAATTTGGATAGGTCTAAAATTTTGCAGTATGGTAATTGTATAAACCAGGTTAATCCTCAACCTCCTAAAAATGTTATATAAAACATTCTGGCAGATGGTGAAAACCTGAATATTGTTATTTCAAAGTTATATATTTTTAAACAAAAATCCAATTATCGTTTAGTATAGATCTAAGATCAGATTATACAGACTGTGTAGCCTGATCTTATTCCAAATTGCCTGTCCGCTCTTCTGTCCAGACAGACATCTTTTGAAATCCTTGATGAAAATTGGTGAAACATCATTTATTTATTCCTTTCGATAGTCCATCGATAAAGAATTTTTTTTCATTTGATGCCGTGTCATCGGATAAGGGGTCTTATTTATATTTCCATTACGGATTGATATTTCTTTAACTATTGGACAAAATTTCATGAAACTTCATATTCGTTTTGTTTGTCATAGGCCACAGACAACCATATTTGTTTTATCTTTTCAAATGCTATATGCTATGGAAATAACTAAAAGGCCAGGTGTACATGCAATTTACCTCTTATTTGTTTCTATCTAAAGATATATTTTTAGGGAGGAGATTTCATCTGAACAAAATAACCTGTTTTAAATTGAAAGTTAAAAAAATGAAGTTTTTCGTAATATTTCTTGTGTTAGAGAAGAAATAGTCAAGAGTGTCGGATAAAGTCAATGGATTTTAAAAGAATTGGATTTAATAGCCAGAATGAACCGATGGACCTGGAACCGACTCAGACCAAATATGACAATATTTCTTCAGTCTGGTAAAAATCAACGAAGATATACATTTACCATAGCCACTTACTAGTTTCAAATTCTCTAGTCTGTCAGTACTTTCAGTACTTTGATTTAACTAACGTTACATGTAGCTAGATGAATTCGATGAGAAATACAATTGTTCAAATGATAAATTACCAGTACATCAGTGGGAAAAAGAGAATTTGCAGGAAGATAAAGTTAGTTAAAAACAATAGTAGTACAAAGAACAGGTCATCTGGCCTTTAAGAAGACAAAAACAGGACATTAAAGTTCCAAAGAACAATAACAACCCTAAGGACAGGGCAACAGTGCACTTCATAAGACAATGGAGCAGGACTTAAAATAACCATTGATGAACAATGGAACTTCTTACAAGTCATTGAGAACCTCTTTGTATAACCACAATTTATTACAAGACTGTTCTCTTTCTAGTAATAGCTAAAACTTCAAAATTCTTCTTCTCTGAAACCCATGGTCAGATTTTGAAATAATTTTACAGCAATGTTCCTTGGGTGACCCTTTTCAAAAGTTGTTCGCAAAATGTTGATGTCAAGAAACATGGCTCTGGTGAATGGGGGCTACTTGCACTGTAGGGAAATAAAGAAATTTTTGAAAACTTTTTTTCTCTGAAACGGCTGGTCAGATTTGAAAATAAATTCACAGAAATGTTTCTTGAATGACCCTTTTCCAAACTTGTTTGCGAAATTTTGATAGGTCAAGAAACATGGCTCTGATGAATGGGGGCTACTTGCACTGTACGAAAATTAAGAAACTCCTAAAAATTCTTCTTTTCTGAAACTGCATGTCAGATTTTGAAAGGACTTTTACAGGTGACCTTTCGAAAATTGCTTGGCAAAATAATGATTTTGTTTCCAGTGTTTCAATACCTCAAAAAAAAAAACGGCTATGGTCCTCTCAAAAATTCAGGTGAGCGATCCAGGGCCATCTTAGCCCTCTTGTCTTAGGAAAAATATTTCCTTATCGGACAGTGTATATCCAAGATTAGACTGCACGTTATGTGCAGTCTGATCTTGATCTACACTGTCCGCAAAAGGTCAGTAAGTCGCGATAAGCAGCTTAACCCTTAACCTGCCAAATAAGTTAAATGAAACGTTTCAAGCCCATAGTAAAAACCGAAATACTTATATTTCAAGTAACGACAGTATCAAATAACTTATCTGAGAGTGTCGATGAAAGCTTAGACTCTTTGTCCCTCACAGTATTGCTCTACACTGTTCGCAAAAGGTACCTGTGTCGCACTAGGCAGCCTAAGGGTTGATTTATCATTTCTACTTCGAGAAATAGGAAATAGGAAATTCACAAACTGCACATATTGAAAAAAAGGTATTTACATAGCAGATCAGCAAGAAGATACCTTGCGGTGTTTGGTGTATAACCTGTCAGAAAGCATTCGCACGTTCACCCTCAGGAGAAAGGTTTGTTTAAAAAAAACTTCTAAACTGAAGGTCTGATTCCATTTAGTGGCTATGATTTTGTTTAGTTTCTAACATATAACGCTTACTTTTAATATGAAAAGGAAGCGCGCGCGCACACACACACATACACGTATTGCATTCGTTCTGAGGACCTTGAAACTTTACGTCATTACGAGCACTCAGTGAAGCCATAGAGCTACAGAACTGGCAGTTTGTAATTACAATAATGTTCACATCCAGAAAAAGATTTTTTACAAATATCAACGTTACACTCGACTAGTACGACCTAAAAACGTTCTGAGGACTCTACCTATTTTCCATACAAAGTGAGGACACGTTATGAGGACGTTGAATTCTTCCATCAAAACGAGGACCTTGCTTGCACACTCGCAATTTAACAACATTGTGGGGACTTACGTGAGAATCACAAGATATGCGAAATACACTGATATTGTTTACTTATTACATACTGTACAGAATATACGCTCTTTTTCATATAAACATAATTGTATACATGGATCCGTGGCGATAAGATAAACCGACTACCTTAGTTACTGTTGCCAAGGTCTCACAAACAAACGTAGTCAATACATATACAGTATAGCAGATAGGCTACTTAAATCGTGCTGTCATGACTGTTTCTCTCAATAAAATTCCTGAAAAAGTACTTTAACCATATATTCCTATCGAAGATAAATTCTCAGTAAGCAATTTAAAGAAGCTTAACTAATTTACATACGGAGATGTATTAAAAGGGCGAATTACGGGGGCAACGAACAATGTAACAGATTTACATGTTTAAACAAAAATTTGAACATATAAAAAACATCAACAAATCTCCGTTTTGCCACAGAACAATAGAATTAACGATACTTAAATTGCTTTCGTTGGGCTAGAAAAGTCATCTCAGCTTCATACCAAATTAAATAACACTGAATTACAAGCCTTTCGAAAAGTTTATAGAATGTCTGATTTAACAGAGAGGTTTAAGTTAAAGAAAAATTTCAATATTATGTTAAGGGGAAAAGGGTAGTCTGATGATTATAAAATGTGTCAAGTGTGTTGTCAATTAAGAAAATTGTTAATATCATTGACGGTAGTATATGATATACTGATGACAACGGGTGGTCAAGTTGATTAGAGCGGTAATTTGCTATGCAATCAAACACACTTCCTATCAAATTAACAGTTTACCAACACACCCTTTGTGCTAATGTGCAGATGTGCTAATCCATCTAAACTCGTCACCAAATGACAAAATTTTTAGAGCAATCGAAGTTGAAATATTTGTAGACTAAAAAATAAATGATTCAAAAATTGAAATTTGTTTTTGAAAGAGCGCAAAACACAGTGAGAAAAGGATAAAATGAATGTTACAAGCATTTTCTCCTTTTTCCGCAATGCTTTTAAAAGCTTTCTACGGGTCGTTAAAACTCGGTGTTATGGGGTAAACGGTTAAAACATCAAGTCAAGAGAAAAATTTCCAAGTTCCACCAGATCAGAAGTTAGACTTTTTTTTAAATTGAAATATACTCCTAGTGAGGAAGAACTACACGTCAAAGTGCTTATTGTACTCAATAGGTTCTTTAAATCCAAGACTAATCATCATGTAATTTGCAATCTGATCTATATCTACACATCAGAGATCGTATATACGATCCCAGTACACATTCAGCATATTCTTCATGCACCATGGGTTTAAGATTAATGTCAAATTGAAATATTGGTAACAAGTTACGCAGCCACTTTTTGGATGTGCATAGAATATTGAACATGGTTAGATATTCAAGTAAACGTATTTTTTTTTTATTAATACTTCATATTGGTCTATTTTTACCTTTGTTTTTCAGTTTTCTCTTTCAGAGAGGAAAAATTATAGAATACTTTGAATTAATCCATTATACAGCGCTGATCAGCTCTTTGCATAAGTTCAAATTTTCAGTAATCATCACAATTTAAACTTGTCTATAGCCTCTGCGTGATCTCACGTCATCGGTACACGTTCGCAAAGCACATTTTTTAAGCTTTTTTTAAAATTCAAACGTTAAAAACACAACATAAATAAAGAGAATTGCAATCTTCCAACGTTAACAGTCATTTATTTGTGAGCCGAAATTGCAGAAACCAAAGTAGGACATCGGGTAGAATAAATGCGATGTCCTGATTGGTTAAATATCGATTTCCACGGATCCATGTATTACTTTTCACTCACACGGTAAACCCATGGTGGTAGCCGTGGAAAATGTAAATTCAAAACCATTTCAAATGTTAACATTTTAATGTTTTATCGCCAAATTCAAAATAATATCAAAAAAGATTATTTAAGGATACAATTTATGAGAATGAACTGAATGAGAAATAGTCATATGGTATATTTAGCCAACTGAAGCAGAACAGTAAAGTTCAGACTGAACAAAATAGGAACTGGCATTGCTGCACTGTTTTAGTGTTTCTTTATCTACAGTTGACTTTTTTTTTCAAATGTCTTATTCTGATTTTCAAATGTCTGTTGGACAATGATTTTGATAGTGTACGTCAAGCTCTTGACTTTTTTTCCCCCTCTGCTACATTTACAAGAAATCCATTTATACCAGTAAATCTCCTTTTACCAAAGAATTCTGTGATTCAACGACCAAAATGATGAGGGTTTTTAAAATACGATTTTTCGAAAAAAATTGTTAAATCCATAAAGAGTTAAAGCGCCGAATTAATTAAATGGATTTAAATTTCAATAAAGAACAGCAGCCGAAATTTTGCCATTTCAAGCCTCGATCGTTCTAGTCTAAAAAGAGCAAAGCAACAAAAACCGTAGAACCAAGATTACGCTGCACATTTCATGTAGTCTGATCCTGATACACTCTACCCTCAAAACAACTAAATCCGTTTCAGCGCTGAAAGGGTTGTGAAGGATCCAATACTCGTAAATTGCGTGCCCTTTTAACTCATTTCTTCCTAAAACAAGTGTTATCCAGTTACTTGAAAAAACAAAAGTGTAGAACATAATTTATCTTCGAACCGATACATGAATGCAGAGAAAAAATGTTACGGAAAAGAGTGACGAACAATTTCTTCTGTTACCACAATCCCGTCAAAATGTCGTCTGATGTAAGGCGCAAAGGCGCAGAAAAATACCCGACTGCAGGAGGTAATGCTTCAATTAATGAATGGTGTTTTTTGTAAGCAATGGCATTAATGTAGAACAAATCATTTCTGATACAACACCACATTAATCAAACATTTATCTCTACATGTATATATACATGCATTAACCCTTGGGCTGCTAAGCGGTACTTACTGACCTTTTTGCATGCGGTGTGGATCAAGATCAGACAGCAACATTCATTTAGTCTGATCATTGATCTATGTACAATGTCTGATAAGGGCATGGTTTCCTTCAAAAAGATATTCGAAATAGCCAATTTTGGGTTTTTACTATCGGTTTAAAAGTTCTATTTACTTTAGCAGGATAAGAGTTAAATTGCAACTATCTGGGGATTTCTGTAAACAGTTTATGGGTTCCCGCCATAAGTACCATGTCGATATCAAAGATTAAATACACAGAACGAATCGCAGTAAGGGCGTAAAATGATTATCACTCCCATCTCCTTAACACCTTTCTGCAATATGGAGTTAAATGATTTGACCGGCCCATTTATAGATGCCATTTCCGGATTTCACCCTTTTCCAGACGATCGCAAGTTAATATGTAGTTGTTAAAAACTAGATCACAATCAGCCCGCAGATTCCTGCAATTCAATCTTGATATTCACAATTCGGTTGTTTTAACCTACCGGTATTTAATTATATGATAGATGTGGAAAAACGATGATCGTAACTGAAAGAAAGTAAAGGCTTTTGCATAAATTCAGCTGAATACCGTGTATCATATCAATATATTGGATGGTTCCTTTTGTCACATGGGGATTTTCTGATTAATATTATCATTTTCCTTCTCCTTATTCATAATTGAGAATTATTGCAGCATTTCTTCCAGAAAACATGTAGACTCTGATCAGATGCCACATGTCGCATGATGACTATCTATGCTTGGCAGTACCCTTTTTTTGGTGACGCTTAACCATTCATTGTCTAACATCATTAGGGATTTAGCTTGGCGGGAAATCATACTGACCGAGGGCGGAGAAACGAAATTTTGCACAACACTAAACATGTCAATAGACGGTACCGTGAAGTTTCCCTCTAATTTTCTGCAGTTACATAACCACCATCCTGATTTAGATAATTGATAAAATGCAGAGTTTTTCCCAAGGATTGTAAAGCTAGAGCAAGATTGTTGCATTTGTCCATTCTTTATATCAATTATCAGTTCTGTTTTATGCATTGCTTCCTGCCTGTTTCCTTTTCTATTTAGAGAGAGAGAGAGAGAGAGAGAGACAGATAGACAGAGGGTTACTTCCAAAAAAAATTGTTAACCATTAGTTTTCAATATATATCAATAAAATGTATCATCAAATTATATAATAAACCTCTGTGAACAATAGAACTATCATCTGTTGAAAATAATGATACCAGGATTGATTGATTGATTGGTGGTTAACGCCGTTTTCAACAGCATTCCAGTTATATCGAAGCAACCAGTACACCTATCAATAAATTCCTTGAGTTTCTTTTACCGGTACACGGCACAATATTCTTTCCAAGCCACTGGCTACTTTCCCACGTAGCCAGCGACGGAAAAATGGTCAGCGGTGAGCAAAGAACGAATCGTATCTTTCAGACGGTTTTGTTAATACGCTTTATCTTTCAGAAAAAGGGGGAGAGAGAGAAGAGAAAGAGAGAGAGAGAGAGAGAGATACAGACAGAAATACAGACAGACAGATAGACCGAGAAACAGACATGTTGTTCGGCGATACTTCGAAATTTAAGTCAATAGTTATTCAACAAAGTATTGAGATCGTGATTGATGATCATACATCTATTTATAGAGAGAAAGCATACATCTGTATGTCCATACAAATCTTTAGAAATGAGCCATGCTTTGTGTATAGGAGGCTTAATGCATCTGCAAAAAGTATCGACCCAGGATTGCGCAGGCTGACCTCAATGGAAATATTTTGCTATTGGTCGATTTTCTGTATGTGGAAAGAACATTCTACCTCACGGTTATGCAGATTGTCTAAAATAGTAGCTATTATGGATCCATAATTATGCGATGACTTGCTTGATAAAATGCACCACGAAGGTGTATTACAGTATGTAATAAGTAAACAATATCAGTGTATTTCGCATATCTTGTGATTCTCACGTAAGTCCCCACAATGTTGTTAAATTGCGAGTGTGCAAGCAAGGTCCTCGTTTTGATGGAAGAATTCAACGTCCTCATAACGTGTCCTCACTTTGTATGGAAAATAGGTAGAGTCCTCAGAACGTTTTTAGGTCGTACTAGTCGAGTGTAACGTTGATATTTGTAAAAAATCTTTTTCTGGATGTGAACATTATTGTAATTACAAACTGCCAGTTCTGTAGCTCTATGGCTTCACTGAGTGCTCATAATGACGTAAAGTTTCAAGGTCCTCAGAACGAATGCAACTTACGTGTGTGTGTGTGTGGGTGTGTGTGGGTGTGTGGGTGTGTGGGTGTGTGTGGTCGAAAATATTGTGGGAAAAGGAGAAAAATGCTGGTTACCAGCATTTTCTCTTTTTCCCACAATGTTTTCAAAACATTTGAGAAAAAATCTTCTAGTCGAACAGTGTAGATCAAAGATCAGACTGCACGCATAGTATGAGCATCTAGAATCTAATGTGCTTTGTTGGCAAATGCAGTCACTCACCGATCTAATTACCTTGGCCAAAGTGATTCAGACACTCGACCTACATAATATAATACTTTACTTTTTTAATATAATACTTTACTTTTGTCGAACACTATACATCTTTGTAGGTCCTATAATATCTGTGTCATTGAATCTCTCTCTCTCTCTCTCTCTCTCTCTCTCTCTCTCTCTCTCTCTCTCTCTCTCAACAGGAACTGGAAGTCTTTTTGCTGCTGGAAAAGCTATTTGCTTTAACTCTTTACCAAACAAAATTAAAGACTAGTCCAAATTGAAAGCATCTGCAGATGACAATGAAAATATGAATCAAGAATTGTAATTCAATTTGGGAGGGGTAGAAAACACTGTGAGGAAAGGAGAAATGCTGGTTACCAGCATTTTCTCCTTTTCCCACAACGTTTTCCAGAGCTTTCTTTCTTAGGGTCGTTTGAACCTTTAACGCACAATGCCAACTTTTAAAAGAACCTGGGAAAGAAGCCTTTTGAAAACATTGTGGGAAAAGGAGGCAATGCTGGTAAGCAGCATTTTCTCCTTCTCCCACGATGTTTTTCCATCCTATCGCAGAAGAATTCCACTATCTGAGCCACATTTAATTTGCCGTCTACAAACGTTTCAATTTAAACACGACTGAAATTCTGCTGTTTTGTAAAGTCAAACAACGTTCTGTCACATGCGGTCTGATCTTGGATATTTCGCAGGCTGATTTTGGATACTCTGATCGAAACACTGTAATTTTACAAGAAATTAGACCAGTTTATACAAACAATTAAATCTTCATTTAACATCGCATTGGATATAACTCTTAACCTTTAACTTGCTGATTACGTTAGAGACTTTCAAGCCGAGAGAAAGAACCTGACTGATGTTTTTTTCAAACTGGGTCTCATATGACCAATCACTACCCCCAAAATTAGGGAGGGGGGCGTGGTGTTACTAATACACGCTGTAAAGTAGCAATGGAGAAAATGGCCTTGATCGTTTGAGGAGAAATCAGGCCTGTTTTAGCTTCAGATTTCTCCATACTGCTGATCATAGCTGAATGAATCGCACAGGTAACGTTTAATCGAGTAAACGCGTTTATTAGGGCTATATTTTGAAATTCAAAGTAACGGTTGTCGCGTGGAAAAGTAGTCCGGTTCTGTACCTAGGATGTCCAAATTAGATGGATAAGTATTTGTAGAATGCCATGTAGCGGGAGATAACCCAGAGTGTAGATCCAAGGTCAGACTGCGCACGTTCTGTGTAACTCGTTACCAAACAACAAAACTTTAGACTAGATCTAGTCAAAATTCAAAGCACTTGCACAAAATAAACGTCACTCACAATTTGAAATTTGTTTCCAGCGGGGTAATCAGCATTTTCTCCTATTCCTACAATGTTTTCAAAGGCTTCTTTCTCAGGGTTGTCAAAAGTAGGGCCTGTGTGGTAATGGGTTTATATGCTTTCAACGTCAAATTTTATAATGTTTTATTATCTATTTGTCTATAGAGTGTCTAGTAATTTTTGTTTCAAGAGGCAATGAGCTAAATTTGTTTTTTCCGGCAATTTAGATGAAAGATCGGACTGCACCAACTTCTTTCATAGCCCTAGCTGTCACCAGAAGTAGGAACTGTGTGGTAATGGGTTAACTAGTCCTTTTGACAAGCAGAAAGCTGGCCAATAGCGAACGGTTTCAATCTAAGTTAGCCTAGTACAGTTCTATACCCAACATTGCTTTGAACGAGGCAATTCGTAGATAGGAAAAGCAGCCTTGCGTTCGATAAGGCGAGCCGTCGAGAATGATGTTATTAGGTAGAGTCCCTTTAACTACTTTATCACGTGACTATAATTATTTTGACGTTGCGCGGGAAAAGACCTGAGTTAACCCATATGCCACAGTGACTAGGGATGCTGGAAATAATGGCAAAATATCGAAGCGTGTGTGGGGGTTAGCGAGTCAGATAATTTGAGAGGATCTCTCCAAAATGTCTGTGTCTGACGGAGCTGGTCTTTGGATATCTGATTTATTCGTGCTATAAATTTCGGACTAACAGATGAGGGCCTATAAAGCGCTCTAGATTTTCTTGTGCTTGTAAATTTGTTTGAATTATGGAAGGTTTTCATGGCACCACGATATTTGACGTCGCACAAGACGCCAGTCAGGTGGCGTCAGCTGTTCAATCGGATAGATTTTATCGAAGGAATGTAAGTGACATAGGATTTAGATTTTTTCCTAGAACTGCATCATTTAAATAACCTTAGGATCAGACCTCCATACAGAATGTAGATCGATATTTTAATAGATCTAGATCTACTGCAAAAATTTTTTAAATAAGTAGATTTACATCACACCTCACAAGTGTATATAGGTCAGAATCAAAAACAATTGAGTAGACTAATGCAGATGTATATACAAGATCAGACTGCATATTTATGAAGTCCCATCTTGACTTGAACTGTCCAATTAAACCTTTCCCAAACGGCAAATTTTGGACCAGACCAAACTGAAAACATTTTGCAGATGACAAATTAACAGTTGCTAAAAAGATGATTTTTCTTTATGGTAGGGTAGAAAACATTGTGGGAAAAGGAGAAAATGCTGGTTACCAGCATTTTCTTCTTTTCTCACAATGTTTTCAAAAGGCTTCTATTCCTCACCCTTAAAAACCAGGGATTGTTTGGGAAAGGGTTAAGGAAGTAATTTAACTCTGAGAAAACATTGTGGGAAAAGGAGAAAATGCTGGTTACCAGCATTTTCTCCTTTTCTCACAATGTTTTCAAAAGGCTTCTATTCCTGACTCTTAAAAATCAGGGATTATTTGGGAAAGGGTTAAGGAAGTAATTTAACTCTGAGAAAATTGTGGACTTATTTAAATTGAAAACAGTTACAGACAATACATTAACCCTTTACCACGCAGAAAATTTTTAGACCTATCCAAATTTGATGCATTTGCAGACAACAATATCAAAGTGGTCCAAATGATGCAATTTTTTTTTTTTTTTTTTTTTTTGATTGGGTAGAAAACATTGTGGGAAAAGGAGAAAATGCTGGTTACCAGCATTTTCTCCTTTTCCCACAATGTTTTCAAAAGATTTCTTTCCCAGGGTCACTAAAAGTTGTCATTGTGTGGACAGCATGTAAAGGGTTAAATTTTCGTGCAAGTAATTGCATTTGTCCTAAAATGATTAGAGAACACAGTGGAAAAAGAAAAAAAATGCTAGTAACTAATTTTTCCTTTCTTTTCCCATAATGTTTTCAAAAGCTTTCTAAATGTTGTTCTGTGTTTATCAGCATGTTCTAATGTTTTTCCATAGTATTTTTGTGAGCCCTTTCCTTGGGTATAACAAGTTAATCCATTACCACAAAATCCTGACTTTTGACGACCCAGGGAAAGAAGCCTTTTGAATACATTGAAGGCCAGGAGAAAATGCTTGTAACCAGCATTTGCTCCTTTTCCCACAATGTTTTCCATCCTTGCAAAAATCAGAATTCAATTTTTGATTCACAATTTTATTTTGTCATCTGCAAATCCTTTCGATTTGGACTAGTCCAACATTTTGATGTTTGGTAAAGTCTTAAAACATGGAACTGCTAAACAAACAATAAACTTGCTATTGACTACTGACTCTTAAGATCAAGACCAGGGCCTTTTTTCACCAACCATTCTTCAGAATATTCTTAATCTTATTCTCCAAGGTTTTCTAAATTTGTAAGTAACACAACTTTTGATTGGCTAAACCAAACGGTTTAGCCAATCAGAAGTTGTGTTACTTACAAATGTAAAAATTTCTGGAGGAAAAGACAAAGAATGTTCTTAAAAATAGCTGGTGAATACGAACCCAGGCTACATAGAACATGACTGTAGGGTAATCTTTGTTCTACACTTAGATATTTGTTTTATATATTTTCTTTCCAAGTAGCCCTGAAGAGACAGAAAATGCACTTTGTTCTTCTCTACCCATTTTATTCATAATTGGCACTCTATCTGTTGGAGCTGCCAGCAATTTTATTAGGTTAGAAGATTATTCCCTTTGCAGATCTCTCAGTCTGTTTGCAAAGCATTAGCACACAACAAAACAAATTGAATGTGGCTCAAATAATGTACATGTAATATTCTATTAACCCATTACCAAACGACAATATTTTAGACTGGTCCAAATTCAAAGCATTTGCAGACGAGAAAACAAAAATAACTGAAAATTTGAAATTTGTTTTGTGAAGGGTAGTAAACATTGTGGGAAAAGGAGAAAATGCTGGTTACAAGCATTTTCTCCTTTACCTGCAATGTTTTCTAAAGGCTTCTTTCTCAGGGGTGTCAAAAATAGGGATTGTATGGTAATGGGTTAAAAAGTAGAAAATATTGAGGGTACAGGAAAAAAGTGCCCCATATCCCACTGTGTTGTCAAAGGCACCTTTCTCAGAGTCATTAGAACACAGAATTTTGTGGTAAAGGATAAAACCCCAAGATAAAGTGCTTCATAAAGTGCTTTGTGAAATAATATCAACTGTTGATGATTTTCATGCATAAAGAAACACTGAAATAATGAGTTTTGATATTGTGTTCCCACAAAAACTGAAGATTTCAGATTAAGTTCGCAAAAGTTTCTCAAGAAATAATATGACCAAATGTAATCCAGATCAGACTGCACATTCTCTGCAATCTGAGCTTGATATTCACCTATAACTCTTTACCAAACAACAATCTAGACCAATCCAAATTGAAAGCATTTGCAGACGACAAAAAAACGTAACTCAGAAATTGATTTTTTTCCTGCAGGGTAGGAAAAACATTGTGGGAAAAGGAGAAAATGCTGGTAACCAGCATTTTCTCCTTTTCCCACAATGTTTTCAGAAGGCTTCTGTCTCAGGGTCGTAAAAACTAGGGATTGTTTGGTAAAGGGTTAAAATAGCTACTAAAGTCTTTCTAAGAATTTTAATTCTTTACCAAACAACTCAATTCTAGACTTGTCCAAATTGAAAGCACTTGCAGACGACAAAATAAATGGGACTCAAAAATTGAAATTTGTTTTGGGAAAGGTAGACGAACATTATAGTAAAAGGAGAAAATGCTGTTACCAGTATTTTCTCATTTTCCCTCAATGTTTTTAAAAGGCTTCTTCCTAAGATTCGTGAAAATCCTGGATCGTTTGGGAAAGGGTTATGGGTTTAATATTGATTCTCCCCAGACCTCTAGATTTACAGACAAGATATTTTTTTCCCTGGCAATAGTTTTTAGTGCTAGATGCTAGTTTCTTTCTGTAACAGAATTATGCTCTCTTAACTCTTTACCACACGGCAAAATTTTAGACCTATCCAATTTGAAAGTATTTGCAGACAATATTCTCAGTGGCAATTTTCCTTCGCTATGATAGAAAACTTTGTGGGAAAAGGAGAAAATGCTGGTTACCAGCATTTTCTCTTTTTCCCACAATGTTTTCAAAAGGTTTCTATTCCTGACCCGTAAAAACCAGGAATTGTTTGGGAAAAGGTTAAGAAAATATTTCAGGCTTGTCCAAATTGAAAGCATTTGTAGAAAACATATCAACCTTTCACCACAATTTTAAGGACCTTGAAGAAAAAGCCTTCGATAAACATTATAGGAAGAGGAGAAAGTGCTACTAGGCGGCATTTTCTACCCTACAAAAAACTTTCTATCTTTCGAACCAGATTTAAATTGTCATCAGCAAATGCTTTCAATTTGGACAGGTCTATGTTTGCCTGATAAAACATTCATGGAAAAGGAGAAACCTTATTTGGTTAGCTGGCAAAGAGTTAATCCTGTACCTTTTAACAAAATTTTAGACTGGTCCAAATCAATCTTAAGCAGTCACAACAGACAAATTAGGTGTTTCTCGAATGATAGTACTTACCGTGAATGTTAGGAAACATTGCGGGAAAAGGAGGAAAGCTGGTTACCAGCATTTTCTCCTTTTTCTACAGTATTTTCAAAAGCTAGTGCATCTCAGGGGTCATTATTTATACATTGTTTGGTTAATGGCTAACTTTTTCACTACCAAATTTATAAATTACACTTTTCCAACTGTCACAAAATGCACTTTTACTGCAAGACGAAGTCATGGTTCTGATATAATTGTGAATAGAGAAGTGCTCAGTGTTGATCAGAGATCAGCCTGCACAAAATGTGCTGTCTGATCTTGATCTACACTATCTACAACAGCTTTGTGTGTGGTCTTATGCCAGAAATGAGAAACTATTGTACTGTATGTGCTAAATTCACCTACAGTATGTACAAGGTCCTTGGCCCATATTCACCACCCATTCTTAAGAAGTTTCTTTGCCTTATTCTCCAGAGTTCTCTACATTTCTAAATTTGTAAGTAACACAACTTCTGATTAGCTAAACCATTCGGTTTAGCCAAACCATTGGGTTTAGCCAATTAGAAATTGTGTTACTTACAAATTTTAAAAACCTTGGAGAATAAGACTAAGAATATTCTCAAGAATGGTTGGTGAATAGGGGTCCTGATTAGCGTAATTACATGACCATGATTTTCTGTTAGAGTCAATTATCAAGAACACAGGTACAAATTGTATTATTACTTGATTACCAACTTCTACAACATTGTTCCATTATTTACTGTCAGAGTGCCAGCATGAGAACTACAGTTGCTCTTGCACTACAGATCAGGATCAGGCAGCCAGGAAACAGCAAAGATCTTCCATCTACACCATTGTCTAGAATTTATATAGTACATAAGATTTTCAAACAAGAATAGATTGATTGATTGATCGATTACAAGTATGGTCTTCTCCCCATTCGCCATTTTCAACATTATTTCATTTAACTTGCCGTGGCCAGTACACCTATTCATGCTTTTCTGGAGTTTCTGTTACCACAATATTCTTTGCAAGCCGCTGGCTGCTTTCCCACAGAACCATTGTCGGAACAATGATCAGTGGTAAGAGGAAAATGAATCCTGTCTCAATGACGATCATCAATCCTTGGAAGGAAATTGGCAAAGACATGCGTCAAACCAGTGACTTCCTGTCCTCAAGTTCTATACACTTACAGACTGAGCTTACCTGGGCTTCGCCTACCTGGGCTTGGCCTGACAAGAACATCCTTACAGGCTTAACTTGTTACCCAATGACAAAATTTTGGACTCAACCAAATTGGTAGCTTTTGCAAGTGACAAAATGATTGTAGCTAAAATGATGTTTTTTACCTTACTTGGGGTAGAAAACGTTGTGGGAAAAGGAGAAAATGCTGGTTACCAGCATTTTCTCCTTTTCCCATAATGTTTTCTAAAGGCCTCTTTCTTAGGAATTGTGTGGTAAAGAGTTAACCCTATACACAGATTTGTAGTTGTTGCACTTTTAATTTCAGACTGTTCGAATTGAAGCATTCTCAAAGGACAATTAATGCTCAGACTAGGAAAGCTGTCCATGAAAGGATGAATAACATTGTTGGAAAAGGATAAAAATGCTGGTTACCTTTGTTTCTTCTTTCCCACATTTATTTCAAAGGCGTCTTTTTTTCAAGGTTTTTAAATAATAGGATTGTTTGGTACAGGGTTGGAGATCATTAGATAATTAATCAAGATATGTTTATCTTGGTAAATGGACTCAAATTCTAAATATGATACAGGATTTTCTTAAGTTAAAAAAATGAATAAAAACTTCAGATAAGATCAGAGTTTGCATGTTGTGGTGTATATGGCATTTAATTTTGATCTACAGTCTGTGTAGACTCTTTACCAAACAGTTCTGATAGTAGGAAAATGAGAAGATGCTGGTAACCAACATTTTCTCCTTTTCCTGCAATGTTTTCTACTCTACCAAAGACAAATTCTATCCTTAGAAATACACCTTTTTATCGCCTGCAAATGCTTTCAATTTGGGCAAGGCTAAAATTTTGTTGTTATAAAAAGTTAATGTAGGATAGGCGTAACTTCTATTACGCACTGACCACGCATGTACGTAATGTAAAAAAATCGTGAATAGGTCATAGGTTGCCTCTTTTTGCATATTTTTCAGTTTGGACTTTTTCTAAAACAGCCAAGATTAGAAATATCTTAATTTTACGGCTCCGATCCCATTCCACCGATTTCAAATTGCTCTCGTCACCTGCCTCAAAAATGGCCAACTTCGGCGTGCGTATAATTTACTTTTTAGCTCTACTGGCTTTCAGCCAGCAGAGCTTATGTCATGGCGTGGTTTCCGTCGTCCGTCCGTCTGTCTGTCTGTCCGCCCGTCCGTCTGTCCGTCCGTCCGTTAGTCTTTTTCTTGTTTACGCGATAAAGTCTTCATTTCTGGTCAGATTTTCGTGAAACTTACAAAGTTTGTTTATCTCATCGATAGCTTTAACCCTATCAATTTTGAAAAAAAAATCTGACGAACAGTATTGGAAAAGTAGCCATTTCAAGTTTAAAATTTCCATTTCTTGTTTATGAGATTAAGTCTGTATTTTTAGTCAGATTTCTGTGAAACTTGCAGAGTTTGTTTATCTTATCAATAGCTTCAACCCTATTGATTTTGAAAAAAATCCAACAAACAATATGGGAAAAGTAGCCATTTCAAGTTGAAAACTTTCATTTCTTGTTTACACGATAAAGTCTTCATTTTTAGGCAGATTTCTGTGAAACTTACACAATTCGTTTATCTCATCGATAGCTTTAAGCCTATTGATTTTGAAAAAAAATCCGACAAACAGTATGGGAAAAGTAGCCATTTCAAGTTGAAAATTTTCATTTCTTGTTTACGCGATAAAGTCTTCATTTTTGGTCAGATTTCTGTGAAACTTACACATTTTGTTTATCTTATCAATAGCTTCAACCCTATTGATTTTGAAAAAATCCAACAAACAGTATGGGAAAAGTAGCCATTTCAAGTTTAAAATTTTCATTTCTTGTTTACGCGATAAAGTCTTCATTTTTGATCAGATTTCTGTGAAACTTACACATGCAGTTTGTTTATCTTATCAATAGCTTCAATCCTATTGATTTTGAAAAAAATCCAACAAACAGTATGGGAAAAGTAGCCATTTCAAATTGAACAAATTCATTGCCTGTTTACATGATAAAGTATTTATTTGTGATCAGATTTTTATGAATTTTTCAGCTTGTTTATCCCATCAATAGCTTTTTAACCCTTTTGAGTTTGAAAAAATTCAACAAACAGTAATGGAAAAGTAGCCATTTTGAGTTGAAAATGTCAACTTTTTTGTGTTTTTGCGTACTGAATTCCTTTGTTTGCTTTATTTAAAAGCAAACTCTCTGCCAGTAGAGCATATTCAGGCCCTTCAGGGCCTTCTAGTTTCCTGGTTACGCCTATGTGCAGTAAAATGTTAATAACATATAGTTATGAGAAATATTCACGTGCATCCTACTGTGCATGTATTTTTGTCTTAATAATAATAATAAGTATAGAAACTTTAAGAAAATTCTGTCAGGTGGCCCTTCAGATTTTGGGATGAAAATTTTACAAAAATACCCCAAAAAAATCATCCTTAAACTCTCAAAGCCTTTTAATTTTCATTCATAAAACTCCATTGGTCAAAAACCATCCAACAGCAAGAGAAATAAGAGATTTACTATGGCCCAGGTCGACTACCACGGGAAACATGGTCTATTTTTTTTTACTTGAGCAACTCACTCAATTACATACCAGAAATACATAGACGAATCTTCAAACATAGTGTTTGAAGGAGACATTATGGTAAATAATTACATGTTTGTTATGTAAATAATTCAATATTAATTGTTTTCATGGACAATGGCGAGTTCTGATTGGCTGAAAAATTTTTTTCATAGCTCCATGAAAAAAAATTTTCAACAGTGCCGGGACTACTTTTGCAAAGTAATGTAAACAAACATGTATGCGCCATTTCATAATGGTCTTCTGTCTGATCTTTATCGAGTCCGAAGTTCAACTTGCTTGCTGAATTTATTTTCTCTTAATATTGATAAAAATATCCTACAGGAAATTCAAAGAGAGAGCTGAAAACTCATTGTCACTTTGCGGGGTTCTAACAATCTTACTTTCAGCTTAGTTCTAGCGTATTGAACTTCTAGTAATAAAGCTACTGAACCTGCAAATGTTCAATACTATAGTGACGTCACGTATACGTCATTGTTACGTCATGAACCAGCAGTTTTACCGCACTATGAATTATGAATGAAATGGACATTATATAAATACGCAATGTTAGATTTTCAATGAAAAAAGCAGTTAGTAATTTTCAAGTGCATATTTTGTTGTCTGTGATATTGAATTATACGGAATGAAGAGAATTTTTTTTTGTTTTCATGGAGGTATGAAAAAAAAAAACCTAATCACACTGTATGAAACCGCGAAGCGGTTTCATACAAAAGTGTGATTAGGTTTTTTTTTTCATACCTCCATGAAAACAAAAAAATTCTCTTCATTCCTTAATGGAATTTAAGCTGGTCATTAATCATGTGCCAGTCACTTGACATTCCCACAATGTTTTTTTTATTTCTGGTGCAAAATCCATAAATACTGTAAGAGGCTATGTAGTCTTTTAAGGGAACACCATAAAAAATCTTTTTTATTTGTAATTTCATGATTCTTAATTAGTGCTGATGTATATTTGTTTTTACATACAAATTTCGATGATATATTATATGTACATTTCACAATTTTTTTGAATTTGGTGAGAGGTGGAAAGTCTAAATACCCACCTTTAAAAAGTACGTAATTTTTTAAGATTTACTCCTAATTCGATCAAATTATCTCCCTTTTTAACTCAATGGTCTATATATAATATGCATATTTTGTACATTTATCATGGTAAAAACCAGGCTTTCATATTATCTTCTGTGCAAATATAAGAGTATATGAGTTTTCATTAAAATGATGTACTTTGTAAATTTTTCCTGTAATTTTCCTGTTTAACTATTAAAGAAAACGTCCCAATTCCATTGTAAACTGAATTTTGGGACTGTATGTACCTTTTTCAAAAGCAAATTTCTCAGAAACGAGCACAGGTACCGACATCTGTTTTACTGTAATTTTTACCCTTTCAAAGCGCATTAAGCAAAATTTTCCCGTTTAATAATTTCATGAATCGAGTATGCTGACGAAATAGAAATTCCCTTCTGAGTGCCCCCATTCAATGAAAACTGATGTCACTGGAAAGTGATGTCACTTAAATGTGCAGTTTGGTGCATAAATGTGCAGTCTGGTGATCCATTGACTCAGCCATTTTGGATGTTGTGTTGCACATGCAGTGATCGATGTTTACGGGGCACTCAATAAGGAAACTGGTTTTACATGGTTTTTGCCAGGGAACATGATATATGTTCCCAGCATGTTAACCAATAAGATCACGAGAAATTTCTTTGCAGTATAATAAGATGAGTTATATGCAATGTTTTAAAACAAGCTGTCTGCTAGAAAAATTTGTCAATTTTATAAGTCTTTTATAGCAATAGCTTTGCCTATCTCCTCATGCTCTTCAACTCTGGTTTTCACTAACTACAACATGCATACCACTATGTTGTAATACATGGATACAGTTTGCTAGGTTTGATTGGTATTAACTGAGGAATTTTATCTCATTGAAAGTAATAATGATCTACATCCAGCCGTTCCCAGTGAAACCTCACTGATTTTTTTATCTTGTATTATCAGCTCTATACTTGATTGCCGTAAAATAACTTGCAAAATCATCCAAAATTTATATGATTCCAGGGGATAGACACATGTATACAACAGGGCTTGGGTGTTAACCCATTACCACACAATCCCTACTTTTGACGCCCCTGAGAAAGAAGCCTTTAGAAAACCTCGTGGGAAAAGGAGAAAATGCTGGTAACCAGCATTTTCTCCTTTTCCCACAATGTTTTCTACCCTTCACAAAACAAATTTCAAATTTTCAATCACTTTTATTTTGTTGTCTGCAAATGCTTTCAATATGTACCACTCTAAAATATTGTTGTTTGGTAATGGGTTAAACCTTTAAGGCTGTGAAGTGTAACTAAAGAGGCCTTGTCAGAAAACATACTAGTTGTTGGAATAGGAGAACATGTTGGTTAACAGCATTTTCTCTTATTCCCACTCTGTTTCCACAGGCCTAATCTTTCAGGATTGTCAAAATTTGGAATTGCATGGAAAATAGTTCATGTATCTTTGAAATGTAATACACTAAGCATGTTTTGCCTATAATTTTTAAAAAGGTATTAAACTCTGCAAATAAAGAAACAAGCTTCCATCCTGAAAATTTGTCATCTTGTAAAAAATTAAACAGTATTCCAGCTATACTATGGTTCCCAATGTACCAGCTATCCCATCTTTGCGAGCCAAAGTTACGATCACTACATGGATCTTACCTTGGCGGATCGAGCCCAATTTCAATATTTCCTCGATACGCCCCTATTGGATGCTGGTGTTTATCCCCCTTTACATCATATTTCTTACAGCGAATGGAATATCGTTTTACAAACTGCTTACGAATACAATAATTTGAAGCAATAACCACAAACTTTTTAACCACAAACGTAATTCAACATTCCATGGTCAGGTGCTGGGATATAGCCTAAAACCTCTGATAATTTTATTGGTCACACTGAAACTTTCATTTTGTATAAATATATTGTATAATATGTTGAAATATTGTTCATCTATGGTTTTTTTTTTGGTAATAAATAATTACAGATCCTGCACATCCGTGCTTACCTCCTATTTTTGTCTGAAAGGTTACAACCTTGTTCTATTTTTATCAAAGATGAAATACTACAAGTGATTTGATACAGTGCAGTTAGAGGTAGCTGCAACCAATGAAAATGCATATTGAGGGAATGTCCAAATCAAGCTCGATTCGCTAAGGGTAGAGTAGCGTAGTGGATCGTCACCCTTGGCTTGCGAAGATGCAGATGAAGTTATCCTTACCCCCCAAAAAAACAAACAAACTATCATCAGGCTTTTGAGCCATACCATGGGAAAAGGGGGTTTAATGCATTTCTGTGGTTGCAGGGCATCACATAGTTATGCATCCTCGGATACCCCGGGGTCTCCCTATTTGCTACGCTACATCGACCCCCTGGGACAATTGACTAATAAAACTTTGAATCAGCCGCAGAAAATCGATACGAAACGTCATAGCGTACACTCCACTCGCCCATCACAAAATGATGATGGAACCAATGAAAAGCCAGCATTCGGCCAGCGGTAAAGCAAGGGAAATTCAATTAATTGTCCCAGGGGTCGATGTAGCGTAGCAAACAGGAGATCCCGGGGTATCCGAGGATGATAGTTATGCATCCATGAACCCATCTTTTCTTGCAACTGACTGAATCATGAGGTAGAGGGGTCAGTGGAAATGCAGAAAATTGACAATTAGCTTAACTTTGAATGTGCATTCTGATTATTTGATCCACATTATCGGATATGGTGTGGTGGTTTTTTTTCTCGAAAACTCAAAATTTTGAGCTTGCAATGTTTGTGATATTAGAGGCAATGGCTTTAAATTATCATAAATTGCCAAACTTCAAAAATTGTAGCTGTCAAACTGAAGGCACATACAGACAAAAGAGTAAAGTATCTTAATGCTAAACGGGAATGTATTCTTCATGAGCAGCATTTCCCAGGCTAATTGGAGACAGCACTTTACGACTACATTAGATTTTGTGCTAGTCTAGACTTTTGCAAAACAGAAAATTACATAAAAACAGAAACCATCATTTCGGATTTGTCTGCACGGACAGTGTAGGCTAATCTGAGACAACACTTCACACAAATATCCAAATGCTTATGTTTGCGTGTTGCAGGCCATAATTTATGATGTAGGGGCGTTCTTGGGTGAAATACTAGGAGTCTGAGCCTAGCACTAAAATAATCACATAATTCATTGAAAAAAAAATCAGGTGAACTATATTTTTAGAGAAACTGGGAGAATACAAATGTGTGTAAATATACATGATTATAGACAGGTATGTATAGTATAAAGGTTGCAGCAGGCATGTATGTACATGTGTGCCTGTTATTTCTAGGTAAATAGGGGATTGTTTCCAGAGCAAGATCTAAATAAATTGGTAGCCTATCTGGAGTATTGATTATGGTTCTAAGACACTAACACTAAACCCATAAAACAGTGAATATACCTTGCAGGCATCTCCAACATAGAAATAGGACTAAAAAACTTGTAATTTCATGGTTGCTTTTGTCTACAGTGTTTCAGAAAAGCAGTCAGAGTAGATCAAAGATCAGGCTTTACATTTTATAAATACAGCCTGATCTTGATATACTAGCCATAACAACAGCTATAGTTGTGTATTAACTGACCATTACCAAACAACAAACCTTTGGATTAGACCAAATTGAAATCATTTGCAGATGACAATTCAATTCTTGCTGAAAAGATGATTTCTGTCTATGATAGGGTAGAAAATATTGTGGGAAAAGGAGAAAATGCTGGTTACCAGCATTTTCTCCTTTTTCCACAATGTTTTCAAAAGGCTACAATTCCAGACCCGTAAAAACCAGGTATTGTTTGGGAAAGGGTTAACTCATTACCAAACGACAACATTTTAGGTTTGTCCAAATTAAAGGCATTTGCAGACGACAAAATTAAAGTGACTGAAAAATTGAAATTTGTTTTGTGAAGGGTAGAAAATTTTGTGGGAAAAGGAGAAAATGCTGGTTACCAGCAAAGGGTTCTTACTCGGGTTCTTCAAAAGTAAGGATTGTGTGGTAATGGGTTAATGGCTAACAGTTTACCGAACAGTCCTGTGGTTTGATGACATTTTTAGGGAAAAGGCTTTTGAGAACACTGTACCAAAAGGACCCACATTTTTCATCTTCCTTTAGTGTTTCCAAGAACCATATTTGGAGTGATTAGAATTTTCTGAGAGTCTGAATAGGTCCTAACCCATTACCACACAATCCCTACTTTTGGCGCCCCTGAGAAAGATGCCTTTAGAAAACATTGTGGGAAAAGGAGAAAATGCTGGTAACCAGCATTTTCTCCTATTCCCACAATGTTTTCTACCCTTCACAAAACAAATTTCAAATTTTCAGTCCCTTTTATTTTGCCATCTGTAAATGCTTTCAATTTGGACAAGTCTAAAATATTGTCGTTTGGTAATGAATTAATTGATGCTTCACCATTAAGTTCTGAGTTTTAAAAATTGAGTAGAAATTGTGGTAGCCAATTGTTTAAAAGTTGTATTTCATGTGTGTTTAACACCTTCAGCTTAAAAAACAGACCTTACCTCATTAACTCTGTATAGCACAATGCCTGTTTTTAATGATCCTTGGAAAAAAGGCTTCTGAAAACATTGTGGAAAAAGGAGAAAATGCTGGTAACCAGCATTTTCTCCATTACCCACAATATTTTCTACCCTATCAAAGAACAGTTGTACTACTTAAGCCACATTAAAATTGTCACTTGCAAAGCTTCGAGTTTGGACAAGGCTATGATTTTCTTGTCTAGTAAAGTGTTCAATGGTTAAAAATGCACCCACTGAAACTCAGACAGATTTAAATTGTCCTAAAGGCTTCACTAATCAAGCAGATAGATCAATCTACTTATTCTGTCTGATCTTGATCTATACCTTCTCCTGCTTTTGCCTATGGCATTGTAAGGGTTAACATCTGTATTCGTCCAGCTATGTATTAGTTTTTGGAAGGCGAGATTTTCATTCTCGCCTTCATATGTCAACGCTTGGCAGCTTGCTGAAAATGCCTCTGAACAGCATTATCAAAACGCCTTTCAAATAGTTCGATACTTCTCGAGTACATTAGAACAAAATAGTGTCGAGACCATTGTAAATTTAATCAGAACAGCTAGAAGAAACTTCAAGTTTCTTGAAGAAATGAAATCGAATTCGTAAAAAGCATCGTTTTTGACAAATGCAAAATACTTTGGATCAGTTCATTGATATCATCACGTTGCTACAGCAACAAATAAACCATAGCTATTAAAAGCCAATCGAAAGCTACTAACATGACGTCATTCGGACCTACTTCCACTTCACAACGCATAAATAACTAACCAGTGGGATCGTACATGTAAATTTATTATCCCAGAACTAACCAATCGGATAGCTTCTTTGAATGACGTACCGCTGATAGACCCCTTTCCTCTGTTGGCAACCTTTTTCTGTCTTTGTGAGAAGTAAAATTAAAATAAATTCCTTTAAATCAAGTGTTTAACCTATTACCACACAATCCCTACTTTTGACGTCCCTGAGAAAGAAGCCTTTTGAAAACACTGTGGGAAAACGAGAAAATGCTGGTAACCAGCATTTTCTTCTTTTCCCACAGTGTTTTCTACCCTTCCCAGAACAAATTTCAATTTTTCAGTCACCTTTATTTTGTTGTCTGCAAATGCTTTCAACTTGAACTAGTCTAAAATTTTGTCATGTGGTAAAGAGTTAAACAAAATTTTCTCTTTCAAAGAAATATTTTTCTTTTATCAAAGTTGTGCTTGACTTTATGATTAATGACTAGGTTATTGTTACGCATCGGCGTGGACGAGTTTTGATTCCGGAGACCCGTGAAAAGAAAAAGGTAAATCAGTTTAAATCATGTGTCATTTCGAAGTAGATCTGGTCAGTATGATGTACCGATGTATAGCCTGCGTTCCAGGCTGATCACTTCTTACCTTATATACGAGTATGATCGGATTTTACTACGTCAAAAATGACAATAACATGATCTGTAACCGTTTTAACATGCAAAGAATTTTAATCTTTTCTTTTGGTCGTCACATTGCTTAACGTTCAGCAATTATTCATAAATATTTAACCCTTTACCTTGAAACGACTCTGAAAATCAAGCTTTTAAAAACATTGAGAGGAGATGGGAAATTACAATCGGAAATCGGATTTTTTTTTTCATTTTACCACAATGTTTCTACCCTATCAAGAACAAATTTTGTCGCTAATTTGGGCCACCCTGAATTTGTCATCTGTATGAATCAGTGCTTTCAAATTCAACTTATTCTGAAATTTCTTTGTCAGGTAAAGAATAAACGCTTATCGCAATGGTTTGTTATCATAATCACTTACCTCCATCTTTATTAGAACTTAAATCTTTACCTTATATATTCCCATTAATTTTCTTAAAATAATTTCCTTCAACTATACACTTTTTTTCCAAAACTGAATAACACAATGATAAAATTGACTTAACAGGGAGAATCCCACTGTCCTAGAGTGCATCGGACGTGTTCATGATTTTCTAAGAACACGGACCAAGGGCCTGTATCTGTGTATATTTTTGTCGAACAAAGGAACAGGGTGTGTCTCAATATTGACAAGTTGGCAATCATTTTGCTTTCATGTTTGCTGACAAGCTGAACGTAAATTCCGGTTACGCGGGATTAATGAAAGACAAGCGTTAATGTCAATGAACTCTTAAATCGTTTATTACGCCTGTCTCTTTTGAAGACTAGGCCACGATTCTATAGTCTGCACAGAATATGCAATCTTATGTCAGATTAGCTATTTGTAATAACCCGACCAAAACAGCCCAGGGTGAGGTTGCAATAATTAAGCATTTTTCCCCCAGATGTAAAATGCCATTTTCATCAATCCAGCACTCTAGTATAAGGGTTAACAGAGTCATAGATTACAAGAATCGTATAAACGAAGAACACCTTCCAACGTTCCTTATAGGACCTAAGAAGTCAAGGATGGTAAACATTGCGAAAAAAGGAGAAAATGTTCGTTGCCAGTATTTTCTCATGTTCCTGCATGCTTTCAAAATACCCTTCCCTTTCTAAAAAGCCCCATTCTTTAAGGTCATTAAAATCTAGCACATGTATTGTAATCTAAATGTTAAATCTCCGTTTTGAACATTGAAAGTCATTTGTTTTGAAAGTCTGTTTCAGTCTTGATAAAGTATATTTCAAATAAAATGGTAAACAAATTTTAAAAAAAGCCTTTTAACCGAACGACACTGAAATCTTGACAACCTCAAGGGTAAAAAAGTTTCAAAATACTTTTGGAAAAGGAAAAAAACGCTAGTCACCAGTATTTTCTCTTTTTACCACTATGTTTTGTACTTTTTCCCAGCCAAACGGCACATTTTCAGCTGCTCTTAACTTATTATCTGCTTTAAATGCCTTAATGTAGATGGTCCTAATTTTTTGTTATTTTCTGAAGGGTTTTGTAAAGGGTTACTTAGATGGAAAACATAGTAGGAAAGTCAAACAAAAGGTTGATTATCATTATTTGCTACTTTTCCTACAATGGTTTGAAAAGCATCTTCTTCAACATTGTTGAAAGTCAGTATTGTGATCTAAAAGGCTGAATCTCAGTTTCTATACTCTAAAATGTACCTTTCTAAAAACTCTTTGCTCTCTCAATAAAATTATCCATGGAATAAAATGGTAAAGACTTTCAAGAAATTAATCATCTCATTACAGAATGACAGTTTTAGACCTATCACAATTGATTGCATTTTCAAGCAAAAACTATTCTTTAATCTTTTACCATACCCCATCAAGTACAGTTTTAACAACCCTGAGAAAGAGGCCATTTAAAAACTTAATTTTGAAAAGGAGAAACTTTCTTGACTCTTTACACGAAGAAAAAAATTCAGACTTTCCAAAATTGAATGCATTTTCAGATAGCAAGTTTTTGATCTGGCACAATTGATGGAACCTGTATGAAATAGGATGGAAGACATTTTAGGAAAAGGAAAAAATGTCAATTAGCACCGTATTCTCCTTTTCAGACCAAAAGTTCTCAAGTCTTCTTCCTAGAACTTTTGAATTCATTATTGGGGTAATAGAGGGTTAGATCTACGTTTCTATACAACATAAAAACATATACGGGTAACAGCAAATTAAAACTCTTTGCCATCACATAAAACTTTTCCTTCGAATGAAATGGAAAGGAGTTTCAGAAAAGTCCATTCGTTTTAATTTTTTTCAACATATTTTCACAAGCCTTCTTCAAGTTTGTTTAAACTCAAGATGGTAAACTGGTCTTCATTGCACAGGAACATTGCACAACTCTATAGACTTTGCTGTATTAGGAGAGGCGATTTAAGTACAGGAAAATGTATTTCAATATGTTATGCCTATATTCTAAACTTGCCTTCCAACAGTACTTTCAGTACTTTGATTGATACATATTCTAAGGATTTCTTTTTCTACTTTCAGTCATGCACTATAGAAAACCTACCAGAAAAATGTCTGCTGAAAATATTTTCGTTCATCCATCAGCGGGACCTTGGTAGACTCGCTAGAGTATGTAAGAAATGGCGTCTGTTGGCCTACGACAGTCGGCTGTGGAAGGTTGTGTCTCTGAGACCAGAATATAATGGACTTCATGTGAACAGCATCGAAAATCTGTTGGCTTTAATAAATGTTCGCTTCGGAGCCACACTGCAGTACATCGAAATTCCATGTGAAATGGTCACACCTCCAGTATTACATGAATTATCCAATAAATGTCCCAGTTTAAAGTATATGACCTTGGACTTTTCGAATGCTATGCAGCTGCATGACTTCAATGACTTGAACTCCTTTCCATGTAACCTGAGGAGTCTGTGTCTTTGTCTATCAGAGGTGATATTTTTAGAAGGATTCATGAGAAGGATTTACAGCTGCCTATCTTCCCTGCAAGTACTCCATTTAATAGGTAAATACAAATACATGTACTCAGATTTTTGTATTTTCAGCTCCACTGGTTGAAGGCCAGTGAACTTATGTCATGGCCTGGTGTCCATTGTGCGTCTGTGCATCCGTCTGTTAACTTTTATTTCAAACGTCTTCTTTCCTGAAACTACCGCTCCAAATTTGATGAAACTTCACAGAAATTATCCTGCCATGGTCCTCTTTAGAAATTCTTGAAAAAATTTTATTCTGTCAAAAACTCTGGTTGCCATGGCAACAAAGCTGAAAGAAAGAATTAAAAATCTTCTTCTCTGAAACCACAAGGCCCAGGGCTACTGAATTTAGCATGTAGCTTTATCTAATGGACCTTTAACAAGTTTCTTCATATTATAAGCCTGGGGTCAAAATTGGTTCGATTCCAGGAATCACAAGTCTAACATGGGCTTCAAAATATAGTCACTTCAATTTAAACATTAATCAAAGGAAGTAACTTGTTTTATAAAGGATAAAGTGTTACTATTTACCTCCCTTGATTATCAAACAATAGTGATACATGAGTGGTGCTAGACATTAAGTTTTTTGATAGAAAATATTCTATTTTTAGGGAGAGTGATTCATTTTGAACCGAATAGTTATGCTCACATGAGATGAATAATAAATTCAGAGTAAGGTTTAATAAACCTGCTTTTATTGCTTGACATTGTTCATTGTTGTTGAAGAACCTCTTTTTTGGGGTCATGAACACTTCAATTTGTCTGGTTAAGGGTTAAAAAGCAAGTGGAGTGATACAGGGCCATCATGGCCCTCGTGTTTAGTTCTTTACTAGACTAACCCTTGCTTTTACAATTTTCAAAGAAAAAGATTTTACTTTCTTAAAACCCTTTACCAAACAATCCTGACTTTTAACAACCTAGAGAAAGAAGCCTTTAGGAAACATTGTGGGAAAAGGAGAAAATGCTGGTAACCAGCATTTTCTCCTTTACCCACAATATTTTCTACCCTTCCCCATGCAAATTTCAAATATTCAGTACACTTGTATTTTGTCGTCAGCAAAGCATTTGAATTGCAATTCCAGTCATAAAAACCACATTTTGTAGGATGCCTACAAAGCTTCAACATTGACAAGTATAAAATTTATCAAGAAGCGCAGGGTTTACAGAATGATGTTCTTTAACCCTTTCCCAAACAATAAAATTTAGACTCTTCCAATTCAAAGAGTTTCCCACAGTGTTTTCAAAAGACTTGTACTGCAGACACGTAAAAACAAGGGCTTGTTTGGGAAAGGATTAAAGATTTTGATTAAAATGCCTTTTACATGTACCAGTAATTTATACACAGGAACCCAATCGTTGTCCAAAGTGCCCATTATGAAAAAGGAACCATTTACCATACATGTATGGGCAGTTTGGAGTATGATTTTGCCTGCTGTGATTTGATAGTATGAAATTCATTAAGTTTTTGATTTTGACATTTTAATTTTTTCTTTGCACTTATAACTGTTCCACTGTTTCAGGAACTTTTGAGCTGACCAGTGAAGGAGAAGAAGATGTCTACGAGGTCATCAATATCGGTAAAATCAAAGCTCACACCCCGAACCTGAAGGTCGTCAACATGTACGGGATTACCTTTATCGATGACAGCCATATTGAACTGCTGACATCAAACTGCATTCATTTAGAATGTGTAGCTCTCAACTTTTGTTTGCGTGTGAAAGGGTCTTCCTTTAAAACATTAATCCAAAGATGTAAAAAGCTCAAGACCTTATTACTTCAGCATACTGGTATGAATTTTTTTAATCTCAATCCATTGTGACCTGTCACAGGAAAAGGGACTATCTGGGAATTCCATACATCGATTAAACGAAAACAGATCGAAGATAGTGCAGTTCAATTTAAGTTGATATTTCAGAAATGATTGTATAGTAGATTAGAATGGCATCTTTTTATACAGAAAATAACATAAAAGCAGAAAGTGTCTACCCTGGTCAGCCTGCGTAATCCACACACTTTGACTAGGGTGACGCTTGTCCCCGCAGTTCCCAGATGGTCCCTTTTTGCATAACAGGTCACAATTATTTGCACCTCTGACTGGAAGGTTCGAATTAAACCTTTACTAAACAGTCTCTGCTCCTTATGACCCTAAGGTAGAAGCCTTTTGAAAACATTATTGGAAAAGGAGAAAATGTTGGTAATGAAAATTTTCTCCTTTTCCTGCAATCTTCTCTACCATGCTGGAAATGAATTTCAGTTTTTGAGTTACGTTTATTTTGTTGTCTGCAAGGGCTTTCAATTTGGAACAGTCTAAAATTTTGTCATTTGCTTAAGGGTTAATAGATAGAAATGGAGTAAAGGTAGCCTGGAGTTCCAGAATGATCATCATAGTATGCCCTTAATTATATTTTGTGACATTTCTCTGCCAATGATATCAGAGAAATAATTATAATTAAACTCTTTACTAAACGAGAGTTTTTTGTACTTCACAAAACTGAAAGCAGACAACAAAATAAATCATCCTCGGATACCCCGGGGTCTCCCAATTTGCTACGCTACATCGACCCCTGGGACAATTGACTAATAAAACTTTGAATCAGCCGCCAAAAATCGATACGAAACGTCATAGCGTACAGTCCACTCGCCCATCACAAAATGATGATGGAACCAATGAAAAGCCAGCATTCGGCCAGCGGTAAAGCGAGGGAAATTCAATTAATTGTCCCAGGGGTCGATGTAGCGTAGCAAATAGGGAGACCCCGGGGTATCCGAGGATGAAAATAAATGTAGCCCAAGTGATGACTTTTACCTTAGATAGGGTAGATTTCTACCCTTTTACCACAGTTAGATTATCATCTGCAACAGCTTTGAATCTGGAAGAGTGTAAAAAAATGTCGTTTGTTAAAGAGTTAAACCTTTACCACACAGTCCCGATTTTTAACGACCCTGAAAAAGAGGCCTTTTGAAAACACTGTTGGAAAAGGAGAAAATGCTGGTAACCAGCATTTTCTCCTTTTCCTACAATGTTTTTTACCCTTCCCAAAGCCAATTTTTATTTTTAAGCCGCATTTATTTTGTCGTCTGCAAATGCTTTCAATTTGGACCAGTCTATAAATTTGTTGTTTGGTAAAGAGTTAAACCCCCTTTTAGCAGAGTATGGTTCATATGTGGGTTTTTTTGGGTCTGTTTTCGAAGAAATCTTTTTTTTACACAGGTTTGGAAGACCAGTACATGACTATGGTACAGTGGGAGATGTCGCAGATAAAGGAACTAGATCTTACCTCCACCGAACTCTCACGGGAATGCTTGGAGAATGTTCTATTGAGGATTCCATTTTTTACGTTTTTGGGTCTAGGGCACTGTGAGTTTTTTACAGACAAGGTATGGATTGCTTTTTGGTTTAACCCTTTACCCCATAAGGCATTTCTATGGTATCTTTAATTGACCCTAAATTACAGCAAGGAAGAAGCCGTTTCTTATGTGTATATGAAACATTTTGAATGCATAGAAAACATTGTGACAAAAGGTGAAATTGCTTATCACGAGCAATTTCACCTTTTGCCACAATGTTTTCCAAAGACTCCTACAAGCAATGCGAAGAAATGAGTATCTGTGGAGTAAAGGGTTAAGGAGCCGTCACACCATGACGTTCTGGTCAACGTTTTCTGACGTCTGAGGAAATGTTGTTAGTCATCCATGGTCGCTGGGATAGCACCAGAAGAGCATTGTGTGAACGCTAGTGAACGTCGGTGATCGCTGGGAATCAGCAGAGAACACTAGTCTGGAAAAAATGTTTTGAACATGCACAAAAGTTCTCACTGACACCAACGTTCTTCAACGTTTAATTTTAAACGCTGAAGATCGTTAAAGAACGTTGTGGGACATTTTACTAATGTTCATCGAGCATTGCACCCATTCGGCTATCGCTAGTCAGTCGTACGGTAGGGTTACTTGGTTGTTACTAATTGTTTGCTTTGCAGTGAACGACTCACTGGCGACCTGTCAACGACGGTGAACGGTCTCCTAGCACACGCAGCATGTGACAAAAGTGAAACAAACATATTTTTGGCGTTCATTTAGCGTCATTCGAGCATTTCCCGAACATCCATGCATATGGAGGTATCAGAGGTATCTTACTTGGTCGCTGTTACATGCTTCTCGTACATTAGATACACCCCAGCCATGCGTTAGGCACACGTTAATAACACGCCACATGTGAAATCCTCATTCTAGAACGCTCAAAAATCTAACAATTGAAACGCTCAGAGAACATTGACCAGAACGTCATTGTGTAATGGCGCCTATATATTGGTGAAAAATATCAGTAGTGACTGTTTGGATTGCCTAATTGATAGCCTAGTTTTACGGGAGACCACTCCTATATGCATGGCTACATTTCAATTTAAATGCAATACCTAACAATTGCATTACAGAGATACCTAATGGCTCAGTGGTTATGCCATTGATCTTTTAAATATCAAAAAACAAGGATATTTGTCTGTCGTGGTTCGAACCGCGCCAGGTGAAGTTTGTATTTCAGTCATGCATTTGTTGCGAACGTCATGTTTGTAAGATTGGGGCTCGTCCAGAAATGGAGATTGAGCCATTAACCCATAACCACACAATCCCTACTTATTACGCCCCTGAGAAAGAAGCCTTCAAAAAACATTGTGGGAAAAGGAGAAAATGCTGGTATCCAGCATTTTCTCCTTTTCCCACAATGTTTTGTACAATGTTTTGTACTCTTCACATAACAAATTTCAAATTTTCAGTCTCTTTTATTTTGTCGTCTGCAAATACTTTTGATTTGGACAAGTCACAAATTTTGTTGTTTGGTAATGAGTTAATCCCATTTCCTATCCAAAGACAGACTTTCTGCCTAATAAAGCTTTGAGTCATCAACAAATGATGACTTTAAGAGGGTATGTGTTACAGGAGACCACTCCTTCATCCATAGCTACATTTCGATTTAAATACGATACCTAACAACTGCGTAAGGGAGATATCTGTCTGGCTCAGTGGTTAATGGTATTGGTCTTTTAACCCATTACCAAACGACAATATTTTAGACTGGTCCAAATTGAAAGCATTTGCAGATGAAAAATAAAAATGACTGAAACTTTGAAATTTGTTTTGTGAAGGGTAGAAAACATTGTGGGAAAAGGAGAAAATGCTGGTTACCAGCATTTTCTCCTTTTCCCACAATGTTTTCTAAAGGCTTCTCTCTCAGAGGCGTCAAAAGTAGGGATTGTGTGGTAATGGGTTAAACCTCAAACAACAAGGATATTTCTCTGTCATGGGTTCGAATCCTGCAAGGGGCAGTTTTTATTTCAGTCATGCATTAGTTGCGAACTTTCATGTTTGTAAGACGAGAAAAATTTATGAAAAAGGGGTAAAATGCATCTGGGTGATGCAGTATACCAAGTGAGCCAATGCATTTTGTCTACAAGTAGCTGAAGAGTGAGGTAGAATCATCCTTTAACAGGTAAAATAAGTGAGCTTATTGAACTGGGGGGGGGGGGGGGGGGGGGCTAGGCGTCTTAAATCTGACAATGTGGGTCAGTGGTCAATATTAACATTTTACAGATACTAAGTGACATGGTGCAAAGAGGAAAGTTCAAACAACTCCGAGCCATTGACATTAGTTCGACACCAGCTCTGTCAGAAAATGCCATATACAACTTTTTGCAAATGCACGGACGGCAGTTACATGGTCTTGCAGTTGCCGGAAAACCAAAGCTCACGGAAAACTTCTGGCTTAATGTTATCCAGTTCTTGCCAAATACTAGGTAAGGAAGAAGAGTATCTTGCAGCAAAGAAGCACTTTCATGGTACATTTGGTTGCAAAGGTCGTATCACTCTTTACGGAACAAAAAAATTATAGTCTAGTCGAAATTGAATGCATTTGCAGACAACAACATAAATGTGGGTCAAAAATTCAAATTTGATTTGGGAAAGATATATAACATTATGAGAAAAAAGCAAAAAATTGTGTTGCCTAGCATTTTCTTCTTTTCTCACAATGTTTCCAATTGCTATCTGAGAGTCATTAAGAATCAGGGTTGTCTTATAGAGCAATAAACCGTATCCACTCGTGGATCTTTACCAGACAGCAGAATTTTGGACTTGAAACAATTTCTAGAAGACAAATCAAATTTGACTCATATAATGGTATTTTTCTTTGACAGGGTAGAAAGCAGTGGATATGAAAGATATATAGGATCTGACATGAGTTGGTTTTTGAGGTAAAAATTTATTAACCCATTACCACACAATCCCTACTTTTAAAGCCCTGAGAAAGGAGCCTGTAGAAAACATTGTGGAAAAAGTAGAAAATGCTGGTAACCAGCATTTTCTCCTTCTCCCACAATGTTTTCTACCCTTCACAAAACAAATTTCAAATTTTAAGTCACTTTTATTTTGTCGTCTGCAAATGCTTTCAGTATGGACTAGTCTAATATATTGTCGTTTGGTAATGAGTAAAAGGAGTCTACAAAAATGTTATTAACCCTTTCCCAAACAACAAAAATTTTAGACTAGTCCAAATTGAAAGCACTTGCAGATGACAAAATAAACGTAGCTCAATAATTGAAATTTGTTTCTAGCAAGGCAGAAAACATTGTGGGAAAAGGGTACAATGCTGGTTACCAGTATTGTCTCCTTTTCCCACAATGTTTTCCAAAGGCTTCTATTTGTAGGTCGTAAAAACCAGGGACTGTTTGGTAAAGGGTTAAGCAGCCTTTGGCGAGCTTAATAACATTTTTTGTGGACGAGTTTCATAAATTTTTACCTCAAAAACCAACACGTGTCAGATTCTTTGTTTCACATTACTGATTAACAAGAATTATAATACAAAATGTGCTAAACCAGAGGCATACATGTATCATGTGAAGTGAAACCAGGGATTGTTAGGTAAAGGCTTAAAGAACAAAAAACATTCTGGGAAAAGGAGGAAAATGCTGGTTATCAGCAGTTGCTCCTTTTCCCATTATGTTTTCAAAGGGCTTCTTCCTCAGGATCCTTAACACATATGATTGTTAGGTAAAGTGTTAAATCTGGGACATGTTTGATAAAGGATCAAGAAGCCTGGGTATTATTTGTGGGTTCCAGAAAAAAGGTAGATCTATATAGGGTTAGGACATTTCCCTACCTGACAAAAAGTTCAATAATGCATGATATTATAAATAGACCCGAGCTGTAATATTGAGAGTTGTATGGGGTGTAAATTCCATTAACTTTATGGTTACTCTGCCAATTTACAGGGAAACCACACTTTGTATCTGTTTTCCCTCATGCAGTCTCCTTCTGCTAACCCAGGCAACTTTTTTTTTAAATCAAAGCACTGAAAGTACTGTAATGGACATTGCTGGAGAATCTTTGCAGTGATTTGTGTCAAAATCTACAAAATAACACAAAGAAACAATAACTATATGCAAAAGTAGCTTTGATTATAGAATGAGCAATTATACTAAATATTTCTTGCAAATAAGCAAAAATGTTGTTTGGCATAGTGATAATGCTTACCCTCCACAACCAGGCATTGTATTAATTTAAGGCTCATACATATTGAAAACATCTGAAAATAACAATATAAAATTATTAAAATAATGGAATGAACTTTAGAAGTAGAAAATGTTATGGAAAAAGGAGAAAATATTGGATACCAACAGTTTCCCACATTTCTTTAAAAGTCCTCTTTCTCAGAGTTGTTAAAAACTTCAACTTGTTTGGTAAAGTATTAAGCATAAATTATACACAAATTAATTTACTAGAATCATTATGTTGCTGGATATTTATGACACCAGAATTATGTCAAACTCAAGTATATTTTTCCTATTTATTTGATTCTGAAGCAAAACATAATTAATTTCTTCATATTATGAATGCCTTACTCCAATATTGAAGAATAAAGTTTTGGAAAAAAGTTAAGATTTCTTAATCATATTGTAACATTTTAGAGCACTGATAAAACCCACCAGACATTTTCCGCCTAGAAGTAAAACCCAAATTTTCATGATTTTAAGAGTGCTTTTGTCAAAGTGCTTCAACAAAGTGGATAGTATAGATCAAAGTTCAAAGGCTGCACTTTTTGTGAAATGCACTTTAGGGGTTAAAGTAATTCTTAATCTTACTTGAAGTGCAAATACATTCTAGCTCTGTAATGTTTATTTTGACATGCCTGCATAACTGTTACTTTTAGCTTCACTACAATTGGCAGCATTTGAGAAAACTGAAACAAGAAAATTTCTTATGTCCCCTTTCTCTATGATTCATTTGAATAATTTCCTTTCTGTATTGTTCCTTTTTTGTCCCTTGCATGTAAGGCAATTTATAACATTTGTCTAGATAGTGTTTAAATGCCATTATCAACATTATTTCAGTTGTACTTCAACTGACAGGACAACTATCCATGCATTCCTTGGGGTTTTATACATCCCAAACAAAGTGGAATTACCATGGCTGTCTATTTGTCCATCCGTTTGTCTGTCCTTAGACACAGATATGTCTGGAGCAATACACCAACAGTTTTTCATGTACTGAACTCAAATTTACACACAGGGTTCCTATATATATAATTTTATGAATTTTCGCATGTTCAATTTCCATGACCCTGCTGCAATTTGTTGCGGAATTACCTCCCCATGAACTTTTTTCAACTCTTACTTTTGTACTAAAGCATTATGCATTCTGTGACAAAGACCTGTTTTTGTGACAATGAGCTTGTTGGGGTATAACCACATTTAGTGATAGCTCTAGTTTCACCAGTATTATGCACAATATCTTTTCCTGGTCACTTGCTGATTTCCCACATCAAAGGTCATTTGAGCAATGTTCAATGGTAAGACAGGAATGAACCTTGTCACAACACATCAGATAGAAGACAGTATTGGAATGAGGGAGACAAACAATCTCTCAATATAAAATCAATACTCTTGCTCTGATCCTGAAAATCAACTCTCTCATCTTAACCCTTTACCACCCAGCAGAATTTTAGACCTATCCAGATCGAAAGCATTTGCAGACGATTATTTCGTAGTGGCTCAAATGATACAATTTTTATTTGATAGAGTGGAAAACTTTGTGGGAAAAGGAGAAAATGCTGGTTACCAACATTTTCTCCTTTTCTCACAAAGTTTTCAAAAGGCCTCCCTCAGGATCATTAAAAGTTGTCAGTTGGTAAAGGGTTGAAACCCCAGCTTTTTTCTTCCATGAGTCATGTAAGTCAGTGGATTGTGCAGAACAAGATCAGACTGCAAAGAGTATGCAGTCTGATCTTTGAATTTAAATCATCTACTACTCTTATTGTATATCACTGTGAAAAATGGTGATTAATTAGATCTATATAGTGGACCTAGATCTATATAATTATTGAGCTTACAAAAATAAGGCATTTGTCTATTTGAAAGCAAAAGAGTTAAACAGGCAGGCAGCAAGCTGTAAAGGAATAGTGATGCCTGGATATTGGAAAAAGAAATGCTTTAACATGTGTGGGGAAGATAGTCATTTTGCCCCTCTCTGCAGAGTGCTTTCTTTCTAAGATTTTGACTGAATGGTTTAAAGGTACTCTACCTAATATTGTGCCAGGTACATTGTGCCTAGGTCCCATTTTACTAAGTAAGTTACAAACTTAAAACATGTGTGGGGAAAGATAGTCATTTTGCCCCTCTCTGCAGAGTGGTTCCTCTCTAAGATTTTTGCTTAACTCTTTACCACACGACAAAATTTTAGACTGGTTCAAATTGAAGGCATTTGCAGACGGCCAAATCGATGGGTGAGTGCAACACTATCCTAAGTGCCTATAGTATAGGCACTCAGGATAGTGTTGCACTCACCCATCGAAATAAAGGTGACTGAAAAATTGAAATTTGTTCTGGGAAGGGTAGAAAACACTGTAGGAAAAGGAGAAAATGCTGGTTACCAGCATTTTCTCCTTTTCCTACAGTGTTTTCAAAAGGCTTCTTTCTCAGGGGTGTCAAAAGTAGGGATTGTGTGGTAATGGGTCAATGATTAAAGGTACTGTATGGGTTGTTCCTGTACTGTATGGGTTGTTCCTAATATTGTGCCAGGTACATTATGCCAGGGCGCCATTTTAGTTACAAATAAAATTTGTGTAAGCTATACAAAACTATAGTATAGTGGCATTAGTCTGCCACAAGATATATTGGTTAACTAACATGATTGCTTTAGAAAACTTTTGTGATAAATCAAAGTTCACTGGAAATTTTATAGATCTATTTTCATTTTATCTACATAAAATTTTCTTGATACTTCCTGCATAAAATAGTTGTTTTTATTTTTCCAGTAGATGTGCCAAGCTCCCATAGCTCAGTCAGTAGTGGACTTGAGAACAGGGCGTCTGGCTTGGATCCCTACCAATGCCAATTTCTTTATGAGGAATGATCATAGTCACTGCGACAAGATTCGTTTCCCTCCCACCACTGACCATTGTTTCGATGATGACTATGTGGGAAAGCAGCCAGTAGCTTGGAAAGAAGATTGTGTGTAAAAGAGACTCCGGGAAAGCATGGATTGGTGCACTACCTGTTGCAATATAACTGAAATAATGATGAAAACAGCTTTAAAGATCATACATTCAATCAGTCAATCAATAAAACAATTGATGTCCTTTTTAGCCTTTCATCAAACAGTCCCATGTATATCACTTTACCAATCGACAAAATTTCAGACTGGTCCAAATTGGAGGCACTTTCAGACGAAAAAATAAACATATGAGGGACACTTTTTAAGTTCGTAGAGTAAGCCTATAACTTTTTAACACGATTATGAAGTTGCACGATTTTTTACACAGAACTGGCATAATCATTCCTCTCTCAAACGGTGTCATGGTATGCGGCGCACAAGGTACATGTGCGTGCTGCGCTGGGTATTTTCAACACATATTTTTATACACTATAGTAAAATGTAGTGTTCAATATGGATGGAAAAATCTCTGAACAGAGGGTACATTGTAAAAATTCCAACATAGCTCGGGTTTCCGCCAACAGAAATTCATGCTGATTTGCAAAAAGTTTATGGGAATGGTGCTTTAAAATATGCTACAGTTTGCAAGTGGGTACGTCATTTAAATGATGGTCGGGAGTCAGTTGAAAATGATCCTCAGGTGGGTAGGCCGGTTTCCGTTTTGACGGAAAAGAACGTTGCTACTGTGAAAACCTTAATTGAGGAAGACGCATGTTATACTGTGCAAGAGGTAGAAGAAAGTAATTAAGCAGGAGAGGAGAGAGCTGTATTGCACTTTTGTTGATTTCAGAAGGCATTTGACTTGGTTTACAGAAATAGCATTTGGCAAAAACTACTTATTTACGGTGCATCCACCAAAGTTGTGAAGATTTTGAGGGCTATTTCTGTCTCTCCCTCCCTCTCTCTCTCTTTGGTCCTGGTAGGTTTGTAGGACTCATGACCAGGAGGCCCTGGGTTTGAGCCTCGAGGGGGGGGGGGAGCATCAATCTCGTAACCGTTAGGTCTCATGTTCCATACCTGGGAGCAGATGTCAACTTTGGGATTTTCCATTGGCCCACACATTTGGCATGACTACTGGTGTAGTTCCCAGTGAGCAGAAGCGAGGGAGATTAGTATAAGTTGATGATGTGAGATTAATATGTTTAAATTTTACTAAGCACTTGGTATTCCTTACGAGGAAATGTCCTTAGGCAAAACACCTCTCTCTATTGTTTATCTGTCTGTTTGTCCCTCTGTTTTAAATTACCATACTACATTCATAAAAGAAAACAACATTATATCTTTGCAGAATATGTGTATTGGGTACTGCAAATGGCTGGTTTTTAAAGCTGACAACCAAAGTTCACATAGATCAGGTGATCGAGGGGTTTGCCCAGAACTGCCCTTACTTGATTAGACTTGAGATCCAGTGGGATCCGGACACTATAAGATTTAGTGATAAAAGCAACAAGTTTGTTGACCATATCAGGTAATTTTACCATTTATCACATAAAACCTCCTCTTGCAGTATTTTAAACCTTTCCCAAACGGCAAATTTTGGACCAGACTAAATTGAATGCATTTTGCAGATGACAAATTAACAGTTTCCTACAGTGTTTTCAAAAGGCTTCCCACAAGGTTTTTAAAAGGCTTCTATTCATGACCCGTAAAAACCAGGGATTGTTTGGGAAAGGGTTAAACCCATGACTTATTTTTGATAATACACTACTGTATTATCATATTTTGTGTCCAGGCTCTGATCAGTTTTCAGTCACGAGCGCGTGAAGCCAGAGAAACCAACCAACACGGGAATTTGTACTGTTACACCTTTTCGGGGAAAATGACGTCACTGTTGCTAAGACGTATACGCGTGGAAAGTTTTTGACTTTCGTGTATTATAAAAACCAAGAAATACAGCGAAAGTCTCTTAAAATCAATCTTGTTGCAGAAATAGCTGAAGTTAACCTACCTATAAACTATTTCACTCTTTTTTGGTGCAAATGTCAAAGACCTATCTGCTTGTGCATATACACATTTGAATCCAAACTACAACTGTAAACATTGACCCATGAATGGTATAGAGATTAAAAGTGATGATGCGGGATATTTTACTATCTTTCATTCATTTTATGTGATAAATAGAATCTCACATTCCTGTTTATGTGTTATAATTTTTATCAAACTCGTTGACTAAAATGTATTTGACGCTCGCCAAGGCTTGCGTCATACAATTTTACTCAACTCGTTTGATAAAAACGATAATACATGAACACTCATGTAAGATCCTCTATTTACCACACAATCCTGACCTTTGAATACCCAGGGGAAGAAAGCATTTGAAAACATTAAAAGAAAAGGAGAAAATGCTGGTAACCAGCATTTTCTCCTTTTTCCACAATGTTTTCTACTCTTTTTAAAACAAGTTTCTATTTATTAGTCACAGATATTGTGTTTTCAACAAAAGCTTTCTGTTTGGATTGGTCTCCAAAAAGCATTATGGAAAAAGGAGAAAATGCTGGTTACCAGCATTTTCTACTTTTCCCACAATGCTTTCTAAAGGGTTCTTTCTCTGGGTCATCAAAAGTAGCGGTTGTGTAGTAATGGGTTAAATGATTGGCATATTTAAATTCAACCTTTTTATGCTCTTTCAGTTGACAACCTTTGAAAAACACTGTGGAACAACTACCTGCATATTACATGTGTAGATGATGATTTCTGACTTTGATTGGGTAGAAAGTATTGTGGGAAAAGGAGAAATTGCTGATTAGGAGCATTTTCTCCTTTTCCTTCAATGTTTTCTATAGGCTTCTTTCTCAGGGTCATTACCGGTAAAAGTCGGGATTGTGTGGTAAAGAATTAAACGATGTGAGAGGTATCCCAGGTCCTCTGAACAGTGCATCCTCGGATACCACGGGGTCTCCCTATTTGCTACGCTACATCGACTCCTGGAACAATTAATTGAATTTCCCTCGCTTTACCGCTGACTGAATGCTGGCTTTTCATTGGTTCCATCATTATTTTGTGATGGGCAAGTGGACTGTACGCTATGATGTTTCATATCAATTTTCGGCGGCTGATTCAAAGTTTTATTAGTCAATTGTCCCAGGGTCGATGTAGCGTAGCAAATAGGGAGACCCCGGGGTATCTGAGGATGTAAACAGTGCAACTGCATGTAGATTGGTATTTCAATATGTTATCTGCAGTCTATAACCTTAAATTAAAAATACAATGTAAACTGATATTCCTTTTCATATTTAACTCATTGCCACACGACAAAATTTTAGACTGGTTCAAATTGAAAGTATATGCAGACAACAAATTAAAGGTGACTGAAAAATTGAAATTTGTTCTGGGGAGGGTAGAAAACACTGTGGGAAAAGGAGAAAATGCTGGTTACCAGCATTTTCTCCTTTTCCTACAGTGTTTTCAAAAGGCTTCTTTCTCAGGGGGGTCAAAAGTAGGAATTGTGTGGTAATGGGTTAATCCTATGATTAACCCTTTATCACACAATGTAGACTTTTAACAGTGCTGATATTGAAAGGTTTTGAAAACAGTGTGGGAAAAGGAGAAAATGCTGGTAACTTATTTCATTTGGTATGTCTCATGCTGTGGATTTGAATAGGTATTAATGTCTTTCAAATACAAACATTAATATCTTTATTTCTCTATTCTCGTATAAGTAATAATCACAGGCGTAACTTCTATTACGCACACCACGCTCTTACGAACAAAGTCCGTAACAAAGAAACAAATGAATAAATGCATGGCAGAAATAAGGGTCCGAGCGGGATTCGAACCCCGGAACTCCCGGACGCAAGGCCAATACCCTAACCACTGAGCCAAAGAGATATCTCCCTGACGCAGTAGCCAGGTATTGTATTTTTAAATCGGGAGAATGCCATGCAGGAAGGAGTGGTCTCCCGTAATAACGTACATGCGTAATGTTAAAAAAATTTGAGAATAGGTCGTGGGTTGCCTCTTTTCACGTATTTTTCAGTTTGGCCCTTTTCACTGTATGTTAAATATTAGCCATATTCAGGAACAGGCTGAGGCACAAACAAACCTGTCTTTGAAAACCCAGATTTCTACCTCAGAAGAGGCTCCAAATCGTTCTACAGCCATCTTGAATATCAAAATTTTTCTTGGGGAAGGCCCCCCAAACTCCTTCAATGAGAAGGAGAGACCCCCTCTTGTGCTCTGTTCCCCCCTACCCCACTCATGCCTACGGAGCTCGAGAACGCCTTCAGTGTTTATGCACACTTGTGGCATGCGTATAATTTACTTTTTCTTGGTTACGCCTCTGATAATGTACATGTATTTATTTCTTCATACATTATTAGTTGTACGGTCAGGTGGCAGGGGACTTGGAAACTTGTTCACAGCTGTGGTTAATCATGTCGCCCCGAGCCGAAGGCGAGGTGGCGACATGATTCACCACAGCCGTGAACAAGTTTCCAAGTCCCCTGCCACCTGACCGTACAACGAATTTATTATACTGCAAAGTTTTACCCTTTCAAAGCGCGTTAAGCGAAATTTTACTGTTTTATAATTTCACGAATAGAGTATGCTGACGAAATAGAAATTCCCCTCTGTGTGCCCCAATTCAAGGAAAACTGACGTCACTGGAAACTGGTCAACGTCACTAAAACATGCAGTTTGATGAGTAAATGTGCAGTCTGGTGATCGATCGGCGCCGCCGTTTTGGATGATGTATTGCAAGTGTAGTGATGTTTACGGGGCACTCAAAAGGGAAACTGATTTTTGCCAGGGAACATGATATTATGTTCACGGCATGTTAACCAATCAGATCACCAGAAATTTCTTTGCAGTATAATAAATCCCACGGTATTCATCTAATCTTTATCTTTAGTGTTCTGTTCATTTCTTACAGGTTGAAATGTCCATACCTTAAATCACTCACCCTGAGCGATGGCGAGTACTATGAAATGGTTCGTTCAAACTTTGAGCGTGCTGACAGAATGAAGGTGGTTAGAACAACTACAAACTATGCTACAAGTCTGGTCAGTCTGCTGACCTGTTTTAATGACCTTTTATTCAATTGAAAAGACACAGTTTTAATTAACCCTTTACCACACAATGACGACTTTTAACAACCCTGAGAAAGAGGCCTTTTGAAAACTTTGAGGGAAAAGGAGAAAATGCTGGTAACCAGCATTTTCTCCTTTTCCCACAACGTTTTCTCCTCTATCAAATATAAATTATGTCAATTGAGCCACTATGAAATTATTGCCTTCAATTGCTTTCCATTTGGATAGGTCTAAAATTCTTCTGTACGGTAAAGGGTTAAGGGGAAACACTTGGTAAATTCAGACTGTTTTTGCAATACCTTCATCACAGCGGGGAATCACGTGACACAACAACAAAAACAGTGACCCGACATCTGAAGAAATTCCCCCACTTCATGTAAGAAAATCTTCAATAATTCCGTTAATACGTGACCGATTGGAATTAGGTTTGAAGCAGAGAAGGCGGAAGGACTCTGGGGATTTGCTTGATGTGTTAGATTTTTTAAACAACACCTGATAAAAAAGTTATTGATGAGCAAACAAATTATCCAGGGTAAGAAAATTTGTTTGCTCGTCAATAACTTTTTTATCGGGTGTTGTTTAAAAAATCTAACACATCGAGCAAATCCCAGGAGTCCTCCCGCCTTCTCTGCTTCAAACCAAATTCCAATCGGTCATGTATTAACGGAATTATTGAAGATTTTCTTACCTCAAGTTGGGGAATTTTTTCAAATGTCGGGTCTTTTTGTTGTTGTTGTGTCACGTGATTCCCCGCCGTGTTCATGGAGTCTTTATTATGCAGTATACAGTGTTAGTGAAAATTAGGACCCAAGTCCAGTGTTACTCTTTTTAGGTAATCATTTTAACTCTTTACAAAACAATCCCTGGTTTTTACGACCCAGAGATAGAAGCGTTTTGAAAACATTGTGGAAAACATTGTGGAAAAAGGAGAAAATGCTGGTAACCAGCAACTGCTCCTTTTCCCACAATGGTTTCTTCCCTGCTGGAAACAAATTCAACTTTTTGAGTTACGTTTATTTTCTAATCTGCAAGTGCTTTCAATTTGGACCAGTCTAAGATTTTGTCGTTTGGTAAAGGGTTAAAAAAAAGAATGATACCTGGTTAAATATACACTAAGCCAAGATGTTGAGTATTGATAAAAATAGTTGCCGCTAAATCTACTTGTTTGTAATTCTAAGGATGTTCCTTAAAAACTTGGAATGAATATTTACCAATCCTTTTCTATACAATGAGTTTTGTTACATTTACTGCAAAAGGGTTTATTCCAATCAGGGTCTGTATTCACGAACATTCTTAGTCTTATTCTTCAAAATTTTGTCAATGTGAAAGTAATGTAACTTCTGATTGGCTAAACCAAATGGTTAAGCCTATCAGAAGTTCTGTTTCTTTCACATTGAGATCACTTTAAGATTCTCAAATAAGTTACCACTTTCGTATTGTAATTACTGCATAGAATTCCTTAACCCTTTACCAAACAATCCCTGGTTTTTACGACCCTGAGATAAGAGCCTTTTGAAAACATTGTGGGAAAAGGAGAAAATGCTGGTAACCAGCATTTTCTTCTTTTCCCACAACATTTTCTTCCCTGCAGAAAACAAATTTCAATTTTTGAGTTGCGTTTATAGTTGTCGTCAGCAAGTGCTTTCAAATTGGACCAGTCTAAAATGTTGTCGTTTGGGAAAGGGTTAAAGAGAAACCCTGGTTAAAGGTGGGTATATAGATTTTTTTGTATCACACCAAATTAAAAAATATATGTATCACTGAAATTTATATGCAAAAACAAACAAATCATCAATAATTAAGAGTCATAAAATTACAAAAAAGATTTATTGGATGGTACATTGTATTCCCTTAAAAGGCTATTTTGCCTCTTAAGCTAGTTTTAGATTCCGCGCCAAAAATTTTTTAAAAAAGCACTGCGGGAATGTGACCCGCACGTGATTAGTGACGCTTAAATTCCATAACATAACAAACATGTACTTATTTTCCACAATGTCTTCTTTGGATGCTATGTTTGAAGCCTCGTCTGTGTATTTCCAGTATGTAGATGAGCAAGTTGCTCATGTAAAAATAGACCATATTCCTATCAGTGTCAACCTGGGCTGTAGTACATCTCTAATTTCTACGTTATTGTCGGATCGTTTTCGACTACTGGGTTTTATGAATGAAAATTGTAAGGCTTTTGGAGTATAAGGATTATTTTTTTTTGTATTTTTGTAAAATTTTCATCCCAAAATCTGAAGGGCCACCTTTAACAGATATATAAAAGTTTCAGAAATTACTGCTGCTTTACTGTCAATTTTGATTTGACAGAACTGTTTGGATTTATTTGTTCATCAGAATTTTCCCAGTTCTCCCCTACAGTCATACTAGTGATAACCTTCATACATCATCATTAAAAAAAAATGAGATATTTTTTGTTCTTTTTATTGGATATGCTCATTATTTAGATTTGGAAAAACGTAGTAAATATAGTACAACTTATCTGGCTTAAATGTTGATTATTAGTGATGATATTCGAAACAGAAGAGACACTCAAGAACCAAACATATCTTCAGGAACAAATTGAAATAAAGCTATCAGGCCTTAAAGTTGGAACTTAAAAAAAGAATTAAATCATTCACTGAAACTGTGGTTTGATCTAAAGTAAATAAAAGTGTGTTTTCTTTGTGTGATTTATTTTAACCAAAGGTTAGATATTAATGTGCATATTCAGTAAAACAGAGATACAGAATGGGACTGTTAAGTATACACCCATTCTGAACTGTCCAATTAGATCTTTTCTGGTCCAAAAGCTATGTGTACCATACTTTTATTTTATATCCAGGGGACTATTTTCACATGATCTGTAGGTGTACAGTTTAGAAAATTCTCTTTGAAACTACCTGCTATTTGTTGATATTGTAATTATTTACCATTTTCCATTGAAATTCCCTGTTAAGGATTGTTTTAAATAAATATTCAAATATTTCTTTTTCAGTTGTTGTTATTGTCACCCAGGAAAGTTTTTTTTGCAATCCCTGATCATTTTTTTCCCTACATGAGCATGATTTATGAGATAACAGCTTTCATTTTATTGCAGTAATAAAATTTTGAGATGCTATTTTTCAGCTTTACATACATTGTACAGGCACTTAGAATAGTGTTGCACTCACCTATCGATGTATTACAGGTAATTTAACTGGATTGGACTTCAGCCCGAATGACAGTTTGAGATCGAGCTTTAGTTTGACTTAACTCCTTACCACACAATCCCAGGTTTTCATGACTCTGAGAAAGAAGCCTTTTGAGAATATTGTTTGAAAAGGAGAAAATGCTGGCAACCAACATTTTCTCCCTTTCCCACAATATTTTCTACCCACGTCTAACATGTTCAAAATTTAGAGTCACATTAATTCAGTAAAAGTTGTCTGCAAATATTTTTAATGTGAACTTAAGTCTGGAATTTTGTCAAACTGTCATAATATGGGGTACTTACATGCAGTGGAGTTCAACACTTTCCCAAACGACAAGCTTTTGGACTAGACCAAATTGAAAGCGTTTGCAGATGACAATTTAACTTTCTGAGAAGATGATTTCCGTCTATGATAGGGTAGAAAACATTGTGTGAAAAGGAGAAAATGCTGGTTACCAACATTTTCTCCTTTTCCCACAATGTTTTCAAAAGGCTACTATTCCAGACATGTAAAAGAATAGGGATTGTTTGGGAAAGGGTTAATGCAGCCATCATGAACTGATGAAAGACCAGCCATAATTCTACTTATGTCAGAAAGAAATTGTGGATTCAACATTTGAAAAATAGGGTACTGATCAGAGTTAAGTACAGACATACAATGTTTTTCATAACAGAACAGAACAGAACAGAACATTTTATTGACTTAACCTGTACAGGTTATCATCACATGTTACATTTATAATCATCAAACTACATTATGTGAATCATGCCATAGACAAAAAAAAAAATCTAATATGATAAGCATACTATCGTATAGAAGAGAAAAAAAAGTATGGAAACAGAATAGAAATTAGTTATAAAGGTTTAAATTGCACTACTAGTAAAACTGGTACCATCTAATACAGAATTTGAGATGAAAACAAATTAGGTACCAGTTAGTTCATTACGTAATGAGAAAGCCTCATATATATAATGACCTAGCTTCTTTATTATAACTGGGTTTTTGGAATTTAACAACTCGACAAATTTGTACATGCTGGGTCTAACATGGTAATATTTTTTAATGTATTTCTTTCTTAGATGCAGGTAGATCGGACATATCAAAACGAAATGAAATTCGTCCTCTATGTCCGCCCTAGTGCATAAATTACAAACTCGTTCATGTCGATCAAGTCTTTTGCTACCATGGCGACCAGTTTCGATGCTTAGACGATGAGATGAAAGACGTAGCTTAGATAAAACAATTCTATATTTTTTTGGAAGGAGATCTAAATATGATTCAAAACTGACCGTAGATTTAAAAAACTTATAAGAGCACATCGAGCTTTGCAATACTATTTTGTTACACCATGTCTGTTTGAAAACATCAATAGCTCGGCTTTTAAATAAAACATAAAAGGTTTTCAAATTGACAGTATACGGATCATAAAAAACGTGAGAAAAACCGTAATTGTCAAGTAACGTCTTTACATTTGACAACCAATTCCTTTTATTGGTTGAAGTACATTCATTAAACATAAGGTTATAGACAGCCTTAATAATTGAATTATTACTTAGTAATAATTTGCACCAATACTTTATGATTCTTCCGTATCTATTTATACTTAAAGGATAGCGTCCCAACTCCCCATATACGCCTAGAGTACTGGTTGATCCCTTAACATTTAGAATGCGCTTGCAAAAATTTAAATGTACTTTTTCGATGTCGTTGAACGTACCATAGCCCCAAACCTCGCTCGAATAGTGTAGAATCGAACCAACAAAAGCATTGAATAATTGAAGTTGAACTGAAACTTGTATATCGTATTTATTAATGTTACTTAAAAGCGTATTCAATGCTTTATACGACTTTCCAATTATAGTCTCCTGATTTTCCCTAAAAGAACCAGTGTAATTAAAAACTGTACCAAGATAATTAAACTTGTCAACGACAGCAAGAATATCTTGGCCAAAATGACATTGTTCATCAGCGCGTAAACCCCCCCCCCCCCCTTTTGCGAAAAACCATAACTTTTGTCTTTTCAGTATTTACAGAAAGCCCCATCGATCGCAATAAACATTCAGTAGATCCAGCCTGCGTTGAAGATCACTTGGAGAATTGCCAAAAATAACCATGTCGTCCGCAAAAAGAAGTATTACTAACAAAATATCATCTAAACTGAAGCCACATTCAGTGTCATCTCTCAAAAAGGTTTCTATATCATCAAGAAATAAAGAAAATAAAACAGGGGAGATAACCTCTCCTTGTTTCAATCCAACGATACAGTCAAAGAAATCTGAGTAGGAGTTATTCCCCTTTATACAAGATTTTACTATGCTGTACATATTTTTTTATGATGCGTAACATTTTTCCATCTATACCTAATCTAAACAGCTTGTACCAAAGATTACAATGATTAATGCTATCAAACGCCTTTTTCAAATCGATAAAGGCACAGTATAACCGTCCTTTATTGTTCAGAACTTTACTAACTACTGCATTTAAAATGAAAATTGCATCTATTGTTGATCTGCCAGCCCGAAATCCAAATTGTGCATCACTTAGTACATTATTATTTTTAATCCATTCATTTAACCTTTTATTGATGACTCCAGTAAATATTTTAGAAAAGCAGCTAACAAGTGTAATTCCTCTATAGTTTTTGACGTCATTTGGATCATTCTTTTTAAAGATGGGAACCAAAACACCTTTGGTCCGGAAAATGGCCACTATCTAAAATAGCATTAAATATATCAACTAAATGTGAGCCTAAGATATCAAAGGATTCGATAAAGTATTCATTCAAAAGGTTATCTCCTGCGACAGATTTATTTCTCATCAGATTTCGAATGACCGCGCTTATTTCGGCTACAGTTATAGGTTTATCAAGTTCCTTGAACGTACTTCGAGTGTTATCAAAATTAAAGTTTTCACTAAAATCGAATGCTTCGGTGTCATTTACAGACAATAAATCGTTTTGTTGGGACGAGAAATAGTTAAAAAATGTTTCCAGGCTAACATTACTTGATGTATTTTGTTTATTTTTACTGAAGAGTCGCCAAAAACTGTAGGCTTGGAATGTCTAAGGTTAACTATTTCGCGACATTTTTTAAATTCAAAAGATCGCTTCTTATTTCGGACAACTCTCTTATATGCTGCCCTTTTGCAACACATGTCTAGCCTATTTTCTACAGTTTTTCTACAGTTAAATTAGTTTAGCGCTCTTAAGTATGGTTGTCTAGCATTGTAACAATCACTGTTGAACCATTCAGCTGATTTACATAACTTATTTCGAGACATTGAACAGTGCGACTGAGTGCCATGACTAGACTTTTTCGCAAACATCGGGTCCGCTACATCGCGAATTGCTGCAGTGAAATTGTTAATACATATATCAATAGAGTCAGGACGGACCACATTAAGTTCATCGACTATATGATTAAAATCTGTCAATTTAGTAATTAAACCGCTGCGAAACGCCTCGAGATTCGTAGGGTTCCATTTTATATTCGTCTTCTCAAAAGACAAATCATTTGCATCACTAGCATTGACTGTGCATGGTATACTAAACGATAGCATGGCGTGATCAGAGCACAATCATCATCAATGAAATTTGTATTTCGGTCAAATGAAATGTAGTCCGCACGTGCTCCAGTATGCGCGTTCCAGTCACCACATAGTAAGACTTTACCCTGTGTTTCATATTCATAAATATCGGATTGTAAAAGGTAAAAGAAATCAGTATCGAAATAATTGTACATAAGAGAGTTCTCTTGCCAAACATATAAACCAGCAATGTAAATATCAAGTTCAAAATGAAAAAAATCGCTGTCAAGTTTGATCCATATAGAGAATACGTACCTAGTGTTGTAGAATATCAAAAATATCTAACGAGGTTGGGAGAATTGATAATTGTCGAGCCTTGGCGAGACAATTATCAATTCTCACAACCGAGTTAGATATTTTTGATATTCTACAACACTAGGTACGTATTCTATTTATCTTTCAACGTCTGATTGGTCGGTTTTTGTTATTCCTGTTTATTATTCAACAAGAAAAAACACGAATTTATCGCTATATGCAAATTAGCTAATGATACAGCACGCGCTTTTAATCTAATACACAAACAATTTACTCATAGACGTACAAGCCTGCACAAAGAAAGAAGTTCAAGATGTTTCTTCGTTTTTGTACACAGTCAAACGTTTTCAAAAAAACAAACCGACAGAAATTGAATTTTTGTCAATATTGTAACAGAAATCAAGTGTGCATTTGACCAGAAATACGTTGGATAAGCCGTCGCTTAAAAAAAATATGTCACGGGTAACCGGCAAACTGTTTGTGTACTCTCAAACGGTCGTGTAGTACAAACCATTGAATTTTAAACGCAGGAGAAAAGTACATAGAGTTTTTGACAATTCTATCGATCAGATAAGATTATGATATGGATACACATTTGACGTTTAAGACGGTTCCGTAGAACATTGGAGTTGTAACACTACTATTCCTAGTGGAGATATTCAAGTTTGGAATATGCATCTCTGTTCGGGTATGGCGGGTGGAGTTACTTGGCCTTCACACACTGGATTTTCATGGACTCTAGCTTCATTTGCAAATGCGAATTGATAGGAAAGCTGAGATTGGGCTGTGGAGATTTGAGACACGCTATTACTGGGTGGGGGACAGTGATTTTCAAGACCTGACAGCCGGTGAAAGGTACGTGTCACCGCTGCTTGTGTTTGCCAAAATGTTTGACCATATTTTATCCCGTTTCCACGATATTTTCTAGACGTTTCAAAACTAATTTCAAGATGCGCGTTGAATTTGATTTGTCATCTGCAAATGATTTCAATTTGGACTGTTGTATAATTTTTGTAAAGAATTACATTACGTATTTTTTCTCTGATATATTGAAAACAATGTGGGAAATGGATAAAATCTGCATAACAAAATTTTTTCATCCTCCTCCTTGTACTGTTTAAAAACCTTTCTTCCCTATGGTGGATAATTTGGAATTGTGTGCTAAAGGGATAAATTGTTTTGAAGTATGTATGAGAAAGAAAATCAAATACGCCAACATATCTATAGAATATCAAGGAAACTCTCCCCTCAAGTAGATCTACCATTCTAATAGTCACTGTGCTATTCTGTAAATCTTCATTCAGAAAATCAAGAAAATGTGCTCATAACAAGACAATTTTCCATTACTGCAATGCTTTCTACTGTAAAAGTCTGCTTACTCTGAAAACGACATAATTATGATGTAAAGGGTTATTCTGCTGATTTTCTTTCTCATAATTAGGCATTCAATTTATTTCTTTTTTCTAATTTCAGTGCAAGACAACTCAAAATTTTAACTGAAATAAGGCATGGAGTTATGGAAGAAGTTTTAGTAAACATTTAAAGATTTTGGAAGACAGTCAGCATTTTACCTGCCTACAGAACTACACCAGACCTGCAGTGTGACATATTCTGTATTTGTTTAATTTAAATAAAGACAACAAAAGTACTGTTTTTGTTCTATAGATTTTTTTTCTAGCGACTGTTGTCTTGCTTGAATTTGTGTATTGACAAAATGTCAAGAAGAGGTCATGTTTTAGGTCGAAAGTAGTTCCGGCCTGTGCTATAAATATCCGTGGTATATCATTGTTCTAAAAATAACCGTGGTATATCAAAAAAAATATATCATGGGTGATATTGCATGGATATTCGCGTAGTTGAAAGATAAATAGAGAATACGTACCTAGTGTTGTAGAATATCAAAAATATCTAACGAGGTTGGGAGAATTGATAATTGTCGAGCCTTGGCGAGACAATTATCAATTCTCACAACCGAGTTAGATATTTTTGATATTCTACAACACTAGGTACGTATTCTATTTATCTTTCAACGTCTGATTGGTCGGTTTTTGTTATTCCTCTTTATTATTCAACAAGAAAAAACACGAATTTATCGCTATATGCAAATTAGCTAATGATACAGCACGCGCTTTTAATCTAATACACAAACAATTTACTCATAGACGTACAAGCCTGCACAAAGAAAGAAGTTCAAGATGTTTCTTCGTTTTTGTACACAGTCAAACGTTTTCAAAAAAACAAACCGACAGAAATTGAATTTTTGTCAATATTGTAACAGAAATCAAGTGTGCATTTGACCAGAAATACGTTGGATAAGCCGTCGCTTAAAAAAAATATGTCACGGGTAACCGGCAAACTGTTTGTGTACTCTCAAACGGTCGTGTAGTACAAACCATTCAATTTTAAACGCAGGAGAAAAGTACATAGAGGTTTTGACAATTCTATCGATCAGATAAGATTATGATATGGATACACATTTAATGTGCCAACGTTTAAGACGGTTCCGTAGAACATTGGAGTTGTCACACTGCTATTCTTAGTGGAGATATTCAGGTTTGGAATATGCAGCTGTTCGGGTATGGCGGGTGGAGTTACTTAGCCTTCACACACTGGATTTTCATGGACTCTAGCTTCATTTGCAAATGCGAATTGATTGGAAAGCCGAGATTGGGCTGTGGAGATTTGAGACACGCTATTACTGGGTGGGGGACAGTGATTTTCAAGACCTGACAGCCGGTGAAAGGTACGTGTCACCGCTGCTTGTGTTTGCCGAAATGTTTGACCATATTTTATCCCGTTTCCACGATATTTTGTACACGTTTCAAAACTAATTTCAAGATGCGCGTTGAATTTGATTTGTCATCTGCAAATGATTTCAATTTGGACTGTTGTATAATTTTTGTAAAGAATTACATTACGTATTTTTTCTCTGATATATTGAAAACAATGTGGGAAATGGATAAAATGTGCATAATAAAATTTTTTCATCCTGCTCCTTGTACTGTTTAAAAACCTTTCTTCCCTTGTGTGCTAAAGGGATAAATTGTTTTGAAGTATGTATGAGAAAGAAAATCAAATATGCCAACATATAGAATATCAAGGAAACTCTCCCCTCGAGTAGATTTGCCATTCTCATAGTCACTGTGCTATTCTGTAAATCTTCATTCAGAAAATTAAGAAAATGTGCTCATAACAAGACAATTTTCCATTACTGCAATGCTTTCTACTGTAAAAGTCTGCTTACTCTGAAAAAGACATAATTATGATGTAAAGGGTTACTCTGCTGATTTTCTTTCCCATAATTAGGCATTCAATTTATAATTTCTTTTTTCTAATTTCAGTGCAAGACAACTCAAAATTTTAACTGAAATAAGGCATGGAGTTATGGAAGAAGTTTTAGTAAACATTTAAAGATTTTGGAAGACAGTCAGCATTTTACCTGCCTACAGAACTACACCAGACCTGCAGTGTGGCATATTCTGTATTTGTTTAATTTAAATAAAGACAACAAAAGTACTGTTTTTGTTCTATAGATTTTTTTGTTCAAGCGACTGTTGTCCTGCTTGGATTTGTGTAATGACAAAATGTCAACAAGAGGTCATGTTTTAGGTCTAAAGTAGTTCCGGCATGTGCTATAAATATCCGTGGTATATCATTGTTCTAAAAATAACCGTGGTATATCAAAAAAAAAATATATCATGGGTGATATTGCATGGATATTCGCGTAGTTGAAAGATAAATTATACTATCTAGATGGTTTTTTACAATAGATACACCACAACTAATTGTATTTCTTATAAAAAGGGCTACTCCACCACTACATCGGCATGCCTTCTTGTTATTGAACTTTCTGTAATAATTAAAACATGAATAACCTCAATATTAAAATTCGAAAATTCATCAGCCGAAGTTTCATACAGGAAGATAATGTCAAATTGAATCAGATGGTTATGGAAATTGACATCTTCAAGTTTGTGTCTTGTACGTCCGTGAACATTCCATGAGGCTATTTTTATCTCAGTCTCCGAAAAACACTATTGGTTCTCGCCTTGTACAGGACGACCATCAATGTATAACTTATCGTAGCTTAGACACGCCCTTTTCCCTTCGCGCTGTGCCTTTTTAAGTTTTGGATACAAGGATTTGCGACGATCTGCTATTTGCTTAGGAAACTGTTCAAAAATGAAATTCCCTGTTCCTCTCAGATTTCTTTCAGCTTGGCGAACAGTTTCGCGATCTTTGAAAGACAGAAACTTGGCAACTATATTTCTTGGTTTCCCATTCTGCCCGTAGCTTCTTTCTCCAACTCTGTGAACACGTTCAAAGCGTCTATCATCCACGATGTTTTGGGCAAGTCTAAGTTTTTCATGCATGAATGTGCGGATAAGATCTTCACAATCTCCGGGTTTCTCATGCTCAGACTCACTGATGTACGTGAAAATAAGATTGTTTCGCATCGATTGCGACTGGACTTACAACAAACTGTCCTCCATATTAGCCTTTTCTGTGTTGAGTTTCAAGATAGTATCTTGCGCTTCGCCTAGAGAAAAACTATGGCTTTCAACCTGCTCTGCCAGCTTCTGGGGTTTTTCATTTACGTACTTGTTGTTCCCAGACAATAGCGACTGAAGCTTTTTCAGATCTGCCTCCAGACCGACCACCTTTTGACCCATAAGATATAATGCATCGAGTCTTTTAGCAATTGCTGATATCCTACCATCAATTCGTTTTAGTTAGTTAAGGATGTCTGTATTCGAGGGTGGGCTATGTGTGGACTGATCCTCATCTGGAATTGTTTCTGTTAGAGATGCACTTGTAGCTATTTCGGTATTCATTTGTGAATGATAATCGTCAGATATAGACATGAATACACTGTCACTTAGCGTAATATCATCAAAGAGGACATTGTTTGCAGAATGAAGAGTTTCGCTCAAACTTACTGATTCGCTGCCATTTGTAATTTTGGATGGCCTGCCACCGCTACTTCCACTTTTTCTCTTTCTTTTGTTGGATTTTTTGGTCCTCCCCATTTACATTGAGAGCATATCCTTGAAAAATATCACTAATTATTCCTCATTTGTAAAAAGTTCCGGCAAAGTTAATTGACCCATTCAGGTAGAATTTTACAAAAAGCACACTTCAGTTCTCAGCGTGTAGAAAAACGCCACCATTACTCTTGCATGATCACGTGAACTTGCATGGAAGCATGGTATACTTGCTTGAATTCAACTTCAAACAATTGGATAGATCTACCAGCTTGAACTGAACTTCAGCTATAATTTTTTTTTTACAATGCATTTCAACTTTCTTTCTTTCACTCCACATAGGACAAACTTGGAATAGGCATTACAACAAATTAAATACATGCGCATGGCAAATATGATAGGAGTTTAGAGTTAGAGAAAAAGGGGAATAAAAGAAAGGAACTTGCTAACACACATGCAAGCAGACACATGTACATAAAACACATTAATGACCAGTACATAGATAAAAAGATTTCAAATAGTTAAATAAAAATTGCACCCAACTTTTAGGTTTTACATGAAATAGTAAAGCTGCCATAAAGGTTTATTTTCATTTAAAAATATCAAATAAATCTATGTGTAAATTTTGTGTGATATACAACGTATGCACCAAATAAATTAAAAGGCCTTCTGAGTCACAAGAAAAAATGATATGGCTTGCAAAACCCCAAATTAGGAGCATTTGGACAGTTGCTTAAAGCATTAGCCTGATCTGAGATGACACTTCACGACTACATGAGGTTTTGTCATTGAAAAGATTTGTGCAAACAGAAAGTTACATGAAAATAAAAGAATGTCGTTTTGGATTAGCTTCTGCAGACTGTAAATGTTTGAATACCCCTTTTTGTCAGTATGCAAGCCATATAATTGGAGTGCAACACGCGAAAAGGTGCATTCGGACATTTGCGTAAAGTGTCGTCCCGGATTAGCCTGCGCAGTCCGCGCAGGCTAATCCGAGACGGCACTTTACGACTACATTAGATTTTGTGCTACAGTAGACATGCGTAAAACAGAAAATCACATGAAATCGGAAAGTTTCGTTTCGGATTATCCTGTGCGGACTGCACACGCTGATCCGAGACGACACTTTACGCAAATGTCCGAATGACCCTTTTCGCGTGTTGCACTCCATATTATTAGTGTGTTTCCCAGATTAATGTTTAGATACTTCCTTTAATATGTCTTAACTCATTACCAAACGACAAAATTTTAGGCTTGTCCAAATCGAAAGCATTTACAGACGACAAAATAAAAGTGACTGAAAATTTGAAATTTGTTTTGTGAAAGGTAGAAAACATTGTGGGAAAAGGAGAAAATGCTGGTTACCAGCATTTTCTCCTTTTCCCACAATGTTTTCCAAAGGCTTCTTTCTCAGGGGCGTCAAAAGTAGGGATTGAGTGGTAATGGGTTAACTCATTACCAAATGACAAAATTTTAGGCTTGTCCAAATCGAAAGCATTTACAGACGACAAAATAAAAGTGACTGAAAATTTGAAATTTGTTTTGTGAAAGGTAGAAAACATTGTGGGAAAAGGAGAAAATGCTGGTTACCAGCATTTTCTCCTTTTCCCACAATGTTTTCCAAAGGCTTCTTTCTCAGGGGCGTCAAAAGTAGGGATTGAGTGGTAATGGGTTAAAACTTTCCCAAATGACAAAATTTTAGGCTTGTCCAAATCGAAAGCATTTACAGACGACAAAATAAAAGTGACTGAAAATTTGAAATTTGTTTTGTGAAAGGTAGAAAACATTGTGGGAAAAGGAGAAAATGCTGGTTACCAGCATTTTCTCCTTTTCCCACAATGTTTTCCAAAGGCTTCTTTCTCAGGGGCGTCAAAAGTAGGGATTGTGTGGTAATGGGTTAACTCATTACCAAATGACAAAATTTTAGGCATGTCCAAATCGAAAGCATTTACAGACGACAAAATAAAAGTGACTGAAAATTTGAAATTTGTTTTGTGAAAGGTAGAAAACATTGTGGGAAAAGGAGAAAATGCTGGTTACCAGCATTTTCTCCTTTTCCCACAATGTTTTCCAAAGGCTTCTTTCTCAGGGGCGTCAAAAGTAGGGATTGAGTGGTAATGGGTTAAAACTTTCCCAAATGACAAATTTTAGACTGTCCCAAACTCAAAGTGTTTGCAGATGACAATTTTGAACTTGATGAGAATGGCAGAAAGTTTTCCGATAGGCTAGAAAACACTGTGGGAAAAAATTGCTCGTTATGAGCAATTTCTCCTTTTCAAAAAGTGTTTTCAAAATACTTGTACTGCAGACATGTAAAACCAGGGCTTGTTTGGGAAAGAGTTAATCTGTTACAAAAATTATTTGATACCAGAATAACTTCAATGAGTACTACAGCCATATTAAATCATTGAGTATCAGCTTGAATTTATTTTCAGCTGAACAAAATGAAAGTTCTGGATACCTGGTTGAATTCTTCATAAGGGGTTGTAAAGATTTTAAAAACAAGGCCATCCGTTAAAATAAAAACACCTGTTAATTTTGTTCTTTAACCAAATCAATCTGCCTGAATTTCGCTTCTAGTTTTTAATAGATCTACTTTAATAATACCTATATTAATGCCTTGTTAATTTACCTAAGTATTAGCTGTTCAAAAGACTTATAGATCTACATGAAAAAATATGTGGTTGATATTTACATATTGATACCATCGCAATACCGAATCAAAGCGTTGAAAACGCTGAAGTGGTATTTGTCAAGGAAATTCATGTGTGGGATTAATAGTTTGAAAGAAACAGAGACATATTGTTCAGATATTGGCTTAAAAGTCAACCCAATAAGCAAATGAATACCTTTTCGGTTGAAGGGAGAGTATTCATGACAAAGTTTGGTTCATTTTTGTATAAGTGGTCTCCTTTTGATCATGGGGAAGAAGCAGGAGTAACGCCCCTTGACAGTAGGATGCATGACGAATAGAGAGAAAAATCCTGTTGATATATCGAACAAAATTAAGTTTTTTCCTGAAAACTATAATTATGAAATATCTCTAGCCTTTTACATTCAATTTCCAACATTACAATCAATAGACGGTAAGCGATATTTCCATTTTATGCGGCGCACCAGCAGTATCTCGTGACACCGGACAATCAAAGCATTATTTTAGTAACAAATGCCGTATGTCCCGTTCACAAATACTTTAAATTTGGACAAATTCATAACTGAAAAGAAAATGACATAGCAAGAAATCTATGGAAATCAATTCTAACACAATTCAAACATATTTCATGATATTGCCTTTGAAAAAGAAAATCAGAAACAGACAAAATATGCATTTTATAAAATCGTATTTAAATAAAGAGCATGTAGGGACTAAGAACGGACTTAGCCTCTGAAACTTGTATAAAATTCATAATCCTGACCATTAATGATAACCAAAGGGGTAAATTAATATGAAACAAAAGAAAAGAAGAGTCAATTTAATGTGACACGTGTGTGCTAATCTGTAAGAAGCAAGTACGTTACAGCTGTTCTAAAGGTCACCCACTCTGCAGTGCGATACCGAGATCAAAGGAACACCGATTTAACCCTTCACCCATTTTATTTTTGTAAGACTTCATTAGATACATATTTTTTATACTCAAAATGAAGCTTAAAAGAAGTTATGGAAGGTCTGAATTTTGATCTGAAGCCATGTTTCTTTTGTTCATGATCGATAACGTAAGTTATTCGTAAATAGGCACATGCCTGAAAGTGCAACAAGGATGTTTGATAATAGTACTTTAAAATCACTAAATGAACTGTCCCTGTCTTTCTGAAGACACTAAACATCTAATCAAACTTTTACCAAAGTATTTTGAGCGATCCGTGTAAAAAGGGGGCAGACGTGCTGATTTGTCCCACTGTCTGTTATTTGTCTCGCTTTCTCAACCTTAACACATCCCCCCACACACACACCCTTTCAAAAAACCGAAAACTGAAAGTAATCAATATATGGTTCATAAACATTTGTGAAAAAAAAACAAACGAATTTTCAAAGGGTGAGCGAAAATATTTGAGGAAAAAAAGGAAGGGCTTGCAACATGCATTTTCTCCTGTTTCAACAATAGTTTTTTTTTTATTACTTTTTCAAAGACAATTACAACCATTTGACCCACGTTCATTCCATCGTCTCCATATGCTAAGTATCTGGACGAGTCCAAAGTGTTGTCGTCGGGTGAAAACATTCGCAGTAACTATTTAAAACCCTATGCCACATAACCCAATTTTTTTACGACCCTTAGAAATATAGTTTTTTTTAAAAATGTTGTTGAAAAAGGTTAAAGTTCTAGTAACCAACCTTTTCTCCTTTTCCCTTGCTATCCTTGCTGAAGAAAATTTCATTTTTAAGCCACATTCAAATTGTTATCTGCAAAGACTTCTAATTAGGGCAAGTCTCAAATTTTTGTTTCGTAAAAAGTTGGTGACTCAGTGTTATAAAAAATGGGGTGTGGGGGGATAACATCAATATACCTGCAATAGACCTTTCCTAATTTTATGTCTGATTGTTCAACCAATGTTTGCGTAATTCTGTAGCTAAGTTTGTAACGTACAGGCTCAAAGTCCAGGAATCTTGGTTTGATTTATTTAAACTATTAATGTGATAATTTTTCCAAAAAAACGTTCTAGTATCTGCTAAAAGACAGAGACAGTCTACTAACAAAAAACTGGGACATCAAACATTTTGAATTTATAGCAAAAATCTTAACTTAGAAATAACATTTTTAAAAATCTGTATAGTTGCATGTTTGCCATGTTCCTGTTTGAACTACCTTAAAAGTTGTCTATCGTAATAACAAAGTTTAATTCAAATTTCAAACCTTCCATTCCTTCTAGAAGAAAAGATGTTACAGATTCATTTTCAGGAAGCGAATACGTGCTATACTTATTTTCATTAAAAAGCTAGTCAAGGGTTAGCTGGGTGTACATTTGATCTCGGTGTTTCACCGTCAAAGTGGGTGATGTATTTGAAAAGCTGTTGTGTTCTTTTTGGGTACCGACTAGTTAACACACACGTGTCATAATTAAGTGTTTATCCCGTTTAGTCTTACGTTGATCACTTGTAAAGGTTTGGAATTGTTAAAAGCTGTGACGGAGGGTAAGTCTGTTCTAATTACTGGCGCCAAAAGATGCATTTTTCTGCCTGAACATTTTTTTTTTCATATGCATTATGTAACCTGGGTTAACAGGTCCCATTTTAAACGGTATATTTGCACTAATTTCTTTAGGAATGGAGGGGGTATTTGTTTAATTGAAGTTAAACCTTATCTTACTAAATATATTAAATGCTACTTTTAAAGCCGATAGTAAAACCTCAAAAGTTATTTCAAAGGAATATCTCGAGGAAAAATATCTCCGTATCGGATAGTGTAGATCTAGGATCAGACTGCACGTTCTTCCTGGTGTGATCTGAATCTATATTGTCTGAAAAAGTTCATTGATTCGCACTTGGTAGCCAAAGGGTTAATGCAGTCTGCATACAGCTCCATCAACACGCCCGGCAGGAGACAGCACTTATAAATGATACCGCTTTACTCTCTGAAGTCTACCGAAAAATTGATAAAACAACAGTTCTTTTTTGTACACGTGTGTCTTCGAAAAAGATAATTGATGAAACTAAGGGCACGGCCGTTTTAGATTGTTTATTTATCGCGTTTAGTGTGTAATCCATTTCAAAAATATGACACTTTCACTATTCGGGTATATTCAAATTTGAGAAAAATTGTCGGTCGGAAAGGGAAGTAACTCGTGGTGACGCGTCAGTAACGGTATTTGGCAAATGGTCTATTACCTCGATCTGTAAATATTCATGAGCAATCAAATAGAGTAGCGTGCAATCATAGGACCAACAAGCCATGGAACGAATTGGTTTTGGAACGAAAAAGCTCAAAGTTGGCAAATTTGTATCATTTCGCGAGAAGCTAGTTTCAATCAAAAATAAGTATCTCAACGATCGATAGCCTCGCCCAATGTATTTCAATATGCCATTTCAAATGACATATTTGAGTGACCCCGTTAAAGTCATTTGCCTGAGAAAAAATGAGTTTAACTGGGTTTATTTCCTTCGGTTTTGCACAAAATGGTTGAACTAAAACTCTACAAAGTTTGGATACGCTGTCTCGGTATAGACTCTAAAGAGTTTGGGTACGCTATGACAAAATGGATACCCTGACATATGTAGAAATATTTATTATATAGAAGCTCTGCAAATCAAGATTTAAATTGAAATGTCGTCCTAGATAGCTGCAAATTATGAAGAAAATGACAATATTCATGTATTGTATTTGAATTGAACTAATTTATGCCAAGTTTTATATTCTTGCGCTGAAGCCCGGAACCTTTCGGAGGTTGATTAATTCATCAGTGTCATTGACGACCGATATTTTTTGAAAAGGGCTGAGTGATTTCACTTGAAATTACGTTCTTCAGCCCATCTGGCTTTTTTTGCGATAAAAGAGCATATAATCATTGCTTTGTCTGTTTGTATGTGGTTAAGACAGAGAACGTAGTAATGATATTCCAAAGTGTTTGAAGCATTTTCAAGCTACAAACATCCGGGATATTCCGGCAAAATTTAAACCGGAACTACTTGAACTCAATCTCTTTCTTCTGCTGTGTACCTAAACGCGATTGAGTATTAGACTCACGGTACAAAGTAAGATACATGGTTATCAAAATTCAATCTTGAACTCATTGTGGTATTGTCTTCGACAAATACCACAATGACCATATACATGCCTATAAATGAAGCAATACATGAAACGAGAGGGCCAAGATGGCCCTGGATCGCTCACCTGAATTTTTGAGATGACCATAGTCTATTTTTGTTTTTGTTTTTTGGGTTTTTTTGAGGTATTGAAACATTGGAACCAAATTTATAATTTTGCCAAGCAATTTTCAAAAGGTCACCTGTAAAAGTCATTTCGAAATCTGACCATCAGTTTCAAAAAGAAGAATTTTTAAGAATTCTTCATTTCTGTATAAGAGCAAGTAGCCCCCATCCACAAGAGCCATGTTTCTTGATGGATCAAAACTTACGAACAAGTTTTAAAAAGGGTCACCCAAGGAACATTTTGGAAAATTTCTTTTAAAATCTGACCAGGGGTTTCAGAGAAAGAGAATTTTCAACAATTTCATCATGTCCGTATAGTGCAAGTAGCCCCCATTCACAAGAGCAATGTTTCTTGACGGATCAAAATTATATGTACAGCTTTTGAAAAGGGTCACCCAAGGAATATCTTTGTCAGATTATTTTAAAATCTGACGATGGGTTTCAGAGAAGAAGAATTTTCAACAATTTCTTCATTTCCATATAGTGCAAGTAGCCCCCATTCACCAGAGCCATGTTTCTTGGCCAATCAAAATTTCGCGAACAATTTAAGAAAAGGATCACCAAAGGAACATCTCTGTGAAATTATTTCAAAATCTGTCCAGCCATTTCAGAGAAGAAGAATTTTTAAGAATTTCTTCATTTCTGTATAGTGCAAGTAGCCCCCATTCACCAGAGCCATGTTTCTTGACCAATCAAAATTTCGCGAACAATTTTTGAAAAGGGTCACCAAAGGAACAACTCTGTGAAATTATTTTAAAATCTGACCAGAGGTTTCAGAGAAGATTTCTTAATTCCTTCATTTCTGTATAGTGCAAGTAGCCCCCATTCACCAGAGCCATGTTTCTTGACCAATCAAAATTTCGCGAACAATTTTTGAAAAGGGTCACCCAAAGAAAATATCTGTGAAATTATTTTAAAATGTGACCAGAGGTTTCAGAGAAGAAGATTTTTAAAGAATTCCTTTATTTCTGTATAGTGCAAGAAGCCCCAATTCACCAGAGCCACATGTTTTGACGAATCAAAATTTCACGAACAATTTTTAGAAAGGGTCACCCAAGGAACATATCTGTGGAATTATTTCAAAATCCGACCAGCGGTTTCAGAGGAGAAGATTTTTAAAGAATTTGCTAAAAAATTCCATTTGGTTGCCATGGCAACCAGAGTTTTTGATGGAATCAAATTCTATGAACACTTTTTAAAGAGGACCTCGCAAGGAACATTCCTGCGAAGTTTGGTCCAAATCCACCCAGCGGTTTAGGAGGAGTTGATGTTTAAAGAATTGTTGACGACGCACGACGGACGACGCACGACGGACGACGCACGACGGACGACGGACACTGGGTGATTCCAAAAGCTCCCCTTGAGCACGTTGTGCTCAGGTGAGCTAAAAAGGATCACAAATAATTTTTTCACACATCAACTTGTACTCTCTATCAGAGCACATTAAGCATATCAAATCATATATTATGGATACAAAAAAAAAAAACGTTTTCTATGCTCTGATTGTTTTATACATGAATATTGTTGAACATACGTGTACTGCTATTCACATTGAGAAACATTGGAAGTATTTACGTATGCTTAAGCATAATGGAAACCATGTAAGATCATGTTTCAAAATGTCCAAAAATATATTAGAGCATTGTTTTAAAAAGTACATATATATTTTTTGCTACTTATATGGCGGAGTAAATACAAAGATTTATATAAGAAGACTTTCAAGTGTCCAAACATTTTGCATATTGGTCATGTAGGGATCGTAGATGTAAATTTCCAGTCCCTGGTTCATTTGAGTACTGAGTGCATTACATCTAACACGTCGAAATCTGATTTTAAAAATGATAATCAATTAATCACAAACAACTTACAAAAACATCTATCCACAGGAATTTGACACTCTATAACCGAAATAAATGATAAAATGTGAAAAAGAAATCTCCCCTGTATGATATAAACACAAGGAATGCAACGTCTCGATTGCTGGCGCTAGCACCCGACAGCCTTTCCCAACCAAAATCACCCACGAAACAAACATTGATCACAATCTCATTTAGCCTAGCGATAGACAAGACAATAATGTACCTGCTACATCCGGCGATACCTCAGTAGACACTTTTCAACCGGAGATATCCGTCAAGTTTTACAGCTCTATCAGGACATTTTGATTTATCCGGGTGGCCATTCGCTGACGTCACAGAAAGTAGCAGGAAGCGTATTTTCGTATAACTTATTACTATTTTTTTTTTTTTTTTTCGTTTTTAAGATATTTATGGACATCAAATGGTACTAAAGATTCTAGAAAAATCTTTAGTATCATGTGATGTCCATAAGTATCTTAAAAACGAAAAAAATAATAGTAATAAGTAATACGAAAATACGCTACCTGCTACTTTCTGTGACGTCAGCGAATGGCCACCCGGATAAATCAAAATGTCCTGATAGAGCTGTAAAACATGACGGATATCTCCGGTTGAAAGGTGTCTATTGAGGTATCGCTGGATGTCGCAGGTACATTATTGTCTTGTCTATCGCTAGGCTAAATGAGATTATGATCAATGTTTGTTTCGTGAGTGATTTTGGTTGGGAAAGGCTGTCGGGTGCTAGCGCCAGCAATGGAGACGTTGCATTCCATGTGTTTATATTATATAGGGGAGATTTTTTTTTTCATATTTTATAATTTATTTTGGTTATAGGATGTCAAATTCCTGTGATCTATCTGACTTCATTGTGTAAAGTACTAAGAGTATTGACAGACTAGCGGATATTGAAAGACTAGCATTGGTAGAGATAGAAGTTGTTTAGTCCATACAAGAATCTATGAAAATGGCCCAATCTGTTGAGTAAGCCTGATCTGAGCCCCGGTAGCTCGGTCGGTAACGTGCAGAACTTTAGAACATGAGGTCAAGGGTTCGATCTCTGGCTCGGCCAATGTCTTCGAGGATTGATGATAGTCACTGCGTCAGGCTTCATCCCTCTCCCTTTGCTAGCCATAGTTTTGACGACAATTATTTTGGAAAGTAGCATCAGAAAAACTTGAAACTGGATCACTTCAGTTCAAAAAGTGGTTCAATGAGCCAAATCTAAGAAAAACCATATGCACATTCGGGAGATCACATAATTAAGTTTGATACTCATAAATATAGGCCAGAGTATCTGTCTTGATGATATAGAGGATATTTGTTTTTTTCGGTGAAAGACCGAAATTTATTTCATCGAGTGAACACCATCGGTAATATTTTCACGAGTGGCGGAGCCACGAGTGAAAATATTACCGATGGTGTTCACGAGATGAAATAAATTTCGATCTTTCACCGAAAAATACAAATATTCTATTTATTTCATGCTTTTAACCCTTTCTAGGAGGAGCTTTATCAAAATCCAGTACAGTTCTTTTCCGTTATTCCCCGTGGCGCACCCTCCCGCATAGCAACGCATTACAATATTACGTTAGGCGCGAAAAATATAAGGTATATGACGTCATATTTCCCATCTGGTTGTTAGGCACGCGCAATTTACCAAGGCAACAAGAGCGTGAAAATCGGTATTTTCACTGGTATTTCTCGATATCCTACCGGAAAGCATGAAATAAATCTTAGACATTTTTGAAATTAGATGTTTAAAACAGGGATTCAGTAAACGGAAAGGTAATACATAGTTGTGTAATAGTTTGCGGTTGTTTTTTAGGGGTAGCTGAATGATCTCGCGATTGAGCTATTTTAAGCACTAGGGAGAAATGAATTGTTACTTAAATTGTGGTTTGCCAAATATATGTAGTAAAGAACTCAAAAAGAAATAAAGGAAAAGAAATTTACCAACATAGGATAAAAATGTTCATGACTACAAAATCTTGTAATGATCACATTTACCAAATCTGACAAGTTGTACTTTATAGTCATGCAGGTGTTAAACTCTGGCTAAGCATTCACAATGTAGATCATTTTGATAAACTAATTTATTTCATGCTTTCCGGTGGGATATCGAGAAATACCAGTGAAAATATTTTTCGATCTTACACTGGTACCACCAGTGAAAATACCGATTTTCACGTTCTTGTTGCCTAGGTAAATTGCTCGGGCCTAACAACCAGATGGGAAATATGACGTCATATACCTTACATTTCTCGCACTTGACGTAACGTTGCTATGCGGGAGGGGTACTCCACGGGGAATAAGGGAAAAGAACTGATATGGATTTTGATAAAGCTCCTCCCAGAACGGGTTAAAAGCATGAAATAAATAGAATATTCGTTTTATTTTCGGTGAAATATCGAAATTTATTTCATTTTGTGAACACCATAGGTAATATTTTCACGAGTGGCTGTGCTACTCTTGAAAATATTACCGATGGTGTCCACTCGATGAAATAAATTTCGATCTTTCACCAAAAAAAAAACCAATATCCTCTAGATAGCATATTGCTCGCGGATAAAATGGATCAAAGATATATCCAAATGGATTACCAGTCATGAGACCTTTTTCCAACGCAGAGAACGTTGCATTGGAGAGCAGGGAAAAAACATCGACATGCATGCTGATTGAACCGATATGTACACGTTTTTAGCTCACCTGAGCACGAAGTGCCCTGGGTGAGCTATTTTGATTGGTCATCGTCCGCGTCCGTCCGTCCTCCATCTGTCCGTCCGTCCGTTAATAATTATCTTTAAGAAATCTTCTCCTCCAAAACCAGATGGCCAGTCTTGATGAAACTTGGCAGGAATGTTCCTTGGGTAAAGCTCTACAAAAATTGCTAAAAGAAAATGGCTGAAAATGGAAAAAAAATCTTTAAAAATCTTCTTGTGACAAACTGTAAGTCCGAGAACATTCATATTTTGCTTGAAGCATGACTGGGTGACCCCTTACCAAAATTGTTAAATTATTCCCCTGGGGTCGTATTTGGGCCTTGCCCGGGAGCACCATATTTTACATAGGAACAAAGACGGAAATCTTTAAAAAATCTTCTTCTGACAAACCATAATGGTTAGAACATTCATATTTGGTATGTAGCATTATCAGGTGATCCTCTACTACAATTCTTAAAATTATCCCTCTGTGGTCAATTTGGGCTCTGCCCAGGCTCACCCTATTTTACATAGAAAAAAAGAAGAAAATCTTTTAAAATCTACTTGTGACAAACCATAAGGGCTAGAGCATTCATATTTTGCATGTAGCATCATCTAGTGATCCTTCATAAAATTTGTTAAAATTATCCCCTTGGGGTCATATTTGGGCTCTGCCCGGGCGCACACTATTTTACATAGAATCATAGAAGGAAATCTTTTAAAATCTTTTAAAATCAATTCAATCTAAAACTCTGATTGCCATGGCAACAAAATGGCTGAAAATTGGAAAAAAATCTTTAAAAATGTTCTTGTGACAAACCATAAGGCCGAGAGTGCAACATTTAGTGACCTACCTTCCAGGTCAAAGTCACTATCTGTTGTGGTTGTACTGGTGTGAGAAACATCAGGAAGCCATAATAAGGTGCACCAGCTGCAGGGATATAACTGAAATACTGTTGAAAGTGGTCTTAAAACCCCATACAAACAAACAAAATAAAATATAACACTGTGTACAGATGGGATCTAACCAGTGTGTTGCATGTGTTGAGATGGAATCGACTGCATGTGTCACGTTAAGGTAAGAACTGTGTAATGGAAAACATCTATTTCCACTAAAATATCATCCTGCAAAATTACCTATTATTAAAAATAAGTATTATTGAACTACTTTCACCGTTTCATTTTTCCATTTTTTTCCTTATTTGAATTATCATTTATAAATCTTAAAACCACTATATTCTCAATTCAAAAAGAGATAATTATTACCTCCCTTTTCAGAAAACTAACAAAAGTATCAAAAATAATTTCAAGATATACATAAACGGAATTTCTGATCCGTTAGAAATGTGAAAAAATGTTATTTCTGCATAAATCCTTACTTATCCTTATTTATCAGTCAATTAGAATTTTCACCGGAAGTGCATTACACAGGTCTTACCTTAAGTCTAGAAACCATAACTATCATGGCCATTCATTAAAATACGATAAGGTAAAGAAAACCATATTAATGCTTTAACAAACCACCGAATTTTAGATTGGTCATAATTGAAAGATATTGCAGACGACAAATTTAATGTTACTTAACCCATTACCACACAATCCCGTATTTTGACGCACTAACGATATAAAGCTCTGAAAAACATTGTGAGAAAAGGAGAAATTGCTTGTAACAAGCAATTTCTCCTGTCTCACAATGTTTTCTACCCTATATGGCACTTATTTTTCTTTAAATACACTTTAAAATGTCGTCTACAACTTGTTTCAATTTGGACCAGTATAAAATTTTGTCCTCTGGTAATAGGTTAAACCACAAGTCAAAAATGGAATAAGACATTGTGAAGAGAAACATTGATGATAAGAAGCAGTTTTTAACTCCACTGGCCAAAGACAAAGAAGAAAATCTGTAAACATCTAGTGACAAACCCAACAGCATGCCTTATTTGAAAATAGCCGGCCCTTGATAAACCATATAAGTTACAAATACATGTTTACTCAGGTGAGCGATATAGGACCATCATGGCCCTCTTGTTAAAGAATTATGGTTGAAGACAATAACGCAGAACTTAAGTGATCAGTGAGTAAGTTCACTCTGCTGCTTCCATGACCATTCCTTTTGCACACTTTTCGCATCATTGCAAAAATAAAATATCGTCGTAAATGAGTTGGATTGATTCCAAGAAAATGAACGTTTCCAAAGAGGCTGTATAGCCTGATTATCATTTTTCTCAAACAAGAGCACTGCATGCGGGTGCCAACGCTTAGTTGTAGTTGCTTTATTTTGGGTGAAAATTCAAAGTCGAAAAGATTGTGCGGAAAACTGGTAGTAGAAGCTCCAGGAAATCAAGGCTAGGTCCACTGATGTAACTGAAATAATGTTGAAAACACCGTTCAACACCATGCATTCAGTCAATCAACTATTACAAAGTATAAAGAGAATGCAAAACAATTGAAATGTCATCTTAGGGTAGTATGTTGGGAGGGAGCAATTGCTTGGTGTGAGTGGCTGCTTTTTCGTCAATGATTGGGTGACGGCTGCTTACAGCTGGCTGAACATTTGCATACATGGCTGATCCCACGTAATGTACTTTTATGACTGTTATGACAACAAACTATGCAAGTTTTTGTCAGTAAGATATCAGGCGCTCGTTCGTTGTAAATAAATTTCGTTCCACTGCACACCGTCACAGGTTAATGGTCATATGACTCTAAAGTCTAAAGTGTTACACCTACGCAACAAGGTCTACCAAACAATCCCTGTTTTTTATGATTATGAGATAGAAGCGTTTTGAAAACAACTAGCATTTTCCCCTTTTGCCACAGTTTTCTACCCTATTTTCTCACCTTTTTTGGGGAGGGGGCAGTGTAGATCCAAAGTTAGACTTCATGTAGTGTGCAGTCTGATCTTAATCTACACTGTCCGCAATAGGTCAGAAAGTCACGCTTACCAGTCCAAGGAACATCCTAAGCTGAAGGATGCCTTATCAGATCTACGTTGGTAAGTATTGTGACAATCTCCGAGGAGAGTTGTCGTTCGTTACTCTCACCATACTTCTCTGCAATGGCCTAAATGACAAGAATCTTGTCAAACCGTGAAAAAAGATGTTTTGTTACTGTTTAACTGTTTCATGTGTAACATTATAAAGTAAACAAAGGGAATATGATTCAGGATACATTATAGGTGCATTCAAACTGATGAATTTACCTGTATACGAGTACAATGGAACTTTTTTTTTCGAGCTTCTTTACAGATCAGAATCTTACGCCAATTTTTACAAAAAGGCTGCGCCCATGAATGATGACAACAGCTTTGACACACCGATGGATCTTAGTTTATAAGATTTAAAAAAAAAAAAAGCTATGGTCCTTTTAAAGAATTTAAGCTTTTCAGAAAATCCCTCTTTTTCGCATTTCCTACCACTTAGTCTGATTGGCCGTATGCTGTTTGAACAGCACACAAAGTAATCGATATTGGTCTTTCTTTCACCGGCGTTTGTGTCTCCATTTTGAGTTATGGTCATGTGACGAAAGTATCACGTAATGACGGACTACTTTCTGAGCCCACTACAGAGGTGAATGTGAATGATCCGAGAGCGAGAGAGTGGTATAGGCCCTTCTCAATATTTATGCATGGTTTACATTCCTTCACCAGAACAAGGCTTACCTAGCAGGAAATGTAAACAAAGGTGAAAAGCTGATAAGCCCCATTGCATCTAGAATATCAAAAGTGAATCTAAAATGCATTGTTGTGTGCCGTTATGCACTTCGGATTCTAGATTTGAAAGTACACTGCACTTTCACGAGATTCCTGATGATCCTTCGAGGAAAAAAAGAATGGATTATTAAAATAAGAAGAGACAATGGAGAATTTTTCAAGGTAAGCTTTGTACATGGATATTAACAGTCACTGATTGTCTAAGAAGAAGAATGTGAAAGTTTTATATAAAATAAATATCGTCGGTGTACTTCCAAAACCTCGTAACTACAGCTTGTAACAAGCTGTAGTTACGAGGTTTTGGAAGTAAACCGACGATATATCATTTTATTTCATTTATTTCCTTTTTTTTTTAAAGAAGGTTACTTTATCGACCGATATTCTATGAATTAAATATCCCATGATAAAGCATGTTAATATTATTAACTCTTTACCAGATGTCAAATTTTTGGGCTGAATCAAATTTAGAGCATTTGCAAACAACAAAATCGTAGTAGCTAAAATGATGATCTTTGACTCTGATAGGGTAGAAAACATTGTGGGAAAAGAAGAAAATGCAGTACATTAGTACATTAGCATTTTCTTCGTTTATAACAATGTTTTCAGCAGACTTCCTTCTCATGGAGTTAAAATTTGGGATAGTGTGGTAAAGAGTTTTAAATGAATGTTAAATGCATGCATCAAAAGGTAGAGGAATCTTAGTATTCACTTTAAAGGTGGTCCTTCAGATTTTGGGACGAAAATTTTACAAAAGTGCAAAAGAATCATCCTTATACTCCCAAAGCCTTTTAATTTTCATTCATGAAACCCCAGTAGTCGAAAACCGTCCAACAACAAGAGAAATTAGAGATTTACTACAGCCCAGGTTGACACCAACGAGAGACATATTCTGTTTTTAGATGATCAATTCGCTCATTTACTTACAGGAATACACAGAAGAAGCTTCAAACATAGCGTCTGAAGAAGACACTATGGAAAACAATTATTACATGTTTGTTATGATAGGGAATTTAAGCGTTATGAGTCACGTGCCAGTCACTTGATGTTTTATTGATTTTTGGCGCGAAATCTAAAAATAGCTTAAGAGGCTACGTAGCCTTTTAAGGGAATACCATCAAAAAAAAATTTTTTTTTTGTAATTTTATTAATCTTAATTATTGATGATTTGTAATATATTTCATATGAATTTCAGCGATACATAATTTTTTTGATTTGGTGAGATGTAAAAATTCTAAATACCCACCTTTAAGGTTAATCGAAAGGAAAAGGATTAATTGTCTTAAACTTAATGAATCCAAATGTATACCCAGTTTGCTTTTTTTATGGTATATTGATCTGCTGATGTGTAAATAAATATTTAGGTCAAATACTAATATACCCTAGGCTTGGTCTCGTCAATACCGTATTTCTGCTAATAAATGAACCTTGTCAATGCTTATGTGTACAGATTATAACAAGAAGACAGTAGTATGGTCAAAACATTTCAAGCCAGATGACTACAGACCGTCGATTTTGCAAGAAAGTGCTTAATGCCGACAGCAGTACCTTCTTTATTCGACTGGAGTGATGTAAAACCACCAAGACAGGCATTCAAAAAAAGAAAAATCTAGCAGATGAAAGGTATGAAAAAGATTCTCATGTTAGATTTTGGCACTTTAGTACTATTTAGTTCAAATCACTACATCTTAAATCACACTTGACAATTCTGAACACATATGCATATCAATATCAAAATAATAATAATAAAACACAATTGGTTCTTTCTAATACAATTTGACAGATTCACTAATAGTCTTTACATGCATACATACACATATACTGTAGGTAGCAATGCAAAATAGCAATAACAGCATCTTTTTACTGCAGTACCAGCAGAAACAGTTACAGTGGAGGCAGCAGCAACAGTAGAATGGACAGTCTCGGTACCAAGGTTTGAAGCGTGAGATAACCAGTTCATTCTGAAAACGTTTACATAATGACCTCTCCACTAGGGTCATATCCCTTACACCCTTTGTCCCTCACAGCTTCACCTCGCTAACGATAAACGACCAACAACCGAATACTAGTTTAAACTTACAGCTATTTCCAGTTAGTTTAAACATATTTTATTTGCAACAGTTTACATACAAAATATAATAAGACAATTACAAAGTATACTTAGAATATGCTACAAAATGGATTGGAACGAAAGCATAAGCTTATACTGTTCCATTCCATTGATTCTAGATGGTATCAGTCCTATTTTATTCATTTATTAATTGAATTAGCAAATACATGTAAAAGAAAAAAAAGGTGCCAAAAAGGGAAAAGGTGTCAGTTACAGATGCTATAGACAGGAAGATCGTGCGATGTGGGATGCTTTCTAAACCAATATTAAGAAATAGGCTCTATTGTCTTTATACGTTCGATATAACAGCAAAACGAAACTATAGAATTATTAAGAGTTAAATAGATTTTCTTTATAGCTTGAACCTTTTGCTATCCTTAATAAAAGACTGCACTTCTAAAAAGACTGTTACATTACATGAAAGGTGAGGCTTTCGTCACCGTACAGCAGGACATCCAAACTGACAGTTGTGAATTTCTCAATAGTTGCAAAAAGCTTATTTCTAGCGTCAGTATAATACCCACACTCTAACAGATAATGGTGACTAGTTTCAATTCTACCACATTGACACAAAGGCGAAGCAACTAATTTTTTTTGGAACAAGTCAGAATTTAGAGAACTACATTTATTACGCAGTCTAGTGTGGATAATTTGATATTCTCTTTCACCAATAAAATAAAGCTTATTAGGTATAGGTTTGTCCCTGTCAAGATATGTCTTAAAGGCTGCAAGGGAATGTAAATTTCTAATGTCATCGGGCAGAGCATTCCAATCGTCCACCACTGACGATTTCCAGTTTCCAGTTGCATATACATGTACAGCAGTTTGCTCTAAGGCAAAACAATCTAAATATTTAAATTATCTTAAAGCTATGTTTCCGAAAAAACTCCGTTCCATTGCAATTTTTATCCCTGCTCAAGGCCAGATGACCTATAACTATAATCTTTTCAACACCCGCTACATATACGAGCAGTACTCGTACAGATTCGACCGATTCCGTAAAAAGTGTAAATATAACCTGATAACGGATCACTCGAAGTTTGCCGAATGATTTGGACAGCAGACTACATGATGTGCTTACAGTATATGACATTCATTGGTCGCCCGGCAGAAGCCGGCGACCTTATATTTAATATAGTTCAGAAGAGATGTTCATGGAGAGTGTAGGTACTTCCGGTTGAAATCTTTCACCATATTCGCCAGGTTTAATTTGGTAAAATAGGTGTGAATGTTTGCGAAATTGTTGTGTGGGGTTTTCTTCACCTTTTTTGAAGTTGTTTACTTGTTTTTAAACCGATAAAGAATCGTGAAAGAATTATTAACGGTCTGCTGCGCAACATTTTGTGAAACAATTAATGTTCTTGTGCAGAATGCATCTATTTTTAACGCAAATGAACTCGTCCAGTCACATGATCTTAAGAACCAATGGAAATGCAGAACTGCTCCTACTCTTTACCGTTGTCTGCGCATGTCATATTCTTCGATGATTCAAGTATTTATAGAATGCTATCTAGCGGGAGATAATGACTCTTTAACGGTAGGCCTAAAGAGCGGAATGGAAATATTTTAGAGCAATGGACGGAATGGAAAAAAAAAATACGCATGGAAATATATTATGCCTGTTCATTAACCCTTTACCAAACAAGCCCTGGTTTTTAAGGCCCTCAGATAAAGGCCTTTTGAAAACATTGTGGTAAAAGGAGAAAATGCTGGTAACCAGCATTTTCTTCTTTTCCCACAATGTTTTCTACCCTGCCGGAAACAAGGGTCAGTTTTTGAGTTACATTCATATTGTCGTCTGCAAGTGCTTTCAAATTGGATGAGTCTAAATTTTTGTCGTTTGGTAAAGGGTTAAATAGAATAACAATAATGATTTGAAACATGTTTTTTTTTTCTACCTATTAAAGGTAATTTACAAGTAAAAACCAAAAATTGTGTTTTTGTACCTCTGAAAAAAATGTACTTGTAGTGATATTTTTCCTTTATGCACGTATTCCTAGATGGCGAAATGTTAAAACCTTTTAACCCTTTCCAAACGACAAACTTTTGGACTAGACCAAATTGAAAGCATTAGCAGACCAAATTTCAACTCTTGCTGAAAAGATGATTTCTGTCTATGATAGGGTAGAAAACATTGTGGGAAAAGCAGAAAATGCTGGTTACCAGCATTTTCTTCTTTTCCCACAACGTTTTCAAAAGGCTACTATTCTAGATCCGTAAAAATAAAGGATTGTTTGGGAAAGGGTTAAATTTCCTTTGTGCGGGACTGGCGCAATGGAAAAGAAAGTACGCCGCATAGACATTATATACATTTGTTACTATATAAAGTAAATACGTATGATTTCAAACGTGTATATTTGTACTCATATATCTTTCCTAAGGTATATCTACAGGAATATTGAAAAAAAAACAACAGTTTTTACGGTTAAAAAAATATATTTGTAGCAATATTTCCTTCTATAAGCAGGTAATCTCAGAAGGGGAAATGGAAAATTACCAAGTTCGAACAAGTACAATATAATGCACCCAACACAGGTCTTAAAGTTCAGATTGAATTTTAAAATGGATAATAACTTGATTTAAATATCAGCTTACATGCATCAGACTGCGTGAATCTAGGATCAAACTTCAATTTTGGTAAGTCTGATCTTGATCTACACCCTCTTCAGATATTTCACTGATCGGCTTTGGTTACATGTATCATCTTATATACATTAGATTGCGTGAATCTAGGATCAGATTGTAATTTTGGTAAGTCTGATCTTGATCTGCACTGTCCTCAGACATTTCACTGACTGGCTTTGGTTACATTAATCAGTTTACATGCCAGCTTACATGTTTAGCAATATCCGTAATTATTACTTATTTTGTCAGGTTATATATGAATTCATATACATGTACGTAGTTCAGCGTGTTGATCAGTGTATTGGATTGTGTAGATCTAGGATCAGAGAGCATTTCTTTTAAGACTGATCTTAATCTACACTGTCCTCAGAAACTTCACCTACAGAATTTGGTTGCAATTATCAGTATACATGTATATGTTTTATCATTCGCAGTTGATTATTTGTATAAATGTACATTGTACATGAAATCTTTTTTTTTTTTTAATTTCAGATATTCGAAATGTTATCAGACTTTCCTCGTATTTATGAATGTAATTGAAAATTTTTCAGGAAAGAAAAGCTGAAGATTGAGTAGTTCGAACCGTTAATTTTCAGACTTTGTGGATTAGCGATCAGAATGCACATTGCGTGCTGTCTAGTCCTGATGCACAACATTTGCAATACCATATTTAGGCGCGCTCAGCAGCAGATAGTTTTGGTGATGTTTGAATTCTTGTATGTCAACGGTTTTTGGTTTTTCAATGTAAACAACGTAATTTGTAATTATCTTTTCCATTATTCCTTCGGAAAACATGAAGTATTTCATGTAATGCCGACACACACTAATTTTTTCCAAATTATTACTGATATACATGCATTTTTGTCTTTTCTCATGTCTTGCATATCTTGTTAAACTGTATTTTGTATTGGCTATACATAGATAATACAAGAAATAAATGTGAAAAGGATCGGGACGAAAGCATATTGCTTATATAGTTCCCCTCCCCAAGCTAAATCACATGATACGCCAATACTATCAAATAATATCAAGAAGAGAAAAGATTATCATAAAAATCAGAAAGTAATGAATGTAAAGAACAAAAAGGCTTCATTATCTGAAAAAGTAAAAAGAAAAAAAAATGGTGGTTGGTGATTGAGTGATTGAGCAGAGTGGCAACAAAAGATACAAAATTATACTTGTACATGTATATAATTTATATGTTCTCGACAGTAACGTGTTACAGTGTCAAAAAAGAGGACTTTTAATGTATTTGATTAAAACTAAGAGAATCTCTTGCTTTTATCAATGTATTCATGAAGTGCATTGAAGATCTGTTTGTTTTCGACAAGGGAGAGTTCATTGTCTCCAAAAAGAACTGTATCAATATTAAAAGCAGATTTTGCACTAATATGTTGTCCGAGTGTTGTTCCAATGATAAAATCTGCATTCAAAGAAGTAGTGTGTATTAGATTCAACTTCCCCGCAACGACAAAGAGGAGAAGCCACAATATTTTTCCAGAAGAGATGTTGTTTTAGATCGCTACATTTACATGTATTTCTAAGTCGAGTATGAATAATTTGCATTTTTCTTTCCCCATAAAAATACAGTTTACAAGGAGTGGGTTTGTCTATGTTCAGCAAACGTTTAAACGACGAGAGAGAGTCAGTTTCTCTTGTAGCTTGTGGCAAAGAGCTCCATGCGCTTACAGCTGATGGCAGAAAGGAATTCATATAAACGCTAGTTCTACAAACTATATTTGCCAAGTCATTAGAATTACGAAGATTATACGTCGTGTTACTTCCAATAGTGCGCGGGACAAGAGGGCATAGGTAGTTTGGAACTAGACGATTGACCATTTTGAAAAAAAGAATGAGTTTATGGTTGATAATATATATAATAAAGATGACATTACTTGATAAGTTATAAGTTAAATAAGCTGAAACTTTTTTCCCCATACCTATTGAGTACCCAGAAGCCCATACTTTATTTTGACAGTTAGTCATATGGCAAATTTATGACATTTTAGGTCACTATTGTCATGTCAATTTCATCGGAAAACAAAAGATCTAGCTATTTTTATCACAAATGAAAAATAACTGAAAAAATTGGAGTCAGATCAATTCTGTTGTCTACATATTTCTCGGTTTAATAATGGGAAAAAAAATCATTTTCGGGCGACCTTGACGCCCTTGCGTCTTCTTTTTTTCTTGTTGATTCTCTAATATTGTTTCATTCATAAGTTGTTGAAAGGGTTAAAAGTTCAATGTAATAAGGTCACAACAGCTAGTATTAGTGTTGTAGGACTGTAAGTAAAAGCTGTCACGAGTTGCAGTTCGATCAGTTTGCCCTCAGCAGACAGGTTTTCGAAATTTGTGGTCTACTTTTCTGTGATCAAACGATCTACATTTGGTCGATTAAAAAATGCATCACTGGAGCATATGCTTGAAAAACTTTGCGCCTTCAAAATCTTGTTAGAAATAAGAAAAATATTCAGTGTTAAGATCAATATTTTCAAATTTGTGGGTCATCTTGCCCCATTTCAGGGATAAGACGCCTTTTGGTCGTGGGCGTGTTGCCCTGCCAGAGGCGGGCGTTTTGCCGAAGTCTGCAAATCTTAGTGAACCCATTCAGCAAATAGTAAAATGTATGTGCCTGTAAATGAACATTTAAACTGATAAACATGTAAAAAGGAAGTATGCACACTCTTAAGAACACCGTATACGATGTTTAAAAATTGCATGATGTATCATCAGGAATATCTAGAAATAATACGGTGCAAAAATGTTTCATATAAGTTATCAAAGACTTAGAAAAATCTAAAGAACAGTTTTCATGCCTAAAGGAAGCTACAGTGCGTATTCTGAAAATATACATGAATGAAAGAACTCGCTTGATGGAATGAATGAACTATCTAGAACGGAGCCGAAACTTCTTTAGATTTTTTCAAGCATACGGTAACTCATGTGGAACATTTCACAGTGTCTATCCTTCTCTTTGTATTTCTAAGGAATTAATTTTTGCTTTCGCTGCAAATTGTTATTGCTTAACTCTTTACCACACGACAAAATTTTAGACTGATTCAAATTGAAAGTACATGTATTTGAAGACAACAAAATAAAGGTGACTGAAAAATTGAAAGTTTTTCTGGGAAGGGTAGAAAAAAGTGTGGGAAAATGAGAAAATGCTGGTTACCAGCATTTCTCCTTTTCCTACAGTGTTTTCAGAAGGCTTCTTTCTCAGGGGCGTCAAAAGTAGGGATTATGTGGTAACGGTTAAAAGGATTCACTTCATGAACGTCAGTTTATTATACTCTTGAACGTGGGTAATCACCGAAGCGTGTTTTCAGTCCAAGCTACAAATTTACAGTCTGAAGCTGGCTTACATCCCTGACAAACATGGCTAATAAGTTTCAAGTGAGGAAATCATTTTTTTACGGTATTATAGTAACTGCTTTAATTGTCTACTTCGGGCTATTTAATAAAGAAACGCGGTTTCTAAAACAATGTACTTGTAATGAGTCAAGCTCGGATAATAATCAATGGATAAAATTTACATTCGGTGACAAGGAAAAGAGCGAGCTAAATGACGAAGAAAAGGACAGTGTTTTTAGAGTTGACAGTTCTACAACAAATATTAAACAGTTGAATAAAGTAGATGATATCAGACCGCATGATTGCACTGAAAATACAAACAGAAACCAAGGAGACACAATTACCACAAGCACGCCGAAAGGTTTGGAACATTTATTGGACTATGTGAAATACCCGTGTCTTCCCGGATCTGATCAGTCAAAAACACTGAGACGGTTGGATAGTTGCATCCGAACTGTCAATGTTCAACTTGTATCCGACACTGTAAAATCATTTGAATGTGTGACACTGAATTTCGGGACACCGATGCCAATTTGTATACATGATCCAAGGATTGATACATCTGTGTCACAGAAAATTTATAGGTCAGGACGTACTCAAATGTAACTTTGAACACTAATCCTATCAATGTCGCGATATTCTCTGTCAACACCGATAAGAAAACGACATCCGGAGATAAGGACATCATACAGACCATACTGCTAGATGATCTCATATACTTACTGGAAGGTAAACCGGTCGTGATCAAAATGGACGTTGAGCGTTTTGAACTGCATGTCCTCAAAGGTGGAGTGACTTTTTTGAAGAACATAGACGTACGGTTTATCCAACTGGAAATTCAACATCATAAGAGATTTCCATCTGCCCAAGAGATTGTGATCATTTTACGTAATTTGGGGTTTACGCCGTTTGCTAATTGTCTTGGGGAAAAAAATGTAACAGCCTTGCCGCTGATGGATTGGCCGCATGATGTGTGCTTCATCAAAGATATGTAAAAGACTTACGTTGTTGATGAAAATGAATTTGTAACCTTATAAGTGAAGTAAAACTTTCAAGCCCATAATAAAAAGCTAGATGTATTCTTTCGAAAGAATACATCTAGCTTTTTATTATGGGCTTGAAAGTTTTATCTTCTTAACAGACATTCTAGATTTAAGATCAGACCGTACGTTGTGTGTAGTCTGACCTTGATCCAAAAGTATATCTAGAAAGCATTTACTGCAGGGCGTTGTTTGGTAAGGGTTCAACTGAGCACCAAGAATGTATTTACTTGCATGAATTTTATGCAAAAATATATCACCGATCTACAGGTTATCAGTAGAATGTCTGCAAGCCAATATACAGCATATATATACATACACCCAGCAAAACTTCTAAGCGGCCACTTTTCTTGCTCCTGTAAATCTGACTAAGTAATAAACAGGTATGAACACACGTTATAACATGTGAATGGACATTAGACATGGTATTGTAATGAAATGAGTCTCGATTTTGCCTTTAGAATGCATTTTTGTCTCAAGAGGGAAATCACGTGATTTGCGCATACACGTACGTGGTGTCTGTCGGACAAACCAGGTTAAAAAAAATAATCATATATACGTTACTGAAATTTTGTCAGCAGTAAGGAAAAACGTGAAAACTTTTTTTCTGCATAAAAATGTCAACCGAGAGAAAGAGTGTGAATTAAAGAAAAAAGATTTTTCAATTTTTAACTTGAAGAGAATTAATAACTTCTTTTCAACAGAACGAGTCAACTAATTCTTTTCAAAATTAGGCTAGAGTATACTTTAACATTGGTCAGTTATTGTCCAAAACACTAAACTGAATTAACCGCCTCTTATCTGAACAGCGGGTGCCAATAGAGGGCTATTATGCCAGCTTAAAAGTGGCCGTTTAGACCTTTAGTTTTGTGTATATGTATAGTTTGAATGTTATCCAATTTATTGTCAGTGACTGGTTTTTATCAAGAACCATCTATTGATCAAATTGGCTGACAGAACTATTAGTCAGAAGTACATTCACTTGCGTTTTCTATGAATTAGTAAATGTAAACTGTTGTCAATTTGAACTTTTTTTTTCTTATCATATACATGCATAGGTTTACATGTATATTCATTTTCTGATAATTACACCATAATTTCACTACTTAAATTGATGGTAAGCATCATAATCAATGAGTCAATTTCAAATTCGTCAGTTTATACAGATGACTTATTCGTTTCATGCAGAAGATAATTTCTTATATATATTTTGTTATCTACATAAACTATTCCATTATAATGTTGGTCAACTGACTGGTTTTAAAGCAAGCGATTAGTCGAGCGATTTAGCTAAAAGTTCCTATGGTCATTCAATCAATCAATCAATCAATAAAGTTTATTTGTTCAAATCATACATACATGATACACGAACAAAGAGTACAACTTACATACATATAAAATTATAGAAAGTGACGGGGAAAAATAGGTTAGAAAAGTTGGGGGGGGGGCCATAACCTTGGTCAGAATGAGAAATAGACTATAGGGCTTGAAAAGATAATGTAAAAGGGCCTTTTTTATTTGATTGGTCAATTCGTTTTACACACAGTGACGTAGTTTCATTGATAGGTTGGGTAAATAAACAAATGTGCACGTGATAAACAGTTTTTCTATGGAGAGATACAAGAATTTTGTAGACTGTAAAGTCCTTATAAGAGAGTTGTCGGATGTTTCAATGAAAATTTAATGGATTTTATGCTTATCAGTATAAGTACATGTTTGTCGATAAATTTCTGTTTTTTGAACTTCGTATCCACTGAACATCCATTCGGTAGATATGAAGTTCATTTAGCATTTTAAGAGTCATTCAAAACACTAGATCTAAATGGGTCTGTTTACACTACATCTATTTGTTTACTCTCTCTCTCTCTCTCCTCCTCCTCCTCCTCACTCGCACCCCACACACATGCACAACTCAACACAACACATACATAACATAAATCACATGCAATTTAGTGGACTGTGAAAATGTAGTCCATGATCAATCAGCACAAATGTGTAGACCGATCATTAACCGCATCATCCACAGAATTTTGATATGATGTTAGCTAGCGGAATAAGAATTTAAAGAGCACTAATGAATACAAAGAATATGAACCAAGAAGGTTGAATGTAGGAAGAATAAAACACTAACCTAAAGATGAACAGGAGATGACAATGTTGGAGGCTTTATATATCTCAAGAGCATAACAAATCATGTAGAGTGTGGGTAAGATCAGCGCATACTTAGGTACTGACTGATCCCAGTTCACACTCCACAATGGCTTAAGGTCTCCTTCTGCATCAGCAGCCTCATAGGTTGAAAACAGTAAAATAATTTATGATCTAAAGATAAAGAGGACATTGCAATGCTAAAGACAATGTTTTCAAAAGGCATAAAAAAACAACAACAACACAGATCCGCTGTGGTCAAGATGGTGGGTTAAGATCAGTGTGCACCTAAGTACTGACCGATCACAGTCCACACTCTACAATGCTTAAAGGTCTCATTCTGCATCAGCAGCCTCGTAGGTTGGAAATAGCAAGATAATTCATGATTTAGAGATAAACAAGACATTGAAATGTTCAGGACTATGTGCTCAAAAACATAGCAAGCGTAGCAGAGTGTGGGCTAAGATCAGTATGCACTTAAGTACTGACTGATCGCAGTCCACGCTCTACCACACTTAAAGGTCTCATTCTGCATCAGCAGCCTCGTAGGTTGGAAATAGCAAGATAATTCATGATTTAGAGATGAAAAAGACATTGAGATGTTTAAGACTATCTGCTCAAAAACATAGCAAGTGTAGTAGAGTGTGGGTTAAGATCAGCGTGCACTTAAGTACTGACTGATCGCCGTCCACGCTCCACCACACTTAAAGGTCTCATTCTGCATCAGCAGCCTCGTAGGTTGGAAATAGCAAAATAATTCATGATCTAAAGATAAACAAGACATTGAAATGTTTAAGACTAATTGCTCAAAACATAGCAAGTGTAGTAGAGTGTGGGTTAAGATCAGTGTGCACTTAAGTACTGACTGATCGCAGTCCACGCTCTACCACACTTAAAGGTCTCATTCTGCATCAGCAGCCTCGTAGGTTGGAAATAGCAAGATAATTCATATCTAAAGATAAACAAGACATTGAAATGTTTAAGATTATGTGCTCAAAAACAGCAAGTGTAGTAGAGTGTGGGTTAAGATCAGTGTGCGCATAAGTACTGACTGATCGCAGTCCACACTCTACCACACTTAAAGGTCTCATTCTGCATCAGCAGCCTCATAGGTTAAACGTAGCAAGTTAATTCATAATCTAATAAACAGGACATTTCAATATTGAAGGCTTTATGTACTCGGAAACATAACAACTCTTGTAGAGTGCTGTCTAACATCAGTGTAAACTTTAGTACTGCCTGATCCCAGACTACACTCCACAATGGTTGAATGTAGTGATGGCAATAAGTGCTTACTAAAAGTAAAAGAAAAAATATTTATCATCATTTTGCAATAGCAATTATAACCTGTGTACATGATTACAGGTATGTTAAAAAAGAACTAATTTGAATGCATTCTTTTATTTTCTTGCATAATTATTTTTATAAACTTTGAAATATTAATCAGAATTTTGAGTGATTCATTTCTCATTAGCTCAATGAATTTGTACATGCTTGGATGTTTGAAATAGTACTTTTTAATGAAAGATTTTCTTGTTTGTTCAAAGTAGGGGCATATAAGAAGCATGTGCATTTCATCTCCAATGTCATTAAGATTACATAATGTACATTTTCTTTGGTTATATTCTATATTGTTCCATCTGCCAGTTTCTACTGGTAAATGATGATTTCCTGTTCTGAATTTAAGAATATTAAGGTAGTCAATTGTCTTTAATTTTGTTAAATATTTTGGCATTTCCAGGTTCTGCTTTAGGTGATAATAGCTTTTGCCCTTATTTGATTCTTGTGTTGAAACATGCCATTTTTGCAAGTATTGATCAAGTAAAGACTGTTTTACTAGTTTTTTGATGTTTTTACATGTTATATTATTCTGATTCAATGATGAATTTTCCAGATTCCTATATCGACAATTTGGATCGACCTTTTAATACGGACGAGGTGATCCAAGCTATATCACATTTAAACCGTAATAAAAGCTCTGGCTTTGATAATATACTACCTGAGTTATTTTATTGTACCGTACATCTGTATTTTATTCGATAAGATTTATGAAACAGGTATGTATCCTGAGGCATGGACAAAGGGGATTATTGTTCCAATTTTTGAAAAGGGTGAGAAGAATAATCCTTTAAATTACCGTGGAATTACGCTTGTTAACTTATTAGCCAAAATCTTTTCGCTATGCCTTAGGGATAGACTTAATAAGTACATGTATTGTGAGAATAACGAAATTTTACAGACTTACAATTTGGTTTTAAAGATAAAAGAATACCGTTGACTGCATTTTCATCCTTCACTGTTTGATACAGAAAATGTTATCATTGAATAAACAATAATTTTGCACTTTTATTGATCACGAGAAATGTTTCTATACAATTAATCGGGATTTTTGATACAGAAACTTGAAACTTCAGGGTTAAGTTGTGAGCTCATTTGCATGATTAAATCTTTATACAATAATGTAAAATCATGTATCAAAGTATCTAAAAGTTAAATTTCTCTCTGAATTCATAGATATAGCAGTCAGCCAAGCAAGGCGAGCCTTTATCACGTCTCCTCTTCATTTTATTTGTAAATGATATAAGAGATTCTTTCAATTTAGAAAATCTAACCCAAAGTGATATAGAACATCTGTCAGTTTATATACTTATGTTTGCAGATGACATGGTTCTCTTTATATCAGATAAACAGTCTACAAAAGCAACTAAATGATAACTCTGATTATGCCAAACAATGGGGTTTAAAAATTAATGTTGGAAAAAGCAAAATTTGTATTTTTGAAAAAAGAAAAAGAAGACACAATTTTACTTGGTCAATTGACAATAAAGAGCTAGAAATTGTAGAACACATTTGTTATCTTGGTATTAAATTTTCAAAAAACAAGCAGTTTCAGCGTTACACGATCAGAAAAATAGAGCGATGATGAATTTATTCCAATTATTTAAAAGAACAAAATTTGGTATTAAAACAAAATTAAATTTATTCGATAGATTGATATCACCGATTTTGCTATATGCTGCAGAGGTATGGGGAATATATGGTTTAAAACAGGTCGGCAGACTTCACATAAAGTTCTGTAAAAGTATTCTAGGTGTTCATACACACACCCCAAACTTTGCGGTATATGGTGAACTTGGTAGGTATCTTCTTTCTATTTAAGTAAAAGAGAGAGAGCTATGGAATATTGGGTAAACGTAAGAAGTAATGATTAAAATCTGATAGGTAAAATAAAATCAGGCAGATTTTGAATAATACGGGTCTGGCATACCTTTCGGAGAAAAATAATTTGAGTAACGTGGATTTTTTTCTGATACAACGTCGCCTGGGAGATAATTTTATACAAGAATGACACAGCAGGATGAATAATTGTTGTTTTATCACCAAAAAACAAGAGAACACAAATCAATACAGCAAAATTCATAAAGGAAGCTTTACAAAGAAGGAAATCTTTAATCACGTCGACTAATTATTAATAATCTTTTTATTGATAAATGTATATGTATGTATACTTTATATGTCTGTCATTACCATTGTCCATGTTTTTTGGGTTTTTTTGTAAATGTCCAATGGCATATTTGTTTGCCGAATACCTAATAAAGTTAAGGTTGAGTTGAGTTGAGTTGATGATATTCAAGTTTTTTCCCTCTGTATATCTCCATCTATAAAACTACAGTTTTGCAACTGAGAATACCCATTTCACTTATTTACTTAATAAATATATGATCGTATACACAATTCTTTTGAAACTGCATAGAGTGTTGAAAGAAACCGCGTGGCGTATGCATATTTTAGAACGTTAATTCAACTGTGAAAGTAAATTTTGCAAAGTTTTCGTCAAATTCATGATGTTCTGTTCTGTTCTGACAGTTGATGCGTCTAGGAGCGCATACACAAAGTCTACGCGGTATTCATCACAAATAAGTAGAAGCAAAGTAATTAGTATAAACTGACAATCTAAAAAAAGTAAATGAAGCAGGGCTTATATTCTTTAACGATTTTGAGGCAATCGATAGTGTAGATCATGGTTTTATGTACAAATGCCTGGAAACATTAAACTTTTGTAAGGATCTTATAAAGTGGGTTAAATTGTTATATGTGTCTATTTTTCGAAATTTTATGTGTAAAGAAACGACGTAATTTCAGCTCGAGGGAATTATATATTTCCTCCTACCGAAAACCTGGTTTATTGACTTAAGATCACTAGTTTTAAAAGTGGCATTCTTTGACAAAATAATCGGATGAAATATAATGTATAATTTATTTCAGCAGCTTGTGGTTACTATTAGGGAAATATTTGCCTCAAAAGGGAAAGGTCCGCAAAAATAACTCGTGCCTTACGGCACTCGTTATTTTCGCATACCTTTCCCTTTTTGGTAAATATTCCCCATGTTAATCACAAGCTGATGAAATAAACTCTATTTATAAAGATATAAATAGTATAATTATAGATAATGGTAATACGTCGGAAAGCTTTTTAATCGAATATGTTGTTTGGAAATACTAGCAAGTTACATTAAAAAGAATAAAGATGCCATGGGAATTAATGTGGAAAATAACGAAATAAAACAAACTATGTTTTCTGATGATGCAACATTTCTTACTGACGGATCGAAAAATTCTTTTGAATCATTAATCAAAGTTTTAACAGAGTTTTGTAAAATTTAGGTTTGAAACTTAATACAAAGAAATCATCTATTCTAAGAGTAGATAGCCTAAAGGATAGGCGATTCCAGTTCTGCGAAAGTGAACGATTCGTCTGGACATCAGAACAGCAAAAAACGTTAGGAATTACATGTACCTTCTCAAGCTATACAGACGTCATCATAGAGAAAAATATTATTCTAAAAGTTCAAGAATTTACAACCGTTTTAAAGCAGTGGCAACATAGAAAACTTACGCTGTTGGGAAAAGTTACACTTATAAAGACGTTTGCACCACCTAAGATCATTTACATCCTTACAGTATTTAAAAAATCAACCAGAAAACACATTGCATTATATGTAGATAAAAGTATTTTTCGCTTCTTATCGGACAACAAACCGGATAAACTGAAAGGATCAATAGTACTTAACACTTTCAGTTGAAAATGGTGGAATTAAAAGTTGCACATATATGTATGCATTAGTTAAATCACCGAAAGCAAACTAGATTAAAAGACTTTCAGATAAAATCAACACAGGACAATGGAAAGAAATTATTATTATTCTCTAAACTCCTAAAACATTTTGGAGGTGATTTGATTTTTGAATATGATATAAAGGAAACGGATATAAAAAAGATCTGCACTAACCATGTTTTTCTTACACATGTGTTAAAAGCAAGGAATAAAATTAAAAACAATATAGCCGACAATAACGTCCAGAGAGAAATAATTTGGAATAATACAAATATTAAATGTGATGGAAAAACATTCTTTTAGAACAAATGGTATGTTACAGGAAGAATTTTTTTAGAAAAGTTTTTGATTTCCGAAGAAAAACATTTTATGACTTTGAAACATTAAAAAATATCTATGACATTAAAACGGATCACGTTTTATAACATTACAACTTGACTGGAAGCATAGCCATTAGAATAAAAGGTGGAATAAAACAACAAGTACTGTTAAATGTAGAAAATAAGCAATTGCTTATTAGAATTAGAACAGAACAGAATTAGCGGAAATAACAAAGCAAACAAACTGTTACATAAAATCCAATTAAAAAGAAATATTGATTACTTCAAGTGAACTCAAAATATAATATCTTCTTAGCAACAACCCCACCAGAAGATTATCTGCAGAGGCATTGACGCCCTACATCGAGTACACAGCGTAGGTTGCAATATTTAACAAAAAATGGGATCATCGCTCTCTACAAGTTTGAAAGACAACATGAACGTTAAATCACGATCAATATTGAGCGGTTCCTAGTAGGTTAAGAAGTTTTGGGCAGACGAAGAGATATCTTTAGGGATAAACAGTGGTTTCAAAACGATGGAGCAACTTCTAACTTCAAATGACTCGTTGGAATGGTTGCTGGGACACTTTGGCAATAGTCTCATCTGTAGGAGGTGTGATCCTGAGTAGGCTTCACACTAACCAGACCTTAATCCTCCAGATTTATTTCTGTGGGGTTATCTCAGAACAACCCCTAGACTGACCCTTAACTGAAGAGGGCCATCACCGCCCAAATCAGGCCAATAGTGAAGGAGGAGTCTGTGTCCGAGTTATTGACAGTTTTGCATGTCGTGTACAGCTGTGCTTGCATCACAATTGTGCACATTTGGAACGGGGATAAAACAAAGGCTGATGGACATTCATCAATGAAACTTGGTTGACAAGTCAAGCATAGACGAAAGTTCATTTGTACCAAATATGGTTGGATTGCAGAAAGGAATGATTTTTTTTTTTTTGACGATTTCATGGGTGACATATTTTTTCCATCCTGTATTTCTTTCAGGAAAACAAGAGTTGAGTGGTTTTGCTAACACCGACATTGTAGTCAATTATTAAAATTGGTTGGATATAGAGAGTGTTTTAATGGGCGATTAATGTAGCGAAGACCAGTTATACACCACAGTTGTTGAAGTAAATGTAAATAATTATGTCTTTATTGACTTTAACGTGTGGTCCTGAAAGGGTCGAGTTTTGCCTCTTTTGGATGTCATTAGTAATTAACGTTTCTACGATTTTCTCTCTCTTTTTTTCTTATAAACAAGAATCTTTGTAATTCATATGTGTTGCTGAGTTACAAAAAAAAATGAATGTGTATTACAACTGAATCGATAGGTTATATTTAAAGTAAAACACCAACAACTGCTACACAGATGCCGAAAGTGTTAAGATAAATCTGCGCTAATGAATAAATTCGCACTGGCAAACGTTTACAGGTACTGAAGGGGATTATGCCGTATATTTTTTTTTTACTTCTGAAAAGGTTTCTGAATTTGCCGGAAAAAAAGACATGTTATTTAAATTTTTGGCGGTATTGATTTTGTATCAATTACATACTTGTGTAAAAAACTAACTCTTAAACTTTCAGCACATAAAGAATAAACACCATACTGAAATATAATAACACACTGTTATCAAAATAAAATAAATATGTCTTTCAAACGCTGGTATCAAAGCAAGAAAGAGTCAATTAATGAAGATAAATCTGTCCTAGCTTCCTTCATCATGGGACATTGTAGATCCAAGATCAAACTACAGATTGACATCCAGCTATCTCTTCCTGCCCCATGCCTTAGTTTTTTGTTTGTTTTTTGGGGGGGGGTTGTTTTGGGTTTTTTTGGGTTTTTTTTGTTTGTTTTTGTTTCTGTTTTCGAGGAAAGGGGAACACATATTTTTTTCGGACAGTGTAGATCCATGATCAGACTGCACGTTCTGTGCAGTCAAATATTAATCTACGCTGTCCAGGAAATGTACTTGAATCGCAATTAGCAGTCTAAGGGTTTATGCTGTTGTGACTACTATCACGGCCTTGTGAGCGGATCTGATTAGTGTACTATTCTGAAGGCAACCTTTCATACCTTTACTGGTTTTTGTACCGAGAAGTCTATTGCTTGTAGCCTTTCAGTAGAATGACAAGGAACCGAGACTGGCATAGCGCTTTAGATTTAACATAACCCACAAAATCCTCTGACAGCCGGGCCCGGAAAATGTCAAAAATAAGGGGAGATCCCTGCTTCAAAATCAAGTCAAGCTCATCCGGAACCAATTCAGTATATGGAGGGATTATTTTTCGATACATGTGTCTGAAAAAAATGTAAATGTACTAAAAATACTAGTATGAACAACCTGTGGATTTATTGTCTTAAAATCAAAATAATAGCGCTTTCATTTTTGTGGTATTTGTCGAAGACAATATCACAATGAGTTCAAGATTGAATTTTGATAACCATGTATCTTATTTTGTACCGTGAATCTAATACTTCATCGCGTTTAGGTACACAACAGTAGAAAGAGATTGAATTCAAGTAGTTCCCGCTTAAATTTTGCCGGAATATCCCGGATGTTTGTAGATTGAAAATGCTTCAAACGCTTTGGAATATAATTACTATGTTCTCTGTCCTAACCACATTCAAACAGACAAAGCAATGATTATATGCTTTTATCACAAATAAAGCCAGACGGGCTGAAAAACGTAATTTCAAGTGTAATAACTCAGCCCTTTTCAAAAAAAGTCGGTCGTCAATGACATTAATAAATTAATCAACCTCCGAAAGGTCCCGGACTTTAGCGCAAGAATTATAAAACTTGGCATAAAGTAGTTCAATTTAGTTACATGAATATTGCCATTTTCTTCATAATTTGCAGCTATCTAGGAAGACATTTCAATTTAAATCTTGATTTGCAGATCTTCTATATGATACATATTTCTACATATGCCAGTGTATCCATTTTGTCATAGAGTACCCAAACTCTTTAGAGTCTATACCGAGTCTATACCGAGACAGCATACCCAAACTTTGTAGAGTTTTAGTGCAACCATTTCGTGCAAAACCGAAGGAAATAAACCCAATTAAACTCATTTTTTCTCAGGCAAATGACTTTTACGGTGTCACTTAAATATGTAATTTAAAATGGCATATTAAAATACATTGGGCGAGGCTATCGATCGTTGAGATACTTATTTTTGATTGAAACTAGCTTCTCGCGAAATGATACAAATTTGCCACCTGACCTTGGGCTTTTTCGTTCCAAAACCAATTCGTTCCATGGCTTGTTGGTCCTATGATTGCACGCTACTCCATATGATTGCTCATGAATATTTATAGATCGGGGTAATAGACCATTTGCAAAATACCGTTACTGACGCGTCACCACCAGTTACTTCCCTTTCCAATTTTTCCCAATCCTGTGTGTGCCCGAATACATGGATCCGTGGCGATAAGATAAACCGACTACCTTAGTTACTGTTGCCAAGGACTCACAAACAAACGCTGTCAGTACATATACAGTATAGCAGATAGGCTACCTAAATCGTGCTATCATGAATGTTTCTCTCTATAAAATTCCGGAAAAAATATTTTAATCGTATATTTCCGTCCATGATAAATTCTCGGTAAGTAATTTATAGATGCTTGAAAGAATTGACACACAGATATGTATTAAAAGGGAGAATTATCGGATCAACGGACAATGTAACAGATATACATGTTTAAACAAAATTTCGAACTCCAATGCGAAAGGAAAAAAAAAAAAATCTCCGTTCTGCCACAGAATTATAGAATTACAGATACTGATTGCTTTCGTTTGGCTAGTAAAGTCATTTTAGCATCATGCCAAATTAAATAACACTGAATTACAAAACTTTCGAAAAATTTATAGACTGTCTGATTCAACAGAGAGGTTTAAATTAATGAAATTTTTCAATATCAGGTTAAGGGGAAAAGGGTTGTCTGATGATTATAAAATGTGTTAAGTGTGTTGTCAATTATAAAAATTGTTAATATCATTGACGGTAGTTTGTTTTATCTTATGATATACTGATGACAATGGGTGGTCAAGTTGATTAGAGCGGCAAATTGCTTTGCAATCAAACACGCTTCACCCTTTGTGCTAATGTGCAGATGTGCTAATCCAATCAAACTCTTCACCAAATGACAAAATTTCTAGAACAACCCAACCTAAAAAATTTGTAGACAAGAAAAGAAATGATGCAAAAATTGAAATTTGATTTTGAAAGAGCACAAAACACTGTCAAAAAAGGAGAAAATAGATGTTACAAACATTTTCTCCTTTTTCCGCGATGCTTTTAACAGCCTTCTAAGGGTCGTTAAAACTCGGGTTTATCTGATTAACGGTTGAAAAATATAAGTCAAGAGAAAAATTACCATGTTGCCCATTAACCCATTACCACACAATCCCTACTTTTGACGCCCCTGAGAAAGAAGCATTTAGAAAACATGGTGGGAAAAGGAGAAAATGCTGGTAACCAGCATTTTCTCCTTTTCCCACAATGTTTTCTACCTCTTACAAAAAAATTTTCAAATTTTCAGTCACTTTTATTTTGTCATCTGCAAATGCTTTCAATTTTGACCAGCCTAAAATTTTGTCGTTTGGTAATTAGTTGAGCTAAACTTCCACTAGTACATAAGATAAACCTTTCTAAAATTGAAATCTACTCTTAGTGAGGAAGTACACGTCATTTGAAGTGCTTATTGTAAATAGCAGTAGTTTAAATCTAAGACTAAACATCATGTAATTTTCAGTCTGATCTATATCTACACATTTAGCATATTCTTCATGCACCATGGGTTAAGATTAATGTCAAACTGAAACATTGGTGACAAGTTACGCGGCCACTTTATGGATGTGCATAGGTTATTGAACAAGGTTAGATATTAAAGTAAACGTATTTTCTTTTTTATCAGTATTTCATATAGGTCTATTTTCACCTTTTGTTTTCAATTTTTCTCTTTCAGAGGGGTAAGCATTATTTGAATGAATCCATTTTCCAGGGCTCATCAGAGCTCTTTACATTAGTCCAAATTTTCAGTCATTATCATAATTCAAACTTGTCTATAACCTCTGCGTGATCTCACGTCAGTGGTACACGCTCACAAAGCACATATTTTAAGGTTTTTCTTAAATTAAAACGTTAAAAACACAAAATAGATAAATAGTATCGCATCCCCCCAACGTTAACAACCGTTTATTTGTGAGCCGAAATGGCAGAACACAACGATGCACATCGGGTAGAATAAATGCGATAACCTGATTGGTCAAATATCGATTTCCACGGATCCATGTATAGTGAAGGTGTCATATTTTAAATGGGTTGCTAGAGAACTCGTACCCTGGAGAACTTGTTCTCTGGAGAACTCGTACCCCAATCTGAAGGGTACGAGTTCTCTGGAGAAATCCTACCCTGGGTACGAATTCTCCAGAGAACTCGTACCCTACAGATATTTTGGGGGATAAATTTGTATCTGTATATATCATTCAGATTTTGGTGAATTGACGATTTTCATTTTATCTTAAATTATGAAATGATCGAGTAAGTTATACAATAATCAACTTAACTCTTTTGGCGCCAAAAGTATACAGGGGACTTCATCGACGACTCACTAAAATTCAGAAAAGATTTTTTTTTTTTTTTCTGAAAGGTTTGGATGGGAATCTTGATTATGTAAATCCAAGCTCAGACTGCATGTTTTGCATATTGATCTTTTTCTTTACCACCGTTTCGATTCTAGGGTTAATTGAATTAAGGGTTCAATATTGAATATTGCAATTATATAACAGTAATTTCATCATTGTGAAAATCACACCTTTCTTGCTGTCTTTGTTCAGGAAATTTGCCTTTTCACCAGGTGTGAAAATTTGATTAATTATGTATTCATTTTATCAACCCCTTCTATTTAACAAATATCTAATCCAATTTAATACTGATTCCTAGACCGTTGTGACACAAAACAACATCAAACATCAACTCAAAACTTGAATGCAAGTGAAGGCTACCCGAAGAATTGAAGAGGGCAAAAATTAATCCTTCTAATGTATTTTCAGTTGAATACAATTTATTTATGGTTCATAAATGTTTTTCTTACGATTTTTACGTCAAATACAACATACACTGCATGAAAAAACACACAGGCTGCTTTACTTTTTTTGTCTTTTCAACACATGTACAAGAAAAAAAAAATCATCAAATCTACATCACAATAACGGCATAAAAAATAAAAGTTGACAGCATGCTGGTAAACTAACATTATATTTATTAGTTGGGGTACGAGTTCTCCAGAGAACTCGTACCCAGGGTACATCTTCTCTGGAGAACTCGTACCCTTGAGTTTTGGGTACGAGTTCTCCAGGGCACGAGTTCACCGGTACCTTTAAATGGATTACACAATAAACGCGATAAATAAACAACCTAAAACGGCCTTGCCGTTGGTTTCATCAATTATCTTTTCGAAGACACACACAAAAAAGAATTGTTGTTTTATCAATTTTTCGGTAGACTTCAGAGAGTGAAGCGGTATCATTTATAAGCGCTGTCTCCTGCCGGGCGTGTTGATAGAGCTTTTTGTATGCAGACTGCATAAACCCTTTGGCTACTAAGTGCGACTCAATGACCTTTTTCAGACAATATAGACCCAGATCACACCAGGAAGAACGTGCAGTCTGATCCTAGATCTACACTATCCGATACGGAGATATTTTTTCCTTGAGATATTCCTTTGAAATAACTTTTGAGGTTTTACTATCGGCTTTAAAAGTGGCATTTAATATATTTAGTAAAATAAGGTTTAACTTAAATTAAACAAATACTCCCCTCCATTCCTCAAGAAATTAGTGCAAATATACCGTTTAAAGTGGGACCTGTTAACCCAGGTTACATAATGCATTTGAAAAAAAAAATGTTAAGGTAGAAAAATGCATCTTTTGGCACTAGTAGTTAGAACAGACTTACCCTCCGTCACAGCTTTTTACAATTCCAAACCTTTACAACTGATCAACCTAAGACAAACGGGATAAACACTTAATTATGACACGTGTGTGTTAACTAGTCGGTGCCTAAAAAGAACACAACAGCTTTTCAAATAGATCATCCACTTTGACGGTGAAACACCGAGATCAAGCGTACACCCAGCTAACCCTTGACTAGCTTTTCAATGAAAATAAGTATAGCACGTATTCACTTCCTTAAAATGAATCTGCAACATCTTTTCTTCTAGAGGGAATGGAAGGTTTGAAATTTGAATTTAACTTTGTTATTACGATAGTCAACTTATAAGGTAGTTCAAACAGGAACATGGCAAACATGCAACTATACAGATTTTTAAAAATGTTGTTTCAAAGTTAAGATTTTTGCTATTAATTCAAAAGGTTTGATGTCCCAGTTTTTTGTTAGTAGACTGTCTCTGTCTTTTAGCAGATACTGGAATGATTTTTGGAAAAATTATCACATTAATAGTTTAAATAAATTAAACCACAGATTCCTGGACTTCGAGCCTGTACCTTACAAACTTAGGTACAGAATTACGCAAACATTGGTTGAATAATCAGACATAAAATTAGGAAATGTCTATTGCAGGTATATTGATGTTATCCCCCCACACCCATTTTTTATAACACTGAATCTTTCACCAACTATTTACGAAACAAAAATTTGAGACCTGCCCAAATTGGAAGTCTTTGCAGATAACAATTTGAATGTGGCTTAAAAATATTATTTTCTTTAGGAAGGATAGCAAGGGAAAAGGAGACAAGGTTGGTAACTAGAATTTTAACCCTTTTCAACAACATTTTAAAAAAACTATATTTCTAAGGGTCGTAAAAATTGGGTTATGTGGCATAGGGTTTTAAATAGTTACTGCGAATATTTTCACCCGACGACAACACTTCACGGGTAGGAAACTTCATATTCAGAGCCAATGGCTCCGACGAGAAAATGTTGTGTTGGTCTTCCGTTTCTGAAGATGTCGGCTGAAAAACAATCCCAAAACAGGTAGGCATGTCAGTATTTGTAATCATGTGTTCTTATGTCTTTGAAATTGAAAACAAGGAGAATATCATTCGATCCTCTGGTCTTTCAACGCGTTTTCTGCACTACGGAAAGTTTGAACAGGTGTACGATGTTGTCTGAATCATTTGTGGCGAGGACTGACTATAGCCAAAATAATACGTCTCGGAGATAAATGCAGGCTCTTTTTGCCCTTTAAATAAGCAAACTAAAGAAATTTTCTTGTTCTACAGGCTTAGATAATTGTCTTTGACGTTTCCATTCGCTCAATCCAAGAATCTACAAAAACTATCCAAAACGGGCGTAATTTAAGAAAGGCTCCGACTGTGTGGGTCGGTTACGAAAATATCGGTTGGCTCCGATGGAAGAGGAATTTCGTTTATTTTTTTTTTCTCTCTAATTTGCGGGTATGTAAAAAGGTGCGTCGAGTTAAATGTGAAGCAACAGTTCATTTTAAGCCTATTTTCTCGTTTTGTTTATATATATATAAATAGCAAAGAGAAGTATTTTACAAATTTTACATATTGTCAAATTGGCATTTTGCTAATATGAATTTATTTCCGTATAGTGCAAGTAGCCCCCATTCACTAGAGCCATAGTTATTGACAGATCAAAATTTAACGAAAAATTTTTGAAAATGATCACCCAAGGAACATTTCTGTGTAATTATTTCAAAATCTGACCAGCTGTTTCAGAGAAGAAGAATTTTTAAGAATCTTTTTATTTCCGTTTAGTGCGAGTACCCCCCATTCACCATAGCCATTGATGGATCAAAATTTTGCTAATAAGTTTTAAAAATGGTTATCCGAGGAACATTCAGAGAAGAATAATGTTTGAGAATTTCTTCACTCAGTCCGTATAGTGCAAGTAACCCCCATTCACCAGAGACATGTTTCCTGAGGGATAAAAATTTCGCCAACAAATTTCGAAAATGATCAGCTAAGGAACATCTTTGTGACATAATTTCAAAATTTGACGAGCGGTTTCAGAGCAGAAGATTTTTAAAGAATTTCTTAGAAATTCCAATTGCTTGCCATGGCAACCTGGGTTTTAGATTGAATCAAATTATGTGAACAGTTTTTAAAGAGGACCTCCCAAGGAGCAATCCAGCAAAGTTTGGTCCAAATTAGTCCTGTGGTAAAGTAGGTGAAGATGTTTAAAGAAATAGCTGACGATGGACGACGGACGACGAATGACAGACGACGCACGACGGATACATCTGATCTAAAAGATCCCCTTAAGCACGTTGCTAAAAAATGGAATGAATGGCATCTTTTACGTTTTCTGATTATACATTCATATTAGCAAAATGCCAATTTGACAATATGTAAAATTTGTAAAATACTTCTCTTTGCTATTTATATATATAAACAAAACGAGAAAATAGGCTTAAAGGTGGGTATTTAGAATTGTCACATTACACCAAATTAAAAAATATATATCACACTGAAATGTATATGAAAAAATAATACAAATCATCAGTAATTAAGAATCATAAAATTACAAAAAAAATTTTTTTTGTGGTATTTCCTTAAAAGGCTACGTAGCCTCTTAAGCTATTTTTAGATTTCCCGCCAAAATCAAAAAAGCATTGTGGGAATGTTAAGTGACTTGCACGTGACTAATGACTATTAAATTCCATAACATAACGAACATAAAATTATTTTCCATAATGTCTAGAACTTCGGACGCTATGTTTGAAGCTTCGTCTGTATATTTCCGGTATGTAAATGAGCGAGTTGCTCATGTAAAAATAAACCGTATTTCCCTTCAGTGTCGACCTGGGCTGTAGTAAATCTCAAATTTATCTAGTCGTCGGATGGTTTTCGACTACTGGGTTTTGATGAAAGAAAATTATAAGGCTCTGGGAGTATACGGATGATTTTTTTGTATTTTTGTAAAATTTCCGTCCCAAAACCTGAAGGGCCACCTCTAAAATGAACTGTTGCTTCACATTTAACTCGACGCACCTTTTTATATATCCGAAAATTAGAGAGAAAAAAAATAAACGAAATTCCTCTTCCATCGGAGCCAACCGATATTTTCGTAACCGACCCACACAGTCGGAGCCTTTCTTGAATTACGCCCGTTTTGGATAGTTTTCTGTAGATTCTTGGATTGAGCGAATGGAAACGTCAAAGACAATTATCTAAGCCTGTAGAACAAGAAAATTTCTTTAGTCTGCTTTTTAAACGGGCAGAAAGAGCCTGCATTTATCTCCGAGACGTATTATTTTGGCTACGGTCAACCCATGCCACAAATGATTCAGACAACATCGTACACCTGTTCAAACTTTCCGTAGTGCAGAAAACACGTTGAAAGACCAGAGGATCGAATGACATTCTCCTTTTTTTCAATTTCAAAGACATAAGAACACATGATTACAAATACTGACATGCCTACCTGTTTTGGGATTGTTTTTCAGCCGACATCTTCAGAAACGGAAGACCAACACAACATTTTCTCGTCGGAGCCATTGGCTCTGAATATGAAGTTTCCTACCCGTGACTTTGGACTCGTCCAGATACTTAGCATATGGAGACGATTGAATAAACGTGGGTCAAATGGTTGTAATTGTCTTTTAAAAAGTGAAAAAAAAAAACTATTGTTGAAACAGGAGAAAATACGTGTTGCAAGCCCTTCCCTTTTTCCTCAAATATTTTGGCTCACACTTTGAAAATTCGTTTGTGTTTTTCACAAATGTTTATGAAGTACATATTGATTACTTTCAGTTTTCGGTTTTTTGAAAGTGTGTGTGGGGGGTGATGTGTTTAGGTTGAGAAAGTGAGACAAATAACAGACAGTGGGACAAATCAGCACGTCTGCCCCCTTTTTACACGGGTCGCTCGAAATACTTTGGTAAAAGGTTGATTAGCTGTTTAGTGTCTTCTGAAAGACAGGGGCAGTCATTTCAGGCATGTACCTTTTGACGAATAACTTATGTTATCGATCATGAACAAAAGAAACGTGGCTTCAGATAAAAATTCAGACCTTCCATAACTTCTTTTAAGCTTCATTTTGAGTATAAAAAATATGTATCCAATGAAGTCTTACAAAAAAAGAAATGGGTGAAGAGTTAAATCGGTGTTCCTTTGATCTCGGTATCGCACTGCAGAGTGGGTGACCTTTAGAACAGCTGTAATGTAATTGCTTCTTACAGATTAGCACACACGTGTCACATTAAATTGACTCTTCTTATCTTTTGTTTCATATTAATTTACCCCTTTGGTTATCATTAATGGTCAGGATTATGAATTTTATACAGGTTTCAGAGGCTAAGTCCATTCTTAGTCTCTACATGCTCTTTATTTAAATACGACTTTATAAAATGCACATCTTGTCTGTTTGTGATTTTCTTTTTCAAAGGCAATATCATGAAATATGTTTTAATTGTGTTAGAATTGATTTCCATAGATTTCTTGCTATGTCATTTTCCTTGAAGTTATGAATTTGTCCAAATTTAAAGGATTTGTGAACGGGGCATACGGCATTTGTTACTGAAATAATGCTTTGATTGTTCGGTGTCACTTGATACTGCTGGTGCGCCACTTACAATAAAATGGAAATATCGCTTACCGTCTATCAGGCCCGTAGGAACAGGGGGGGTTGGGGGGGGGGGCTCAGCCCTCCCCCCAATAATTTTGAAAATCATAGTAACTAAAATACGAGTTCTTAGCGCAATTAAACAACCACGTAAAAAATCTCAGTATTTTGAAGTTAGCCCCCCCAGTGTTGAAATCCTTCCTACGTGGCTGTCTATTGATTGTAATGTTGTAAATTGAATGTAAAAGGCTAGAGATACTTCATAATTATAGTTTTCAGGAACAAACTTAATTTTGTTCAATATATCAACAGGATTTTTCTCTCTATTTGTCATGCATCCTACCGTCAAGGGGTGTTACTCCTGCTTCTTCCTCATGATCAAAAGGAGACCACTTATACAAAAATAAACCAAACTTAGTTATGAATACTCTCCCTTCAACCGAAAAGGTTTTCATTTGCTTGGTGGGTTGACTTTTAAGCCAATATCTGAACAACATGTCTCTTTTTCTTTCAAACTATTAATTCCACACATGGATTTCCTTGAAAAATACCACGTCAGCGTTTTCAACGCTTTGATTTTTTAAGCTCTACTATCCTATTAGTATCCACAGCATTTATACCCCAAGTTAAATCCAAAACTTTTTACTAATTCTGTATTCTCAAAGCCACACGTCTAACTTCAAATCCCAATCCACCAAGTAAGTCACTCCTTTTGATATCAGCTTGGAAATTCTAGATTTGTCTTTTCTAGAAACCATAACTTCATGTTTCTAGAGTTCTCTTTATATAGAGCGAAAGTAAAAAATGAAAATAGGTTACTTTAACATAACACTTCTCTTCCTAAAGGAAAAGAAAGTTTTAAGAATTAAAACTTTCTTTTGTTAAATATAAAACATGCCTTTTTACTATTACACTTAATTGTAAATGAAAATATATTATACACAAAGACAAATGCAAACTAATAACGAGACAAACTCTATACAAAGCATCAGGGATAAAACTATCGCTACTTTTTATGTGTCTGATATCCATGTTATATTCTTGTAAAGACAGATTCCACTGGAGTAAGCACTGTTTTTTTTTTTTTTAATTTTATGGATAAAAATCAGAGGACTATGATCAATACATACAATGGTGGGTGCAGGAGAAGACTACAAATATATTTCGAAACGCTGAAGAGCAAGAATAAGAGATAAACATTCTTTTTCTAGTACTGAGTAGTTTTTCTGATGTTTGTTAAACTTTTTTTTTACAAAAATAACTAACTGGTTGATTTACACCATTACATTCTTCTAGAAGTTAAATACCACCTGCAACAGTATCACTGGTATCTTCTGTTAAATTCTTTCTGCAAAATTAGGAGCTAAAAGAACTGGTGTACTTTTTAGTGTGGCTTCTACTTTATCGAAAACGTTTTGTCTATCATCATTCCATATATTTTTAGCTCTACTGGCTGAAAGCCAGCAGAGCTTCAGTCATGCATTTGTGGTCAGATTTTCGTGAAATTTGCACAGTTTGTTAATCCCATCAGTAGCTTCAACTCTATTGATTTTGAAAAAAAAAAATACAATAAACAGAATGGGAAAAGTAGCTATTTCAAGTTGAAAATTTCCAATTCTTGTTTACATGATAAAGTCTACATTTGTTATCTGATGTTTGTAAAACCACACAGTTGCTTTTTCTCATCAACAGTTTGAATCCTATTGATTTTTTAAAAAAATCCTGCAAACGATATGGAGTGCAACACGCGAAAAGGTGCTTTCGGACATTTGCGTAAAGTGTCGTCTCGGATTAGCCTGCGCAGTCCGCGCAGGCTAATCCGAGACGGCACTTTACGACTACATTAGATTTTGTATTACAGTAGAGTTGCGTAAAACAGAAAATCACATAAAATCGGAAAGTGTAGTTTCGGATTAGCCTGTGCTGAGTACACACGCTGATCAGAGACGACACTTTACGCAAATGTCCGAATGACCCTTTTCGCCTGTTGCACTCCAATAGGAAAAATAGCTAATTAAAGTTAAAATCTTCCATTGCTTATTTACGTGATTAGGTCTGCATTTTTGGCTGGATTTTCATGAAACTTGCACAGCTACTTCGTATCATAAACAGTTGAACCCTATTGATTTCTAGAAAAAAATTGACAATCAGTTTGGGAAAAGTAGCCATTCAAAGTTGAAAGTTTCCAATTCTTGTTCAGGCAATTAAGTTCATGGTGCTGATCCAATTCTTTTTAAACTTGCAAAGATTCATCAAGAGGAAAAGTAGCCATTTGATGACTTAGTATTGTTTTCTGAGTCCACAGTACTAGTCACATTTTTTTGAAATATACTAGGACTGTTTAATATGAGGCATAATGAAAGTTTAAAACACTATAAAATTTGCCTGGATTCCAAACATTTAGATTGAAGAAATTTCCCTTCAATTTTTTCACTGCTTTTTTAATTCACGATGCCTACATACGCCCAGTTGCAAAAACACAATTAGTTTTGCTCTTTGCATCATGAAGTAATAATGTATGCTAGCGTAAAAGCAAAATCTCTGCCAGTAGAGCGATTTTAGGCCCTTCAGGGCCTTCTAGTTTTTCCTATCATCAGAAGGCTTGTCAGTGGCTCAGGCATGACAGAAAAATTACCACAGAATTTCTTGCGGTACCCGGCCATACCAAGAAATATCATAAATTGTCGTTTGCATGTAGGTACAGGAAAATCCGAAATAGCTTTTACTTTAGCTTCTACGGGTTTTACCTGTCCTTGTCCTACAACATGACCCAAAAAATGTTAAACTAGCATGACGAAATTCACTTTTAACAAGATTAATTGTCAATTTGGTTTTACTCAGTCTGTCAAAAAATTATCTTGTAGTCTTTAGATGTTCATCCCAATCATCGCTGTGAATGTTGACATCATCAATGTAGGCCCTACAGTAGTCCAGTCCAGATATTGTCATGTTCACAAGATATTGAAATGTTGCCTGCAACCTTCTCATCCCCAAAGATATAACTTTGTACTGATAAAGCATATTAGGATTTTTCAAATGCAGAGATCTCTTTAGAATTTGCCAACATCCTTTTAGAAGGTCAAATTTGGTTACATATTTTGCATGACCAATATTGTTAATGTAGTCATCTAATCTTTGCACTGGAAACGAATCACTCTTGGTTACAGTATTAACTTTTCTATGATCAGTCCATATACGAAAAGTTCCATTTGGCTTTGGTACAAGAATACAGGAAGAACTCCATTCACTTCTAACTTGGTTTAATAAAGTTGTCCAATAGATACTTGATACCCTCTCTCAGATGTCCAGTTTCTTGGGATTAATTCGATAAGGATTTTGTTTCATTGGTTTTGACTTTCCAATGTATACATCATGGTATAATGTATCTGTTCGTGTTGGAACAGGTGCTTATATTCAGAAATTGACTTTTTTATACATCTGTTTTTTATCTAACTGTTAAAGGGGGGTTAATCTAAATTTCTTATAATGTCAGAATTCTGAAGTTTTTAACAAAAAGGGTTAGACCTATAAAAGGTTATTTCTTCACAATTTATGACAAGTTTATTTCTTCACAATTTATGACTTCATGGATAGTGTGATTTTGGTTTTGAGGGACCGCGAAAACTACATTTATCGGTGAAATATTTGAATAATCCCTATCGACATATTCTTGAAATTAACATATTAAGATGACATAACTGCTTTTGAATTTGCCTTTCAGGAATTATTATCACATAATTCAAGTCACTGACCCTTTTCTCTACAGAATAAGAACCAAAATATCTTGCTTGTAGAGGTCAACAAGGAATTGGTAGAAGAGCTAAAACTTTATCTCTAGGTTTTTTGCAGTTGTACAACCACGTCTTTTTAAGAGTCTCTAACGTGGCATTATATACGCGGCTTATTGCCCTATCTGATTCAAATAGCCATTGAGCTAAATTACGCACAGCCAACGCAATTGTCAAATTGACAATTCTGACAATTCCACCAATGTTCTGCAATTCACTCAAAAACTAACATACATTGTTCCGCAAGTCAAATAAATAAGCCTGGCCATCAGGGTCCAATTTCTGGTCTAACAGTTTTCGGCCCCGTTCTAATTAGCTCGTTCATTTCATCAAGTGAGTCATTTTTTTTTTTTTCAATTCATATTCATTTTTAGAATACGCACTACAGCTTCCCTTAGTCATGAAAAAATATTTTTATTATTGAAATCTTTTGTGTCTCTTGTGAAGTATTTTCACAATGTCTTTTTCTTTGCATTTCTCGGGAAGTAATCAAGTTGCTTTGGTCGCGCAAATTATTGCTAAGATACAATTATTTCATGCAATGATACCATAACTCATTTTTTCCTCGTCGCACTCGGACGTTTATCCATTTTTCGGGCCATTTCGAATGTTAACGACCTCAAAAATGTAACTTAACCCTAAATTAAAGGTAAATTATTTCACTTCAGTTTTTTTTTTCGACTAATACCTGTTGGTAACCACCGAAGCGTGTTTTCAGCACGTCTCGTACCCCAGCTTCAAATTTATAGTCTGAAGCTACCTTACATTAGGGACAGACATGGCTAATAAATTTCAAGTATGGAAATCATTTTTTTACGGTGTGATAGTAACCATTTTTATTGTCTACTTTGGATTATTCAATAAAAAAGCAGGGTTTCAAAAACAATGTACTTATTATGAACCTAGCTATAATGAGCATAGGACAAAATTTACATTCAGTGACAAGAAGAAGAGCGAAATAAATGACGAAGAACAAGGCAGGGTTTTTAGAGTTGACAGCTCTATTTCAAATACTAAACAATTGAGCGAAGTAGATGAGACAAGATCATACCATTTCAGTGACAATAAGAACAGAAACCATGGAGATACGAACAACGCAAACAGGCCAAAAAGTTTGATACATTTATTGGACTATATAAAATATCCGTGCCTTCCCGGATCCAATCAGTTAAAAAGACTTCGACCGTTGGCTCGTTGCATCCGCACGGTCAATGTTCCACTTGTTGCCGACACTGTAAAATCATTTGAATGTGTTACGCTAAATTTCGGGACATCAATGCCAATTTGTATACATGATCCAAGGATGGATAAATTTGTGTCGGGGAACATCTATAAGTCAGGACATTGGGAGAGAAGAATGTTAGGCACATTTTTTGAAGCTCTGAATAAGGTTAAAAACGTTATTTTGTTAGATATAGGATGTAATATAGGGGTGTACACTCTTTTGGCAGCAAGGGAAGGCATACACGTAGTATCAATTGATGCAAACGTACAAAATCTTCGGCTACTTTCCAAATCTCTTATTCTAGGTCAATTAAAAGGAAATGTGACGTTGATTTGGCACGCTATGTCGGATACGTATACAAATGTAACTTTGAATACTAATCCCGTCAGTTTCGCGACATTTTCTGTCAATACCGACAATAAAACGACATCCGGAGATGAGGACGTCATACAGACGACATTGCTGGATGACTTCATGTACTTAGTTGAAGGTAAACCGGTCGTGATCAAAATGGACGTTGAGCGTTTTGAACTGCATGTCCTCAAAGGTGGAATGACTTTTTTGAAGAACATAGACGTTAGGTTTATTCAATTGGAAATTCGTCATCATTTAAGATATCCATCTGCCCAGGAGATTGTGACAATTTTACGTGATTTTGGGTTCACGCCGTTTGCAAACTGTCTTGGAGACAATAACATAGTAGACTTGCCGCTGAAGGACTGGCCGTATGATGTGTGCTTTATCAGATACTTACATCACTTATGATATTTATGAAAACGTAACCTGTTAACCTTTTTCCAAACAATCCCTGGTTTTTATGACCCCGAGATAGAAGTCATTTGAAAAATTGAAAATGCTGGTAATCAGCATTTTCTCCTTTACCCACAATGTTTTCTACCCTGCCGGAGACAAAATTCAGTTTTTGGGTAACGTTTATTTTGTCGTCTGCAAGTGCTTTCAATTCAGACCAGTCTAAATGTCATGCCTTAATTGATACAAATTCAATAATTTGAGCCATGTTTATTGTGTTGTCTACACTTGCTTTTAAGTATTGCGGCAGTCAAACATTTCCAGTTCCTGAAGAGTTAAAAAAAATACCTGCAGGACAAGTTTCTTATGTTGGGACAAGAGCCGGGGAGGAGTGCGACACGAACGCTCGAAATGTAACAGTATGTACATACGAGTATGTTTACTGCCTCTTTGGAATTTTATCCCTGATTTTTTTCATCATTATTTTGAATTTAATCTCTGATTTTTTTGTTGATTTATCAACAAAAATGGTACAATAGTAAAAATGCTTTGTTTGATACATTTCTGAATATCTACCCACAAAGTTAGGGATAGTATGAAGAGGTTTTTCTTTGTACAATGTTTTTGAAAACATTTATCTCCAAACTGTAGCACAGAGCTATTACATAGTCAGCAGACGGCATCTTATTGTAATGGTTTTGTATGGCATCGTCACAAATACGTATATTAGGCTGGGAAAAGTGTGACGGTAGATCATACCACACGGGTATCGCCTGATCTTTTTAACCTTTATGTTCAATAGGTCAATTCTGTTTAAAATAATTTCGTCATTTTTTTAGAAGAAGTCGTGTGTTTTGTTAGCACACGGTAAACAGAAGTCAGCCTACATATTGTGTTGGGAAATCAAAATTATCTTCAGTGAAGTCAGATAGCTTATTTATTGTTTTATATGGCATAGTCTTCAGTCATTTAGAAAATACATTTTTAGCCCTTTTTTAAAGCATCTATTAATTTTTTTTTTCTTTTTCCCTGATCGTTCGGATTGTGCCGCAGTTCGCCGATGACTTATTTGATCATGACAGCATCCTCATGAAATATGTATCAAGTATCATATAGATCTGATATAAGATCCGACTTTTTTTATGAGATTATTTCTAAGGGTTTAAAGTAAAGTTAAACAAGATTTTGTATAAGTAATTCCAATTTGCCCCTCCTCTCTTCAGCTTTTTACTTTCAGATGTGTGATGATTAATGCCATTTCAAAAGTATTTTATGGCGACAGCTCACATATTCATGTTTCCTCGCTATTTTTTTAATCTGATCACATGTATTTTCTCCCTTGCATGTGTTTTCAAGTCAATGATTTTAAACTTTTTCTTATATGGAGAACTTTTTGACTTCACCAACTTTTAAAAAAAAGCAATTTCAGAAAATAAATCAAATGTAGCTCAATTGATATTCTTCAGTTTAAAAGAGTAGAAAACATTGTAAGAAAAGGAAACAATGCTGGCTATTGGAATTTCTCCTTTTCTGACAATGTTTACAAAAGCTTTTATTCAGGATCGTTAAAATTCGGGAGTGTGCTCATTGATACTCCCAAAACGCAAATGGTTTTCTGCTGATTTCACATATTGATAATGTAACCAAAAGAATTTCGACACATAAAATAAAACCGATTCGGCCTAGGATCGGACTGCTTGTTTTGTACAGTTTGTTATTGGACTATTGACTGCATTTCTTGTGCAGTGTACTTTTGTTTTATTATTATAATTATTATAATGGTCTATTATTATAATGATCCAATAGTACAACAATCTCAGTCTTCTTTAGAAATAAAGAATAAAAAAAGAGAGGAAAAAAATGCAATTTAAACATATTCATGTTAACACCCCCCCCCCCCCCCAAAAAAAAAATATAATAATATTATCTGAAAAAAAGAAAAAAAAACGATAGAGGTTTTTAAAAATCCCTTAAAAGTTTTCACTGATGCAAATAATGAGAAATATACACGCACATGTATAATCAAAGTACTGATAGTACTGAAGGCCAGGAAAATGAGGATACGAAACAACACAAGAGGTCAATTTTAATTAATACAAACAGTTTTTTTTTAACAGGAAATGTTGAACTGATACAAGAAAGCACCAGCCGGAACCTAATTCAGCCAGAGCTAGGCATGTGCTCACAGTTATGGGGTGCTTGATAATGGCTTAGAATACTTAGTAATTTGTCGTGCTTGTAAACAATCCCAAGTCAAAACTATTCTATCGGTGCAATACCAACTTTGGTTTACCAGCCGATATAGCTCAGTAGGTAGAGCGTAGGACTTGTGAACACAATGTCCTTCAGGTTGTGGGTTCGAATCCCCGGCTGGCCAACTAAAAATTACCAATCGTCTTTCGGATGAGACGTTAAACCGAGGTCCCGTGTGACGGTGCTACACACCGAGCACGTTAAAGAACCAGGCGGAATTCTCAGTAGTTTCGTCCTGTATCCTTGCACTATCCCCCGTAACAACTAACCATCTTCTGGGGGCGTCGCTCAGATGGGCAACCGGTAGCGACGATAAATAAACGAAAATAATCAATCAATCAACTTTGGTTATCTAAATTTTCCGAGACATGTGATGTCTTGTAGTCCTGAATGACGTTATTTTTTACATTTATGACGCAAGAACATATTTATTTTTATTGATTCAATGAAAATACGTGTAAGATATATATCAATGTAAAATGTAATGAATTATAAAGATTGGAGTGATATGGCAGTTGGTCATGTTGTCTCTACCTTCCACAAGTCGTCGAAGTTTTGAAATGGTAATATTTGAAGGAAGTTGTAGATGAAAATTCAAAGTAGTTCTTCGTGTGTATTGAAAAGTAAGAATTGCTTGTTACAACGAATTCTCTTTTAGCCAAAATATTTTCTCAATAAAATACTGTGAAAAGGTTGAATTGTTTTGGGAAAACGATTAGGCTCGGTTTACCTATTTTCCTTGCCTATTTTACAGATAAGTCACAGTGACTTGAGCTTCGATACTTATATCTACATAATATATAACAAAGACGTTAACCCTTATTCTTGATGGAGAACACTGCATTATGCTATTTTATATTGGAATCTACCCAAAAATGTAGGAGTTATGGTTCGGACGAAAAATTGTCCTTTATTGTGGCCTTGATCTTGAACCCATTTGAACAGATGTTTTAAATAGCACATCTATTCGTGATGGAGGTCAGATGTGCCAAATTATTTTGAAATGCATCCACAATTGTAGAAGTTATGGACCAGAAATATTCGGATGCACACAAGCTAGTGAACACTAGAAATAGGTGTGTAAGAGACACTGATGCCCCTGCTAAATGGCATTGGTCACAGGTATGTCATATGGCACTTGTAGAGAGAGAGAGAGAGATAAAAAAAAAATACATTAAATGATAAGCGAACGACTACAGAAAACAATTATAAGCATTTATTTGGTTTCAAATCAAAGTCAAAGACATATTTTAAGAACCAAACAGGTGTAATCTATTTGTGACAGGTGTAAAAGGTGTGAAATACATCCTATCAGTGTAAAATAGGCAGTATAAACAATGGCAAAAACTACCAAATAAGTATTGAATAAAGGTAACTAATACACATAAAGTACATGTACATAATTATGACAACGAACTTTCAAAAATATCTTTATAGACAACTTGAATAATGATATGGATGAAATTTGACGTTGGGGTCGATTTCACCAAAGAAATTGTCCCCAGGGGATAAACATAACACGGGCCAAGTAGTTCGGGGACGATTTCTCCAGGGGCCGATTTCTCCAGCATTCCGCTGAAGTACCCTAGATTTAGTCGATATACATAAGAAAAAGTTATAAACATAACACGGCCTAATATTCTATATGTAGTTTGCTTTATTTACAATCGCATTTCAGCGGAAACGCGTTTTGTGACACATACGAGTATGTTCAAATGTCAACACGTTACAGACAATTTCCGAGCAAAGTTGTCGTTCGTTACTCTCATCATACATGAATGTGAATGATCCGGAGTGCAAGAGAGAGCGTTATAGATATTAACCGTATATAGCGCGTAGGAATACACAACTGCCGGATAAAGCTAAGTTTATTAGTTTACCCCTTTATTAGGTCAGTGTTCATGACAAAAACGGGATAAAAACACATACTCCTCAGTTATTAAAGGGTCGTAATACCCTTGCAATTCCATGGCATTTTGCACATGAAAGCTTTGAGGAAAGGAAAGCATTCACACCGTGTGATAAGCAATCTCTGTATATACTTGGGAAACTAGTTGTTTTGGTGGACTCAGCGATATAGAGTGGACACATCGTTCAACATTTTGTCTGAAAAGGCAGCTTACGATCGCTATAGGCAAGGGAATCCCTGGAGAGGGATTCCCTTGCCTAAAAATGATAAATACTATCATTATATATTAATCTTGGACAATGTGTAAAAACAGGACCCAAGTTTAACAAAACAATAGACAAGGTTATCATTTCAACTGTTCTTTTCTTCCCTTTATCCGTTATTTAATTTTTTCACCCAGTCTTAATATCTCACTTAGCTCGATACAGCATTATTTATGTAACAAGTGTTTTTATGAGCTCCCTTGCTAGCTCAGTCCACGCACTAACAACTGAACACTGTTACGGAAAAGAAAACTGAAAATAGTACTGCACAGCTCCACTGGTGTATTCGATTGCTTACAGTTACTAGTGAGAACACTGGCACAAAAGGTTTACAGCTTTTAATCTTGTAAGAAGGTTTGCATCTGTAAAAGAACAATAAAACACACTAAATTCAATGTACAATAACTCCCCTACCTCTGAAATGAAGAAACAGTTATTACATTGAAACAATTACCAAACAACAGACAACTTATGGCTTAAACATTTCTCACATCTACTGGTAGCTCTTCTGGTTTTTAACTTAGTCCAAGCAAGAACTGTAGAAAGCTACATGTTGCTCATCACCAGTTCTAGTTATCTAGTGACCTAGCAAACAATAAATTTACAATAAAACCTTAATTACAAAGTATGGTACAAGAAAAGTAACTCACCAATTTAAGAAATTGAGTACAAGTAACCTGCAACACACACATACCACCAACCATACGCTGTGCTGTTAATGCACAAAGGCTAGAATTTTTTCCCCGCTCAACTGGAAAGACAAAGACAAAAAAGTGTCGTCTAAGATCAGCCTGTGCAGTCCGCGCAGGCTAATCCGGAAGGACATTTTCCATTTCTATGTAATCTTCTGTTTTGCGCAAGTCTACTGTAGCACAAAATCTAATGTAGTCGTAAAGTACCGCCTTGGATTAGCCTGCGCGGACTGCGCAGGCGGATCCGAGACGGCACTTTACGCAAATGTCCGAATGTCCCTTTTCCTGTGTTGCAGGCCAATTATGGAAACTGTGTTCACAGTTGATCAGTAAAAGCCCCTGTAAAACCAAAGATAGGTCATTTTCACCACGTACAACTCGAAAATATATTGAATTACCCATCACAACACACAGACCTATATATAAAAAAAAAAACCCGAACGTATGATTACGGCATTCGTTATCATTATCTCCCGCTAGATGACATTCTATAAATACTCATCGATCTCATTTGGGCATCCTGGGTACAAAGCCGATTCACTTTCCTACGCTATAACCAATACTTTGAATTTCAAACTAAAATAAACATTTATTCAATAAAACGCTACCTTGTGCAATTCACTCAGCTATGATCAGCAGTTTAGAGAAATCTGGAGCTAAAGCAGGTCTCATTTCTTCTCAAACGTATTGATGAAAGCTATTGTCTACATTTCTACTTTTAGTGCGTAATATTACACTCAGCCCGCTTTTGGGGCTATTGATGTGTCATATAAGACAGTCGAATCTTCGAAGAATATGACATGCGCAGACAACGCCTTCGTTATCGCTCTTGTATATTCGAACTAGGTCTTCGAGAATGTAAAGTGATAACATGGCATGTCATAAGTGCTGTGGGGTAGTAGACAGAATTATTTCATGCTTTCCGGTAGGATATGGAGAAATAGCAGTGAAAATATTTTTCGATCTAACAACCAAATGGGAAATATGACGTCATATACCTTACATTTCTCGCGCTTGACGTAATATTGTAATGCGTTGCTATGCGGGATGGGTACTCCGCGGGGAATAACGGAAAAGAACTGTACTGGATTTTGATAACGCTCCTCCTAGAAAGGGTTAAAAGCATGACATAAATAGAATATTTGTCTTTTTCGGTGAAAGATCGAAATTTATTTCATTTCGTGAACACCATCGGTAATATTTTCACGAGTGGCGGACCGAAAAAGACAAATATCCTCTATATATTCTTTACAAGAAATACTATGATAAGGAGTACAGAGTTTGTCCGTTAGATCGTGTTGCTCAAAGCCGTTTTCAGCAATATTGCAGTTATATCGCGGTAGCCAGTACTAAACGGCTTCATTCTACTGCTTATCGTCCTACAATACCCTATAAATTGAAAATTCATGCCCATATCCGGCATAAACATTTGGTTTTTGTTTTATTTCATCTCTAACTGTAATGATAGGGAAGACTATTTTTGCACAGATTTATATCTTATGTCGAGTAAAATCTATCGGGTATTATGTGTAGTCATAATCTATTTGTATAAACCAATCAAAATCAGTGTGGTATGCAGTATCAAATCTTTGCTTTGCAGGTACATAATTTGGTACTGACAAGCCCAGACCGACGAAAAGCCAGTTTGGACGAACAAACCCAGGGACGAAAAGCCCGTGACTACACAATCTGTATATGGTGACTACCAAGTGTTCCGATCAAACTATTTCGTTTTCTCGAAATAGCATTTCGTTTTCTCGAAATAGCGTTTCATTTTAACGATTTTTGTATTTCGTTTTCTCGAAATAGTATTTCGTTTTAAATAATGACTTAGGAGTTCGTTTTCTCGAAATAATATTTCGTTTTAGTGATTTAGGATTTCGTTTTCTCGAAATAATGTTTCGTTTTAATGATTTAGGATTTCGTTATTTCGAAAGAAAAAAAAAATGGAGCATGACTCCACCTACCGGGCTCCGTATCATATACATATTCATATTCAGTCACATTATAGGTCACATTATAGGTCGTTTATCTGCTTTAAAGATATTTCTTGTTGGTTGACCTTCCATACACATACACGATTCAGTGAAGCTTATAATTGTCGTTTGTAATGTTGAAACGGCTTCTCCCATTTCTCCGCTTTTACCTCATTATCTCCCGCTAGATGGCATTCTACAAATACTCATCTATCTAATTTGGGCATCCTGGGTACAGAAACGGACTATTTTTCTACGCGAAAACCGTTACTTTGAATTTCAAACTGGAATAAACGTTTACTCAATACTGGTGCTATTCATTCAGCTATTATGAGCAGTTAAGAGAAATCTGGAGCTAAACAGGCCTGATTTATCCTCAAACGTATCATTATCTCTATTGCTATTTTATAGCGCGTATTACTACTATCTCCCCAATATCTGGGAGAGTGATGCGTCATATAAGACAGATCGAATCTTGGGGGGATATGACATGAGCAGCCAACGCTTTTATCTTTCTTTCTCGGCTTTCGACACTCGCTGATTATTTTTTATATAAAATCGATTGAAGATTGTGACCATTTTACATATGTGAACCGTCACTCAAAAAGGGACCTTCTGGGAAATGAAAAAAACAAACAAACAAAGTCAAACCTCTGGTCAGACTATGAGTAGTGATATCGGACCCTTGTTATAAAGTCAGCGTGCGTGTTTGGTAAGACTGTTTTTATTTTTTGTAATCGTTCCTTTAAATGATCTGAAAAAGTCTTTAGACCTCCAAAGCGTACAATGCCTAGGGACTTTGTTTTTTGTCAAAGCTTTTGTTAACTACTTATTCTAATGGAATAGACTTCGACCAACTATTAAAACCCAATCACTTTTTGATATTTGGTCAAAGTGTTTGTGCATATAGACATCTGCTTCCTGTCTGAAACATCAAAATATTAAATGTATTTATCTAATTTCTTTGATAGATACATGAGAGTCTTTGTAGTCCGTTTGTATCCACCCAAGCTAGCCTCATTCTTTCTTCGTATCGTACTTACTTTTCAATATGGCGGATTTAAGTTACGAAAATGCGCAGGTCCGATATCACTTCCTGTGACGTAGGTTGTTACCCTTGAATTAGCGGAATTTTTGTCGTAAATGTCCACAGTGACGTGTTAGTGACGTGAACACCACGTGGTCATTCAAAGCGTCGAAACAAACCCTTCATTCGCTTGATCGTTTTGTCCCTATTCTAGACTTGAAAAACGTAAGTTATCGACATCGTACTTAGTGATCGACCTAATTTTTTGTCCAATCAGAGAGGAGTATTTGTGGAAATTTTCTACGTCTAAAAGTCCATAAAATTTTGTCTGCTTGAAATAAAAACAGCCGTTCCGCACGTATGAATTCTACTGGCTCCTCCCTCATCTACGTAAAATTAATTCATGCTCCTCCCAACCATCTAAAGCACGATCTGAAAGTTGTTACAACACAACCTAAACCCTTTACCACAAGTAATCCTGTATGTTATCGGTGAAAGTTTGATTGTAGAAAATATTGCAGAAAAAGGGGAAATTGCATTAGAGGAATTGAGTAATAAAACAAAATCTGATTTTTCTTCTCCATATTTTTACCCCCAATAAATTTTAGACCCAAATGGACGACCCAAGTAGCTTTTGCGTACTTTAACGATCAATCTGCAGAGAACGTGTAGTCTGATCATGAATTGAAACATTGTGCTAAACAGCGCAATGTTAAAATTTATGGACTGATTGCACGTTGTTCGTTCTGTATCATGACAAAAATTTGACAAAAAGAAATGACATTTGAAAATCTAGAAAATAAAAAAGATTATCTACAGCAAGAGCCAACTGATTAGTTTTTCGAAAAGTTCAGCTTGTCCTTTGGTTTCTTTTAAAAATAACCCTAAAAAAAGATAGTATTTAGCAAGTACAGGTTTAAAGGAAAGTTCGAAAATGCTTGCCATGCACTCTTTACAAGATGCAAAAACTTAAGCCCGGCTCTAGCATATTAAAAGAAGCCCAGCCACGTATAATGGTTAGTATATCTGACTCGTAACCTGGAGGTTACGGGTTCGATACCTGGTTGCGCCGAACTCTCTTTCCGGTAAACTTTTGCATCTCACCTCTCATGCATGAGAGAAAATTAGTCAGTGGTTTTGGAAAGAAAGTTGTGTCAGTACAGGTGTGAAAAAGCCAGGAAACAGAAGCGGTGTAAAATAACAATCATCAATAAATTAACCAATCATTCAATCTCTTAAAATGTCGACCTCATGTGATAACAATTGATAACGAGGAACAACAACAATTGAGATGGTAGATTGTTTACAAATGTCATATCTAGATTATCTTATATATTCAAGCACAACGCATTTATAAATGAAAAGTGGATACATTTGTGATACCTAAATTGTTGACATTGAAAAATCAACATATACTAAAGTTAATAGTGTTTTGCATGTACCCTAAAGAACGAAATCTATTGATAAACATACGAACTTGTATTATTTGAAAAAAAGAAAAAAAGGACTGCAATCATAAATCATATCAGTTACCTGTTTTTACAAGTTCTTGTGTGAGCAATTGCAACAATTGCGTACATGATATATCCTTGAAAATTTCGTCTAAGTCATTTCCTAAGAAAAGGTCAAAATGTGGTTTGGCTTCCGCCATTGTAAAGACAGCAAAGCTATGCACTTTTCTTTCGCAAAATTTGGGCTTGGAGACACGCATAACATGAGGGTACTGTGTATGAGGAAATCCACGTGATAGTGCTGTTTTCTCGTGTTTCGGGCGTGTCTTTACAATAAAACAAAACAATGAAATTTGATGAAAGTCATGTTTCTTGATATACTTATGTCATGTGGGCGTGTTTATAGGGTCACGCGATAATGAAGGCATGTCTTTGCATAATATCTAGGACAACCTTTATAGAGAATGCAGTCTCTATAAAATGATTTATATAAAAACCCAGTCGATCACTAAGTTGGTTAGAGCACAAAAAGAGAATTCTTCGAGAAAATAAAAGCTACGGCGCAGAGGGCCTTCGCTTTTATTTTCTCGAAGAATTCTCTTTTTTGTGCTCTAACCATTACATAGAAACAACGACACATGCTGATTATTGCTTATTCATTTATCATCAATACAGGAAGAGTTTACTACATCTAAATAAAAAAAAATAGGTTCGGGATCTTACTACCCCATGACATAATGTTGGAATTGTAAACATAGAAACGGTCTACTACGTCATAGCACTATTGAGATGCAATGTTATCACGTGGCGTTATTGAAGACCTACTTCGAATAAACACGAACGATAACAGGTTTTCTCGATCAATGGCGTCCGTGAAATCTACGGGCTTCTCGATGCATTTTCGCACACACAATGGCAACCATTCAGTAACTGACATATTCGGATTTTCTCCAGTCTTGTATATACTGTGTGTTGTGATGGGTTATTCAATATATTTTCGATGAATAAAGGGTGAAAATTACCTATTTTAGACTTTACTGTGGCCTTAACGATGACGACTAAGAAGACACAGGAGCAGGGAGAAGAAGAGGTAGATAAATGCAAACAGTGTTGCAGTTGACAAACTTTGTGTAAAGAAGATATATACATGTATCTCTATTTCGAGTGCAGAAGAAGTGGAGAATAAAGACTCATTTTTTTTATTACATCTAGACTTTCTAGTCTATCATCCTGTTTGCTTAAGTGGACTAGACTACCTAAAATTACCCAAGTTAAAGTTTCAGCGAACCAATGGTAGATTTTTATCAAAATCACTGTTCTGCTTCAAAAGACAAAAATAACGAAAATACGAAAACAACTTCACAAACTGAATAGGCAGCTAAGAGTAATTTAACTCATTACCAAACGACAAAATTTCAGGCTTATCCAAATCGAAAGCATTTGCAGACGACAAAATAAAAGTGACTTAAAATTTGAATTTGTTTTGTGAAGGGCTGATAACATTGTGGGAAAAGGAGAAAATGCTGGTTACCAGCATTTTCTCTTTTTCCCACAATGTTTTCAGAGGGTTTCTTCTTCAGGATTGTCAAAGTCTGGATTGTGTGGTGAAGGGTGGAAATAAAGTTTATTCTAGCGAAGAACATTAAAAAACGCTCGTCATGCGTGAATGATTTTTCTTCGTGTCTCTCATGTATATTGTCATAACTATACAAATGATCCATGCTCTGGGAAAAGGAGCTTAACGCGTCTCAGTGACACATAAGACCATACAAGTCATCATGCTGTTATGTGTCCATAAAATCTATTTTGCCATAAAGCTGAGAGAATACTGAGGTAGCATAGTCCATCGACATGCAGAAAATTGACGAAAACAAAATATTTCGACCTAGGAGAGCCTGCGCTGATTGTGCAGGTTGACATTGATCGATGCATTTTAGCAAGTTAACCAATTAGATCACGAGAAATTTCTTTGCAGTATAATAAAAAGTATTATTATTTACCTAGCAGTGAAATCCTGGGATTTCCCAGTGTAATAAATTTTGATACCATCACTAGTGATCAACTTTCACTTAGGAACTACTTTTTTTTTCGACTACATTTTTTTTCGACTTTCAAACGAAATATTAAAAATAATAATGTTAAACAAGGTATATAATAAATAGAATAATCAACTGGTTATTTTTTATATAAAAATATTTCACTCGGACGCGTCGTAAGGCGTTAAAAAAACTCGTGCTGCGCACTCGTTTTTTCAACGCCTAACAATGCATCCTCGTGAGATATTTTTCATATCAAAAATAACCAGTTGATTATCCTCTATTTATTATACTGTAAAGAAATTTCTCGTGATCTGATTGGTTAATATGCCGGGAACATAAACTTATATCATGTAACCTGGCAAAAACCACGTGAAGCCAGTTTCCCTTTTGAGTGCCCCGTAAACATCACTACACTAGGGTCTGAAAGTCTCGTCACGTGACCGCGAGAGTTCATCACTTCGGGGAGCACCGTAAATTTATCGCCTTTTCATCACAGTATGTGGAGAGATACACGAAGCAATTACGAATGATGAAGTAAGATTTAAAAACTCCGAGCGATTTGAAAATTTCAGTAATCGATCAGAGAACGATATGTGACCATGAATACTCCACAGTAAAGAACAGATCGTGTTCAGCGCAGGTAAACAGGTTGATGGTTCAACCTACTTTCGGTTTCGTATTCAAAAGAATCATGCTTTTTTGACGGGAGTTAAATCAAACTAGATGAATCAGCTTCTTTCACAAAACTACAGCTATGTGAAGGCATAAAATGAAAGCATAAGTACGAAGCAAGACGTTTTAAAACAGATATTTATAGATCTAGTTGTAATCCTCAATTTGCCGGGGGCGATCGCACAGATCTACGTTGAGCCGCTGTTAATTTCAGCCTTTGGTGACATTCGAGTATTTTTAAGACAGCCACTCCAGTATTATGTTTTCAAATATCAAACATAAGAGAGTTCAGATTCAAGATCAGACTGCATGTTCATTGCAGTCTGAAATCGATCATCACTTTGCTGAAAAGTGTGTAGTTATCTTCTCAGCACAAGACAGAATCTTTGACTGGTCCAAATTGAAAGGGTTTGCAGATGACAATTAATGCCTTATAGAATAATGATCTAGTATTTAAATGATGGAAATTTATTTGAGTGGGTATAGAAACTATTATTGGAAAAGGAGAAAATGCTGCTTACCAGCATTTAATCCTTTTCCTACAATGTTTTCATAAGGCTTCCTCCGAGTCTTTAAAAATCAGGATTGTGTCATAAAGGATTGTGCTTCACAGGCCAAGGGTTATTTAAGAAGAATGCAATATGCTTGTTCCACTATGCACACTGAATATTAGTGTTGTGCATAGTACTTTGGAAAGATACCCATGACCAATTGCACTAACTGGCACATGAATGAAATGTTTAACCCTTTACGTGTAAAGAAGACAATTTATGAAAATAGTATGGAAATAGGAGAAAATACTGGTAACCAGCATGTCTTCCTTTTCTCAGGGTATTTTCAACCCATCCAAAAATGAATTTCATTTTTTTAACCACACTTACTTTTTTGTCTACTAGTGCTTTCAATTTGTACAAGTCATTTACCCTAGTGCTTTCAAGGAAGAAGCCTTTTGATAACATTGTGGGTAAAGGAGAAAATACTGGTAACCAGCATTTTCTCCCTTTCCCACAATGTTTTCTACTCATTCAAAGACAAATTCCATCCTTCCAAGTTCCAGCCACATTTAAATTGTTGTTTCCAAATGTTTTCAATTGGACAAGTCTAGGATCTATCCTGTGATAAAGAATTAAGCATTTTTGCTCTGGTTAGCTAAAAACTTCTATTCAGAAGTACTATACATGTATTTACAACATATCTTACTAATATACTTTTAGAGTTTTCTCCTGGTAGACGAATGACACTAAAAAGGAACCATGACTGCAAGACAACTGCACATTACAGGGACCACATGTTATGCAGTGGTGTTCTCATATATGTATAATTGGACATGCAGTCATTTAAACATTTAATTAAAGAAAAATAGTACTATAGTATTAATGTTCTATGTTTACCATCTTTGCACCACAAAGAAGTTCATGCTAACATTTACCGGTACAGTTCAATAGTTAAAAGGGTATTTAAATCCTAACGAGAAATGACACTAATTTAAAACAGCATTGCAGCAGACTGCTTTTGAAAATATTGTGACCAAATATGTTATTGCTCACAGTTAGCAATATCTATTTGCGACAATGTTTTCATCTCAATCTTTCAATTATTTTTCTCCATTTGCCTCTATCTAGTATTAAAAGTAAAGTTAGGTTTCAAGACTTTGTTAAATAAAGGAAAAGTAATATTCTTGTTTATATTTAGAACAAAAATCCCTAATGCTCCTTGAAGACTGAAAGCAATAAACATGTGGTAAAATTCACTCAATGACATTGTGCAGAAAAAGAAATTTTGTTGCATAGAAGTCTTATTTGCTGCACAAAATTAATAGTCGTTTGAAAACATTGTGAGAAATGGCAAATTAACTCTTTACTTCACGAGAAAATTTTAGACCGGTCCAAATTAAAAGCATTTGCAGACGACAAAATAAAGGTAACTGAAAAATTGAAATTTGTTCTGGGAAGGGTAGAAAACACTGTGGGAAAAGGAGAAAATGCTGGTTACCAGCATTTTCTCCTTTTCCCACAGTGTTTTCAAAAGGCCTCTTTCTCAGGGGTGTCAAAAGTATGGATTGTGTGGTAATGGGTTAATAAACAATTTCGCATTTTTTAACAATATTTTTTTTCTGAAGCAGAAATTTGCTCCATCAAGGGACCCAAATAACATGACAATAATGCAAAAGTGTTTTGTTACTACAAATGTAATAAAGATAATTAAATATCTACAAAACTTTTAAGACTTCTCATGTTTATTTTGTTTAATCTTTACCAACTGATAAAACTCTGCACTTCTTCAAATTCAAAGCATTTGCAGACAATTGATTGATTTTGACTCACATTTTACAATTTAGCTAATAAAAGGTAGAAAACATTGTGTTGAAAGTAAAAATTATTAGTTGTCTTTTCACACAATGTTTCCTAAAGTATTTTTCTGCAGGGTCGTTAAAACTCAGGAATTTTTGGTAAAGACTTACAAGTCATCAAAAATAATAAAATTGCTTCTGAAACATATTTGCAGCACAAAACTTAAGAAGCATCCTTGTGAATGCGAAAAAAATTAATCAAGGAGTAAAACTTGAGTATTCGTTAAATCATGTCACAATTAGACATTACTTATTTTGACCAATTTGTCCTTAGGTCAAAATGTTTTCAAAATTGGTCTGCTGCAAGACATAAAAAGTTGTCTACAGGAGACAGACCACTGACCCCTTTATCTGCTGGTATTAAATTACTGGGCTGTCTCTGGTCCAACAACACTTGCAAGGATGAATTAAACAAGGGCTTTATAAGAAGAAATGCAACCATTTTAATCTTTTAACATTTAACAAAATTTTCATAGTGTCTATTTTGAAAGCAAAGTTGGAGGATGAAAAATTGTAGCCTAAATGATTAGGTTTATGACTGAGAGGAAACATTGTGAAAAATGTATAAAAAGCCGATGACCATTTTTTCTCTCCTCTTCCTTCAATGTTTTCAAAAGCCCTCTGCTTCAGGGTAATTTATTAGGAACAAAATTGTTTGGTAAAGGGTTAACTCACAGAACAAAATTTCGACTGGTTCAAGCTGAGAGGATAAGCAGGTGATATGCAAATGAACTGTTGAAATTTGTCTTTGAATGGGTGCAAAACACCACAGAAAAAATGATTTCCAATATTTTCTCACATTTATTGTTCTGGCTTCCCTCCCCCTGGCTGTTTTGACACAAGCTTTTTTGAAGAAAATGCCCTGCAAATCATATCTTGTGTAGTACATCCTGTTGCATCTGCTGTCATTTGGACAGTCATGAATTAATCTTCTGTTTTAGTGGTTTGGCATTTCCAATGAGTCTAAAGTAGGTGATGTTTCATGTGGCACTGTACAGATGTTTTGGACAGTTATTGTGATTGTTAGGATTTCATGGCCTATCTGCCCTCCTGCAAAAAAAAAAAACAGGCTAAAGCAAAGTATTCAAAAAGACTTTCTGCAGAATATTTCATCATAAGAAGCATTACACTTGTAAAGGCTACATCAAAATAGGCAAGCACAAGTACTGATTCTGAGTATTCAAATAGTCTGCAATTCTTTGTTATAACCCTCAAAGTGCCTTTGACCACTTTAGTTGCTTTTGTGATCAATGTACATCATGACTAGACTGTACAAAGTCTGCAGTCTGATCTACATTGATCGCTTTACTAAGACCGTTCAGACGAGGGCAACTTCAACATTATTTTCAAGATCTTATTTATAAAATGAAATGCGTCTTTGATTTATTCCGTGCTCTTTAAAGGGTTAAGCTTATATACCTAGTTTTGAACTAGAAATGATGAATTTAACTGAAAATAATTCCACAAAAGATGCTAAAATAGGTTCTGAAGCCAATAATTCACGACCATTTAAGAATGGCTGTCTAAGGCAATTCAATTAATAAAATGAGGCCGAATAATTCCAACTGTCATTACAGGCAACATTCAATATAGTGCAAAGGAGACTTGGGTGCGAAACTGCACTGGTGCGAAACATATCAAAACCGCAATATGTTTCTAAACGCCCCAGAAGACGCGATATGAGTGCATTTCTAGAATGAAATGCTAAAAAACATTATTTTATTGCCATAACTAGGTTAGTTTGGCCTTCTTAGATCAGAAATCGACCGAGTACATGTCCATTGCAAGGATGTACGAAAACTGGGTTACGGATTTTCGCTGATTTCCACGGCCTGTATTTAAATCACAAAATTATTTCTAAACAATATTTTGACCCTTACCAACATCTTTCATCTTCAGTTTTTCCTCTCCAAACCCATTTTTGAGAATTTGAAGAATATGCACATCGGTGTAGCGTCACGAATGTCGGTACATGCATAAGCAAAATAGTGGAAAATATCTCAATATGTCGACCAGCCTCCCCGGAAGTGCATTTCATCTAAACGAGACTTACTGACCCTCTTGCAACACAAATGTTCATCCAAAATGGCGGCGTCGATCAATCACAAGACTGCACATTTATGCACCAAACTGCACGTTTTAGTGGCGTCAATTTCCAGTCACGTCAGTTTTTATTGAATTGGAGCACTCAGAAGGGAATTTCTATTTCGTCAGCATATTCGATTCTTGAGATTACAAAACAGGAAAATTTCGCTTAACGCGCTTTTAAAACTTAGCAGTATTATAACGAATTCGTTGTAAGGTCAGGTGGCAGGGGACTTGGAAACTTGTTCACGGCTGTGTCGAATCATGTCGCCACATGATTCACCACAGCCGTGAACAAGTTTCCAAGTCCCCTGCTACCTGACCTTACAACTAGTATAGACATGTTACAGAGCTTAAGGTAAGAGGGAGTGGTGGTATTATAAATCCATTATTTCTTATTGAAACCCTATGTTGTGGGTACTCATTAGAATCGTCTCGTCGAGACGATTCTATTGTGTACCCACAACATAGGGTTTAGTGGAGAATTTTTTTTTTTTCATTTTGAAATCAAAATCACTCCCTCAATCCGGAGCTCTGGTGTATATAAAAGTTGTGAGCCACAATGAAAAAGGGGTTTTAATCTATCTGCAGGACGTTTGTTTGAATGGTGTTTTACGCTGCTTTCAACAGTATTTCAGTCATATCACGGCGACGGTTCACATATTCATGTTTCCTGGGTTTCATTAGTACTAGGCTAGGCTCTGAAGTGTCTTGCCCGAGGACACCCCTGTGAAAAAAATCTCAGTGGAACTAGTGAGGCTCGAACCTCGGACCTCCAGGTCACGAGTCCTACACTTTACCACTGAGCCACACAGGACCCATCTGTAGGACGTATCGACTCATATAAACCTACCCAGTCTGCGCAGGCTAGCCTTTGTCGACAATTTGTGCCCCCATCCCTGTTTTTTTTTTTCATTTTTTCTGCATGTCCAAATACTATTCTATCCCATTATTCAGTCTGGTTTTGGGCAAAGTGGATCTATAGGTCCTTAACCCTTTTCCACACAACGAAATTCTGGACCAATCCGAATTGAAAGCATTTGCAGATGACAGTTTCAGTGTGGCTTATATCACAGGAATTTGACATTCTATAACCAAATTATATGATAAAACATGAAAAAAAACCTCCCCTATATAAAATAAACACAAGGAATGCAACGTCTCGATTGCTGGCGCCAGCACCCGACAGCCTTTCCCAACCAGAATCACCCACGAAACAAACACTGATCATAATCTCCTTTAGCCTAGCGATAGACAACACAATAATGTACCTGCGACATCCGACGATACCTCAGTAGACACCTTTCAACCGGAGATATCCGTAATGTTTTACAACTCTATCCGAAAATTTTGATTTGTCTGTGACTCCATTCGCTGACGTCACAAGAAGAGCCAGGAAGCGTATTTTCGTATTACTTATTACTTTTTTTTTTTGGTTTTTAAGATATTTATGGACATCAAATGATATTAAAGATTCTAGAAAAATCTATGCCACCTTTTTCCGAGAGCATAGGTCGAGCTTGGGTGTGCAACAGATACAGTTCTTTTTTCGTGTAGCAAAGAAACTAACCAGAAACTTGACAAGATCGATTCTTGACTTTTGAGCGGCCTGATCTTCAGTCTAACCCTACCTTCAAAAGAATCAACGACGAAATAAACCAATGAATTTCTTACAAGTCCAGCAAAATTATGGGATGATTAAAAAGAAAAAAACGCAACACAAACGTGTCTTTTTTGATTTTCTAGTTCCTTATTGACGCTGTTTCAACAGTAAACTAGGGTCGGTCGGTTGAAAAGGTGAATTTGGATTTTTGCTATTAACCGAAATTTCTGAACGAAATACTGATAAATACTTCAAAGTATATTTTCGTGTCTAATTATAAAGAAAACTTGACAATTTAACTCAGTTAACCTTTAACCAAACAATCCTTGCTTTTTACGACCCTGAAATAGAAACCTCTCGAAAACATTGAGGGAAAAGGAAGAAATACTGGTTGCCAGCATTTTCTCCTATTGCTACAATGTTTTCTACCCTGATGGAAACAAATTTCAATGTTTGAGTTACGTTTATTTTGTTGTCTGCAAGTGTTTTCAATTCGGATCAGTCTAAAATTGTGTTGTTTGGTAAAGGCTTAAATAGTTAAATACTACGAATTTGGTACTGAATAACTGATAACTGTTTTGTTGATGACTGTTTCTTTCTCTTTTCTTCTCTACTCTCTTTCTCTTCTCTCTCTCTCTCTCTCTCTCTCTCTCTCTCTCAGGGACACTGAAACCCGGGATCCTATAGAAGTAAAACTCGAAACAGCTACAAAGTTTGAGGGAAGTAACTAAAGTTTTTTAAAGTTTTACAGAGGGACAGAATTCTTTTAATCCTTAAGCTGCTAAGTGGCTAGTCAAAGACATTTTGCATACAGTGTAGATTAGGATCATATTGCACAAAACATGCAGTCTGATCTTGGATCTAGATGCTGCCTGGCAAGGAGGTATTCCCCCCCCCCCCCCCCTCTCCAAAAGCAATATGTGGATTTTTACTAGCGACATGAAAGTTTCATTTTGGTTAAGTAAAAGTCAATTTTTACTTTGCTTGTCACACCGTATGTATCTTGATCCATTTTGGGGCGAACAAAAAAAAAACTGCTAGCTTATGATTGGTGATTTTAATTCTTTTCTTTGCACAATGAATCAAAGTACTGATAGTACTGAAGGCCAGGAAATTGAGGATACGAAACAACACATGAGGTCAATTCTCATTAATACAAACAGGTAGACGGACAGGGATACAAGCCCCTAGAATTCTTGGTTTTATCAGGAAATTTTGAACTGATACTAAAAAGCACCAGCCAGAAACTAATTAAGCCAGAGCTAGGCATGTGCTCACAGTTATGCAGTGCTTGATAATGGCTTAGAATACTTAGTAATTGTCGTGCTTGTAAACAATCCCAAGTCAAAATTGAACCGTATTCAATCGGTGCATTACCAACTTTGGTTATCTAAATTTTCTGAGACATGTGATGTCTTGTAGTCCTGAATGACGCTATTTTTTACATTTATGACGCAAGAACATATTTATTTTTATTGATTTCAATGAAAATACATGTAAGATAGATATCAGGGTAAAATGTAATGAATAATAAAGATTGGAGAGATACGGCAGTTGGTCATGTTGTCTCTACCTTCCACAAGTCGACGAAATTTTGAACTAGTCATATTTGAAGAAAGTTGTAGATGAAAATCCAAAGTAGTTCTTCGTGTATATTGTAAAGTAAGATTTTGGGGAAATTGGGAGGAATTGCTTATTACAAGCGAATTTTCTTTTAGCCAAAATATTTTCTCAATAAAATACTGTGAAAAGGTTGGATTGTTTTGGGGAAATGATTAGGCTCGGTTTACCTATTTTATTTGCCTATTTTACGGACAAGTCACAGTGACTTGAGCTTCGATACTTATATCTACATAATATAAAAAGACGTTAATCCTAATTCATAATCGTTGTCCAAGGACAACTTGTGTCAAGCCCGCGAACACTTGACTCTCAAGCTTGACCTAGACCCTGGACCTGAATAAATGTTTCAAAGGGAACTTCTACTCATGATGGAGAACAATGCATTATGCTAATTTATATCGGAAACTATCCAAAAATGTAGGAGTTATGGTTCGGACGAAAAATTTGCCTTCAATGTGGCCTTGATCTTGAACCTACTTGAACAGATGTTTCAAATGGCACATCTAACCGTGATGGAGGTCAATTGTGCCAAGTTCTTTTGAAATCCATCCACAATTGTAGAAGTTATGGACCGGAAATATTCGGATGCACACAAGCCCTAGTGAACACTAGAAATATGTGAGTCAGAGACACTGATTCCCCTGCTAAATGGTATTGGTCACAGGTATGTCATATGACACTAGTAGAGAGAAAGAGATTAAAAAAAAAGATACATTAAATGACAAACGAACGACTACAGAAAAAAATTATAAGCATTTATTTGCTTTCAAATCAAAGTCAATCAAAGACATTTTTAAGAATCACACAGGTGTAATCTATTTGTGACAGGTGTAAAAGGTGTGAAATACATCCTATCAGTGTGAAATAGGCAGTATAAACAATGACAAAACTACAAAATAACTCTTGGATAAATGTAACTAATGCACATCATCATGAATGTACATACTAAAGACAACGAAATTTCAAAAATATTTTTACAGACAGCTTGATTAACGATATGGATGAAATTTGATGTTGGGGTCGATTTTTCTAAAATTTTATTTGGGGACGATTTCACCAAAGAAATCGTCTCCAGGGGACGATTTCTCCGGAGTGATAAATATAACACGGGCCAAGCAGTTTGGGGACGATTTCTCCAGGGGCCGATTTCTCCAGCATCCCGCTGAAGTACCCTAGATTTAGTCGATATACATAAGAAAAAGTGATAAACATAACACGGGCCAATATTCTATATGTAGTTTGCTTTATTTACAATCGCATGTTAGCGGAGACGCGTTTTGTGACACACATGTTCAAATGTCAACACAACGTTATAGACAAAGTCCGAGCAGAGTCGTCGTTCGTTAATCTCATCATACCTAAATGTGAATGATCCGGAGTGCAAGAGATAGCGTTATAGATATTAACCGTATATAGCGCGTAGAAATACACAACTGCCGGATAAAGCTAAGTTCATTAGGTTACGCCTTTATTAGTTCAGTGTTAATGACAAAAACGGGATGAAAAACACACACTCGTCAGTTATTAAAGGATTGTAATACCCTTGCAATTCCATGGCGTTTTGCAGATGAAAGCTTTGTGGAAAGGAAAACATTCACACCGTGTGATAAGCAATCTCTGTATATACATGGGAAACCAGTTGTTTTGGCGGACTCAGCGATATAGAGTGGACACACCGTCCAACATTTTTGTCTGAATAGGCAGCTTACGATCCCTATAGGCAAGGGAATCCCTTGAGAGGGATTCCCTGGCCTAAAAATGGATTCACCCAAAACTACATTGGCAGTGGCGTAGCTGCCATGTACGCACATACGCACGTACGTACACATTGGAGCTGCAAGTATGAGTTTCAATACTGACATATACTCCAATATCTACTCAAATTTTGGATTTTTGCTTGTGTTAAAACGGCTTCGGCGAGAACCTTTATACTGCCTTATTTTCGTTTTCGTCCAAGGGGCTTCGCCCCCTGGTCCCCCATAAAGGCCTCTGCCCCCTTAGCCCCCGTTCGGAGACAACCCCAAAACCCCCTTGCAATGTACGTACTGTCATTTAGGCTACAGCTACGCCACTAATTGGCCTGTAATGATTTGCCTTTCTATCAGTGTTAATATTGAATTTCAAGTATTTCATAATGCTACATTAGGTTTTCTTTTTTTTTTCAGCACATGTCCCTGCAATGGCTCAATTATGTAGTACTGTGTGACTTTCAAAGTCATTAGGATATGGCTCAAAACTTCAAAAACAAATCTAGATCTATAGATATGCTTGAATAAAACTTACATTATCAGACAAAATTTCAAACTAGTTATAGGTTAAAACCTGGCAGGTAGCTGTGTCTTTTGATTACTTTTTTCCCGATTTAAAAATTCTTTTTTTTTTTTCCAGTGACTAAAATATGACCTGACCATAAGATCACAACCTGTCATCTCCCTAACATTTCCCATCCATTAACCCATTACCACACAATCCCTACTTTTAACGATCCTAAGAAAGAAGCATTCAGAAAACATTGTGGGAAAAGGAGAAAATGCTGGTTACCAGCATTTAATCTTTTCCGTCAATGTTTTCTACCCTTCTCAAATCAAATTTAGATTTTTCAGTCACATTTATTTTGTCTTCTTCAATTTGGACCAGTCTATAAATTTGTCATTTGGTAAAGAGTTAAAATGGTATAATTTAACTTCAAATGTAGTATGACAGCTGCTTTTTTTTAAAGTGTAACATCAGGTTCTTTATTTGAAAGTGTACTATAATTTAACATAAGTTCAGACTGCGATCTGAGGTTGAATGTACATGGCTTATTTTAACTCATTACCAAATGACAAAATTTTAGGGTTGTCCAAATCGAAAGCATTTGTAGACGACAAAATAAAAGTAACTGAAAATTTAGATTTGTCTTGTGCAGGGTAAAAAACATGGTGGGAAAAGGAGAAAATGCTTCTTGAGAAAGAAGCCTTTAGAAAACATTGTGGGAAAAGGTGAAAATGCTAGTTACCAGCATTTTCACCTTTTCCCACAATGTTTTCTAAAGGCTTCTTTCTCAAAAGTAGGGATCGTGTGATAATGGATTAAAGTTGCACCCAAACAGTGGTGAAATTATTTAATCTCATTCATTTATTTAGTGAGGTGCTTTGAGACTGCGGGTGATTAGTGAAGGAGTATGATGGATAATCCCGGTTTTTAGCTAAATCTAGGCGGCAGGATTTTGTAGAAGTGCCTACAGAAAAGAAAACCAGCCTAGCCATAGTACAACCAGAGAGGTACAGAAATGAGTTATTTTCATTGTAATACTGAAACAGGGCTTTTCAAAACTAATGTAATCACTAGAAATCTGTAACAAACAAGTTGGCTTCTTTAAAGAAGAAGCCAGGAGAGGTCAGCATGAATGTTTTCAAGTGGTTTACACCCCTCACAACGTACGTCAGTGTGACGTCACAGGTAGTGATATCGGACCCTTGTTATTACGTCAGTGTGCGTATTTGGTAAGACTGTTTTAATTTTTTGTAATCATTCCTTTAAATGATCTGAAAAAGTCTTTAGACCTCCAAAGCGTACAATGCCTAGGGACTTTGTTTTTTGTCAAAGCTTTTGTTAACTACTTATACTAATGGAATAGACTTCGACCAACTATTAAAAGCCAATCACTTTTTGATATTTGGTCAAAGTATTTGTGCATATAGACATCTGCTTCCTGTCTAAAACATCAGAACATTAAATGTTTTCATCTAATGTCTTTGATAAATACATGAGAGTCTTTGTAGTCCGTTTGTATCCACCGAAGCTAGCCTCATTCTATCTTCATATCGTACTTACTTTTCAATATGGCGGACATAAGTTACGAAAATGCGCAGGTCCGATATCACTTCCTGTGACGTAGGTTGTTACCCTTGGTTTATTGGCTTTCAATTTGAATATATTTTAGTACATGTAAACAAGCGAGTAAAAAGCCGCGGCGTAGAAACCACATATCCTTTACATGACAGTAATTTGACCTTCATGTAGCGTTTTTAAGTTGCACTTTCTTGTCCAGCGGTCTTCTTCCTCTTTTTGAACGAAATTCTTATTTTTTCTTCTGCTTGGAAAATTTGCTTAATAAAAAAAAACTACAATTATTAGAGAGGTTATTTGCAGCCATGGCAAATTACTAAATTAAATCTTTTCTGAAATTCGTCAATTATAAAATAAACCACGTCTATTTACTGTTTTTTTTTTTTTTTTATTTCGCTTTACATGTATTTACAAAACTATGACGAAACAGATTGTGTATCAGAACAATTACGCTAGAATAAATGGAATAAGACAGCAAATTCTGTGGCAGTCTGCCTCTTAAACTCACCTGTTGGAGAGGTCTGATGACCTCTCAAATTACTCTTGATTGTAGTTACAACCAATTTCATGGTTTGTGGCACTGCAGGAGTTGACCTTACTTTTGTTTTGTGAAATCATTATGTGCTTGACTTGTGTCTTTTTGATCATACAAGGTAAATTTTCATTTATGTAACAGAAGGAAGGTACATTCAATATTCATGAATTAAACGTCGCCTTAATCTTAGAAAATTTATTAAACAGTCATCAAAATATAGATAAAAACGAGACTTTGCCGAGTTTTTATCTGTATTTAGACGACGAGTTTAATAAATTTGGCATTTCAAGATCATGAATATAAGATTCTATTTATAATATGACAAAAATCTTCCCCAGAAAACCACAAAATTAAAATTGTCTGGCCTTACTGACCTATATAGGAATGCCATAATCTTGGACGACGCAATATAGAACCTAACCACTACTTTAAAATGTGCAAAAAGTAGTTCCGTTTTTTTTTTTTTTTTTTAATTTCATGGTTAAATTTGACAGTTGTAGGTTGTTTTCGAACAAATCAATACATTTCCCCTAAATATTCGAAACACTGAAATATTTGCAAATAGAAATCAATAACTTTTCAACGTTAAAAAATACAATATGCAAAGCATTGTCATGACGTCACTATATGTTGACATGCATATGGATTTTTGAATTGTGTAAAGTTAGTAAGTCACTGTGACTATCAAATTACCTTTGCATCTTCAATGCTTCTTTTTCTGGTGAGTACGTTTCCTTATGGGAAGCATCTTGGTGAACGTTAATGTTAAATGTTCCTCCATATATTGGGGCGTTGAAGATGTTTCGAAAACCAGCAGATACGTGAACATCACATCTGGAATCACTTGTGACAACAGCAGCGGTGTGTTGAAGTGAAGGAACACTGCTACTCAGACAGAATATTTGGCTTTTCTCTTTGGAATTGAGTTTTTCGTTGAATTAAGGTTTGTGATCATTTATGTGACTGTAGTTATTGTTGGAGGCCATATTTGTATGGCCTGATAGTTTAGTTTTATACTACGGCCGGATATGTGTTGATTGTAGCCCAGCTACGTAAATCGGGTGCTCTGGTTCTGAGAGGTAAATATCCCTCGCGTCAGTTCTACTTCAAATGAATTGTCTAGTGCCGTACCATGTAAAACGTAGCAAAACCCCCGAAACACCACCTCAGTAACAATTCTATATAGTCTTGTTCATGGATTTGAACCGTGCAGTTGATAGATATGTTGTTCGACGCCATTGTTTTTGTTTTCATTTACAGCACGTATAAATACAGTTCGGCTCATTTGCAAAGTTTTTACGCTAGTTTATAATTGGTCCATGTAATACGCAAAAATATTGAATTGGTTTTCAAGTAAGTTTTTGTTTGTTTGTTTGTTTTTTTAAACTTCCTCTCTGAAGCTACCCATCAAAATTTGATGAAACTTCACAGAAATTATCCTGTCATGGTCCTGGTTAGAAGTTTAGAATTTCATTACAGAATTCCGTGACGTTTTTGCAGATGCAGAGCTCTTTTTCGGTGGTGTAACTGTTTGCACTTAAGTTTCATGTGTTTGTGTTTGAGCGTCTTTTAAATTTATTATTTTTTCTTCATTTCATTTTGTGACACTGGAGTATGATGCTCCCAAAGCGTGAGTCCAAGCATCTACATCTTAGGCGCTTCTGCAAATGAAGGGCTTTCTCGATGTTTTGTCGTGAGAATTTCTTTTACTCTTTGCCATACTTTGTGGGATATGGAGTAATGATCCTCACCACAATTTATGCAGTTCATGGGTTTGTTACAAGCATCAGGATGGCAGGTGTCTACTTCATTCGTTCCTCATCACTTACAATGTTTGTCGGCCTTTAATGACGTCCGAACTTGAAGCACTTGTAACATTGCAAAGTGTTGGGAATGTAAATGTCAACTGGCACTTTCAAATACATGATTTTTCAAGTTCTTTGGGAGTATTGCAGTATTAAATTTCAGAATGATTGAATTTTAGTCTCTCCTGATGTAATTACGATGAACACGGATTCGTCAAGCTTTGATAACATTTTGACTTAACAGTTCGGACACAACTTCTTGTTCCCCATCAACACCGGCCAAATCTTGGCAGCGAATTATACCCTTCTGAAGAATTCAGAGAACCATGTGCATTTTGATGGTATATTGTAAAATTCCTTCAATCCGAGAAGATTTTTCGCATGTTGAGGTTTTTTCTACCTCAACAAGAAGGCCAAAAGTTCTGAGTTTTTAACAGATTTCTGTGATCCCGCAATCGAAAGTAATACTTTTTCAATAATGAAAGGTGAAAGCTTTGTTAAAGATTGTTCTGTGTTACCTGATTCAATCACAAGAAACCGGAGAAAGTCATGAGTTCATCAATTCAACAGAAGCAGGGTCGTTTTCCAGATGTTCATGCGTTTGGTTTTTACTTGGATGATCCATGGTTTAGTATTTCAAATTCAACATTCATGGTCCCCACCGATCATGGAGTCTTACTAGGAGACATGGCAAGTAGAGAGGACTAAGAGGAGTATCCAGCTCTGCATGGCAGGGTTACACAAATGATTTATTCGGGCCATGCAAACCAAAGACATCCGACAAGGAGGATGCGTGGCAATAACCCCAGATCAGGAAGCACGCATGCAAGCCAATGCCAAACTAATCAGTTTACAAAACCCAATTAGCCCATGAGCCTATATTAGACTATGGACTTGCCGTCAAAAATCAGTGAAATGGTCCAAATTCGTATTTTTCACGTTACAGCTATTGAATAGCACTGTAATATGCCTCCTTGTCTGCGCATGTCATATTCTTCGAAGATCTATTCGACCTGTTTTATATAACACATCACTAGCTTCGAAAGCGGGCAGACTGTAATATTACGCTCTATAAAGTAGAAATGTTGAAAATAGCTTTTATCAATACGTTTGGGGAGAAATGAGACCTGCTTTAGCTCCAGATTTCTCTAAACTGCTGATCATAGCTGAGTGAATTGCACGAGGTAGCGTTTTATTGAGTAAACGTTTATTTTAGTTTGAAATTCAAAGTAGCGGTTGTCGCATAGGAAAGTGGTTTGGTTCTGTACCCAGGATGCCCAAATTAGATAGATGAGTATTTATAGAATGCCATCTAGCGGGAGATAATGAAATAGCAAAATTATTGTATCGACTGTACAGTAGTTCGTCTTAAAAACGATTTGTGCATCGCTTAAAACAAGCTTAAAGTTGTTCTTTCAATAATGAATTTATGAGCTTAGAAAACTACCTATTTAAAGTAATACCTCGATAATAAGTGGGATCGGAATGGCCTCCCTTTTCTTTACAGGTATAATAGCGCCCTTAGACCAGGACCTAGAAAAGATTCTCTTTTTTTCCGTTTACAATTAGTTGAATCAGTTCACAAGTGGCTTTTAACCGTCTATACATTCCTTAAGTATCATTATCTAGGATGTAATCAGTTGAACATGCTTTACTCGTACCTAACTTTTTGACACATTTCCTTATCTCAACTGAAGTGAAGGGTTGATCTGGTTCTTCATATATACAATGGAGATTTTCATCAAAATATTGTATTTCTGTATCTGATGATTGGTCTTTAAAAATGATCAAAATGTCACAACGTCTCTATCCTAGCCATGCTTTCTTATTTTTTTTTGTCTGAATAACTTTCAAAATTCTTTGGTTTTTTTTTTCTCTCATATTTTCTAAATCACTTGCAAATTTCCGATTATAATTACATTAAAATTTGCGATGAAATTTGCAATCTATTTTACTGGAAATAAAATGTTGTCTAGTTGCATTATTTATTAGAAAATTGTACTTTTTTTTTTTGATAATTTTCATACACTTTTCTTTTCTGCATGCCGGTATAATCGAACCAATTTTGCATAGGGTATTCGTAATGATTATTAGAATTTGCCCTTTTTACGATAATAGTTTCCGTCCGTCCGTCCGTCCGTCCGTCTTTCCGTCATTCCGTCCGTCCTTCAGTCCCACATTTTTGTCTGGAGCATATCTCCAAAAGTATTTGAGATATCAACTTGAAACTTCACAAGTGGATAGATCTCATTAATGAGGCGTGCAGTGTACAAGAACCATTACTCTATCTTTAGTATTTTTGGAGTTATTGCCCTTTGTACATTTTTTTCTGAAATTTTTGTCCGGAGCATAACTACAAAAGTATGAAAGCTAGGAACTTGAAACTTCACACACATATAGAACTCATTGAGGAGGCGTGCACAGTACAAGATCCATTACTCTGTCTTCAGTATTTTTGGAGTTATTGCCCTTTGTACATTTTTACTTTTAATTTTTGTCCGGAGCATAACTCCAAAAGTATAAAAGATAGGAACTTGAAAGTTCACACATATATAGAACTCATTAAGGAAAAGTGCAGTGAACAATAACCATAACTCTGTCTTCAGTATTTTTGGAGTAATTGCCCTTTGTAAATTTTAACTTTGGATTTTTGTCCGGAGTATATCTCCAAAAGTATGAAAGCTAGGAACGTGAAACTTCACAGACATATAGAACTCATTGAGGAGGCGTGCTGTGTACAAGAACCATTACTCTATCTTCAGTATTTTTGGAGTTATTGTCCTTTGTACATTTTTTTTCTTGATTTTTTTTCCGGAGCATATATCCAAAACTATGAAAGCTAGGAACTTGAAACTTCACACTCATATAGAACTCATTAAGGAGGCATGTAGTGCACAAGATCCATTACTCTGTCTACAGTGTTTTTGGAGTTATTGCCCTTTGTACATTTTTACTTTTAATTTTTGTCCGGAGCATAACTCCAAAAGTATAAAAGCAAGGAACTTGAAACTTCACACATATATAGAACTCATTGAGAAAAAGTGCAGTGAACAAAACCATAACTCTATCTTCAGTATTTTTGGAGTTTTTGCCCTTTGTAAATTTTTACTTTGGATTTTTGTCCGGAGCATATCTCCAAAAGTATACAAGCTAGGAACTTAAACATCACACGCATATAGAACTAATTAAGGACAAGTGCAGTGCTAAAGAATCATAACTCTATCTTCAGTTATTGTTGAGTTATTGCTCTTTGTAAATTTTCACTTTGGAATTTTGTCCGGAGCATATCTCCAAAAGTACAAAGGCTAGGAACTTCAAACTGTATACACTTATAGAATTCACTTAGGAGAAGTGCAGTTCACAAAAACTAAAACTCTGTCTTCAGTCTTTTTTGAGTTATTGCCCTTTGTTAATTTTTACTTTGGATTTCTGTCTGGCGTATATCTCCAAAAGTATAAAAGCTAGGAACTTGAAACTTCACACACATATAGAACTAATTAAGGAGAAGTGCAGAGCACAAGAACCATAACTCTATCTTAGTATTTTTGGAGTTATTGTCCTTTGTAAATTTTTACTTTGGATTTTTGTTCGCACATTTCCATTCATATTTACAGGCTTTTGTTTTTACTCATTAACCTTTGATGAATTTATCCTGTTCTGGGACAAGTGCTAGTTTATTTTTCATACTTATTATCCCCCTGTTGGGGGGGTATGGTAATAGTCTCTGTCAGTCCCTCCTTCCGTCCCCCATTTTTATCCAGAAGATAACTTAAACACTGTTTCAGATACCAACTTCAAACTTTGTAAGTGGATAGATCTCATTAAGGAGGAGTGCAGTGTACATGAATGACAACTCTGTGCTTCAGATTTTTGGAGTTATTGCCCTTTGTTATTTTTCAGGCTAATTTTTTTTTGTCCAGAACATAACTTGAAAAGTGTTTCACATATCAACTTGAAAATTTGTATGTGTCTAGTTACGTAATGAAATCCTGTGCCATGGAACAAAGGAGCTTAATGTATAATTTCATCATGGACCAATAACAAAAAGGCCACATGTACATGCAAAACACAATACGTCTTATACGTTTGTATCTAAAAAGGTCTTTTTCGGCGGGGGATATCATTTCAACGAAATTGCTTCTTGAAACTGTAAAGTGTTCCTCAAAATATTTATTACTCACTGAGCTGAGATAATGTGAAAATAGTTGAACTAATCCGTCATGTTCCCAATTACGTAACGTGCCATAGTCTGTTTCATTATTTAACCCTTTCCCAAACGACAAATTTTGGAGTCTTCCAAACCAAAAGAGTTTACAAACGACAATTTTGAAAGAAAGTTTTCAAAAAGGGTAGAAAATACTGTGGGGAAAGGAGAAATTGCTCGTTACGAGCAATTTCTCCTTTTCCCTCAGTGTTTTCAAAAGACTTTTACTGCAGACACGTAAAAACCAGGGCTTGTTTGGGAAAGGGTTATTCCTTTACCACACTGCAGAATTTTAACTTGTACAACTCAAAAGCATTTGTAGACAATACTTTCCTAGTAATTGAAATGATGCAATTTTTCTTTGACAGGGAAGAAAACTTTGTGAGAAAAGGAGAAAATGTTGGTTACCAGCCTTTTCTCCTTTTCATGCAAAGTTTTCACAAGGCCACTTCCTCAGGGTCGTTAAAAGTCGTCATTGTGTGGTAAAGGGTTAAACATTCAATGGAGGATGCAATATCATAATTAAATTGCTCGTTGTTTGAAGTATTCCATCTATATACATGTATATTCTGCACTTCATTTTCAACTGGATCGGTTTGTTCATTATTAACAACAATGTTGAAAGAAAGACAGGCGTGATTTGAGTAAATGTTAAAATCGTGTACGCTAAAAAAATCTTTCAAAGTATCGAAATTTTCAAAAATGAGTCACCAAATACTAGTAATAAACTGTTTTTTCTCCATTAAAAGTAAAACAGCTATTTTTTCGTTCATTAAATGTGTTCACGAATCTTCCATTTACAATCTGCATATCAACTTCCTTATATGTCACTAAAACGGTTTTATCCCCTGTCGCACGATATGCGTATTATTAAACTGGTCAAAGGGCTGTAATTTTGCTCGTAGCCAAAAAAATGACAAAACTATTTTTTTGACACTTTCAAATTGCCTTTTAACTCTTTACCAAATAATCCCTGGTTTTTACGACCCTGAGATAGAAGCCTTTTGAAAACATTATTAGAAAAGGAGAAAATGCTGATAACCAGCATTTTCTCCTTTTCCCACAATATTTTCTACCCTGCTAGAAACAAATTTCGAATTTTGAGTTACGTTTATTTTGTCGTCTGGAAGAGCTTTGAATTTGGACCAGTCTAAAATTTTGTCGTTTTGTAAAGAGTTAAAGAGAAAGCCGTTTTTTTCTAGACCGTTCTCGATATAATCCGATTTACAAACAGTTTGGGTATTCATATCTCTCAAAGACATTTTCCTAAACTCTGATAATACTTTGTATTTGCTTAAAGTTTTTCGAATGAATCGGGGGAAAAAATCATAAATAGGTGAGCCCTCATGGGCTATATACGCATTACAAATGTAAATATCTGTTATGTTGAAAAGGTTTCGTCAAATTTAAACAACTTATTACAGTCTACACTACAGTATTATACGTGGAATAATCCTGTAATAAAGGGCAATATTTATTCATTTTAGATTGTTCGACTAGTACCTGTGGGTAATCACCGAAGTGTGTTTTCAGTACGCACCTGTGGCCTACTTACAGTCTGGAGCCAGCTTACACCAATAACAAACATGGCTGATAAATTTCTAGTATGGAAACCATTTTTTTACAGTGTTATAGTGACCGCATTTATCATCTTCTTGTACCTTGGATTATTTGATAAAGAAACGGGGTTTCCAAGGCAATGTACTTGCTATAGGCCAAGCTTTGATAATAATCATAGAGCAAAACCTACATACAGTGACAGGGAAAAGAATGAAATAAATGACGGACAAGAGGACAACAGTGTTTTCAGAGTTGAAAGTTCCACCTCAAATGTTAAACAGTTGAGCAAAGTAGATGAGACCAGACCACTTGATCGCATTGACAATATAAATAGAAACCAAGGGAACACAATTACTACAAACAGGCCGAAAGGTTTGGTACATTTATTGGACTATGTGAAATATCCGTGCCTTCCCGGATCCAATCAGTTAAAAAGACTTCGACCGTTGGCTCGTTGCATCCGCTCGGTCAATGTTCCACTTGTAGCCGACACTGTAAAGTCTATTGAATGTGTTACGCTAAATTTCGGGACATCAATACCAATTTGTATACATGATCCAAGGATGGATAAACTTGTATCAGGGAGCATTTTTAAGACCGGGTGTTGGGAGAGAAAGTTGTTAGGCACATTTTTTGAAGCTCTGAGTAAGGTTAAAGACGCTATTTTGTTAGATATAGGATGTAATATAGGCGTGTACACTCTTATGGCAGCAAGGGAAGGCAAACGTGTTGTCTCAATTGATGCAAACGTACAAAATCTTCGTCTACTTTCCAAATCTCTTATTCTAGGTCAATTAAGAGAAAATGTAACTTTGATTTGGCATGCTATGTCGGATACGTACACAAATGTAACTTTGAACACTAATCCTTTCAATGTCGCGAGATTCTCTGTCAATACCGACAAGAAAACGACATCCGGAGATGAGGACGTCATACAGACCATACTGTTAGATGACCTCATGTACTTAATGGAAGGTAAACCGGTCGTGATCAAAATGGACGTTGAACGTTTTGAACTGCATGTCCTCAAAGGTGGAGTGACTTTTTTGAAGAACATAGACGTGAGGTTTATTCAAATTGAAATTCGTCATCATATAAAATTTCCATCTGCCCAGGAAATTGTGAGCATTTTACGTCATTTGGGGTTTACGCCATTTGCTACTTGCCTTGGAAAAAATAATGTAACAGACTTGCCCCTGAAGGATTGGCCGCATGATGTGTGCTTCATCAAGAATATATACAAGACTTCTGATGCTGATAAAAATTAATTTCTTACTTCTGAAATACATGTAAATGAAATAGGACTTTAACCCTTTACCCCATAAGGTATTTCTATGGTATCTCTAATATCTCTAATTGAACCTAAATAACAGCAAGGAAGAAGCCATTTCTTTTGTGTATATTACACCTTTTGATAACATAGAAAACATTGTGACAAAAGGTGAAATTGCTCGTGATGAGCAATTTCACCTTTTGCCACAATGTTTTCCAAAGACTCTTACAAGCAATGCGTAGAAATGAGTATCTGTGGAGTAAAGGGTTAATCTGATAGTAAAATCCCAAAATTGCTCTTCCCACTGTAGTGTTCGAGAAAAAATATCTCTTTATCGGGCATTTTAGATTCTAGATCAGACTCCACATCCTATGCAGTCTTACCTTGATCTACACAGTGCGCAAAAAGTCTGTCAGTCTCCCTTGGCAGCTTAACTCATTATCAAACAACAAATTGTAGGCTTGTCCCAATCGAAAGCATTTGCAGACTACAAAATAAAAGTGACTGAAAATTCGAAATTTGTTTTGTGACGGGTAGAAAACATTGTGGGAAAAGGAGAAAATGCTGGTGACCAGGCTTCTTTCTCAGGGTCGTCAAAAGTAGGGATTTTGTGGTAATGGGTTAAGGGTTAACGTTTTAATAGAGGACAAAATTGTATACTGGTCCAAATAGAAAACATTTGAGCCATGTTCTTTGAAAAAGGGGCTTCATACATCTGCAGTAAGTTTCTGCCCTGGTCAGCCCGCACATGGCCGAAACTTTTTGCATTTGGTCAATTTTCTGCATGTTTCTGGACCATTCTATCCCAGGATTCAGTCGGTTGATAACAAATATTGGATTTTATAGATCCATCTTTACAAAACGTCTTTCTTGGTATAATACATTAGGGAGGTGCATTGAGCCCCTTTTTGCTAGAGCATAGGTCATCTGTAAACGACAAATAAATACTGATCATACTGTGGGACCCGTACTTGAAAGACGAAAAGAAAACCACACATGGCCATAAGATGAGCATGCAGATCCTCTATCCAAGTAATTGAAACTGGATTTCTGCCTGATATACTTAGATAATAAACGGCATGTACTTTCAAAAGTTATTGTGGTAAAAGGACAAATTACTCATACAAAACAGCTCCTTTTGTCAAAATGCATTTACTTATTTAAATAAAGCTGCTGATTACTAATATTTTACAAAAATTCTTTCAAAGTCGTTTGCTATAAGTTTGTATCTAGGTTTTATAGATTGATTGCAGAAAATGAAAGTCCAGTTTTAAACTCTCTGTTTTTTTTTGTTTTTTTTTGTTTTTGTTTTTTCAATCAAAAGAACTGGATAGAATAGGAGATAGACATTGACCAACAATGGGAGAAAATATTCTTGGCTCACAGGCTTCATCAAAAACTTCCTTTTCATCCTCACTCTGTCTTTAATCTGCCAGTCTGCACCCTTTTCCTGTTGTGGTAGATGTGGTATTTGAGACAAAGTTTTAAGTGTCTTGTAGGTGTAGGCTGTGCACCTCTGTCTCTTTCTATTGTTCAATCATCAGAAGGTCTATCTAGAAACAAAATAGTACAGTAATCTACATGTAAGTGATTGGCCCATTACAAAATGAATAAAAAAACACCAGGACTGAAATAAAAGCAATTGCAGATAACTCAAGAATGAAATTTATCCAAGAAAAATAGACTATCTGCCAATTACCGTTACTGACGCGCCACCACGAGTTACTTCCTTTTCCACCGGACAATCTTTCCCAATCCTGTATATACCCGAATAGTGAAAGGGTCATATGTTTTATATGGAATACACCCTAAACGCGATAAATAAGACAAAAACTCTAAAATGGATGTGCCGGTAGTTTTATCAATTATCTTTTTCGAAAAAGAACTGTTGTTTTACCAATTTTCCGGTAGACTTCAGAGAGTAAAGCCGTATCATAAGCGTTGTATCCTGCCGGGTTTGATTATTTTCGTTTATTTATCGTCGCTACCGGTTGCCCATCTGAGCGACGCCCCCAGAAGACGGTTAGTTGTTACGGGGGATAGTGCAAGGATACAGGACGAAACTACTGAGAATTCCGCCTGGTTCTTTAACGTGCTCGGTGTGTAGCACCGTCACACGGGACCTCGGTTTAACGTCTCATCCGAAAGACTATTAGTATTTTTTTTTTTTTTTTAGCTGGCCAGCCGGGGATTCAAACCCACAACCTTTAGGACATTGTGTTCACAAGTCCTACGCTCTACCTACTGAGCTATATCGGCTGGTGCTATCCTGCCGGGCGTGTTGAAAGAGCTTTTTGTATGCAGACAACATTAACCCTTAGGCTGCCAATCATGACTCGATGACCTTTTGCAGACAATCTAGATTCAGATCACATCAGGAAGAACGTGCAGTCTGATCCTAGATCTACACTATCCGATACGGAGATATTTTTCCTCGAGATATTCCTTTGAAATAACATTTGAGTTTTTACTATAGGCTTTAAAAGCGGCATTTGATTTATTTAGTAGGATAAGATTTAATAACTTAAAAAACAACCCACCCCCCCATTCCGAAAGAAATTAGTGCAAATATACATTTTAACTGGGACCTTTTAAACCAGGTTACATAATAATGCATTTGAAAAAGAATATGTTTGGGCAGAAAATTGCATCTTTTAGGGCCATTAATTAGAACAGACATACCCTCCACAACAGATTTTAACAATTCCAAACCTTTTCAAGTGATGCACCTAATACTAAAGGGGATAAACACTTATTTGTGACACTTGTGTGTTAGTCGGCGCCTAAAAAGAACATCACGGCTTTTCATGTAGATCACTCAATTTGACGGTGAAATACCGCGATCAAACGAACACCCAGCTAACCCTTTACTAGCTTTGCAATGAAAACAAGTATATCATGTATTCGCTTTCTTACATCTTTGTGTTTGAAATTGGAATAAAACTTTGTTATTACGATAGTCAACTTATTATAAGGTAGTTCAAACAGGAACATGACATGATTGAAGGATAGAAAACATTGTGGGAAAAAGAGAAAATACTGGTTACCAGCATTTTCTCCTTTTTCCACAATATTTTTGAAAAAACTTTTTTCTCAGGGGTGTCAAAAGTAGGAAGTGTATGGTAATAGGATAATGTCCCAGTTTTTTGTTAGTAGACTGTCTCTATATTTTAATTTAAGCAGGTACTAGGTTGAAAAATTATCACATAAATTATCTAAATAAATCAAACCACAGATTCCTGGACTTGGAGCCTGTACGTACAAACTCCGCTACGGAGTTCGGCAAACATTATTTGAATAATCAGACATAAAAATAGGAAAGGTCTATTGCAATTATATTGATGTTATCAACCCCTACCCAATTTTTCACAACACTGAAACTTTCATAAACTCTTCACGAAGCAAAACTTTGAGACTTTCCCAAATTGTAAGCCTATACAGATAACAATTTGAATGTGTCTTAAAAAAAGAAATTTTCTGTAGCAAAGGAAAAGGCGAAAAGGTTGGTTACTAGAACTTCATCCTTTTTCAACAACATTTTTAAGAACTACATGTATATTTAGTAAGGGTCGTAAAAAGCTTGGGTTAAGCGGTATATGGTTTTAAATAGTTACTCTGAATGTTTTCACCCGACGACAACACTTTGGATTCGTTAGGTACATGTACATAGGATAAGGAGACGATAGAATAAACGTGGGTCAAATGGTTGTAATTGTCTTTGAAAAAGTAAAAAAAAAACCCAATTGTTGAAAAAGGAGAAATGCTTCTTGCAAGCCCTTCCTTTTTTCCCCAAATATTTTCTCTCACACTTTGTAAAATTTGTTTTTACAATACAATGCAATACAAAATACAAATAACTTTATTATTATACTTCTCTTGTACAACAAAGGACAGAAAAAGGAAATGATAATGTTCAAACAACAAATATTATAACTTTTCACATGCATGCATGAATGTAAAGTCCGATCGGGAAAGCCTGCATGGCAGTATAGGCAAATATTTAACTCTTTACCATACGACAATGTTTTGGAGGAGTTCAAATGTGAATAAAAAATTGAAATCTAATTTGGGAACAGTAGAAAAAACATTGTGGGAAAAAGAGAAAACGCTGGTTACCAGCATTTTCTCCTTTTCTTACAGTGTCCTCTACAGGCTTTTTTATCAAGGTCGCCAAAAGTAGGGATTGTGCGGTAATGGGTTAAACACGTAGCAAACGACAAAAATTGTAGACTGGTCCAATTTGAAAGCACTTGTAGACAACAAAATAAACATTACTCAAAAATTGAAATTTATTTCCAGTTGATTCACCAACATTGTAGGGAAAGGGAGAAAACGGTTGCCATCCTCTCCTCCCTTTCCCACAATGCTCTCAAAAGGCATCTGCCTCAGGGTCATAATCAAAGCGTTGAAAACGCTGAAGTGGTATTTGTCAAGGAAATCCATGTGTGGAATTAATAGTTTGAAAGAAACAGAGACATATTGTTCAGATATTGGCTTAAAAGTCAACCCACCAAGCAAATGAATACCTTTTCGGTTGAAGGGAGAATATTCATGACAAAGTTTGGTTCATTTTTGTATAAGTGGTCTCCTTTTGATCATGAGGAAGAAGCAGGAGTAACGCCCCTTGACAGTAGGATGCATGACGAATAGAGAGAAAAATCCTGTTGATATTTCGAACAAAATTAAGTTTGTTCCTGAAAACTATAATTATGAAATATCTCTAGCCTTTTACATTCAATTTCCAACATTACAATCAATAGACGGTAAGCGATATTTCCATTTTATCGTAAGTTGCGCACCAGCAGTATCACGTGACACCGGACAATCAAAGCATTATTTCAGTAACAAATGCCGTATGTCCCGTTCGCGAATCCTTTAAATTTGGACAAATTCATAACTGAAAAGAAAATGACATAGCAAGAAATCTATGGAAATCAATTCTAACACAATTAAAACATATTTCATGATATTGCCTTTGAAAAAGAAAATCACAAACAGACAAAATATGCATTTTATACCATTGTATTTAAATAAAGAGCATGTAGAGACTAAGAACGAACTTAGCCTCTGAAACCTGTATAAAATTCATAATCCTGACCATTAATGATAACCAAAGGGGTAAATTAATATGAAACAAAAGATAAGAAGAGTCAATTTAATGTGACACGTGTGTGCTAATCTGTAAGAAGCAAGTACATTACAGCTGTTCTAAAGGTCACCCACTCTGCAGTGCGATACCGAGATCAACGGAACACCGATTTAACCCTTCACCCATTTATTTTTTGGTAAGACTTCATTACATACATATTTTTATACTCAAAATGAAGCTTAAAAGAAGTTATGGAAGGTCTGAATTTTGATCTGAAGCCACGTTTCTTTTGTTCATGATCGATAACATAAGTTATTCGTCAATAGGTACATGCCTGAAAGTGCAACAAGGATGTTTGATAATAGTACTTTAAAATCACTAAATGGACCGTCCCTGTCTTTCTGAAGACACTAAACAGCTAATCAACTTTTACCAAAGTATTTCGAGCGACCCGTGTAAAAAGGGGGCAGACGTGCTGATTTGTCCCACTGTCTGTTATTTGTCTCACTTTCTCAACCTTAACACACACACCCCCCACACACACACACTTTCAAAAACCGAAAACTGAAAGTAATCAATATGTAGTTCACAAACATTTGTGAAAAAAAAAACGAATTTTCAAAGTGTGAGCGAAAATATTTGAGGAAAAAAGGAAGGGCTTGCAACATGCATTTTCTCCTGTTTCAACAATAGTTTTTTTTTTTTACTTTTTAAAAGACAATTACAACCATTTGACCCACGTTTATTCAATCGTCTCCATATGCTAAGTATCTGGACGAGTCCAAAGTGTTGTCGTCGGGTGAAAACATTCGCAGTAACTATTTAAAACCCTATGCCACATAACCCAAGTTTTTTACGACACTTAAAAATGTAGTTTTTTTTTTAAATGTTGTTGAAAAGGGTTAAAATTCTAGTAACCAACCTTTTCTCCTTTTCCCTTGCTATCCTTCCTAAAGAAAATTTCATTTTTAAGCCACATTCAAATTGTTATCTGCAAAGACTTCCAATTTGGGCAAGTCTCAAATTTTTATTTCGTAAAGAGTTGGTGAAAGATTCAGTGTTATAAAAAATGGGGTGTGGGGGAATAACATCAATATACCTGCAATAGACCTTTCCTAATTTTATGTCGGATTATTCAACCAATGTTTGCGTAATTCTGTAGCTAAGATTGTAACGTACAGGCTCGAAGTCCAGGAATCTGTGGTTTGATTTATTTAAACTTTTAATGTGATAACTTTTCCAAAAAATCGTTCAGGTATCTGCTAAAAGACAGAGACAGTCTACTAACAAAAAACTGGGACATCAAACATTTTGAATTTATAGCAAAAATCTTAACTTTGAAATAACATTTTTTAAAAATCTGTATAGTTGCATGTTTGCCATGTTCCTGTTTGAACTACCTTATAAGTTGACTATCGTAATAACAAAGTTTAATTCAAATTGCAAACCTTCCATTCCCTCTAGAAGAAAAGATGTTACAGATTCATTTTCAGGAAGCGAATACGTGCTATACTTATTTTCATTGAAAAGCTAGTCAAGGGTTAGCTGGGTGTACGTTTGATCTCGGTGTTTCACCGTCAAAGTGGATGATCTATTTGAAAAGCTGTTGTGTTCTTTTTAGGCACCGACTAGTTAACACACACGTGTCATAATTAAGTGTTTATCCCGTTTAGTCTTACGTTGATCACTTGTAAAGGTTTGGAATTGTTAAAAGCTGTGACGGAGGGTAAGTCTGTTCTAATTACTGGTGCCAAAATATGCATTTTTCTGCCAGAACATTTTTTTTTTCCAAATGCATTATGTAACCTAACCTAATTTCTTTAGGAATGCAGGGGGGGTATTTGTTTAATTTTAGTAAAACCTTATCTTATTAAATATATTAAATGCCACTTTTAAAGCCGATAGTAAAACCTCAAAAGTGATTTCAAAGGAATATCTCGAGGAAAAATATCTCCGTATCGGATAGTGTAGATCTAGGATCAGGCTGCACACGTTCTTCCTGGTGTGATCTGAACCTATATTGTCTGCAAAATCATTGAGCCGCACTTGGTGGCCAAAGGGTTAATGCAGTTTGCATACAAAAAGCTCTATCAACACGCCCGGCAGGAGACAGCGCTTATAAATGATACCGCTTTACTCTCTGAAGTCTACCGAAAAATTGATAAAACAACAGTTCTTTTTTGTGTGTGTCTTCGAAAAAGATAATTGATGAAACTAACGGCACAGGCGTGTTAGGTTGTTTATTTATCGCGTTTAGTGTTTAATCCATTTAAAAAATATGACACTTTCACTATTCGGGTATATACAGGATTGGGAAAAAATTGTCGGGTGGAAAGGGAAGTAACTCGTGGTGACGCGTCAGTAACGGTATTTGGCAAATGGTCTATTACCTCGATCTATAAATATTCAGGAGCAATCAAATGGAGTAGCGTGCAATCATAGGACCAATAAGCCATGGAACGAATTGGTTTTGGAACGAAAAAGCCCAAGGTCAGTTGGCAAATTTGTATCATTTCGCGAGAAGCTAGTTTCAATCAAAAATAAGTATCTCAACGATCGATAGCCTTGCCCAATGTATTTTAATATGCCATTTCAAATTACATATTTGAGTGACACCGTAAAAGTCATTTGCCTGTGAGAAAATGAGTTTAACTGGGTTTATTTCCTTCGGTTTTGCACAAAATGGTTGACCTAAAACTCTACAAAGTTTGGGTATGCTGTCTCGGTATAGAGTCGGTATAGACTCTAAAGAGTTTGGGTACGCTATGATAAAATGGATACGCTGGCATATGTAGAAATGTGTGCCATATAGAAGATCTGCAAATCAAGATTTAAATTGAAATGTCGTCCTAGATAGCTGCAAATTATGAAGAAAATGGCAATATTCATGTTTTTAAATTGAACTACTTTATGCCAAGTTTTATATTCTTGCGCTAAAGCCCGGGACCTTTCGGAGGTTGATTAATTTATCAGTGTCATTGACGACCGACTTTTTTTGATAAGGGCTGAGTTATTACACTTGAAATTACGTTTTTTAGCCCGTATGGCTTTTTTTTTTGCGATAAAAGAGCATATAATCATAGATTGCTTTGTCTGTTTGTATGTGGTTAGGACAGAGAACGTAGTAATGATATTCCAAAGCGTTTGAAGCATTTTCAAGCTACAAACATCCGGAATATTCCGGCAAAATTTAAGCGGGAACTACTTGAACTCAATCTCTTTCTACTGCTGTGTACCTAAACACGATGGAGTATTAGATTCACTGTACAAAAGAAGATAAATGGTTATCGAGATTCAATCTTGAACTCATTGTGGTATTGTCTTCGACAAATACCACAAAAACCAGTGATTGTTTGACAAAAAGTTAAGGGACAAAGTAAAAAAAAAACACACACACACACACCCAAAAAGGGAGATCTATGTACACAGAAAGGTATGAATAAACACATATAGTCTTCATAGCTACCATCCACTTCTAGAAAAAATAAAGCATTGGTAAACTATTATAGATAGATAGATTCTTTATTGACAAGTACGATGTACATAGTCACAAACTTCACATGTCATATATAATACAATATCAAGGTCATTTTAAAGAAACCATGAAACATAAATGTAGCTGTGGATTACATAAGTAAAAATAATAATTTCTGGAAATCTTGAAAGGGGAAGAAGAAGAAGAAAAGAGGGTTATTTCTATAAAATGGCAATTATGGTTTCATAGAGGTGTAGATGAACTAACTATCAACTGCATTCTCTGAATGAAAAAAGTTTGTTCTCTCTATTAATGCGAACTTTAAGTATAACGCTAATTTAAATAACTCACATTTTTTATTAGAATTCAATAGTTCGACCAATTTAAACATATTTGGTCGTACATAATATATTTTTTTCAAGTACTTTCTACGAAGAAAATCATAGTACGGACATTTCAAAATAAAGTGATACTCATCTTCTATTTCTCCTACGTTACATACTCTGCAAATTCTCTCATTTCTTGGAATTCTAATTCGGCTAAATCGATCAGTCTGAATTTGCAACGAGTGCGAAGATGTCCTAAATCTGCAGACATATATTCTTAAGTAGTAGGGCAAAACATCAAGATAGTTTTTAAAGTTACAAGTTGATGGTACAAAACTAGAGATGGTGATTTTTCAATTGTGGACATATTCGTTTGAATGAAGTTGTCTAATATCTGCTGTCTGAAAATAGGTATAAAAGATTTGATATTAACAGAAAATGGATTCTCCCATACATAGGAGAACCCATTTTCGTTTAATAATCTACATACATTAGATACCCAGTTATTTAAACCTTTCAAACAATCTTGTTTAGCAAAATCATATACTCTTTTCAGCAAAATATTGTTTGTATTAATCAATTTCAACCAATACTTAATGATTTGTACATAGCGCGTGATATATAGTGGGAAACGTCCAAGTTCTGCATAAACAGTGGCATTACTAGTGCTCTTCCTTACGTTTAGAATACTCTTACAAAATTTAAGGTGAATTCTTTCTATATCTTTTGATTTAGAAAACCCGCATATTTCTGCTGCATAGTTCAATATACTACCAACGAAAGAATCAAACAACTGACATAAAGTTTTAGGTTTTAACTTATATTTATGACAATGCATTAATAACACATTCAATGCTTTTAGCGCTTTGCAAACGATTTGTTCGTTATTATGTTCAAAATTGCCTGTATATGAAAAGACAGTACCCAAGTATGAAAAGTTGTCAACATTTTCAAGTTCCTCATTTCCATAATAAAACTTTTCATGCAGAAATGTTTTTCCTTTTTTACGAAATATCATAACTTTGGTTTTTGAAGCATTTACTTCTAAACTCCAGTTTTTACAATAATCCTTTAATCTGTTCAGGCTGATTTGCAAGTCCTCTGGGGAATTTCCAAAAATGATCATATCGTCTGCAAATAATAATAGAATAATGATTATATCGTCAATACTTATACCCGAATTGGGACCAACTTGTAGAAACATCTCTAGGTCTTCAATGAAAAGAGCCCACATCAAGGGCGAAATTATCTCCCCTTGTTTAAGGCCGAGTGAAATGTCGAAATATTCAGATTATATATATGCCACTGGGGTATGAGAGGTTGTATGTAATACGGAATGTAAAAATTACAGGTTACTGTATTTAACACACCGGTAAATATCATATCTTTGTGTAGACTGGTTACCGCCCCTGATACACTACGTGTATAGGTAATACACGCTATACAACGGTGGCCAGTTCAATCTTTGTGTTGAACAGCGCGGACACCCCGACTGTGTAAACACGGCCCGAGCGTGCTTGCATTAGCTGGGTATGAATGGAAATTCGTTTCGTTTGTAAGTATAGTAAGTAGTAAATTTGTTTTTGTTTACATTTGTGATATCTTTTTTGATAATCATCAGAAAGCTTTCGTGATTGGAATTCTTTCATGATCGACAACACGAATTTACTCAAGTTAGTAAGTTTATTTTTATCACTTTCATTCAGAAGCATATTGAAGTTAACGTGTTATTGCTGTAATTCTCTGATATAAATATTTGACGAAGTGCTTTAAAATACGGACAAGAGAACAGACAGTGCATTTCATCACATATTGCATTTAATGTACATTTAGTGCATTTCCTTTCAGTGTATGGAGTGCCATTCCATCTGCCAAATTCTACTGGTAATTTATGATTGGCTGTTCTAAAAGGAAACAAACTAATGGCTAGAGAGGAAGGAAGGATTGACAGGTAAGGTTCGAGTCTCAAGTCAAGCTTAAATATACTATAATTTCTTGCTTTTTGAGATTGTGTCAGCTGTTGTGACCATTCTTGTCTAAACTGATCAATTAGATTATGTCTAATCAAGGTATGGATATTTTTCACTTGGTTGTGGTTATGAGTAATCCAGATTATGCCATTGCCTGTGTTAAAAAGAACACTTTTTATGTATGTTAGCCATTTGTACTCATTACTAGTGTCATTTAAAACATAATAATATACTTGTTTTGAGAATTTGTTTCTGTGACTACAAATGGTCTATTACCTCGATCTATAAATATTCAGGAGCAATCAAATGGAGTAGCGTGCAATCATAGGACCAATAAGCCATGGAACGAATTGGTTTTGGAACGAAAAAGCCCAAGGTCAGTTGGCAAATTTGTATCATTTCGCGAGAAGCTAGTTTCAATCAAAAATAAGTATCTCAACGATCGATAGCCTTGCCCAATGTATTTTAATATGCCATTTCAAATTACATATTTGAGTGACACCGTAAAAGTCATTTGCCTGAGAGAAAATGAGTTTAACTGGGTTTATTTCCTTCGGTTTTGCACAAAATGGTTGACCTAAAACTCTACAAAGTTTGGGTATGCTGTCTCGGTATAGAGTCGGTATAGACTCTAAAGAGTTTGGGTACGCTATGATAAAATGGATACGCTGGCATATGTAGAAATGTGTGCCATATAGAAGATCTGCAAATCAAGATTTAAATTGAAATGTCGTCCTAGATAGCTGCAAATTATGAAGAAAATGGCAATATTCATGTTTTTAAATTGAACTACTTTATGCCAAGTTTTATATTCTTGCGCTAAAGCCCGGGACCTTTCGGAGGTTGATTAATTTATCAGTGTCATTGACGACCGACTTTTTTTGATAAGGGCTGAGTTATTACACTTGTAATTACGTTTTTTAGCCCGTATGGCTTTTTTTTTTGCGATAAAAGAGCATATAATCATAGATTGCTTTGTCTGTTTGTATGTGGTTAGGACAGAGAACGTAGTAATGATATTCCAAAGCGTTTGAAGCATTTTCAAGCTACAAACATCCGGAATATTCCGGCAAAATTTAAGCGGGAACTACTTGAACTCAATCTCTTTCTACTGCTGTGTACCTAAACACGATGGAGTATTAGATTCACTGTACAAAAGAAGATAAATGGTTATCGAGATTCAATCTTGAACTCATTGTGGTATTGTCCTCGACAAATACCACAAAAACCAGTGATTGTTTGACAAAAAGTTAAGGGACAAAGTAAAAAAAAAACACACACACACACACCCAAAAAGGGAGATCTATGTACACAGAAAGGTATGAATAAACACATATAGTCTTCATAGCTACCATCCACTTCTAGAAAAAATAAAGCATTGGTAAACTATTATAGATAGATAGATTCTTTATTGACAAGTACGATGTACATAGTCACAAACTTCACATGTCATATATAATACAATATCAAGGTCATTTTAAAGAAACCATGAAACATAAATGTAGCTGTGGATTACATAAGTAAAAATAATAATTTCTGGAAATCTTGAAAGGGGAAGAAGAAGAAGAAAAGAGGGTTATTTCTATAAAATGGCAATTATGGTTTCATAGAGGTGTAGATGAACTAACTATCAACTGCATTCTCTGAATGAAAAAAGTTTGTTCTCTCTATTAATGCGAACTTTAAGTATAACGCTAATTTAAATAACTCACATTTTTTATTAGAATTCAATAGTTCGACCAATTTAAACATATTTGGTCGTACATAATATATTTTTTTCAAGTACTTTCTACGAAGAAAATCATAGTACGGACATTTCAAAATAAAGTGATACTCATCTTCTATTTCTCCTACGTTACATACTCTGCAAATTCTCTCATTTCTTGGAATTCTAATTCGGCTAAATCGATCAGTCTGAATTTGCAACGAGTGCGAAGATGTCCTAAATCTGCAGACATATATTCTTAAGTAGTAGGGCAAAACATCAAGATAGTTTTTAAAGTTACAAGTTGATGGTACAAAACTAGAGATGGTGATTTTTCAATTGTGGACATATTCGTTTGAATGAAGTTGTCTAATATCTGCTGTCTGAAAATAGGTATAAAAGATTTGATATTAACAGAAAATGGATTCTCCCATACATAGGAGAACCCATTTTCGTTTAATAATCTACATACATTAGATACCCAGTTATTTAAACCTTTCAAACAATCTTGTTTAGCAAAATCATATACTCTTTTCAGCAAAATATTGTTTGTATTAATCAATTTCAACCAATACTTAATGATTTGTACATAGCGCGTGATATATAGTGGGAAACGTCCAAGTTCTGCATAAACAGTGGCATTACTAGTGCTCTTCCTTACGTTTAGAATACTCTTACAAAATTTAAGGTGAATTCTTTCTATATCTTTTGATTTAGAAAACCCGCATATTTCTGCTGCATAGTTCAATATACTACCAACGAAAGAATCAAACAACTGACATAAAGTTTTAGGTTTTAACTTATATTTATGACAATGCATTAATAACACATTCAATGCTTTTAGCGCTTTGCAAACGATTTGTTCGTTATTATGTTCAAAATTGCCTGTATATGAAAAGACAGTACCCAAGTATGAAAAGTTGTCAACATTTTCAAGTTCCTCATTTCCATAATAAAACTTTTCATGCAGAAATGTTTTTCCTTTTTTACGAAATATCATAACTTTGGTTTTTGAAGCATTTACTTCTAAACTCCAGTTTTTACAATAATCCTTTAATCTGTTCAGGCTGATTTGCAAGTCCTCTGGGGAATTTCCAAAAATGATCATATCGTCTGCAAATAATAATAGAATAATGATTATATCGTCAATACTTATACCCGAATTGGGACCAACTTGTAGAAACATCTCTAGGTCTTCAATGAAAAGAGCCCACATCAAGGGCGAAATTATCTCCCCTTGTTTAAGGCCGAGTGAAATGTCGAAATATTCAGATTATATATATGCCACTGGGGTATGAGAGGTTGTATGTAATACGGAATGTAAAAATTACAGGTTACTGTATTTAACACACCGGTAAATATCATATCTTTGTGTAGACTGGTTACCGCCCCTGATACACTACGTGTATAGGTAATACACGCTATACAACGGTGGCCAGTTCAATCTTTGTGTTGAACAGCGCGGACACCCCGACTGTGTAAACACGGCCCGAGCGTGCTTGCATTAGCTGGGTATGAATGGAAATTCGTTTCGTTTGTAAGTATAGTAAGTAGTAAATTTGTTTTTGTTTACATTTGTGATATCTTTTTTGATAATCATCAGAAAGCTTTCGTGATTGGAATTCTTTCATGATCGACAACACGAATTTACTCAAGTTAGTAAGTTTATTTTTATCACTTTCATTCAGAAGCATATTGAAGTTAACGTGTTATTGCTGTAATTCTCTGATATAAATATTTGACGAAGTGCTTTAAAATACGGACAAGAGAACAGACAGTGCATTTCATCACATATTGCATTTAATGTACATTTAGTGCATTTCCTTTCAGTGTATGGAGTGCCATTCCATCTGCCAAATTCTACTGGTAATTTATGATTGGCTGTTCTAAAAGGAAACAAACTAATGGCTAGAGAGGAAGGAAGGATTGACAGGTAAGGTTCGAGTCTCAAGTCAAGCTTAAATATACTATAATTTCTTGCTTTTTGAGATTGTGTCAGCTGTTGTGACCATTCTTGTCTAAACTGATCAATTAGATTATGTCTAATCAAGGTATGGATATTTTTCACTTGGTTGTGGTTATGAGTAATCCAGATTATGCCATTGCCTGTGTTAAAAAGAACACTTTTTATGTATGTTAGCCATTTGTACTCATTACTAGTGTCATTTAAAACATAATAATATACTTGTTTTGAGAATTTGTTTCTGTGACTACAAATAATTTTATTCTAAAAGTTCATCATTCTTGTTTTTATGTTAATCGTAAGTGGGTAACGCCCCAGTTCACCATATAACATGTACCTTGGGGTTGATTTTTTGGCATTTGTGATATTTCTTAAAAATTCTACATACACTTTTTCCTGAACTTCATGGGATTCATGGCCCCATATCTCCGCCCCATACAGTAAAATGGGTACAACCGTGTTATCAAACAATTTTAACTGTAAATCGAGTGGCAGATTAAGAGCACGAGACTGGGCCAATACAGAATGCATTGCTCTTTTGGCTTGCTCTGCAAGTTGCTTTCTAGCACTGAAAAAAGATCCATTGCTTGTGAATAAGAGACCTAGGTATTTGTAATTATTTGTAATTGCTATCACTTTGTTATCAAATTTGAAAATGTGATTAGAGTAATTTCGTGCTCCGAAAACAATAACTTTGGTTTTTTCTAGATTTACAGTTAGTTTCCACTGTTTACAATATTCATTTAAATAATTTAAAATATTTTGCAGCTCATGAGGTGTCTCTGCAAGAAGAATGGTATCATCAGCATACAAAGGGACTAGCAGTCTCAACCAAAATTGTTCATCAATATCCGAAGATAAGGTAACACCCTCACAACCTTTGATTAGAAGATGCGAATCGAAATCATTTAGGAATACATGTATTGAAAATAGGATAGGAGATAAATTTTCACCTTGACGTACTCCGCTCTCACATTAGAAAAAAGGGGATTGTTGTCCATTTAGCGTAACACATGATTTAATGTTTTGGTACATTTGATGAATTACTGTGAAAATTTTACCATTAACACCTGAAGCAAGTAATTTTGACCACAAGCCTACTCTCCATACTTTGTCAAAAGCATGTGAGAAATCCACAAAGCAACAAAAAAGTACGCTTTTTCTTTTTTAAAATATTGATAACATTGTATAAAGTGAACATGTGATCTGCACAGGAGTAATCTTTCCTAAATCCTGCTTGATTTTCTCTCAGAAGTTCGTTATCCTCTATAAATTTAGTAATTCTTAAGTTTAAAATAGCTGTAAAGAGTTTGCCAAGGCAAGATAAAATAGTAATGGGTCTGTAATTGTTGGGATCTAATGGTTGTCCTTTTCCTTTATAGATAGGGTGAATGGTACCCTTTAACCATGACTCTGGCATATAACCTGTGTCTAAAATGGAATTGAAGAGAAAAATGTATACAGGTAACAATTTCTCTTTAGTGCTTTTTATACGCCCGTCGGTTTTATACGCCCGTCGGCGGGTGGGCGGCGTCCAGTTCTTTGTCCGGCACATATCCCCAAAATATTCTAGCTAGGGTTATGAAATTTCATGGGTGGATAGATCTCATCAAGGGTGAGTGCAGTGCGCAGGAATCATAACTCTTGCTTGCTTAATTTTTGAGTCATTGCCCTTTGTTTTTTTATACTTGAATTTTGTCCGGAGCATATCTCCACAACTATAGTAGCTAGGGTTATGAAATTTTATGGATGGATAGATCTCATCAAGAGGGAGTGCAGTGCACAGGAATCATAACTCTTGCTTGCCTAATTTTTTAGTTATTACCCTTTGCTGTTTTTCATGCTTGATTTTTGTCCGGAGCATATCTCCACAACTATACTAGCTAGGGTTATGAAATTTCATGGGTGAATAGATCTCATCAAGGGGGGAGTGCAGTGCACAGGAATCATAACTCTTGCTTGCTTAATTTTTGTGTTATTGCCCTTTGTCGTTTTTCATATTTGAATTTTGTCCGGAGCATATCTCCACAACTATACTAGCTAGGGTTATGAAATTTCATGGGTGGATAGATCTCATCAAGCGGGAGTGCAGTGTGCAGTAATCATAACTCTTGCTTGCCTAATCTTTGAGTTATTGTCCTTTGTTGTTTTTCATACTTGAATTTTGTCCGGAGCATATCTCCAAAACTATACTAGCTAGGGTTATGAAATTTCATGGGTGGATAGATCTCATCAAGCGGGAGTGTAGTGCACAGGAATCATAACTCTTGCTTGCTTAATTTTTTTAGTTATTGCCCTTTGTTTTTTCATACTTGATTTTTGTCAAGAGCATATCTCCAAAATTATACTACCTAGGGTTATGAAATTTCATGGGTGGATGAATCTCACCAAGGGGCAGTGCAGTGCACAGGAATCATAACTTTTGCTTGCTTAATTTTTCAGTTAGTGCCCTTTGTTGTTTTTCATACTTGAATTTTGTCCGGTGAATATCTCCAAAACTATACTAGCTAGGGTTATGAATTTTCATGGGTGAATAGATCTCATCAAGGGGGGAGTGCAGTGCACAGGAATCATAACTCTTGCTTGCTTAATTTTTGAGTTAGTGCCATTTGTTGTTTTTCATACTTGAATTTTGTCCGGAGCATATCTCCAAAACTATACTAGCTAGGGTATGAAATTTCATGGGTGGATAGATCTCATCAAGGGGGAGTGCAGTGCCCAGGAATAATTACTCTTGCTCGCTTAATTTTTCAGTTATTGCCGTTTGCTTTTTTTCATACTTGAAGTTTGTCCGGTGCATGTCCCAGCTTTACATCTTGGGGTAAGACGGGCGTATCTTGCTACAATTTGCCGCTCTTGTTATATATTCATTTAAGATGTTATCTGTAGAGCTTGATGCTTTTGAATTTCTTAAATTTGAAATACATTTTAATATTTCATCCGCACTAATGGGTTCATTTAAGCTAGTGACATGTAGATCTCCTTGGTCAAAATCCAAGTCTTGGGTACTTTCATTTATTCCTTCACTGTTTGAGTTTACAGTCCGAAAGTGCTTATAAAAGTCTTCGATACATGCTGTTACAGATTTGTTTTCTTTAGATTTTTTATTTTTTCTCAATAATATCCAATATTTTTTTGGATTATTACTTTGCAGTTTCCTTAATTTGTTTGCTGTATTATGCTTTTGCTTGTTTATGTAGTAATTCATTGTTTTTTTATAATCTTTGCTGGCAATGCCAAGATTAATTTTACAGCCTCTAGTTTTAAATTTCCTGTAGTTTGCTTTTGCAGCACGATAACGCTTTCGTGAACACTGACATTGTTTTCCAAACCAAGGTTGGCTACTTTTGGTAATTTGATAATGCTTCTTGCCAAAGGTAATTTTAGCAGAGTCATTAAGCAGATTTGTTATTTTTTGTGTAATATTATCAATATTGTCAGGTGTAGGGCTTAGGAATTGAATTTGGTTGTTTCATCTAACTTTCTATTAGGGATATTCTCTACAAATTTTTCTGAAAGAGTCTCATCCCATCTTGTTTTTGGTTCAATTTTATCTTTTTCAGGGATTGGTGGCTTGTCATGAAGAGAGGGTGATTTGAGGCTCCATTTTAATAGAGCATGGCCGTCAGAGAACAGGTTGTCTGTATCCGTAATAGAAAAATTATGTAGCAGGTGAAAGCACTGAGCAGTTTCCATTACATAATCAATTACAGATTTATCTCTAAAGGTAAACTGACCTACATTTTTATCTTCTCCATACCTACCATTTAGAATGAAGAGATCATTGCTTCTGCAAATGTCTATTAGTGTATACCCACGGGCATTTGTTTTCGTGTCTTTTGATTCTCTGAATAGCTGAATATTGAGATTTTCTATAATCTTAAATTTTTCATTTATTGGAGTTTGACTATCAGACAAATGTAGTTCTGAAAACATAAAATTGTCAGTGCAACTATAATCACGAATCTTCGCAATTCGTGCATTACAGTCGCCCGCCAACAATACATTTTCATAATTTGAACAAAAATTTGCAATTTCATTTTCAAGGGTACGAAGACGACTTTCATCATAAAACTTTGATCTATCGGGGGGTATATAGACTATACCAAGGACGACATCTTCTTCAATTGAAAACATTGACTGATAGTGCGACCCATTGCACATATTCCGCATCACTTTTAATATTTCTGACGCGTTTAGCTATTGTTTTTCTGACAAATATACCTATTCCCCCGGATTTGCGGGCTGAATTATTTTCTCTATGTTTAGAAATAAACGTAAAGTCAGGTATTTCAATTCTATCAAAACAGTCTAAATTCGTTTCTATAACACCTAAAATGTCAAACTGTGATATTTCTTCCAGAAATTCTGCATGTTCCAGTCTACGTTTCAGACCACAAACGTTTAAAACGCCACATTTCAGTTCTGTTATATTCAATTTTTTCTTTGTTTCAGAGGTTTTCCCGGGCCTGGCCTATCCGTTGTCCGTACGATTCTTTCCTCCAGGATGATTGGCAATTGTGTCCGGAGCCCATGGGCGAAAGTTGGTTTGACTGTTGACAGGTGGAATGTAGTCTGCATGTGACACGGAGGTCGTAGTATGTTTACTATGGCTGCGCTCATTGTGTTCACGAGAATGTGTAACTGTGTTTATAGTAGTACTACATGAAGTTGATGTGTTAACACGAGGAGTGTTAATAATTTGTCTCCACTCAGGGAACATATCACAAACAACTTTTCCATTCATGACTAGTTTTGCCGGAAATTGGATTCTGACCTTTGCGGAAGGATTTTTAGTCTTCAACTGTTTATATTGTGGCCAAAGTTCTTTGCGGGCATTCGTGATTTCGGGTGGAAAGTCACGGTTTACACTGAAAGATGTGCCGGCAAGCTTATGTGTAGCACTCATAATGACCTCGGTGGACGCATAATCCTAAAGCTACAATAATGGAACGGTTTGCACCTGAGCGAAATCTACCAAGCCTATGTGCTCGATCTATAACACTGTCTTCAAAAATGTCCATTGTATTTCTCAAAAATTCTCGGACAATATCTGAACAAGACTCATTACGACTCTCTGTGAAACCTCGAAATATTAAGTTCTTTCTTCTCGATCGAGCCTCTAAATCAATAGTTTTATATTCAAGGACCTTTATACGGCTGTTTTGGGATTCAACGGACTCTTGAAGGGAGTTAAGCCTGGCCTGATCTAATGCTATGTCTAATTTTTCCTCGAAAGACTTAAAGCGAATCTCATTCTCCGACAGTTTATTAAGTATTAATGAAAGCTTATCATCATTGCTCATGTTACTATATTTTTCTAAGTTCTCACAAGTGCTTTCTCCTGTGCAAAGCCTCTTTCTTTTTTCACTTTGCTTTTGCCTTTTTGTCTTTTTCAATTTAGATTCATGTTGTTCCTTGAATAGACTTGTATCACTATCACTGTAGGTTACGTATTGATCATCATTGTCGACCATACTGTCCGCCATATTGCCTTTGTCTACTTGCGGCCTGCGTTGACCATCTGTTTTTCCTTTGGTAGATATAGGATTTCTCGTACTGTTGCCCCGTTTTTGGTTGCTGTGCATTTCTGCGTAATTCTAAAAGCTAATTCCAATGATGCAACAGCAGAAAGTCCGAAAAACAGCACTTATAAATTATAATCCAATTTTAGAGGAGCTCGTTAAAAAGACGCGTGCGCGTACATTGACCACGTGACCGATCCCCAGATGTTTCTGAACTGCATATTGCTTACTTTTTGTTTCGTTTTTTTGAGGGGGGTGTTAAGGTTGAGGAAGTGAGACAAATAACAACAACAACAACATACTTTTAATTACACCCAGGTATACATGGTATACAATAAGGGCAATATACATAATAATAGTACTACATGGATGAAAATACAAAAGACGACTTCCGAAAAAAATAACACATGTAAGCTGGAGATGATATGGAGGAACGATTTAGAGGGATAGAGCCGCTTACGCGCACCTGCTGGTCACGTGACCTCACGTGGGCAATACAGGTCGCGTAAACCCCACTTGAAAGCAGCAGGTAAGCTGTTTTTATTACAGAAAGTGGGACAAGTCAGCATGTATGCCCCCTTTTTTTCCGGGTGAAGGGATAACTCGGTGTTCCTTTGATCTCGGTATCGCACTGCAGGGTGGGTGATCTTTAGAACAGCTGTAATATATTGCTTCGTACAGATTAACACACACTTGTCACATTTAATTGGCCACTCTTATCTTTTGTTTCATATTAATCTACCCCTTTGGTGATCATTAATGGACAGGATTATGAATTTTATACAGGTGTCAGAGGGTCAGTTTGTTCTTAGTCTCTATATGCTCTTTATTTCAATACGATCTCATAAAATGCATATTTTGTCTGTTTATGATGGCTTTTTTCAAAAGCAATATTGCGAAATATCTTTGAATTGTGTTAGAATTGATTTCCTCTAGATTTCTTGCTATGCCATTTTCTTTTGAGTTATTATTTTGTCCATATTTAAAGGATTTGCGAAAGGGAGATACGGGATTTGTTACTGAAATAAGGCTTTGTTTGTCCGGTGTCACGTGATACTGCTGGTGCGCCGCTTACGATAAAATGGAAATATCGCTTATACCAAATCTAATTGGCAAATCGTCTATTGAACTAAAAAAAAAAAGCATCACATGAGATCGAGAAAAAGTTTGTTTTAGCTTACCATGTTTTCACCTTTCTATTTGGATTGTTAAGTCCCTGGATTGTGTGGTAAAGGTATGTAACTGAAACTAAAAAGTTAGATCCTCAAAAACTGCTGATAATCTAGATATAATGTACATGTCAGTAAGAAACTCAAACACTGCTGTTTAAAAACTTGAACTTGGCTAAGAATTTCATTTGTAATTCAACATCTCAAAGATCTTATCCTAGAACAATTTCTATTAAGAAACTTTTATTTAAAATCCACAAAAGCAAATCTGTAACTTAACGTATCTGACGTATGAAATTCTAGTGGCATTTTTCCGGACGTTGTTTTAGAAAAAAGAAGACATGTTTGTGTCCCCCATAATTGGAACATCAAAAAGGACATGTTACTCTATTCATTTATCAAAGAATATCGATTAAAAGCCTAGGTTTATTTTTTCTCATTGAATAGATAATTAATACAGTACATTTAGCGTAGAATGAAAATGTTTTACAGTACGGGGATCAATAAAGCAGCTGAGCCATTTCGGGTGAGTCAGTAGATCAGTGCTTTCAAGTTTTTTCGCGTTTTTGCTTTTGAGAACTTTATTCATGTTTTATTCGGACGTTCTCCCTAACTTTTAAAGTCCTGCACGGTAAAGAGAGCGAAACAACTCGGCCAGTACTTAACTCGTCCCCAAGTCAACACGGCCCGAGCAAAGTGTGTTAATCTATGTAGCCATATGGTATACGTACATAGACGAATTTATGAGCGTGTCTTTCATTCTGAAAAGAACGTAACAAAAAGACTTTTATCATCAAAAAAATGGTCTAGATCTACTCACAACAGTGATTTTTCTTCATTTTCTTTTAACAAAAGGAAATTAGTTTCTTTTATCCCACTTGTTTTGTTCTGAATTGCATCTAGATGCCATAGTAATCATTGTTGTAAAATCTAAATCTGATCAAACTCTGTAAGCATTTACTCTGATGTTTTGACGGTATACATCTAGATTTCAATTTCAATAGAATATGATTTGTGTGTGTGTGTGTGTCGTGTTTAGTTTTATTCTCTGTGTACGTGATTTACAATTTCTTAATAGCTTATAAAATAAAGTGGGAAATTAAACTCTTGCCTGTAAAGTTGTCAATCTTGACTATAACTATATCCAAAGCAATCGTCATCATGGTTCCGTTCTTAAGGTACACTTCCCTGATACAGGAGAGGCCGTGCTTTTGGAACTCTAGCTGAAAGAAGGCTGAGTTAAGACCGAAAAACCCTCAGAAGTAGCATAATCACTATATTGTAAATATAAATATTTGTGATTATGCTACTTTTAAATATGGTTACTTTTATTATTGTGGATATAATTTTTTTATCCACTAGAACTGTTCATTGCATTTAATCCCTTTTTCATTTTTTTTCACAATTTCATATAAAAAGGCAAAGTACCATACACAGCCATAGAAAGAATGTTTTAAAGTAGCATAATCACAAATTGATTATGCATGTCTGTGATTGTGCTACCTATTACAATTTTTTCACTAAGCATAATCTTTATCAAACAGTAATGTGCCGGGTGTTTAACCCTTTCCCAAACAATCCCTGTTTTTTACGGGTCAGGGATATAAGCCCTTTGAAAACATTGTGGGAAAAGGAGAAAATGCTAACCAGCATTTTCTCCTTTTCCCACAATGTTTTCAACCCTATCATATAGAAAAATCATCTTTTTAGCAACTGTTTAGTTGTCACCCGCAGAATGCTTTCAGTTTGGTGTGGTTCGAAATCTGCCGTTTGGGAAAGGGTTAAAGAAAAATCGTATCAATCCCTTTTCCCCGGTCTTTTTGTACGATATTGCCAGGTAAATTCCAAAGTAGGAAGCATAAGGGTATGCTTTCCTCTTTATAAGTAGCATAATCACCATGCGATAGGTATATCTATGTGACCATGCTACCTATACAGGGGTAACTTTTATCATTGGGCATATTTTTACTAATCACATTTCATTAATCTGCAGAAAAGACAGAGGCACACGTGTGAGGTGGAGGGATGCGGGGCGAAGGTGGTGAACATCCCACGTCACATTAAACAGGTGCATAGGATGTAACACCACCAGAAGGCCTGCATCCCTGAGAAGGCAAAGCAAATCTTCCAGGGCAGGAAAGCCTGTGCCATATCACGGTGGGTACACGTACACCGGATATAGCCGTCAAATTGAGTAAAAATAACTGTGTATTGTATGACTGCAGGTAAGAGATTTCCAAATATTTCTTAACAACAGCTTTTAATATACTATTGCCATGTCAACCCAGATTCTACGATGTTTAGAGTTTGTTAGGTCTACAACGAATGCTGCTTTTAGCCATGGAAAGTCTGAAAAAATTGTCAGAAAAGTCGGCTGCTCACGACGGATTTCGGAGATTTCTAGAAACAAGTCATCTGCAAAGCCGGTTCTTTTCATAATTTAAAAATCTGAGTCGACAAATTTCTTGATATTTTAGTCTAATTTCTTTGTATGATTGCAATTTTGCTGTATCGGGTGAAAATTGCCAGAAAACAAGTTTTTTGTCGACAATGGTGTACCGAGGATAGCTGTTGTTCTGAAAGAGCTGTACGGAGGATAGTATTTTACTGTACCGGGGATAGTATGATAATGTACCGGGGATAGTAATGTTCTATTCTATAGTGTCATGTGAACTCTATATTGATAAACCACTGAATATATTTATGTATGCTACACTTAGATTGGTGTCTAAATTTCCTATCCTCATGTCGCAGGTTTTTAGGAGGACATTACAAAAAATTGTCTTTTCGAAGACACACATCTTTTTGTTCTTCTAATCCAGATGCATTTAAAGAGATTAGCCAAGAGCTAACCTGCTTGCGTAAATTGCAGCCTAACATTATCAAGTAAAGATGCGCTAGCATATTGTACAAAGGGAATGCATGATGCCGCTCCTTGCATATGCGACAGCTGCAGGAAAGCATATTCATGGCGGTAATTTAATAGAGGCCATAAATCCTATTGTAAAGAGATAAGCTAAGTAATACTATATGTAGGCCTATTACTTATTGAACGCCCTCGTACGTTAATTTTCGCCGAAGAATGGCTATGATTGTGTCTTACCATTACTTCCACTTTCTTTTTTAAGTTTTTAGTTGGATTCTAGGGATTGTTTAGGGCTTCGCACTTCATTTCTCACCGGTTTCTTCACGTCGTGAGTACGTGCATACCATTGAATGGTACGACTACAAAACAAAGACTCCGCCCAAAACCTCGCTTTGGCTACTTCCGGAGGTGCTTAATTACTGCAGCTAAAGTATGTGCATAGTATGTGCAGAAGGCGGGACATGGAACCGCCTCTTCCTGTCTCTGGTCCTTATATGCCTGTGCACCTTGCAAAAAATGCCAGCCAAGAGCAAGCATAAAACCGAGGACGAATAAACACGGTTACGTCTGTAGAGTTGATTCGTTTGACGAACGATAATTTTTCATCTAGGTATAACGAATTTCAATCAGTTCATAAGGTCAAATTGTTGATTTTAACCGTTCTAAAAACGACATGCCCCCCAAAAAAGGTCAAACTTATTATTTTTCTTAACAGGCGGCAGGTAGTCTCCCGTTTATTTCATGTTAATGATCACCGCCAATATTTGAATTTGGAATTCAATGTAAGATCGCGCTACAATAAAATGCAACATTTGGTAACAGATATCATTGAGGTAATAGATGTTCAGTAAATGAAATTAATGAGTTATGATAACCACTACGACCACTTAAAGGTGGCCCTTCAGATTTTGGGACGAAAATTTTACAAAAAAAGCAAAAAAATCATCCTTATACTCCCATAGCCTTTCATAAAACCCCAGTAGTCGAAAACCATCCGATAACACGAGAAATTAGAGATTTATTACGGACCAGTATGACACCAACGGGAGACACGTTCTATTTTTAGATTATCATTTCTCTCATTTAAATACAGGAAAACAGAGACAAAGTTTCAAACATCCGTCCGAAGAAGACATTATGGAAAACAATTATTACATGTTTGTTATGTAATGGAATTTAAGCGTTATTAGTCACGTGCCAGTCATTTGACATTACCACAATGCTTTATAGATTTTTGGCGCGAAATCTAAAAATAGCTTAATAGGCTACGTAGCCTTTTAAGGGAATACCATCAAAAAAAAATTTTTTTTTAATTTTATGATTCTTACTCATTGATGATTTGTATTGTTTTTTCATATAAATTTCAATGATATACATATTTTTTAAATTTGGTGTGATTTGAAAATTCTAAATACCCACCTTTAACGCAAACTCACAAACAAAACTGTTTTCATTCAATAACGATATCGACATATATCGCTAAATATGGAAGGTCATTTTATATCTCAAATTCAAAACATAAGTTGGCTTATCACGGTAGGAAGATAATGTTTAGTCAGTAAAATTAATCCCAATGAATATCAAACCGCTCCCGTTACAAACCCATAGAGCGCCAAATAAACAAGAGATAACTTCATTCTAAAAAAGGCTATCCAAACAAATAAATATAGATTAAGGTTTTAAAGTCGCATAAAATTGTACAGAAAGTCTGAGGAAAGTGGACGGTGTAAATCAAAGATCAGACTGCGTGTTCTGTGCAGTCTGATCATGATCTACACAGACTGTAAAGGCAACTTTTACTGTATATGGCACTTTGAAGTTTTCGTTTTTACGCGCCTTAAGACATCGAAACTCTGTCGACGATTTGAACAGTTGTACCGGAACTATTATATCTATCTGATAAAGATTTTAACTCTATCCAAATAAGCTTAACCCTTTCGGCGCCATAGGCGAAAGCAGAGACTTTTGCGGACGGCATAAATCAAGATCAGACCGCACAAAACGTGCAGTCTGATCTTTGATCTATGTCATCCGCTGGTGTAGTCAAACCTATACAAACAAAATCTCTGTAAGTTTCAATAGAATGTGTTTAGAGCCGTCCGCTGGAATTTGATTTTATTTATTTTGCACTGAAAGGTTTACGAAACAAGTTAACTGTGTAGACTCGGAATCAGATCGTACATTCTGTGAAGGTTCACTTTAAACTATGCCGTCCGCAAACCTCATACCTTTGCAAATGGCGATGTTCAAAGATAAATACCCCTTCTCGGTGATCCCAATCGACTTTCAAGTAGAACAAGCAGGAAATAATCTTATTTAAAACTTAGATTCTGGTGTTTTGTATTTAAATCAATATCAATGACACTATTTTGTTAAAATTAATTGAAATCTTCATCAAAAACAGATTAAAAACGTTACATGCATGTCACCTTTTTCTCAGTGTTGTGTTTAGTACTTTGATCCGTCAAGCGTCTAGAAGAAATGATGAAGGGCGGATCATTATAAGGGAGACTACTCGTTTTACCCTTACTCTTAGACAGTACGAGTTTTCTCCCCTAGACCATTTTTTTTTTAAATCCCAGCTGCGATAGTTTTGCAGTACGAGTCTATGGGCATCATTTATTGGGTTGATTGATAAAATATATAATTCGATATTGTAATTAAAGGTGGGTATTTAGAATTTTTTCATCTCACCAAATTAGAAAATATATATATCACTGAAATTCATATGAAAAAATAATACAAGTCATCAATAATTAAGGTTAATAAAATTACAAAAAAAAATTTTTTTGATGGTGTTCCCTTAAAAGGCTACGTAGCCTCTTAAGGTATTTTTAGATTTTGCGCCAAAAATCAATAAAGTATTTTGGGAATGTCAAGTGACTGGTACGTGAGTCATAACGCTTAAATTCCATTACATAACAAACATGTAATAATTCTTTTCCATAATGTCTTCTTCGGACGCTAAGTTTGAAACTTCGTCTGTGTATTCCTGTATATAAAAGAGCAACTAGATCATCTAAAAATAGAATGTTTCTCCCGTTGACCTGGGCTGTAGTAAATCTCTAATTTCTCGTGTTGTCAGATGGTTTTCGAATACTTGGGGTTTATGGTGGATGAAAATTAAAAGGCTTTGGGAGTATAAGGATGATTTTTTTGCAGTTTTGTAAAATTTTCGTCCCATAACCTGAAGGGCCACCCTTAAACTGTATCTGATTGAGATAAATGGCTATTTATCTAATTTTTTTTTGCCATAATTATATGAATCAAGGAAAATCATATCTGCACATAATTATGTAGACTACACAGTGGCTTATTTAAATCAATGAAAAATTTTGCCAAACAGTATGCTTGTATATGACTCTTTCTTAAACATTTTAATCAAATAATTCTCATGTAATTTAACCCTTTACAAAAAACTCCAGATACTTAGGGACACTGTTTAGGCTTTTTGAAAACATGATGAGAATCTGGAGGAAAACTGCTGGTTACATGCTATTTTCCTTTTGCCACAATAATTTCATATCCTTCACAAAGTCCTTCTTTTGAGAAACTTTTGATCAAACACTATCTGTAAATTATATTAATACTAAATAGTACAAAACTTTTATAGTTTGAAATTCAACCCTTATCCTACTAAGTAACTGAGATGAAAAATTCAAACTGATAGTAAAAACCAAAATTTGGCTATTTCAAAGGTATTTTTTTTCAGGATTAGACATGCTCTTATTGGACAGTGTAGATCAAAGATCAGATTACATGTTCTGTGCAATCTGATCTTGATCAACACTGTCTGCAAAAGGTCCTTGAATTGCACTTAACAGCCTAAGAGTTGATACTATTCAAATATTTTCAATGATATCACAGCTGCAACCACTTCACCTATACATTTTCTCCCAGCTTTTTTTTTTCCAGCACTTCTTACTATGGTGTTCGTAAGTCATTGGCTGCTTTCCAATCTAGGGCATCATACACAGGTTATTCAGAAGCAAAATAGGAATGTATCCTGTTGCAATGACAATTATAATAATGAATTCTCTGACAGAAATTGGCAAGCTGGAATTTTGTACCAGCCACATGCTCACTCAAATGTTATTACCAGCTGAGCTACAGAGCATTTTCATCTTTTCCCACAATGTTTTCAAAAGCTGTCTCTTTCTCCGAAAGACTTCTCTTCTGGTCATCAGCATTTTCTTCTTTTCCCACAATGTTTCCAAAAACCTCCAATATTTCAACTCTTTACCAGACGGCAAAGTTTTGACCTTGCCCAACTTGAAAGTATTTGCAGACAACAATTTAAATGTGACTCAAGTAATGAAATTTGATCCTGATAGGGTAGAAAACACTGTGGGAAAAAGAGAAAATACTGTTTACCAATATTTTCTCTTTTTCCCACAGTGCTTTCAAAAGGCTTCTTCCTCAAGCGTGTTAAAAGTCATTATTGGGTTGTAAAGGGTTAAAAGGCCTTCTTTTTCTTCAAAGACATTCCGTCTAGTTACCAACATTTTTTTTTTCTTTTCCTACAATGTTTTAGAAAGCCTACAGTGTTTTCAAAAGCCTTCTCTATTTGGGGTTGTTAAACTCAGGATTGTGTGGAATGGGGTAAAAGGGATGACAAGATAAAAAGATAGAAATTCATCAAATAAACCTTATTTACTTCACAATCCAGTTCTGTGCATAAATATATATATGCATGTATTTTACAAAAATATTCTGAGTGTAATTGCTGAACTCTGTACCAATGACAAAATTTTTAGACTGGTCCAAATCGAAAGCACTTGCAGACGATAATATAACTGTAACTAGAAATTTAAAATTTGTTTCCAGCAGAGTAGAAAACATCATGGGAAAAGGAGAAAATGCTAGTTATTAACCTATTTTTGAACTACATTCCCAATATGTTTTTGACTGTCAAAGACAAATCTCATTGCTTGAACTAGATTTCATTTGTTGTCTGCAATTCCTTTTTATTTCAGCAAGTTGAACTAGAGCTGTGACTTAATGTGACTTAATACCCCTGCTAGCCCATTGACAGAAAAAAAAGTGTCAAATTCAAGGGCAGATAATTCTTAAACCAGGAACAGTTGACACTTGAAAAGTGCATCTTGCAAATCTTCGATATACTTATGATTAATGTATGTGCAAAGTTTCAATACAGTTGAGGGAAAACTGTAGGAGGAGTTTGGGACACAAAATTACTGGTATTTTGTACACAGATGGACAGACACACAGACAGATACACAGACAAAGCGAATGATTCAAGTACAACCCCGAAAACATTCATTTTGTGGGGGGTACAAAAATTTCTCATTTTTTTGGTAGTTCATATAGAAGTAGTTTGTAGTTACCAGCATTTTCTCCTTTTTCCAAAATGTTTTCAAAATGCTTCTTTTTCAGGGTTGTTAAAAGTTGGGATTGTGTGGTAAAGGGTTTAAGAAGAACTTAATTATTGATCAAACATTCTTTAACTTATCGTTTGCCATATGGTCCAAATGGCTCAAAAAGTCTGCATTGCGTTTTGCTCTTATTAAAAACTCTCACTGCCACAATGCTTTCAAAGGTTACCTCACTGCATGACAAACTAGAGGTGCTTGACTGCTTTGTATCGCTCCACAGGCCTGATTTTTCTGTAATGGTGAAGAGAAGTTTTTAACAATTACCATTCATTCCTGCATTTTAGGTCACTAAAGAAACAAGAGGACCAAGATGGCCCTTGTTCGCTCACCTGAATTTTGAGAGGACCATAGCCAATTTTTTCACAATCTAAACAACTATTTCAGAGAAGAAGAATTTTTAAGAATTTCTTCATGTCTGTATAGTGTAAACAGCCCACAGCCATCAGAGTCATGTTTCTTGATGGATCAAAATATTTCGAGCACTTTTTGAACAGTGTCAACTAAGATACATTTCTGTGAAATTATTTCAGAACCTGATCAGAAGTTTCAGAGAAGAATTTTAAAAAATTTAACTTCATGGCCATATAGTGCATTTCAGTAGCCCCCATTCACCAGAGTCATGTTTATTGACAAATCAAACTTTCATGAACACCTTTTGAAAAGGGTCACCCAAGGAACATCTCTGTGAAATAATTTCAAAATCTGACCAGCGGTTTCAGAGAAGAAGAGTTTTTAAGAATTTCTTCATTTCCCTATATAGTGCAAGTAGCCCCCATTCACCAGAGCCACATTTTTTGACGAATCAAAATTTCGCGGACAAATTTTGAAAAGGGTCATCCAAGGAACATCTCTGTGAAATTATTTCAAATTCTGACCAGCAATTTCAGAGAAGAAGAATTCTAAAGAATTTCTGTATAGTGCAAGTAGCCCCCATTCACCAGAGCCATGATTCTCGACAGATCAAAATTTGGTGAACAGTTTTTGAAAAGGGTCATCCAAGGAACATCTCTGTGAAATTATTTCAAAATCTGACAAGCCGTTTCAGAGAAGAATAATTTTTAAGAATTCCTTTATTTCTGTATAGTTTAAGAAGCACCCATTCACTAGAGCCATGTTTCTTGATGTATTAAAATTTCACAAACACTTTTTGAAAAGGGTCGCCCAAGGAACATCTCTGTGAAATTATATATTTTAAAATCTGACCAGCGGTTTCAGAGGAGAAGATTTTTAAAGAATTTCCTAAAAAATTCCATTTCGTTGCCATGGCAACCAGAGTTTTTGACAGAATCAAATTCCGTGAACAAATTTTAAAGAAGACCTCCCAAGGAACATTCCAGCCAAGTTTGGTCCAAATTGGCCCTGTTGTTTAGGAGGAGTTGATGTTTAAAGAATTGTTGACGACGCTTGACGGACAACGCACGACGGACGACGGACACCAAGTGACCCTAAAAGCTCCCCTTGACCATGTTGTTCTCAGGTGAGCTAAAAAAGCTATGAAAAACATTGTGAGAAAAGAAGAAAATAATAGTAACCTACATTTTCTTAGTTTTACATAATAATATCTACCCTTTTTGATTTTTTACTAATTTGAAGATTTATTATGTTGTCTGCAACATCTTTCAATTATGACCAGTTATAAAAATTTTTTCTTCTGGTTATAGTTAAAGAGGGTCTTGTTACAAACCATTTTGGGTGAGGAAACATGAAAGTACAGAAAAAAATATGCATTGTGGCAATTGTTTTATTGAAGTTGCAGGATCAGTTTGATTGGATAACAAAATGCTTTATCAAAACAGTAAAGCCCTGTCCCTCTCTGTACTAGGTCACCAGTAGGTCATCAAACCTTTACCAGAACTAATAAAATTGCAGAGGTACTCTTGTTTTATATGAAAGGGATTATAGATTATGTAAAGCAAGCATCTTTAACTCTTTACCAAACGACAAAATTTGGGATGTGACCAAACTGAAAGCATTTGCAGACAACAAATTAAACATTGGAATTATGATTTCTCTCTTTGATGAAAACACTGAGAGAAAAAGAGAAAATACTGATTACCAGCATTTTCTCCTTTCCAAGAGTGTTTTCCAAATAATTCTTCTTTAGGGATGTTAAAAGTCAGGATTGTATGGTAAAGACTTACAACCATAGGAACTAACCTGCAATACAACAATGAAATCCAACGAATAGTTTGAGAGAAGAAATTTTTCAAAGATTGTACTTTATACCATAAAAGGAAAATGAGTCTCCCATAAAAGCCATGTTTTTTTACGGATCCTTTTTTTTTTTTTTTATAAAGGAATTCTGTAGACCACTACCTAAGGAACATTCCTGCAAAATAATAATGCTATTATGGGAGGAGAAGATTTTTAAAGTTTTTACTTTGGTTGCCATGGCAACCAGAATTATTCATGGAACACAATTATTTGAAGGAATTTGAAAGAGGACCATCTAAGGAACATTCCTGTGAAATTCGGTAAAAATCTAGTCAATAGTTTCCGAGAAGTTTTTTAAAGAAAAAGTTTACAGAGGCATGCACGGACGAACGAACGGACGGACGAACGAATGGACTCACGCACGCACGACGGACATAACGACATGACAATAGCTCGCTGGCCTTCGGCCAGTGGAGCTAAAAACTCCGCTGTGCTGGACGTAAAAGGGTTTCTGTAAATTACAGATTAGGTAAAATGGACGCACTATATGTAGATACATTCTTATCTTGAATGTGTGAAGGTTATATGTTTTCTTAACCTTTCTTTAGGTGGTCTAGTTTTAGCATTTGTTATATTTTGTAAGATTTTCATTAATTATGATTTATTCTGATTGATAAAAACTTGAAGTCAAACACAGTTAAAGACAGGTGAAGGTGTGATAAATATTATACTGCATATTAATCTCTTTATTAAGAAGCCTGAGTACAATACAGAAAATTGTACAGATATACCCGTACTTGGAGTAATTCCCCTTGAATAAAGTTATTTAACCCTTTCCCAAACAATCCCTTGCTTTTACGGGTCTGGCATAGTAGCCTTTTGAAAACATTGTGGGAAAAGGAGAAAATGCTGGTAACCAGCAACTATCTTCCGGTCTGGAATGGTAGCCTTTTGAAAACATTGTGGGAAAAGGAGAAAATGCTGGTAACCAGCATTTTCTCCTTTTCCCATGATGTTTTCTACCCTATCGTAGACAGAAATCATCTTCTCAGCAAGAGTTGAATAGTCGTCTGCAAATGCTTTCAATTTGGTCTGGTCCAAAAGTTTGTCGCTTGGGAAAGGGTTAAAAACCTGTTTTGATCACACACCCACAAAAAATTATAATGATATGACATCTTTAAAAGAAATTAAAGTAACTTGATAATAAAAGGTCGAGTTTAAAAAGTGCTCTAAAAAATAAGGTGACAATATGACCAAAGTTTGCAAACATTTTTCCACCTGGGATCGAAATGACCAAAATGTGTCGAAATGACTGGGTGTCGAAATTACCGGGTGTTCAAATGACTGCCATTCAATAGAAACAAGTTTTTACAACTGTATTTATACCAACCTCTCTCAATTATGCTATTTTCTTTATTTTCTTTCCAACTAACGTAAAGTGTTGTATTGAACAAATTTCAAATTTTTCTAACAATTCAAACTTTTATCCGAATACATCTACAATCCGGATACTAAAGAGATAATTCCCGTTCATGTTTACCGTTTTATTGTCTTTGATATAGTTCATATGAAAAGATACACACGTGTTCACTTGAAAAAAAAGAAATATGCTACTTACAACCATTGGCACACGTAGAATCGTAAAGAAATCAAGGAAATAGTGTCATGTCTTCTCCACCAAGCTTAATTATTTGCTATTTCCGGTTTGTTCCTGTTGCATCAATTTTTGTTTCTAACACCAATTTACATTGCTTTTTCTCCTCAATTTGTTTAATTTGTTGCTACTACCGCTTATTTTCGTCAATCTTATCTGCAATTTTGCTTGGCTTTTTGTTCGGGGCTGGTATTCATTCGAAATACAAGAGTTTTGCAAGAGAATGATGAACGACTAATGGTCAAAGGGAAACAACTCGTACAAAATTTTGTACTTAGTAATACTACAGTTGCCTCCCTTATTGGAGAGGAAAAGGCTTATTTCTGACTGCTTCGCGTTGTGAGATGTGCATACCATTGAATGGTACGCCTACAAAACAAAGACTCCGCCCAAAACCTCGCTTTGGCTACTTTCGGAGGTGCTAAATTACTGCGGCTGTAGTATGTGCATAGTACTTGCAGTAGGCGGGACATGGAACCGCCTCTTCCTGTCTCTGGTCCTTATATGCCTGTGCACCTTACAAAAAATGCCAGCCAAGAGCAAGCATAAAACCGAGGACGAATAAACACGGTAACGTCTGTAGAGACGATCCGTTGGACAAACGATGAATTTTCATCTAGGTGTAACGGATATCAACCAGTTCATGTGGTCAACTTGTTAATTTTAACCGTTCTAAAAACGACATGCCACCAGACAAAACAAATCGGTCAAACTTATTATTTTTCTTAACAGGCGGCAGGTAGTCTCCCATTTATTTCATGTTAATTATAACCGCCAATATTTGAATTTGGAATTCATTGTAAGATCGCGCTACAATAAAAATGCAATATTTTGTAACAGATATCATTGAGGTAATAGATGTTCAGTACATGAGCTTGATGAGTTAATGATAACCACTACGATAACTTAACGCAAACTTACAAACAAAACTATGTTTTCATTCAATGACGATATCGACATATATCGCTAAATATGGAAGGTCATTTTATAGCTCAACTTCAAAACATAAATTGGCTTAATGTAGGAAGATGATGTCTAGTTAAAATAAATCCCAATGGATATCAAACCATTCCCTTTACAAACCCATAGAGCATCAAATAAACAAGAGATAACTTCAGTCTAAAAAAAACTTTCCGCACAATTAAGGTTTTAAAGTTGCATAAAATTGTACAGAAAGTCTGAGGAAAGTGGACGGTGTAAATCAAAGATCAGACTGCACGTTCTGTGCAGTCTGATCATGATCTACACAGACTGTAAAGGCAACTTTCACTGTATATGGCACTTTGAAGTTTTCGTTTAAACGCGCCTTAAGACATCGAACCTCTGTCGACGATTTGAACAGTGTACCAGAACTACATTCTATCTGATAAAGCTTTTAATTCTATCCAAATAGGCTTAACCGTTTCGGCGCCATTGGCGAAAGCAGAGACTTTTGTGGACGGCATAAATCAAGATCAGACTGCACAAAACGTGCAGTCTGATCTTTGATCTATGTCATTCGCTGGTGTAGTCAAGCCTATACAAACAAAATCTTTGTGAGTTTCGATGGAATGTGTTTAGAGCCGTCCGCTGGAATTTGAATTTATTTATTTTGCACCGAAAGGTTTACGAAACAAGTAAACTGTGTAGACTCGGAATCAGATCGCACATTCTGTGAAGCGTCATTTTAAACTATACCATCCGCAAACCTCATACCATTGCAAATGGCGATTTTCAAAGATTAAAACCTTTCTCGGTGATTCCATTCGGATTTCAAGTAGAAAAAGCAGGAAATAATCTTATTTAAAACTTAGATTCTAGTGTTTTGTATTAAAATCAATATCAATGACACTCTTTTGTTAAAATTAATTGAAATCTTCATCAAAAACAGATTAAAAACGTTACATGTCACCTATTTCTTAGTGTTGCGTTTAGTACTTTGATCCGTCAAGCGTCTAGGAGAAATGATGAAGGGCCGGATCATTATAAGGGAGACTACTCTTGCTTTACTCTTACTCTTGGACAGTACGAGTTTTCTCCCCTAGACCATTTTTTTAAATCTCAGCTGCGACAGTTTTGCAGTACGAATCTATGGGCATCATTTATTGGGTTGATTGATAAAATATATAATTCGATATTGTAATTAAACTATATCTAATTGAGAAAAATGGCTATTTATCTATTTTTTTTCGTCATTTATGAATCAAGGAAAATCATATTTGCACATAATTATGTAGACTACACCGTAGCTTATTTAAATCAATGAAAAATTTTGTCAAACAGTATGCTTGTATATGACTCTGTCTTATACATTTTAATCAAATAACTATTGTGCAATTTAACCCTTTACAAGACAGTCCTGATACTTAGGGACACTGTTTAGGCTTTTGGAAAACATAATGAGAATCTTGAGGAAAACTTCTGGTTGCATGCTGTTTTCCTTTTGCCACAATAATTTCATATCCTTCCCAAAGTGCTTCTTTTGAGAAACTTTTGATCAAACACTATCTGTAAATGTTATTAATACTAAATAGTACAGAACTTTTTTAGTTTGGCAGATTTGTTAGTTTAAAATTCAATCCTTATCCTACTAAGTAACAGATGAAACCTTCAGACTGATAGTAAAAACCAAAATTTGGCTATTTCAAAGGGATATTTTTTTCAAGATCAGACATCCCCTCATAGGACAGTGTAGATCAAAGATCAGACTATTTGTTCTGAGCAGTCTGATCTTGATCAACACTGTCTGCAAAAGGTCCTTGAGTTGCACTTAACAGCCTAAGAGTTGATACTATTCAAATATTTTCAATGATATTGCAGCTGCAACCACTTCACCTATAATGCTCTCCCAGCATTTCTTTTCCAGCACTTCTCACTATGGTGTTCCTAAGTCATTGGTTGCTTTCCCACATAACCATCTAGGGCATCATACACAGGTTATTCAGAAGCAAGATAGGAATGTATCCTGTTGCAATGACTATCATAAATTCTCTGAGAGAAATTGGCAAGCTGGAATTTTGTACCAGCAACACGCTTGCTCAAATGTTGTTACCAGCTGAGCTACAGAGCATTTTCATCTTTTCCCACAATGTTTTCAAAAGCTGTCGATTTCTCAGAAGAATTCTCCTTTTCTGGTCACAAGCTTTTTCTTCTTTTCCAACAATGTTTTCAAAAGCCATCTCTTTATCCGAAAGAATTCTCTTCTGGTCACCAGCATTTTCTTCTTTTCCCCACAATGTTTTCAAAAACCTCCAATATTTCAACTCTTTACCAGATGGCAAAGTTTTGACCTTGCCCAACTTGAAAGTATTTGCAGGCACCAATTTAAATGCAACTCAAATAATAAATTGATCCTGATAGGGTAGAAAACACTGTGGGAAAAAGAGAAAATGCTGGTTACCAGCATTTTCTCCTTTTTCCACAGTGCTTTCAAAAGGCTTCTTCCTCAAGGGGTGTTAAAAGTTGTTATTGAGTGGTAAAGGGTTAAAAAGCCTTCTTTTTCTTCAAAGGCATCCTGTCTGGTTACCAACATTTTTTTCTTTTCCTACAATGTTTTAGAAAGCCTACAGTGTTTTCAAAAGCCTTCTTCAGTTGGGGTTGTTAAAACTCAGTATTGTGTGGAATGGGGTAAAAGGAATGACAAGATAAAAAGATAGAAATTCATAAAACGAACCTTATTTATTTAACAATGCAGTTCTGTGCATATACATGTATACATGCATGTATTTTACAAAAATATTCAGTTCTCTGGGTGTAATTACTCTTTACCAACAACAGAATTTTAGACTGGTCCAAATTGAAAGCATTTGCAGACGACAATATAACTGTAACTGGAAATTTGAAATTTGTTTCCAGCAGGTTAGAAAACATTGTGGGAAAAGGAGAAAATGCTGGTTATCAGCATTTTCTCCTTTTCCCACAATGTTTTCAAAAGGCTTCTCCCTCAAGGTCATAAAAACCAGGGATTGTACAGTAAAGGGTTAAGAATTATCATTAAAACAAAGTGAAGTCAGTTAATTCATATTCCTGTTTAAACCTTTACCACTAAATCCCAACTTTTAACAACCCTGTGAAAGAAGCAGTTTTAAAACGTTATAAGAAAAGGAGAAAATGCTGATAACCAGTATTTTCTCCTTTTCCCACAATGTTTGCTACCCTAGTGAAAACAAATTTCAATTTTTGAGTTACATTTATTTTCCTGTCTGCAAAAACTTTCATTTTAGTCTAAAATTATGTAGTTTGGTAAAGTTTAAAAAATTTGAATCAGTTTTTACATTCTCACTATTTCCTGTACCTGAAGCTAATACTTTAACAAACAATACTGGCAATGGTTATGTGGGAAAGCAGCCAGTGGTTTGGAAAGGAAAACTGTTTGGAATACTGATAAAAGAGACTCCAGGAAAGCATGAATAGGTAAACTGGCTACTGTGACATAACTGAAATAATACTGAAAGTGGCTCTAGTCACCATACAATCAAAACAATCAATTGTACCAGCAGGTATTAAACTTTTACCACATAATCCTGTTTTATTAACCCTGAGGATGAAGGTTTTAGAAAATAATGAGGAAAAGGGAGAGAAACGCTGGTAATTAGCATTTTCTGCTTTTCTCACAATCTTTTCTATCCATTCTAAGACATATCTCAACATCTGGTTGACATTTAATTTGTTGTCTGCAAATGATTTCAATATGTACTGGTATAAAAGGCAGCATTCTCTCATTTTCCCACAATGTTTTCTATCCTTTCAAAGAAAACTTTTCTACTCTGTGAACCACGTGATTCGTCTTCTGCAAATGCTTTCAGTTTTGACCATCCTTAATTTTTTTTTTTCATTGTAAAGAGCTAAAAGAGACTACCGTTATTAACCTCAGTGAATACCTACTCTAATACTTTTCCTATTTTCCTTTCAGTCATTATTTGCCTTTTCGCTACTCAAATATTCCTTTAGCCACAAATTGTTAATTTGCAATATATCTTAACTCTTTACTAGATGACAAAATTTTGGACTAGTCCAACTTGAAAGCATTTGCAGATGACATAATAAGCATGACTCAAAATCTGAAATTTCATTTGGACAGGGTAGAAAACATTGTGGGAAAAGGAGAAAATGCTGGTTACCGGCATTTTCTCCTTTTCCCACAAGGTTTTTAAAGGTTTTCTTTCTCCAGGTCGTCAAAAGTCGGGATTGTGTGGTAAAGAATTAATCCATGTCAGTCATCCATAATTCTTCACCAAACAACAAAATTCTAGACTTGTCCAAACTGAAAGCATTTGCAGATAACAAAACAAACAAAACTCAAAAATTGAAATTTGTTTTCAGCAGGGTAGGAAACACTGTGGGAAAAAGAGAACATGCTGGTTACCTGCATTTTCTTCTTTTCCCACAACATTTTCAGAAGCCTTCTTTATCAGAATTGTTAAAAGTCTGGATGGCTTGGTATAGGGTTAAAGCAGTTGAAGAGGACAGTTTGAATTTAGCTTCAGGTTTTGAGATTTGAAAATATTGAACGATGAAAAGGAGAAAAACCTTAGATACCAGCATTTCCTCCTTTTCCATCAGTGTTTTCTGCTTTTTTAAATCATGAATCTCATAACTTAAGCTATATGTAATTTACAGAATGCAAAACCTTTTAACCCTTTACCAGACAAAAAAAATTTAGCCTTTGTCCAAATTGAAAGCATTTGCAGACGACAATTTCAAAGTGGTTACAATTGTGCAAATTTTCTTTGACGGTGTAGAAAACTTTGTGGGAAAAGGAGAAAATATGTGGTTACCAGCATTTTCTCCTTTTCCCACGTCTTCCAAAGGCTTCTTTTCCAGGAGGATCAAAAGTCGGCATTTTGTGTTAAAGGGTTAACCTGGACAATTTTGTAGTCTCATTTGTCATGAGTTAGCCCTATTCCAAACGACAAAATTTTAGACTGGTCCAAATTGAAAGCACTTGCAGACAACAAAATAAAAACCTAATTGAAAAACTGAAATATGTTTCCAGCAGGGTAGAAAACATAGTGGAAAAAGGAGAAAATGCTGGTAACCAGCCTTTTTTCCTTTTCCCATAATGTGTTCAAAAGGCTTCTACCTCAGGGTCGTACAAACCAGGGATTGTTTGGTAAAGGGTTAGGCATTTTGTTCTTTTGTTACAGAATCAAAATACTGAGTTTCAACACATGGTAGTTATCTTCTTATGAGAGGGACATACCACTAGCTGGTTCTGTTTGTTTATAAATGACTTCACAATGGTTCTATTATATGGTAGACGTCTGAATTCTGTTTCTTCAGTGTTCCACATGTTTCTTATTGAACGTTCCTGAAGTTTAAGTGCTGCAAAAATTACTGGACAACCATTAACTCCCCAAGCAATTCTGTACTGAAAATCTGAAATGAAAAAAGAAATTTTCAAACCTTTCACACACTGTATCAGTCAAAAAAACACCCATGAGGTAGAGGGTTTTTTGGAAGGTAGCTGAATGCACTGGCATTTGACCTACTTCTTTGTACATACTGAGATATTTCTGGTTTTTCCTATCATTTCATTTTTCCTATCCTATCAAGGAAAGAAGTCATCTTTTGACCAACTTTTAGATCTGTCGTCTGCTAAATTGCTTCCAATTTGATACAGGCCTAAAGTTTGTCATCTTCTAAATAGTTAAATGTTTACCAAACTTTTCCTCCATTTTTTGTGTTACTTATTTTTCAGAACTTAAATGAAGTGTTTTAAGAACAGAACTTTTACGCTTCTTCTACAAAGCCAAACTTTTATCCGAATATATGTACAATGCGGAGACTGTGAATATAAAACTCATCAATGATTGCAGTATTTTGAGGATTGTTTTACGGTTTATATGTGAAGATACACGTGATTTTTGTGTAAGATTATGAAATGTACGACTAACAACAAGAAGCAACCGTCAAATCACAAGAAATCAAGGAAAACTATCTCGTCTCCTTGTGTTTGTTTATTTCCGGTTCCTTCATGTCGTTTCAACTGATATTTGTTAAAACATTACCATGTATTTTTTGTCCATTGTTTTATTTACTTTCTTGCTCCCTTCCTTCGCTTATTTATTCCATTTTATCTGCACTTGTGCTTGATGTTTTGTTCTAAACTGATTTTCTTTCACAATTTAAGGCCATTGCGATAGAATGATGAACTACCAATGGTCAATGGGAGACAACTCGTACAAAATTTTGTTATTAGTAATGTCAGAGTTGCTTCCCTTATTGAAGAGGAAAGGGCTTATTTCTGAATGCTTCACGTCGTTACCTTTGAAGATAGGTCTACAAGAGACAGGCTCCACCCAAAGCCTCGCTTTGGCTTTTTCCGGTAGTGCTAAATGACTGCGGCTACAGTACCTGAATGGTAGAAGCAGTAGGCGGGACATGGAACCTCCTCCACATGCCTGTGGTCCTTATATGCCTGTGCACCTTACAAAAAATGCCAGCAAAGAGCAAGCGTAAAACCGAGGATGAATAAACACGGTAACGTCTGTAGAGACGATCGGTTTGACAAGCGATAATTTTTCATGTAGCTGTAACGACTTTGAATCAGTTTGTATGGTAAAATTGTTAATCTTAATTATTCTAAAAACGACATGCCACCCGACAGAAAATAATTCAGTAAGTCATATTATTTGTCAAAACAGGCGGTAGGTAGTCTCCCTTTTATTTCATGACAATTTATAACGCCAATATTTGAATTTGGAATTAAGGTCAGATTTCACTAGAATAAAAATGCATCATTTGGTAACATATCTCTGAGGTAACAGATATTAATAAATCAAATTAGAGAGTATATGATATCACAATGATAAATAAACGCACACTTACCAACAAAAATATGTTTTCATTTACGGACAATGTCGACAGATACCGCTTAATATTGAAACGTTATCTTATAAACTAGTTCAAAACAAAACTTCTGGTTTGTAGAAATATATGAGGTAGATTCAAAATTGAGCCCTAAAACTGTCCCCTATACTGACAACTATCTAGGGCGTCAAATAAACCCAACAGAAATGTTCAGTCTAGAATCTTCTCCCAAACAGTTACATTAACAAGATTGCTTTTGTGAAGAATGTCTAAGCAAAGCGGACAATGTAGATCAAGACCAGACTGAACGTTCTGTGCAGTCTGATCTTAATCTACACTGGTTGCAAAGACATATGGCGCTCTGAAGAAAATTAATTGAAATCTTCATTAAAAACAGATTAAAACCGATACATGCATGTCACCTTTCCCCTAGTGTTGTGTTTAGTACTTTGATCCGTCAAGCGTCTAGGAGAAATGATGAAAAGGGGGGGGAACAGATCATTATAAGGGAGATTACTCTTGGTTTTCTCTTAATCTTAGGCAGTACGAGTTTTCTCCCCTAGACCACATTTTTTTTTAAAAAATCCCAACTGCGATAGTTTTGCATAAGGGGTCTGTAGGCTTCATTTATTGGATCGATCGGTAAAGGATATAATTCGATATCGTAAATAAACTGTATCTAATTGAGAAAAATGACTATTTATCCATTTTTTTTCGTCATCTGTGAATCAAGGAAAATCATATTTACACATAATTATGTAGATTACGCCGTAGCTTTAAATCAATAGTATGCTTGTATATGATTATATATTTCTTATACATTTTTTATCGAATAATTCTCATGCAATTTAACCCTTCACGTGACAGTCCGGATATTTAGGGACACTACTTAGGCTTTTACAAAACATGTTTGGAATATTGAGGAAAACTGCTGGTTACAAGCAATTTTCCTTCTGCCACAACGATTTCATATCCTTCGCAAAGTCAATCTTTTGAGAAACTTTTGATCATACAGTAGATCCCATCTGCAGATGCTATTTAAAACCAAAGACTACAAAACTTTAAATTTATAGTTTGGTAGATTTGTTGGTTAAGAATTTAACCCTTATCCTACTATGTAACTGAGGCAATATAAAACGAAAATTTGGCTATTTAAAAGGTATTTTTTTCAGGATCAGACATCCCCTTATTGGACAGTGTAGATCAAAGATCAGACTACATGTTCTGTGCAATCTGATCTTGATCAACACTGTCTGTAAAAGGTCCTTGAGTTGCACTTAACCCTTTACCCCATAAGGCATTTCTATGGTATCTCTAATTAACCCTTAATAACAGCAAGGATGAAGCTGTTTCTTATTTGTATATGACACCTTTTGATAGTGTAGAAAACATTGTGGCAAAGGGTGAAATTGCTAGTCACGAGTAATGTGTAGAAATGAGTATCTATGGAGCAAAGTGTTAACAGCCTAAGAGTTAACCCTTTACTCCATAGATACTCATTTCTATGCATTGCTTGAAGAAGACTTTGGAAAACATTGTGGCAAAAGGTGAAATTGCTTGTGATCTGCACTGTCCGATACGGTACTTTCTTTCCCATGAAATCAACCTTGAAACTGCAATCACTTGGTTTTTGATCTTGAGTTGAATTTTTTGGGTGTTTTGGTCGAAAAGATAGAAGCCTTCCGAAAACATTGTGGGGAAAAAGGAGAAAGTGCTGAAAATCAGCATTTTATCCTTTTCCCACCATGTTTTCTCTTGCCTGCTGGAAACAAATTTTAATTTTTGAGTTACGTTTAATTTGTCGTCTCCAAGTGCTTTCAATTTGGACCAGTCTAAAATTTGTCTGTTGGTAAAGCATTTGCAGATGACAAATCAACTCTTGCTGAAAAGATGATTTCTGTCTGTGATAGGGTAGAAAACATTGTGGGAAAAGGAGAAAATGCTGGTTACCAGCATTTTCTCCTTTTTCTACAATGTTTTCAAAAGGCTACTATTCCAGACCCGTAAAAACCAGGGATTGTTTGGGAAAGGGTTAAGAGGGAGTAAATAGTCTAAAAGTGACAGCTCATAGGCAGTGTGAATAGAAATCGATAATCATAACTATAAAAACATAAAACATCTTTTATCAACAAGTATATAAATACTAAAGCATGTCCTCTAAATCCGATTTTCAATTTTTTTAAACACTATGGAAGCTGAGTGCGATTTACCTTTTGTGGACAACGTAGATTAAGATCAGACTGCACAGAATGTGCAGTCTGATCTTGGATCTACACTGTCCGATAAGGAGATGTTATTTTCTAGAATACGCCTTTGGAATAGCAATAATTTGTTTTTCACTATCGAATTGAAAATTGAAAATTTCATTTTAGTTCTTTAGCAGAGTAAGGGTTAAATATTGATCATAAATCCAATCATGAAAGTTAAACAGTATCTTTCATCCAACAGAAAAGACCCCCCTTTCCCTTTTACAGACGAACCTTTAACATGGACGTAAAACAGTGTGGCAAGTAGAAATTCTTGATTCCTACTAAATGTGGTGGTTTAGTATTAAACCATGCTCTGGGAAAAGGGTGCTTAATGCTTCTCCGTGATACATGATGCCAGGCAAGTCATCACTTAACCCTTTACCAAACAAGCCCTTGTTTTTACGTGTCTGCAGTTCAAGTCTTTTGAAAACACTGTGGGAAAAGGAGAAATTGCTCGTAACGAGCAATTTCTCCTTTTCGCACAGTGTTTTCTATCCATTTGTAGAACCTTCTGCCATTTTTATCAAATTTGAAATTGTTGTCTGCAAACTCTTTCAGTTTCAGAGAGTCTAAAATTTGTCGTTTGGGAAGGGGTTAATAATGGATTCAACATAGCCACTTTTTTTTAACAAATCAGTCCATCATTAGGTAGATTGGTCCTTTGACATACAGAAAAATGGTCCACTGCGAAAAGTTTCGGCCCAGGTCAGCCTGCACGGACTGCGCAGGCTGACATGGGTCGAAACTTTTCTTAGATACTTAAAGCTCCCTTTTTCACAGAGCATGGCTCTAGTGTTGTTGTTGTTGGTGTTGGTGGTTGTTCTGATTTGCAGACTGACAGTTCTATCTGTCAAAATGAATATTCAAGAGAAAAATACAAATCGGTATATTTAAAAAAAAAAAAGTAGCACTTTTTAAATATTAACCCATTACAACACAATCCCTACTTTTGACGCCCCTGAGAAAGAAGCCTTTTGAAAACACTGTGGGAAAAGGAGAAAATACTGGTAACCAGCATTTTCTTCTTTTCCCAGAGTGTTTTCTACCCTTTTCAGAACAAATTTCATTTTTTCAGTTACCTTTACTTTCGTCTGCAAATGCTTGTAAATTTGGACCAGTCTAAAATTTTCTCCTGTGGTAAACATTTAACCCTTTACCAGGTTACAGAAACTTTTAGTCATCTTACTTGAAAGCATTTCTAGACGACAATTGAGATGTGGTTAAAATTATACTTTTTTTAATTGTGGAAAGGTACAAAACATTTTGGGAAAAGAAGAAATGCTGGTAACCATCATTTCTTCTTTTCTCACAATGTTTTCAAAAGTCTTTGCCCAAAGGCCGTTAAAACTTGAGTCAGAGGGTGCTAAGCATCTCATGTCAGGGTATGATCAGCATGTAAAGCGGTAACCTTTTGTATATGTGCCTCCTTTTAACGACGCTGGGAAAGAAGCCTTTCAAAAACACTTTGGAAAACGAGAAAATGCTGATAATCAGCATTTTTCTCCTTTTCCCACAACGTTTATCTACCTATCAAGGAAACACTGCACCATTTGAGGCACACTGAAATTGTTGTCTGCAAATACTTGCAATCTGGACTAGGCTAAAATTTTGTCGTCTGGTAAAAGTTAAACCTTTACCAAACATTCCCTGGTTTTTACGACCCTGAGGTAGAAGCCTTTTGAAAACATTAAGGGAAAAGAAGAAAATGCTGGTAACCAGCATTATTTCCATATCCCACAATATTTTCTAGCCTGCTTGAAACAAATTTCAATTTTTGAGTTGTGTTGATTTTGTCGTCTGCAAGTGCTTTCAATTTGGACCAGTCTAAAATTGTGTCGTTTGGTAAAGAGTTAAGGGACTAATAAGGTAGAGAAAGGTAAGTGTTTCTTTTCCTGGTAACGCTGTATGTTTCGTGTTGCTCAGTCTGAACTCGACTATCCATAAGACTGGATTTATTTTTCAGGGGTACGTTTTATTTTCTTTCTTTTCTCCCTCATCTTTCTTTCTTCCTTCCAGTCTGTCTGTTTATTTAATCGAACGTTATTTATTTACATTTTGCATGTCTGTCGGCCTGCAAACTTTTGTTTTCCTATGTGCCTGCATCTCTGTCAGCTTTCCTGCCTACATGTCTGTCTGACTACATCAAAACGTGGCTTCAACTCTGTTTTTTTTTTTAACTACAATAATTTTCCAAGTCTTTAATAAATCGGTTTTGTCCCAACCTTTTCATCGTATGTGCAATACAGCCATCCACTACACTGCCATTAATCAAGAGTGTGATGATAGTCAGCTACCAGAATCCATTGACATTACACCATCAGTTATTTGTTATGACTATGGCAAGAAGAAGCAGGTTGTTGTTACCCTGTCGAACCTCAGCACTAATACAGTGACTATTTCTCCAAGAGCTGTTATATGTGAACTTCAACCAGTTATAATAGTGGAAGAAGTCTTCGACAAGATTAAGGAAAAACATCAAAATAAAAGAGGATTGCAAATTAAGACGAAGAAAATCAGCAATGTCTCTTTCTTGTACTTCCTTCTAAGTTAGTGTGTCTACGGTTGTGGTTGTCCGTAGTTGATAGATACAGCATATACCTTGTTACTTAATGTCCTGAATTTAAGAAGGAGCTAGTGTCAACTTTTGGACTGATTATTTGCCAACACATACTCGTTGCCATTATTGGTGTGGTTCCCAGGAAGCAGAATCGAGATTAAAATTATTTCTCAATCGATATAAAAATAAATATACTTAAACTATTTGATTAGTGTCTAACTCATCATTCAAAAATATACTACATGTATTGTATATTTATTTATTCTTCACAAAACGTTTTCTATAAATTTGTATTTCGCATGATAAACAGAGCACTTGAACTTATCGAAATGGATAGGTAACGGAATCATTATCTTAGGGGTCTGCAAAGGGTACATGGTTATCACAGACGGTAAAGATCCGAAATTAGCTTAAGCCAATCGCAAATATACTATTTAATCTTTGATAGGGATCATATAGATATTTCAGTATGGGTATATGTTTCAACAATGAAGTTTTGCATTGAAAATATTTATTCCAACTGATGGTTAATTTCGTCAGTGTTGCAATGTACTAATATACTGAAAAACCATATCTAATACATGCTACACAGAGATATCTGCTGAATCTAATACAGTGATCCTTAGCAAATCTTGAGTAATATATGTGTTGGTTAAACTTGGCAACTAATTTTGAGTAATATATATGTTGGATAAACTTGGCAACTATGTACATAGTGATTTCGTAAAGTAACATATGGGGCCATGAATTGACACTTTTCTCAACAACCTCGCTAGTATGGTCGCCGTGAAATACGCCATTTAAAACGTCATGGAGAAACGAGGAAAATACTGTACAAGCATTTTCTTCTTTCCCGCGATGTTTTCTACGCATTAAAAAGACTGCTTTTACCTTTTCAAGATGGCCGAATCTAATATTTTATCGCATCAAAAGGTTTAACCACCGTGTAGGCTACGCTCAGATAAGACCGAGTTTTTTAAGTTTACAGCTTTTGAGAACACTGAGAGAAAAGAAGCTCCTTGTTGCAAGCAAATGCATATTGTCAATTGTTTTCTATTTTCGCATAGCAAAGTGTGGAGTCATCGACTGATGCTATGTGTATGTAGCTAAACAGGCCCTTGGAGGTCCATAACGGATAACTAAAATTTTCCTTTGTCGATCATCGAACACATATAGCATGTTGGTGCATCGCCTGTGTATCGCTCAAAGTCCCTTTTATACCGTTACTATCATTAGCCCATTGGCGATTCCCTCTATACAGTATGTAATGAGATATAGAGGGAGGCGCAATGTGCTATTTATAGCAACGGTGTTTGATAATAAAAATTTCGTTTATTCGTGATAGATCGAAGCAATTTCAGATGCCTATGGAATTTATAAGTCATGAGGTAACGGGTAACATGCAAAATTACGACAGTGTATTTTGCAATCAATTGTAGTGTTTGCTCTGACGATCGTTTTATGATATAAAGTAAATACAGACTAGTTGAGATTTATAGTTTGGCGAACATTCCTATAGGCATAGATAAGTTGAATGTTTCGAAACTATTCAGTTGCCACTCTGTTTGTTTGCTTTCCAATTAATGTAGACGAGTTCGATCAACATTTCAAAAATCACTGCTCGACGCTTTTTACAATTCTGTCTAAGAATACACGTGTATTTGAATTTATGGAGCCCAAACGAAAGGATACGGTGCGTTCGAAATATTTTTAAGTTACATGTATAAATGAGCCTCTATTTATTTCATGTTTTCCGGTAGGTCATCGAGAAATATCGGTGAAATATTTTTTGATATTTCATGGAACTTACGACCAGTGAAAAAAAAAGAGATTCTTTCATATTTAAATAACTCTTCACTTGAAAACGGAAACAGTTATCCTGCGCACTATCTAACTTGCGTAGGTAAAATGCGAGGGCCGACAACAAGATGGAGGTATGACGTAATTTACCTTACATTTCTCGCGCTTGACGTAATATTGTAATACGTTGCTATGCGGAAGGGGTTACGTCACGGGGAATAACTGAAAAGTCTTGTACTGAAATTTGATTAATTTCCCTTAGAAGGGGTTAAAAAACATGACATAAATAGAATACTAGATCTAGTATCTTTTTTTCACTGCGCAACTCGTGAAAATTCTACCGATGATGTTCACTCGGTGAAATAAATTTCGATCTGTCAGAGTAAAAAAACAAATACCCTCTATATCATATCAACACCATTACAGTAGATCTACTTTCAATTAGAACTTATTTTTCAACAAACGAAAACCCGATTGCTTATGTTTCGAACGACCGAAGACACCATATTTTTCGACAGAACACCATATACTCCTGGTAAAAATTCGACGTTGTATACACAAGAAATACATCAGTTATTTCGAGTGTCGATAATCCGATTATACGATTTACAAAATTTGCATTCAATTTCTGTTCGTGCATAAATTACAACAGGATGTGACTCGCGGAATAATTTCAATTCAATGCGAAATATCATTTCTTTTCCCACAATCAGAAAAGTTCAGAACTCAAAGAAGATATGATATAAAACATGGTGCTTTAAAGGTGGCCCTTCAGATTTTCGGACAAAGATTTTACGAAAATAAAAAAAAGAAACATCATTATACTCCCAAAGCCTTTTAAGTTTCATTCATAAAACCCTAGTAGTCGAAAACCACCCGACGACAAGGGAAATTTCATAAAGCGGTTCATTCATTCATTCACAGAAAGATAATGGAAGAGGAACCGGAACTCGAGTCCCCTAGAAAGATGAGCAATCTGTCTTCCTTGAGGGGTGCAGAACCTAAGCGGAAGATAAATAGAGGTATACGTAGCCAACGACGACCCAAGAGCCCTGAACGAACCCATCCTTTCATGGAAAGTGACGAGTTTAGTGACGTCAAGATTTTGGTAATTTGTAGGATAGATTTTTTTTTCCTTTTTTTTTTTTGTCAGTGGTCCATTTTTAGATCACTAACTTAACTCATTACCTCAAAATCTCGACCTTTAATGATCCCGAGAAAGAAAGCCTTTTAAAACATTGTGGGAAAAGAAGAAAATGCTGGTAACCAGCATTTTCTCCTTTTCCCACAATGTTTTATACCCTTCCAAAAACGAATTTCAATTGTTGAATCACTTTAATTTGGTCGTCTGTTAATGCTTTCAACTTAGACCAGTCCAAAATTTTGTTGTTTGGTAAAGAGTTAATGATTGGCTGCATTTTTAGGGCTTCATATATTACTGTCAACATTATTTCAGGAAGCACTACACTGGCGATATAAACCGTACGTATAATCTCACGTAATATATATCATAATATAGGCCTACGTTAATATGGCAACCACATGCCCTAAGTCATATATAAATTTCAAAAGGAGACGGAAACGTTACTCTTGAATTTAGAACTAGAAGTAGGCAACACAACGGGGCGGTCAAATTTAACAACTCAATTCTAGATTACCATACTTCTGAGCTTTCTTACTGGCTAGACAGAACGACCCAGCAAATCTGATAGCTAGTCATCGATTTTCTTTTCAGGTCAATGAAAAAACTATCTTCACCAACAAATGTTTACTTGCATTCCATTCTCCTGTATTCATGAAATATTTCCGTGGAGACGTCAGTGGGAGCAATTCTCCGAGTAAAATATCCAGGGGAGGTAAATCTGGTAGCACATCGCTATTGAACAAGGACATCGACTTGTCCGACAAGAGGTTTGACGATGTCTACGATATGATGGCTTTTATAGATCCACGTGTGAATTTCACATTGACAGGTTAGTGCACCTTACTTTCTAGTACCTCTTGCTAATTTCGTATAGGTGGGCGCACCTTACTTTCTAGATCCTCTTGCTAATTTCGTATATGTTGGCGCAACTTACTTTCTAGATCCTCTTGCTAATTTCGTATAGGTGAGCGCAACTTACTTTCTTGACCCTCTTGCTAATTCCGTATCGGTGAGCGCAACTTACTTTATAGATCTTCATCTCGTGAACACCATCGGTAAATTTTCACTTGTGGCTGCGCCACTCGTGAAAATATTACTGATGGTGTTCACTCGATGAAATATATTTCGATCTTTCACCGAAAAAAAAAAACAAATATCCTCTATGTATTTTCACTGCAATTTCTCAATATCCTACTGGAAAGCATGAAATAATCTGTCATAGTTACCAGAGCATGGAAAAAATAAAAATTTGGATAAATACTATGGAAAGTCAATGAATTTAAAAACCGCAAAACTAACCACCATTCCCGGATCATCAGGTATCTACATGTATATGTTTGGTGTCATTGTATTATTTTTTTATTGAACAGATTATTTATTTATTACAGATGAGATAGCTTTCCGGCTATTACCGCTTGCGGAAGAATACGAAATGAAGCAATTAATTAAAGCATCAGAGGAAACACTGACCCGCACTTTCTACCGACTGCGAAAAAGTCACAGGCAAGGTAGTTTACCTGTTGACACCACGATACAATATCTTAAGGTAGCTGATCGGTTTAAATATACCGATTTGTCAAATATGTGCACCGAGGAATGTATTGCCAACGAAAGCCCTAACATCGTCCGAGCCATTACGGAGTGTGACGAACTATCTGAGCCGATCAAAGTATGCACATTGAAAGGGAAACTAGACAAAGTAAATTTCGCTCTTGCCAAGGAACGCAGAGCAAAGGTTGAAAGAGAGAACCAGACAGTCGGCACTGGGAGAAAATGGCGCAAGTAATCGAAAAGAAGCTCTATCATGACTCTTTTGCTCATCTGAAATTAGCATTCTCTGCATTTCCGATCACATTTTGTACCCTTGGAAAAGACAAAACTAAGCATTTGCGGTACATTTTATTATAGTCTGCAAATGCTTTTAATCCTTGCCCAAACAACAAACTTTTTGACTAGACCAAATTGAAAGCATTTGCAGATGACAATTCAACTCCTGCAGAAAAGATTATTTCTGTCTATGATAGGGTAGAAAACATTGTAGGAAAAGGAGAAAATGCTGGTTACCAGCATTTTCTCCTTTTCCCACAATGTTTTTAAAAGGCTTTTCACATGAGTTGTTAAAACTTGGGATTGTGGTACAGGATTAACTATACATACAGATAAGCTTAACATATTAATTTGCCAGACCCGTAAAAACCAGGACTTGTCTGGGAAAGGGTTAATTTTTAGGAGTTTAAAATTTTGTTGTCTGATAAAGAATTAAATTGTGCTTGATGAGGTATTAGCTGATATTTAGCCCTTTTACCGCTTATTACTAGTGGGTGACAGATGTTTCGGTAACAGACGAGTTTAGTAACATAGATTTATACGTGTATAGTAAATCGATTGGATGTATCGGTAAGGAAGCAATTATATTGTGTTTATGTTCTGTGACGTCCTTAACACCTAATGTAAGGCTTTGTTATGTTCAAACCTTTTACTTCTGCATTTTTCACTCATTTATCCCTTGATAGATAGATTCAAACCTTTTATTTTTTCACTTTCCACTCTCTTACGCTTGAAAGATAGGCAACCCACATAGTCAATACATACAACATGGAATGAGGTACATAACAAAAATGTTTATGAAACATTGTGGAAATTACAAATTAAGGTTTTAAATAACGAAGGTTTGAACAAAATAAAGTCATGCATTTGGTGTGAAGAACATCACATAAACATCACATAAAAACTAAATAATTGAGCACTTTGTTATTGAAACATCCAATTGATTAAATCTATAAGTCTATGTTACCGAACTTGTCTTGTTACCGAAACATCCGTAAAATCTTACTATTACAAGTATTTGTAAATGAACTTGACCTCTGGCGACATGACTCAAAATACAATTCGTTGAAACTGAGACACAGTTTATTTTATTTATGGCTTGCAACATGTGAAAAGGGGCATCCAGACATTTGCGTAACGTGTCGTCTCGGACACTTTCCGTTTTAACGAAATTTTCTTTATGCGCAAGTCTAATTAAGAACAAAATCTAATGTAATCGTGAAGTGCTGATCCGAGAAAGCACATTATGCAAAGAAAAATGCCATCTGGAATGCCCCTTTTCACATGTTGCTATCCACATAGGCTTTACTACTCAAGCCAAGAGTAAAGATCCAAGATCAATCTGCATGTTTTGTGTCATCTGATCGAGACATTTTCTCAAGCAAATCCCATGCTTTTTCTCATGGCCATGAAATAGAGATTATAATTCAACGTCCTGAATATTATGCTAAAATCTTTACCAAACAACAGAATCTAAGACTATTCCAACTCAAGACAACCAAGTAAATGTGTTTCAAAATTTGAAATTTGCTTTGGGAAGGGTAAAAAACATTGTGGGAAAAGGAGAAAATGCTGGTGACCAGCATTTTCTCCTTTTCCAACAATGTTTTCAAAGGCTTTTCACATGAGTTGTTAAAACTTGGGATTGTGGTACAGGATTAACTATACATACAGATAAGCTTAACATATTAATTTTTTTCACAGAGCAAAAACACACATTTTTCTTAATATTAATTTTTTTATTATTCAAAATGGAATCAGGTACACTGATGAATACACAACAAAAGTTACTATAAACAATCAGCAAAGATTGCACCGGGAAACAGCACTAAATAAAATCAGTATAAACAAGAGCTTCGCAGAGCGGCGCATATACGCCCAAAGGGGCTTGTCAGTGAAATGAGTTGCATTGATTGATGGGCCATGAATGAAGAGTAGTTATTCTCCATTATATGTGAAAAATGTTAAAGGGCAATAACTAAACAAGAGGGCCAAGATGGCCCTGGATCGCTCACCTGAATTTTTGAGATGACCATAGTCTATCTTTTTTTTTTTTTTTTTGAGGTACTGAAACATTGGAACCAAATTTATAATTTTGCCAAGCAATTTTCAAAAGGTCACCTGTAAAAGTCATTTCGAAATCTGACCATCAGTTTCAAAAAGAAGAATTTTTAAGAAAGCCATGTTTCTTGATGGATCAAAATTTACAAACAAGTTTTGAAAAGGGTCACCCAAGGAACATCTCTCTGAAATTATTTCATAATCTGACCACGGGTTTCAGAGAAGAGAGAATTTTAAAGAATTTCATCATGTCCGTATAGTGCAAGTAGCCCCCATTCACAAGAGCCATGTTTCTTGACGGATCAAAATTATATGTACAGCTTTTGGAAAGGGTCACCCAAAGAACATCTCTGTCAGATTATTTTAAAATCTGACCACGGGTTTCAGAGAAGAAGAATTTTCAAGAATTTCTTCATTTCCATATAGTGCAAGTAGCCCCCATTCACTAGAGCTATGTTTCTTGGCCAATCAAAATTTCGCGAACAATTTTAGAAAAGGGTCACCGAAGGAGCAACTCTGTGAAATTATTTCAAAATCTGACCAGCCATTTCAGAGAAGAAGAATTTTCAAGAATTTCTTCATTTCTGTATATTGCAAGAAGCCCCCATTCACCAGAGCCATGTTTCTTGACCAATCAAAATTTCGCAAACAATTTTTTAAAAGGGTCACCCATGGAACAACTCTGTGAAATTATTTCAAAATCTGACCAGCGGTTTCAGAGAAGAAGATTTTTTAAGAATTCCTTCATTTCTGTATAGTGCAAGAAGCCCCCATTCACCAGAGCCACATTTTTTGACGGATCAAAATTTCACGAACAATTTTTGAAAAGGGTCACCCAAGGAACATATCTGTGAAATCATTTCAAAATCCGACCAGCGGTTTCAGAGGAGAAGATTTTTAAAGAATCCCTTCATTTCTGTATAGTGCAAGAAGCCCCCATTCACCAGAGCCACAATTTTTGACGAATCAAAATTTCACGAACAGTTTTTGAAAAGGGTCACCCAAGGAACATATCTGTGAAATTATTTAAAAATCCGACCAGCGGTTTCAGAGGAGAAGATTTTTAAAGAATTTGCTAAAAAATTCCATTTGGTTGCCATGGCAACCAGAGTTTTTGATGGAATCAAATTCTGTGAACAATTTTTAAAGAGGACCTCCCAAGGAACATTCCTGCCAAGTTTGGACCAAATCCGCCCAGCGGTTTAGGTGGAGTTGATGTTTAAAGAATTGTTGACGACGCACGATGCACGACGGACACCGGGTGATCCTAAAAGCTCCCCTTGAGCACGTTGTGCTCAGGTGAGCTAAAAAGTAAAGGTGGCAAAGTTACAAATTTTCGTATAAAAAGTGTCCAATTGATCATGACTGATATTATTTTCCAAATATTTATTAATTTTATTTATTATTTATAGTTAGCAAGTTTATATAAATAAAACAAGGTTCAGGTGGGAGTACGTTGAATTATCGTGGAAAGCTTGGACTTTAAAAAAAATATTAATTATATAATGTACAAAATAAACAGTCAGATACTATATTTTATGTCATTATTACAGTACATGTATCTTTTCTAACCCTCTACTAGACGGCAAAATTTTAGCCCTGTCCAAATTGAAAACATTTGCAGACAACGATTTCAATGTGGCTCAAACAGTGCATTTGTTCAGTGATAGGATGGAAAACATTGTAGGAAACGGAAAAAATGCTGGTTACCAGCATTTTCTCCTTTTCCCACAATGTTTTCAAAATGCTTCTTTACCAGGGTTGTCAAACGTTGTCAATGTGTGGTAAAGAAATAAACAGAGGACAAAATTTCAGACTAGTCTGACTGATTTATTGATTATATGGTGTTTAACACCTTTTCTTCATTATTTCAGTTATGTTACAGTGGCCAGTTCACCTAACCATGCTTTCCTGGAGTTTCTTATTTACTCATTACCAAATGAGGTAATTTTGTGCTACTGAAACTGAATGCATTCGCAGACGTCAAAATTAGAGTGGATAAAAAGGTGGTATTTTTATCTGTAAGGGAAGAAAACACTGTGGAAAATGGAGAGAATGTTCACTATGAGCATTTCCTTCTTTTTACACAGTATTTTCAAATCCCTTCACCTCAGAGACATAAAAACCAGGGTTTATCTAGGATATTGTTAATATAATGATGATTTCTGAAATTTGATAGAGTGGTAAATATGATGATTTCTGACTCTGATAGAGAGGAAAATATTGTGGGAAAAGGAGAAAATGCAAGTACCAGCATGCTGTTTATCAGCATTTATCTTTCCCATAGCTTCCTGCCCTATCAAAGATAAACTCCTTCAACACCTTTCAGTCACTGTATGCAAATACTTTCATTTTGGCTAAGTCTAACATTTTGGTCTTGTCCAAACTGAAAGCATTTGCAGATGACAAAATTGATATCACTCGGACGATGTGATTTACCTATGAAAGGGAAGAAAATGTTGTGGGAAATGGAGAAAATGCTGGCCACCAGCATTTTCTCCTTTTCCCACAATGTTTTCCTAAGCTTTCTTTCCAGCGGTAAAGGATTAACACATTACCACACAATCCCTACTTTTGACACCCCTGAGAAAGAAGCCTTTAGAAAACATAGTGGGAAAAGGAGAAAATGCTGGTAACCAGCATTTTCTCCTTTTCCTACCCTTCACAATGCAAATTTCAAATTTTCAGTCACTTTTATTTTGTCATCTGCAAATGCTTTCAATTTGCACCAGTCTAAAATATTGTTGTTTGGTAATTGGTTAAATATTATTCTGGTAAGAAAAATTCTCTCTGTCTCTGTGAATGATGTAGACTGAGGTCATGGTGTACATAATATGCATTCTGACCAAAGATGTGGCTTATTTCTTTCTTTGGTGTCACAACCCAATCAAAGCAGCCAGAACACCTATACATTTAACCAGAACTATACAAAATACTCCTTCAAAGTGGCTTCAAGCAACTGCATTTGTTACATTACAAAAACTTCATCACAAGGCTCAGTGATAAAATTACTTCAGAATGCATTCAACAATGTCAGGGGACTGACCTCGGTCACAACTCTATTGGGGTGTTAAGGCACAGAGAAATCGGCAAAGCAACAGTACGCAAATTCATTGAAAGTTCCAACAAAATAGAGGTAAGAAACATGCAATAAATACACTTTTTTTTTTACATCACATTTTCAGTGAAAGACTGAAATCTATTTTTATCTTGAGAACATCATTGGTAATATCGAAAATATTACCAATGGTGTTCACTCGATGAAATATCAGAGCTCCAGATTAGAAGGAGTGATGGTCTTGGTATTGTAAAGTCACTATTTCTCTTCAAAACCCTATGTTGTGTGTACTCATTATAATCGTCTCATCAAGACAGTTCTAATGAGCACCCACAACATAGGTTTTAGTGGATAATAATTAATAATTTTAATTTTGAAATCAAGATCACTTCCCCTATCTGGAGCTCTGAATTATATTTTGAATTTTCACCAAAGGAAACAAACATCCTCTTCTAATTTTACGCCTTACTTCTAAAATAGGAGAGATTCTCTTGACAATTTGATTGTCAAAATTTAGGGCAATACTATATGTCTTTTTAACCTTTTACCAAACAATCCCTGGTTTTCACGACCCTGAGATAGAAGCTTTTTGAAAACATTGTGAGAAAATGCTGGTAACCAGCATTTTCTCCTTTTTCTCACAATGTTTTCTACCCTGCTGGACACAAATTTCAATTTTTGAGTTACTTTTACTTTGTGGCCTGCAAGTGTTTTGAATTTGGACAAGTCTAAAATTTTGTTGTTAGGTAAAGGGATAAATCTCCAGATTTCAAATGAAGTTGTTACATGTAGGCTGCTATTAAAAAAAAAAAATTTGTCAAAGACACACCTGGAAACTCTTTTGCCATATAACTATATTTTAAACTGTCCAAATCAAAAGCATTTTAAAGACAACAAATAAAATGTCCCTAAAATGATTCAATTTGTTTCTTAAATGTTAGAAAACTTTGTTAGAAAGGGAGAAAATTTTGGTTACCAGCACTTTTTACCTGTTATTAGCCTTTTCCATACATAATTTCCCAGGGTCAGTAAAAACTTGGGACTGTGTGGTAATGGTTAAAGAAGTGATTTTCTATTTGGCTTTCAACACACAAAAAGGGGAATTTGGAGGATCGTGTGAAATGTTGTCTAAGATCAGCCTGTGCAGTCCTTCCAGGCTAATCAGATATGGCACTTTATGACTAAATTAGATTTTTTGCTGCAGTAGACATGCGCAGAACAGAAGATTACATAAAAAAGGAAATTATCATTTCAGATTAGCCTGTGCAGACTGCTCCAAGATGACACTTTCCACAAATGTCCAAAAGTCCCTTTTAGCATGTTGCAGGTCAATTAGGTAAATTTTAATACACATGTACATGTATGGCTTTGTTTTTGCATATGATGAATGGTGCTTCTTGAGATACAATCATTGAAAAGAAAAACCTGACATTTGATGGCTTTTGAGATAAAACTCTATAAAACCTGTCAAGTAATATGTTATTTAGCTAGGCTTTTTCTAAAAAGTTTTCATTTCTATTTTCCATGGAGTCTTTTTATAAAAGCAAGGTTGTCTGAGAAATGGTTCTAAAAAAGTTTAGTATTTCAAATTCAAGGCCAGTTTTATATCCTTTTGCGACAGAAAACATTAATTTCATATATCAAGTTTATAGTTAAGATTCATCAAACTTTGATTTTTAAAAAAAAAACTATCACAGATGAAGAAATCTCTTTCTCTTACTACTTCAACTATTTTAAACGGTTTTGATGGAAATGACTTAAAATTGAGGATTTGCAAATAAAAACAACTCTCTTTACTATCACATTTTGATGAGAACTCATTACCTGGTAAGTAAATAAAATCATTAAAATACATTTGAAAAAAAAAAAAATCCTTGAAATGAACACATTTCACGCTGCTTATTCATCCTGCACCAAACCTTTTGCAAAATTATGACAGCAAAAGGGGATATAGTGCATAATGAGAAATTTGTCCTGTTGTCAAAATGCTTTACAAATGTAATCTTTCAAACAATGTCAAAGAAACAAATGTATAATAGAAATACAGGGACAAGGCTGGATGCAAATCTAGAACATCCTGACGAAAGGCTAACACTATAAGCACTGAGCTTAGCTATTATTTTCATTACCAAACGACAATATTTTAGGCTTGTCCAAATCGAAAGCATTTGCAGACGACAAAATAAAAGTGACTGAAAATTTGAAATTTGTTTTGTGAAGGGTAGAAAACATTGTGGGAAAAGGAGAAAATGCTGGTTACCAGCATTTTCTCCTTTTCCCACAATGTTTTCTAAGGGCTTCTTTCTGAGGGTCATCAAAAGTAGGGACTGTGTGGTAATGGGTTAAACTGGGATGAAGCCATGCATGAAGGAGTAGTCTTCAATAACAGTGCTCATGAATACCAGTAAAAACAATGACTCTTCAACGAAAGAAAAAATTTTAGACCTCCCACAAATGACCTTCTGTAAATGTGAGTTTGGCATGCTCAGCTTAGTAACGCGGTATTTCGGTTGTTAAGACTGACAAGCTAACAAGAAATTGTGTCAGACTTTTTTGTTTACATGGTGCCCAATGCTGCTTTTTCATTGGTCGATAAGACACTGATAGACCTGTCAATCAAAATCGGCAGAAAGATAAATTGAAAGTACGGGCAGATGACAATTTGAATCTGGCTCACTTGATGATATTTGTCTTTGAATGAAGAGAAAAAAATTGCATGAAAAGGAGAAAATGTTGGAAACCAGCATTTTCTCAATTTCACGAAATACTTTCAAAAGTCTCTTTCCTCAAGGTCATTAAAGCTCACCCTCAAATATCTTTTAGAGGGCAGAAAGTTAATTTTTGTTAAGGTCCTTCTCTGTAACCCCTTTGACAGCTAGTTCATCCATGACTCGATCTAAATAACCTGGGTCGGGGTAGCCAAACCTGAAAAAAAATTATTAACCCATTACTACACAAGTCCTACTTTTAACGACCCTGAAAAAGAAGCCTTTAGAAAACATTGTGGGAAAAGGAGAAAATGCTGGTAACCAGCATTTTCTCCGTTTCCCATGTTTCCACCCTATCACTAAACAAGTAAACTAAACAAGCTGGTTACCAGCATTTTCTCCTTTTTCCACAATGGTTTCTAAAGGCTTCTTTCTCAGGGTCGTCAAAAGTAGGGATTGTGTGGTAATGGGTTAAACCCACTTTTCATACAGCATGGCTTATATCTTTATATTATTATAATTATATAACCTTTTGAAACAGTATTAATTCAACCTTTGCCTAATAATCCCTAAGTCTAATGACGCCGAGACAAACACTTTCGAAAACATTTAGATTAGATTTGTCCTTGATAGTGTAGGAAACATTACAGAAAAGGGGAAAATCCGATTACCAGAAAGGGTTGGTTATCAGCATTTCCTTCTATTCCCACAATGTGTTTATAAAGCTTCTCCTCTCAGGGTCATACAAATACTTGTTAATGAAAAGTAATGGAAAGGGTATGGGTATAACCAATGCATGAACTTGATGCACCTGCAGGCATTCTTCCCCTGTCAAATGGAATGTTTTAGTCTACTTGAAAGTAGCCATGTCTCATGGAAAGGAGGTTTAATGCATATAGCTTGCAATATGCGAAAAGGAGCATTCAGACAATTGAGTAGAATGTCGTCTCAAATCAGCCTGCACAGTCCTCACAGGCTTATTCAAGATGGCACTTCATGACTCCACTTGAAATTGTGCTACAGTAGACTTGTGCAAAACAGAAAATTACATACAAACAGAATAGGTCGTTTTGGATTGACCTGTGTGGACAGCGCAGACTGATCCAAGACAACACTTTATGCAAATGTCCAAATGCCCCTTTTCGCGTATCGCAGGCCATTTGTACACAAGAGCATCCCAGAGTGGAGCATACACATCTGAAAGGGCTTGTCAGTGAAACGGCTTAACCCTTTACTCCATAGATACTCATTTCTACGCATTGCTTGTAGGAGCCTTTGGAAAACATTGGGACAAAAGGTGAAATTGCTCGTCACGAGCAATTTCACCTCTTGCCAGAATGTTTTCTGCACTATCAAAAGGTGCCATATACACATAAGAAATGGCTTTATCCTTGCTCTTAGATATGGTAAATTAGTGATACCATAAAAATGCCTTATGGGGTAAAGGGTTAAAATTCATATAATACCTACTGTGTATTTGGTTTGGGATCTGTTTTGTGGTGAATATCATTCCAGGTTATGACCCCTTCCTGTCCAGTTGTCCTTGAACTTCCAATCGTAAATACCAACCTCCTGTCAAAAGCTACTTGTAACAGCTTCTGAATTAACCTTCCTTGCTTGTTGCCAGGCAGAAATGCTACTCTAGTAATTCCTTTGTACATTTTACCAGGGTTAGGGTGGTTTGCCTGAAAAGCATGTACAACTAGACCTGTCACTAAATGGGACTTAATACTGTCGCAAGTGATTTAACTCTTTACCTCATGAGAAAATTTTAGACTGGTCCAAATTGAGAGCATTTGCAGACGACAAAATAAAAGTGGCTGAAAAATTGAAATTTGTTCTGGGAAGGGTAGAAAACACTGTGTGAAAAGGAGAAAATGCTGGTTACCAGCATTTTCTCCTTTTCCCACAGTGTTTTCAAAAGGCTTCTTGCTCAGGGGCGTCAAAAGTAGGGATTGTGCGGTAATGGATTAATACAAACAGGCAATTACACAAAAAGTTTTCTGAGTTCAAGGGGAGATTACCCTAGAATTACAGGATGTAGATGATTTAAAACTGCATCTTACACAACTTTAGTATACAATCAATGGATCAAGAAACTTTCAATACAATAGCAGCAAAACCGTAGAAGGAGTTTGCCACACAAGATTACTAGTATTTCGTACACAGACAGGACAGAACATGGACGGACACAGTGACAGACAGACACATTGACAGAAAGGCTGATTCCAGTATATCCCCGAAAAAATTTGTTATGCCAGGATATAAGTATGACCAATGATTACGTGCTTTTATTCATTGCAATGAGCAATGACCTTGACCCTCATTTACAAATGGACGTGGCAAATAAAGGTTTAAAAAAAGGGAAACGATAAAAGCCATGCTCTGCTGAAAGGGAGTTTAACTCTTTACCAGACAACAACGATGACAACACTTTGATAGGTGAGTGCAACACTATTCTAAGTGCCTGTACAATGCACAGGCACTTAGAATAGTGTTGCACTCATCTATTGACTTGGTGATACCCTATTCCTTTATCACCAATACAACATCGATATAAGAAAACCTGTTCAGGATGATTTAGATTTGTCAAAATTGAAGGCATTTGCATACAAAAATATTAACGCGAGTCAAAAATTGAAATTTGTTCTGGGTGGTCAGAAAACATTGTGAGAAAAGGAGAAAATGCTGGGTTAACTTTTACCACACAAAGCCGACTTTTGACGCTCCTGGAAAAGAGGCTTTTTGGAAACATTGTGGGAAAAGAAGAAAATGCTGGTAACCTTTTCTCACAATGTTTTCTACTCTATCAATGAACTAGAGGCGCTTGAGCGCCTGTATCGCTCCACAGGCCTGATTTTTCTGTAACAGTGAAGAGAAGTTTTTAACAATTACCATTCATTCCTGCATTTTAGCTACCAACTTAAGAGAAAATGCTAAGAAAAAGATTGTGAGAAAAGAAGAAAATAATGGTCACCAGCATGTTCTTAGTTTTCCACAATAATTTCTACCCTTTTTGATACAAGTTTTACTAATCTGAAGCTATATTATATTATCTGCAACATCTTTAAATTATGAGCAGTTACAAAATTTTTTCATCTGTTTATAGTTAAAGAGGGTCTTGTCACAAACCATTTTGGGTGGGGAAACATCTAAATATAGAAAACTAGGTCACCAGGATTAACACCCCTTTGCACTTGTAGGTCACCAGTAGGTCAACAAACCTTTACCAGAACTAATAAAAGTGCAGAGGTTCTCTTGTTTTATATCGAAAGGACTATGGATTATGTAAAGCAACCCTCTTAAACCCTTTACCAAACAACAAAACTTGGGATGTGACCAAATGGAAAGCATTTGTAAATGAAAAAATAAAAACATTGAAGAAATTATGATTTCTCTCTTTGATAGAGTAGAAACACTGAGGGAAAAGGAGAAAATGCTGATTACCAGCATTTTCTCCTTTTCCAACAGTGTTTTCCAAAGACTTCTTGTCTTTGGTTGATCATGAGTAATTTCACCTTGTCCAACAGTGAAAGCAACAATGAAATCCAATGAATAGTTTGAGAGAAGAAATTTTTCAAAGATTTTACTTTATACCATAAAAGGAAAATGAGTCTCCCATAAAAGCCATGTTTTCCGACGGATCATTTTTTTCTTAAGGAATTCTGTAAACCTCTACCTAAGGAACATTTCTGCAAAATAATAATGCTATCCAATTAGCAGTTGGGGAGGAGAAGATTTTTAAAGATTTTTTACTTTGGTTGCCATGGCAACCAGAATTCTTCGTGGAACACCATTATTTGAAGGAATTTGAAAGAGGACCACCTAAGGAACATTCCTGTAAAATTTGGTAAAAATCCAGTCAGTAGTTTCTGAGGAGAAGTTTTTTAAAGAAAAAGTTTATGGACGCACGCATGGATGAACGGACAGACGGACACACGACGGACACAATGCCATGACAATAGCTCGCTGGCCTTTGGCCAGTGGAGCTAAAAATTATACCATGTGAGCCACAGTGAAACTGTCATCTGCAAATGCTTCCAATTTGAACAAAGCTAAGATTTAGTTGTCTGGTAAAGGGTTTACGGGTTAAATGACCCTGAGGAAAAAGGCATATGATACTATGTGAAAAAAAGAATACTAGAAACAACTATTTTCTCATTTTCAAAACACTATGGGAAACAAGAGCGGCAAATTGTCGCAAGATACGCCCGTCTTACCCCAAGTTGTAAAGCTGGGGCATGCACCGGACAAAATTCAAGTATGAAAAACGACAAAGGGCAATAACTCAAAAATTAAGCAAGCAAGAGTTATCATTCCTGTGCACTGCACTCCTCCTTGATGAGATCTATCCACCCATGAAATTTCATAACCCTAGCTAGTATAGTTTTGGAGATATTCACCCGACAAAATTCAAGTATGAAAAACGGCAAAGGGCAATAACTCAAAAATTAAGCGAGCAAGAGTTGCACTCCCCCTTGATGAGATCTATGCACCCATGAAATTTCATAACCCTAGCTAGTATAGTTTTGGAGATATGCTCCGGACAAAATTCAGGTATGAAAAAGGACAAAGGGCAATAACTCAAAAATTAAGCAAGCAAGAGTTATGATTCCTAAGCACTGCACTCCCCCTTGATGAGATCTATCCACCCATGAAATTTCATAACTCTACCTAGTATAGTTTTGGAGATATTCACCCGACAAAATTCAAGTATGAAAAACGGCAAAGGGCAATAACTCAAAAATTAAGCGAGCAAGAGTTAGGGTTTCTCAGGCCTCCTAGCAGGCCAAAACAAAAATAAAGGTTTTTATAAAGGCTCCAATGTATGAAAATAAAGGCCTTTTAGTGTAAAATATGAAAAAATAAAGAGTAAATAAAGGCTATTTTCGTCGAAGTTCTCATTTCTTTATTAAACCCACAGTCATAACAAAGTCATTTTTTGATGTTATATACGGTTTGAATTATGCAATATAATACATATCTTATTTAATGTGTATACCTATTTTCTCTGCATATTTATATCATACATAGCTCCTGTTTTACAGTGTAGGATCTACATCACCTTTGTTCAGAATGCTGTAGCTTCACCAAACCTAAGCTAGCACGGCAACCAGTCAGAGCAAATATAAAGGTTTTGAGTGAGAATTACAGGCTATTTTAGCGTTTTAAAGGTTTTCTGGGGAAATGTAAAGGTTTTAAAGGTTTGCTCTGAAATTAAAGGTTTTTAAAGGTTTTAAAGGTTTCACTAGGAGGCCTGGTTTCTGTGCACTGCACTCCCCCTCGATGAGATCTATCCAGCCATGAAATTTCATAACCCTAGGTAGTATAATTTTGGAGATATGCTCCGGACAAAATTCAGGTATGAAAAACGACAAAGGGCAATAACTCAAAAATAAAGCAAGCAAGAGTTATGGTTCCTGTGCACTGCACTCCCTCTTGATGAGATCTATCCACCCATGAAATTTCATAACTCTACCTAGTATAGTTTTGGAGATATGCTCCGGACAAAATTCAAGTATGAAAAACGACAAAGGGCAATCACTCAAAAATAAAGCGAACAAGAGTTATGGTTCCTGTGCACTGCACTCCCCCTCGATGAGATCTATCCACCCATGAAATTTCGTAACCCTAGCTAGAATAGTTTTGGAGATATGCTCCGGACAAAGAACTGGACGCCGCACGCCCGCCCGGACGCCACCCGCCCGCCCGCCACGGGTGATCCCATAATACGTCCCGTCTTCGACGGGCGTATAAAAAAGGGAAAAAAAATCCTTGTACCCAGGATTTTCTTCTCTTCAGACAACATTTTCTAGCCTTGCAATGGCAAATGCTATAATTTTAGCAACATGCAAATTGTCTACTACAAACATTTGTTTAAATTGAATGTGTTTGCAGGTGTCAAACTAAATGTAACTAAAATGCTTGTATTGGTAATTAAAAGAGTAAAAGACACTGAGAGAAAAATAGAAACCAGCATCATTCTTCTCCTTTTCCATCAATGTTTTCAAAAGCCTTCAAATTCAGGGTAGCTTAACCCTTTACCACACAATGACGACTTTTAAAGACAGGGTTCTTACCCCTTGTATTCCATCAGGAAACGTGTATGTGATTTCTATTCGTGGAAACTTCTCAAATCCAACACAGCTTTCATTCTTGTTTGTTTTCACAGACATTTTACCATCCGGCTGATCACCTGTAATTGGACAATGATAAGATGTACAATTTCATCCTTTGTCAAACAATTTCATTTCTAAACTCTTAACCAAATGACAAAATTTTTAGCTTGGTCCGAATTGAAATCACTTGCAGACGACAATAAATACGGTAACTCAAAATATGAAAGGTTGTTTCCAGCAGAGTACAGAAAATTGTGGGAAAAGGAGAAAATGCTGGTAACCAGCATTTTCTCCTTTTCCGACAATGTTTTCAGGAGGCTTCTTTCTCAGGGTCGTAAAAACCAGGGATTGTTTGGGAAAGGGTTAACCCTTTACCACCAATCCCAAGCTTAAATGACCCTGAGAAAATAGGCCTTTTGAAAACATTGTGGGAAAAGGAGAAAATGCTGGTAACCAGCATTTTCTCCTTTTCCGATAATGTTTTCTACCCTTCCCAAAACAAATCTCATTTTTTGAGTAATTTTAATTTTTTCATTTGCTAATGCTTTCAATTTGTACAACCCAAAACTTATGTTGGTTGGTAAAGAGTTAACATGAGAAACAGGGCTTTTGAAAAAATTGTAGGACAAGAAAACACCAGTGACCAGCATTTTCTCCTTATCCCATTGTTTTCTACCCTTTAGAAGATAAGTCCCGTCACATTAGCCATATTCCATTGGTTGTCTGCAAATGCTTTCAATATGGGTAAGCCTAACTTTTTTTTATTGCATGCTTTCTGGTAGGTTATTAAGGTAAATGAGAAATAACAGTTAAATAATTTTTGCTATTTCATGGTTACAACCAGTGAAAAATACTACTTTTTATATTCAACTGTTCATGTAACGCTTTACCCCATAAGGCATTTCTGTGGTATCTCTAATTGACCTTAAATAACAGCAAGGATGAAGCCGTTTCTTATGTGTCTATGACACCTTTAGATAGTGTAGAAAACAATGTGACAAAAGGTGAAATTGCTCGTCACCAGCAATTTCACCTTTTGCCACAATGTTTTCCAAAGGATCCTACAAGGAATGCATTGAAATGAGAATCTATGGAGTAAAGGGTTTTAAGGCAGCAACATGTGTGGTAAGGGGTTAATGAAACTGTATGCTGTTTGTTCTGGCTTTACATAATTCTGTTTCATGTAACAGTCAATGCATACCTGTAATCACACCACACACTCTGCCACACACAGGGCATACTTCTTTATAGGTAAACTGCTCTTCAATACAGGGCCCACAGAACTCATGACCACACACAAGGCGCTTTGGGCTCTTCAACACCTCCATACAGATAACACAATTATCTGCTTTATTTTCTGCAAACTCCGCTTTTCTTTCATCTTCTTCCCCTGAGCTTTCTGAGATATCGGATACACTCTGAAAAAAAAGTAGTATAGAAATAGAGGATATTTGTTTTTTTCAGTGAAATATCGAAATTTATTTCAAAGAGTGGACACTATCGGTAATATTTTCACGAGTGGTGCAGCCAATCGTGAAAATATTACCGATGGTGTTCACGAAATGAAATAAATTTCGTTATTTCATGCTTACCGGTAGGATATCGAGAAATAGCAGTGAAAATATTTTTCGATATTACACTGGTACAACCAGTGAAAATACCGATTTTCACGTTCTTGTTGCCTAGGTAAATTGCGCGTGCCTAACAACCGGATGGGAAATATGACGTCATATACCTTACATTTCTCGCGCTTGACGTAACGTTGCTATGCGGGAGGGGTACGCCACGGGGAATAAGGGAAAAAAACTGTACTGAATTTTGATAAAGCTCCTCCCAGAAAGGGTAAAAAGCATGAAATAAATAGAATTTTTGTTTTTTTTCGGTGAAAGATCGAAATTTATTTCATCTCGTGAACACCATCGGTAGTATTTTCACTCATGGCTGTGCCACTCGTGAAAATATTACCGATGGTGTCCACTCGATGAAATAAATTTCGATCTTTCACCGAAAAAAACAAATATCCTCTATATCTTTCACTGAAAAAAATAAATATTCTATTTATTTCATTCTTTTAACCCTTTCTAGGAGGAGCTTTATCAAAAATCCAGTACAGTTCTTTTCCGTTATTCCCTGTGGCGTACCCCTCCTGGATAGCAACGCATTACAATATTACGTCAAGCCCAAGAAACGTAAGGTATATGATGTCATATTTCCTATCTGGTTGTGAGACATGTGCAATTTATCTAGGCAACAAGAACGTAAAAATCAGTATTTTCACCGGTGGTACCAGTGTAAGATCGAAAAATATTTTCACTGCTATTTCTTGATATCCTACCGGAAAGCATGAAATAAATATATTTCACTATCTTGGATTTTTGTTGAGTTAAAATTCTTAAATGTTTTTATACTTTAAGTACTTTGACAGATACTTGTACATACAAGATCACCACAATGTAAATTCAACTAAAGAAAGTAACAATTTCAAATAATACTCATATTCACAGTGAAACATTGTAACTCTTTACCACACAATCCCTACTTTTAACACAGCTGAGAAAGAAGCCTTTAACATAGTAGGAAAAGGAGAAAATGCTGGTAACCAGCATTTTCTCCTTTTCCTACAATGTTTTCTACCCTTTTCAAAACAATTTTCAATTTTTGAGCCATGTTTATTTTGTCGTAGTCAAATGCTTTGAATTTGGAATGGTCCACAAATTTGTGGTTTGGTAAAGAGTTAAACACTGTCATTCTGGAGTAAACTGGGTGGCATTCTTCATTGGGATCATTTGCTGGTAACATGTGGCTTTTTTTTTCTGGCAATGTTTCTAGGGCTGCAACAAGCTGGTTGACGATCTCCAGCTAATCCTTAAGCAACTTATTTACTTTTTTCTTTTATTTTCCAGGCAACCTATATCATCTTAATTCTGAACTGCTCTTCCCCTACAGCATGATGGCAATACATATTGTAATTTTTATGTTTATTTAGTTTAGTTTAAACATATTTATTTTACATCGATTGAGAAACAAGTTCTAACAACTTTTGCAAATCTCTCTCGATTCTGCTTCCTGGGAACTACACCAGTACTGGGTATTGAACTCAGGACCTTACGGTTGTGAGGCCGACGCTCTACCTCACAGTAACGGATTCCACTATAATAGTTCCCCTGTTTTTGCTTTCTAACCCATGACTCATGTTTATGTAGGACAATAAACTGTTGTTTTTGTCATTAGGATATTTTGTTATTTTACATTCCCTTTTAGATAAAGGTAAGTTCTAAACTCTCTACCACACTATAAAAGTTTAAACATGTCTAAATTGAAAACTTTTATACAAACATAAAGTAAGGCTCATTTGATAGAACTTCTCCTGAAAAGGATAGAAAACATTGTTTGGAAAGGAGAAAATTCTGCTTACCACCACTTTCTGCTTACTAACAATATTTCGAAAGCTTTCTTTCTAAGGGTTAAACTTGCAAGTGTGTAGTATAGGGTTTAACCCTTTACTCCACAGATACTCATTTCTACGCATTGCTTGTAGGAGCCCTTGGAAAACATTGTGGCAACAGGTGAAATTGCTTGTCATGAGCAATTTCACCTTTTGCCACAATGTTTTCTACACTATCAAAAGGTGTCATATACATATAAGAAACGGCTTCATCTTTGCTGTTATTTAGGGTAAATTAGAGATACCACAGAAATGCCTTATGGGAGAAAGGGTTAAATCACTGCACTTCTGAATGATTGAAATTTCAGTGTACCCATACACTGTGCACAAAAGTTTCTTGAACAATAGTAAGAATGCTTTTTGAGAACAGGGCCCGTATTCTTGAGAATATTCTCAGCCTTATTCTCCCAGGTTTTCTAAATTTGTAAGCAACACAACTTCTGATTGGCTAAACCGAATGGTTTAGCCAATCAAAAGTTGTGTTACTTACAAATATAGATAATTATGGAGAATAAGACAAACTACGTTCTTAACCCTTTCCCAAACTACAAACTTTTGGACTAGACCAAATTGAAAGCATTTGCAGACGACAATTCAACTCTTGCTGAGAAGATGATTTCTGTCTATAATAGGGTAGAAAACATTGTGGGAAAAGGAGAAAATGCTGGTTACCAGCATTTTCTCCTTTTCCCACAATGTTTTCAAAAGGCTACTATTCCAGACCCGTAAAAACCAGGGATTGTTTAGGAAAGGGTTAAGAATGGTTCATGAATACGGGCCCAGAATAAACATTCACTTACACCTTCTAAGACACCAGCATAACCATCAGTATCATCAACCTCTCCTTCAGAGAAAGAACCACTATCCCTGGCAGTACTTTCATCTTCATTAAGGACGCTCGCTTTTCCTTTATCTCCATGTCCATTGGTTCTGTATGTTTCAGTTATGAGGTCTTTACCAGCCATATAACTATTTTCACCCCCTCTATTGTTTATGGGACTGTATTTATTTTTATTTTGATGACCTTCAAAAGTAGGTTTTGCTCTACCACTGCTTCCAGATTTAGGTGTGGTTGGCATACTTGATCTTTTTGGTGGCCTGTTACCTTCTTTTAGTCCTGGATAATAATTCGCCAGTTTTTGCTTTCTAACCCATGACTTAATAGCCTCAATAGATTTCTTTGTCTTCTCTGGGTCGGTATTAATCAAGTGCACATCAAAATCATATTTCTTATTATGTGCTGTAAACAACTGCAGTCCATCTAATAATCTCTCTGTTCCATACGCAATATCTATGTGGCCTTTACCTTAAAAAAGAAACTAAGATCAAATGGTCTGAAAAAAGGTACTTTTAACCCTTTAAAACACAATCCAGACTTTAAATGACCTTGAGAAAGAAACATTTTGAAAACATTGTGGTAAAAGGAGAAAATGATGGTAACCAGCATTTTCTCCTTTACCCATTATGTTTTCTTCCCTTCAATAAACAAATTTCAATTCTTCAGTTGTACTTATTTTATCATCTGCATTAACCCATTACCACACAATTCCTACCTTTGACGCCCCTGAGAAAGAAGCCTTTTGAAAACCCTGTTGGAAAAGGAAAAAATGCTGGAAACCAGCATTTTCTCCTTTTCCCATAGTGTTTTCTACCCTTCCCAGAGCAAATTTCAATTTTTCAGTCACATTTATTTTGTCGTCTGCAAATGCTCTCAATATGGACCAGTCTAAATTTTTCTTGTGTGGTAATGGGTTAATGCTTTGAATTTGGACTAGTCCAATTTTTTTTTTTTCATTTGGTACAGAGTTAATACATCTTGGTACTGTAGTATACCATAGAAGTTGATGCATAATACAGATCCATTTTGTCTATGGTCATTACACACACACAGAAAATTTACCAGTAGAAAAAAAAAGATTCAATCTCTTTACCTGACGACAAAATTCTAGACTGACCAAAACTTCAAGGATTCACAAATGACATATTTGATAGGCTATATTTCAAATTATGTTAGGTAGGAAACTTTGTAGGAAAAGTACGATACATGGATCTGTTAGAATCGATATTTGACCAATCAGGTCATCGCATTCATTTTACCTGATGTTTCCGCTCACAAATAAATGATTGGTAACTTTGCAGGGGTGTGAAAGTGTTCAATTATTTCGTATTTTAAAGATTTGACTTCAAGGAAAAGTTTAAAATATGTGCTTTGGTAGGGTAGACATTGTGGGACATGGACAAAATGCTGGTTACCAGCATTTTCTGAATTTTCCCACATATTTCCTGAAGGTTCCTTTCCAAGTGTTGTTAAAAGTCAGCATTTTGTGGCAAAGGGTTAAGTTTTTTGCATAAAGATTTACTAGTATATATAATGTTATGTACATACCCAGTTATTCCTAGCTTTGTTCATGTGTGTATCTATTTTTGAATGGTTTTCCCCTGTTGCTATTTTTAGAACTGAACTCTCTCTTGTAGAATATTGTGCTGGAAGTTTCCAGGCCTTTATACAATCTGATTACTAAGAATTATGCAACTGATTTTAACATGAATTTTCTGGAAGTTTCCCTGTTATTATAAAAGGAAAAGCTTTTTACATCTCAGGGTTCACTAGTTAATACATGATTGCCAGACTACAGTGGGGATTATCTTGTGTTTGTGTCATAATTAGTGCCTGGATTACATTCAGTTTGGATTTGGATCAGACTAGACTAAAGTGAGGATTACTTTGTGTGTTTGGATTACATTCAGTTTGGATCAGGATCAGATTGGAATTAAGACTGGAATAGTTTGTCATTTGAATTTAACGTCTAAGGTATTGTTTTGTACTATTGTAATATTGTCACTGTTTATTTGATATTTTTGTTAATAAATTCTGTTAATTGTTATCGTTTGTTGCTGGCTTCTTCTTTCTAGTTACGCCTGACTCGTAACAGAAATTGGGGGCTCGTCCGGGATTGGAAACTAGACTAACGCATTCGTTTTCCTTTTGGGATTAACCATCGATTGGAAAATAAGACTAACGCATTTGTTTATTAATCAGTAATTATAATACAATTTTGTACTTGAATCCAGCAACAAACAAACATGTCTTTTGACTTAGATGAATTTACGGCTGAACCGTCTGTGGAGTTATTGAATTTGGGTAAAAAGACTGATTTGCTTAATCTTGCGAAGCACTATAAATTGTCTGAAATAAAATCTTCAATGCGTAAACATGAAATTAAGAACATTTTGGTACAATATTTTGTTGATGAGGAGATTTTCAATGAAAATGCGCTTTCCCTGATAGTTGACGTTCAGTCAGTTTCAAGTTCGAAAGAACTTGAATTAAAACTTCAGATCAGACAGTTAGAAATAGAAAGAGAAAGGGAAAGACACAGAGAAGAAAGAGAAGAGAGAGAGAAGGAGAGAGAATTTCAATTAAGAATGAGGGAAATAGAAATACAAGAAAGAGCAAATCAGCCCAAGCAAAAGATTGAATACAATTTCGATGTTACAAAACATATTAGGCTTGTTCCTCCATTTCAAGAAAAAGAAGTTGATAAATACTTCCTACACTTTGAAAAAGTTGCAGAAAACTTAAATTGGCCAAGAGAGCACTGGACTTTGCTTCTGCAAAGTGTTTTGATAGGCAAAGCTCGTGAAATTTATACACAACTAGGTGTTGAACAATGTCATCATTATGAGACTGTTAAAGAACTTATTCTCAAAGGTTATGAGCTGGTCCCAGAAGCATATAGACAAAAATTTAGAAATTGTAAAAAAGATTCTAACCAGACTCATGTTGAATTTGCTAGAAACAAAGAACAGTTATTTGATAGATGGTGCTGTTCTAAGAAAATAGACCAAAATTTTGATAAACTCAGACAACTTATGTTAGTTGAAGAATTCAAACGTTGTATTCAATTTGATGTTAAGACATTCTTAGACGAAAAACAAGTTGAAACTTTAGAAGAAGCAGCTCGTCTGGCTGATAATTACTATCTTACACATAAAGTTTCTTTTATTGCTAAAGCAAAACCTACTTCCTCACATCCCCAAAATAAATTTACGTCTGGTAATTCATCTGGCGTGCCCAGTCAATCCAATATACCCAAACCCAATTCTACTAGTGAAACCAAAAGTCAATATCCCTTATCTCGACCCACTTGTAACTATTGTAAGAAACCTGGTCACCTTGTTTCTGAATGTTTGAAACTAAAAAGGAAGTTAGAAAGTGATGAAGCCAAACCAACAGGGCTCACCACTCTTAGGCCAAGGCCACAGTCTTCTATTAAAACCAATACAATTGACATAGTCACAAAACCCAAGTCTGATTCTACTATGGAGGTTTTTGAACCATTTATGTTGAATGGTTTTGTATCACTTTCCGGTGATAATTGCCCACCTACCCCTATTAAAATTTTAAGAGACACAGGAGCTTCTCAATCTCTTATTTTAGCAGATATACTGCCTTTTTCTGAGAAGACTTCTTCCGGTACTAGTGTCCTTATTCAGGGTGTAGAGTGTGGAACTGTTAATATCCCTCTCCATTACGTTAATTTGTCATCAGATTTGGTTACTGGGCCTGTGGTTATTGGTATTAAACCTTCCTTACCATTTAAAGGTGTCCATTTACTGCTAGGCAATGACTTAGCTGGAGATAAGGTTGTGGTTAATCCACTTGTAACTGACACACCAAATATAGGTCAAACAGATGACCCTATCGAGCAGGAAATTCCTGACTTGTATCCTTCTTGTGCAGTTACCCGAGCTATGGCTAAAAAGGCCATTTTGAAAAACTCAAACTCTGACATTGACTTGACAGATACTTTTATCGGTCAATATTTTAATAATGAGATTAAAAAGTCTCTTGATCCCAGTTTGTCCGATACTCAGACAGACTCGTCAATGTCTTGTCATTTACCACCACGGTCTATTGACCAAGGTCATGACACGCTGTCAAAGTCACAGCTTATCCAGGAACAGCAGACTGATCCTGAGATTTCAAAATTAATTTTTAGGGCTTTACCTGAGGATGAAATTTCACAGGTCCCAATGTGTTACTATATAAAGAATGGGATTCTTATGAGAAAATGGCGACCATTTGATGTCCCAGCTGATGATGAATGGGCTGTTTACCACCAAATTGTGGTTCCAAAGTCATATCGTCATGAAATACTAAGTATAGCCCATGAAAGTCCTATGTCAGGTCATCTAGGTATAAACAAGACCTATCACAAAATTATTACTCATTTTTATTGGCCTGGTCTCAAATCAGATGTCTCTAAATATTGTAAAACTTGCCATACATGTCAAATGGTAGGTAAACCCAACCAAACCATTCCCAAAGCTCAATTACAACCTATTCCTGCTTTTGATGAACCTTTCAGTAGGATACTTATAGATTGTGTTGGTCCTTTACCTCGAACCAAGTCAGGAAATGAGTATCTCTTAACAATTATGTGTACTTCTACACGTTTTCCTGAAGCTATTCCTTTAAGGAACATCAAAACAAAGTCAATAGTCAAAGCTCTTATAAAGTTTTTCACATTTGTTGGTCTTCCAAAATCAGTTCAGTCTGATCAAGGGTCAAATTTTATGTCTGGTATATTCCAACAGGTTATGCATGAATTAGGGATCAAGCAATATAGGTCATCTGCTTATCACCCTGAAAGTCAAGGTGCTTTAGAAAGATTTCATCAGACATTAAAAAATATGATAAGATCATATTGCTTTGATACTGAAAAAGATTGGGATGAGGGCATCCATTTGTTACTATTTGCAGCCAGAGAATCTGTACAAGAATCCCTTGGTTTCAGTCCTTTTGAATTAGTTTTTGGCCATTCTGTTCGTGGACCTTTAAAACTTTTGAAAGAGAAATTTCTCTCAAATGATGAAACACCCTTGAATTTACTACAGTATGTTTCTGACTTCAGAAATAGACTGTCTAGGGCATGTGAGGTTGCTAGGTCTAATCTTAAAACGTCTCAGGGCAAAATGAAAGCAAGATATGACAACCATGTTATTGACAGAAAATTTAAACCAGGTGACAAAGTTCTTGCTCTTTTACCAATACCTGGCAGACCTCTACAGGCAAGATATTTTGGACCCTACACTATTGACAAGAAAACAAGTGATTTAAACTATATAATTAATACTCCAGGAAGGCGTAAAAACAAACAAATGTGTCATATAAATATGTTAAAGGAATACTTTGACAGAGATAGCTCTATTTCAAAACCAATTACAGTTGTAAACACTGTCCCACAAGAATCAAATGTATCTGATCTTGAAGTAAATTCGGACTTTATTGATAAATCTGATCCTGGTCCATCTAAACTTGAGAATTCTGATATTTTGAGAAACCTCGACAACAAACTTTCTCACTTGGAACCATCGCAGCAGGAAGAGCTGAAACAGTTGATACATGAATATGAACATTTATTTCCTGATATCCCCACAAGAACAGATAAAATCTATCATGATGTCATTGTGGAAGATTCTAAACCAATAAAGCAACATCCATATAGAATGAATCCTTTGAAACAGAAATACCTCCAAGATGAAGTAAAATACTTACTGGAAAATGACTTTATTGAACCTAGCCAGAGTAATTACAGTTCACCATGTATATTAGTACCCAAATCAAATGGAACTTATAGAATGTGTACTGACTATCGTAAAGTGAACTCTGTGACAAAAACAGACTCTTTTCCAATACCAAGAATTGATGACTGTATTGACAAAGTTGGAAATTCTAAATATGTCACCAAATTTGACCTGCTAAAAGGATTCTGGCAAGTTCCACTGACTGATAGAGCAAAAGAAGTATCAGCCTTTGCTACTCCAAACGGTCTGTACCAGTACAAAGTTATGCCGTTTGGGATGAAAAATTCTCCTGCAACGTTTCAGCGACTTATAAACAACGTTATATGCGGATTAGATGGCTGTGATGCATATATTGACGACGTCATCATCTACTCAGACAGTTGGAGTGACCACCTTCAAAGAATCAGGAAGTTCTTCGACAGACTCAGTAAAGCGAAACTGACTGTGAATCTTGCAAAAACTGAATTTTGTCATGCTACTGTAACATTTCTAGGACATCTTGTGGGACAAGGTCAAGTTAAACCTTTAGAAGCTAAAGTCCATGCTATCTCTGAGTTTCCTGTGCCTAAATGTAAAAGACAGCTGATGCGATTTCTTGGTATGGCTGGCTATTATAGGAAATTCTGTAAAAATTTCTCAGGTATTGCTGAACCTTTAACAAATTTACTTAAGAAAAGTACAAAGTTCAAATGGAATGACAAATGTCAAGATGCATTTGATCGTCTAAAAGCCATACTAAAGAGTGCACCAGTTCTCTTGGCACCTGATTTTGACAAATGTTTCAAATTAGCTGTTGATGCAAGTGATGTTGGTATTGGTGCTGTTCTTTTACAAGAAGATAATAATGGTATTGATCACCCAGTTTGTTACTTTTCTAAGAAATTTAACAAACATCAGAAAAATTACTCTACCATAGAAAAAGAGTGTCTTGCTTTAATTCTGGCAATCCAGCAGTTTGAAGTTTATTTAACCTCTTCAACTTCACCAATTGTTGTTTTCAGTGATCATAACCCTTTAAGTTTTCTACACAAACTTAAGAATAAGAATCAAAAATTACTGAGGTGGAGTTTATTGCTTCAAGAGTTTAATCTTGACATAAGACACATAAAAGGGAAAGATAACATTATACCAGATGCTCTTTCAAGAGTTTGAAATTTCAATAGTCATTTTCCCTAAATCAAGTTTAAACTGTTTTTTTCTTTTAAATTGTACTTTCATTACCTTGACTATTTTCATTAGTCTGAAATAGTTAATATTTGAGTTTGTTATTTCCTATGTATACTTCAGATAAAGTATCATATACATGTAAATAATATTGCAAAAAAAGAACGATTTATTTCATAAACCTTTCTTTTTCTTTTCAAGGGGGGAAGTGTTATGTACATACCCAGTTATTCCTAGCTTTGTTCATGTGTGTATCTATTTTTGAATGGTTTTCCCCTGTTGCTATTTTTAGAACTGAACTCTCTCTTGTAGAATATTGTGCTGGAAGTTTCCAGGCCTTTATACAATCTGATTACTAAGAATTATGCAACTGATTTTAACATGAATTTTCTGGAAGTTTCCCTGTTATTATAAAAGGAAAAGCTTTTTACATCTCAGGGTTCACTAGTTAATACATGATTGCCAGACTACAGTGGGGATTATCTTGTGTTTGTGTCATAATTAGTGCCTGGATTACATTCAGTTTGGATTTGGATCAGACTAGACTAAAGTGAGGATTACTTTGTGTGTTTGGATTACATTCAGTTTGGATCAGGATCAGATTGGAATTAAGACTGGAATAGTTTGTCATTTGAATTTAACGTCTAAGGTATTGTTTTGTACTATTGTAATATTGTCACTGTTTATTTGATATTTTTGTTAATAAATTCTGTTAATTGTTATCGTTTGTTGCTGGCTTCTTCTTTCTAGTTACGCCTGACTCGTAACAATAATATAGGGAAAAACAACCTCATAACTGCAGTATCTATGTATCCTTATTTACAAACTGACTATGTACAAGTTAGTTATTTGGTATCTTAACTCGTAACCAAACAACAATATTTGAGGCTTGTCCAAATCGAAAGCATCTGCAGACGACAAAATGAAAATAACTGAAAATTTGAAATTTGCTTTGTGAAAGGTAGAAAACATTGTGGGAAAAGGAGAAAATGCTGGTTACCAGCATTTTCTCCTTTTCCCACAGTGTTTTCCAAAGGCTTCTTTTCAGGGACGTCAAAAGTAGGGATTGTGTGGTGATGGGTTAATGCTTTACCACACAACAAAACTTTGGACTTGTTCAGAATGTTTTAGTTAGCTGTATTGGGGTTTGATGCCACTTTAACAGATAAGATCATATCATGGTGGTCACTGATGCACATGACTGTGTTTCCTGGCTTTCTCATACCAGTACTAACACAATTGGCTTTCCAAAGCCACCGACTACATTTTTCACATGCTTCAGCAGACGTGAGAGGCGAAAATAGGCCTGAAAGAAAGTTTGCCTCAACCGAGTATTGAACTCACAACCACCTGGTCACAAGTCCGACATGCTCACCACTGAGCCATCCTGGCAGGCTGTTGAGAACGAAAGCATTTTGCAGAGAACATATCAACCTTTATAATTATTGAGGTTGACTTTGGTAGGGTAGAAAACATTGTGGGAAATGGAGAAAATGCTGGTTACCAGCATTTTCTCCTTTTCCCACAATGTTTTATAAAGGTTTTCTTTCTTAGGGTTGTCAAAAGTCAGGACTGTGTGGTAAAGAGTTAGATAAATATCCCATATGGCCTGCAACACGTGAAAAGGGACATTTGGACATTTGCGTAAAGTGTTGCCTCGGATCAGCCTGCGCAGTCCATGCAGGCTGATCCAAGACGACACTTCACGACTACATTAGATTTTGATTAGATTGCAAGCCATATAACAGTGAACTCTTTTTTTTTTTCAAACTAGAGGTGTCACTGAATGTGACTTAATACCCCCGCTTAATACCAGCACTTTGACATAAAAAAGTGTCAAGTTCAAGGGGTGATAATTCCTCAACCAGGAACAGTTGACACTTGAAAATTGCGTCTTGCAAATCTTCAATATATGATCAGTATATGTGCAAAGTTTTAAGACAATTGAAGGAAAACTGTAGTAGAAGTTTGCAACACAAAATTATTAGTATTTTGTACACAGACAGACACATGGATGGATGGACAAACGGACACACGGACGGAGACATAGACAAACAGGCTGATTCCAGTATATCCCCAAAAACATTTCTTTTGCTGGGGTATAATAAAGGGACAGTACCTGTTCCGGGCAATGGAAGAGCCAATCCTCGACACTTTTTCTCCTTCATCTTCATAAAAAGTTTCTTATAGATCTCAGACATTTTCGTCTTCCTGTCAGATTTACCTGCTGTATGTATCTTCTGATATAATATCACATGTGCCACATATTCTATATCTTGTCCAGTTGGAACTATTACGATATCCCCTTCTTTAGCACCCTTGAATTTTTGTTTCTTTTGATTCACAAATTTCTGACCAAACATATTTTCGACAGCTTTTGTTACTTTGCCTTGACTGTCTCCATCTTTTGTTTCACTGCAAGCAATCATGTCCACATTTATCAACTTACTTGTTATTTCTGCTGTGTATACGTAAAGTTTTAGTGCTGGTGACAATACACACACAAACTCTACAGCAGTGGATCCTTTTCGTGCATTATAAAAGGTGTATGGGTCGGCATTATTCTTGCTTGGTTCGCAGGACTGTGACTGGTGGTCTCTTCTTTCCAATGACTTGCCTCCCTGTGCATGTGTTCTTTCTGAACTTCTCGTAGATTTTCCACGCTCTTTGCTGATATTGCTCTGTTTCCTAATTACAGGTGATTGTGCTCGAGTTTGATCAGTCACACTCCCGGTTGTTTTAGCCTTAGTATTCAGCTTGCCGTCAAATTGCTCTTTAGAGAAGCCTGTAACATGAAAGAACCATGGCATGCACATGCCACCACACCTCTGTTGGTAACCAGCATTTTCTCCTTAGCCAAAAACTTTTCATTGAAAAAAATGCGAATTTGAGCAACATTGAAATTGTCATCTGCAAATGCTTTCAATTTGGACAAGGCTAAAATTTTGTCGTCAAGTTAAGGGTCAAGTCTTTCCGACACAATCCTGAGTTTTAATGACCTTGACAAAGAAAGCCTCTGAAAACATTGTGGGAAAAGGAGAAAATGCTGGTAACCACCATTTTCTCCTTTTTCCACAATATTTACTACCCTTTCACAGGTAAGTCTCATTAATTGAGACAATGAAAATGCTTTCAATTTGGACAAGACTGAAATTTCCTCATCAGGTAAAGAGTTGCATAAAAATTCTATTTAACCCTTTACCAGAAGACAACATTTTAGCTCTGTCCAACTTGAAAGCATTGGCAAACGAAATTTTCAATGTGGCTCAAATGGTGCAATTGTTTATTGATAGGGTAGAAAACATTACCAGCATTTTCTCCTTTTCCCACAATGTTTTCAAAAGGCTTCTTTCAAGGGTTCATCAAAAGACGTCATTGTTTGGGAAAGGGTTAAGAAAAGAAATACATGTATAACTGAGAAAGAATGCTCTAAAAAACATTATAGGAGAAAATGATGACAACATACAAAAATTGTAATAATTTGCATGACATGTGTCCAGAATTTGGAAAGGATGAAACAACTGCTCGGATTGGCTGTGCCACTGTCAGATCTACAGGATTTGGCCAAAGGTCTGAGTAGTTCAGAAGTAAGACTTCATAATAATAAGAGAAGAAAAAATTGTGTTATTACTGTAATGTCATTGTAATATATATATCGTAGGCCAGATTGGAATCTAGGCTGATCCGGAATCTGCCTAGACCAAATTAGGATTCAAATTTTGTGTAGATCAAAATCCATTGTTTTCTAATATTTTTTTTAAACATATTGATTTAATTATGTTTACAATTGAGAGGTATTTTTTTTTCAATTAAAGCATTTTATATGATTTTTCCACAATCACTCTGTTTTCAAAAGATTCAACATTTATATTTACTCTGAATTTCTGACTAAAACTTCTTTTTTTTTGGCGTTTACGTTTAAAAGTAAGATGATTCATACATGTATGTAGACCCCTATATTCAACGAGAAATTATCAAAATTTGGTTAAGGCAGATTGTAGAGCTGCCTAGCTAAACTGGAATCCTGATTTGTTATAGACAAATTCCAGTTTGGTCTAGGGGGATTCCGAATCTGCCTGGATTCCAGTTTGGACTACGACATATACATATACCTGCCACAGATAAATGGACTTACAGGCAAATAGACATACTGAATCCAGTATTCACATATCCCATGTTTGTTTCGGGGGTTATAATCAACAATAGTCCGTTCTATTTCATTTGCGGCTAGCAACATACATTAAAACCACAGTTTCTGGTTCAAACGAAAAGTAAATCCTTGGCATCTCTTTATCCCATATAATGTTGTTTTTTTGTCTACATTTACAGGGATACCTATATTCTACACACTGTAAAGTTTAATTCTTTACCATACGATCCCAACTTTTAACGACCCTGAGTAGGAGGCCTTTTGAAAACATCGTAGGAAAAGGAGAAAATGCTGGAAACCAGCATTTTCTCCTTTTCCCACAATGTTTTCTACCCTTCCTGAGACAAATTTCATCTTTTGAGCCATACTGACATTGTCGTCTGCCAATGCTTTCAATTTGGACTGGTCAACACTTTTGTCGTTTGGTAAAGTTTAAACAGGATTTGTTTACTCTCTGGCTGTAAAGCTGCATCTTCAACCCATTACCACACAACCCCTACATTTGATGACCCTGAGAAAGAATCCTTTAGAAAACATTGTGGGAAAATTTCCCACAATGCTTTCTACCCTTCAGAAAACAAAATTCAAATTTTCAGTCAAATTCATTTTGTCTTCTGCAAATACTTTTGATTTGGACAAGCCTAAAATTGTTGTTTAGTAATGAGTTAACCCTTTCCCAAACAATCCCTGGTTTTTACGGGTCTGGAACAGTAGCCCTTTGAAAACATTGTGGGAGAAGGAGAAAATGCTGGTAACCAGCATTTTCTCCTTTTCTCACATTTTCCCACGATGTTTTCTAGCCTATCATAGACAGAAATCATCTTTTCAGCAAGAGTTGACTTGTCGTCTGCAAGTGCTTTCAATTTGGACTAGCCCAAAAGTTTGTCGTTTGGGAAAGGGTAAAAGCAAAGTCATATGCTGAAGAGACACAAACTATTAGGATGTGACTTGTGACGCCTTGCAGTGACCGTAACCTTGAAGCATGATATCTGAAAGCTACAGTTTGCATATTTTCTTATCAAGATACACACATGTGTCACACGTTTTTAAAATCAGACGGGGGATTTCTGCAATATGAAGCAGACACAAAATTACGAACACACAGACTGACAGATGAATTGACAAACAATCTGGGGTATAACATTTTATACCTATCAGGAATACAAAAATAATGTAAACAAATTACCTTTGGAAACCTTGTCAGTCCATACCACAAAGTGACTAGTATCATACCAGTCTGGTGCTCTATAGTCACGTTTTATCAATTCGTTAAATGTGTACTTTATTCGCTTCACGATATCAACATTCACGTCCACAAAATGAATGTCTTTTACCATTTTATCTCGAACACTTGTTGATGCATAATCTATGACTGCTCTACAGTATTGCATACAGCACAGCTCTCGTGGACAACCAAACACCCCTGTTCAGAAAATCAAAGAAAACAAAAATCAAGGCCTTGATACCACACTATCATCCTTTTTATTATTATGCAACATTTTTTTCAGAAAACAATATGGCTGCAGTGATAAATATTAAAACAATTTTCTACAGGAAAACGTGTTTCAAACACTTGAAAGGGGGAATAAGTGGAAATATCGAACAAGGGAGTGTTGTTTTTCATATTGTTTCACTCAATCCCAGAGAATTTTATAAAGCCATTGTGTTAACAAACAGGAAATGTCTAAACCATGGCTATAATGTTTCTATAGCAGTTCTGAGTTCTCACCTGAACTGATACCTGGTATTGCTATTGACTTCAGGCCCAAAGATTCTGCCATCTTTATACTATTCAATACTGCGTTATACAGATCCATCTCACATTTGTTTACATCTTGCTGAAAACAACCATCTAAATATTTAACCCCTAACCAAATGACAAAATTTTAGACTGGTCTAAATTGAAAGTATTTGCAGACAACAAAATAAATGGGACTCAAAAATTGAAATTTGAATTGAAAAGGATAGAAAACATTGTGGGAAAAGGAGAAAATGCTGGTTACCTGCATTTTCTCCTTTTCCCACAACGTTTTCAGAAGGCTTCGAAATTCTTTCTCAGGGTCCTCAAATGTAGGGATTGTGTGGTAATGGGTTAAATACTTTAAAATGCAACTCAGAAATATCTTCCCCTATAATCTGTCAGTAGTTTACAAAACAAGAGTTGTCCAAAAAGTATGTAGTTTTTTTCCCACAACTCAGCTATTTATCAACAGCGTAATACCAAAGTTTGGTGATGTACTATTAACCCTTTACTCCATAGATACTCATTTCTACGCATTGCTTGAAGGAGCCTTTGGAAAACATTGTGGCAAAAGGTGAAATTGCTCGTCACAAGCAATTTCACCTTTTGTCACAATGTTTTCTATGCTATCAAAAGGTGTCATATACACACACGAAACAGCTTCATCCTTGCTAATATTTGGGGTCAATTAGAGATACCATAGAAACGCCTTATGGGGTAAAGGGTTAATGAGTCATTGATACATGAACACGCTGTAAATTTCATTGAAGTACAATGACCAAGTAAAAAGTTACAAAGAATTAAAAAAACAGTATTAACTTCTATACAGCACATAAAGAAAGATGGTGACTTTAACCCTTTACCCCATAAGGTATTTCTATGGTATCTCTAATTGAACCTAAATAACAGCAAGGATGAAGCCATTTCGTATGTGTATATGACACCTTTTGATAGCATTAGAAAACATTGCGACAAAAGGTGAAATTGCTCGTCATAAGCAATTTTACCTTTTGCCACAATGTTTTCCAAAGGCTCCTACAAGCAATGCGTAGAAATGAGTATCTGTGGAGTAAAGGGTTAAGAAATGATGTAGCTCTGAAAAGTGATCTGCAGTCATAACCAGTATCATACATATCCATGCAACTTGCAAGACATTTATTGTATGTGGCATTGTAGTAATTTTTAATTAACTCTTTACCAAATGACAAAATTTTGAATAAGTCCAAATTGAAAGCATTAGCAGATGGTAAATGTAAATCAAAAATTAAAATTTGATTTGGGAATGTTAGAAAACATTGTGGGAAAAGGAGAAAATGCTGGTTACCATTTTCTCCTTTTTCCTACAATGTTTTCTAGGGCTTTCTTTCTTAAGGTCATTAAAAGTCGGGATTGGGTGGTAAAGGGTTAAAGGAAAGGAAGACACAATTTTTATTTCATGCTTTCCGGTAGGATATCGAGAAATAGCAGTGAATATATTTTTCGATCTTACACTGGTGCCACCAGTGAAAATACCGATTTTCACGTTCTTGTTGCCTAGGTAAATTGAGTGTGCCTAACAACCAAATGGGAAATATGACGTCATATACCTTACATTTCTCGCACTTGACGTAACGTTGCTATGCGGGAGGGGTACGCCACCGGGAGTAAGGGAAAAGAACTGTACTGAATTTTGATAAAGCTCCACCCAGAAAGGGTAAAAAGCATGAAATAAATAGAATATTTTTATTTTTCTCATGAACACCATCGGTAATATTTTCACATGTGGCTGTGCCACTCGTGAAAATATTACCCATGGTGTCCACTCGATGAAATAAATTTCGATCTTTCACTGAAAAATACAAATATCCTCTATGCAGTGTTTCCAAGCCATGACATCTTGTATATTGTCAGAAGCCAAGCCTTTTGAAGTTTGAATGCGTCTTCATCCATATGGAAGTGAGTAAGAGTTGAAACAGTTTACATGCTCTGGTACAGGAAGTAGCCAAAGTTTTCGATGTTAGTGCTTTTTATCTATCTATCTTTGCAGATATTTGACAAATTAACCAATTACCACTCAATCCCTACCTTTGACGACCCTGAGAAAGAAGCCTTGAGAAAGCATTGTGGGAGAAGGAGAAAGTGCCGATAACCAGTACCAGTAATCTTTAGTCCACTAGGAGATGCTACATACCGAATATCAAAGCTCAACTGATACTCTGTTATAGGCAATGTTTTCTAAAGGCTTCTATCTCAGGGTCGTAAAAACAAGGAATTGATTGGGAAAGGCGTAGCAAAAGAAGAATGGACCAATTACCAGCATTTTTACCTTTTCACACAATGTCTTCAAACGGCTTCTATCTCAGGGTCGTAAAAACAAGGAATCGTTTGGGAAAGGGGTAGCAAAAGAAGAATACGCCAGTTACCAGCATTTTCTCCTTTTCCAACAATGTTTACAACCAATAATCTGTCATAGGCAAATCACATTATCTGACCAACATTCAATTTGTTGTCTCAAAATAACTTCAGTTCGTTTAACCCTTTACTCCATAGATACACATTTCTACGCATTGCTTGTAGGAGCCTTTGGAAAACATTGTGGCAAAAGGTGAAATTGCTCGTGACGAGCAATTTCACCTTTTGTCACGATGTTTTCTATGCTATCAAAAGGTGTCATTTACACATAGAAAAACAGCTTCATCCTTGCTATTATTTAGGGTCAATTAGAGAAACCATAGAAATGCCTTATGGGGTAAACGATTGAGTTTTTTGGTAAAAATTAAGAAAGAGCAAAAGGTTCAGGTTGCTTCTTTCCCTCATGACTCACTTTACTATGTGGTTTATAGTCATTCCAATCCGGTCCAACAGCGTGTATCACATATTTGTATTGCAGTTTGCCTGCTGTTGTAGGGCACACTTCACCAACCTTCAATTTACCATGCTTTTTTATGTAGTCAATCCCTTGTCTGTCCAAGTCTCGTCCTGCAGCCTCAGAAATTACCCTAGCTATACCTCCACCATGGACCAAACCTTTGTTGGCAGCATTTACAATACACTGTACAGGTAAAGCAAGTATATCTGCCTGGTATACACGTACATCTAGCTTATATTTTATACGAAATACTTCTAAATGCTTTGCGCATGAAGACCAAGCAAACTGCTTCTGGATAGTTTTTGGCCTTGCTCCACTGGTTTCTGTAACTTTTTGACGCTGCTGCTCTAAAGTTTCGGGTACTGCATCATAATATTCTAGAGCCTTAACACTTGACTTTTCATTTGCAGTGGGTCTTACACTGTTTGTAACTAAGCTCTGTGGTTTATTTCTTTCCACCTCAGTTGCAGTATCATTGGTAACTAAATGCTGCCCACCATCTAGATCAAACTGACTATTATTGTTCAATTTTTGTTTGAACTCTCTTACTGTTTTGATTAATCCTTGAGATGAATCACAAAACACTTTCACTATGTAAACATTTGAATCCACAGTGCACAAAACATCCTTTGTGGTTAGTTCATTTGCATATCTCTTCACTTTTTCCTTATCATAAGTGTGAACATCAATTGTTTCAGTAGGCAATTCCTTTGTTTTCTTAATAGCATTCCAAATATCTATCTTGACTGCAGGTATATTACGGTTTTGTGGTATATCCCCATATATCACAATACCTTTATCCTCATAGCATAACAAACAACCATCTTTCTTGTACTTTTCAATTAGTTCACTTTGAAAGTATTCAAACAGCTCGTATTCCTCTTTAGAGGCTTTAACTATCAACTGTTTGTCTTGAGTTCCGACAAATTTTTGAGACCTGCCATACTTTACTTCTCTCCCTCGCTCTGTCAATGTTACATTCATATCAGACACGTCATTCTGTGTTTTACAATCTTTTGACGTCATATCACCTGTAAACTTTGTGTTGTCTGTGAAAACCTCAGTTCTTCCATCTTCTGTACTGTTTGTAACAATTGAAGAAGAGTGTGTTACTGGAGGTGTAACCACATCAGTCTCAGAATGTGAGTGGGTTGTTTTGTTGACACTCAGGTTTGATAAACTTCTTGCTGCTGATTTTCCAGTAAAACTTCTTTCCTCTCTGTTTTCCCTGGGAGACAAATTGTCATCAACATCCTTTTGACCTGCTGTGACTTTTGAGCTAGAAGTATTCCCCTCCACCTTCTCCACTTCCTCTTCAACATCATCATCATCATCATCATTTTTGTCATCATCATCATTTTCGTCTTCATCATCATTTTCATCTTCATCATCATCATTCATTTCTTTATCATTCTCCTGCAAAAGAAATTCATGGTCATGTATCAATACACCAAGTTTTTTACACACTTTATTAACCCATTACCAAATGACAACATTTTTAGGTTTGTCAGAATTGAAGGGAATTGCAGACGACAAAATAAAAATGACTGAAAATTTGAAATTTGTTTTGTGAAAGGTAAAAAACATTGTGGGAAAGGGAGAAAATGCTGGTTACCAGCATTTTCTCCTTTTCCCACAATGTTTTCTAAAGGCTTCTTTCTCAGGGGCGTCAAAAGTAGGGGTTGTGTGGTAATGGGTTAAAGATCAGAAATAACAGATGGACCAAAGCAAATCAGACTTATTAAAAAAACACACACACACACACACTTTTAACCCATATCAAGCAATTCCTGGTTTTTATGGCCCTGATATAGAAGCCTTGAGAAAATATTGTGGGAAAAGGAGAAAATGCTGGTAACCAGCATTTGTTCCTTTTCCCACAATATTTTTTTTACCCTGCTGGACACAAGTTTCAATTTTTGAGTTACTTTTAATTTGAAGTCTACAAGTGCTTTCAATTTGGACAAGGCAAAAATTTTGTCGTCTGGTAAAGAGTTAACTCTTTACCAAACGACAATAATTAAGACTGGTTCAAATTCAAAGCACTTGCAGACAAAATAAATGTAACTCAAAAATTGAAGCTTGTTTCTATCAGGGTAGAAAACATTGTGGGAAAAGGAGAAAATGCTGGTTACAAGCATTTTCACCTTTTCCCACAATGTTTTCAAAAGGCTTTTTTCTAAGGGTCTTTAAAATTTGGGATTGTGTGGTAAAGAGTTAAGACAATAACTGGATTGAAAATCTTATTTCTCTCACATGCACAAAAAAGAAAACTGTACTTCTGAACTGTTTTTATGGAATGTTGAAGTACTGTCAGGATATGTGAATTTTCATATAGAAGTTTCATAGCAGGCAATTACAAGAAAGAATCTTACCACATGACAATATTTTAGGCTTGTCCAAATTGAAAGTATTTGCAGACGACAAAATGAAAGTGACTGAAAATTGGAAATTTGTTTTGTAAAGGGTAGATAACATTGTGGGAAAAGGAGAAAAAGTTGGTTACCAGCATTTTCTCCTTTTCCTACAATGTTTTCTAAAGGCTTCTTTCTGAGGGTCATCAAAAGTAGGGATTGTGTGGTAATGGGTTAAATTAAAGATTTTAATGAAAACTGAGATAGGAACTTAGGTCATGCTTTCTTTGTTCATCTCCTTTACAGTGCTATATTTCAATGGCACAGAAATAAAAGGTTTTCAAAACATTATATGATAAGAGCTTTGCAAAGCAGCACATACATGTATATGTAAGCTCAAGGGGGCTTGTCAGTGAAATTGGTTAAAAATCTGGCATGCCTGCATGATTTCCAAATTTTAAAAGTCACATTCACAACTAAACATCATAGAGATTCATTATAGTAAGTTTGAACTTATTCCTATGAAAACTGTGGGTGGAGTTGCATACACAAGAAATTGTTGATGAATGGACAGACATCACATAATATGACGTTTTGGGGATATAAAAAGGAGAAAATGCCCCATATCACCATTTTTACTCCAATCATCCCCCTTTTTTCCATTAACCCTTTACTCCATAGATACTCATTTCTACGCATTGCTTGTAGGAGCCTTTGGAAAACATTGTGGCAAAAGGTGAAATTGCTCATGATGATCAATTTCACCTTTTGCCACAATGTTTTCTACACTATCGAAAGGTGTCATATACACATAAGAAACGGCTTCATCCCTGGTGTTATTTAGGGTCATAGAAATGCCTTATGGGGTAAAGGATTAAGTTAGCCATACACCCATCATTTGATCTTGACTTGATTTATAAATTGCAAATACTTTCAATTTGGACAAGTCTCAAATTTTGTCATTTGGTATGAGAGGCAGAGGCCTTTTGTAAACAATGTAAAAAAAGAGGCAACTCTCGCTTACCAGCATTTTGTCCTCTTCCTACAATGTTTTTCATCCTTTAGAAGATAAATCCCACAATTTAATTATATTGAAATTTGTCTTTGAAAAGAGAGGAAACAAATTGGGGTTAAACTAAGTCATTGCATTATCATGGATTCATAAAGTGTTTTTTGTCTGACAACTGACTGGGCCTTTGAATTTCCATTGATCCATCACAGAATAATAAAATTTTCCTTCGTTGATCTTTGAACACTTATGAAAACATATTGGTGCATTGCCTGTATGTATTATGGAATAGTGAAATTTTCAACACCATTACTATATATAGCACAGTGGCAACTGCTTCTTTGCTGTATATAATAAAGACTTATTATATAAAATAAAAAGGAAATCACCAATGTGCTATTTATAGTAATGGTGTCAGATAATAAAAATTCTTCTTTAATTCCTTGATAGACAAATGAAAAATTCTTTATCCCGCAATAGACCAATGGAATTTCAGAGGCCTGAGGTTTAACGCCATGCATAAAACCCTCTTTTACTATGCACCACCTAATTGTTACCTCTGCTGTGAATTGACCATTTTGCCTTGTCTTCTTTGTCTGTCTATTTGCTGCAAAAGAATCAGATACATGAACCTTTGAAAATTCTAAGTCAAAAAAGAGGGTAAAACTTGGTCAAAAATATTTACCTGTCCTAGTATACAGGGTGTTTAATAATATCTGTCTCCATTCTAAACCATTATGGTTTTGTCAAAACTTAACAAACAACTAAAGCGAATACATATCTGCATAGCAGACAAAACAAATTTTATATTGATATATGTATAATTTGTATTGGTACCTATGAAAGTGTCAATCCTGCCTGGTGTCAATCTTTATAAGCTATGTTCAATATGACGTCTGTTTTTGGCAATTACTACATCAAGTCTTTGTCTGAAATTATTGATCACGTTCCTTGACTTTTTCTTGTGGGGTTACTTGAAGGATGCAGTGCATACAGACCCACACCAGCAAATACAGATGAACTTAAGAGTGTCATCAGCAGGGAGATAAACTTAAGAGTGCCATCAGGAGGGAGATCCGCTCCATTGGCCAGGAACATATAAGAACATGATCAATAATTTCAGACAAAGTCTTAACGTCGTAATTGCCAAAAACGGATGTCATATTGAACATAGGCTATATAGATTGACGCCAGGTAGAATTGACACTTTCAAATTATATATCAACATAAAATTTGTTTTGTCTGCTATACAGATACATATTGGCTTTAGTTATGTGTTAAGTTTTGATGAAACTATAATGGTTTAGAATGGGAACAGATATTATGAAACACCCTGGATGAGTTTCCTCTTTTGATAAGTAAGAACTTCTAGTAGAATGTTCTATCCCACAATTAGAAATAAATATATACATGTAGCTTGTGTTTGTATATGGAGTGCAACACGCGAAAAGGTGCATTCGGACATCTGCGTAAAGTGTCGTCCTGGATTAGCCTGCACAGTCCGCACAGGCTAATCCGAGGCGACACTTTCCGTTTTTATGTAATTTTCTGTCTTGTGCAGTTATACTGAAGCAGAAAATCTAATATAGTCGTAAAGTGCCGTCTCGGATTAGCCTGCGCGGACTGCGCAGGCTGATCCGAGACGACACTTTACGCAAATGTCCGAGTGTACTTTTTCAAGCCATATGAGGACACATCTACTGCCTTGCTGTAGAGCTAACGTTTGTAGTGACATGGTAGAGGGTTTGCCTTGGGACCTGAAGGTCCAGGGTACAATTTTAGCCTTGGGAGGCCATTTGTAAGAACTGTTCCATTGGTACCCACTATAAAAACGGCTTTATTTGAGAACTAGAGTAACAGTTATTGAAGGATTCAAACATGTGGTTTATGCAGGATGGTACAATGGCATATACATCTAATACTATTATACTGCAAAGAATTTTCTCGTGATCTGATTGGTTAACATGCCGGAAACATAATCATGTTCCCTGGCAAAAACCACGTAAAACCAGTTTCCCTTTTGAGTGCCCCGTAAACATCACTACACATGCAACACAACACCCAAAATGGCTGCAGCATCGACGATCACCAGACTGCACATTTTTACACCAAACTGCATGTTTTAGTGACGTCTGTTTCCAGTGACATCAGTTTTCATTGAATGGGGGCACTTAGAAGGGAATTTCTATTTCATCAGCATACTCAATTCTTGAAATTATAAAACAGGAAAATTTCGCTTAACGCGCTTTGAAAGGGTAAAACTTTGCAGTATAATAAATTCGTTGTACGGTCAGGTACCACTGGACCTGGAAACTTGTTTACAGCTGTGGTGAATCATGTCGCAACCTCGCCTTCAGCTCCGGGCGACATGATTAACCACAGCCGTGAACAAGTTTCCAAGTCCCCTGCCACCTGACCATACAACTAATATGGTGCTAGACCTTTTAAATGATGTGCTTGATGGTAGAGTAGGATCAAGATGATATGTGGAGTAAAAGATGGCGGAATATCACTTTACTTTTCTGACACCCTGTATCTTCAGTAAATACACAGACATAAGAAAATATAAATGTTTTTGCAACATGGTAATGATACAAAATAAGTACTTGCTTTTTCTTTTGAATTACCTGTCAGAGATAAGAATAAAATTTTATTTAATTGCCCTTAAAATCCTTGCAAAAGTAATATTCAAAAGCTTCTGCAGAAATATGTTACATTTATATTGAATCACTAAAAAGACTTACAGTATGTCATGACTTGCAATAAAGATAATACATACACATAAAATATAGCATGATTTGAGGGCTGCTAAATGCAATTAATTTTTATACTTACCATATTCATGTTCAAGTTTCTGAAACATCTAAAAAAAAGAAACAGGAAAATAAAAAACTGCACTCTCTAAATCCTGTAATAAAACAGATGATGTGAAGGGTAAAACGGCTAATTTAGACAACTTTTAAAGCCTGATAAAAGTGAATCAAAGGGGACAAAATATAAACCCATACCAAAATCTCACACTTGAACAATCCTGAGGAAGAAGGTTTTCAGAAACATTGTAGAACAAGAGGTTTAGACACCCTAACCCCTATGCTGTAATCTTGAGCTTGGGGCCTGGCATGTGAAACCTGCACTGCACGTTTTCTCATCAAGATTCACACAGGTTGAAATATTTCCAATTCAGACCAGGACTTCAAGGGTTAGACAGCGAGCATAAGTTTAGAGCATTAGACCTTTGACACCCTTCCTGACCTTGACCTTGGAATTTGGCATATGAAACTTCTACTCTTCAAGTTTTCAAGCACAATTTTCTTCCTCAAAAGTTAACCTTTCACAAAACAACTCCATATTTTAACAACCCTGAAACATACTATTTTTTAAATAGATCAAGATTCTAACATTGAAAAGATGCACATCAAGGATTTATTCGATCCATATTGTAAACACATCCAAACAGCTGTTTTAAAGAAGACTTTTTTTTTCTAGGTTTTTCAATTTTATTGCTATGGCAAGTAGAATTCTTCATGCAAATAAGTTGTTAAAGAAATCTAAAAGAGGTCTACAGCAGAAAAATTTGCATGAAACAGTGCCCCTGATGGAGGGAGTGTTTTCGATTTCATAATTAAAAACATTAGTTATTCTCCACAAAACCCTATGTTATGAGTACTCATTAAAATCGTCTCATTGAGACGATTTTAATAAGTACCCATAACATAGGGTTTGGAAGAGAAATAATAGATTTAGAAATAATGTTTGGAATTAAAAGTTTCCACATGCATGGTTGGTACAACAGATAAAGAGCCATGACGAAGACTGTTGGCCTTCAACCAGTGGAGCAAAGAAACAATATAACTGATGATAAACACCTACCCTCAGAACCTCATCATCTTCACCATAGATCACAATTTTCACCGTTTTTATACCACAACCAGATGGCAAGTTTTCAATTGTTTCAAACATTTGTTCAGCAACAAGGTAGAGAGGGTAATACAAGGTGCCAGTTCCAATGACAGGAAAAGAAACTGTAATACATCTCAGCTTTAAAGCTTTCTCAATGCAGTTTTTCATGAACTCACTCACACTCTGCAAAAGAAGAAGACATGATAGGATTATGGACATTTCGTACCAAAACCGTTTCGTACCAGTCATTTCGTACCATAGGATTGGTCATTTCGTACCATGAAATGACCATTTCGTACCATAGGATTGGTCATTTCGTACCATAATATTACCATTTCATACCATATGTGTGGTCATCTTGTATCATGATTTCACTGAGAAAAGCTATTTAAATAATAGAAAATAACGGTCGAACTTTGATGTAAAAAAGTTTATTTGATTAGATAATAACACTTGCAATATAAGATAAGTTTATAATAGATAAAAACGAAACCATAATGGAAGAATGTATGGATGAATGTTGCAATGATGATTTTTTCCCTTTTGCTTTCGATGTTTCTATTTCAATTTTGTAACAAATATAATTGAAGGCAAACACCAAACAAATCATTTTCAAATTGTAATTACCAATCTTGTAACAAACATTAACCAAACAATGTGATTATCTATCACCTGTGTCAAACATCGATTGTTTCCTTTAATTGATTGGCGAATTTTTAATTCATAGATGTATGCAACAAACTTTTAAAACTTTTTGCAATAAAAGCAACTTTTTTTTTCTTGAAAAAATTCACCGAAAAATACTTTTTAATATTTGTTGGGTAAATAAACCATAAACATGGTACGAATTCTAAGTTTTGATACGAAATTGTAATATTATGGTATGAAATAGCCAATGCATGGTATGAAATGGTAATTCTTTGGTACAAAATGGTAATATAATATATGGTATGAAATGGTTATGGTACGAAATGACTGTATACCACAGGATATATTAACTCTTTACCAAACGACAAAAGTTTAGATTGGTCCAAACTGAAAGCAGTCGCAGATGACAAATTAAATGTGACTAAAGAATTGAAATTTGTTTAAACATATTTATTTCGTGTCAATTGAGAAACAAGTTCTTACAACTTATACTAATCTCTTCGATTCTGCTTCCTGGGAAATACACCAGTACTCACGCTAATTGTGTGGACCAATGACAAATCACAAAGTCAACACCAGCTTTGGGAATCGAACTCAGGTTCATTTGGTTACTAGGTCGACGCTCTACCTCATGACCACGGACGCTACACAAATTTGTTTTAAGCTGGTTACCAGCATTTTCTCCTTTTCCCCAATGTTTTCTAAAGGCTCCTCTCTCAGGGTTGTAAAAACCAGGGATTGTTTGGTAAAGGGTTAAATTATCCCATCAAAAATTTGTGCAAGTAATCTCACCTTCACCATGACAATATCCTTTCAGACAGAAAAAATACTGTAGAAAATAACTTAATACCTGTATATGATAATGGAGCTATGATGTAAAGGACAGGTCTACAATTTCCCAACACTAATAACTAGAACTGTCACAAAGCAAACAAAATATCCACACCAGCACTTTTTCACTGAAGCAGCGCAAAAAGAGAATGGAAATGACTTTCAAAACAAAGATCACCTGTCAGGCTGTGACTTTGACCTTTAACCGATGTGACACAAAAACATAAGGACCCCTCCTTGGATCACAGGCAACACTTGTATAAAAGTTTCAATCGGCTTTTGAGTGACACCACAGAAACTATTTTCAAGCAAATTTATTCAGTGACCTTGACCTTTGACCTCAAAACGATAGGGCACCTGCTTGAATCATGGGCAAAACTTGCATATAGTTCCAGGGTCCAAGATCAGATAGCTATTGAGTAAGAGCACAGAAAACATTCGGACAAGTGACCTTACCCATTGACCATTAACTTGTTACCAAACATCAATATTTTAGGCTTGTCCAAATCGAAAGCATTTGCAGACAACAAAATAAAATTGGAAATTTGAAATTTGTTTTGTGAAGGGTAGAAAACACTGTGGGAAAAGGAGAAAATGCTTGTTACCAGCATTTTCTCCTTTCCCCATATTGTTTTCTAAAATCTTCTTTCTCAGGGTCAAAAGTAGGGATTGTGTAGTTATGGGTTAAACAATAGGACTACCCAGGCCAACTTTTAAAAATTTCATGGTCCTAGGTCAAACTGCTTTTCAGTAAGAGCATAGAAATGAACAGTTGAAAGACCATCACACCTACTAATGGACCAACTGAAGGACGGACGAATGAAAAGACAGACAGACATGATGAAACCAGTACACTCCCCTCTACTTTGTATGCTGCTCCCATGGTAACATGCACCCAAGATAACGATTGAAATTCTGAAAAAATAGAATTATGTTCATTTAAGCCATTCCACTCGATACATTTAGGAAATGGCCCGAGTTTTCCATAATAACAAAATAGAAAAATCAACTTGGTTGAAATGATATCCGCCATGGAAAATATTTACACAACCATGTAACTAAAAATCACTCCCAGTCCACCATTTTGTATTCAATCAAAAAGGAACAAAATTTATAGTGGTGAAATAGGTATTTCTACACACATATAAACTTTCATGAAATTCTGTTGAATGGTATTGGAGATATTCTCCCTGAGAGACACACTCACAGACAGATGGATGGTTGGGCAGATGGACAACGTTACAACAGTATTCCTCAGCTTTCAAACATAGATAAGTGACTTACAGCCTTGTAAAAATCGTCCACACTTTTGTATCCACTACAGGTGTTTTCATCATACCTTTCCAAAAACCCATGGAGAACATAGCTACAGGGAAGTCTGTACCCTTTTGTGATAGCAATCTCTCCAAAATTCAGTAGATGCTTGTACTGTTTATCCAGTTCCTTCTGAATTTCTGGGCCTGCTGCTTTCAGAAGGGCAAAGGAAGCTCTTCCTTTGGAAAGATCTAGTTCGGGTGAGGTAGTGTTCACAATTGCATCTGCCTGTATAGAATATATTTATAGATATATTTTTCCATATCCACCCTTGAATTCTGTGTAATATACCAGTATTTATTACTTCACTTACATTATACATCTGAGATACCCCAGCATTGGTCAAAGCTCTGTATTCATACAGTAATTTCTAAATCACTGTTGACCCAGGTTTTCATAATGACTCAATGTCAAAATTGATGATGTTGACAATCCCTCTCTCTTCAAATTCAAAATCAAGTTTTCACTTTAACATCTGCTTCTGTTGTACAATTTTTTATCCATATAGTACATGAATATAGAGGTCATAGAAGTGAATAGTTCTCATTTACCAGTATGTATATTTCATCATACATATATTATGTAGACTTTTGTTATTACGTACCTATCACAAGTAATTCTATTGATAATAATTCAATTCTGTAATACTGATGCAAATCTTGCCATTTCATATCAAAATACATGTATCTGGTAAAGAAGTGCACAGTGTAGATCTATGATCTGACTGCAGCCATATTTATATCAGTTTAACCCTTTACCCCATAAAGCATTTCTATGGTATTTCTAACTGACCCTAAATAACAGTAAGGATGAAGCAGTTTCTTATGTGTATATGGCACCTTTTGATAGCATTGAAAACATTGTGAGAAAGGTGAAATTGCTCGTCACAAGCAATTTCACCTTTTGCCACAATCTTTTTAAAAGGCTCCTCCAAGCAATGCGTAGAAATGAGTATCTATGGGGTATTAGGGTAAAGGGTTAAACATATTTATTTACCATCAATTGAGAAACAAGTTGTTACAATTTATACTAATCTCTCCCGATTCTGCTTCCTGAGAACTTCACCAGTACTCATGCCGTACGTATATGCCAATGAAAAACCCCAAAGCTGACACCCACTCCCAGGTATCAGTCTCAGGACCTTATGGTTGCTAGGCCGACGCTCTACCATAGAGATTCTTAGATGGCAGAGAATAAGCAGTTTTATCTTTGATCCACACTGATTTATGCTTTCTAAACATGCAATCTTAAATTTGGATGAGCTTTCCTTGTTCTTATATGCATTATACACCAAGACATACCTCTACATTTATTCAGACAATCAAAGAAACACATGACCTGAAATTTAACAAGAGCTTTGCTGAGTGGCGCAATCCCAATAGAGCCTTGTTTGTGAAGTGAGTTAAGATGAAAGATGTACTGTTACTGGGTAACCCTTTACCTGATATGCCAATTTGAGACTCTTCCATTTCAGCAGTAAATAAAGATATGATGTCAAAAATATGGACAAATGAGGATACAAATATCTGATTGAGTCTAAAACATTGTGGGAAAAGGAGAAATTGCTTGTTATGAGCAGTTTCTCCTTTTCCCACAATGTTTTTAAAAGCTGTCGTTGTTGATACGTCAAAATGAGTATCTATGGAGTAAAGGGTTAAAGAACAAGAAATAGACATTTTGAGATCACATAATGAGTCCATGGGGTTATTTTGCAAATGAAATTAAGTCTTGAACGTATGTATTAGTTTATTGAAAAGAAAAAACCTTTAACCCTCCACCACACAATCATAGGTTTGTAACACCCTTTGAGTGAAAACTATGCAAAACATTGTGAAAAAAGAAATTACTGACAACAGCTATATTAACATGGCCATCCCCTTCCAAAAGCTTGGTCAATCATTCTTGTGTACTGAACTCCTCCTCAAGGACAACTATCCAGCTGTGAAGTTATGAGTTCAGCTCCAAAGATACCTGAGACCCATTACCACCAATCCCTACTTTTGACACCCCTGAGAAAGAAGCCTTTAGAAAACATTGTGGGACAAGAAGAAAATGCTGGTAACCAGCATTTTCTCCTTTTCCCACAATGTTTTCTACCCTTCACAAGACAAATTTCAAATTTTCAGTCACTTTTATTTTGTTGTCTGCAAATGCTTTCAATTTGGACCAGTCTAAAATATTGTCCTTTGGTAATGGGTTAACAAAGGGACAAAGCTGCAAAATCACGGTACTGCACTTCTCCTGTATGAAATCTGCTTACCTCTGAAGTCTTACTTTTGATACCTATTACATTTCTCTAGTTATGCTATAGACAGAATGAAAATGATAAAGGGCAATAACTCCTAAACTGGGGTTGAATGTTAAGGTTCTTGTACACTGCACTTCTCCTCAATGTCATCTATCAACCTGTGAGGTTTCAGATTTATATCTCATGTAGTTTTCAAGTTCGGCACTACTGGACAAAATTTAGTAAGAAAAATAACTAAGGGCAATAACTCCTAAATATGCAATCAACAGTTATGTTTCCTACACATTGCACTTCTCCTTAATAGATCTATCCACCCGTAACTTTTCATGTTTAGGCTCTTATAGTTTTTGCGTGATGTTTCTGACAAGATTTAAATACAAAAAATAACAAAGGACAATAACTTCTAGATTAGTAGGGTGCTGAAAGTTATGGTTCTTGTACACTGCACTTCTCCTTCAGGTCATGTATCAACCTGTGAAGTTTTGTGTTTACATCTCATGTACAAAAAGAAAGCAGAAATCCTAGAACAATACCTCTATTTGACAAATGTCTCCCTGTAATACTTCAATGTCCACAAATCTTTCGTCCATGGAGGGCTCTGCAAAATAGCAGATATGCACCCAGACATCTATGAATAACTTAGGGATAACAAAATTAATATTCTTTCTACGATCCGCAGATGCATTGTAGAAGACGTATTTTGTTTTACTTAACCAGAATACACATTTACCAATAAATGATCTAACTTAAACACCAACGTCATCTAAAACTGAATGATATACAATAGACCAGAGAATATTTTCCTAATACATGTACCACAAGTATTTTGTGTGGAACATCATGGTGTTCACATACTTCACTGTATTCAAGTTCTGCTCTTTCTGCCACATCTCAAAAATGAGGGGCTCTCTTGTTCATGTTTTATTTAACTCTTTACAAAAGACAATATTTGAGACTAGTCCAGATTGATAGCTGTTTCATACAACAAAATAAATTCAACTAAAAATCTGAAATTTGTTTTAGGAAGGGTAGAAACTATTGAGCGAAAAGCAAAAAATGCTGGTTACTGATATTTTCTCCTTTTCCCACTGTTTCAAAAGGCTTTTTAAGCTTGGAATTGTGTGGTAACGGGTCAATCTATTTTATGATTTTTTTTCTACAATTAAAAGGAAAGGTGAAGAATATAAAGAACAGAAGAAAGTCTACGAGACTATGTGATTCAATAAGAGCCTGTGTGTGAAAAGCAGTTCCACATCAGTTTGGGATTAATAATTGGGTCTCATCCAATATGCACCTCTTCACACCAACACATACCTTCTCAAGCTAATCCGACCACACAGAAATGCACACTACTGTAACATTTGTGTTAACTTTTTACCACACAATCCCGACTTTTAATGACCCTGAGAAAGAAGCCTATAGAAATCATTGTGGGAAAAGGAGAAAATGCTGATAAATAGCATTTTCTCCTTTGCCACAATGTTTTCTACCCTTCTCAAATAAAATTTCAATTTTTAATTCACATTTATTTTGTCATCTGCAAAGGCCTTCAATTTGGACAAATCCAAAATTCTGTCGTTATGTGAAAGAGTTAACCCTTTGAGCACCGCATAAATCCAACAAACACTTTCAATCTTGTAACAAGACCAAAATGTATCATTTGTAGGGTTAGTTAACTATCCTGCATATTCAATTGCTTTTCCCGGGAGTGGGAAAAAATGCAGCCTTAACTCATTACCAAACGACAATAATTTAGGCTTGTCCAAATTGAAAGCATTTGCAAACAACAAAATAAAAGTAACTGAAAATTTGAAATTTGTTTTGTGAAGGGTAGAAAATATTGTGGGAAAAAGAGAAAATGCTGGTTACCAGCATTTTCTCCTTTTCCAATAATGTTTTCAAAAGGCTCCTATTTCAGGGTCGTAAAAACCTGGTATCGCTTGGTGAAGAGTTAACTATCCTGCTGATTCAATTGCTTTTCATTGAGTGGGAAACTTTTGCCTCACAATATATCAAATTTTTCAATGCAGCTTTAAACAAACCTCTCACAACTCTAGTTGCCAGGATAGATCAAGATCAGACTGCACAAAGCGTGTAGTTTGATATTTGACCCACAGAATCTGCTTTACTGCGACATTTTAGACAGGAGTGACCATGAAATAACAATTACCCAGGACTTATAAATAGACTGAAAATGTCTGTTAATTAGCTTTCTTCAGTGCTTCAAGGGTCAACATTTGCTAATTTAACTCTTTACCAAATGACAAAATTTTAGATTGGTCCAAATTGAATGCATTTGCAGACGACAGCATAAATGTAAATCAAAAATTGAAATTTGATTTGGAAAGGATGGAAAAAATTGTGAGAAAAGAAGAAAATGCTAGTTACCAGCATTTTCTCCTTTTCCCACACTGTTTTCAAAAGCTTTCTTTATGAGGGCCGGTAAAGGGTTAACTCATTACCTCAAAGCAAAATTTTAGACCTATCCAAATTGAAAGCATTCGCAGACGACAATTTCAAATGGTGCAATTTTTTTTAATAGGATAGAAAATTTTGTGGGAAAAGGAGAAAATGCTGGTTACCAGCATTTTCTTCTTTTCCCACAATGTTTTCAAAAGGCTTCTTCCTCCTGGCATTAAAAGCTGTCACTGCATGGTAAAGGGTTAATCATGGAAAAAAATACATGTGCTCACCATCTATCTGTCTGAAATGAAAATCATTCACTTTTTCCTCTAGCAATATATTACTGCAGCATTTACAGAGATCCCTGCATTCCTTTTCTGTTGATGTACATATAGAAATGTGCACACCTGGTGGATTCTTTCCCTCAAATATATAGTCTAAAAACCCTCTGATCACTGCTTTACCAAACTGTTTGATGGGCCATGTCTCACACTTGCCTACTTCTATAGCAAAACTTTTGTATCTATCTACAGTGTAGCTTTGCAACAGCCTTGGAATACTCTCCTTAAGGTGTTTAAAACTTTCTTGTTGGCGGTACTCTGGTACAGGAAATTGCACAATCAACTGTCCTTGCTTCTTCATCGAACTGAAATCTGTTAAAAGTACCGGTATGTCAAAACTGTGAATCAAAACATGAATTTTATTATTTTTTTATCTTCTCCTCTTACCATCTAGAGATAAACTAGAGCTGTCACTGAATTTGACCTAATATCCCCGCCAGTGCTTTGACAGAAACAGGCAATAGCAAGCATTTTGTACACAGACGGACACACAGACACACACACAAACAGACAGGCTGATTCAAGTATACCCCGAAAACATTCGTTTGGCGGGGTTATAGCCAGTCCAGATCTACCACTAGCTGACCATTGCTTTCGTGCCAATCCTTTCTATATTGCTATTTTTAGTATTGTGTAAGTCTTTACCACACGATTCCGACTTTTAACGACCCTTTAAAAAAAGTCTATTGAAAATTTTGTGGAAAAGGGAGAAAATGCTGGTAACCAGCATTTTCTCTCTTTCCCACAATGTTTTCCACCTTATCACAGAAAAGCAAATGTTTTCTGCTATATCAAGGATAAGGCACAATTAACTACCATCAATCCTTGGAAAGAAAATTTTGTTGGACTAAGGATTCGAACCAATGACACCACCCCACCCAGGCTACTGACAGAGCTACCTTCAGGTTCAGCTGTATCTTATAAGTTAACCTATTACCACACAATCCCTACTTTTGATGACCCTGAGAAAGAAGCCTTTAGAAAATATTGTGGGAAAAGGAGAAAATGCTGGTAATCAGCATTTTCTCCTGTCCCACAATGGTGTCTACCCTTCACAAAACAATTTCAAATTTTTAGTCACATTTATTTTGTGGCCTGCGAATACTTTCAATTTGGACAAACCTAAAATTTTGTTGTTCGGTAACGAGTTAAGAATGATAATTCAAGTCCTAGAAATTGAACATATACACAGGTCTACTGTTCTGTGTTCAATTTATTTTTTTCAACTGACCTTAACCTTTTCCAATATAATACCATGTTTCAACATCACCCATGAATATGGCTTTTAAAAACATTGTGAGAATAGATGAAAAAGCTGGTAACCAGCATATTTTTTGTTCTCCAACAATTTCTTCAACCTTTTCATGATAATTCGAACAATTTAAACCACAGTTACACCTTTTTTTGTGAGGGCGTACAATACAGACAAGTCCAAACAATGGTTGTGAGGTAGAGCATTGGTCTCATAACCATGAGGTCCTGAGTTCAATACCCGGGAGTGGGTGTCAACTTTGGGGCTGTACATTGGCCCATACATTCGGCCCGAGAACTGGTTTGGTTCCAAGGAAGCAGAATCGGGAGAGATTAGAATAAGGTGTGAGAACTTATTTCTCAATCAATGTAAAATGAACATGTTTAAAATGTTGTTTTCTGATCCAGGAAAACAACCAATCAAATCTATGTTTAGTGATTGGATTACTTCTACCATTCTTAGACTATTTGACACTTTACCACACAATTCCGACTTTTAACGACCCTGAGAAAGAAGCCTTCCTAAAACATTGCAGGAAAAGGTAACCAGCATTTTCTCCTTTACCCACAATGTTTTCTTCCCTTTCCAAAACAAATTTCAAATTTTCAGTCAGATTTATGTTGTTGTCTGCAAATGCTTTTAATTGGACCAGTCAATTTTTTTTTGTTTGATAAAGAGTGAACTCACACAATGAAATTTAAGACTTGTCAAAATTCAAAATATTTGCTGATGACAAATCAAAGACGGTTTAAGAATCTGTTTTTCCCTTCATCTAAGTTGAAAACATTGTAGGAAAAAGAGAAAATGAAGGCAACCAGTGTTTCCTCCTTTTACCACAATGTGTTCAAAAGCTTTCTTTCTTACAACTCAGGATTGTGTGGTTAAGGGTTAAACTTTACCTTTGTTGAATACTGGCTTCTTTGTCTTAAAAGCTTCAATGACAACCTGTGCACCAGAACTAACAGCGCTGCACTGCCTGATCAGTAGCTCTTGTTTGTCTTTAAAAACTGGGTCTTTGTCATTCTGGAAAGTCCACCAATAAGATGGGCTAGCCATTGCTGGAAAAGTTAACAACATACTAGTACTTAACCCTTTACCTGATATGCCAATTTGAGGCTCTTACATTTCAGCAGCAAATAAAGATATGATGTCAAATATGGACAAATGAGGATACAAATATCTGATTGAGTAGAAAACATTGTGGGAAAAGGAGAAATTGCTTGTTACAAGCAATTTCTCCTTTTCCCACAATGTTTTCAAAAGCTGTCTGTTGTTGATACGTCAAAATGAGAATCTATGGAGTAAAGGGAAGTGTTTCCTTTTACCAAACAACCCCTGGTTTTCACGACCCTGAGAAAGAAGCCTTCTGAAAACATTGTGCGAAAAGGGGAAAATACTAGTAAACGGCATTTTCTTCTTTTCCCAATTGTCGTCTGCTGATGCATCCAATTTGGACGAGTCTGAAATTATGTCATTTGGTACAGAGTCTGGTGCCTGACGGTCGTGCCCGGACTGATGATTCATCGTCTTGGAGGCACCACTTACATGCCTGCTATTTCCCATTTCTTCATTCAGTACATGATGCGGTTGTGTCCGCACTAAAGAATCGGACTCTTACGTACACTGTTTAAGTGGGTGGGTCAAAACACGGAATGGCATGTGAACCGGCATGGCGTAGATAGCCTCAGTGGATCACACGGCAATAGTCATTTATTCAGGGTGTCACAGAACAAATGTACAGGTATAGCTGGCATCCTTTTTATATGCCCGAAGGGTCATAATATGTTATACACCCGGTCGTCCATCCGTCCGTCCGTCCGTTAGTGATTTCTTGTGTGCCTTACTCCTCCTACAGTTTCCATCGGAATTAGATTTATTTGAAACTTACCACAATGAATCTCCATGAAGTCTAGTTGTATATTTTACTCTAAAAATTTGGATCTCAGTTTGCAATCAAAAATTATCTGCCCTTGATTTCTGAAAAAGCCAACTTTTCACTTTGAATTTTTGTTTAGGCCATAACTTCCAAGCTATTAAAAGTATCAAATAGAAACTGAACAAATTGTGGAAAACTGCAGTGCATATGAACCACGGCCATCTTGCATTCTTCTGCTGTGGATGGCTATAAAATGAGTTTTCTTGTGTACGAATGTGGCATATTTACCCGACCGTCGTGCATGCACTGATTAAAGAAAACATATAAGGAAAAAGATCCAATTCAAGAATGCAATTTAGTTTTACCTTGTAGGGGGAGGGGGATGACGAAACTACTCACGAAACAGCTTAGGGGATGGGGCTGGTTGCATAAGCAATTGTATGACTTCACCGTAGCAAAGTCAAAATGAGACATATGTAGATTGGGTAATACGTAATTAACGAATTGATAACTGTGCCTTAAAGGAATACGACAGCACATACATGATCTTAAAGACTTTTGATCAGCAAAGCGGTAGACTCGTTAAAACTGGAGAACAATTTTGGATGGCATTAATCCATTACAAGAAATCCCACCCACCCGTATCGACGGTGAAGAAACAACATTCACTGAAGAAATTGAAGTTTAAATTGATTCTGTTGATGATACATCACTGGCTTTGCCGTCCACGAGCAACAAATTTCAATTTTTCAGTCACACTAATTTTGACATCTGCAAATGCTTTCAATATGGACCATTCTAAAATCATGTCGTTTGATAAAGGGTTAAAGAATTATTCAACTGATATTTTTATTCTTAAAGATTGAAAATAAATATCAATCAAATGGCAAAATTATGTTTGCTGCAAAAATTAGAAAGAATTTGGTACAATTTATTCTTTTTATAGAAAGTTTGCAGGGGACAAAATAAAAGTGACCAAAAATTTGAAATTTGTTTTGTGAAAGGTACAAAACATTGTGGGAAAAGGAGAAAATGCTGGTCACCAGCATTTTCTCCTTTTCCCACAATGTTTTCTAAAGCCTTAAAGTTAAAAGCTTCTTGCTCAGGGGCGTCATAAGTCTGGATTGTGGGGTAATGGGTTAAGATCAGAAACTGTTTATAGAAGATTTCAATTTTAAAAATCTTATTGCACGACAATTGAGTCGTAAATATACATCAAATCAAGCTCTACACGCCCGTTATTTCTTTCTTCGAAAACATTTAAAAACGAAAGTAGAACACTTCTTTTTTAAATTATCCCATGTAATGCGACTAAGATATTTTTCCATTGATCTATTCTAAAATTATGTATTTCAAACCCTTTTCTAAATATCTTAGTTGAAAACAAACTACATCCACGGAAAAAAAAAAAACAGAAATATCCAGATCTACCATGAAGATGCTGTTACACTCGAAAGCGAAAGTAGGCCTACAGCATAAAAATGGCGGCCCTGGATTATTGAACTTCCTTAAAATTGCTTATAGATCTATTCAGATAATAATAAAAGTATCAACGCATCACCACAACTCACTTTTGGCTTTCAATATCTCTAATATTAACAAAGCATGTTAAATCTTTTCGCGAACTGCATTTGCATTCCAGAAGATCTACCTGCCGATCGGCGTTTCATTCAGGTGCAGACGAAAGCAGCCGGAGTGCATCAACGATGACAGTCGACCTGCATTCGGCATACTCGTCACAACTCGGCCGATTCCGTACCTACACCGATGCCGAATGGGGAGCTATCAATTATAAGCACAGGAATTTGACATTCTATAACCAAAATACAATAAATGATAAAATATGAAAAAAAAATCGCCCCTATATAATATTTATCAGTTAGATGTAGACCTGCGCGAAATTGGCAAAGTTGTGACAACAGTTGAATGTTACCACTCATCCAGATCCTGAACATTGCGGTCAAAACGACGCACGCTGGTAGATTTAGCCTTAGAAATTCGGAGTTTTTATTTGAATGTAATACTCATAGATATTGCAAGAGAACTATGGCAATCATGATCTCCCGCTAGATGGCATTTATAAATACTCATCTATCTAATTTGAGCATCATGGGTATAGAACCGAACCACTTTCCTACGCGACAATCGTTACTTTGAATTTCAAACTAAAATAAACGTTTACTCAATAGGCGGGAGATAATGCTAAATAGGACGCTACCTCGTGCAATATTCAATCAGCTATGATCAGCAGTTTAGAGAAATCTGGAGCTAAAGCAGGTCTCATTTCTCCTCAAACGTATTGAAAAAAGCTATTTTTCTACATTGCTACTTTATAGGGCGTAATACACAACTGTCCGCTTTCGGGGCTAGTGATGCGTCATATAAGACAGTCGAATCTTCGAAGAATATGACATGCGCAGACAACGTCATTGTGATATTAAACAAGGTACACAACCACAGCAAAGTCACAGAAACATGTATGTGTTGTTATTTGCCCTTCTTCTGAAATACAGAGTGTTAACCCTTTACTCCATAGATACTCATTTCTAGGCATTGTTTGTAGGAGCCTTTGGAAAGCATTGTGGCAAAAGGTGAAATTGCTCGAGACGAGCAATTTCACCTTTTGCCACCATGTTTTATACTCTATCAAAAGGTGTCATATGTACGCATAAGAAACGGCTTCACCCTTGCTGATATTTAGAGTCAGTTAGAGATACCACAGAAATGCCTTATGGGGTAAAGGGTTAAATAAGACATTCAGAACATTAAGAACACAGAGCTTTCGTTTTGCAGTCTAACTTGATGATCTTATTTTAATGAAAGGGTTCTATTTAACGGACTGACACCAGTCTAGGTTAGGACCTACCACTTGGTTTAGTGGAATAAAATGAATCGATGGTAATTTGAGATTGGTCAAAATTCTGAGATATTCTGTACAGCAGTAACCTTGAAACTGCAACTATTTAGGTCTTATTTCTTTACTGAAAATGTTCGATGGGTTTATTCAGTCCTCTACGGGTTAGATTTTCGGGGTTTCGGCTACATGCAAGATATTTCACTCTGAAACAAACAAGAGAAATGTGATAAATCATTTAAACTTGTACGAAGACGAAAATAGTCATCGTGTGAAAACAATTTGTCCGTGTATACTAAACCTAAGATACGCCATGACAGAAAATGTGGCCTCGAGCGCTGCTTTTTAAACAATTGACAGCGCCCTAATATTCATTTAAGATAATATCTGTAGAAAACAAGTTTGAGTTTGGGCCAGAGGAGGTCCATAAACAAACCTGTCAATAGATTTGGACACCTCAAAACTTACATGAATAAGTTTATGACTTTTTGACTGAAACTTTAGACTAAAGATAACGTGAAATATCCTTAGATTGTCCGTACAATCTACATTTTGTTCAAAGGTAACTTACGTTAAACGAAATCGTGGCCTCTGGTATGCTGGGTATAAGTAGGGGTTGTCCAGGTTACCTTGGAAGATCCTCTTTACTTTTTTTTGGAAAAAACTCTGGTTGCCATGGCAACCAAATGGAGTTTTCTGAGATTCTTTTTTTAAATCTTCTCCTCTGAAACCGCTTGTCAGATTTTGAAATAGTTCACAGAAATGTTCCTTGGGTGATCCTTTTGAAAAAAAAAAGCTTGTGAAATTTTGATCCGTTGAAAAACATGACTATGGTGGTGGTGGTGTGGGTGTGGGTGTGGGCGGGGGACCTCTTTGCATTATTTAAGAATCTTCTTCTCTGAAACCGCTGGTCAGATTTTGAAGTAATTTCACAGAAAAGTTCCATAGGTGTCCCTTTTCAAAAATTGTTTGCAAAATTTCTATCCGTCAAAAAAAACATGGCCTTGTTTGGGAAGAGGGGGGGGGGGGCTTTTCGCAATGTATTGATCTAAAGAAATTCTTTGAAATTCTCTTTCTCTTAAACCATTCGTCAGATTTTTAAATCATTTAGCAGAAAAGTCCCTTAGATGCCCCTGTTGAAAAAAAATCTGATCTGTCAAGAAGCAAAGCTGTGGTGGTGGTGGGGGGGGGGGGGGGAAAGAAGTGGGAAGCACTATATTTGCACTATATGGACATCGAGAAGTTCTTAAAAATTCTTCTTCTATGAAACCACTGGTCAGATTTGGAAATAATTTCACAGAATGAACACTTGGTGCCAAATAATGCCCCATGTTTACAATTTTACAATTTTAACTCACTATTCAGCACCCAACAGCCATTCGTTGGCACCCACATGCAGTGCTCTTGTTCTTTTTATTGAACTTATTGAAGCAAAGGTGTTGCAAAAAAAAAAGATGAAACTGGCTTTGAGATATTCAAATATTCAGGTGAGCGAGCCAAGACCATCGTGGCCCTCTTGTGTTTTCTTATGGGTCGCAAACAAGGTCTACCTTGTCTTGCATTTAATAGACTCCTTTTTCATTCTCCCTGTTTTCTAGCTCATCTGAGCACAACATGTTAAAGGGAAGCTTTTAGGATCACCCTGTGTCCGTCGTCAACAATTTTTTTAAAACATCTTCTACGCGTCAGGGCCGATTTGGACCAAACTTGGCTGGAATGTTCCTTGAGAGGTCCTCTTAAAAATTGTCTACAGAATTTGATTCTTTCAAAAATTCTGGTTGTCATGGCAACCAAATGGAATTTTCATAGATTTAAAAAAATTCTCTGATGAAACCTCTGGTCAGATTTTTAAAATGATTCCACAGAAATGTTCCTTGAGTAACCCTTATCAAAAGCTGTTTGTGAAATTTTGATCCGTTGAAAAACATGGCTATGGTGGGTGGGGGGAACGGAGGGCTCTTTGCATTGTTTGAATATGTGTACTGTTCCACTTTTTACGAACTGATGAAACACAAAATTTGAAAGTTTACCCCCCCCCTACCCCCCCCTTTAAATAAAAAAAAAAAAAATAGCCCCTCCCCCTCCCCCCCCCCCATTCTGAAAATGCTTCCTATATACGGGGCTGCTTAGTCATGGGCTTCATCTTGGCTACATTACTCCCTATGCACCTGCAGACTAGGCGGTTTCAGAACAAATTAGACATCGTGGGTGTGTTCGTATTGATTAAATGGGCATCGAAAACTATTTCTAGATTGAACTTCGGTTGTTAGGTCAGACATTGTTAACGTTCCATTGAATGACCGACAGTCTAAGATATCGATGTCGCTGGATATACTTTTATCTTGTACGTGTATCAGTAGATAGTTAACTCTTTACCAGACGACAAAATTTTAGAATGGTCCAAAATTGAAAGCGTTTGCAGACGACAAAATAAATATGACTAAAGAGTTGAATTTTTTTTTTTTTGAGGACGGGGGAAGAAAACATTGTGGGAAAAGAAGAAAATGCTGGTTACCAGCATTTTCTTCTTTTCCCACAATGTTTTCAAAAGGCTTCTTTCACAGGGGTGTTAAAAGTCCCGATTGTGTGGTAAAGGGTTAACACGGTAGGCCAACATCAAGAGAAACTTTATATCAAACACGCTGTATCTTATGATACATTACATCCGTGTGCAGTGTAGCAGGAAACACAGTTTGTGTTATACCGCGGATCAATTAGGACCGACATGGTTTCTTATATAGGTGTGTATATTTCATTTATTGTCTTTCTATTGTTTGTATTGTATGTAACGCAGCTTTCAACCCTTTTTTTTTCAGTTTTATCGCGGCAGCCAGTTCACCAATCCTTGCAATTTTTATGAATTTCTTTAACCAGCACTTTACACAATCAATTCTTCCTGGGCTACTGGCTGGGTGTATACATGTATGTGAATTTGAGAGTATGTTATTTTCTAAACAAGAATGGAAGCAGACTATGTTTTGTTTGGTTATCGTTGCAGTGTTTGGTTTTAATTTGCTTTTAGATTGTCGGGACAAACTGTATTTTTTTTTTTCAGATGTATTAAAATGGTTACCATGGCAATCTCAGCATCGAGAACGGTTGTTTTTATCGTTAATCGGCACTCGTGTTTAACTTCAAGCAAATATATCAATATTTGGTGTGTATACATTAGCATGGAGAGGGCGTTTCTACATCGTCAAAATATATTTTGTTTCTTTCCGTCTAGAATTCCACATTTTTACATTTTTTCCCCTGTAACAAAAAAGCCGTTGCTACCCACTGACCATTTGTCGCGCAGTGTAGATGAAGATCAGACAGCACAGAACGTGAATATGGTCCCAGATACATTTAAAGCGTCGGTTTACTTCGAAAACCTCGTAACTACAGCTTGAAACAAGCTGTAGTTACGAGGTTTTCGAAGTAAACCGACGTTAAGACTTACCAGAATATTAAGGGATGAAGCATGTTTGAAACCAAGAACATGTGGGTTACTTACTCCATAAGGCATTCCTATGGCATCTCTAATTGACCCTAAATAACAGCAAGGATGAAGCCGTTTCTCATGTGTACATGACACCTTTTGAAAGCACAGAAAACCTTGTGACAAGAGGTGAAATTGCTCGTCACGAGCAATTTCACCTTTTGCACAATGTTTTCAAAAGGCTCCTACAAGCAATGTGTAAAAGTGAGTATCTATGGAGTAAAGGGTTAATAAATAGACTGAAGGGTCATATAGTAACTCAAGTGACCTAATTTGGTGATGTTATCTATATATCTACCAGTTTGAACATTCGTATATATTGATACAACTAAACGCGATCAATGAGAGTTGCCCTTGATCGATCAGTTCAATCGGCCGTAACACTCTTGATATTTGGTTGAGGATATCATAACAGTGCTTTAAATCTGCCAACAAACAAAATTTTGAACTACACGAGATGGGCAGATGACAATTTAATTGCGATTTAATCGACAATAATTATTTCTGAAAGGGCATAAATGAGATTATGGAAAATGAGAAAAAGCTGCACTTTTCCCATATTGTGTTCGGCAGACTCCTGGTGATCGTTAAAACTCCGGACTTTATTTTTTAAGGGCTTAAGTAAAAAAAAAATATTATTAGATATCTTTCAACGAATGCAAATACAGTTCACTGAAGCCCAGACAAAAAAGTATCCTAATGGCTGAGTTATCCATACAGACGGTATAGAGACCAAGACTCAGACTGCACGTTCCGTCATTTAATATTAACTCTTTAGCAAACGAAAAAGTTTTAGACTGGTCCAAATTGAAAGCACTTGCAGATGACAAAATAACAGTAACTCAAAAATTGAAATTTGTGTCCAGCGGGGAAGAAAACATTGTGAGAAAAGGAGAAAATGCTGGTTACCAGCATTTTCTCCATTTCCCCCAATGCTTTCAAAAGGCCTCTATCTCAGGGTAGTAAAAACCAGGGATTATTTGGTGAAAGGTTAAATCATGAAAAGCCCCTTTTATGAGGGATCGGTAGTATTATTCTCTTAACCAATTACCACACAATCCCTACTTTTGACGCCCCTGAGAAAGAAGCCTTAAGAAAACATTGCGGGAAAAGGAGAAAATGCTGGTAACCAGCATTTTCTACTTTTCGTACCATGTTGTCTACCCTTCAAAAAACAAATTTCAAATTCTCAATTACTTTTATTTTGTTATCTGCAAATGCTATCAATTTGAACCAGTCTAAAATTGTGTTGTTTGGTAATGGGTTAACCCCACCCCCTGGCACCCGGGGAAACGCCAAGGGCTTCTTTTGTTGTACCACTTATAATAAACCGACGACGGTCCTGTTTTGTCGTATTGCTGTCAGCATTTATCTACTTGAAAACGACAGAAAAATATCTTTATATATTTAAGGGGTTGTAAGTTACAATATCCGCCGGAAACTGAAAAGTTTCGTGTAGTAGTCATGTTGCTTTAACTCATTACCAGATGACAGAATTTCAGGTTTGTCCAATTCGAAAGCATTTGCAGACGACAAAATAAAAGTGACTGAAAAATTGATTTTTTTATTGAGGGTAGAAAACATTGTGGAAAATGAGAAAATGCTGGCTACCAGCATTTTCTCCTTTTCACACAGTGTTTTATAAAGGCTTCTTTCTCAGGGTCGTGAAAAATAGGGATTGTGTGGTAATGGGCCAAAAGGCTTAATTATTTTGTGGACAGTGTTAAATACAGTCTACGTATAGCCTACATGGTACTGCGCAGAACGTAAGAAATGGTACATTTGCTCGTTTATTGCGAATTATCGTAGAGATATTATTCAGAATTAAAAGTCAGGTGGATTTTTTAACTAACTGGTAAATATCAATATCTCTTATTTTGCATTCTTTAATTAACCCTTTTCCAAACAATCACTGATTTTTACGACCCAAAGATAGAAGCCTTTTGAAAACATAGTGGGAAAAGGAGAAAATGCTGGTAACCAGCATTTTCTCCTTTTCCCGCAGTGTTTTCTACCCTTCACAAAACAAATTTCAAATTTTCAGTCACTTTTGTTTTGTCGGCTGCATATGCTTTCGATTTGGACAAGCCTAAAATTTTGTCGTTTGGTTAAAGGGTTAAATAGTTAATACAGCTTTTCTTACGGCTGCACATGTCTCTGTAGTAACACAATACGTCATGAAAGGACCTTTCGAGTGAGTCTAAACTGCCAAAATATAGGTATTTCAAGGTTTTTTCGACTATAGTATATAACAAAGTAGTTGAAAGCGTAGATCCAAGATCAGACTGCACCTTCTGTGCAGTCTGATCTTGATCTATATTGACCACAAAAACAATTTTAAGTTGGTTTCAGCGTTTTGAGGGTTAAAGAATGATGTACATATGTATATAGACTACATGTACATGCGCGGATCCAGATATCTTTCTCGGGGGGGTCCCACCGAAAACGCACTCGTTTTATTATATGATACTTTGGTTTCCGGATTTCAGTGAATGTTAGCCGTTTACAAGAGATGTCAAAGTTTCCAGTTCTAACCATGAGGAGGTCTCCACATTTACAACTTTTTTTTTTTTATGACTGTATTTTATATAAATGCTGTGCAATATTAAACCAGTACCATTTCACGAATCCGATAACTGAATTTTTGCCAAAATTGCAGGGGGGTCCGGACCCCCGTTCCCTCCCCTCTGGATCCGCCCTTGCATGCATAACGCAACACGATTCGAACAGTGAAAAGTGTCGCTTCTGAATGCCCTGAAGCGAGTGAAAATTATCAACATGTACATGTATTATTTCGCTGAAAATTTTACACTTTTATCAAGTGTTTGTACCATTGAAATCCGTGTTGTTTCTTTCTTCTGTGCGACTAAGAAGGAGTCAAACTTTCAATTTTTTTTTCATGGCGATACTTCCAGCAGGTTACATACCTAGCTTTGACGGCAAAACACCTTTGGGAAAAGAAGCTATGCTGTGGTCTTTCCGTGAAAAGTATCATTTACAAAAATGTGTAACGAACTGAACTCTTTACTCATAGATACTCGTTTCTACGCATTGCTTGTATAGGAGCCATTGGAAAACATTGTGCAAAAGGTGAAATTGCTCGTGACGAGCAATTTCACCTTTTGTCAAAATGTTTTCTATGCTATCAAAAGGTGTCATATACCCATAAAAATGGCTTCATCTTTGCTGTTATCTAGGATCAATTAGAGATACCATAGAAATGCCTTATGGGGTAAAGGGTTAACCTCCCAAGGACATTTTCAGTATAGCTCTCGTGTAGAATGTCTCTAAAACCGACAATATTGATGAAATATATGACTGCACGTTTTCTATAGTCTGATCTTGATCTTTACTGAGAGCAAAGACGACTACAGTTGTAAAAAAGATTCCTAACACCTTAATTTTAGACTGGTCCAAACTGAAAGCATAATTATTTAGACGACAAATTACAGGTGGCTCAAATGACGAGATTTGCTCTTCAAAAGATAGAAAACATTGTGGATAAAGGGGAAATTGCTGTTTACCAGCCCTTTTTTTAACCCTTTACCCCATAAGGCATTTCTATGGTATCTCTAATTGACCCTAAATAACAGCAAGGATAAAGTCGTTTCTTATATGTATATGACACCTTTTGATAGTGTAGAAAACATTGTGGCAAAAGGTGAAATTGCTCGTCACGAGCAATTTCACCTTTTGCCACAATGTTTTCCAAAGGCTCCTACAAGAAATGCTTAGAAATGAGTATCTATGGTGTAAAGGGTTAAATTTCCCACGATGTTTTCAAATACCTCTCAAGATCGTTAAACGTCGGGAACATATGATAAAGGGTTGAGGGGTATACGATGGCATACAAATTACCTTCAAGGAATGGAGGTCACGTTACTTCGTTGGCATATCTTTTAAGCAAATATATCTGAGCTTTACTCTGGGAAAAGGGGGCTTAATGCATCTCCGTGAAGCAAGTTATCATAAGGTTGTGGACCCATGAAGCGTTTGTAGTCGAACAATCGACTGGCTCTGAACGTAAATTGAACAGTGGTCACGCTGATAATTGATCGTGTTGCAAAACGTTTCGACCCAGGTCAGCCTGCGCGGACTGCGCAGGCTGACCTGAGTCGAATCGTTTGCAAATGCGTTAAAGCCCCTTTTTCACAGAGCACGGCTGAATTAAATTTGTTATCAGTAAATAAGTGATACGGTTGGATTTGCTGACCCTTATCGTTCTGATTTAACCCTTTCCTTTATTAACACTGAATACCTGAACTTGGTCATTATCGATAGCCAAAAAAATACTGGTAGATCTTCCATCTACTGGAACTCAGAAAAGATTCTTTTCCCATTCTGTGCAGTCTAATCTTGATCTCGCCGAGCCCCGTTAGCTCAGTCGGTAGCGTGCAGGACTTGAGAACACGGGGTCCAGGGTACGATCCCTGACTACGACCCCTGGCTCGGCCAAACTCTGTCTGAGGATTGATGATAGTCACTGGGACAGGATTCATTCTTCTCCCACCGCTGACCACTGTTTCGACGATGATCTTGTGGGAAAGCAGCCAGTGGCCCGGAAAGAAAATTGTGCGAAGTACTGATAAAAACTCCAGGAACGCATGGATATGTGCACAGGCCACCGTGATATAACTGAAATAATGTTGAAAGGGACTTGTACACCATACAATCAATCAATAATCTTGATCTTGGCTATCAGCACTTATAAGCAAGCCCTTGTCTGCAAACTCTTCCGAAAAGTTAATACCTATTTATTCACTTGCGTCAGTACAGATCATATATTTATCTTGTATCCAGCTGAAACTATTCCCGTTTAGATCAACACAACCAGAGATTTCGCTAAGGCTGGTGGATTTTCATGAGAAAAAGTAACAGAACGTGCAGTCTGATCTTTGGTCCACACTGTCCGATATGAAGAGTACTTTGTTGCCGGCGAAAAAGAGGAAAAGAAAACCTATATTGAAGTTTTACCTTGTTGGCTTGACATGTTGACTTGACTCATTTGACCCTTTGCAAGGCGACAAAAAGTTAGACTCAGCTGAAATGATAGCAGTTAAAATGGTAAATTGACAGGCACGTAGGAAGCAATTCATGATGGGGGGGGGGGGGTACCTTGTATTTTTTGGAAAATTTTGCATCGATCGAAACTCTCTGCGACAAAGGGTAATTTCAATTACCATGGTTGTCAAAATTATCAGGGGGGGAGGGGGGATAAGCCCGCCCCCACCCCCGTGTTCCTACGGGTCTGATTGAAGATGACTCCCAAAAGGAAATTATCATTGGAATTGCAGAAAACATTCTGGAAAAAAGAGTAACAAAAGCAGTTAAAATGGTAAATTGAAGATGACTCCCAAAAGGAAATTATCATTGGAATTGCAGAAAACATTCTGGACAAAAGAGTAACGAAAGCAGTTAAAATGGTAAATTGAAGATGACTCCCAAAAGGAAATTATCATTGGAATTGCAGAAAACATTCTGGACAAAAGAGTAACGAAAGCAGTTAAAATGGTAAATTAAAGATGACTCCCAAAAGGAAATTATCATTGGAATTGCAGAAAACATCCTGGAAAAAAGAGTAACCAGCATTTTGTCCTTTGCCCACAATGCTTTCAAAGAGCTCATGATTAAGGGTCATTTAGCTCTTTACCAAACAACAACGTTTTAGACTTGTCCAAATTGAAACCATTTGCAGACGACAAAATAAACGCGATTCTAGATTTAAAAATTTGTTCTGGGAAGGTAGAAAACGTTGTGGGAAAAGGAGAAAATGCTGGTTACCAGCATTTTCTCCTTTTCCAACAATGTTTTCAAAAGCAGCATTTTTTTCCTTTTCCCACAATGTTTTCAAAAGACTTCTTTTCCAGGTTTGTGATAACCAGGGATTGTTTGGGAAAGGGATTAACACGGTATATTTGTTTGGTTAACTCTGTATACCAGACGACAAAATTTTAGACTTTTCCAAATTGTTAACATTTGCAGACGACAAAATAAATATGACACAAGAACTGAAACTGGTTTCCAGCAGGATAAAAAACAAACATTGTGGGAAAAGGAGAACATGCTGGCTACCAGCGTTTTCTCCTTTTCCCACAATGTTTTAAGAGGCTTCTGTCATAGGGTCGTAGACACACCAGGGATTGTTTGGTAAAGGTTTGAGGATAGGAATTATTCACCTGTGACAGATATATCATCCAAAGTCTTACCCAAGGTACATGAACATTGTTATCTGTACCTGGTATCGTGTAACCATAGTATAACGAGTTAGAGTATGTGACTGTCTACTTTTAAAGGTTGGTATTTAGAATTTTCACATCATACCGAATTAAAAAAAAAATATGTATATCATTGAAATTTATATGAAAAAAAAAAACCAATACAAATCATCAGTAATTAAGAATCGTAAATTACATTAAAAAAAAATGATGGTATTCCCTTAAAAGGCTACGTAGCCTCTTAAGCTACTTTTAGATTTGGCGCCAAAAATCAAATAAAGCACTGTGAGAATGTCAAGTGACTGGCACGTGACTAATAACGGTTAAATTCCATTACATAACAAGCATGTAATACAATGTAATTGTTTTCCGTAATGTCTTCTTCGGACGGATGTTTGAAACTTTGTGTGTGTTTTCCTGTATTTAAATGAGAGAATTGATAATCTAAAAATGGAACGTGTCTTCCGTTGGTGTCAACCTGGTCCGTAATAAATTTCTAATTTCTCGCGTATCGGATGGTTTTCGACTTCTGGGGTTTTATGAATGCAAATTAAAAGGCTATGGGAGTATAAGGATGATTTTTTTCCATTTTTTTTTTTTCAAATTTTCGTCCTAAAATCTGAAGGGCCACCTTTAAAAGACTTTGTTCAATAGTGGTCTGTTGCAAAAAATTTGACTGCAGGTGTCGGACAGTGTACATGTTGATCCAAAGATCAGAATCAGTGTCAGGAACGACTCCTTATCATTACTTCGCACGGATCATTGGCTTCGTGCGTTTGTGGATGTTGTAAGGTCATACCGATCTCTTCTTACTATATTTCAGATGAGAGGCAAGTGGAGAATATGTTCGTTTCTAGTCAGGTAAGTCTCTTTGTTGATTCTATATAACTCTTTAACATTTGGGCTGCGGAATGAGACTCACTGGCCATTGGCCGACAGTGTAAATCAAGATCAGACTGCCCAGAACGTGCAGTCTGATCTTAAACCTACACTGTCCGATGAGGAGATATATTTCTCCAAAAATCGAATTTGAAATAGCATCATTTTGGGATTGTATGCTATCGACTGAAAGTTCTATTTGATTTATTCAGCAGGATAAGGGTTAAAGGCAAACTATATATAAACTCTATCAGCAGTTCTGCGTGGCTCTTAGGTCAGTACTGTGTAAGACTCTAAGCCTGGAGGCCCCGGGTTCGAGCCCAACTTGAAGGACCTGATCTTTCGTGGTAGTGTCCTTGGCAAGGACACCTCAGAAACTTCGCCTAGTACCAGTGAAATTCAAGACATACATCAATTATAAGCAAGTTGTCGCCCTGATATAACTGAAATACTGTTGAAAGGAGCGCAAAACACCATTCGATCAATTAACCAGACTCGACTTCTTTCGTCCGCGAAAAACATGAAGGAAATCATTAAATTTCAGAAAGATTAATGGGTAATGCCATGTGGATAAGGGAGCATAATGTATTTGCGAAAAGCATCAACTCATGTCAGCCAGCACAATCCGCGCAGTTATGATATAGGCCGAAACTTTGAAACTTTCCGCTACCTTTAGATTTTCTGCATGTCAATGGATCATTCTACCTCGTCATCTAGCCGGTTATTTGACAAAAATAGATTTTATGAATCCATAAATTGGTGATGTCGTGCTAGGTATAATGCATCACGGGGATGCATTAAGCCCCTTTTTGCCAGAGCATGGCTTATATGTAATTGTATGGCTAGACGGTATAGTACCAAAATCAGCCCTGCTTGCTCCTTTTCAGTGGTCCATCAGGCCTGTTTCATTTTGTAACATTTCAGTCCGTCAGGCTGTCTTGGCAGAATTGGTAGTAGCTTTTGATAAAAGATTATGTTTGCCTTCTGCTTCCATTCCTATCATGTTTATCCCTACCAAATCCACCCTTGAAAGTAAAGCTTTTGAAAACATTGTGGGAAAAGGAGAAAATGCTGTTAAGCAGCATTTTCTCCTTTTCCCACAGTGTTTTCTACTCTTTTCACAGCCAAGTCTATTAGTTCCAGCTACGTTTGAATTCCCGTCTGCAAATGCTTTCAATTTGGATCAGTCTAAATCAGTTTTTGTCGTTTGGTTTAGGCATAATCATTACTTTCCATTCTTATTTCAGAGTAGACGTTGTTGCCAAAGAGCCTATCGCTGCGGATCTGAATTTTGTCGATCAACAATTGGCTGTTTGAGGAACGGATGTCTTGTGCTGAAAAACTGTTCTCGCAGACGAAAAAGATGTTTCAAACGACACTGTCGCTTTCTCAAGGACATGGTTACCTTATACATTGTATCTATGCTTGTTGTCGCCCCAGTTCTATTATTAAACTTTCGACATACGGGCTTAGACTTTCTGAAATACAAAAACGTCACCACAGAAAACGAGAGAATGTTAAAAGAAAACGTTCGCCGTTATAACGAGTCTCTTTTATTATTGAAGAAATTCGAATACATGAAGAAAGAGCTGAATATGGATTCTAAGATTTTACGCAACCCTCTTGACGAAAGCCGGCAACAAGGAGCAGAGTTCAGTTTCAACAATGGTGCCAAAACGGGTTTAGCTATTACGGTGATAACAGTTTCAAGGTCAGTAGCAGAAGACGAAGAGCCACACTATCTTATCCAGGTTGTTGCAGCATTTTTACGTCTGTTACATGAAAATGGGCGTTTGTTAACGTCATATGATGTTCATCTCAGTGTATGCAACGTGGATTCGACGCCATACATGCATAAAGATGTCAAGGCTTTACCAGAATGGATACCAGTTTATACAAGATATCAGAACAGGACTGCAAAAGAGGTGCGAGTTGAAAAACCAATTCTGAATAAAGAAAAAGATGACTATGCTTATTGCCTTGATAAAGCACTGGAAAGTAATCTGTCCCATGTCCTACTCGTGGAAGATGATGCTTTTCCGCGGAACGAATTATTTATCGTTTTAGATAATCTGATATTTTCAAGTGCCAAACACTTTAAAAATGAATCGGACAGTGTTACTTATTATAAGTTATATCACCCAGAAAGGCTTCTGGGATATATTAGCCTTGAACTCGAAAGGATACCGGAACTACTTTCACTGAGTGCAATACTCTCTGTTGCTTTATTGCTCATTTATACAAGATGGCGGAGGAAAATTTTAACGTCGCCTCTTATTATTTGGATTTCATTCTTTATTTATTGCATTTTACTTTTGTTAGCAATAGGGCGTGTAAATATTTTGGAATTTCGTAGGATTTCCCGCCATTTGTACCAATTGACGCCAAGTCCTTCTTGCTGCACGCCTGCAATGTTATTTACGAGAGAAGGTGGAAAGAAGATCTCGAAGTATTTAAAAACTGTGATCGATCGAGCGAAATTTGCAAAAGATATAGCCATAGACGAGTTCAGAAAGAAGAACAAACTTGTTACAAGATTCATCCAGCCTAACTTATTTAAACATATAGGACATGTATCGTCACTGAGGGGGAAGCTGTTAGATCCATATATTGTATAGGTTTTCCCACCTTTTCTGCTTTAACCCATTACCACACAATCCCTTCTTTTGACGACCCTGAGAAAAAAGCCGTTAGAAAACATTGTGGGAAAAGGAGAAAATGCTGGTAACCGTCAGCATTTTCTTCTTTTCTCACAATGTGCTCTACCCTTCACACATTAAAAATCAAATTTGCAGTCACTTTTATTTTGCCCTCTGCAAATGCTTTGAATTTGGACAAAACTAAAATTTTGTCGTTGTTAACTCTTTATCAAACGACAAAGTTTTAGACTTGTCCAAATTGAGACCACATGCAGACGACAAAATAAACGTGACTCAAAAACTGAAACTTGATTTTTAGAATACACTCTCTGGAAACAATTTTCAATTTTGACCTGCTCTTACTTTGTCGTCTGCAAATGCAGATGTCAGATTGGACAAGTCTAAAATTTTGTCGTTTGGAAAATAGTTATATGTCGTCTGCAAATGCTGTCAATATGAACGAGTGAAAATTTTGTCTGGTAGTGCGAAGATACTTCTATGGTCATCATATTTTTTTATATAAAAATGAAAAGTTTTCCTCGGTTTTATCTTATTGTGTCTCTACAAGTCCTTACATCATTTCCATTTTCCCACCCATTTTAGCTCTACTGGCTGAAAGCCAGCAGAGCTTATGTCATGGCGGGGTTTCCGCCGTCCGTCAGTCTTTTTCTTGTTTACGCGATAAAGTCTGCATTTGTTGTTACATTTTTGTGAAACTTGCACAGATTGTTTATCTTATCAATAGCTTCAATCCTATTGATTTCGAGAAAAATCCAACTAAACAATATGGGAAAACATGGGCGGATCCAGAGGGGGGGACCGGGGGTCTGGAGCCCCCTGGAATTTTGGCAAAATGTGGTTATCGGATTCGTGAAATGGTACTGGTTTGATATTGCACAGCATTTATGTAAAATACAGTCATAAATTTAAAAAAAAAAGGTTCTAAATGTGAAGACCTCCTCATGGTTAGAACTAGAAATGTTGATTTTTCTTGTAAGCGGGTTACATCCACTGAAATCCGGAAATCAAAGTACCATATAATAAGACGAGTGCGTTTTAAGTGGGACCCCCCTCAGAAAGATATCTGGATCCGCGCATGGAAAAGTATCCATTTCAAGTTGAAAATTTCAAATTCTTGTTTACACGATAAAGTCTGCATTTCTCGTCAGATTTTCATGAAACTTGCACAGTTTGTTTATCTCATCAATAGCTTCAACCCTATGGATTTTGAAAAAAAATCCAACTAACAGTATGGGAAAAGTAGCCATTTCAAGTTGACTGCCAGTAGAGCATATTCAGAGCCTTCTAGTTTCTACCTTCTTTTCGTGGTTTCTTTGTTTCTTTCTATACTGTTTCTTTTGCACATCTCGGGTTCTCCGTGGCTCTGTAGTTATGCTATAGGATTTGTTGGTCGACGGGTACCGGGTTTGATCCTCACCCGTGATTCTAAGTGTTTGGCGGGAGTGTTCTAAAATTTTCCTCGGTCGATCATCGAACAATGATAGCACATTGGTGCATCTCCTGTCCTGTATATCACCGAATGCCATATTCAAATTTTCATGAACAGTGTTTCTATAAATAGAACAGTGGTGACTCCCTCTATATCGTATATCTTATATTATATACAATATAGAGGGAGTCTCCTGTGTTCCTTTTATAGTAACAGTATCCAATTATCAAAATTTCATTATCCCTTGATAGACCAATGGAGTTTCAGAGGCCTATGATTTTTACGACCCTGACATAGAATACTTTTGAAAATATCTTGGGTAAAGAAGAAAATCATCGGCTGGTAACCAGCATTTTATCCTTTTCCACAATGTTTTCTACTCATTCAATAATAGGCCTACTGTCCGCCATATCAATTGCGCATTTGATTACTTGTCGCCTTATACTTTAGCTTTCGAGAAGTCCAAACGGTTGTTTGGTAAAGAACAAAAATCCTTGACACAGAATTCCCCCTCTCTCAGAACTAGAGTAAGTTTCAATTCTTGTTTAATGGAAAAGAAGCTAGTGTAGCTGGGTAGGGTCTTGTACGTAGTCCATGTAATTAAAGCAAAGACTCTGTATAGTGCCCTGGCCACTACGATTACAGATTGATAGCTGAATACAATTTTATAATAACTCCATACAAAACGACAAAATTTCAGGCTTGGCCAAGTTGAAAGCATTTGCAGACGACAAAAAAAAAGTATAAAAAAATTGAAATTAATTCCAGGGTGGTAGAAAACATTGTGAGAAAGGAAGAATTAAAATGCTGGTTACCAGCATTTTCTCCTTCTCTCATAATGTTTTCAAACGGCTTCTAACTACTTTCAAACGCCGGGCTTCTATCTCAGGATCATAAAAACCAGGGATTGTTTGGTATGGGTTAAAACAATTAGAACGGAAAGTCATCTCTCGTCGTACATCATGCTAACATGGTCTTTGTTACGGATCAAAGTTTACGGCAAAAGAGGACTTTTACCTAATTGAGGGCAACAATTACTTCTGGATAAAGTCTTCGAAAGCAATGTGGGAAGAGAAGAAAATGCTGATACCGGCATTTTCATCTTTCCGCCAAGCTTTACTACCCATCCGAAGACAATTCCTTTCATTTGAGGCACTTTACATTTGTCACAGAAAATGTTTGTGAAAAATTCGTCGGTTTACTTAAAAAACCTCGTAAGTACAGCTTATAACAAGCTGTAGTTATGAGATTTTCGAAGTAAACCAACGAATGTGGTTGAGCCTCGTCTAAAATTAAACCATCTTTTACAAACGCTGGTTAAGTAGTCCTCGCACAACCTTTGCACCAATGTTAAACCTTCTCAACTCGCCTACTTCGCCTCAAATAACATTTGCAGCAGACGACACTGACAACATTTACAGGACGGGAAAGTTGGCCTCGTAGCACGAATACGAGGCTTTACCAAGATATGGCGTAAAGACCTAATGTTTTATCCAGCCAGACTAATTATGCAAATTATACGCACAAGGTTAATTATTACTGTCAAATAAATTCTAATTATATTTCATGAGGATTGGACAAAAATAAATAGCATCAAGAGGGCACATAAGGTTTATTCAAGAGTTTACTTAACTCCACCACACAATCCCGACTTTTCACACACATGGGAAAGAAGCCTTTTGAAAACATTATGGAAAAAGGAGAAAATGCTGGTAACCAGCATTTTCTCCTTTTCCCACAATGTTTTCTACCCGTCTCAAAACAAATTTCAATTTTTGAGCCACGTTTATTTTGTCGTCTGCAAATGCTTTCAATTTGGACCAGTCTAAAATTTTGTCCTTTGTTAAAGAGTTAATGAATACCTTTTCTGCCTTAGGTCATCAATTTCAAAGTCACCTGAGCCCAGCCGGGTAGCTCGGGTGGTAGCGTATCCGACTTGTGACCTTCTAGTTGTGAGTTCGATATCCGGTATAGGCAAACTTTCTTTCCGGCGACTTTTGAGCCTCACGTCTCTGATGCATGTGAGAAAAGTAGTCTTGGAAAGGGCTCAAATGATGGCCAATCCAGACGAGACCCATCTTACGAATATGAAACTGCGCAACAAATGATTAGCCGAAACAAAAACCTCCTCTGGCTGGATTCGAACCCATACGGGCAAATAATCTCGTTTGTCAAGGTGTAAGAGATATTAATTGTATTTAACCCATTCCCAAACGACAAATTTTGGACCCGTCCAAACCGAAAAGGTTTGCAGACGACAATTTTAGATTTGGAGAAATTGGCAGAAAGTTCTCAAAAAGGGTAGTAAACACTGTGGGAAAAGGAGAAATTGCTCGTTACGAGCAATTTCTCCTTTTCTCAAAGTGTTTTCAAAAGACTTTTGCTGCAGACACGTAAAAACCAGGGCTTGTTTGGGAATGGGTTAAATCGGGACGAAACTGAGCTATGCATGATAAACTGGTCTCGCGTAACACATCATTTATAGAGTAGATCTACTTAAACCTTTATTATGCAGAAAGTCCGTTTTTGGACAACAAATCCCGGACGAGCCCCCAACTTACGAACATGAAAGTTCGCAACAAATGCATTGTTTTTCGAGGTTAATAAGACCAATACCATAACCACTGAGCTGAAGAGATATTTTGTTGGTTATGGGATTGGTCTTTTAAACCTCGCAAAGAGACAATATTTGTCCGTCATGGGTTCAAATCCCGCCAGATGAGGTTTGAATTTCAGAGCTCTGTGCATTTCTTCATTTGTTTCTTTGAACATTGCGGACTTTGTCCGTAAGACACTAGTTAAATTTTGTTAAGTATGACCCCATAACTATGGTAATTTCTCACTCTTCTTTTTTCTCATCTCATCCGGCAGCAAAAGCTTGAATTTTGAGATAAAGGATAGGGGACCTTTGCGTGTCTAAAAAAACAAATAGTTACCACTCTACAAGCGAAATCACTTAGTTATGAAACAGTTGATAGCGAACTTGCTTGATGGCGAAACCCCAAGAAGCCGGGCCCAAACTTGACCTCGGCCGGGAAACTGTTCGATCACGTTGATTAATGTTGATTTTCCGGGAGAAAGTGGTCCGTCTATAAAGTCTGAGTGGAAATAATTGTGTGAGGCCAGGGGTATTGACAACACCAAAGTACCCTCAGCATCGGTCAGGAAAATATACGTAAGCTACACTTTTAAATCATGTAATCTGACATACCTTATTTTTGGTGTTTGTGCAGAATGACAGTCGCTTCGACACCCGGTCCTCTCGACCCAGACCTTTCGACTCTGTTTGGTCATTTCGTTCCCCGGTGAAATCTTTTTTGATGAACTAGGTCATTTCGACTCTCGATTTTTTCCGAGCACATTTAAGGCACACGTTTCGAGAATTAAATTAGTTTAGATGCTTTCTTTAACAGTATCTTAATTTCGTAAATATAAGTTTATGTGTAATCAAAATATTTTTTGAATATTATCTGAGTATGCTTTTTCACACAACACAATAATCATGCACCATTGATTGCCGACCACATACGTCATCTACACAAATACCCATGATGTCATACGATAATTTTAGCGTCTCCATCCAATGATCTTAGGCTAGCTGTGATAATGTGAAAAGTATGGAATCGTCTGATAAGCTCTTGATCAAATTGTATCATCAACTGGTCATTTTGGTACATTTTTCTTATCTCCAAAAATTTGAAGGTGAAAGTGACATTTTTTTTGTTTTCAGTCATATAACTTGACTGAGAATTGTCGATTATTAGCTCTAGTGGCTTTCAGCCAGCAGAGCTTGTCATGGAGTGGTTTCCGTCATTTGTCCATCTGTTAGTCTTTCTTCTTGTTTATGAGATAAAGTCTGCAATTGTAGTCAGATTGTTGTGAAACTTGCACAAAACTTTAACCCTATTGATTTTGTAAAAAATCTAACAAACAATATGGGAAAAGTAGCCATTTTAAGTTGAAAATTTCTATTTCTTGTTTACACAATAAAGTCTGTATTTGTGGTCAGATTTCTTTGAAACTTGCACAGTTCGTCTGTCTTATCAATAGCTTCAAACCTATCGATTTTGAAAAAAATCCAACAAACTTTATGGGAAAAGTAGCCATTTCAAGTTGAGAATTTTCATTTCTGGTTTACGCGATAAAACCTGCATTTGTTGTCAGATTTCATTGAAACTTGCACAGTTTGTTTATCTTACCAATAGCTTCAACCCTATGGATTTTGAAAAAAATCCAACAAACCATAAGGGAAAAGAAGCTATTTTATGTTGAAAATTTCCAGTTCTTGTTTATGCCATTAAGTCAGTACTTGTGGTCAGATTTCTGTGAAACTTTCACAGTTTTTCTATCTTATCAATAGCCTGAACCCTATTGATTTTGGAAAAAATCCACCAAACTGTTTGGGAAAAGTAGCCGCTTCAAGTTGAATTTTTTTTCTTGTGTAGGTGATAAGGTCTGCATTCGTTATCAGATTTTGTAAAACTTGCAGAGTTTGGTCATCTTATCAATAGCTTCAACTCTATTAATTTTGAAAAAAAAAATGCATTGCATGACAGGGCATGATTTGAATGGTTCAACCCCAGAACTCCCCGACGAAGGCCAATACCTTAACCACTGAGCCAAATAGATATCTCTCCAACACAGTAGCTTGGTATTGTTTTTAAATCGGGACAAAGCCATGCATGAAGGAGTGGTATCTCGTAACACATGGCTTAACAAGGCTAAGAATAGAACAAAGCTCCAGATAAGAGGGAGTGACGGTGTTCTAAATCCATTATTTCCCTTTCAAATCCTATGTTGTGGGTACTCATTAGAATCATCTCGATGAGACAATTCTAATGAGTACCCAAAAATATAGGGCTTAAGGGAGAATGATTAATATCTTAAATTTTGAAATCAAAATCACTCCCTCTACCTCGAGCTCTGATGTAAAGAAACGAAAAAGAAAAAATCTTGAGTGATTAATTAAAGTCGTGAAACATAATAACCATAGTAACTTTAGTCATGACCATAATGAAAATGATATACTGAAGATGCAGTCATTTTTTAACATCCTTCTAAGTGTGTTTTTTGTTTTTGGTCTAATAAATCATGATAGGTGTCTTGGCCAAATTGTTTACGGTGTCTACCTACACTAATGATTAAATGTCAGTGTGGGTGACACCAACTAAATCCTTGTTGGCTGGATTTGCAAGAGTGGGGAGTTACCTAATCAGAGTAGGTGGTTTTTAGCCATGACTTTTCTTGTTTGGTTACTTTGGGCAATATGTTTAACTCTTTACCAAACAACAAATCTATAGAGTGGTCCAAAAAGAAAGCATTTGCAGACGACAAAATAAATGTGACTGAAAATCGAAATTTGATATGGGAAGGGTAGAAATCATTGTGGGAAAAGGAGAAAATGGTGGTTAATAGCATTTTCTCCATTCCCACAATGTTTCTAAAGGCTTCTTTGTCAGGGTCGTCAAAAGTTGTGATTGTGTGGTTAAGGGTTAAATTCGAAACATGCGGTTTTGAGTTTCTGCATATGCTGAAGTAGAAGGTTTTTCTTCTTTTCTCACAATGTCACCTATCCTATTAAATATACTTCCACCATTTAAGGTATATTGAATTTTTTTTAATCATTGTTGGAAAAAGGGAAAATGCTGGTGCCAGCATTTTCATCTTTTCCCCCACAACATTACCAATCCTATCAAACACAGCTTCCACTATTTTAGGTATACTGAAACTGTCTGCAGATGCTTTCAATTTAGTCTAAAGGGATTGTATGAAAGAACTGTGAGGAGATGGAAAATATTGATTCTCCTTTTCCTGCAATATTTTCAAAAGCATCGTCCCTCAATGTCTTTCAAATGCAGGATTGTGTGGTAAAGACTTAATTATTGCTATTTTTAAAACTTTAAAGTATCCTGTATGTTTAAGTAGTATTTTGAACATTACAGTAGGGGTGTGAAGAAAGGAACAATGGCGTCAAAATTTGAATCTTCCAATGGTGAAACTTCAGAAGCTTCAGATAGAGAAAATCCACGTAAGTGCTTAACCCTTTACTAAACAACAAAATTTTAGACTGGTCAAATTGGGAGCATTTGCAGAGGAAAAAATTAATGTGACGCAAAGATCTTACTTCATCCTTGCTGTTATTGAGGGTCAATTAGAGATACCATAGAAATGCCTTATGGGGTGAAGTGTTAAACAACCTTGAGAAAGAGGCCTGTCGAAAATATTGTCACAGTGTGGGAAAAGGAGAAATTGCTTGTAACCAGCAGTTTTTCCTCTACCCACAAAGCTTTCTGGAGCCTTTTACAGGGTTGTAAAAAAGCATGAGTTTTTAGAGGGTGCGGGATTAACCCTGCATCTCACAACTGTTGTTTTAGGAACCCAGAAAAAGATGGCGTTCGGAAAATGACGGGAACAGGAGGAAATCCTGGTAACCAGTGTTTTCTGCTTTGTCAACAGTATTTTCTGTCTAGTTAACCCTTATTCACACAATCCTGACTTTTGACGACCCTGAGAAAAAAGCCTTTGAAAACATTGTGGGAAAAGGAGAAAATGCTGGTAATCAGTATTCCTCCTTTTCCTACAATTTTTTTCTGCCCTTTCCAAATCAAATTTCAATTTTTGATTCACATTCATTTGGTCGTCTGCAGTTGCTTCCAATTTGGATTAGGGAAGGACAAATACTGTCTTTTGTAAATGCATTTGAATTTCATATTCCGTCAATTCCCTCATTTTGAATGAGTCTCGGATTTTACCATGTGGTAAAGGGTTTGCACATATACATGATTTTTTATGTCCTACAGCAATGCCATGGTTTGGAATGGATATAGGAGGTACACTAACGAAACTTGTCTATTTTGAACCATGTGATCTGAAAGACTCTGAGGAGGAAGCAGAGACTTTAAAAACCATACGCCATTATCTTACGCGTAATGTGAACTACGGAAAAACAGGTATTCGTGACGTTCATTTAGAAATGCAGGACCAACATATTGGTGGTCGGACTGGTATCTTGCACTTTATCCGGTTCCCGACCTCGGAGATGATGTCTTTCATTGAACTTGCGAAAGTGAAAAACTTTCCGAATTTAGCCGATAGTATTTGTGCAACAGGTGGTGGTGCTTACAAGTTTGAGGAGGACTTTATTCAGGTATGTTTGTAAACTTTGTAAATTTAATCCTAACCCTTTACCACACAATCCAAACTTTAACCCTTTACTCCACAGATACTCATTTCGATGCAATGCTTGTAGGAGCCTTTGGAAAACATTGTGACAAAAGGTGAAATTGCTCTTGACGAGCAATTTCACCTTTTATCACAATGTTTTCTATGGTATCAAAAGGTGTAATATACACATAGGAAATTTAGGGTCAATTAGAGATACCATAGGAATGCCTTATGGGGTAAAGGGTTAAGAAAGAAAGCTTTTCAAAACATTGTTTGGAAAAGGAGAAAACACTGGTAACCATGAATTTTTATCGTCTGCAAATGCTTTCAATTTGGACAAGTCCAAAATTTTGTTGTTTGGTTAAAAGTTTAACTGGTACCAAATAATTCTGGGTTAAGTTTCATACTCCTAAGAGAAAGGGCTGATGGAAACATTGTTTGAAATGCATTTTTTTCCTTTTCATGCATGTTTTTATTCCATGCAAGATAAATCTTACCAGCCTAGACCCTGTCACACAATAGGTGGCAAACAGGACTTGAGAAGAGGGGTGTCACTAGTTTGATTCTCATCTTGCCCTATTACTTTGCAAAGATAGACATAGGGACAGGATTCGTTTTTCTTGTACCATAGACCATTGCTTTGATGGTTGTTACACGGGACAGCACTGTTGGCTTATAAGAATATTATGTAGAGTACTGGTAAAAAAAATTCCAGGAAAAGCATGGTACACTGGCCTCTGTGATTTAACAGAAGTAATGATGAAAACAGCTTTACCTCATTACCAAAGGACAATATTTTAGGCTTGTCCAAATCAAAAGCATTTGCAGATAACAATATAGAAATGACCGAAAATTTGAAATTTGTTTTGTGAAGAGTAGAAAACATTTTGGAAAAAGGAGAAAATGCTGGTAACCAGCATTTTCTCCTTTTCTCACAATGTTTTCTGAAGGCTTCTTTCGCAGGGTCATCGAAAGTAGGGATTGTGTGGTACATAATGGGTTAGTGTACCGTTAAACACAATATAATCTAGCGATCTATATCAATCAGCATATCTGGTAAATGTAGTTGGTAATACAAAGTTATTTTATGGATGAAAATGACCATTTAGTTTGACCAGCACTTTTACCTTTTCTCAGAATGTTTTCTACCTTATCAAGTTCAGAAATAATCATTTTAACAAGATTTAATTTGTTGTCTGCAGATGCTTTGAATGTATTTGGTCCAGTCCAAAAATTTGTCGTTTGGCAAAGAGTTAATTTGCTATTCTATTTGTTTAGTGTTTCGTATATGGAGTAAACGATATTAATATGATTTAGAAAAAATGGGTCTGTTTTTTTATTTCAGCGTTTGAACATGAAACTTCACAAATTTGATGAGCTGGACTGTTTAATAAAGGGAATGCATTATATAGACAGTAATAACCACAATCCTGAGTGCTACTATTGGAAAAATCCGGAAGACCCAAAACATAGTGAAAAGGTTCCTTTTGATTTTAGGAACCCTTACCCATATTTAGTTGTAAATATAGGCTCTGGAGTCAGTATTCTTATTGTTCGAGGACCAAGTGATTATAAACGCATTAGTGGAACAAGGTAAATTCAGCAATTATTAAGTCTGTATCAAAGGATAGAATTTTAGATTGGTCCAAACTGAAAGCATTTGTAGACGACAAAATAATTGTGACTTAAGAATTGAAATTTGTTGTTGGAAGGCAAGAAAACATTGTGGGAAAAGGAGAATGTTCTCCTTTTCCCACAATGCTTTGCAAAAGGCTTCTTCCATAGAGGTGTTAAAAATCAGGAAAAAATTTGTGTGGTAAAGTGTTAACTGTCTTTTTTTAACCCTTTACTCCATAGATACTCATTTCTACGCATTGCTTGTATGAGCCTTTGGAAAATATTGTGGCAAAAGGTGAAATTGCTCGTGATGAGCAATTTCCCTTTTATCACAATGTTTTCTATGCTATCAAATGGTGTCATATACACATAAGAAATGGCTTCATCCTTGCTGTTATTCAGGGTCAATTAGAGATACCATAGAAATGCCTTATGGAGTAAAGGGTTAAGGCATACACTTTCTTCTTTTTGTAGATTTTTAGCTCATATGTAGAAGTGACAAATATGAATAAACCCTTTACCACACAATTCCATGTTTTAATGGCCTCAAAAAAGAAAGCTTTTGAAAACATTGTGGGAAAAGGAGATAATGCTGGTGACCAGCATTTTCTCCTTTTCCCACATTGTTGTCTATTTTTGTCAAAAATTAGTCTCATGATATCAATCATCTGATTCATGTTAAGTTTCTCCTCAACATATGCTTTTGATGTGGATTCGTCTTGAATTTTGTCATGTGGTAAAGGGTTTAACCTATGCCACACACCAAAATCTGAGACTCATTTCAGATGAAAAGGATTTGCAGGCTGGAAAAAGCTTGTTACCAGTATTTTCTCCTTTTCCCACAATGTGTTCAAAAGGTTTCTTTCTCATGGGCTTGAAAAATCTGGACTCTGTGGCAAGGATTTAAACAACCTAAAATATGGAACGTATGGTGAAATTTGTTTTTGAAAAAGATGGAAACATTTTGTTAAAGGAAAAAATATTGCTTATCAGCACCTTATTTTTTACCCTAAATGTTTAAAAATGTTGGTAAGCAGCATTTTCTTTTTTTTCCACAATGTTATCTGCTCCAGTAAGGAAAAATCGTGTCATTTTTCCCACCTCAGATATGTCGTCTGCAACTGCTTTCAATGTGGACATGTCCCAAATTTTGTCATTTGGTAAGAAGTTAAATTGGATATGACTAGATATGTTTAACCCTTTACCACTCAGCAAAAATTTAGACTTGTCCAAATTGAAAGCATTTACCATTGACAAAATAAATATGACTCATAAATTTAAACGTAACTTTAGAAAGAGTACACAACATTGTGGGAAAAGGATAAAATGCTGGCGACCAGCATGTTATTCTTTTCCCACAATGTTTTCAGATTGCTTCCTCCTCTGGGTTGTAAAAACCAGGGATTGTTGGTAAAGGGTTAAAGGAAAAAGGAATACTTATGATAATTTTACCAGATGAAAATGTCGCTTACTGCCCAAAGGGTAAAGCACTCCTTAACCCTTTCCCAAACAATCCCTGGTTTTGACGGGTCTGGAATAGTAGCCTTTTGAAAACTTTGTGGGAAAAGGAGAAAATGCTGGTAACCAGCATTTTCTCCTTTTCCCACAATGTTTTCTACCCTAACATAGACAGAAATCATCTTTTCAGCAAGAGTTGAATTGTCATCTGCAAATGCTTTCAATTTGGTCTAGTCCAAAAGTTTTTTGTTTGGGAAAGGGTTAACATTTTGACTTTGTGTCTTTTTCAGTTTGGGTGGGGGAACATTCTTAGGTTTGTGCTGTCTACTTACTAATTGTGATTCATTTGAAGAAGCAATCAATTTAGCTGCTGAAGGTACTTATTACTTTGGCTTGCATCACCTTGAAAAGGTGCATTGGGACATTTTTGTTAAGAACGACCTTGTATCAGTCTGCGCAGGCTGATCCGAGACTGGGCTTTATGAATGCATAAGATTTTGTGCTACAGCACACCGAAAATTACCTTAACCCATTACCACACAATCCCTACTTTTGACGCTCCTGAGAAAGAAGCCTTTAGAAAACATTGTGGGAAAAGGAGAAAATGCTGGTAACCAGCATTTTCTCCTTTTCCCACAATGTTTTCTACCCTTCACAAAATAAATTTCAAATTTTCAGTCGCTTTTATTTTGTCGTCTGCAAATGCTTTCGATTTGGACAAGCCTAAAATATATTCGTTTTGATAATGAATTAAAAACAGGAAGTGTCGTTCCTGATTAGCCTGCTGGGACTGCGTTTTACGCAAATGTCTGAATGCCCCATTTCGCTTGTTGCAAGCCACTATTATTTTTCTTTTGTGCTTCTCACCTTTACTTTATGATCCCCTTGCCAAACTGCATTAACCCTTTACCAAATACCGGTAATCCCATGTTTTAATAACACTACAGGAAGAATTCTTTTGAATATGTCTTGGGGGGAGGGGGGGGGAAGAAGAAAATGTGCTAGCATCACTCTGGAAAAAAAGTAGTGTACAGTTTCATTGATTTGCAACAAATAAATTGCGAATGAGGATGCACATACGACAACATAGCAACTAATGGAGAAATGGCTGTTTTTTAACAGTTCCTTCAAGAATAGCATGCTCCAGTGTTTCATTGGCTTTTTACTTCTTTGGTGTCTATGGGTTCATGCATGGGATTATGGGGAAGGTATACTGTGAATAAATTTCAATCTTAGTTGTATTTTAAAGTCATACCGAGTCCCAGATAGAGGGAGTGATTTTGATTTCAAGACTGAACAAAATAATTATTCTCCACTAAACCCTATGTTATGGGTACTCATTAGAATCATCTCATCGAGATGATTCTAATGAGTACCCACAACATAGGGTTTGGAAGAGAAATAATGGATTTAGAATACAATCACTCTCTCTTATCTGGAGCTCTGGTTGTAGAGAAATGCAACGTCTAATTGGATAGACCATTTGGTTTACCAAATCTGAAGTTCTTTCTTTTCAAATTTAGAGAATTCTTTAGAGTAAGACTTAAAAAGTTCTCCAGAATGATTGGTATGTAGGGACACAGGATAATCAGGACCCATGGTCACCAACAACTCTTAAGAAAATTCTTTATCTTAGGTAGTCTTGTTTTAGAAAGGGAGACAACTTTTGTTTGGCAAAACCATATGGTATAACCATCAAATCATTAATGTGATGTTACTCTCAAATTTAAAAATTCTTGAGAATTAGACTAAAAATGTCCTTTTAGAGTGGTTGTTGACGAGGGACCTAGTTTGCATTGTTGAGTTAAACTGTTGATGCCATGTATTCTATCATAGGTGATTCAACCAAAGTTGATAAGCTAGTCAAAGATATTTATGGAGGTGACTATCGGTCTTGTAAGTTCACTTTACCTGGGAACATAGTAGCTAGTAGGTATGTATCTAAACTTTTTTTTTCATGCTTTTGTCCCTCTTTCTACCCCCGCAAAGCAAATGTTTTCAGGGGTATACTGGAATCAGCCTGTGTATCCGTCCATGTGTCCATCTGTGTACAAAATACTAGTAAGTGCCTGTCTCTGTCAAAGCACTGGTGGGGGTATCAAGTCACATTCAGTGACAGCTCTAGTTATACCCCCACAAAATGAATGTTTTCGGGGGGGTATACTGGAATCAGCCTGTCTGTCTGTGTGTCCGTCTGTCCATCCATCCATGTGTCCGCTTGTGTACAAAGTAATAGTAATTTTGTGTCGAAAACTCCTCCTACAGTTTTCCTTTAATTGTATTGAAACTTTGGACTTATACTGATCATATATTGAAGATTTGCAAGACGTAATTTTCAAGTGTCAGCTATTTCTGGTTTAGGAATTATTGCCCCTTGAACTTGACTCTTTTTTCTGTCAAAGTGCTGGCAGTGGTATTAAGTCACATTCATTGACAGCTCTAGTTTCTGTTTTCCTTTAATGATTTACTTGATTTATGAAAGAAAGACGCTAAAGCCATCAGTTATGCATTCTAACATGCTTTCAAAATGTTGATTTTCTTAATTTTATAGTGCAAATGAGAATATTGTAAAAGGCCATGCATGCATATTTATGGCGGCTAAACATAGCTAACTCTTTACCAAACCACAAAATTGTAGACTGGTCCAAATTCAATCACTTTCAGATGACAAATTATATGTAACTCAAAAATTGAAATTTGTTTGCAACAGGGTAGGAAACAACAAAATTTTGGGCCAATCCAAATTGAAAGCATTTGCGAATGACACAAGTATTTCGACTAAAAAATGGAAATTTGCTTTGGAAAGGGCAGAAAACATTGTGGAAAAAGGAAAAAATGCTGGTTACCAGCATTTTCTCCTTCCCCACAATATTTTCAAAAGGCATCTTTCTAAGGTTTGTTAAAATCCAGATTGTGTGGTAAAGGTTTAAGAAAGGAAAAAATGCTGGTAACCAGCATTTTATCCATTCCCCACAGTATTTTCTTCCCTTCCCAAAAATATTTCAATTTTTGAATCGCATCAATTTTGTCATCTGCAAATGCTTCCAATTTGAACTAGTCTAAAATTATGCCACTTGATAAAGAGTTAAAGGTTTATGTTTTCTGTTTTTCTTTCCAAGTTTTGGGCAGATGATTCAAAAGGAGAAAAGGGAAGTTGCCAGTCGCCATGATATAGCAAGAGCAACTCTAACCACAATTACCAACAATATAGGCTCAATAGCAAGAATGTGTGCTGTGAATGAGGTAAGGTTTACCATTTGCTAGTGCCTGCTTTTACTAATTTCAAAATAACAAAATTTTAGGTTTGGCCAAATTGAAAGCATTTGCAGACAACAAAATAAAAGTGACTGAAAATTTGAAATTTGTTTTGTGAAGGGTAGAAAACATTGTGGGAAATGGAGAAAATGCTGGTTACCAGCATTTTCTCCTTTTCCAACAATGTTTTCAAAAGGCTTCTTTCTCAAGGTATTCCAAAGAAGGGATCGTGTGGTAATGGGTTAATTGGCTGTTTCATGATACATGTACAAAGCAGCCTGTTATGTGGAAATATTGACTGTTAAAGGTAGACATGGTGAAGTTTTTCAGGACACATGGATAGGTTTGCTGACTGCCAGGATAGAATTGAAATACTTTTTAACTCTTCACCTCACAACAGTATCCTAGACTTGTCCAAATTGAGAGCATTTGCAGACAACAAATTAAATGTGATTCAGATGATGAAATTTGTTTTTTGTAGGGTATGAAACTGTGGGAATAGGAGAAAATGCTGGTAACCAAAGTCCTTTGATGAAATACCATTCCTCTACCCACCTCCAAAGTCCTCTGACAAAATACCATTCCCCTGCCCATCTCCAAAGTCCTCTGACAAAATACCATTCCTCTACCCACCTCCAAAGCCCTTTGACACAATACCATTCACCTACCCACATTCAAAGTCTTCTGACAAATTCCATATTGCATTCCCCTCACTAATTCTAAAGTCCTGTGGCAAAATACCATTCCTCTCCCCATCTTCAAGTGTTTTGATAGAGAAGACCAACTCCTGTAGGCAAGATTGCATAATTCTAATTTATTCATTGCTTTATTTCAGAAAGTCAGTAGAATTGTATTTGTCGGTACATTTCTGCGTGTAAATACTATATCTATGAAACTGCTGGCTGCTGCAATGGAGTTCTGGTCAAGTGGATCATTAAAAGCATTATTTCTGGAACATGAGGTTTGTAACATATACTTACTTATATTAGAGCCATGCTTTGGCAATAAAAGGGATTTATGCATTTTTTTAACCCATTACCACACTATCCCTAATTTTGATGACTCTGAGAAAGAAGCCTTTTAAAAACATTGTGGGAAAGTAGATGTAGATGCGTGAAGGTCTCTTTTCAGAAGGCATAGCTCATTTTAGCAGCATGATGGAAACATCATTCATCTACTGCCTGTATGGATGAAGTGTGTTGATAGCACCATCTTTCATACATTCTGTCCACCCGGGTGGCTCAGTGGTGAGCGTGTCGGACTTATGACCTGGTGGATGTGAGTTTTATACCTGGTTGAAGCGAACTTTATTTCCGGCATATTTTTGCCTCTCACCTCTGCTGAAGCATGTGAGAGGAGTAGTCGGTGGCTTTGGAAAGGAAGTTGTGTTAGTGCTGGTATGAGAATGCCAGGAAACATATGTGCTTCACCGACTGCCATGATATGACCTTAGCTGTTAAAGTGGCGTTAAACCCCAATGCAACCAACCAACCTTTCATACATTCCAAATTGAAAGATATATCACCCTATTTCTAAACAACCCCATGCACTGAGAAAGAAGGCTTAGCAACCATCCTTGGAAGAAGAAAGTGCTGGTTCCCAGCATTTACATCTTTATACCCCAGCAAAACTAATGTTTTTGAGGGTATACTGCAATCAGTCTGTTTTCAGCTCTAGTTTTATTTGCCTGAAGGGTCATAATATTTGTTATGGCCCTGGTCGCTCATCTGTTTGTCCATCATTCTGTCTGTCCATTAGCAGTTTCTTGTGAGCATAACTTCTCCTACAGTTTCCATTAGAATAAGTCCAAACTTACCACAATGAATCTCTTTGATGTTTAGTTGTGCAAGTGACTCTTACAACTTGGATCCCTTTAAGCATTCTAGATTTTAACCTATTTCTCTGACAAGCCCCTTCGGGCATATATGCGCTGCTCTGGAATGTTTTCTACCCATTGAAAGACGTCTCTTTGAAAAAATTAAACCCATAGACTTCCACACTATTTAATTCTTTCACGTCTATAATAATGTGGGCTATAATCTTTTCAGTAACAGTTAACTTGCAAAACATCATTGTAAAATTCTTGCCATTTAAATTTACATGTTTTAAGGATTAATTCATATGTAGAAGTGAAATCAAAGTGGCAAAAATAGAACTGATGTAAGACAGTAAAAAAGGTACTACGGTCATACCTCTTTTTCTCTACTGGTTTTGTTTATGATATCTAAGTTAAGAGTACAGTTTTGTTGTCCAATTGTAGTCTGATTCACAAAGTAAAATTTGTTTTGAGAAGGATAGAAAACTTTCTGGGGAAAGGAGAAAATGCTGGTTACCAGCATTTTCTCCTTTCCCCACATTGTTTCCAGAAGGCTTCTTTCACAAGGATTTTTAAGTCTGGACTGTGTGGTAAAGGTTAAACAAAGGTTTATTTATCATTTCAGGGACATTTTGGAGCCATGGGTTGTTTGATAGAGTACATGAGACTTGGACATTCACCAGAGTATATCAACGGAAAATAAGCCACGACTGTGATCTGCTTGGTTGAAAAACGCAATCAACACTTTATCAGCTGAGAATATTTTTAGGCTCATTCATACTGAAAGCATTCCCAGACAACAAACTAAGCAAGTGAGATCTGGCTATGAAAGAGTAGACAGCATTGTGAAAGAAAAGAAGAGAAATTAGTTATAACTGGCATTTTACTTATTTTTCCCAAAATGTTTTCATATTAGATATTTCTTAAACTTTTACCAATCAATCCCTGGTTTTTGCGACCCTGAGAAAGACGCCTTCTGAAAACATTATGGGAAAAGGACAAAATGATGGCAACCAGCATTTTCTCCTTTTCCCATAATGTTTTCTACCCTTTCCAAAACAAGTTTCAGTTTTTGAGTCACACTGATTTTGTCCTCTGCAAATGCTTCAAATTTAGACTAGTCTAAAATTATGTCGTTTGGATTTAAAAAGATTTAAGTTGATATGAGTGGATTATGTGAAAGGGGTAAAAAGCTCACATTGCAATCGTTCCGTTATACAGTGAACTCTCTATTAACCATACTAAGTATAATTAGGCTTTTTCCAAAGTGAGAGATTTGTTGAACTCTTTCCCTAAGAACAGTATCCAATTCGAAAGCACTTACAGAAAACAAGTTTCATATGGCACAAATGATGAGATTTGCAGCAGATAGTCTCGAAAACATTGAGGAAAAAGAAAATGCTAATTACCAGCATTTTCTCCTTTTCCCACAATGTTTTCTAAAGGCCTACCTCTCAGGGTTCGATAAAACTTGGAATGAAGGGTAAAACTTCGAGAATTTTAGGCAAGAGAATAAATGTGACTCAGATGATGGGATTTGTTTATGAAAGGGAAACAAGTTTTGTCGGAAAAAAAAGGGATAGGTGGTGACTAGCATTTTCTTCTTTTACCTCAGTGTTTTCTGTGAGTGTGAAAACACAGGGTCATTTGATTAACCTTTACCCTGCGAAAAAATATTAACCCATTACCACACAATCCCTACTTTTGACGCCCCTGAGAAAGAAGCCTTTAGAAATCATTGTGGGAAAAGGAGAAAATGCTGGTAACCAGCATTTTCTCCTTTTCCCACAATGTTTTCTACCCTTCACAAAACAAATTTCAAATTTTCAGTCACTTTTATTTTGTCGTCTGCAAATGCTTTCAATTTGGATAAGCCAAAAATATTGTTGTTTGGTAATGGGTTATATGGTATTTTCCAACCAATAGAAAGAAACCAAATATTGCAGCTTTGAATTTTTTCCATGGAGAAAAATATCTCTTTATATGGTAGTATATATCCAAGACCAGACTGCATGTTCTGTGCGGTCTGATCTTGATTTTCAATTGCAGGGAAATGGCATTGAGTCATCTCATCAGCCTAAGGGTTAAATTAAGTGGCATTTGTTTGTTTTAAACTATTAGTCACTAGCCATATTTTTTACAAATGTTTATATTAATCAGAGGTAGAATCATTGACATAAATTTACATTGATATAATCAAAATGTTTCATTTTTTTTTAACTCATTACCAAACAACAGTATTCTAGGCTTGTCCATATTTATATTGTTGTTTGCAAATACTTCCATTTTTTTGGCATGTCTAGTTAAAACCTAAGCTCTATACCAGGAAATTATGGATCCAGAAATGATTAAGAAATGTAACAATTATGCCATAATTTCATTGATAAAAATCAATGTATGAACCATTACCATGCTCTATGAAAGAGGGGTTTAACTCATTACCAAACGACAATATTTTAGGCTTGTCCAAATCAAAAGCATTAGCAGACAACATAATAAATTAACTGAATATCTGAAATCTGTTTTGTGAAGGGTAGATTCATCATTTACTAAATAGCCTAGGTTTTAACTCCTAACCACATAGGAGAAAAGTAGATATGCAATATGTAAATATGGCACAAATAATAAAATTTGTCTTTGATAGTGTAGAAAACTTTGTGGGAAAAGGAGAAAATGCTGGTTACCAGCATTTTCTCCTTTTCCCGCAATGTTTTTAAAAAGGCTCCAAAAGGTTGTTAAACCCCTGGCAATGTGTGGTAAAAATCATTTACTAAAGAGCTTAGGTTTTAACTCTTAACCACATAGGAGAAAAGTAGATATGCAATATGTAAATATGGCATTTTCTCCTTTTCCCGCAATGTTTTCAAAAGGTTGTTAAACCCCCAGCATTGTGTGGTAAAAAAGTTAATCAACAGAAATTAACTGTAACCAAACCCACAACATTTTAGACTTGTCCGATTTGAAATCAGTGTTTTCAAAAGCTGTCTTTTTTGGGGTCTTTGGCATTGTGTGATGAAAGATTACAGCCACAAATACTTTTAGAAGAAGTCTTTAGAAATACATGTACAATTCATCTGCAGTAGGTAATGTGTCCAATTTGAATGGTTTATTTTGGAGTTTGTATCAGATCTACATACCATAGAATATCAACATGCATTCATTCCATACATTTGAATATTAATAGAGATGGTTACCGGTTATTATGTCTTTTGTTAAGTCTTCCATTGCTAGATATTTGTAAGGTACTCAGATGTTGTTTTTTTTCTGTGTGTTTTGTTCTCATTTCCTTAATCATTTACCAAACAATCCCTGGTTTTTACGACCCTAAGGTAGAAGCCTTTTGAAAACTTAGTGGGAAAAGGAGAAAATGCTGGTAACCAGCATTTTCTCCTTTTCCCACTATGTTTTCTACCCTGTTGGAAACAAATTTCAATTTTTGAGTTACGTTTATATTGTCATTTGCAAGTGCTTTCAATTTGGATCAGTCTAAAATTTTGTCGTTTGGTAAAGGGTTAAAGTGGTGATTTTAACATGATATGTAATGGATCAAATAGATTGCTAGGATAAGTTCAGATATTCTTTTGGTCCTTAGTTACTATACACTTTTTAATATTTTTATATGCCCGAAGGCTTCTATTATGTTTTGGTCGCAGTGGTCTGTCTATTCCTATGTCTGTCTGTTAGCAATTTTTTGTATGTGCAACTCCTACAGTTTCCTTCTCAATAACTTGAAACTTACCACAATGAATTTCTATGATTTGTAGATGTGCATATGACTCCTGAAATTTGGATCTCTGTTGGCATTAAAGATTTTATCCCGTTTTACAAGCTGAAGCACTTGTTTCATGTGGAATAGAGTGCAGCAGCAATCCTTATGCCTTGTAGATGCTGCAAGTATTTTAGGAGCACATTTTTTTTTTAATGGCCTTTTCTTTTTATTTTCCAAATACACAATTAATTCAAAGTAATTTTGATTTGCAAGTTTTAACCCATTACCACACAACAAAATTTCAGACTGGTTCAAATTGAAAGCATTTGCAGACGGCAAAATAAAAGTAACTGAAAAATTGAATTTGTTCAGGGAAGGGTAGAAAACATTGTGGGAAAAGGAGAAAATGCTGGTTACCAGCATTTTCTCCTTTTCCCACAATGTTTTCAAAAGGCTTCTCTCTCAGGGGCGTCAAAAGTAGGGATTGTGTGGTAATGGGTTAAGTATTAAATCAATGTGTTAACTCATTACCAAGCATCAATATTTTAGGTTTGTCAAAATTGAAAGCATTTGCATACAACAAAAAGTGACTGAAAATTTGAAATATATTTTATGAAGACTAGAAAACACTGTTGGAAAAGGAGAAAATGCTAGTTACCAGCACTTTCTCCTTTTCCTTCAATGTTTTCCAAAGACTTCTTTCTCAGGGTTGTCAAAAGTAGGTATTGTGTGGTAATGGATTAAATCAATGTGTTAATTCATCAGTATTAATTTTACATGAAATAGGTTCTACATAGCCTTGTGAACATTGTTAACTTTGTTGATGATAACATGGTATACCATTGTAACTTTGTAAGAAAGTGTCAGTAAAACTTGATCGAAAAAAGGCAGGAAAGAAACAGAAAGAGTACAGATATGTATCTGAGATTACTCTTGTCCTTCCATTTGTAACTTAAGTGTATTTTGTGGAGAGTGTAAGCAAGATTAGACTGCATGTATTTGCAGTCTGATCTTGCATTACACTCTGCACAATCTTGGTCTACACTCTCCACCAGTCTCTCAGCAGTATTGTTCTCGGGACCCCGCCCCCCTCCCCCCTCCCCCCTTCCCCAAAACACACACACTCTTAATGTCAAGAGATTGAACAAATATTATTTTTCTTAACTCTTTACCACACAGTCCCAACTTTTAACGACCCTGAGAAAGAACCCTTCTGAAATCATTATGGTAACTAGCATTTTCTCCTTTTCCCAAAATGTTTCCTTCCCTTCCCACTCAAACTTTCGAATTTTTGTTCACTTTTAATTTGTCGTCTGTAAATGCTTTCAATTTGGACCAGTCTAAAATTTTGTTGTTTGGTAAAGAGTTAAAGTCAAAAATTTTTATTGGGCAGGATAAGGGTTAAACTATTTTGGTATCAACGCCAAAACATACAAATCTTCCCTAAATACCAGAAAATAAATTACCTCTTTACCAAACGGCAATATTATAGACTTGTCCAAATCAAAAGCATTTGCAGACGACAAAATAAAAGTGACTGAAAATTTAAAATTTGTTTTGTGAAGGGTAGAAAACATTGTGGGAAAAGGAGGAAATGCTGGTTCCCAGCATTTTCTCCTTTTCCCGCAATGTTTTCTAAAGGCTTCATTCCCAGGGTCGTCAAAAGTAGGGACTGTGTGCAAATGGGTTAAATCTAAAAGCAGGAGGTTAGATATATCCACATTCATGTAATTTGAAACATGTATCTTTGATATTGAAAATTTCTTAGCTGCCTGGGTACATAATTATGTACAGTACTAGTGGGAAATTATTCCATAAACAACCTTGGATGCACTCATTAGAATTAACCCATTACCACACAATCCCTACTTTTGACGCCCCTGAGAAAGAAGCCTTTTAAAAACACTGTGGGAAAAGGAGAAAATGCTGGTAACCAGCATTTTCTCCTTTTCCCACAGTGTTTTCTACCCTTCCCAGAACAAATTTCAATTTTTCAGTCACCTTTATTTAGTCATCTGCAAATGCTTTCAATTTGGACCAGTCTAAAATTTTCTTGAGTTAATCAAACCAACATGTTATTTGCATCACAGAAAATTACTTCTGTATATAAATAGAGGATTTTTGTTTTTTTATGGTGAAGATTAAAATTTTTTTCATCAAGTGAACATCATTGGTAATATTTTCACGTGTGGCACTTTCAGAAAAAAAAAAATTATTTCATGCTTTTAACCCTTTCTTTGGGGAACTTATTTAAAACCAGTAAATTTCCTTTTTGATTATTCCCTGTGGTGTACACCCTCCACATAGCAACACATTACAATATTATGTCAAGTTCAAGAAATTCAAGGTGAATTACCTCATGTTTCGATCTGGTTGTGAGGCACACACATTTTACCAAGACAACTAGTGCAAGGGAACAACAGATCCCACCTTCAATTGAAAAATTCCATATATAAAAAAAAATGGTATTTTCACAAGTTGTAACCATGAAGTATTGAAAAATATTTCTCCTATATCTCTTCATAACCTACTGAAAAGCACGCAATAAACTGCAATACCCTGAAAAGACAGATAAAGGAAAAACTGGTACATGTGCTATGAGTGATACAGATTCATTGAAAGTAAAATATAACACATTGTCTGATAAAAAGCTTTAATTCTCATTATGTCATATTTTCACCATTATACAATCATCAATTATCATTCAAAGGGGTCAAAATCAGCCTTCCAGTTACATGTAACCAAGGCCTGCAAAATAGATGGCTTCAGCAACAAGATTTGGAATTCTAGTCTTGAATCTAAATTGGGGATATTCATTGTGTAATCCTGACTGTATGTAAACAAGCTTAACCCATTACCACACAATCCCTACTTTTGACGACCCTGAGAAAGAAGCATTCTGAAAACACTGTGGGAAAAAGAGAAAATGCTGGTAACCAGCATTTTCTCCTTTTCCCTCAATGTTTTCTACACTCCCAAAATCAAAAATCAATTTTTTTGTTCACATTTATTTTGTTGTCTGCAAATACTTTTGATTTGGAGTGGTCCAATATTTTGTCCTTTGGTAAAGAGTTAAACATGTTTTAGAATTGAGGGACTGTTTTATGAGCAATGTTTTCTGTTGTCAATTGTTCAAGTATGGTCTGTTATTAAACATAAAAAGTACTCTGCAGAATAAGCCAAACAACAGTATTTTGGACTTGTCTAAATTGAAAGCATCTGTAGACGAGAAATGTCACTGAAATGATGGAATTCTTATCTGATAGGATAGAAAACATTGTGGGGGAAGGAGAAAATGCTGGTTATCAGCATTTTCTCCTTTTCCCACAGTCGTTTTCAGATGGACTCTTTTTCAGTTGTCAAAAGTTGGAATTGTGTGTAAAAGAGTTAAGTTAGCCTAACAAATAAAAGATTATACTAATATTGAGGTAGGAGCTCTTGAAAATATTGTTGGGGAAGCAGAAAATGCTGGCAACAAGTGTTTTCTACTGTCCCACCATTTTTTAACAATCCTTTCTGCAACACAATTAATCAATAATGTTGTGTGATGATGAAAGAGAAATAATATTTTTCCTCTTTCTACCACAGCTTTGAACTTTTTAAAGCTTTATTAGAACAGCAGTAAAATAGTAACTCATTACCAAACAACAAAATTTTTGGCTTGTCCAAATCAAAAGTATTTGCAGACAATAAAATATAAGAAACTAAAAATTTTAAATTTGTTTTGTGAAGGATAGAAAACATTGTGAGAAAAGGAGAAAATGCTGGTTACCAGCATTTTCTCCTTTTCCCATACAGTTTTCTGAAGGCTTCTTTTTCAGGGTCGTCAAAAGTAGGGATTGTTTGGTAATGGGTCAATTAAACCTTTACCATCAGACGAAATTTGGGACTGGAACAAACTGTGAGCATTTGAAGCATACAATTAAAATGTACCTCAAATGATGATGTCTGTCTTTGATAGGGTAGAAAACATTGTGGGAAAAGGAGAAAATGCTGGTTACTAGCATTTTCTCCTTTTCCCACAATGTTTTCAAAAATCTTCCTGGACAGTTAGGATTGTTTGGTAAAGGGTTAAAGCCGATGTCATTTTGTTGTATAATGATACTAGTATGTTTTCTTTATTTTTGAGCATGGATTGAAAAATAGCATTTAATCCATTACCACACAATTTTGTGTCTAACAATCCCAACAAAAAAGACTTTTGAAAACATCTTGGGAAAAGGATTGTGGAAAAGAAGAAAATGCTGGTTTCTGGCATCTTCTCTTTTTCCTGAAACTTGAGATTGTATGATGAAGGGTTAAATAAGATTCTTGACTTTGTTACTGTTAAACTTTAAATGTATGATAAAGAGTTAAATAAGATTCTTGACTTTTTTACTGTTAAACTTTAGTACTTAGTCAGTTTTGAATAGGAAATGCAAGATGCATTACTTTTAACCCTTATCACACAATGACGACTTTTGACTACCCTGAGGAAGAAGCCTATTGAAAACATTTGGGAAAAGGGGAAAATGCTGGTAACCAAAAAGAAATTGCATCATTTGAGCCACAATGAAATAGTCATCTGCTACTGCTCTCAATTTGGATCTGTAGGTCTTAAAATTTGTCGTGTAAAGGGTTAACATAAAGGCTGATCTGTAAAACTTGTTAAACATTCTAGTATGATTGTAGAAAACACAGCTTATCATTAAATATTCTCCACTTCTCCTACTCCACTTCTCCATTCTATATTACAGTGTTGATAATTATAAAAGGTATATAATAAACAGAGTAATCAACTGAATTTATGTAATATATACGGTATGTATTAAAAATAATACATTGCTCAAATGGTTAACTAGCCGATTGGAAAATTCTTTCTTATCCCTTTACCAAACAATCCCTTATTTTCATGACCCAGGCAAAGAAGGCTTTTGAAAACTTTGTGTGAAAAGGAGAAAATGCTGATTACTGCTTTTCCCACAATGTTTGCAACCTCACCAGAGACCTAAAGCTAATTTGTACCATTTCTGAATTCATTGTCTGCAGATGCTGTCAATTTATAAGAGTCTAAAATTTGTTGTTTGGTAAAGCCGACAACCCATTTTTGTGGCATACTTTTGATAATGCATAAATGCAGGAATGTTTAACCCTTTTAAATAGAAAGCTTTTGCAAAATGTTTTGGGAACAGGAGAAAAGGCTGGACACCAGCTCCACAATTTTTTGTATACTTTCTAAGATAAAACCTCATCAACCAATACATACTCACTTTTTTGTAGGCAAATGCAGTCAATATAGACAAGTCTGAAATTTTTTGATTAGGTAAAGAGCTAATCTAGATAGATCGATGAACTGAAATGGTCTTGGAAAGGTCAAATTCACATAAACACTATGAGTGAAACAGAGGCAGGGTTGATTGTGTAAGGGAATTCAATTCCATAATTTTCTGTAGAAATTTTATTTATTGAATTGTTACTTTTTTAATTTTACAACTTGAGGTATGTATTTTGAGGTACCTGATAATGTTGCAAATTATTTTAGGGAATAGATTGGAAATAAAATCTAGAATGATACATGTATTTTGTATTGTTATTTTCTTTTAATTTATACCAGTAAATTTTCCTGGATCAAATAAATACATGCATTGAATCTGATGAAATACCTGTAACACATATGACAGAAAATAAATCTGTATCTACACACAGTGAAATACAGTCTTAAATATGACATGATGACATATATCACACTTGGACTAAGCATGCATTGAGTTGCACGTCGATCACGTCACAGTCACTGTGATCAGGGCTAGAAGGGTTAACTCTTTACCAAACGACAAAATTGTAGACTGGTCCATATTGAAAGCACTTGCAGACGACAAATTATATGTAACTCAAAATTGAAATTTGTTTCCAGCAGAGTAGAAAACATTGTGGGAAAAGGAGAAAATGCTGGTTACCAGCATTTTCTCCTTTTCCCACAATGTTTTCAAAAGGCTTCTGTCTCATGGTCGTTAAAAGTCGGGATTGTGTGGTAAAGAGTTAATAGAAGCCATTACAATATGCTAGTTGTCTCAATTTATAACAGATTTAGAAGTGAAGGTAGGATAGCAATCAGTGGTTTAACTCTTTACCAAATTAAAATTTTGGACTTGTCAAAGTTAAAAACATTTGAACACAACAAAATAAATGTGAGTAAAAAATTGAAATTTTATTTGGAAAGGGTAGAAAACATTGTGGGAAAAGGAGAAAATGCTGGTTACCAGCATTTTCTCCTTTTCCTACAATGTTTTTAAAAGCTTTCTGTCTGAGGGTCGTTAAAAGTCGGATTGTGTCGGTAAAGAGTTAAAAAGAGTGTTTCAGATTGGGGGAGATTAATCTTGGCAACACAGGCAAGTAGACAAAGGGTGAAAACCCTGGAGAGTAAATAAGAGGACTGTCACATAATGTAGTCTGCATAAACTGCAAAGGATTTAACCCATTACCACACAAAAATTCCTACTTTTGACGACCCCGAAAAAGAAGCCTTTGAAAAATATTGAGGGAAAAGGAAAAAATGCTGGTAACAATTATTTTCTTCTTTTCCCACAATGTTTTCTACCCTTCGTAAAACGAATTTCAAATTTTCAGTCACTTTTACTGTGTCATCTGCAAATGCTTTTGATTTGGACAAACCTACAATTTTACCATTCGGTAATGAGTTAAACTACTTGTTTATCAAGAGATGTTAAAATCTTGTTCATAATTTCTTTTGAGGGGTGGGGGGGGCATGGTCTGTATGGCTTTTACATGATGTTGAGTTTTGCAGAAAATAATGTCTGTTTAATTCTTTACCCATTTGACAATATTGCAGACCCATACAAATTGAAAGCATTTTCAGATATTAAATCAAATGTGGCCGAAATGGTGGATTTTGTCTGTCCTAGCAAACATTTTGAGAAAAGGAGAAAATGCTGGCTACCAGCATAAAAGCACAGGAATTTCACATTCTATAACCAAAATAAATGATAAAATATGGAAAAAAATCTCCCTTATATAATATATTTTATCATTTATTTTGGTTAAAGAATGTCAAGGTCTTGTGGTAAAAGCCTCTACCCCACGGCTGCTAAAATTCGGAAAATTGTGGTCAAAAGTGTAATGAGCTATTTAAAGAAAAACGTGTGGCATTCATCTGTGAATTACTGCATTTTGTCATTCAAAAATGAAATTCATTCAATCGTTAGATTTCTGGCATAATTTTGTTCGATTTAACGCTTTCAAAACATTTGGAACATTATTCCGTTGGTGCAACGATTGTTCCATTCGACCAGGCGAAAACAAGGAAATGAAGAAATGCAAAGATGAGTTGGTAAGGCCCTCTTTCAACAAATTATCCTCTTTTCAGCTCAAGAATTGGACATTGTACTTAATTAAATGCCTAAAGAAATAGTCCCTTCTTATATAAAGGGGTTATTTTTTTAACAATTAATCCAATATTTTCGCTATCATGCTATAGAATGTCAACTTCTGTGTTTCGATGGAATCCATGAACGATGAGACATGTTCTCAATTTTTTCTAGAAGTTGGCTAGATGAGAGCTAGATCTGGAAGTTGAAATTGGTTTTAGTGCTCAATCTCTTAAATGGTCTATTTGAACTCTTTGTAGAGAACTGTCCACTTTGCATTTATAGCTTACTTTTAAGGGTAACCCTTTTAAGTATTGTCAAACATACAAAATTAATGTGCTGAGATAAAAAGGAAATTGCATGCTCCTGCAAGTATTAACCCATTACCACTCAATCCCTACTTTTGACGCCCCTGAGAAAGAAGCCTTTTGAAAACACTGTTGGAAAAGGAGAAAATGCTGGTAACCAGCATTTTCTCCTTTTCCAACAGTGTTTTCTACCCTTCCCAGAAAAAAATTCTATTTTTCAGTCACCTTTATTTTGTTGTCTGCAAATGCTTTCAATTTGGACCAGTCCAAAATTTTCTCGTGTGGTAATGAGTTAATAAATCCAATAATCTTATCTCTACCTTGTAGATGTAACTTTCTACTGTTCTCATTTTAGGAATCCATTTAGCAGACATACAAGTTCAAAAAAAAGTGTTGTCTCGAAACAAGCTGAAAGAGAGCTGGAGAGAGAACTTAAAAAGTTAGAGGAGTAAGTATTTTTATTTCCCAATCCCATAGTGGTTATGGGTTAAGAATTAAAATTTGTGCTGGGAAGGGTGGAAAACATTGTGGAAAATGGGAAAAAAATGCCGGTTACTAGCATTTTCTCTAACAATGTTTACAAAGGCTTTTCTTCTTAGGGTTGTACTGAATTTGTGGCTTTTGACATAGTTTTGTAATGATTAAGAGGGTTAGACTAGATCTAGTTTAAAAAGCTAATGACAGTTGACATGCGCTGCGGAGGTTAGTTGCACATGAAGAATGTGCGCTTGAGTAATGTCTTCAATTGGCATAATTATCTGATCTAGATTCACCTTTTTCAATATTTGGACTATAACATTTAACCCATTACCACACAATCCCTACTTTTGATGCCCCTGAGAAAGAGACCTTTTGAAAACACTGGGAAAAGGTGTTTTCTACCCTTCCTAGAACAAATTTCAATTTTTCAGTCACCTTCATTTTGTCGTCTGCAAAATGCTTTCAGTTCGGACCCAGGGTTTTCCATGACGCACAAATCCTGCGTCATTGACGCAATTTTAATTCAAATGACCCCCAAAATAAATGACAGTGCGTCATCGGTGACGCAACTTTCCAAAATCTAAATAATGTACGAAGTTGAATGAAGCGTCATAATTCCAGGTCTGTTCTTGCTTCAATGTCAGACGAACACCGTTCTTTTTTTAACTACAGGGTTTATTTTAGATAAAAGTGGTTTTCCGGTAATTTATTTATAGAATAAGACTGGTTTACGCATTATTGCCGAAATGTATATTGGACATGTGTCGTAAATATGGGCCCAGGTCTACGTCGTGGTTGGGTTCTCTGTATTTCATACCATATTTTACACGACTTCCAGTATATAACAGTACACATTACCGGTCTGTGATGTTAGCGGAAAAATAATGTCATGAAGAAGAAAACTGTAGCATTCTTCTATCGTCTGCTTCCTACAACTGCCGATCAAGCCAGGTCAAGCAGCGATTCAGACGAAAATGTTTGGTCTGTCAAAAAATAACATTTGCCTTTCCGTCAGAAATGATCGACCGACTGTTCAATCTTGGAAGTTGGCGTGTAAAAGGTAAAATGCATTTTAAATCGTAAGTTCATATTTTTGACCCCCAAAATTAATGAAATGACCCGCAACTAATGAGGAAGGGGGTCACAATGACCCCCAATTTTCAAAGCCGAGGGAAAACCCTGGGACCAGTCTAAAATTTTCTCGTGTGGTATAGAGTTAAGCTGTTTATAAAACTGTAGTGTCCATCCTTGGTGACATTAACCTTTTATCACACAATTCCAAATTTTAAGAACCGTGAGAAAAGGGGCCTTTTGAAAACTTTGTGGGAAAAGGAGAAAACCCTTATTACCAGCACTTTATTCTTTTCTGACAGAGCTTTTTGTCCTATTAATGATATGTATAGGATCTGTCTTTTAACACAAAAATTTAATCTGTTCTCCTCAATGATTTTTTTCTTATTGTCAGGGTTAAATAGATGAATGGAGGGAGGGAGCTGTAGAAGTTATGATTTTTATTTCAGGCTAGATGAGGCAATAAAGAAACTGTACAAGGATGGAAAAAGATATATTGAAGTCAATAATGGTAAGTTGGAATCACAATTTTTCAAAGCTGTAGAAGGATAGCTGGTTAGATTTTATGAAATTTTATGGTGATTTTACTTTTATTTTTTGATAGAATATAGAATAAGATCAGACAGCTAAATAGGAGATATACATGGATGAACTCTTTACCACAAAAAAAAAGTAGACTGGAACAAAATGATGACAATTTCTATGTATCTCAAATTACTCCAGACTCAGATTGGATAGAAAACATTGTAGAAAAAGGACAAAATGCTAGCCTCCCAATCTTTTCCTAAGCCTTTTCCTCAGGCCCCTAAACGTTGGATTGTGCTAAAAAGGATCAAGTAAATTATGTCATTCTGACAAAATTATGAAAACATGAAGCTTGCATCATTTAGTTCTTGTTGCTTTTTGGAACATGTCAGTTTTCAATCTGCTTAGGGTCAAGGTCTCATCTCTAATGGCCAATGGAGTTTCCTTGGGTTTGTTTGGTAAAGGGTTCAAACCCTATTGTCTCCTTTAACCCTTTCCTAAACAAGCCCTGGTTTTTACGTGTCTGTAGGAAAAGTCTTTTGAAAACACTGTGGGAAAAGGAGAAATTGCTTGTAACAAGCAATTTCTCCTTTTCCCACAGTGTTTTCTACCCTTTTTTAGAACTTTCTGTCATTTTCTCCAAATCTAAAATTGTCGTCTGCAAACTCTTTATTTTTTTTGGAAGAGTCCAAAATTGGTTGTTTGGGAAATGGTTAAAGGTCAGTTAGACTGCGTCCAAGTGAGAGTGGATGAACATTTTTGAAAAAAGGACTGGTGTTTAACCACTAACATATAAGAGAAAGATAGAAATTAGTTGTGTTTTATCAGTTTCATTAGAATTCCGAGAGACTTTGATAGCTTTAGACATAATTTCTACAGTTACGTGACATGTACATTCACAGTTACATGTGGATTTGCCAAGCCAAGTAGCTTGGTGTGTAAAGTACTGGGCTTGAATTTGTGAGGCTTTTGATTCAAAACCTCAGGCTTGGCCAAATTACTATCCAAGAATTGATGAAGGTCATTTGGGCATGATTTATCTCTCTCCCATTGCTGATCAGTCTTTCAAAGATAGGTATGTGGGAGAGCAACCCGCTGCTTGGGAGGAATATTGTACAAAGCTCTAATTATCCCTTTACAACACAATGCCGACTTTTAACAGCCCTGATAAAGAAAGCTTTGAAAACATTGTGGAAAAAGGAGAAAATGCTGATAACCAGCATTTTCTCCTTTTTCCACAATGTATTTCACTATTCCCAAATCAAATTTCTTCTTTGATTTACATTTATTTTGTTGTCTGCAAATGCTTTCAGTTTGGACTGGTCCAAAATTTGGTCATTTGGTATAGTGTTAAAAAAAAAAAAACCTGTAGGAAAAGCATGGATAAGTGCACTGGCTTCTGCGAGGTAACAGAAATAAGTTTATTACAGAAATAATATTGGGAAGGATGCTATACACAATACAAACAAGCATTTTTTTTTTGGGGGGGGGTATAGTTGTTGGACACTTTTCAGTAACTGTTTCTCCTAATTTTTCTCTTATCATAGCGGCTATGAAAGCAGAGCAGAAGATTGTCCAAGATTTATTGAACAGTGGACTCTGTCAAAATGAGGAACAATTTCAAAGGAAAATTCTAGAATGGGACAGAACCCTGGAGGATTTAAATAGACACAAACATGAATTTGTAAGAAACAGTAATGTAATTTTCCTCTTAACCCATTATCACACAATCCCTACTTTTGACGCCCCTGAGAAAGGAGCCTTTTGAAAACACTATGGGAAAAGAAGAAAATGCTGGTAACCAGCATTTTCTCCTTTTCCCACAGTGTTTTCTACCCTTCCCAGAACAAATTTCTATTTTTTAGTCAGCTTTATTTTGTGTTCTACAAATGCTTTCAATTTGGACCAGTCTAGAATTTTCTCGTGTGGTAAAGAGTTAAATCTTAGCAACACAACCCTCGAGTTGTAATAACCCTGACATTCTCCATTTAGTCTTGTCATCCAGTATGAAAGAGTGATGCTGTAACTCTTTACCAAATAATCCAGAGTTTTAATAACCCTGACAGTGAAGGCTTCTGAAAAGATTGTGAGAAAAGAACAAAATTCTGGTAATCAGCATTTTCTTCTTATCCCACATTCAATATTTACTACCCTATCACAGACAGGAGTTATCATTTTAGCTACATTAACTCTTTACTGCAGGTCAAAAAAAAAATTTTGACTAGTCCAAATTGAAAGCATTTGCCGACTAAAAGATAAATGGGACTCAAAAATTGAAATTTGATTTTGGAAAGGAAGAAAACATTGTGGGAAAAGGAGAAATTGCTGGTTATCAGCATTTTTTCCTTTTCCGTCAATGTTTTCAGAAGCTCTCTTTCTCAAGTTAAAAATTGGGACTGTGTGGCTAAGAGTTTATCTAATGTTTCAATTTGATTGAGTCGATAATTTTGGTGTGTGGTAAAATGTCAACAAAAGAGCGCATAATGCATCTATATGATGCTGTATACCAAGAAAGTCGTCACATAATTATCTCTGTACCATACAATCCTGACTTAAAACTCATTATCACGCAACAAAATTTTAGACTGGTTCAAATTGAAAGCATTTGCAGACGACAAAATAAAGGTGACTGAAAAATTGAAATTTGTTCTAGGAAGGGTAGAAAACATGTGGGAAAAGGAGAAAATGCTGGTTACCAGCTTTTTCTCCTCTCCCTACAGTGTTTTCAAAAGGCTTCTTTCTCAGGGGCATCAAAAGTAGGGATTGTGTGGTAATGGGTTAACGACCCTGAGAAAGAAAGCTTTAAGTTTTGAAAAATTGTAGGAAAAGAAAATAAATGTTGGTTACCAGCATTTTTTCCTTTTCCCACAATGTTTACTACCCTTCATGCTTTTTGTAAATGCATTACAACCCCTTTTAACTCATTACCAATTGACAAAATTTTATGTTTGTCCAGAGCAAAAGCATGTGCAGAGGACAAAATAAAATCGACTGGAAATTTGAAATTTGATTTGTGAAGGGTAGAAAACATTGTGGGAAAAAGAGAAAATGCTGGTTACCAGCATTTTCTCCTTTTCCCACAATGTTTTCTAAAGGCTTCTTTCTCGGGTTTGTCAAAAGTAGGGATTGTGTGATAATGGGCTAACAGACCATGGCACAAAATAATTTGGCTATGAAAACATGGGCTTACCTTGATGTCAGCTATGAAAATATGTTGTCTCAGTGTTCAATACAGTGTTACTGCAGGTAAAGAATAGGACCCTCCTTTGTGTGTGATTTTAATTCCTGAACAGAAGATAACTGTTTAGTCCCAGCTCGCTGCTTGGATTGTAGATCGGCAAAACACTACAAAACCCAGTACTGAAAAATCCCTGGAAAGACAAAAATTAGTGAGCTGTTGTCATATGACTGAAATAAAGATGAATGTGGTGATAAACACCCTTCAGATATACGTTTTACTTTTCTAGCACTGTTCTTTATCGTTACAGAATGGAGTGATCCAGAAGACGATGGTTGATCCTATGAAAAAGTGAGTTTGTACTGATATCACACAATTTTAGTTTTTAGGCTTGAAGCATGCGAGGAGGGTTAGCTCTTTACTATGCAACACTATTACAAACTTGTCAAAATCGAAAGATAAACTTTGCTCAAATGATTGGCTTGGTATTTAAAAAGGTAGAAAACACTGTGGGAATTGGAGAAAATGTAAATTACCAGCATTTTGAAAAACCTTTTCTCACAACATTTTTTAAAAGTCCTCCTTTGGGTCATCAAACCTTCGGATTGTGTGGTAATGGGTCAGTTAAATTGCTTTTATGGACATTATAAAGCAAAGTTAGGCCACAGAAAATGTGCAGAAGTGCTTATTAGTAATGCTGCTTTAGATAATTACCAAAGGACAAAATTTTGGATTGGTCCATGCTGTTTGCAGATGACAAATGTGGATTAAAAATTGAAATCAATTTTGCAAGACAGAAAACATTGAGGAAAAGGAGAAAATGCTGGCAACCAGCAGGACTGATAGTTATTGTGAAAGGATTCATTCCTTTCCAACCACTGACCAATGTCTCGACGATGGTTATATGGGAAAGCAGCTACTGGCTTGGAAAGAAAATTGTGCAAAGCGCTGGTAAAAGAGACTCCAGGAAAGTACTAATAGGTGCATAGTCCTCTGCAATATAACTGAAAAATGTGAAAATGGGGTTAAACACCATACAATCAATCAGTCCTCTAGGTCCTTTACAGATGTGATTGTTTGTGAAAGGTTAAATTGTATTCCAGACTGAGTGGTGTTTTTCCTGGTGTTCAGACAGCAGTAAAAAAGAGGGAGCAAAGTTTACAGGAATATAACAGAACTCAAGCAAAATTTAACAAATACCAGGAAAGAGACAGAACAGGACAGAATATTGTGAAGCTAGATACGGTAATAATTCCTGTTCCCTCCATCTTTCATGGCTTGTCAGATGAGTAATCTATAATTGGTGTGTTAACTTGTTACGTCTTGCAAACAAGTTTTTGTGTGTCTCGCAGCAGAAAACATACTAAAGTATTGTTGAAAATTTTGTGCTTGACCTGTGAGGTTTTGCTGTACATGTATTGCCTTCATATGCATTCATTAATGAAACCTTTGTTTGTGTTGATTATCTATATTGCACAAAAAGTGTTAAGAACATTTTGATAAAGAACTGTAGTAGGAAGTAATGAGGTAGCCATTGAAATTCCATGGAAAAATATTATCTGCTTAACTCAATACCACACGACAAAATTTTTGGTTTGTCCGAATCAAAAGCATTTGCAGGCAACAAAATAAAAGTGACTGAAAATTTGAAATTTGTTTTGTGAAGGGTAGAAAACATTGTGGAAAAAGGAGAAAATGGTGGTTACCAGCATTTTCTCCTTTTCCCACAATGTTCCCCAAAAGCTTCTTTCTCAGGGGCATCAAAAGTAGTGATTGTGTGGTAATGGATTAAAGAAGTGTTAAGAACAATTTTGCTAAGGAAGTGTGGCAGGAAGTATGAGGTAGCCATTAAAATACCATGGAAAAATTTACTAACTTAACTTTTTACCAGACAAGAAACTTTAAGGTTTACCAAAATTAAGAGCATTAATTTTGCATATAAAAAATTAAATGGTGCACAAATTATGAATTATGGACCTAGTGACCTAGTTTTTTAGCTAACATGACGTGTTTTTGAATTGTACAAGATATTATGTAGACAAACATTCCCACCAACTTTCTTGAGTTTTGGACTAAAATGTGGCCTCTAGAGAGCATACACAAGGCTTTTCTAAGATTTGACCTAGTGACCTAGTTTTTACTAGGCAGGACCCATTTTCGAACTGGTTCAAGAAATCATCAAGACAAAAATTCTGCTTAACTTTCAAGAGTTTTGGACGGAAATTGTGGCTTCTAGAGCATACACAAGGTTTTCTTAAGATTTGACCTGGTGTCCTAATTTTTGACCAGACATGAACCATTTTCAAACTTGCCCAAGATTTCATCAAGACAAACATTTTGATGAACTTTCTGCTTTTGGACTGAAAATAATTATGGTCTCAAGAGTGTACACAAGGTTTTCCTAAGATCTGACCTTGTGACCTAGTTTTTGACCCAGCATGACCCATTTACAAACTCATTCGAAATATCATCAAGGCAATTATTCTGACCATGTTCCATGAAAATGTGGCCTTAGAAAGTTGAAGGTAAAAGATTGATGATGCAAAACGGACACTGGACAGTGGACACATCATGATCACAAAAGCTCACCATCATTATTTGTGCTCAGGTGAGCTAAAAATGCTGGTTATGTGCATTTTCTCTGTAACTACATTTTCAAAGTCATTTCCTGTGGGTTCATTAATCCTTTACCTCACAATCACGAGTTTTATGACCCTGAAGAAGGCTTCTGAAAATATAACTGGAAAAGGACAAAATGCTGTTAATCAGCATTTTTCCTTTTCCTGCAATATTTATCACCCAGTCAAAGACAGAAATCATCATTTAGGCTAGATTTATTTTGATGTCTGCAAATCTGCAAATGCACCCAGTGTAGTAGAGTCCCAAAATTTTGTTGGTTTGTCAAGAGTTGAAAGTTGTGTTGTAAAGGGTTACATGTCTAGTATAATGCGAAGATTGATGGCTCAAAGGGCACAAAATGTACTCTTTTAACGGTGATCTACACTTTCGAAATTGTTTTTGAACACAAACTTAACTTGTTTTCCAAACAATCCCCGGTTTTCACAACCCTGCAAAAGAGGCCTTTCAAATAACATTGTGGGAAAATTAGAAAATGCTGCCACTAAGCAGCATTTTCTCTTTTTTATAGGCCCGAAGGGTCGTATTATGTTATACCCCCGGTCGTCCGTCCGTCCGTCCATCCGTCCGTCCGTCCGTCCGTTAGCAATTTCTTGTGTGTGCAACTCCTCCTACAGTTTTCATCGGAATTATTTGAAACTTGCCACAATGAATCTCCATGATGTCTAGTTGTGCACCTGGGTCTTAGAATTTTGATCGCTGTTTCCGTTCCAAAATTATCTGCCCTTGATTTCTGAAATAACCAACTTTTCACTTTGAATTTTTGTTCAGGCCATAACTTCCATACCATAAAAGGTATTAAATTGAAACTACATACACTGATAGAACACATTATGGAGAAGTGCAGTGCACAAGAACCATAACTCTGCCACTTTTATTTTTTGAGTTACAGCCCTTTGTTAATTTTCAGTTTGAATTTTTGTCCAGGCCATAACTTCTAAACTATAAAAGCTATTAACTTTGAACTTCATACACTGGTAGATAACATTGTGGAGAAGTGCATCGCACATGAACCATAACTCTGTGACTTCTATTTTTTGAGTTATTGCCCTTTGTTAATTTTCAGTTTGAATTTTTGTCCAGGCCATAACTTCCAAACTATAGAAGCTAATAACTTGCAACCTCATATAGTGAAAGAACACTTTATGGAGAAGTGCACTGCACATGAACCATAACTCTGCGACCTTTATATTTTTACTTATTGCCCTTTGTTAATTTTCAGTTTGAATTTTTGTCCAGGCCATAACTTCCAAACTATAAAAGCTAATAACTTGCAACTTCATACACCGATAGAACACATTATGGAGAAGTGCAGTGCACATGAACCATAACTCTGCGTCATTTCAACTCATTTCACTGACAAGCCCCTTCGGGCGTATATGTGCCGCTTTGCGAAGCTCTTGTTCCACAATGTTTTCTACCCTATCAAAGCAAGGTTGCACCATTTGAATCATATTGAAATTGTATTGAATTTGTTAAAAGGTTAACATTGTGATACATGATTATTGTACTTTGGTCTTTTGTAATGACTAAAAATACATCTTTCAATTTCAAAATTTGTCCAGATGTCATCAGAATTTCATATAAAAAGTAAAATGCACATGTTATAGATAATGGTTATCAGCATAGAATGCATTCTCTGCTATCACTCTACAAGTTAAAACATTATCAGTAATGTGGTTGTAATGTGACATTATCTTATCACATGCACATGTATCTTAATGCTATCGAAAGCCTGATGATTATCACGTAATACTTGTAGTTATCAGGGCATTCTTTATTTTGGAAATTAATTCAGCAAAGTTGGAAATTAATTCAGCAAAGTTTTGGTCCTTTGTAAGGGTTACGTTTAGTGTACAGCAGAACGTTAAATAGGTTAAAAGACCATGACATTATCCAACTCATAAAACCTCTTTGAGCCCCACATCACTCTAATCTACTATCACATGGGCACTTGTAAATGTACATGTATGCAATTTAAAGTTAACTTTTTCCCAAACAATCACAGGATTTCACGATCCTGTCAAAGAAGGCTTTTGAAATCATTGTAGAAAAAGGAGAAAATGCTGCTTACCAGCATTTTCTCGTTTTTACACAGTGTTTTCTATCCTGCCAAAGACCAATTTCAGCATTTGAGCCATGTTTATATATTTTTGTTCGAAAATGTTCGAAAGTCTAGAATTTTTTTGCTTGGTAAAGAGTTAAAATTTTCGAAGAATATGACATGGGCAGACAACAGATTATGGCCTGCAACACACGAAAAGGGGCATTGGGATATTTGTGTAAAGTATCGTACAGAGACAACATTTTTCAATCTTGTGTAATTTACTGTTTCATGCAAGTCTACTGCAGGACACATATTGACGTAAAGTGCCGTCTCGGAATAATGTGCACATACTGCTGATCTGATACAGCGCTTGGTACACTCTGAGAGCCCTTTTTCCCATTTTGCACAACATAATTATGCACTCTGTAGTTTCATTATAATTGATAGACTAGTACAATTTTTTTTCCACCTGATTCAATTACTAGGCAGCCAGACTGGAGTATTTGTCATGTTGTGACAGTGCTAGGTAAATGTATTTTAAATCTGTAATTTCAGAATAAAAAAGCCCTTGAAACAGCGAAAGAAGAGTTCACAAACCAAGACATCACACTGAGACAAGAAATTCCAGCATTATATGAGGGGAGGATAGAGTATTTCAAACCAACATTTAACAGCCAGATAAGAGCCCAGCTCACTAACAATACTGATGCCTTTAAAGCTTATAGTGCTGTAACATCTGAACTCTTTCAAGATTCGAAACTCACAGAGAAAGAGCGGAAATCCAGAATTATGCAGCGACTTAGTGAAATTAAAGCTTTGTCTATAACAGTAGATGATTAGTAAGATCAAAGCAGTGCTCTTCCAACATTGTGATTCTGGGACATTATCCCACTATGATGATTATACATGTGAACCACTTTCATGAAAAAGGGGGTTAACCCTTTCCCAAACAAGCCCTGGTTTTTATGGTCTGCAATACAAGTCTTTTGAAAACACTGTGGGAAAAGGAGAAATTGCTCGTAACGAGCAATTTCTCCTTTTCCCAATGCGTTTTCTGCCCGTTTGGATAATTTTCTGCCATTGTTATGAAAGTTGAAATTGTCGTCTGCAAACTCTTTCAGTTTGGAAGAGTCTAAAATTTGTCATTTGGGAAAGGGTTAAATGTAACTCCATGATGCATGATACCAAGCAAGTCATCACATAATTATGCAACCGTAACTGACTTGAATCATGATCCTCACTGATCCTTTGAGATGCAAAACATTGACCAATAGCAAAAAGTTTCACATAGGTCTGCACAGGCAGATCTGAGACGATGCTTTATGCAAATGTCTGAATGCTCCTTTTTGCATGTTACAATCCATTTTAGACTTGTCCACAATGACAACAGCAAAAATGAAATTAGCAATGCTCAAATGCCCGAATGCCCCTTCTCATGTGTTACACGCCATTTTAGTCTTGTCCAAATTGACAACAGCAAACAATAAAATTAGCTTGTAATATGCAAAAAGGGGCATTCAGACATTTGCGTAAAGTGTCATCTTAGATCTGCCTGCTTAGCCCATGCAGGCAAATCCTAGACAGCACTTTAAGACTATACATGTATTTGATTTTTGCCCTACAATAGACTTGTACAGAACAGGAAATACATAAGAACGGAAAATATCATCTCCGATTATCCTGTGGGGGCTGCGCAGGCTGACCCGAGATGATACTTTATGCAAATGTCAAAGTGCTCTTTTTCGCTTGTTGCAGGCCAAATAATGTCACCTGTTACAGAATTTAAGTTTGGTTTTGCAGAATACTGGTATGTCTGCAAATAGAATACAATAAAATGCTTACTTATGGAAATAGACATCTATGATTGACTCTGGAAAGACCTTGAATCTAGGATATTTAGAAATCTGTGGTAACATTGAGACATGTAAATAGAAGGTGAGACTGCACTTATTGATACCTTTAACCCTTTCCCAAACAATCGCTGGTTTTTACAGGTCAGGAATAGAAGCCTTTTGAAAACATTGTGGGAAAAGGAGAAAATGCTGGTAACCAGCATTTTCTCCTTTTCCCACAATGTTTTCTACCCTATCATATTGAAAAATCATGTTTTTAGCAACTGTTAATTTGACATCTGCAAAATGCTTTCAGTTTGGTCAGGTCCAAAATTTGACGTTTGGGAAAGGGTTAATCTGTTAAGAAGTACATTCCCATGTGATATTTTGTTACCTCCGTTAGGGAGTACATACATATGTACATATCTTAAAACAATCCCGGCACCCATGAATAAAAAGTATGTTTCAGCACATATTATATATGTTTCTTCTGATTTAGAGAATATTTTTTTAGAAAAACTTCATACATGTTATTGTTATCATAGTTCATAACTTTCTAATGGAAAATCATATTTAATAAAGCAATTGTTAAATATACATTCATGTGCATGCATTTTCTTTACAGTAACAGTTGCTAATATGTTGCCAGCATTTCCCCCTTTATGCCACAGTGTTGTCCAACCTACAAAAGATAAATTAACCCATTACCACACAATCCCTACTTTTGACGACCTTGAGAAAAAAGCCTTTAGAAAACATTGTGGGAACAGGAGAAAATGCTGGTTATCAGCATATTCTCCTTTTCCTACAATGATTTCTTCCCTTCACAAAACGAATTTCAAATTTTCAGTCACTTTTATTTTATTGTCTGCAAATGCGTTAAATTTGGACAATTTGGTAAGTAGTTTAAAGTAAAATTTGAGACACACCAATGTTGCCGTCTATAACTTGTTTAACTCTTTACCGAACGAAGAATATTAGATTTCTTCAAATTGAACGTATTTGCAGACAACAAAGGGTCATATTATGTCATGGCCCTGGTCGCCAGTCCAACTGTCTGTCAGTCCTTTAGCAATTTCTTGTGCGTACAACTCCTACAGTTTTCATTGTTTAAACATATTTTATTCAATATAATTACAGATATTATTTATGTACAACAACATATTGCGAATAGGATTAGAACGAAAGCATCAAAGCTTATATAGTTCCTCTCCCTAAAGAAAATCACATGGTATGACAATTACAGTAAACAAAAATAAATAGAGACACCAAAATAATGAACTGACAGTGAAAAATTTAAAGAGTAACGGTGAAAAATGAGGAATGATGTTAAAAAAAATCAGAGGTTGTGCAGAGTTAAGAAAGGAAATGTAAAATTAACTTTTATAGGCCTCGTGTATATGTGTGTCTGATGCAGTACAATATCCAGAGAAAGGTACCATACACTAGTAACGTTAAATTTAGCTTAATACTCAGGAGAATCTACCGCTATTCTCAATAAAAGCATGGACTGCATTAAAGATTATTTCATTTTCAGCAAGGGAGAGATTTTCATTGGAATAAGTTCAAACTTACCACAATCAATCGCTATGGTGTACAGTTGTGTGTATAACTTTTAAAATTTGGATATCTGCTGGCATTCTAGATTCTTAACCTATTTCACTGACAAGCCCCTTTAGGCCTATATGCGTCGCTTCACAAAGCTCTTATTTTATAGATCAGAGACTAAACAAATTTTACATGTGAACTACAGGCAATAATACTGCTAAACTGTCTATCAGCATCCATGATAAACTGAGCAACCAGTATATTTCTTTACTCATTGAGCAGATCTTTCGTTTAAGCACTTTTAAGAATCGTTGGCATTCTCTATTGTTGTCTGCCAAAAAAAAGAAAATGATAGAGGAATTTACACAAGATCCGAACATTACGGGTATAATTTCAAGTAATGATGGATATCGCCAGATATTTCACTATTGCGATATATTTCAAGATTTCAATTGATATTGCAATTATGTTGCAATAGGCTATATTGCTAATTTTCCTGATAAAAGGAAATTAAAGAAATGATTTGTTTAAAAAAAAAAAAAATGTAAGAGTATAATGGGTGGTGAGCCCACATGTGTGCAGTTAGGTTACTTGTTCTACCGCTCTATTAACCCTTTCCCAAACGACAAACTTTTGGGCTAGACCAAATTGAAAGCATTTGCACACGACAATTCAACTCTTGCTGAAAAGATTATTTCTGTCTATGATAGGGTAGAAAACATTGTGGGAAAAGGAGAAAATGCTGGTTACCAGCATTTTCTTCTTTTCCCACAATGTTTTCAAAAGGCTACTATTCCAGACCCGTAAAAACCAGGGAGTGTTTGAGAAAGGGTTAAAAATCTCGCATGTTTTTTCCATGTTTTTTTTTTGCTACCGAAGTTTGAAATCAAAAGTAAACAGTTTACTTTCGATTTCAAACTTCCGTCGCAAAACAAAACATGGAAACATTTCGAAATGGTTTTGTCTCACGGTGGTTACATCCAGAGAAATAAAATGTTAAATGCGTAAAACATTATCTCCCGCTGGATGGCATTCCACAAATACTCATCTATCTTACTTGCGCATCCTGGGTACAGAACCGGACTACTTTTCTACGCGAAAACCGTTACTTTGAATTTTAAACTAAACTTTTAATAAATAAAACGCTACCTGGTACGATTCATTCAGCTATGATCAGCAGTTTAGAGAAATCTGGACCTAAAACAGGCCGGATTTTTTTCTCAAACGTATTGGTATATAAAAGCCATTTTCTCCACTGCTACTTTATAGCGCGTATTACTACAATCTCGTCGATATCGGGGAGAGTGACGCGTCATATATGAAGGGTCGAATCTTCGAAGAATATGACATGCGCAGACAACGATGCGTAAAGCACAATCTGAAAATTTCGCTGAAAAGTGTATATTTCATCCACTGAGGAAAACATTATTTTTTATAGTTTACGTATTCGAAGGTATTCGGTAGCGAATATTAATCGTGGACATTGCCAATGTTCAGCATGATTGTGAGCCACAGCTGGCATTCGGCATCCTCCGACCTGCAGACGTATTTTGAGATGATATTGAAAACAAAGTGAAAAAAAAAAACGCGCCAACTCTGTTTTATAGTTTCGCTTGGCCTGAGATATGCGAAGCATACCTTTGAATGGTAATGAATACTAGTACTTCCTAGATTAATCGCATTAATTAGTGGTAAAGATTGCTGTTTGATGCTGATAGACGTAAAAATGTCTGCCCTGATATGCTTAACCCTTTTCCAAACAATCCCTGGTTTTTACGGGTCAGGAATAGAAACCTTTTGAAAACATTGTGGGAAAAGGAGAAAATGCTGGTAACCAGCATTTTCTCCTTTTCCCACAATGTTTTCTAACCTTTCATATACCAAAATCATCTTTTTAGCAACTGTTAATTTTTCACCAGCAAAATGCTTTCAGTTTGGTCTGGTCCAAAATTTGCTGTTTGGGAAAGGGTTAAAATTGCGAATTGCAGTCCGATGTGTATCGATATTCTTTCAGGATTGGGCAACGTATACTTTTCTTTATAAACATGGCATACGTTTCTTTTTCGTCGAAAATGTATGAAAACTAAAACATTTGGTGCTGAAAAAATACACGTTTTCGGTAGAATCTCAGTCGTAAAAATCAGGAATTGTTTGGCAAAGGGTTAATCTTCACAAGTTCACAGTTTACTATATGGCGAACCTTAGGATATGTCTGTCTCTTGTTTTCTGAAGTAATATGTCTTTAGTCCTTCAAAAAGCATATTGAAACAATATGTCAACCGATTGCGTTTTCACTAAATTCTGACAAAAACATGCACCCTAGAATCTGTCCTTTTTATAACACCGGAACACAGTCATTATCCCTATGCTTTGTCCCCCCAGTGACACAAAATAGTCCAACCATATACAATAATTTAAACACGCCAAGCGTTTCCCCCTCTCTATGCCTGAGCTTGAAGCAAATTTTGAAAATAAACTACTGAGCCCTCTTAGCTCCATGAAAGAGTGCAACAAACGTGCTACTTCAAAATTTCTTAAAACAGGACTACTTTTGACCACTACGACCCGGAAGCAGTCTCGCAGTGGTGCAGCCCAAGGAGTAAACCGGGAGGCCCCGGCTTCGAAGTTAAGCCGATGTAATGCAGAGCAATGACCCTCCCCTACAAAATGACCCATGTGTCAATTCTCTACGTGGAGGAATGATCCAAGTCATTATTCTACATAGAGAAATGACCCCAGGGGATCATTTTTCTACGTAGAACAATGACCCAGGTCATTCCTCTACGTAGTAAAATGACTTCTTGGGTCATTTCTCCACGTAGAATAATGATTCGGGATTCGGGTGATTTTGTAGGGAACGATGATCATTTCTCTGCATTACATCGGCCACACAATTAGGCAGACAAGGAGAAAGCGCGCATTTGTCTCAATTTTCCGTGGGATAATTTGGCCTAAAATCGTCAACTGATGACAATAAATCTAATAGCTCCTGTCTTTAAAAGTTTTTCTGTGGGAGGTACTCTAGGGAAAGTTCCTCCTCTCGGCAATTTGTACCTCGGATAAATAGGATCTGACATGATTTTTCACAGCGGACACGACCGCATCGTGTTCTGAATGGAAGAAATCGGAAATAGGGCGCAAGTAAGTCGTGCCTCCAAGACGATATTTCATCAGCCCGGGCTCGACCGTCGGGCATTCAACAATTAAGTTTTTCTTCATTGACCACCATGACACGACAGTCACCCTCGCTGTACGAATTTTCTTCAGTGCGTATACGACGGTCGGGTAAATAGTACCTTTGATAAGAAAAAAAAATATGTATTTAACGAGTCTACAAAAAATGTTATCAAAGCGAGCCTCAAGTTGGGAGCTTAATAACATTTTTTTGTGGACGAGTTTAATAATTCTGTTTTATCAAAAACTAATGTGTGTCAGATTCTTTTTTATCACAGTTACTGCATAACAAGAATTATAAAGTCCAAAATGTGTTATATACCAGAGGCATACATGTATCATATGTGTGGTGAAATTTACATGAAGCCTGTGCGCTTACTTTGACAGGTACATTACGAACGAAAAATAGGTTTCGAAGAAACTTGCATATATTGATTTTGTTTTGAGTCTATAAGTGATTAAACTAACAACATTATTACGATTAAGAACTTTGACCACAGATTCTACTTAGGAATCTTGGTCAGTAATGTTTTAGAATGAAGCGTAGCCTACGTGCAATTACAGAGTTTTGACTAAATACAGCACTATTTTCTATGCATCTCATACGCGTGTGACACAAAAAAATTCGTAATGGCTGTATCACATTGAAAACAAGGAGGGTTATGTGATAAAACATTTTCGGTAGATTTAAAACTTTTGTGTATGTACCAGTGCACTTCATTTTGGCCTAGCAATGCCCCAAAGAAAATGCCTCAAACAAACGTTCGAAATGTGCTTTCTCAAACAGCTAGGATAGACTAAATCATCTCAATTTTAAAGTAAATTCTACTAGAAAATAATAACTAACGTTCTCTGCAGTCTTGGGATCATATAGATCAACAGTAGATCTATTTGTAGATCTGCATACATATGTATATATGATCCCAGCTGCAGTCTAATCTCGATCATATAAATACACTGTCCGCAGAATGCAGTCTAAAAGTGATTCCCTTTGTCTAAAAAATGGCAAAGTTGTCTGGTGCTTATTTTTTTGCTAGAAGAAAAGCAACCGAAAAAAGGACAATAAGAGAGGAACAATTTTAGACTAGAAAAATTAAACTTTTATTAAGTAAGCCTAGATCTACTATAAGGTTCTGTACTTTGAACAGTTTGGCGACGCACCTGAAGATCTATCAGTTTCCTAACAAATGTACACGCCGTAAATTACAGGTTTCGGATATTCCTAGAATGTTTAACTTATTTTTTTTGTGTGAAACGTTACCTAAACATGAACTGTGGAGCTGTACATGTGGTCATTTTTAACTTCAAACTTCCCGGATACATGCTCGTTGCTAAATATTGTTAAGTGACGTAATTGATTTTGAAAATAGTCCAATAACAGCAGACGTACTATTGCGCGGATTTATAGTAAATCTGGTAAGTTTCGTGATATATCAAAATTTGTGGTGTATCCTCTAGCTTTATCACTTAACAATATGTTCAACTAATTCTATGTAAATTTATATTTTCATTCAGTTCAAGCTTTCTGTGAGAATTAAGATTAGTGTGGGAACTACTTTCTTTGCTCATTTAATTCCGGGCCGAATTTCCCCCTTCATTCGGAATGTTTTTTTCTGTCGAAGGACAGGAAAAATGTCAAACATGACTTTAAATTGACACCGACTCTTATAATACATCTGATTTGACGGATGCATCAATATATTTGTATAATATGTGTTCGTTATTAATCTGAGAGTATGGCTTACATTTTTCCGCAAAGGGACTTATCCATTTTCTTCCTGATTGCAGCGACTAACGAAATTTAACATCCGATTCATCCAGGTCAGACATTCTTCGCATTTCTCGTTTTCTTCAGTAATTGACTGAAGGATCTCGGCCTTGCAATGTGATGAACGGTCTAAAGAATGTCATACCTAATGATACAATCGGTTTAGATCTAGATCTAGTTGATTACAGGTTGAATTAATTCTTATTGAGTATACTTGCATCATCCATGGACGAAAGGCGAACGTTGTGATCGCATTTGTAAGTATAAGCCCCTCCCACCACCAACTAGTTGGAATACTAGAAGACTGCTGATTTATTGAAGGACTTCGTTGTATGCTTAATATAAATTTAAATTGTATGAAATTTAACATGAAATAATTCTATTCATGTGGCAGGAAATTCGGTTTTAGGTGCAGTGACGTGACCTCGTTTATGACCACAAGTTACCTTTGCTGTTCTCAGTCCAAGTGACTAATAGATATGAGGCATCTTAAGCAGCCAGCTGCTAAGCAGCTCTAATCAGTAGTAGATTAGTAAGCATGGTCGAGGGTTTTCTGCTACTATGCCTCCAGTGGATGCAATTGATCTGTGTTTGTCCTTGAGCACACAATCCCTAAATATTACAGTTCTGAGAAAGAAGGCTTTTTAAAACATTCATTTTGGCACAAGGGGGAAAAGCGTGTTACTAGCATGGCTACTAGGCATACCAAGGTTTCCTTCTTTTTAAAGCCCTTAAAGAAGGCATTATCTCCTGCTAGATGGCACTCTATAAATATTCGTCTATCTAATTTGGGCATCCTGGGTACAGAGCCGAACCGCTTTCCTACGCGACGACCATTACTTTGAATTTCAAACTAAAATGTTTACTCAATAAAACGCTACCTCGTGCAATTCACTCAGCTATGATCAGCAGTTTAGAGAAATCTGGAGCTAAAGCAGACCTCATTTATCCTCAAATGTATTGATAAAAGCTATTTTCTACATTGCTACTTTATAGAGCGTAATATTACAGTCAGCCCGCTTTCGGGGCTAGTGATGCATCATATAACTATAAGACAGTTGAATCTTCGAAGAATATGGCATGCGCAGACAACGTTAAAGAAGGGGCTTTTTAAAAATGTGGTGGGGAAAAAGACAAAATGCTGTCAGACTACCAGGATCTTCTGTTTCACACATTTTTCTACTATCTCAAAGATTGATACTACCTTTTAATTCACTTTGAATGTGTAGCCTAGTTCAAAATTATGTCATTTTGTAAGTAGCTAAGATATCTGTACTTTTTTTGCTGCATTCTTTTATGTTACAGGATTTTTTTAAAGTAGGTGATCGATATAGTAGGAAGTAAACACATTCTTTCTGGAGTAAGTTAACTCGTTACTATATGACAATATTTTAGGCTTGTCCAAATTGAACACATTTGCAGATGAGAAAATAAAAGTGACTGAAAATTAGAAATTCGTTTTGTGAAGGGTAGAAATTATTGTGGGAAAAAGAGAAAATGCTGTTTTCTCCTTTTCCACAATGTTTTCTAAAGGCTCCTTTCACAGGGTCGTCAAAAGTAGGGATTGTGTAGTAATGGGTTAACTGGTACAAGTTGAAAGCCTTTTCAGACAATAAAATAAAGGTGACTGAATAATTGAAATTTGTTCAGAAATGGTATATAATAATATGGAAAAAGGAGAAAATGTTGGTTACCAGACAAAATTTTGTACTAGACCAAGTTGAAAACGTTTGAAGCAGACAAATGTAATGCAAGTGATAATTTTTGTCTTTGTAAGGGTAGAAGACATTGTGGGAAAAGGAGAAAATGCTCGTTACCAGCGCTTTCTTCTTTTCATACACCATTTTCAAAAGCTTCCCTTCCCAGTATCATAAAGGCCAGGGATTGTTTCGGAAAGAGTTGAAATGTAAAAAAAAAGAAAAACCCGCAAATGTGATTATTCACATTGAAAGTTGATTTTGAATTTCAGTGTGTAACCTGATCATCAGCAAGATGGACCCGTCTCTTAACAATTTCATGTGTACCAGGAGTCTTGTGGATCTAGAATAGAGTCATATTTTTGTAGCTGTGTATGGAAGTGGTATCATCTCTATAATGTTTGCCATTTATTGAGTGTTCTGGTAAAATCAGGTAAAGTGTTAGTTTCAACTGTTACCTTTGTAAGAAGTGGAACTGTTTTTTTCTAAAACTTAGAAACTTAAACTTACATATCAGTGCCTCTCTAGGAACTTTTAGAAACTAACATATCAGTTTTTTTTTTATCTCAGAGAGGGTTTCTTGTGTTTTTGATGCAGTGATTTCTAAGTAAACACACTAAAATTCATTTTGCGGGTCTTTTCTGAAGTAATTTTCTGAAGCAACCAAAAAATATGTATTTGATCAAAGCACTAGTTTATAATGCCCACCATGACCTCAAGCAGAAAAACTAAGGAGCAAAATATAGTTAGTACCATATGTAGAGAAAGATTTTGTATGCCATAATTATTTTGCATTGAGATTTTATGATGATGCACCCAGTGTTTGAAACTGATTTTATTGATCAGTTATTGATAAGTATCGGTCAGTTCTGTGTATAAAAAAAAAAATTAAAAAGCACAAATTGCTACCAATTGGCTTCTTTCTGATACAGTCACACATTTGAAGCTACAGGTAGTGGTAATTAAATAGGTAGGGGAGCTCTATAGGAAGGTTAATTTGTGACCCAGTTTTAAACATGTCATTTTGGGGTCTGTGTATTCTAGCCACTTGCTGCAACAAAGTGGCAGATATCAAAAAAGAAATGACTTGCAGACTGTTTTGTTGTCCCTTCCACAAGTAACCACCTCGAAAATGTAAAAAAATATTGTAAAAATCAACAAACGCAACAAACATCGGGGTCTTTTCAAACTAAGTAAAACAGTTTCAGTTCCAAGTTGGCAGAGTCACAGGGAAGTGTCCCAAAACATGGATTTAAGCAGCTTTGAAAAGGCATTTACAAAGTTGACCCTTGAAGTTTTTTATAACCCCCCAGAAATTAAGTATGGGGTCACAAATGACCCTCAAAAATTTGAAGCTGCGAGAAACACTGTCATAATTATAGATCTGATTTAGTGAGAGATGTGGAGTCAGGAATGGAGTACATGTATATACATGTACATGTATTATATTGGGATATAAATAAAGATAAAGGGTGTCTTTACTTCCTGCATCAACCCTTTACAAAACAATCCATTGTATAAGATAAAGGGCTGTGGAAAAAGTATTTTAGCAAATGCTAATATTCATTTTTTTTTTTTTAATTACTAATCAGCACACAAATTCCATTGTCTAGGCCATTTTTTATATGTTGTCGAATTTCAACTTTAGCAAGTATAAAATTTTGTTGTTTGGTAATGATGTAAGTCCTGAATATAGTTTTTAGGTTTTCTTTGTCTGACACCAAGTGAATTATGATCTATTAATACCATAAGAATTACACCATACAAATAGGAGCTATACCTTGATTATGTCATCAAATAAAGTATGAGTTGTACTTTTACATAAAATGGTCACAAAATAGAGTTTGTTCTATTCATAGATAATAATATAATAACATTACATGGGAGTATATAAAAACATGTATTGTCAATTGGTTTGATCTGTTAGAAATCATCAGGACAGTCTAACAACAAATCATTTGTATGATATATATACTGTGTTAAAAATATCACGAATAAAATTTCATCAAGTAAAGTATGAGCTGTGCTTTTTATGTAAAAAGAGGAAATCTTTTTGTATATAAATAGTACATTTTTGGTGACTGTTGTATAAATACTTGTAACTCTTTACCAAAGAAAAAATCTTAAACTGGTCCATATTGAAAGCACTTGCAGATATGACAAAAATATAATTAAAAAATGAAATTTGTTTCCAGTAGGCTAGAAAACATTACCAGCATATTCTTCTTTTTCCACAATGTTTTCAAAGGGCTTCTATCTCAGGGCCATAAAAGCCAGGGATTGTTTGGTAAAGGATTAAGGTGTAGATGATTTTGAATTGTCATTATTACCAAGCTTATTGCCAAATGTTGCCATTGTCATGCTCAGATACAGTCACTTCTGTTCAAGTTATTGTTGGCACACTCATATTTAAATGTTTTTGTTCCCTTTCTTTCCAGTGGGTATAGCTTAGCTTCCCATGAAGTTTCCAGAACATTGCTTATCCATGGAGGCAGGCTTGCCTTCACCTGTACATAAGTGGCTGACAGAAGAATTAGAGCAGCTGGGTATTGATTCTCTCATCTATACTAGATACATCATCAGCTTACTTCTTCATCAGGTAATGGCTTAACTCCTTACCAAATGACAAATTTTTGACTTATCCAAATCAAAAATATGTGCAGATGACACATTAGACCTTGCTCAAACGATGGTGTTTGTCCTGGAAAGGAAGGATGAAAACATTCTGTTAAAAGGTGAACATGCTAGTTACCAACACTCTTTTTAGGTCTTGGCTGAAAGCCAGCAGAGCTTATGTCATGGCGGGGTTTCCGTCGTCTGTCCGTCCTTCCGTTAGTCTTTTTCTTGTTACGCGATAAAGTCTGCATTTGTTGTCAGATTTTTGTGAAACTTGCACAGTTTGTTTGTCTCATCAATAGCTTCAACCCAATTGATCATGAGAAAAATCCAACAAACAAAATGGGAAAAGTATCCATTTCAAGTTGAAAATTTCCGATTCTTGTTTATGTGATAAAGTCTTCATTTGTTGCCAGATTTTCCTGAAACTTGTACAGTTTGTTTATCTCCTCAATAGCTTCAACCCCAGCCCTTTTGAGAAAAATCCAACAAACAGTATGGGAAAAGTAGCCATTTCAAGTTGAAAATTTCCAATTCTTGTTTACGCGATAAAGTAAGCATTTATTGTCAGATTTTCATGAAACTTGCACACTTTGTTTATCTTATCAATAGCTTCAACCCTATCGATTTTGAGAAAAATCCAACAAACGGTATGGGAAAAGTAGCTATTTCAAGTTGAAAATTTTTATTCTTGTTTATGCTATAAAGCCTGCATTTCTTGCCAAATTTTCTTGAAAATCACACAGTTTGTAGAATTGATTAGAATTATTCCACAAGCCTCCTATGAATTCTGTTTTGTGTGTACTCATGAAAATGATCCAAATGAAAAAAAAAATCATCATGTATTAACAACAAAGGATATATCCCAGTCATGTTTACTCAAATCTTTAGGCTGTAATTCATATCATAAATGACCATTTCATTGAGAAAACAGTGAATTCGATTCAATTTTCACCCTTTTTTTTTTCTCAGTCTCAGCTCTTTAGTTGACTTTTGTAAAAGGTAATCTATTTTTATGCTGACTGAACAGACATTCCAATTCATATATTATTTTCCATATTGTTTGTATGCTGATATAATCAGTATAAAGGCAAAAAATGGGCAAATTGAGGGATCTCTAAATGGACTATGTCATTTTTTTTTTTTTTTTTTTTGTTCATGTCAGTTATTCTTTGAAAGAGATTTTCTTCATGTTATGATGTATACATTGAAAGATCTGAAAATCATAATTTTTCTTTGGTAGGCATTCTAGTCTCCAAAGAATCAAGTTAAAGTTTAAAAAACAAAGAGGAAACTTAGCTCTCTATTGTAATATTTTAGAAGATGTAAGACGATTATCTTTTAGGAGATGTTAAATAATTGTCATGGGCTATCCCTAAAGGTAGGGCATTGCTTTCCATATTGGTACAAGCTTATTTCTTTACCGCACGAGAAAATTTTAGACTGGTCCAAATTGAAAGCATTTGCAGACGACAAAATAAAGGTGACTGAAAAATTGAAATTTGTTCTGGGACGGGTAGAAAACACTGTGAGAAAAGGAGAAAATCATGGTTAACAGCATTTTCTCCTTTTCCCACAGTGTTTTCAAAAGGCTTCTTTCTCAGAGGCCTCAAAAGAAGGGATTGTGTGGTAACGAGTTAACTGATAAGATTACTCAGATTTTACTTCTTTCCTGTCATTATAATTATTGTTTATCAAGGAGATCAGATGTGCAGTATCTGATAATGTAAGGTGACAAAGTATGTGTCTCAAATGTTATGGTATTTGACTCTTTTTACAGCACAGTATGGACTTACAGACATTTTTCTAAAAATCTGAAACCGAATCACACAGTGACATTATCTAGATGTAGCTTTCCATGCAAGTCTTCCAATACTGGTGACAGAATCCAACAGTTGAGAAAGTATATACATGTATATTACATATATTTATATATAATTTTTTTTTTTTCCAAGGATATTGAGGATTTGGACTGGTATGATAATGATGACGTGTTCTGTAATAAAGCAAAGGTTGACAAATCAAAAAAGAAGGGAAGAAAACAAGACCAAAAGTCCAGCATCTCAGAGGAGGAGGCAAAGAAAACAGCAGTAATTGATTGTTTATCTGCCGTGTCTGAAGAGGTGAGAGCAGTAAAACTATGAGTTGTCTTTTCTGTATGACAAAATTTTGGAAATGAACACAGATCATTCTAGAAGGTGACTTTGTGTTGGAAGCACATATTTTTTCATCTTTGGTTCATCAGAAATTTTACAGTGAGACACACCTTTTTTTGTAAGGTAATATTTCGATGATGGGTATTTGTTCCGCAATGTTGAAGAATAAAGTTGAAACAACAAGGGCTCTTATTGGTCATTTCTGTGGGCATGTCAGCCATAACTTCAAATCGAAAGTGGCATACATGAAAAGTTAATAAAACACCATACTACTTTCATCATTTAGCACATGTCTTGGCACCGGTACTGGTGTAGTTCCCAGGAAGCAGAATTGAGAGAGATTAGTTTGAGTTGTAAGAACTTGTTTCTCAGTCGATGTAAAATTAATTTGTTAAACTATTATTCACTATTTTTAAAGTTAACAGTTCTAACGTAACACCACATATACAATATTTTGTGCTCTAAGCAAGGAATACAGATTGACTGAAGCTTACACAATTTCTCACAATGCATGAAGCATTCAGGTCATTGGTGTAGAAAATGGAAGGAACATTTACATTTGGTTGCTAGAATATCGAAATCCCTTGATTAACCCATTACCACACAATCGCTACTTTTGACACCCTGGAGAAAGAAGCCTTTTGAAAACACTGTTGGAAAAGGAGAAAATGCTGGTAACCAGCATTTTCTCCTTTTCCTACAGTGTTTTCTACCCCTCCCAGAACAAATTTCAATTTTTCAGTCACCTTTATTTTGTCATCTGCAAATGCTTTGAATTTGAACCAGTCTAAAATTTTGTTGTTTAGTAAAGAGTTAAGGTAATTTCCCAAACTTTCCCAAATGGCCCCTACTTTGCTAGTGTGTGTGTGTGTGTGTGGGGGGGGGGGGGGGGGGTCAGCCCCAAGGATTAGATTTCTAGAATGAACCCTACATGACTCCTGAATGTCAAAAAAAAATTTGCAAACGGAAGAGTGAATTTGATTCTAACTAGATGCTATTTTTCTTGGAAAGGTTCAACACATTGTGAGGAAAAGGTTGACAATTTATCGCATCTTTTCTGTACCCAAGGTTTCAAAAGCCTTCTATGGGAATGTAAGGTTTGGCACATTATTGATATTGATTTAACTCTTTACTAAATTACAAATTTTATACTGGTCAAAATTGAAAGCACTTGACAAAATAAACATCTCAAAAATAGAAATTTGTTTCCAGCAGGCTGAAAACATTGAGGGAAAAGGAGAAAATGCTGGTTATCAGCATTTTCTCTTTGTCCCAAAGTCTTTCAAAAGCCTTCTATCTGAGGTCCGTAAAAACCAGGGATTGTATTGTAAAGGATTAAGTAGTGAATGTTTTCTTCAGGTACTGTTTAAGTGATTCTTTGTTTAGGCTGAAATAATAAATGATGTTACATATTTCAGATTGCGAAAGAAGTTATTTGGTGTACGTAACTTATTTTTCGAAGACAATTTACATTGCAGGAAACTGGTATCAAGATTAAAAGTCTTGTTGAAGAATTGTGTACAAAGCTGAAAGAAAAAGAAACAGGTTTGATACGTAATGAATTTAAATCTTTGGAAAGAAAAGTTAGGTTGGAAAGTGAATTACACATACACAGTTTATGGAAACTGAATTACACATGATAGAGTGTACAGTATTTCATATTGGATTTATGCCTTTTTACACACCTTCTTCCTTGCCGAAATTACTAAACGAACATTGTAATGTCTGTAAATTAGCTATGTCACAAGCAGAGTACATTTACAGTTACAAGAAAACTGTATTAGAGAAAATTTTAGAAGCAAACCAGAAATCTGATCATTTAGATAGAAAATACAACAACAATTATGAAAAGTAAGTTTAAAAGAACCTTTGATTTGAATATATCGTTTTTTAACCATGTATTAATTTATCATTAGACTTTTAAAAAAAAGTTCCCGTTATTGTCAAATCAAAGTCGTATAAATGAATAAATAATTTTTTAACCATGTATTAATTTATCATAAGATTTAAAAAAAAGTTCCCGTTATTGTTAAATCAAAGTCATATTGAAAATAGCCCTTGAATTGCTAGATAGATAGAACGAAGATTACCAGTCAATAATATAGACCTAAACATTGTGTTACAAAGTGCTTGTTGCTGGAAAACGTATGCACTGTAATGGACAATGAGGAGATAAGATCAAATTGATTTTTCTCTGTCTGATCTTGATCTACACTGCTTACAACCATTGGGTTGCACTCAGCAGACCAAGGGTAAATGAAACTTTGATATAAAAACTACTCAAGAAAAACAATTTTGAATAGCAACAGACAGAAAAAATGACCCACAAAATCCAGCCGATACCATATTGGATATCATTGTCATTATTTTTTTCAGTCACAGATCTTTCTTATAGTGTAGATCAAAGATAAGACTGCATTATCTACAACAATCAGTAATCATTGTATTATTTTTTGTTGGTTTTTTTTTTTCAGTCACAGAAGCATCTAATAGCCAGACGACCAATACTACAAGTGAAAGCAGTGAAGAGAGTGGCACAGAGAATCAAAATCCAGCTGAAAGGTATATACTGTTCCTAAACTCTATCACTCCTAGGTCAAGAAATTCAATTTTTTTTCTAGGTCTAAAAGAGAGAAGATTCCCACTGTTATCTGCTATTGGAAGATGGCTTATATCACAGTTTAGGTAGTGAATGGTGTAAATCAAAGATCAGACTGCATGTTCTACAATGATTACCAATCAGTTTTATTTATGTGATGTGAAACATGGTTACATTTATTGAAAACCGTGGCTGCATGTATTTTCTGAAATTCCAAGTCAATTCATCCAGTCAACTTTTTGTAAAGTGTAAAAGTTTAAAGCACCAATACCCTTTACCTCTCATATATGGCTTGCAGCACGCAAAAAAGGGCATTCAGAAATTTGTGTAAAGTGTCATTTATGCAAATGTCTTAATTTCCCTTTTTGCTTTTTACGGGCCATATTATAAGCTGTTGCTGAAGATATAATGGGAATTGGGGCTCAGTCTATGGAATTTGTCTTTGAAAAACATTGTTGGAAAAGAAGAGATTATTGCTAATCAGCATTTCCTCTTTTCCGACAAAGTTTTCAACAACCGTCATCTTGAGAGTTATTAAATCATTCAATTGTCTGACCAGTAGGTAAAGAATTACAATTGTATATTTTGATCTTATGGGAGAATCTTGTGTGGCTTAACCCTTTACCCCATAAGGCATTTTTAGGGTATCTCTAATTGACCCTTTATAACAGCAAGGATGAAACCATTCTTATGTGTATTTATGACACCTTTTGATAGCAAAGAAAACATTGTAACAATAGGTGAAATCACATCACGAGCAATTTCACCTTTTGCCGCAATGTTTTCCAAAGGCTCCTAGGAGCAATGTGTATAAATGAGTATCTATGGAGTAAAGGGTTAATGGTGGAGATGTGGGATATGCTGTTTGGAGGCTCCTGGTAACCAGCATTTTCTCCTTTTCCTACCATGTTTTCTACCTTTCCAAAAGCACATTTCAATTCTTCAGCCACATTAATGTTGTTGTCAGCAAATACTTTTAATTTGGATAAGTTTCATATGAGTGTCCATAAGCAAGTACTGTCCAAGTCTACACATTTATAGATTACAGAACTGTTGCTGTTGTATGACTGAAATAGTTTTGAAAGGGGTGTTAAATACCATTTTGTCAGTAAATAAGTGTCATGGAATGACTTTTTGGGGTCTATAGGCAAAGCAAAATTCTTCTATTGTAGGTATTATGCTGCATTTCCATCCCTTAATAGCCAGGAACCAGTACCCACCCCTAGTCAGTCTCCATCAGTGAATGTTTGGAAAAAGAACCCTCTCACCAGTGTGAAGTCCCCAGCATCAACATCTCCATCTGCTACCGTTACACCTGGGTGTGACAGCAGCAGCCCTTCCGAAGATGTGGAAGTTCGAAAAATAAACATAAGTTGCAAGATTGCTGTTCCAAGGCATCGAAAACAGAAAAAGAACCCTAACAGAAACAACAATAGAGGCAATCAAGACAAGAAAAAGAACACTCAGAGACAAGTATCTGCAAGGCCTCAAAGTTCGAATCAAGCAGCTGGTAGAGGCACTGTAGAGAAAGATGGCTCTATCCAGAGCTGGCCACCTGGTTTTGCTAAAACTGATCCCTATGTGTTGCAGAATATTGACATGTATGGAAACAGGCTTGTCTTGAGATCTGACATTAAACGACCACAGGATGAAATTTGCACTCAAGTGGAGACTATTCTGAAGGGATATTTGATGCCTGCTCCAGACAAAACATATAAAGAATTGCAAGATGTAGATACCGACAGCCAATTTGAACAAAGAGAAAGGGTGAAGAAAATAAGTCATAAAGATGAAGCTGTTGAGCTTCAGCAAATGTCATCTTCAGCAACATCTTTAACGACAGATAACAACACAGATTTAGTGCAAGCTGGAAGTGATGATGTAGATGTTAGAAGTAATTTGTCCAGGCAGAGCTCCTTTTCCAAACAATCATGCAGAGATAGTGTAAGTCCTGAATTTCAGGAACAGGAAATTTGGTATACACAGCCCATAGATATTGTATTTTTGGATCAAGATCAGGAAACACAAGATTCCAAACTTCGTTTGTATAAACGAAACAGTCTGCCCTTATCATCCCCTGGTATTGGGAATCCGAGTGATGGTCATTACCAGGACTGCTTTCCAAGCTCCTCATCTAGTTCAGTCTGTGAACAAAGAGATAGCAGAACATCACCTGACTCTGACTTCATTCTGCAAGGATCTGATCTTATACCATCTTGGTTGAATGAAGAATTACTGGCTGATTTTGATGATGAAGAAAGTGGAAAGGGAGATGGGTTTTGTGATTTCAAAGCTTCAAGTCCAAATCCTGGCAAAGGAAAATCAGGCTCGGAAATTTTCAACAGTTTAGATATTGTTTATCATCAATCTGAATCTAAAGATAACCCTGTGGAAAACCAAACATGGAAAAGAAGCAGCAGCAATACACCAACCAGTAATGTGATGCAAGTATCTTTGATAGATCTTGATTATTTGTCAACTATGTGGCAAGAATATGATGATGGTCTCCTTCCTGATAGGTATCCCACAAACTCTCGAAGGCATAGCTTATCATCCTGGCAGAGTCGAGTCTTACTTGACAGCGTTGCATTTTCTGAAGAGTTCTCGGAGTCTGCATGTATTTCAAGTGAAAGACCATCCTGGCAGCAGTGGGAATTTGGTGGACATTGCATGGCACAGCTGTGGGATGTCAACATGCAGAAAAGGTCAAAAGTATCCTTGTGGGATCATCAGATAATAACAACAGACAACCAACCCTGGTGTTCAGAAAATCTGTTTGTTTTCACAGATAAGATGGTAGACCTACAAGAAAATTTGACGGGAATGATTCTGTCAGAAAATGAAAATACTCTAATTCCACAGATATCAGTTGTTATGGTTGATAATCAACAAAATGATTATGAGAGTGTGCTAGATGATGGTCTTGATGACAGCAGTGATGATACAAATTTGATTTGCCTTCCAAACATGGACAGGAGTGTTTCTTTAGGGGATGTCTATGGATGGCTGGACAACTCACAGAAACACACAGATCAGCAGTTATCAAAAAGTTTTGATCTTGTTGCTTCAGAACACTCAGCTTTTTATGATGTTCCAAGAAAACTTGTACATGTCCACAGCGAACCAAATTTGGTTCAGTTTCGGCAAGATTTCTTGGATGAAAGTAAGCCTAAAGCTTCCTCCCCACAGGAGCATCTCTTTTTCTCTCCTAAAACACATTTTAGGCCAATAACACCTGCCTATGCACCAGAATTGTCATCTAGTACCACCAGATCACAGTATGTGCTAAATGACCTGTTTGGTGGTCTGCCGGCAACAAAAACTCCATACCAACAGTTTCACATGCATGAAGGGGACAGCGAAGAGGAAGCCTTCATACCAAAATTCAAGCTGAAAAATTTTAGTAAATCGATCCAGACAGGGGAGAGTTTCGAAAATGTGGAAAGCTCTGAGGAAGAGGAGGATTTGGCTGGTGAAGCTGAAATGAGAGATACACCTGAAACGCTGACACTGGGAATGATTGAAGATGTTATGGGAGAAAAAGATGATGATTTTCTTGTTCCAATTTCTGAAGATTTTGACACAGCAAATACAGATTCAGCATATGAAACTGACTATGGGGTGTCAAATAGTGAACATGGACAAGATGGTCTCCAAGATGGATGTCAAGACTGTAATAAAAAATGCTGTCAAGAAAATTTGAGTGAAGTCCCTACAGGGGAAAATGAGACAGAAAAATTAGATGTGGGTCATGTCATGAATTATACTGTGAAAAGGTTCCAAGCAACATATCCACACACACAAGACTGGCCGGATATGTCACATAGCTTGAACTGCCCAACTGATTCTGGACAATACTGGAATTATGACTGGCATAGTCATAGCTTCCATGGCTGCCCTTTGAAAAGTACTTGGTCAACTGATGATTTTATGTCCTCTGTAGATGTGGATGATAAAGTAGAGGATAAAGAGGTTTTATCAACTGATCCTGGTGATCATTGTGATGAGAGAGATCTCTATGAAAACTGGGTCAGAGATACTTATGCAGTACCCTATGAGGAGCAAATAACCATACCAGGACCATGGACTGAGGACTACGAGCAGAATTTGTATTTTGATGGAAACTGTGAAGCAATATACCCTGTTAGCTGGAGCTCATTTGACAAGGAAGATGAGGTAACAAATGATGGGGATTCAAATTTTAACTTGAGATTGCATAGCTTTCACATTGACCGCAGCTCTGATGAGGAGACAAATTTAGTTGATAATCTGTTTAATCCAAACCTGTCTCTGTCTGACTCGCAGCTATTGGAAGGAAGAATTCCAGAAGATGCAAAATTAGATGATGAACAGACAGGCTCTTGTCAAAGACTGAAAGTGTTCAGCAGCCAGTTTTTTATAGGGGACTGTTCAGATGATAAAATGAAACAGGAACTGTCAAGTGTTGAATCAGATAAAAACAATGAAACCGGGGTTTTAATTAACAAACCTCTTGACTGTGAAAATGGACAGAGCAGCGTATTTTTTCAGAAGTCAGAAAATAATGAAGGAAATCATATAGTTCCACCAATAGATGACGACTTTTATCGTGTAAAATTGGTGTATAAGGATACCACCCATGTACCAGTGAACTTCAGCAGAAAATATGAGGTACTTTTTCAATTTTTTTTTTAAAAGAAATTATTAGGTTATTCTATGTTTTCCCATATTCCCATGTTTTATGGCCTAAAAAAGAACTTTTTTACAAGTTAAATGAAAATAATGATAACCAAAGTTTTATCCTTTCCCCCATTTCTACTGTATCAGAGACATTGTTTTCTGATGATTTGTGTCAGATTTAATGTCATCTGTAATGCTTTCAGTTTGGATCAGCCAAACATTTTGTCTTTGAGTAAAGACTTTTAGCATTAATCCATTACCACACAATCCCTACTTTGGATGATTCTGAGAAAGAAGCCTTTAGAAAACATTGTGGGAAAAGGAGAAAATGCTGGTTAGCAGCATTTACTCCTTTTCCCACAATGTTTTCAACTCTTCACAAAACAAATTTCAAATTTTCAGTCACTTTTATTTTGTCGTCTGCAAACACTTTCGATTTGGACAAACCTAAAATTTTGTTGTTTGGTAATGAGTTAAGTGGCATTTTGAAACCTTAATTTTGTCTTCTTGTAATGTGGATAAAGGTTAAAACAGTATTTTTTGTTAAAGATGTAACTTTCTTCTTTTCATCTTTATTTACTTTTGTCTGCAATTATCTTCAATTTGAACTTTTTGTAAATGTCTTTTCCATAGGTATCAAAAGGCTGTGGAATTGTGCCTTTACCAGAGGCTGCAAAATTATCTGCAGAGTTGGAAAAAGAATGGTTAAGTCCTGATTTTGAAAGATCTGAAGGATACATAATACCATCAAGTAAGTGGAACTCGGTGTCTTAAAAATATCCTTGTTTTTGAACTCTGTTTTACAGGTAATCTACTGACATTCTCTTTTTTCTGAAGCAGAGAAATGTATCACATATGAAGGTAGTTAGTAGACAGTGAAGATAACAGGGTTAAGGTTATACTGGAGTCTGGTTGTAAGTCTGTCCTTTTGAAGGCCTTGATACCATTTCATGTCTGTGCGTCCTTCCACAATTATCAACCCATTTTGCTAGAAATTTCAGTTGTATTTAATGTGTGAACATGCATCCTTGTAATTGCGATTATGACTGGTAGACTATCACAGAGTTATGGCCCTATCAACTTTTTCCTCTGATCCAGTGACAAGGCAAATAGTTGGGTTGTTCTTTCAACAGTTGTAGGTGTGTTTTTATACGCCCGTCGAAGACGGGACGTATTATGGGATCACCTGTGACGGACGGGCGGGCGGGCGGCGTCCAGTTCTTTGTCCGGAGCATTTCTCCAAAACTATTCTACCTAGGGTTATGAAATTTCATGGGTGGATATATCTCATTAAGGAGGAGTGCAGTGCACAGGAAGCATAACTCTTGCTTGCTTAATTTTTGAGTTATTGCCCTTTGTCGTTTTTCATACTTGAATTTTGTCCGGAGCATATCTCCAAAACTATACTAGCTAGGGTTATGAAATTTCTTGGGCGGATAGATCTCACCTAGGGGGAGTGCAGTGCAGAGGAACCATAACTCTTGCTTGCTTAATTTTTGAGTTATTGCCCTTTGTCGTTTTTCATACTTGAATTTTGTCCGGAGCATATCTCCAAAACTATACTAGCTAGGGTTATGAAATTTCTTGGGTGAATAGATTCACTAAGTGGGAGTGCAGTGCACAGGAACCATAACTCTTGCTTGCTTAATTTTTGAGTTATTGCCCTTTGTCCTTTTTTCATACTTGAATTTTGTCCGGTGAATATCTCCAAAACTATACTACCTAGGGTTATGAAATTTCATGGGTGGATAGATCTTATAAAGGGGGAGTGCAGTGCACAGAAATCATAACTCTTGCTTGCTTAATATTTGAGTTATTGCCCTTAGTCGTTTTTCATACTTGAATTTTGTCTGGAGCATATCTCCAAAACTATACTACCTAGGGTTATGAAATTTCATGGGTGGATAGATCTTATCAAGGGGGGGTGCAGTGCACAGAAATCATAAGTCTTGCTTGCCTAATTTTTGAGTTATTGCCCTTTGTGGTTTTTCATACTTGAATTTTGTCCGGTGAATATCTCCAAAACTATACTAGCTAGGGTTATGAAATTTCATAGGTGGATAGATCTCATCAAGGGGGAGTGCAGTGCATAAGAACCATAACTCTTGCTTGCCTAATTTTTGAGTTATTGCCCTTTGTCGTTTTTCATACTTGATTTTTGTCCGGAGCATATCTCCAAAACTATAGTAGCTAGGGTTATGAAATTTCATGGGTGGATAGATCTCATCAAGGGGGAGTGCAATGCATAGGAATCATAACTCTTGCTTGCTTAATTTTTGAGTTATTGCCCTTTGTTGTTTTTCATACTTGATTTTTGTCTGGTGAATATCTCCAAAACTATACTAGCTAGGGTTATGAAATTTCATGGGTGGATAGATCTCATCAAGGGGGAGTGCAGTGCACAGGAATCATAACTCTTGCTCGCTTAATTTTTGAGTTACTGCCCTTTGTCGTTTTTCATACTTGAATTTAGTCTGGTGCATGCCCCAGCTTTACAACTTGGGGTAAGACGGGCGTATCTTGCGACAGTTTGCCGCTCTTGTTTGCCTCTTATTAAAGAGTTAAATGTTCAAATCAGAAACCAGTCTTAGCTGTGTATGTCTGCATACCACCAGACATAGTTGTGGACTGAAATCTCAAGCATTCGTAAGTAACTGTTAATCTGTGTGAAAGGTCTCATAGCAGGACTTAACATTATTTTTATCACTTATTTTTTCAAGTCTCGTAATTATATCTGAATGTATATTATAATTGAGGAAAGCCGATATTGATTTTTGAAAGAGTATTTAGCATTATACTAGTAAAGAAAATGGTTGCTAGCATTTTGACATTTTCCCACTATATTTTTAAAAACTTTCTTTTTCAGGGTTGTTAGAAACACAGCTCAGTTTGGTAAAGGAGTTATCCAGATAAGAGGATGTGATGTGTTCTAATTCTCGTATTTCTCTTCCTAACCCTATGTTGTGGGTACTCATTAGCATTGTCTCGATGAAATGATTCTCATAAGTAGCCACAACATACGGTTTAGTTGAGAATAATGAATACTTTCAATTTTGAAATTAAAATCACTTCCTCTATCTGGAGCTCTAGGTAATTCGCTTTCATTCTTCACTGTACTTAACATTTCTTTTGCTTTTCTAGGCTCACAAAGAAAACCATGCAGTTTCTTCCTGGAAGGAAACTGTCGAAGGACAGATTGCAAATTCGCGCATGACATTGCTAACATAACCTGCAGGTTCTGGGAAGAAGGAGGTTGCTTTAAGGGACCTCTTTGTCCTTTTCTTCATGGATACCCAAGGTATATATTCAATGCACTGTTATGTATCACAGTAGACGAAATACCTTTTATGTCTGCAATATTTGTCTGTTGTGTTATGGTGAAGCCAATGTTGCTTATGAGAAGCCATCGCTCCTTTCCCTACAATATCTTCACACGTCTTTCAACACTTAAATTTTCATGACTTTCAATTATGCCATGTTGGTAGATGTTAGTATCATTTGTAAGGGTATTTGATTGGTCTGGAAATTGGCAACTGTATCTGAAGGTAAACTGTCCTTTGACATGCAGAAATTTGACCATTTAGCATAGTTTTTTGAGTTGGGTTTGCCTGTTAGGGTAGATACTCTTTGCAGATGAATTAACTCTTTACTGCACAATCCCAACTTTTAACGATCCTAAGAAAGAAGCTTTTTAAATTTTAAAAACAATTGTGAGAAAAGGAGAAAATGCTGGTAACCAGCATTTTCTCCTTTTCCTACCATGTTTTCTACCTTTCCAAAAACACATTTCAACTCTTCAGCCACATTTATGTTGTTGTCTATAAATGCTTTCAACCCGCCTGGGTGGCTCAGTGGTGAGCGTGTCGGACTCATGACCTGGTGGTTGTGAGTTTGATACCTGGTTGAGGCAGACTTTCTTCCCGGCATATTTTTGCCTCTCACCTCTGCTGAAACATGTGAGAAAAGTAGTCAGTGGCTTTGGAAAGAAAGTTTTGTAAGTACCGGTGTGAGAGAACCGGGAACCACATGTGCGTCACCGATCACCATGATATGACCCTAGCTGTTTAAGTGGCGTTAAACTCCAATACAACCAACAACAACAAATGCTTTCAGTTTAGATAAGTCTACAGTTTTGTTGTTTTGTAAAGAGTTAAAAGCCCTTTGTTGATAGAGCATGCTTTAAATGCATAAGAATATTTCTGATTTGTTTCAGTGTTTTGCCCTCGAGTGAAAAAGCATGTAAAAAGTTTGACCTACAAGGTGAAGAGTTTCCTGAACTTACAGCAACTGTTGTGGTATGTATGAACTTACTATATACATTTTCTTGAAAGCAGTTTAACCCTATCCCAAATGACAAATTTTAGACTGTCCCAAAACTCAAAGTTTTTACAGATGACAATTTTGAATTTGATGAGAATGGCAGAAAGTTTTCAGATAGGCTAGAAAACACTGTGGTAAAAGGAGAAATTGCTCATTACGAGCAATTTCTCCTTTTCCCACAGTGTTTTCTATAGACTTATACTGCAGACACGTAAAACCCAGGGCTTGATTAGGAAAGAGTTAAGGCCAGACTGTGTATCTGATTGTTTTTAGAAGGTTACCATCTCAATAAAGACTCCCAGTACTCATTTTTGTGAAAAGATGTCTATAAAATCTTAACATAGAAAGAAAAACAATCTGAGAACGTGAGGAAATAAAATTGAATTTTCTATACCATTATTAACTTAATAAGTATCATTGCATGATAAGGATTAAGTATGTTAAGAAAATGTGCATTGTCTCTATAGCTCACAATTTGGATTGATGTGTTTTAACCCATTACCAAACGACAATATTTTAGACTGGTCCAAATTGAAAGCATTTGCAGATGACAAAAGTGACTGAAAATTTGAAATTTGTTTTGTGAAGGGTAGAAAACATTGTGGGAAAAGGAGAAAATGCTGGTTACCAGCATTTTCTCCTTTTCCCACAATGTTTTCTAAAGGCTTCTTCCTCAGGGGCGTCAAAAGTAGGGATTGTGTGGTAATGGGTTAAACTGGCATTCTACCAGATTTTGACGTAAAAATGTTTTCGAGATGGACAAAAATGATATATTTCAAGGACATATGGATGTTTGTTATAATTATATCTTTTGTATTAAATGTTCTGTTTTGATCTTTGTAAACTTATTGCTGAAGTCAGTTACTGGTAAACTTGATTTGAGGATGTGAGTATTTAATTCTTTACTAAACAACAAAAGTTTGGATGCGTCCAAAGTGAAAGCATTTGCAGACGACAAAATAAGTGTGAATCAAAAGTTGAAATTTGGCTTGAAAAGGGTAGAAAACATTGCTGGAAAAGGAGAAAATGCTAGTTATCAGTATATTCTCCTTTTCCAACAAAGTTTTCTATAGTCTTATTTCTCATTAAAAGTTAAAAGTCGGGATTGTGTGGTAAAGAGTTAATTGGCTTGTATCTCTATGAAGTTTAGAGCAATTCAGTGTTAAAGTTGTCTGATAAATGGCTGTAGCAAGTTGCAAATTTTGACAATTTTTTTTTTCTCCTGTAGCATTAATACATTTATTGTATACATTTACCACTGTTTAAATGGAACTACTGGCCTTTACCACAAAACAAACACCTTTCCAAATGAAAAGCATATATAGACAACTAAGTAAACATGGCTCAAGATGATGGAATTCGTTTTTGACAGAGTAGAAAATGTTGTGGAAAAAGGGGAAAATGCTGGTAACCAGCATTTTCTCCTTATCCCACAATGTTTTCAAAAAGTAAAAAGTTTTTTTCCTCAGGGTTGTTAAAAGTCAGGATTGTGTGATTAAGTGCGAAGGATGTTGTTTACATATATGGATGTGCTTGATTTGCCACTCTTATGCTCTATGCAGAAAAAAAAAAAGAGATTTCTTTATAAGTCTTCATTAGATAAAACATCCAAGATCTATACAATTCATATTGTTCTTTTCAGTTTCTGGCATAAATTATTATGAATGTTTACACTTGATTTCCTCAGAGTTCCAGTTGTACAAAGAAGGAGAAGACAGGGGCAAATGGAAACAGTTTTAAAGAAAGAGTGACAAGAACTCCAAATCGTCAGACAGGGCCAGGATCAAAGAAGGAAAAACATCGAAAACAGAATAATCGCCGTTACAGTAACAAAGAAAACAGAATTGAGTTATGTATTGTAGATAAGTGTAGCAGCAGTATTTAAGAGCTAGATTTCAAATTTCCTGTCGAGATACGTTAATTGTTTGTTTAAACCATAGGTTTTTTCATTTCATATTTGATCAATATGACAACAACCCATTCTTACAGTCATTAGTTACAAAGAATGCATTTTCAAAGTGAAGATCTAAATTGTAGACAGATTTCTAGGTTTTAGTTGAGTGGCTGCAACCTCAGTTTGCAAGTTCCAATACAGCATAGAAAAAGATCAGACATCAACTGACTCATGATCTACTGTGTCTGCATTTTAGTTCTTACTTACTGGAAGTAGATTCATTTACTGTGGAAATGCATTTTTAGTCCTTGGTGAATGACGAGTAATCCTTTTCTACTGCTAGATCGTTAGAATTATTGAGTGAGTGAAAAAAGATTTAATATCATCAAGTGAGCCATGGAAGAGTAATACATATAGTTGTTGAGCTGGCTAGGAAGAAGTTCGGTTTGAGTTATAAAAAAAGGAGTTAATGGTATGGCATTGATAGAGAGAGAAAGGAGTTAGTGGTATGGCATTGATAGAGAGAATGTCAGTAGAATGACAATAAAAACTGGGATACAGAAAAATGGTAGAGATAGTTATTAAATAGGAATGATATACAGAGTTAGAAAGAGAAATGGAGGCTCAGGGTGCAGCAGGTCTATGTGTGAATTCTAGTCAAGAGTTTTGTGAAGGAGGAGAATGTATTTGTAGGATTTTTTAAGCAATAATCTACTTGTTGCCATTGCTACACCTACAAGTGTGGCATTTTTGAAACTGAAAAGAAATAATTTTCATGGTTTCTTCTATGGTGATTTTGTCAGTAAAACCACTGATGTAATGTAAGGTCTCCATGAAGATATTTGAGACAAGTTACAAGTTAAAGTTACACGTCTCCTTTTAAGTATGAAAATTCTGATAATCTATTTATTATAGAATTAAGGACTAGATCATCTTTTGTCATGGTCAGTGAAAACGGTTTCCAATTTATGTTCACATGAAAAACATATGGCCTTCAACACGCGAAAAGGGGCATTCGGACAGTTGCGCAGTTAGCGCAGGCTGATCTGAGACGGCACTTTACGACTGCATTAGATTTTGTGCTACAGTAAACTTGTGCAAAGCGTGAAACTACATAACAACGGAAAGTGCCGTTTCGGATTAGCCTGCGCAGACTGTGTAGGCTGATCCAAAACAACACTTTACACAAATGTCCGAATGTCCTTTTTCATGTGTTACAAGCCTTATAATGAGGTAGCCATGTTTTGTCTTCTCGATACTTTTATAGGCTATATATTTCTATGTTGAGGATTTATATCTTCTGTAGCTGTTGTTCCTCTGAATGCCTGAAATATCGTAAAACATGCTAATTGTGTCTGTAAACTACCAAATCTAGTTTTCATGTAATCTGAAGTATGGATCAAGAACCTTAAACTTGCATAAATTGCAACCCTTTTTTTCAAAGCTTTGATTGAACAGAGAAAATCTTTTTACAAGAACGTAATCAAGTGCCTAAATTTGGCGGCAGACTGGCTTCAAGTCATTTTCCAAATACAAAGTGACACAAACTTCAGGTTCAGAACAAAAGATGTCAACACTGCTAACATAGAAAAGACCATTGTACTGTAACATCTGTTTGAATATCCCCCTCCCAAAAAAGTGAAAATTAACAAACAGTGAAATTCAGTCATACTGCATGTGCAATCGGACCTTGGCCTAAATTGTCAGCTTGAGAATGACAGACTGTGAAAGGGCTCGGGCTTAACCCTTTACCTGACAAGGCATTTCTATGGTACCTCTAATTGATCCTACATAACGGCAAGGATGAAGCTGTTTCTTTTGTGTATATGACACCTTTAATACTGTAGAAAGTATTGTGGTAGAAGGTGAAATTGCTTGTCATGAGCAATTTCACCTTCTGCCACAATGTTTTCCAAAGGCTCCCACAAGCAATGTGTAGAAATAAGTATCTATGGAGTAAAGGGTTAAATTTTCTTTGAGTTTTCTTAACAGAAGCAACGTCTGACAAATATTTTCTTTCCTTCTACATTTTGCTGTCACTTTGCTATTTTGGTCTTTTAGAAAAATGGACTAAGACACGAAAAATGTAATAATATTTTCATGAAAAATGTTTGAAACTAGCAAACTTTTATTAGAAGTTTAAAACAACGTACAGTTTGGTATCATGTTTATCATATTGGTATAACATGCTTTTGCATATAAAGATTGAAAATAATTTCATATATATATGGAAACATTTGGTTGGCTTTTCCTCTACAATACATTACAAAACTAGCAAAAAATGATGGCGAAAGGTATTGACAAAAGAAACTATGCAATAGAAAATAAAGATAAAAACCGAAGTGTAAAATGATCTTTTCTACCAAGTTAGAGTAAAACAATGTAAAAGACAAAGATTAAAAATGATCATTTAAATTTATCATGAACCTAATTGAAGCAAACAGACTTGAAAATGTTCTGATTTGAAAAACAAACACAAGGTGGAGAACATGTGAAAACATCATGGCATAAATAGTTGTCCAATGTCATAAGTTTTACTATCCTAATTTGTTTCCAAAAGTACACTTTTTCGTGTGATTGCTGTACAGAACATAAATTTTGTTTTATATATCACCCACAGTACTACTTAATAGAAAAAGATTTCAGGAAATTATACTCCGATATTGCACTCTTAGGACTGCATTGGTATAGACTCTGGATCTGAGATCATTTAGCATTTTCTGTGTTGTCTGATCTATGTCGGTACTGTCGGCAAAATCGCCTGAACCAGTTTTACTAACCAAAGCCATGGGTGATAGAACAACATTCATTCATTCAGTTTTACAGGTGACGAATTTGAACATGACTCATTTAGTATACAGCTATTATTTGTATCTTTGAGGATGAGTAATGTACCTGACAGCTCAGTGGGAAATGTATTCCATTTGTTAGATCCAGGTCTGAACCCACTGGTAGCATCAAGATGCCCTTTGGTCAGGCTCTTTGGAGCCCCTATCTAGAACTTGTGTAACCTGGGTCTGTAATTACCAGCCATTCTTAGTCTTATTCTTCAGCATTTTTTCTGTGTGAAAGTAACAGAATTTCTGATTGGCTAAACCATTTGGTTTAGCCAATCAGAAGTTCTGTTACTTTCACAGTGAGACAATCATGAACAATAAGATCAAGAACATTCTTTAGAATGCTTGGTGAATACGGACTCTGGTAAACATGTGGATAAGTGAGCTTTGGCCATGATACAACTGAAAAACTCCATTTTAATACACAGATCTGGAATAGTATCAAAGTGATAACTTTTATTACTCTTTTTATATTGTGTAAAGAATAAATATAACTTGGGCTGATAAACATAAAGATAATGGCTATTGATAGCAGTCATTCTTGACTTTGTCGTATGCCCTAGTTTTATAACCAATCATCACCAAACCTAATACTTATTTATCATTATAAAGTTTTATTTTATCATTGTGACGTCATTCATTAAATTAAGTTATTAATTTCATCATGTACTCATGCCATTGTATTGTTTCATATCTGGAAAATGATGTAAAAAAAATCAACAAAAATACCATAAAGAAGTGTATTTGTAGATGTGTATATTCTAGTAAAGTTTTCATTAATCATCTCAAACCCATCTCCACACAAGGTTACGTTTATAATTGTTGATTCTGTTGAATATAGATTCTGAAAAAATAGTTGGAAAAAGAACAATTGCTTGAAAGAGTAATCGCTCTGTTTGCTATAACTGCATTAACCCTTTCCCAAACAAGCCCTGGTTTTAAGGTGTCTGCAGTAAAAGTCTTTTTAAAACGCTGTTGGAAATGGAGAAATTGCTTTTGAGAAATTTCTGGCATTTTCTCCAAATCTAAAATTGTCGTCTGCAAACTCTTTTGGGTAGGAAGAGTCCAAAATTTGTCGTTTGGGAAAGGGTTTCCTTACATAAGTGCAAACTTTTAACCCTTTCCTTACCATTGACTCTTTACCAAATGACAAAATTTTAGGCTAGTTCAAATTTGAAGAATTGCAGACGACAAAATTTATGTGACTCCAAATGGGTAAAAACATTGTGGGGAAAAAAAGAAAATGCTGGTTACCAGCATTTCTCCGTTTCGTACAATGTTTTTAGAAGGCTTCTTTCTCGGGGTCATGAAAACCCAGGTTGTCTGGTAAAGGGTTAAATATGCCTGTCGTTGTGACGTCTTAAAAAATGCTTGTATGGAAATGGGTTACAACAAACAGCGCTCCTCATTTACATCATCAGTATTTATGTGAAACATGATGAGACTGATCATTCAATTTTTTTTTTTACTGTAATCAATACTTCGAATTATAGGCAATTCATGATAATGTGTTTTCACCCTAATGTATGTTATACATTGTTCATCAGAATTAACTCTTTACCACGGGACAAAATTTTAGACTGGTTCAAATTGAAAGCATTTGCAGACGACAAAATAAAGGTGACTGAAAAAATGAAATTTGTTCTGGGATGGGTAGAAAACACTGTTGGAAAAGGAGAAAATGCTGGTTACCAGCATTTTCTCCTTTTCCCACAGTGTTTTCAAAAGGCTTCTTTCTCAGGGGTGTCAAAAGTAGGGATTGTGTGGTAATGGGTTAATTGAAAAACATTATATTTGAATTCAACCTAGAATTTCTTGTAATATTCCATGGTTCATTTTTCATTTGTGTTTCCAATGTAAAGATAGAATAATAAATGCTTGGCTTATGAAAAAAACATGTCATTGGTTGATAAGCATGCTTATTCATATTGCAGAATATCAATAATCAGATTTTTGATCATGTGATGTGGAAGACATTTTTTCACATAATACTATGTGAATGCATATGTCATGATAGATCACCTGAAATATTCTAGAAAAAGTAGGCAGAAAATGTGATCTTAGAAGTATACAAAGGTATGTCACATACGTCTTGGATAGAATTCTAATGTATGAACATATGGATTCAGTTCTAGGCAGAATTTCTATACTGTTATGTTTGCTGGTAAAATATGTTTTATGTTAACCCTTTACCTGATATGCCAATTTGAGGCTCTTCCATTCAGTTGCAAATAAAGATATGATGTCAAAAATATGGACAAATGAGGATACAGATATCTGACTGAGTTGGATACATTGTGGGAAAAGGTGAAATTGCTCATTACAAGCAATTTCTTCTTTTCCCACAATGTTTTCTGTTGTTGATATGTCAAAATGAGTATCTGTGGAGTAAAGGGTTAATTGGTAAGGGAAATAAAACCTTGCTGGTTACCAGTTGTTGATTTGTTCTCTTTGTAAAAGAGAATTGGGGTCGATATTGTTAAACAAATAAAATCTTCTTAGAATAATACCAACTTAAAATAGGCTTCTTTAAAGAAAAGAAAAGTACAGGAATAAATTCACAGCAAGCTGTTGTTAGGATTTATTTCTGCCTAAAGTTAAAAATGCATTCCCATTTCATTTGATTCCTTATTGTATTTCTACAACATTATTTTTCATGCATCATTTTGTGTAAAAATGAATTTAAATCACAAACATCTTCATGGTCCTACTAGAACGCCAGAGATATGTTAGAGGACTTCATTGGTCATGCAACTCATACTTTCCATTTTAATATTTATCAAGAATATGTATGTAGTAGAGACACCCATTTTGAAATGGTTTATGGTCTTTTTCTTGATCCTTCATGGTTCATTGAAACAAAGATCACATCTATCAGATTTAGAATTGCCTATTGCCCTGGCATTTTGGCTTCTTTTGATCTTTTGCTGACTTAATGGTGTAATCTCTTGATGTCCATCATCCTCTATGTTCCAGATGGTAAGACATAGGATTACCTGTCGGTAATGGATATTGTAGGGTCAAATTCTGATGGGAAGTGCTTAATCTTGATTTTTAATTGGTAAAGTACCTAGGAATTGTCCATGAAATGCATATTCAATGTGTATGTGCATGTACTTATCTTTTTGCTAAAGATACAAATTTAATTTACATAAATGAACATCAAAATGTCACCAGCAATTATTTTGTTTGTTTTCCATCAAGTGTATATTAATCATCATTGCAACTTTTCATTCATTATTTTAACCCTTGGAGCACTTTATAGGTGAGTATACACAGAGCTTGCAGGCTGATCTTTGCTGTACCCTGTCTACTATTTTTCCACATACTCTTACAAACAACAGTCATGAAATAGCAATACAGTACATGCATCTTCTGTACTGAGAGAAAATATTTCATTTTGACACTGTTCTGGTTAATTCTAGCAAATGACCAGAATATGGATCAAATAGCAGATGTTGATTATCGAAGGGTATAACATGTGTGAATGCAGACATTGCCATTTATCCTCATTTTCTGCTTTTCCCACTTTGTTTTCAAAAGTCCTATTCCTAAAGGTCACCAAAACCTGGGAGAATCTGTTATAACTGATAAACCTAGATTTTTGCAAAAGAAGCGGAATTTTGGCTGGGTACTGTGCTCTAGGGGTTATTTGATTGTTGTTTAATATAGATAGCAGAGATTGATTTTCATATGGGATGTTAGACAGTAAACATTCCTGTTAGATGAATGCAGAAACAGTCCTTTCAATTCTTGTTTTCTACGCATGATGACAAGAATGATGATATGTATGGTGTGATATGAAATCATGAATATAGATGAATGAACAAAATATTATATAAGCGCATAAATGACTTATTATAAGAGAAGGAGTGAATGATTGAAAAAGAAATTAATAAATGAACACTAGAAGAAAAAAGATGAGAAAATGAAAGAATGAATGTATGAACACACAGGAAATAAAGAAAAGAAAAATGAAAAGTATTGTGCGAGTATAAGGTGAAAAACATAGCTAAATGTTGATGAATGTTTATTTTCTATACACAACTCGACTGATATATGCATAATACTTGTATTCATGCAGTATGAAAGGATATTGTATTCTTTTGCTGCACCTCTTACCTTGCAGGTTTTTTATTTTGAATATTTCAACAACATTATTTTCCTGCAAGGTTTTCCACACCCAAGGTCAGTTATTACCTAATTCACAGTATCAATTTACATTTACAGTCTGTCAGTTTTTCTTGTGAGAGAGAATGTTGACAAAATTTTGTGGTCACTATGAAATGTAAAATTGTGTAAGTCTCGTAATATGAAGTACATGTTTATTATTTAACTTATCTGGAGGGGGAGAGAGATAGAGAGTAGGGAATGGAGAGAAAGAGAAATTGAAGTTTTCCTGTAGAATGCCAATACAATTTACAAACATATTCATCTAGCTATGCTGCTCACTTGTCCATAGTTCATGAACTTGATTCATATAGATGTATACATTTTGTTGTTCTTGATTGTTTTATAGAATACATTGTGATGACTTTTTGTTGTTTACCCTTTGGCGCCAACAGGCAACTTTGATGACCATTGCAGGCATTGTAGGTACAAGATCACACTTCATAGAATGTGCGGTTTACATGTAATTGTGAATCTACACTGTCCAGTATTTTTAACTCTTTTCAGTGTCATACATTTAAACTTGTCCCACTTAAAATACCATGCATTGAAAATGGGAAAGATTTATACCTTATTGGCTTAGTAACATAAGCAGAGGTCAAAGATCAGACTGGACATTTTGTGCAGTCTGATTTTGATCTGTGCCATCGCAAAATCCTTGTTTTTGCATACGAAAAGCTTAAGACATTGTGAGAAAAACAAAACCTTGCTGTAAGATGTTAACAACAGAATGAACATCAGCCATTTCATGTACTTGACACCAAAGGGTAAATGTAATCTTTTGATTGGCCTTGAGGTGAAGTCAGTGAGCGCACTTGTAGGCATTAAGTCAATTTCATGTTTGTTGAATTCAACTTATGTACATCTTGAATTCAACTTATATCCATCTTGAAAAAAGTATTTTGTGTTTTATTGGACCACTCTTGAAAATATTTGGGCAAAAGGTCCATCTAGTAATGAATTACCACTTGAACAATTTTAACTCATTACAAAACAAAAATATTTTAGGCTTGTCAAAATTGTAAGCATTTGCAGATGACAAAGTAAAAGTGACTGAAAATTGAAATTTGTATTTTGAAGGGTAGAAAGAAAATGTGGGTAAAGGAGAAAATGCTGGTTACCAGCATTTTCTCCTTTTCCCACAATGTTTTTATTAGCTTTCTTTTTCAGGGTCGTTAAAAGTCAGGATTGTGTGGTAAAGAGTTAACCCTTTCCCAAACGACAAACTTTTGGACTAGACCAAATTGAAAGCATTTGCAGACGACAATTCAACTCTTGCTGAAAAGATGATTTCTGTCTATGATAGGATAGAAAACATTGTGGAAAAAGGAGAAGATGCTGGTTACCAGCATTTTCTCCTTTTCCCACAATGTTTTCAATAGGCTACTATTCCAGACCCGTAAAAACCAGGGATTGTTTGGGAAAGGGTTAAACATCTAACAGACATTCCCATGTCTGAAAGAGTCTTAGGAATAAAAACTTTTGAAAACATTGTGGGGAAATGAGAAAATGCTGATAACCATCATTGTACTTTCTCACAATTATTTCTACTGTTTCATACACATGTCCAGTTTCTGAAGCCATAGTTGATATGTGTATGTTGTCTGCAAAATGCTTTCAAGTCTAATGCCTTGTGGTTTGATGAGGGCTAAGTCATGTCTAGTTTGGGGAGCATCATTTATCATAGCAGTTGAAGAAACAGCCTCTCATATGGATTTTAACCCTTTAGAAAATATGAGAATTTTTTACTTGTCCAAAACCAAAACAAATGCAGCTGACAATTCAAAGATGTCTTAACACTTTCCCAAACAAGCCCAGGTTTTTACGTGTCTGCTTTACAAGTCTTTTGAAAACACTGTAGGAAAAGGAGAAATTGCTTGTAATGAGCAATTTCTTATTTTCTCATACTGTTTTCCACCCTTTAGGAGAACTTTCTGCCATATTCATCAAATTTAAAATTGTTGTCTGCAAACTGTCCGTTTGGAAGAGTCTGAAATTTGTCGTTTGGGAAATGGTTGAATGACTGGATTCAGGGAAAGGGATAAAAACACTGAGGGAATAGGAGAAAATGATAGTTTTCAGCATTTTCTTTTTCATTATGTTTTCAAAGGGGTTCCAATTTAGTGTCATATGAACGCAGAAATGTGTGGTAATGGTTTATTAATAAAAAAGAGACTTCTGTAGATTGTAATAGGAATTGTTCTGTATTTCCTTATCGGAACATGAATTGAAACCTTGAAGCTACATGTACTCACTGACTGTTTCTAGGCCTATTTTGTGTAAAGTAAATGTTCATCATTCTGTCTGTTGTTTCACAATGTTTTTCTTATTTGTTACACTATTACCTCATAATGGTTTTGTAGATGTTACTTCATCTGTGAAACCTGTTTGACGCTAAACTCTATACCAGATAAGAAGATTTTAGGCTTGTCAAAGATGAAAGCATTAGTAGAGTGCAGATAAAATATGAGTAAACTGGTATGGGCCATGCTCTGGCAAAAGGGGGCTTAATGCATCTCCGGAAACCATCATACTTAAGTCTTTACCAAACAAAAAAATTTTAGACTGGTCCAAATTGAAAGCATTTGCAGACAACAAAATAAAAAGTGACTGGAAATTTGAAATTTTCTGTTGGGAAGGGGAGAAAACATTGTGGGAAAAGGAGAAAATGCTGGTCAGCAGCATTTTTCTCCTTTTCCAACAATGTTTTCAGAAGGCTTCTATCTCAAGGTCGTCAAAAGTAGGGATTGTGTGGTAATGAGTTAACAAAAAAATAGCAACTGTTAGACTAGCCAGTATTAATAACTTTTAAAGAGAACAAATTACCGGTAGATCTGTCTCACATGTTGAACGATGACTTTGATATGGTGGAAGACATTGTAATAAATTGGTAGCTGTCATTTTCTCCTCTACCATTTTGCTTAAATTTTCTCCATTTATGTGTAAAAAACATGGGATGGTCAGTTACCGCTTTACCAAACGAGAAACTTTCAAAAGGGTCCGAATTGAAGGCATTTGCTGATGACAAAATAAATGTAACTGAACAATCGAAATTTGATTTGGAAAGGTTAAAAAACATTATGGTAAAAGGAGATAATGCTGGTTACCAGCATTTTTTCCTTTTCCCACAATGTTTCCAGAAAGCTTCTTTCTCAGGGTCGGGGAAAGTTGGGATTGTGTGGCCAAGAGTTAACCCGTATCCAGATGAGCCCTGAATTTTTAGGGCTCTGAGGTTGAAGGCCTTTGAAAACATTGTGGAAAAAGGATAAAATGCTAATAATGAACATTTTGTCCATTTTCTACACTGCTTTCTTGCCTTACCACCTGTTCGGCCACTCTAAATTTGTCGTCTGCAAATTCTTTCGATTTGAGCAGACCAAAATTACCTCATCTGGTGAAGAGTTACAAAGAGTTTTATGGAATCCATTGAAGGATTAGAAAGGCAGCATGGGGAGGTATATGTTTAATCCAGTCTTCAGTATCTTGAAGATGGTTGTTATATTGATATGTATTGTTTATTTTGTGTACTTGTATTAACCCATTACCACACAATCCCTACTTTTGACAACCCTGAGAAAGAAGCCTTTAGAAAACATTGTCGGAAAAGGAGAAAATGCTGGTGACCAGCATTTTCTCTTTTTTCGACATTTTCTACCCTTCACATAAACAAATTTCAAATTTTAAGTCTCTTTTATTTTGTTGTCTGCAAATGCTTTTAATTTGGACTAACCTAAACTTTTGTTGTTTGGTAATGACTAATGAGTTAACCCATTACCAAACGACAATATTTTAGGTTTGTCCAAATCAAAAGCATTTGCAGATGACATATTAAAAAAGACTGAAAATTTGAAATTTGTTTGTGAAATGTAGAAAACATTGTGGGAAAAGGAGAAAATGCTGGTTACCAGCATTTTCTCCTTTGCCCACAATGTTTTCTAAAGGCTTCAAGCTCATGGTCATCAAAAGTAGGGATTGTTTGGTAATGGGTTAAGAATACATGAGCCACACCCTGGCAAAATAATGGGGATTAATGTTTCTACTTGATGCACTGAACCAAGGAAGTCCTTACATGGTCATGGATCAACAGTATTCATGTAATCTATTTGCAGTCTGTCATGAGTTAGTTTGATCCTTGAATGTGCTGAAAATTGATGGAAAGCAAAAGGTTTTGACTCATGTCGGCTTTCACGGACTGTGCGGGTCAACATGGACCAATTTTTTTGAGCAGATGCATTGAACCCTTCTCTTCACTTAGCATTGCCCATATGCTTTATCAGTAACTATGTACATGTATGTCCAATCACAGAGAAGAATTTATGGCGTGTAGAAAAAAGAGAATTAGTTAATTGATAGCATTTCAACCATTTTATATTACGCTGAAATATATCTCGAGATCTCCTTTTTCAAGGATACACTTTTGTTGTATTGACTTATTGGCTGGTTCTCTCTTACAAACAAAGTGTAAGAGAAAAGAACATAGAAATATTACCAAATTTACAAGATAAGTGTAGAGTTTAAGAATTCTCTCAGTGTTTCTAAATACATGTAAATGAAACTTTAAAAAAAGAAAAGAGTGCATGATAATTAACATAAATCCTTGGAGGCCATTTCATGACTTCAACTGCATTTCAGGCCAGTGCACATTCAAGATTAGGCTGCACAAAGCATGTAGTCTGATCTTGATCTTTGCTGTCTGTTTTGCCGAGACAGTCGAGATGCTGCTTCTTGTTGGATCATATTTCTGAACTGAGAACTTCATTGGGTTTATTTGATACTCTTGGACGTAACCTTTTACCACACAATGATGACTTTTGACGACCCTGAGGAAGAAGCCCTTTGACAACATTGTGTGAAAAGTAGAAAATGCTGGTAACCAGCATTTTCTCCTTTTCTCACAAAATTTTCTATCCTATCAGAGGAAAATTGTGTCATATGAGCCACTAAGAAATCGTCGTCTGCAAATGGTTTCAATTTGGATACGTCTAAAATTCTGCCATGTGGTAAAGGGTTAACTGAATTTTACTCAAGAAGTAGTATTTGTTCGAGAAAAAACAAGATTATTTATATTGCATTAACCATAAATTTTCATGCACTAGATGTATCATAATTTATCTTTCACTTTGAAAGAAATGTCAGAGTTTATTTCTATTTTGTCACAGAATGTAAAAAAAACATGTGTTTTTGTTAATTAAATTTACACAAATTATTGTACTTAATCATATATGTAAGTTGATTCTGTAGAGCAGCCTAACTCTACAGAACCAGGACACCTGGCCAAGCTCTATACCTTGTTGAAGATGATATTCTGTGCTTGGGATACTGATTTGTTTTTCACTTGTAACAGTAGAACATGAAAGATACTGGTGCACGGACAAGTATAGCCCTATGCTATTGTGGTGTCTGTATGTCTTTCTTGTACTGAAATTCAAGACTTGTCCAATAATAAGGCCTGCAACTCGCAAAAAACTGACATGCAGACATTTGTGTAAAGTGTTGTCTCTGTTTCAAGGTCTTTAACCCTTTACCCCATGACAAAATGTTTGACTCTTCCAAGTGAAAAGGATTCGCAAATTAGAAAGAAAATGTGACTCAAATGATGGAAATTGATATTGGTGAGATAGAAAACGTTGTGGGAAAAGGAGAAAATGCTGGTTTCCAGCATTTTCTCCATTTCCTACTATGTTTTCAACAGGTCTTCTTTTTCAGTGTTGTTAAAACTCAGGATTGTGTGGCAAAGGGTTAAAATACTTGATTGGTTGGTAAGGGGTTCAGGCCATTTGGAAAAAAGGCTGAGTTTTTCTGAAAAACTGATGTATAGTCTTAAAAAGCCCAGTTGATGAAAAATATTTAAACATAGAAAAAAGGGTTAGGCTGTGGCTCAGACTTTGTAAACATATGTTTTCTTCTTCAATCTTTGTAATGCTGATATGTATTAGATCTACATGCTGTTTTTGTTGTGTGTGTAGGTCTGGGGGAAAACTTGAGCTGTGATTATTTGTTTGTCTGCACGTCCTGTTGTGTACTAATGTATTTGTGAATTTTCATTATTTGTCCTATGAAAAAAACTTGAAATTTTAATATTTAAGTTCAGTGGAAGGTTACCAGGAATTGTATATGTGTATTTCACCTTGTTTTAACCCTTTACCAGACAACTAAATTTAAGCCTTGTCCAAATTGAAAGCATTTGCAGACAACAATTTGGCTCAAACAGTATAATCATTTTTTGATGGAGTAGAAAACATTCTGAGAAAAGGAGAAAATGCTGGTTACCAGCATTTTCTCCTTTTCTCAGAATGTTTTCAAAAGCCCTCTTTTGCAGGGTTGTTAAATGTGGTCATTGTGTGGTTAAGTGTTAAATAACAGGTAATAATTAATTAATACACATACATGGGAAAGGAAATTTTGTCTTAACAGGACTAAAAATTCACAAAAATGCTATTGTAAGGCATTTGATTTATTTGATTAGTGTCACAGAAATATGAAAATAGCATTATGAAGTATATCTTGCATTTTTATATTAAACTATTTGACGGATGGTGAGCCTAGTACCCATTTATTGATGTGCAGGGTCACTACCCTTTGCTCTAAAGCCAAGATGTTTAAGTCTTTAAGTGCCAAATAAATAGGCTAGACTTTTATAGATCTAGAACTGTTATGTAAATATCTTGGAAAGTATCAAACCATAGGATGAAAGATCAGCCAACACATTCATGGTCGACACTGATGGCACCTGTTTTTGAAAAGTTTATTACAAGCGTATTATTCTGATGGGGGCGGGTGCGCGGGAAACAAGGTAAAAAAATATGATCCAAACACTAATTGATATTTTAAAGATTTTCTGTTAACTCTTTCCTAAACGACAAAATTTTAGACTTGTCTCAATTGAAAGCATTTCTAGACAAAATTAAAGATGGCTCAGTTGGTGCAATTTGCCCTTGATAGAGTGGAAAACATTGTGGGAAAAGGAGAAAATGCTGGGTACCAGCATTTTCTCCTTTTCCCACACTGTTTTCAAAAGGCTTCTTTCAAAGAGTTCTAAAAACCCTGGATTGTTTGGTAAAGAGTTAAATTTTAAAAGACTTGGTTGATTGTAACAAGTACAGCCAAGTACACTGATTTTCTTGGTAACAGAAAGGGATTATTCTGAAATGTGTATGTTTGTATATGTAATAGTGCAATTGTGTAAATTTGTTAAGCTTGGTTGTTAGGCAACGATCATTGCAAGTTAGTTTTTTTTTTGCCTAAAAAACTGTTAAAAGTGACTACTAGTTTATTCCAATCATCATAATGATGCATTTGGTCACAATATTTACCCTACGAAATGAAAATAAAAAAGACGACATAATGTACTTGGTCCAATGTATTTTTGAGAAACGAAATACAGAACTTTGAGGGATTTAAACTTCCCATTATTCATCCAATTTTGCCAAAATCATGTAATAGATTAGCTTATACATGTAAATTAAATGGGTTTAGAGCTTTTGCTTTACTTTGCTTGTCTGTAGGTATTGTCACTAAATATTGTTTTGATTTGTTTGGAATGTGCATTTTATTGTGGGAAATTGCAAACATGATGGGTCTGCCCTCACATTTTTCAGTCATTCATTGTTGTAAAGTGAGGAGGTGCATGTATATGCAAACCTTATAAACCATTTAACTCTTTACCACACGACAAAAATTTTAGACTGGTTCAAATTGAAAGCATTTGCAGACGACAAAATACAGGTGACTGAAAAATTGCAATTTGTTCTGGGAAGGGTAGAAAACACTGTGGGAAAAGGAGAAAATGCTGGTTACCAGCATTTTCTCCTTTTCCCATAGTGTTTTCAAAAGGATTCTTTCTCAGGGGCGTCAATAGTATGGATTGTGTGGTAATGGGTTAATGAGAAAGAGGGCAATTCTGTCATTGTGTATTATCAAAATTTTCAGAATAAATGACAATGTATTATAAGCGGTAATTTTTCATGAAACGAAAAAATAAGTGAACTCCTCTAAATTGAGAGGTTTGCAAATGATGTTTCCTTTTACCACACAATGACGACTTTTAACGACCCTGAGGAAGAAACCTTTTGAAAACATTGTTGGAAAAGTAGAAAATACTGGTAACCAGCATTTTCTCCTTTCCCCACAATGTTTTCAAAAATCTTCTTTCTTAGGGTCGTTAAATATCAGGGTCATGTGGTAAAGGGTTAAAGTTTCAGTGCCAATATATCTGATTTTAGCCATTTACCAAACAGACTTGTTTTTTGACGGTCCTGTCGAAGATGGCTCTAAGAAACATGAGAAAAGGAGAAGACACTGATTACCAGCATATTCTTTTTTCCTCACAATGTTTTCAACCATTTTAAAATCAACTTAATATTTTAAGGCAGGATAAATTTATCCCCTGCAAATGCTGTCAGTTTGATGAAGTCCAATATGTCATATATAGTATCGTTTGCTTGAGAGTTAACTCTACAGTTGCTTGAAACATTGGGCTATGCTTTTAACCCTTTCTCAAACAAGCCCTGGTTTTTATGTGTCTGCAGTACAAGTCTTTTGAAAACACTGTGGGAAAAGGAGAAATTGCTCGTGACGAGCAATTTCTCCTTTTCCCACAGTGTTTTTTACCCTTGTTGAGAACTTTCTGCCATTTTCTCCAAATCTAAAACTATTGTCTGCAAACTCTTTCGGTTTGGAAGAGTCCAAAATTTATCGTTTGGGAAAGGGTTAAGTACTTATGACTGTATTCTTTGCAAACTTACTTTTGTCATCTGAACTACCTTCAGTCTCTTGCCTTTGTTCCAGTTTAGTTTCTCACTTTTGTTTCTATTCAAGTCCACTCTAAATAAACCAAACTCTTTTTCAACATGTTGTCCAGAAAGGAAGTCACTATGCATGAGCTATTTGTTTGGAGACAGTTTTGAGTAAATGTGCCATAGAGCTTTATAGTTAATACCAACATAAACTGGACTATGCAAATTGATGTTTGTCATTTTTAGTAGCATCCTCTAGATATAGAAATTAAACTTTCAGAGGAGCGTATATGTTTGTTTTTTGGCATAGAATTATTGTTTTATTCTCTTTATTTAGTGTAAGTAAGAGGTTATGGTTATCATCACATATGTATGTCAGGTTTCTTAACATGTATGTCCAGATTTAGAAAGATCTTAAAAAGTACAGGCTCACCTGTTGACTCTATGTTTGCCAGATCTGATTAAATGGCTGCCAGATCATTATATTTTCATCCAGTGTTTAACAATCTACAGTAAAATATACCTCTATTGTGGCAAATTGAAGCCGTAATTTTTTTACAACAATAGAAAAAGTATACATTCATATGAAGTTCTATATAAGGCTTTTGTTATAGGTAGGAAAGAGGTACATGTAATGTAGTTAATTTAAATTCCAAGATCACAAGGCAAGTTTTATGCATGATCTTTTTTTATCCATACCATTCCACAATGCTAGTAAGGTATATACTCCCATCATTTATGGGGTCTAAACTGCTAAAATCTGTGTAATGTTGTACAGGTTTTGGTTTACTGGGTAATTATGGTGAAAAATAGTCTTTGACCCTTGACCAAACAATCCTTGATTTTTACGATCCTGACATAGAAGCCTTTTGAAAACATTGAAGGAAAAGGAGAAAATGCTGGTAACCAGCTTTTTCTCCTTGTCCCACAGTGTTTTCTACCCCGCTTGAAACAAATTTTTATTTTTAGAGTTACATTTATTTTGTCATCTGCAAGTGCTTTTAACTCGTTGCCACATGACAAAATTTTAGACTGGTTCAAATTGAAAGCATTGCAGATGACAAAATACCGGTAAAGGTGACTGAAAAATTGAAATGTGATCTGGAAAGGGTAGAAAACACTGTGGGAAAAGGAAAAAATGCTGGTTACCAGCATTTTCTCCTTTTCCCACAGTGTTTTCAAAAGGCTTCTTTCTCAGGGGCGTCAAAAGTAGGGATTGTGTGGTAATGGCTTAATCTAGACCAGTCTAAAATTTTTGTTGTTTGATAAAGAGTGCAGGACTGGGCCTGGCTTTGTTTGCTTTTGCTGATGGTATAGACCATGATGTAACTGCAGTTTGTGTAAAGGGTATATCTTTGATTTACAGTCAGCCCCTTTTTTGTCACATATTCTGGCCAAAACAACTTTGAAATCACAAAAGTTAGCCAAGTTTTCCTACTTGAAGAGGTTCATTTCATTAATTCAGCTTCATAGTAGTTTCATTGAATGTTTTTTTCTCTTTACACTGATTTTGATACCACCGCACAATAAATGTTTTTGGGGGATACTGGAATCAGCCTGTCTGTCTGTCTGTCTGTCTGTCTGTGTACAAAATACTAGTAATTTCGTGATACAAACTCCTGCAGTTTTGCTACTATTGTATTGAAAGCTTGTTGATACATTGATGGTATACTGAAGTTACGCAGACAGTTTTCAGTCATCAACTACAGGGTAATCTCCCCTTGAAAATTGAATTTTTTTTGTTAAATTGCTGGCTTCTGTCAAAGCGCTGGCGGTGGTATTAAGTCACATTCAGTGACAGGTCTAGTTATTCCTGTAGAAGTGTTTAGGAATCTGCTACTGGTAGTTGTTAAATTCTCTAGAAAAAAAATATTTTCTGTAGCAGTTCATCAAACACATAGTTCCACAACACACTGTATGTATGCCATTTTGAATTACATTTAAACCTGGTATGATATTCTATGAAATCCATTGCATTATTTCATGGGAAATTGTCAGTGTGTAAAAGAACCCTTTTAGTTTTTATTGCTGTGTACATGTAATCCATGTGAAAAAATCTTTTAATTACAGGAGGGTCTCTTAATTTCAGCAGGTTAGCATGTATTTTGCTGTTGTTGCCCTTTCGTGAAAAATGAGAGGTATATCAGTTCTTATTAAAATTATTTCTGGGTTGGAAAGTGCAGACCCTTGATCAGATTCCATGTTGTATACATTCTGATTTTACTTTGCACTATCTGTGACTGGCTCTTTGGCTGTAAATAAGAGATTAAAAAGCAGTGCAGAAACTGGATGTTTTTGATTTCTGATCCTTCTTTTGCTTATTGCAAGAAATCTTTCAGCCATGAGTATCTTGATAATAAGCATGGTTTATCCTGTTTTTCGTTATGTTTTAGATTTCGTTATGTTGATTCACATGACTGTGTGAACACTAAAAACTTAATACATTATGATTTAAAAATTTTAACGGCAAAGAAATCTGATAAAGCTGCATCTTGCCTCCACATAGCTACAGAGTAATGATAGGACATGTTTTTTTTGTCCATGTCACTGTCATGTTCTAGGTAGTTTTTGTTAAACTTGAAAGTTGGTATCCAAATTGACTGACACATATTTCAGTCAGCTTAAAACTGGTACTAACACTTTACCCTATGACAAAATTACAGTAGAAATTGAAAGCATTTGCAGACTACAAAATAAATATGGCTCAAAAATTATAAAATTGTTTTGAAAAGGGTAGAAAACATTGTGGGAAAAGGAGAAAATGCTGGTTACCAGTATTTTCTCCTTTTCCTACAATGTTTTCCAAAGGCTTCTTTCTAAAGGTCTTTAAAAGTTGGGATTGTGTGGTAAAGAGCTAAACCAGCCTTTAATTTGGTTAAATTTTGTTATGATTGTATCCTTCAAGGTCAGAGTTTAGGGAAAATAACTTTTCAAATACCATCAAACCTGCATTTCTTTGAGAGAAAAATACAATGTATTTTAAAGTTTTGTTCAAGGTTTGAAAAAACCAAGGCTTTAGTACCTGGGTTTTTCTTTACTTTTTATTGTTGATTTTCATGAAAGAAAATTTGGTTTATGATTTTTCTATCAATTTTCTGTCAAGAGCTGGCATATGAAATCCTCTTTTTGTGAAGGGATTGGTCATGTTATGATTTAAGCTGGCCTCAAATATGCCAGAGTTTTGATGTTTAAAAATAAAAACTGGAACAACAAAATTTGTGAAAAAATAATTGGAAAGAATTTTTCATTTTTTTCTGAATTTTATTTTTAGTTTTGGTATCTTTTTTTAAATTGATAACTGCAATTAGTGGAATCTAAAACTTTTTTTTACCGAGTCTTAAAAAAAGGAATGGAAATTATTGTTTTAAGACCTAGCACTGGAAAATAAACAGACTGAAATCGAACTGCTTTGTTATTTTCATTTTTTGATCTCCTTTTCCCATCAATATTGATCACTCTTAACCCATTACCACACAATCCCTACTTTTGATGACTCTTAGAAAGAAGCCTGTAGAAAACATTGTCTGAAAAGGAGAAAATGCTGGTAACCAGCATTTTTTCCTTTTCCCACAATGTTTTCTACTCTTCACAAAAGAAATTCAAATTTTGAGTCACTCTTTTTTGTCGCCTGCAAATGCTTTCAATTTGAACAAGCCTAAAATTTTATCATTTGATAATGAGTTAACCCTTAACCAAACAATCCGTTTTTTACCACCCTTAGGAAGAAACCTTCTGAAAACAATATGGAAAAAGGAGAAAATGCTGGTAACCAGCATTTTCTCCTTTTCCCACAGTGTTTTCAACTGTTCTAGAGTAAAGTTTCAATTTATGAGCCACATTTGTCATATGCAAAATGCTCTCAGTTTGGACAAATCTAAAATTTTGTCGTTTGGGAAAGACTTGGCGCCAAGTATATGAACTGTGCTCCATGAAAAAGGGGGGTTTAACCCTTTGCTCCACAGATACTCATTTCTATGCATTGCTTGTAGAAGGAGCCTGTGGAAAACATTGTGGCAAAAGGTGAAATTGCTCGTGACGAGCAATTTCACCTTTTGCCACAATGGTTTCTACACTGTCAAAAGGTGTCATTTACACATAAGAGACAGCTTCATCCTTGCTGTTATTTAAAGTCAATTAGAGATACCATGGAAATGCCTTATGGGTAAAGGGTTAATATATATGAAATTCAATTTACCAAGCAAGCTGTCATATAACTGTGGATCCATGTAATCCTTTTTGTCCAACATTAGACCCAATCATGAGGCAGAGTGGTCCTTTGATATCATCCTCGGATACCCCGGGGTCTCCCTATTTGCTATGCTACATCGACCCCTGGGACAATTAATTGAATTTCCCTCACTTTACCGCTGGCCGAATGCTGGCTTTTCATTGGTTCCATCATCATTTTGTGATGGGCGAGTGGACTGTACACTATGATGTTTCGTATCGATTTTCGATTTTCGGCGGCTGATTCAAAGTTTTATTAGTCAATTGTCCCAGAGTCGATGTAGCGTAGCAAATAGGGAGACCCCGGGGTATCCGAGGATGCTTTGATATGTAAGAAAGACATAAAGTTTTGATGCACAGGCTGACAATAGTGGATACTTTTTGCAAATACATTAAACTCCATTTTCTTAGAGCATTGTTGATATATAGACGGACCTCTTTCATGAGGGACAAGACCTTTTATCAAACAATCCATGCTTTTTACAACCCTGAGATAGTTTTCTGAAACTATTGTGGGCAAAGGAGAAAATGCTGGTAACCAGCATTTTCTCCTTTTCCCACAATGTTTTTAACTCTGCTGGAAGCAAATTTCTAATTTTGAGTTATGTTTATTTTTAGGTCTGCAAAAGCTTTCAATTTGGACCAGTCTGAAATTTTGTTGTTTGGTAAAGAGGTAAAGCAGAAAAGATTGCACTATACAGAGTTTTTCTGCAACTTAAAAATGTGTCATCTGTATAGCTACTATGGTATCTGTGGATGAGAGGTAGACCGTCCGCCTCGCAGTGATTAAGTCCAGAGTTTGATACCCTTAAGTAGGTGTCGACTTCGGGCCACACATTCGGAGAAGTACTGGTGTAGGTCACAGGTAGCAGAATCAAGAGAGATTAGTATAAGTAGTAAGAAATTGTTTCTCAATCTAAAATAAATATATTTAACCCTGGTAAGCAGCATTTTCTCCTTTTCCCACAGTGTTTTCTTCCCTTCTTAGACTAAATTTCAATTTTTCAGTCAATTTCTATTCGTCATCTGTAAATGCTTCAATTTGGACCAGTCTAGAATTTTTTTGTGCGGTAGTTAAACTTTCAAAAGCCTACTCAGCCAGAATGGTTAAAACTTGAGATTGTGATCACCACCCTGTAATTGTATAAAATTTGAAATATACATGTATATAAATAACCATCATCTAAATATTGATCAGCAGTAGGAGAGAATTGAATACAGCTGCAACAACTATCATCAATCTTTGGATAGAAATTTTGTTGAGCCTGGATAAAAATCTTATAGTTTCAAGGCCTGTATGCTACAGGGCTATGTGGAGAGGAAAATGAAAAATGCCTTCAAAGGAAGAATGTACAAAGAACTGGAAATATTTAATTTTGATTTGGCCATATTATCTCGTATGCATTTTTTTTTCACAATTGTCCAGGCCAAATTCGTGATATAGTCAAAGGCAAAACATGTAGGCTTGCAGAAATATTCTTGCATGCAGAGGCATTTAAAAGAAATTGCAAGCAGGTAGCTTGAAATACACATTCTGATGGGCTCAGATGGGAATGAATGGGGGGTTGATGAAATGCCATATTCGCAAACCAAGAGTTATGATCCACTACATTACTCTAGTGATTGTAACCTTGGCTCGCAAAGATGATGAAATACAGAAACTATTTCCTCTATATTTTACTACAGAATCCTGAGCTGTAAAAAACTTAGTGAGCAGCATTTTCTCCTTTCCCACAATGATTTTCATCCTGTTGATATTATAACTTTCAATTTTAGCCTCATTTGGCTTGTAGTCTGCGAGTTCTTTCAAAATGGAAACATTCAATTTTTTGTTGTTCAGTAAAATGTTAACTCTTTACCAAATAATCTCTTGTTTTGACGACCTTCAAATAGAAGCCTTTGGAAAACATTGTGGTCAAAGGAGAAAATGCTGGTAGCCAGCATTTTCTCCTTTTCCCACAATGTTTACTACCATGTTGGAAACAAGTTTCATTTTTTGAGTTACTTTTACTTTGTTGTCTGCAAGTGCTTTCAATTTGGGCCAGTCTTAACCCATTACCACACAATCCCTACTTTTGACACCCCTGAGAAAGAACCCTTTTGAAAACACTGTGGGAAAAGGAGAAAATGCTGGTTACCACAGTCTTTTCTATCCTTCCCAGAACATATTTCAATTTTTCAGTCACCTTTATTTTGTTGTCTGCAAGTGCTTTCAATTTGAACCTGTCTAAAACTTTGACGTGTGGTAAAGAGGTAAAGGTTAAATATTTTTAGCAGCAGACTTTGACTTTGCAAATTGGAAATTTAACCCTTTTAAACTTTTGAGTGAAACTTGAAGTGCTCTTGCAGACAGTACAGATCCAATGGTGCTGTATAGCATGTCTTTTAACCCATTACCACACAATCCCTACTTCTGACGACCCTGAAAAAGAAGCCTGTAGAAAACACTATGGGAAAAGTAGAAAATGCTAGTAACAAGCATTTTCTCCTTTTTCCACAATGTTTTCTACCCTTCATAAAACAAATTTCAAATTTTCACTCACTTATATTTCGTCGTCTGCAAATGCTTTCAATTTGGGCAAGCCTAAAATACTGGCGTATGGTAACGAGTTAAAGAAGCAGGCTTCTTAAGTTAAACTTGTCACACACACATCTTGCTCTTTCCCCTGTAACATGACGAACAGCCCTTATTTTTACTCATATACTCGACTTAAATAGCTGAAACTTTTGACATTACTGCTTTTATATTTATCAAGTATATGTGAATTTAATGCAGAATTAACAGCAGGCTTCATACACGTAGATAGAAAAGTTTTTACAAACAATGAGACAGCCTTCTAGAAAAAGAAAGTTTTGTTTCACCTTTAATGCAGGTATCTAATCTCAATTTACAAAATGTGAAGCATAGATCGCATAGATCGATGTTAAAGGTGGCCCTTCAGATTTTGGGACGAAAACTATACAAAAATACAAAAAAAAAAAATCATCTTTATACCCCCAAACCTTTTTATTTTCATTTATAAAACCCCGGTAGTCGAAAATCATCCAACAACAGAGAAATAAGAGATTTATAAATAAAGATGTTGGTCTATTTTTACACGAGCAAGTCTCTCATAAATTTACATCCAGAAATACTCAGAGAAGCTTCAAATATTGCGTCCGAAGAAGATTTAATGGAAAATTATAACATTCCCAGACTGCTTTTTTGACTTTTGGCGCGAAATCTAAAAATACCTTAAAGGGCTACGTAGCTACGTAACTTATTCTTGAGTTGCATCACGTTTGGTCCCCCTGATCCGCCATATACACTCAATCACCCGATCCTGCGCATGCCCGGTGATGGTGTCGGACACTTCCTGTTGTCAAAAACACCGGATAGAGAAACAGTCGTAGAGGTCAATCAGCTGTTATGAAATTGTCTTAACTGTGAACTGTATTTGAAAAGGGAGAAAAGTATGGTCTATGTTTTGATAAGGAGATCTTTTCTCCTTGACAGACGTAAGTATTGCACAAATTAGGGTCCGATTGGCCGTCATTACCCCACCCATAAAATCGTGCCATCAGAACATCTTATGTTTTTTTGTTAATTAAAACAAGATATCGTAATTAAGCAAATAAATTAGGGTATGAAACGAAAGGCTGTATATTTATTTGCCTCATGCTTTAAACATTTGTGTCAAAAAAACTTTGAAGAGCACAAAGCATCCAGTCTGTCACATCTGCTATACTGTGACATAATTAAATTGGCCAGTCCTAGGAGGGTACCCACCCTAGGAGACTGTAGCAACATGAACAGCTGAAAATTAATGTTTACAGCCATTGTCTGTTCCAATTTTTGATACAGATAGCCTTTGAACTACTTTAAACGTTGTATCCAGGTACCTCTCTGATTACCTTAAGTCTGAAGGTGTCTGCTCCGATGCTATTTTTGTGACTGGTCTTCGCATACCTCTTCAGGCCAACGCTCATTAAACTGGAAAAAATACGATTTTACCCGCATCTTTTTGAACGGCTTTATGCGACAAAATTTCAAATGACAGCTAATGAAATGGGCATGGATCGTTCGATAAATGATTAATCTTTACAAAAAAACTGGTGTTAGTTAATATCCAACTCTTACCTTTGTGCAAATCTGTACTTTTCAACGTAAATAATCGTTGACCTACCTCACCAGAAATCAAAACATGGTGATCTTATCAATGCGCATGTCTCGGCAGAAATTGCAGTATCTCTGACAGGATACAGGATGGTTTAGTTGAGATTTTCACTGTTGACAGAGGAACCGTGAGCATTTTCAAAGTTTGTTTGGGTTAGGGAACCAGACTGTTCAAAACTCAAATTCTGTTGAGTGCAAATGCCTATTTAATGGAAGTCGCTGTTTACAAATTACACTGGATTTATTTACATTGGGAAAAAAGGTAAATTTCTATTGATTTAATTGGTATTTCATAGCATAGTTTGTGTGATGGTAAAGATTAATCATTTATCTAACGATCCATGCCCATTGTATAAGCTGTCATTGGAAATTATGTCGCATAGAGCCGTTCGAAAAGATATGGGTAAAATCGTATTTTTTCCAGATACTGTAAATGAAGGTTGGCCTGAAGGGGTATGTGAAGACCAGTCATAAAAATAGCATCGGAGCAGACACCTTCAGACTGAAGGTACTCTCTGTTAAACCTTCAGTCTGAAGTGTTGTTCCAATTTAATTTCTGTGATTGGGTCTACCAAACTTTGACACTAGTTTAAGTTTAGTGCAAGGTTTTCATGGATCCCTTTGCAATTTACCATTTATTTGATATAAACACATGCATGTGGCTAATTTGTATACAAAAAGTCATTATAAATTCAGGTAACTGCACATGCATGTGGGTCAGTTTGATTTGAAAAAGAGATACTGAATAATCAGTAATCAAGTTATAAAAATAACTTGTCCTAAATACAATACATACAGTGCATTTAGTTTTCCTTTCATTGCCCTTGCTGATAAGACGGAAGCAGATAGAATGTGAAAAAAAAAGATGTTTTACTGAAATAGAAGTGACTTCTGAAACACGCCAAATAAAATGTCAAGCTTGGTTTCCATTTCTGTGGAAGTGGGTCAATGGGTATTTACATTTTGAAAAAATGAAATTAAAAGAAGGTAATGCTGTCATTTCTTAATTTTTTCAGTGTTTTTGTAAAGATTAATCATCAGTCTGTGAATTTCAGAATCCTATTGTTCACTGATATAGAAAAGAGTAGCTGTTGTAAGAGAGGCTGCTGCAAGGGCTATCGGAGAAATAATCCCAAAATAACAGCAGAGCTAGTCCCCAAATCAGGGTACTGTCTGACAAGTACCCTTGGGTATCTGGGGCTGAGCCCCATTCGCTCAGTAGCGTGCAGGACTTGAGAACACAAGTTCCAGGATACGATCCCTGATTCAGCCAATTTCTTTCTGAGGATTGATGGTAGTCCTGTGACAGGATTTGTTCCTCTCCCACCGCTGACCATCAATGATTTATGTGGGAAGGCAACCAGTGGCTTGGAAAGAAAATTCGACGGAGTACTGATAGAGAATCAGGAAAGCATAGATAGGTACAGTGGACGCCGCGATATAACTGAAATCATGTTGAAAACGGTGTTTAACACCATACAATCAATCAATCAATTGGGTATCTGGGCACTTTTATAAATACAGGGAATACTAATTCACAAAATTTTCCCTTTTTTTGTTCTAAGGGCTTTTTTTTTATTGAGGATCTCTGAGGACTGATATCAAAAGTGTAGAAATTGACTGAATTTCAATATGTTGGTGAAAATGGATGTCAAACACAGTTATCAGGAGTGATAAACCACACACTTTACATACCTAGTGGTGCACTTACCATTGCTATGAAACTTGAAGAAATGTACTTCACAGAACCTTTTTAGACATACTTAGTTACCCCTCAAAAAAATCTGTAACCAGTTCAGATATTATCTACTAGTGTGGTAAGAAATTAGATTACAAAGAATCAAGATTCTGAAATTGCATTCATTCAAGGGCATGTGATCTAAAGTAATCTATTAAGTATATTTAATAAATTAATGAAAAACACATTTACATTTTTTTTTTTTTTCAGGACTGCTGACACAGACAAACATTTGTGGATGCTGCAGTGTGATTGACCACAAGTAAGTTAACCTATAAAGTGCCAAAAAAATCTACATCGGACACATTTCATCCTAGAAAAGTATATAACTCAAATAATTGCATTGTCATGATTGTTTTCAGCTACAGTGCTTCAGCAAAGCAGACAGTGTAGATCAAAGATCAGGCTGCACATTTTGTGCAGCCTGATCTTGATCTACACTGGCCGCCAAGGTAACTGTACTTTTGAAAGGTGATATTGTTAACCCTTTCACTGACATCATGATACAGTCTTGCAGCTTGGCCATTTATATCTACAGAGGGTTTGAAACCATGAGGTCACTGCTTGAAATACCCTGCTCTGCTAATTTCTTTTGAATTGGTGAAAATCAATGTGACGAGATTAACCCATTACCACACAATCCCTACTTTTGATGACCCTGAGAAAGATGGCTTTAGAAAACATTGTGGGAAAAGGAGAAAATCAGCATTTTAAAAATTTTCAGTCACATATATTTTGTCATCTGCAAATGTTTTCAATTTGGACCAGTCTAAATATTGTTGTTTGGTAATGGGCTAATTCCTCTCTCACAGCTGATCAGTTTTTTTGTGATGTTTGGTCAGTGGCTTGGAAAAAATATTCTATAAAGTACTTGTAAAAGAAACTAGAAGAATAAATAGATTGGTTCACTGGCAGCTGTGTTATAAGCTAAGTAATGCTGAAAACTGTTTTTAGCTCCACAACATACAACATTGCCAGGGTAGTGTTTCCAGACAGCATAGCTTGAAGTCCGTTATCATTCATCTGTACATGCATTTTTTTGTCATTTTAGTGCAAACTTTGACCTACAATAAAACATATTCGTTTACAGAAGAATTGTAAAGTTTGTCCTCAAAACACAAAAGTTTGTCAAAAACTTTTGTGTTTTGCATAGAAATAAGGAAATACATGTATTTTAAATTGTTGAAACTTTATCACACAATCTCAAATTTGAATAAAACTGAAAAAGAAGGCTTTTGAAAACATTGTGAAAAAGAGAAGAAATGCTTGTAAACCAGCCTATTCTACATTTCCCACCCTACCCTAACAAAGACAGATATCATTGTTTCAGTAATATTTTGTTTGTTATCTCCAAATGTTTCCAACCTTGTCCAGTCAGAGCTTTATAATTTGACATTTTTGTTCTCTGACAGTCCTACATACATTTTGTGTGATTTTTCCTACCTGTGAAAGCTTTTGTATGTGTGTATGTGTGTGTGCATATTTTTTTTTTTTATTCAGATACAAGCATACATTCTCAGGCACAAGACAGATACGGCATATATATCCTCACGGCAGTCGAAGACATAGGTTTTTCAAACCATTTCCTGTGTATACAAAGCAATACCACCTTAATCTATTTAGTTATGTAAGTCTTCAGGGTAACACAGAAATACCTCACAGTTATAGAATAAGTCATACTAGATTATATCATGCGACATTACGAAAACTGAAGGATGAATCTAAAGTAGAAAAATCTGTGAAAGTCTTGAAAGAAAAGACAAGTGAAAAAGAAAAGACTTCTGTAGAAGAGGATATCTTAGAAAAGGCAAGTCTAGGAAGTTCTAAAGAAATTCAAGATGATGTTGCCCAGGAAAGTGTTTCTATGCAAGAAAAAGAGTCAACCAGTGTAGCTACAAAAGAGGCTGGACTCTTAAGTAGAATATATGAAAGTGTGAAAGGTTTTATCAAACATTATGTTAATGGTTTCAAACTGATCATGCTTGATTCCAAGATTTGTCTCCCTCTGTTGTTCAAGTATATCAGACAAGGGCGGTCTTCGCTTAGACGTCGGGAGCACAAACAGGTAAGTCAGAATTGATTATCTTTTCTTAACCCTTTACCCCATAAGGCATTTCTATGGTATCTGTAACTGACCCTAAGTAACAGCAAGGATGAAGCCATTTCTTATGTGTATATGACACCTTTTGATGGTGTAGAAAACATTGTGGCAAAAGGTGAAATTGCTGGTCACGAGCAATTTCACCTTTTGTCACAATGTTTTTCAAAGGCTCCTACAAGCAATGCGTAGAAATGAGTATCTATGGAGTAAAGGGTTAAACTCTTCACTAGACAACAAAATATTAGACCAGCAGAAAATTTTAAGTATTTGCAGATAGCAAATTGGATATGACTTGTATGATTCGATTTGCCCTTGAACGATTAGAAAAACATTTCCATAAAAAGGGAGAAGGCTGGTGGGATTTTGTGATGAATGGTTTATTTCAGTACTCCATGAAAGATTTTACAGTGGACAAGTTTGAAAACAAGCTTGTAAAACAAAGATACTAAGATTGAGCAAATTGTTAAGGTTTAGCTCATGACAAGATAGGAAAACATTGTGAAAAGAGTAGAAATTCCTCTGTACCAGTAATGTCTCCTTTTGCAACAACATTTTTAAAGTCGTTTGCCCTAAGAGGAAAATATTACCCTTTCCTTTCTCCAAGAAGTATTTTGAATTATCAGAGAGAAAATTTTTTCTTGGAAAAAAAAAAAATTGAGACAAAAACTAGAGTAACAAACAGTTTCATTGAAATGATATCCACCACCGAAAAAGACCTCCCAGTCTTCCATTTTGCATGGAATAAAGAAAAATAAAATTAAAAAAATGTTACGGCAGAATGGGTTATTGTACACATGTATAAAGTTTCATGAAATTCTGTCCAGTGGTATTGGAGATATTCACACATACAGAGGGAAGGACACACAGATAGCACTAAAACTATATCCCATTGCCGTCTGCTTTTTCCACAACTTTTCAAAAGTCTTCTTTCTCAAGGTCACCAAAAGTCGGGATTTTGTGGTAAAGGGTTTAAAGACACAAACAAAATTTTGGAAAATGTCCCAATAGGTAGTTTCAAAATTGTGTCGTCCAGTTAATGGTTATGCAGTCAATCATCTACTACATGTGTGGGCTTTATCCACAGTTGTCTGTCAATGTATATGTCACTTTATTGGCCTTTATCATTACAGTTGATGAGAACACTCGGAGATTTAATACGAATGATACCACTTATACCAATGCTACTGATTCCATTTGGTGAACTGCTCATTCCTTTGTATATATCTTTTGGGTTGATGCCAAGTGTTTTTATGAGTAAGGCAAAAGTTGTAAGTAAACATTTAGAAATGTTTCTAGAATGAAATACTAGTAGTTTGTTTGAATGCTGTTTTATGCCTGTTTTAACACTTTACTAAATTTTATATTTTTAAATTTTTCTAAGGCAGAAATGACCATGAAATTTCAATCAGTCCTGGATGTCATCAGAGACAAGCATTTTAGGGAAAACTGCCGGTTACCAACAATTTGTCCTATTCCCTCTTAGTTTTCTATTCCATTAAAGAAAATTTCATAATTTGGGCCAGCCACATAGTTTTCTGCTCTTTCAGAGAAAATGTTCATAAATCTGGCGAGATATTAAATGTTATCCTGAACCCTTTACTACACAATCCTGAGTTTTAACGAACCTATAAAAATGGCTTTGAAAACATTATAGGAGATGATTCTACTCTACCATGAAAAAAAATACCTGTTGAGTTACACTTATTTTGTTGTCAGCAAACGCTGTCAGTTAGGTTGGTGAAGAGTTTAGTGCTTTATATGTAGGGTAAGCCTGAAATTTTCAGCTATGGTGGAGAATTAACCCTGTACAACACAGTCCAGACTCTTTAACAACCCTAAATAAAAGGCCTTACGAAAACATTGTTGGAAAAGGAGAAAATGCTGGTTACCAACATTTTCTCCTTTTCCCAAAATGTTTTCTACCCTTCCATAGGCAAATTTCAAACTTTTGAGTCACAGTTATTTTGTCGACTGCAAATGGTTTCACATATGACAAATCTAAAACCTTGTTGTCTGGTAAAGGGTTAATATGCTAACAGTCCGATATCTGAATTTATGTTCAACATTGACAGGAAGAGAAAAACCGACAGAAGCTACAAAAGAAATTGGAGTACAGTGCTCTCCTCACACAAAGTTTACAGAATGTACCTCTTCACAAGAAAAAGGATTCTGCTGAAAGTTCATCAACTTTGAAAGATTTTACAGAGTTTCTGGAAAAGGTAGGGGAATATATTCTGGTGTAAAGAGTAATGTCTGTGTAGATACATGCTTAACTCTTTACCACACAATCCTGACTTTTGACCCAGCCCTGAGAAAGAAGCCTATAGAAAACATTGTTGGAAAAAGAGAAAATGCTGGTAACCAGCATTTTCTCCTTTTCCCACAATGTTTTCTGCCCTGTTGAAAACAAATTTCAATTTTTGATGTACATTTATATTGTTTTCTGTAAGTGCTTTCAACTTGGACTAGTCTAAAATTTTGTTGTTTGGTAAAGAAATAAAGCTTTGTTTTGGATTCACATGGAAATCCAAAGATTGTTGAGGGTAAATATGGTTGCAACATGCTTATCATACATGGGAAGACAGGGAGGATGTTAATCATTCGATTTCTGCTCTACTTTGGTAATGCAAATACCATAAGAATTTTTTCTTAGAAAGATGTCACAAAAGAACATGCTACAGCAGTCCCGATTACTTGAATGGGGCACTCCAGTGATATATTTATCAAACAGTTACATGTTCCAGTGATAGCTTTAACAATTAACCCATTACCAAACGACAATATTTTAGACTGGTCCAAATTGAAAGCGTTTGCAGACGACAAAATAAAAGTGACTGAAAATTTGAAATTTGTTTTGTGAAGGGTAGAAAACATTGTGGGAAAAGGAGAAAATGCTGGTTACCAGCATTTTCTCCTTTTCCCACAATGTTTTCTATAGGCTTCTTTCTCAGGGGCATCAAAAGTAGGGATTATGTGGTAATGGGTTAATGTTTCATGTGAATAATTTACATGTTTGCAAAGAATCAGTGGTCAGATTATTTTTTTAATGTTATTATGTACTTCATAGGTTAAAAGTACAGAAGTCATACCAAATAATGAGGAAATCATGAAGTTTTCTCGACTGTTTGAAGATGACTTCACTCTAGAGAATCTGAATGTACAACAACTCCACGGTTTATGTAAACTACTTGGCATCGGCTTCTTGGGAGAAATCCCAAGTACACGAATATTGAGATTCCAGATCTGGATGAAATTGCGTAAGCTGGAAGTTGATGATAAGGTAATTTTCAAAGTTTGAGCTAGATACCTAATTCAAAGGCATTTGTCCAAAAGCCATCATATCACTAAGTTGGCATTGTTGTTGAACCCTTTCCCAAACAATCCTTGGTTTTTACGGGTCAGGAATAGAAGCCTTTCGAAAACATTGTGGGAAAAGGAGAAAATGCTGGTAACCAGCATTTTCTCCTTTTCCCACAATGTTTTCTACCCTGTCATATAGAAAAATCATCTCTTTAGCAACTGTTTATTTGTCACCTGCAAAATGCTTGCAATTTGGTCTGGTCCAAAATCTGCCGTTTGGGAAAGGGTTAAGAATTAAAATTTTGTATCTTGGACATCTGTTGTAGAAGTTTGTTGTCCTCAAAATTTCAGGACAAAATTTCATTGGAGTCCACAGGATACGCTTTTTGACAAACTTTGTCCTCTGTAGTCTAATATGTAAGATAACATGTCCAGCTGTATTTATCTGCCATATAAATCCCAAGTCATTTTTCAGTATTTTTAAAAGTTTCTAAACTGGAATAGAAAGAAAAGATGCTACTATTTTCGTGTTCTGTGATATTTGTCTTAACAAAGGGATAAAATGGATAAAATGGAAAAAGACTCTTAGGTCTAGCCTTTTTAGGCAGTCAAATGCTATGCAACACAAAATGGAAATTTCAATGCCATGATGAACACATCAAACCTGTGTAAATGGTCTTTGAAAATTGTCTGTCAAATTTTTGAATGATTGCAAGCTTTTGAAATAGTATTGACCATTTCGATTTGTGCAGACATTTCATGCCTTTTGGTAGTTTTTGAGAAATAATGGTGTAATATTGTTTGATATTTCATGACTAATGAAAAATACCGATTTTATTTTCTAACTACTCAATGGAAGGCGGAAACAGTAGCCCCTGTGCAATAGTTACTAAGGTAAACAGCGCATGTCATTTAACTCTTTACCAAACGACAAAATTTCAGACTGGTCCAAATTGAAAGCACTTGCAGAGTACAAAATAAACATGAATCAAAAATTGAAATTTGTTTCCACTGGACCAGCAGGGTAGAAAACAGTGGGAAAAAGGAGAAAATGCTAGTTACTAGCATTTTCTCCTTTTCCCACCATGTTTTCAAAAGGCTTCTGTCTAGGGATCATAAATACCAGGGATTGTTTGGTAAAGAGTTAACTAAATGGAAATGTGACATTACTTACCCTACATATCTCTCACTTTGTATCATAATGCAATGTTATGCGGAGGGTGTACACCATGGGAAATTACTGAAATCAAGTGTAATGGATTTTGATGGAAGTTTTCCCCAAAATAGGGTTAGAAGCATGAAAGAAGTAAATTTTTGTTTCTTTGGTGACTCATCGAAAATGATCACATCTTGTGAACATTATCAGTGATATTTTCAGGTTTGGTGCATTCTTTCATCTTGTGAATACAATGGTAATGGTTCACGATCTTTCAAACAAAAAATGTACTCTATATGTTCAGCGAGGTATTTAGATTTCCATTTCTCCTTTTCCCACAATGTTTTCAGAAGGCTTCTTCCTCTGGTTCATAAAAACCAGGGATTGTTTGGTAAAGGGTTAAAGCATTTTGTTACGGGAGACCACTCCTTCCTGCATGGCATACTCCCGATTTAAATACAATACCTGGCTACTGCGTCAGGGAGATATCTCTTTGGCTCAGTGGTTAGGGTATTGGCTTTGCATCCGGGAGTTCGGAGTTCGAATCCCGCTCCGATCCTTATTTCTGCCATGCATTTATTCATTTGTTTCTTTGTTACGGACTTTGTTCGTAAGATGGGGGCTCGTCCGGGATTGGCCATTGAGCCATTAATCCCATTTGTTGTCCAAAATTGGACTTCCTGCCTAATAAGGCTTTGAGTCATCAATGAATGATGACTTTAAGAGGGGGTGTGTTACGGGAGACCACTCCTTCCTGCATGGCATACTCCCGATTTAAATACAATACCTGGCTACTGCGTCAGGGAGATATCTCTTTGGCTCAGTGGTTAGGGTATTGGCTTTGCATCCGGGAGTTCGGAGTTCGAATCCCGCTCCGATCCTTATTTCTGCCATGCATTTATTCATTTGTTTCTTTGTTACGGACTTTGTTCGTAAGAATTTGCAGAGGACATAATGAAATACAAGTATGACCAAAGTGATAGGATTTTCTATTTAATGGTATTGAGCAATGTGGGCAAAACTTGAAAAAGGGAAATTGCTTGTTACTAGCAATTTCCCCTTTTCCTATAATGTTTTCAAAAGCATAGGATTGTTAGATAACATTATTATTTGGTACAGGGTTAAATGTATGCTTATACCTTTACAGTTGATAATGAAAGAAGGAATTGACAGCCTCACTATATGGGAACTACAGGCAGCTAACAGGGCCAGAGGTATGAGAGCACTGGGAGTGCGAGAAGACAGGCTAAAATTTCAGCTCCAACAGTGGCTTGAATTACACATAAAGGTAAGGATGAATAGAAAACTATGCTTTTTGTTAACTCACTACCAAATGACAAATTTTACGTTTGTCCAAATCGAAAGCACTTGCAGACGACAAAATAAAAGTGACTGAAAATTTGAAATTCAGTTTGTGAAAGGTAGAAAACATTGTGGGGAAAGGAGAAAATGCTGGTTACCAGCATTTTCTCCTTTTCCCACAATGTTTTCTAAAGGCTTCTTTGTCAGGGGTGTCAAAAGTAGGGATTGTGTGGTAATGGGTTAATCTGCTTCTGTTTCCTCTCTACTAAGTGCAGAGCAAGATCAGACAGCATAAAAAATGAAGTTTGGTCTTTGAACTAGACTCTCCACTTTTCTGAATGAGATACAGAATAACCTGTCCATACCGACCCGTAGGTAATCCGTTCACGTATCCATTCCGGTCTGCGCTCGCAGTCCTGGCAAAGTCCTTCTTTATTTCATTTTGTGTATACCCAGGTAATCCAATCCCTGTCTGCATCGAATACCGACCTCATTTGCAAGGGCTATCCAAAATTTATTATGTAAGTTTCCCTCAATAATCTGATCGTATATCTGTCATTAATCATCGATGTGTGAAAACGGCTTATTGTTTGTCACAAACTGCCCATAAATTAATATTCTGTTACGCATATATTATAGGCAGTTAAAAAATAAGCTGTTTTCACATTGCCAGCTCTCTGCATTGACCTGGTAATTAAAGGTATCTATTTCTGAATATTGAGAAGAATTTTTACCTAAAAAGCTGCCTTTGAATAAAACTAGAGTTTGTGTCATAGCCCTGTTGAAATACGCTGTCATTTTTATAAGGTTTTCTCATATCTGTTATACCGCAGATATTTACCAAACCACAAGGGTAGATAAACCTAAAATATTTGTGAGACAGCTATGCCTCTTTTTTAACTTATGCACAAACCTTTTTTTTTATTCCTTTCCTAAATGAAATACAATTTCTTTCTTTTCTTCAGGCTAAGCATTTAACTCTTTTCCAAAGGAGAAAATTTGAGATTTGCCTAGATTGAAAGCATTTGCAGTCTTTATCTGAAAGAAAGGGTGAAAACATGCTGGGGAAAAAAAAGAAATGCCGGTTACTTGTATCTTCTTCTTTTTCTACAATATTTTTCAAATGGCCTTTTCTCGGGGTCTTTTAAATCCATGAATGTATGTTGAAGGGTTAATTTCACAGCATGTGAAGAAACCGTGTCCTAACTTTTTTCAGGAAAAGATACCAACTACTCTCCTACTGCTGTCAAGAGTGTTATATCTTGATGAAAACTTGTCAATGGCAGAACAGCTCAAACAGACAATATCAGCACTGTCAGACTCTACTGTGAGTTACTGTTAACAAAAACCAAGTTCTCTCTTTATGTCCCGCCACCTATGAAGTAGAGAGTATAGACTGGTTCCACTATGTCTGCCTTTACATCCTTACATATTTTTGTAGACTTTTTTGTATCCATGCTATTATTCAATAGGTGTTTGACCAAGGGCCCTTAAATAATTACCAAACGACAATATTTTAGGATTGTCGAAATCGAAAGCACTTGCAAATGACAAAGTAAAAGTGACTAAAAATTTGAAATTGGTTTTATGGGTAGAAAACATTGTGGGAAAAGGAGAAAATGCTGGTTACCAGCATTTTCTCCTTTTCCCACAATGTTTTCTAAAGGCTTCTTTCTCTGGGTCCTCAAAAATAGGGATTGTGTGGTAATGGGTTAAACAAGTGTTGATCATGACCGAAGGAGGTGCCCTATTGTTTCTTGGTAACATGGGTGAAAGATCAGGGTTCACAGGTGATCTTTGTTTTAGAAATCATTTTGGTTCTGTCATTGTGCTGCTCCTGTGACATAATGCTTGTTGGGGGTAATTTTTGGCTTTGAGACAGTACTAGTTGTACATGCCTTGATACAAAACTTCTTGACATGAATTACAACAGACAAATTTGTAAAGGGATTTTTAGAAATAAGAGTGATCGACCGGAATTAAAATGATCGACAATGCTCATTGTAAGCCGGATGTTGTCTTTGGGTTGTTAAGTCCTCATTAGACTGCAGAATTTGAGGGCTGCCCCTATTGAAAACATCTGTTGGTGACATTGGATTCTCTTTTATATGATGAAATTCATCTTTGAAATAAGGTATCAAACACAACGAGATGGGGAAATAATGCCAGTCACCAGAATTTTGTCCTTGAACCACAATGTTCTGAGATGCCTTCTGCCTGATAAAACATAAGTTTGTCTGGTAAAGTGTTGTTAACCCAAGTGTTGTTAACCCTTTACCTAGATAGAAGCGTTTTGAAAACATTGAGGGAAAAGGAGAAAATGCTGGTAACCTGCATTTTTTTCCTTTTCCCACAATTAATTCGAGTAATGTTTATTTTGTCATCTGCAAGAGCTTTCAATTTTGACTTGTCTGAAAATTTTGTTGTTTGGTAAAGAGTCAAAGCTTTGATGTATGCCTGGGTCTGTATTCTCTAACCATCTGTAGGAAAATTTTTTGTCTCATCAAGAATGTCTAAATTTAAAAGTAAAATAACTTCTGATTGGCTTAAGCAAATGGTTTAGCCAATCAAAAGTTTTGTTATTTTCTAAATTTAGATTAAGAGCCAGAATGAAACTAAGAATTTTGATGAATATGGACCCAGGCTTCAAAGTTTGTTTAGTGCAAGAACTTTAAAAATTATTTGTAAATGTAAAAAAAAAAAAAAAAAAAGAAAATGCTGTAAAATTACAATGTCAGAAGTATTCACTACTTGTTTAAAGGTTGACAAAGTCAAAGTGGAAGCAGCAGAAACCAGTGGAGAAGTTGTTGACAGTGCAACCAAGATTAAGGTGCTTTCAGAGGAAACTAAAGCTATTTTAGAGGAAGAGCAACAGGAGGTTTGTAGAATTATCTGTCGCAGTTGTTAGACTTAGAGTTATAGAGAGCATTATATCTTTTGTAGTAAAGCCAGGTGGTTGAGATAGTAACATGCAGCACTTGAAACAGAGGACTCACTGGGTTGATTACAAGCACTGCCAAATAATTTCCAAGTATTTTTTAACGTCATTGGGACAGGAATCACACCTGAAAAGTGTTGCGACGACAGCAACTTTATAAGACAGTGGTATGAAATACTGGTATATAGGAAATTCAGGGAATGCCTGGATAGGTGCTTAGGCTGCCAAGAAATAATGTTGAAAATTACTTTAGACCCCCAAAAAACCAAACATCTGTTGAGTTTGATTCAAAGAAAAACGTAGTTTGCTTTTTTACTGATCTTGTCTGCTCTCCTTGCAAAGCAGTCAAAGAACTCTTTTTTTTTTTATAGAAAGACATAGACAACTATATATTTATTTAATGTAATTGTGAAAGAGCCAAATTAAATGTCAACACAAAATTGTTTGTCTATGTGTGGTGAGTATCTAGTCAGTTTAAAAAGTTATGTTTTATTATTTTTAGATCAGGCACATCAGGAACATGATTTTTTTCCTTTTACCCAGTCTTTTCTACCCATTTCTAGACAAACTCTGTCAATTGAACCATATTTGATTTGTTTTCTGCAAATTCTTTGGTTTATTAAAATCTAAAATTGTTGTGTGGCAAAGGGCTAATTGATAAGTATTGCTTTTTTGTTTGCTTTGTTAGAGAGAAGAATTAGAGAAAGAGTTACTGGCTAAGCAGGAAGCAGAGAGAGAATTGGAGCGAGCGGAGGAGATGGAGAGACTAAAGAAAGAAGAAGAAGAAGCTGTTCTTACTTATCAAGCTATTAGTAAGTTGTTCTTTCTTAATCATCATAATCGGGTTTTGATACCATGTCCCTCTTGATGCCATGTTGCCGTAATGTTTTACCGAACAACCCCCTGCAGTTTTACAAGCCTACGAAAGAAGCTTTTGAAAACTTTGTTTGAATAAGAGAAAATGCTGGAAACCAACATTTTTGTCCTTTCCCACAATGTTTTGTACCCTCTCAAACCTCCAATCATTTGATCCTCCTGCCACACAGACCTGTATTTAAACAATCCTGATACACAAGGTTTTTGGAAACATTGTTGGGAAATGAGAAAATGCTGATAATTGGCATTTTTTTTTCACAGTTCATTTCTAATATTTTAAAGACATATCTGATCGTTAAGGTACATGCTATTTATCTTGCTGCAGATGCTTTCAAAAGAAACAAGTTAAAAATTCTGTTGTGTGGTACTTAATTTTTTGTTAAAACTTAAAAGAAATTGGGTTGTTTTGCATAAAAATCATTTTTATCTTCTTAATTAAGAATCCCTTTTCAGTACATGTAATTCTTTAATGTTGAAAATTTTCCCAATATGTACAATTTTTTTCTGGACCTTAGAATTGAAGAATCAATACAGAGACCAATGATAATAGATTATTTACCTATACTAAAAGCCAACTGGAAGATTTATCAACAACATAGCAATTGGTAAAGGAAATTTAGGATTTTTTCTATAACCATTTACCAAACAATCCATGGTTTTATAACCCTCAGATAGAAGCCTTTTGAAAACATTATTGGAAAAGGAGAAAATGCTTGTAACCAGCATTTTCCCCTTTTCCCACAATGTTTTCTACCCTGTTGGAACATATTTCAACTTTGGAGTTATATTTGTCGCTTTCAATTTGGACCAGTCTAAAAATATGTCGTTTGGTAAAGAGTTATGTCCCATAATTGTTAAATTGCAGCCAGTCTCGTGTAATGATGATACATTTGAACCTTGCTCTGTGAAAAGGTTCTGGAAGAAGTGTTGACCCCTGTCAACTTTTTGAATTGGTCAATCTTTTGCATGTTAAGTGATCTAAAATTCTAGTCATTTGTTAGACAAATTGGACATTATTGATCCTTAACCCTCTACCAAACAATCCCTGGTTTTTACATCCCTGAGAAAGAAACCTTTTGAAAACATTGTGGGACAAGGAGAAAATGCTGGTAACCAGCATTTTCTCCTTGTCCCACAATGTTTTCTACTCATCTAAAGTCAAGTTTTAATTTCTAAGTCACATTTATTTTGTTGTCTGCAAAAGCTTTCAATTTGGACGAGTCTTGAATTTTGTTGTTTGGTAAAGAGTTTAGTATGTAATGATTTGCTTGGTATGATGCAATAGCATAGCTCATTTGTTTGATATCTAACTTTCCAACAGCGCCAAACATGCAGTCTGAGGAGAAAGATATAACTGAAGACATCACACCAACACCTGATATAGCTAAACCAATCCTTGCAGGCACAGAAGAAGGTGATTATATTTTATTATTATACCCCCGCAAACTGAATGTTTTTGGTGGTATACTGGAATCGGCCTGTCTGTCTGTGTGTCCGTCTGTGTACAAAACACCAGTAATTTTGTGTCGCAAACTTCCCCTACAGTTTTCCTTCAATTATATTGAAACTTTGCACTTATACTGATCATATATTACTACTATTACTGATCATATTAGAGGAATTATCTCCCCTTGAACTTTTCCGTCAAAGCACTGGCGGGGGTATTAAGTCACATTCAGTTACAGCTCTAGATGTTCCTGGATTTTACACACAAGCAAGATAGGTCAAACATGCTAAAATCTAGTGAAAAATAAGCAATTTCTTTGAAATGATATCCCAGCAGAAAAATTTGCTTGACTGCGTAACTTAAAAATTAAGAAATAGTGTATTGGCGGAATGGATTATTACACATTGTTACAGGAGAGCACTCCTTCATGCATAGCTTTGTCTCAATTTAAATACATATCTGACAACAGCATCAGAGAGATATCTCTGTGGCTCAGTGGTTATGGTATTGGTCTTTTAGTCCTTGAAAAACAAGGATATTTGTTCAAGGATTTGAATCCCTTCAGATGTGGTTTATATTTGAGCTATGCATTTATTGGTTTCTTTGTTACAGACTTTGTATGTATGTAAGAACATATTAAAAGTTTCTTGAAATTCTATCTTATGGTATTTGAGATATTCTCCCGCAAGGACGGACAATGCTAAAACTATATCCCCCCTGCCTTCAGCGGGGGATAAAAAGGAAACGTTTGAGGGAAAGAAAAGAAATAAAAGATTTTGAATTGTGTGAAAATTTGCCCATTCTTGATAATATTATATTTCAACAAATGCCTATAGATTATCTATTTTGATGTCATTTTTAAGTGAGAAAGATTGGCTGCTTTCATAAATAATTACAAGGCTTAATGATTTACATCTCTGAATATTCCAGAAATTATTGATCAAGTGACAAAGGATGTGCAGAAAGACCTGGATGATATTACATCTAAAGATCTGGGCATTATTGAACAAGCTATTGAAGACATGGCCAAACATCATCAAGATGAATTTGAGGAAGTTAAAGAAGATCTTGATGAATACATTGAGGTAACCATACCAGAACAGTCAGTTATTGTTCTTTATTGTCTGTCAGATAATGCTGAACTATCCTGACTTTTAACAACCTTGAAGGAAAAGGCCTTCTAATCCTTTACCAAACAAGTCTGACTTTTAACGACCCTGAAAAAGAAGCTTTTTGAAAACAATGTAGGAAAAAAAGAAAATGCTGGTAACTAGCACTTTCTTCTTTTCCTACAATGTTTTCTACCCTTCCCAAAACAAATATTAATTTTATCAAGTCATTTTTAATTTGTCATCTGCAAATGGTTTTACTTTGGACAAGTCTAAAATATTGTCAGTTGGAACAGCATTTGCTCCTTTTCACACAATGTTTTCTACAATTTCAGTGACGAAAGTCATCTATGAAGTTATATTGAATTTGTTGTCTGCAAATGCTTTCTTGAGGAAGACCTTTGAAACATTGTTTGTAAAGGAGAAAATGCTTGCTGCTAGCATTTTTTCCTTTTCTCTTAATGTATTCTACAATTTCAAAAACAGAAATCAGCTTGTGAGCTTCACTGAATTTGTTGTCTGCAAATGCTCACAAGCTAGACTGGTCTAAAATTCTGTTGTTTTGGATTGAGTAAAGTAAAGAATTGATAATGGAATAAGAAATGTATGGTGCTGTATATAGATGATGTATGATCAATTAATGCAAATTAAAATATGCATATATGGCTTACAACAAGCAAAAAAGGGCTTTTGGACACACATGTAAAGTGTTGTCTCAAATCAGCCTAGGCACTCTGCGCAGGCTAATTTGAGATGGCACTTTACAACAACATAAGATTTTGTGCTACAGCAGGCTTGTGCAAAACATGAAATTATATAAAAACGGAAAGTTGTTGTTTTGGATTAGCTTGCGCAGTCTGTGCAGGCTGATCAACGAGTCTGCATAGGCTAATCCTACACGACACTTAATGCAAATGTCCAAATGACCCTATTCATGTGTTGCATGCCATATATCTTCATTAACCCTTTACTCCATAGATACTCATTTCTATGCATTGCTTGTGGGAGTCCTTGGAAAACATTGTGGCAAAAGGTGAAATTGCTAGTGACAAGCAATTTCACCTTTTGTCACAGTGTTTTCTACGCTATCAAAAGGTGTCATATACACATAAGAAATGGCTTCATCCTTGCTGCTATTTAGGGTAAATTAGACATACCATAGAAATGCCTTATGGGGTAAAGGGTTTAAATAATGAAAAGTGGGAAACTTTAGTGTATATCCTCTCTGTCATCACATCAGTGGCTGTTTATTGCTTATTTTCAGTTTTTTGTTTTGTTTTGGAAAGTCAATGAAGATTTGGGTATTGGAGATTAATCAATCATTTGAGTAACACAAAAATGCCTGTCTGGCCATTTAAATGCTGGGAATTCAATTCATTTATCATGTTTTAACCCTTTACCAAACAAACAAAATTTCAGATTGGGCCAAATTGAGAGCTCTTTCAGATGACAAATGTAACTCAAAAATTGAAATTTATTTCCATCGGGGTAGAAAACATTGTGGGAAAAGGAGAAAATACTGGTTCCCACAACGTTTTTAAAAGGTTTCTATCTCAGGGTCATAAAAACCAGGCATTGTTTGGTAAAGGGTCAAGTGTGTTGCAATACAGGTATTAGATGCAAGAGATGCACAGTCTCATCGGTCTAAACTGTACTCTGTGCTGAGACTTTCTTGACAATAAACTTGAAATTGGGAATATTTAGGTTTTGTTTCTAAATAGAAAATGACTGTTTCGTCTATTTGAGCCTGCAAGGGGTCAAATGCATACTGTAAAGTATGTTATTCTTTTTCTTTTCTATTTATCTAAGGATGTATAGGATGTAAGGGCTTTATTTTTAATATTTAGGTTTTCTTTCTAAACTGAAAATGACTGTTTTGCTTATTTAGGCCCGCAAGGGTCAAATGCATATTGTAAAGTTTCTTATTCCTTTTCCTTTTCTATTTATCTAAGGATGTAGAGGATGTAAGGGCTCTATGTTCAGACACTTCACAAGATCATATTCAAGAATCCAAAGGAGCTAAACGTCTCAGGCGTAAACTGGATAAGTATCTGGGTAAAGTAGATAGAATGATTGCTGACCTTCAGGATAAGAGGGAACAGATCCAAGAAAGTATGGAGGATAAAGAAGTTGATAAAGAGAAGATTCTAGATGCCATAACTGATAGAAAGTGAGTATTCTTTAACTCTTTACCGCGCAATCCCGACTTTTGACAACCCTGAGAAAGACGCCTTTTGAAAACATTGTGGAAAAAGGAGAAAATGCTGGTAACCAGCATTTTCTCCTTTTCCCACAATGTTTTCCACCCTTCCCAAAACAAATTTCCATTTTTCAGTCACATTTATTTTGTCGTCTGCAAATGCTTCCAATTTGGACTAGTCTAAAATTTTGTCATGTGGTAAAGGGTTAAATATATTTCTTGTGTCAATTTTTTGGGGGGATCTTAGAGACATTATCTATTTGCTAGAGCAAATTACCTCATATAGGTTTTTCAGAAAAGATTCATTGTTACTATTAATTTATGTATCTAATAAGGCTATCCAGACTGCACAGGCTGACCTGGGCCAAATCTTTTCGCTGTCAATTTTCTGTATGTACAAAGACCACTCTTCCTCCAGATTCAGTCATTCATTTGACTTAGTGAATTTTATGGATCCCTAATTATGCAATTAATTGCTGGGTATAATGGATCACAGAGATGTATTAAGCCCCCTTTTGCCAGAGCTTGTTCAAATATATACATGTACTAGCAAAATCTTCTTACATTTAACATTGAAGTTACAGGAAATAGGACATTATTAGTTATACTGCCTCTTGACCATACAACAAATTTATTATACTGCAAAGTTTTACCCTTTCAAAGCGCGTTAAGCGAAATTTTCCTGTATTATACTGTCAGGAATCAAGTATGCTGACGAAATAGAAATATCCTTCTGAGTGCTCCTTTTCAATAAAATCTGACGTCACTGGAAACTGACTTTACTGAAACATGCAGTTTGGTGCATAAATGTGCAGTCTAGTGATCGATCGACGCTTCGGATGTTGTGTTGCACATGTAGTGATGTTTTTGCCAGGGAAAATGATATGAGCGCGGATCTGGGAAAAGGTGCCTTATGGCCAAAATTTTCGATTTTTGTTTTTTTGCATCTTATTAAAGGGGATTCATTTCTGTCTGATGTGTTTATCATTTTTCATCGATATGATGTATAGTTTCGGAGATATGCACGTTTAATTACAGGCACCCTCCACAGTGCGTTTTGTTTACGAACGTCACGTCAGCGACGTCAATTCTAAAACGCAGTAAATTGCGTACATTTTTGTCAGTGGGTGTGAAACGTCAATGTAAAATCACATCTCTACATGTTTTTCTTGAGTTTGTTCCTTGATCTAATCGAAGGATTAAACGACAACGAGACGCTGTTTAGCTACCTCATTATTTGGCAGTTTGCTATGCATTAGGTGTAAAAAACGGAACAGAAAAGTAACACACAAACAACTTATTCGTTGTTACTGAATGTAATGTTAAAAACAATGACATATTCATCATTCGGAATGATTTAAATCATATTCAATAAAGAAACTACTAAACAGCAATTACTATGTACGTGATATAAAGGAATACATACGGAACATAATGTTGTAGTGACTTTCTTTGTGTTTGTAATTGATTCGTGCAGCATAAGAAAATTTGATGTCGCGCGATGTCAAAATTTTCTTACGCTGAGAGAAGTAAATACAAGCACCATGAAAGTTACTACAACACAATATTCCTTTTATTATATACCTACAACTTTCAACAAGATTTGCAGTTATTGACATTTTATTTGAAAACGGCAGATAAAATGAGAAAATCAATCAGCGCGGATAGTAGTAACTCTTGTCTTCGTGAATGGCGGATTAATATTACGTCATCATACCATATTTGGGACGGTATTTCACTGCGTGTAGATTTTTTTTTTTCTGTCATGTGTGTTATTCAAAATTTACTGGTTTATAATAAATGTAGATCTACTTAAAAACAGAAGTTTCTCTCTGGTAAAAGGTTGTTTGATGCATCTGCAAGGAGAATCGACGAAGACCAGCCTGCACGAAATGTGGAAAATTAACTGCGTCGACCTTTCAATTTTTCTGGTAAATTTTTAGCATGTTCAATGACTATTCTACCTCAGGATTATTGAGCCACTTCTATGACGATATGGGCCGTATAGATCCCTAATTTTGTTTTGATTCGCGTGATATAGATCTTGTGCATGGCGTAGATACATCAGACCCGCTTTTGCCAGAGCATGGTGCAGTTTCAAATTCCTTAAGATCAGTTTCGGCAAGAACTCTTAGCGTATAGTAGGTATACTAGAAAACAGGATCAAACTATTCCTTTCTTTCTAAAACAGTTTGCAAAGTATAGCCCAGTATATATCTTTCTTTTAAGTCTTATCTTGATCTTTAATGTTAGCAAAAACTATTAGGTTTATAGTAGACTGAATCACGTAAAATACATGTATAAACTTATCGATCTATTTATAATGCTGTTAAAACTCTATCACACAACCCCTAGTTTTAACGACCCCCAAAGAAACAGACTTCTGAAACTGGAAAAAATGAGAAAATGCTAGTAACCGGCGTGTTTTCCTTTTCTCACAATATTTTCTACCCTTGCAGAGACAGTCTTTATTTATATGTCCTCTGCAAATGATTTCATTTTGAACCAGTCTGAAAGTTTGTCTTTCGGTAAAAAAAATTGTCGGAATGCCGTGGTCATTTTTTAAATGAAGGTGCAAAGAGATAGTGATATCGTGTCATTCCTTTGCTGCCGCACATTAGCATGAAATTATATCACGGAAAATGTAGAGAAAATAGCATGCATATAATTGCACCCTGATCTTGATCTACAAATGGGTACCAAAGCGCAAATCCATCTTTTTTTCAAGCACATCAAAGAATGTTAAAACGTCTCTCTAACAAACCCTTCTATTGTGTGTTCCGTAAAAATGTATAAAGATTGATACATGCAGCCACGTAGGAAGCATTTCAAGATTGGGGGGACTAACTTTGAAATACTGAGATTTTTTGCGTGGTAATTGCATTGCGCTAAAAACTCATATTTTAGTTACTATGATTTTCAAAATTATTGAGGGGGGGGGGGCTCAGCCCCCCCCCCCCCCCCCCCCCCCCCCCCCCCTGGTTTCTTCGGGCCTGTACATGTATATCAAAGTCTGGATGTATTAAATAAACAAAAAAGAAAACATCAGCATCCCTAAAATATTGATGTCCTATCTTTTGGTTATTCAAAGCTAGCATCTGCTACATAACATGAACATCTAAAGATCGGTTGTCAAAACTATCAAAATAAACACAAATACATGTAATACGAACCTTTTAAAAAGTCTTTAGAGAAGATTCAGGCCAAAGAGCTTGCTAAATATTTATCTGTAAAGTGTATGTATATATCAGGTGACAATATTTTAGACTGTACCAAATTGAAAGCGTTTTCAGACGACAAACTGAATATATCCCGAATGATGAGATTTGTCATAAAAAGGACATACAAGGTTGTTGGAAAAGAAGAAAATACTGGTCATAAGTATTTTCTCCTTTGCCTACATTTTTTTAAACAGTCTAACCCATGATCGTCAAAATTTTGCATAGAAAAACTCGACAAACGATGTAGGGTTAAATATTTTGTTAACTATGTGTGCCATATAAATTATCTAAACTAGTCTAATGCGCCCCTTTGTTTCTGGAGTACACAATGTAAACGGAACTGGACGCATCAGTTACAAAGAGAACAGGAAAAAAATGTGTTTAAGTTTCTTGGTGTTGCTATACGAATGTGTGGCAGGCAGCTCCGCCATATCTTTGTAAATGTGGAGTACTGAATACAGCGTGCATTTTCAGAGAGGGAATCTACATACTCCTTATGTATTGACTTTCTGGTTTTCTAACAGTGAAGATAATTATATGAGTGGAGTATTATCAGTACCCCGAGGTGCTGCTGGCTGAGGAAGACCATGCACGTTCGCATAGTTCACAGTGAACTGAACAGCTGCTCTAATGCCTTCAAACACTATGGGGATGTGGACTCTTTTTCCTTTCCAGTGTTTCCATATGTTCGCACACCTGGTCCATTTTTGTCCATGTGCTCAGCTGCATTAAAGTTTTGAGTTGCCTTCGTCCAATGCCAAACACAACCATGAAAAATGTCCTACACAAGCATTTCCCCAAAACATAAACATTTTCCTATTTCTCTTCCTTTTCTCTCCTTTTGTTGGTTTTTCTATATCAAAATCTATCAAAGTTCCATTTTTACACCATCTCTCTTCAAACTCCTCATCTTCATTAAAAAAATCTCCATCGTGACCCAGATCTAAGATCTCTTGACTTGTTACTGGCAGTCGGATCACCTTTCTCTGAATCTCCATTTCTCCCGTCTTCCTGGTCACACATGGATTGATTGATTGTAGTGTTTTTAACGCCGTTTTCAAAATTATTTGAGACGGAAAGAAATTGGCCAAGCCGTTGGTCGAACTCACGACTCCCTGTCCTCAAGTCCTGGGTTACCGCTGCTAGGCTCCTGGTCACTCAGGTCCTCAATATTAGCCTCAGTACAATCACATTGACCTAGTTCTTGGATAAAGTGTAGAACCCGTCCATTGATCTTGATGTAAGGATCTTCGCCATCTTCCTCATCGGAAATATCAATAGCAGACGATAATGAGCCATCTTAGGAACCAAACGGTGTGTTGACTGGTGTCCGTCCAAAGTACCTCTCTATGCCCTGAAGGAAGAAATAAACATCAGGATTGAAATAATGGGTTGGATCAGAATACCACAAACAAAATATTGTTGAGGGAAAAAAGTAAATAACATTTTTGCATGGAAAAAAAAAGACACCAGAAGGAGAGAATGTAACTGGTAATGGATGCGTCTCGATCTTTCAGTCCGATCTCATTACGATCAAAAATGAACTGGAGTAGGCAGCGTAACCGACTGCGCTATCCACGCTTCAGCTGGTGATGTGAAATTTAAGATACATGTAGTTTATTTTGATAATTCAGTTCTTAACATCGCCCTCGTTATATTAGACTCCCAAGAAAAACATAAATAGCAGGTACATCTTCCATATATTAGGGTTTAAACTACCTAACATCAACATTTGCAGGATTTTTTTTCTAATAACTACTTTTTTTTTTTCGCATTTCGTAGTGATCACTTGTTGATGCGGCCATAGACCTACGAAGCTGCATTTAAGGTTGAGAATAAAAATAAACTGATATGGAAACAAAGCTACGTCTGCAACATTGTGTTTTGAAAACATCTTTGAAATCAGAAATGCAACTTAGGCTTTATATCGATAAGAGTAAACTTACCTTCATTACGATGTCTTTCTCGGAAGGTGGGGATTTACATAAATTTCCTCTCCAGATTTATGGCTTCACTTGCAAATAACTCGTATCAAAAAGAAATTTAATAGCATTGGTCATTCAAACAAACGATAACTCCTTATAATGAATACATTTTCAGTGGAAACAGATGGGTTTTTTTACATCAAAATTCAAGATTTTCGCGTACACGCTTATCGACTATTTTTAGAGAAACATGTGACGATCACAAAATTGATGACGTAACTTTGAACCGCAATATCTCTACGTCACAACTCGACGCCTTAAGGCACCTTTTCCCAGATCCGCGCTCATATATATGTTCCCGGCATGTTAACCAATCAGATCATGAGAAATTTCTTTGCAGTATAATAAAAAATGTCAGTGTAGTACACATAGTCATATGTACAGTAGACAGGAGACTTTCTTTTATTACACAACTGAAATTTCGTCTTTCAGTTCACAACTGAAATAATGTTGGAAATTAAACCCTTTACCAATCAATTCTATGTTTTAACACTCCTAAAAACAGGTTTTGAAACTAAAAAAAAATAGTGTTGGAAAAGAGAAAAGCTGGGTACCAGTATGGTATTTTTTTTAAATTGCAGGAGAAACTTGATCAGTGTGAATGAGGTACTGTTGTCACTTAATAGACTGCAGAAAGATGAAGTAAGAATGCAGAAAGTTCTCACAGTTCTTGACACAGATGATGACGGTCTCATTGATATTAATGATGTCTTAAAGGTAGGTAGTCAGCGTTACCTGACAGTTGAAATTCATTTTATGTCCTGGAAAATATGCATGTTCAGCAGAGGGAGCTTGGTAGGTATCATACTAGCCCAATGGCATAAGTTACTCACCAATGCAAATGACTGAGTAAAGTCTACACCCTTGCCTTCATTTTAAGGTTTGCCTTTGTATATACATTTGAATGGGGTCAAACAATCTCAGAATGATTCAAAGAAAAACCCAGGGGCAGCTATTTCAGAGTGTTTGTTTTATTGTAATATTGATATTTATTGCCATTTAGCCCTCTTTGAAACGAACCTTTGTTTTATTGATCTTGAGGAAGAAGTTCTTTCTAACCTTTGACTGCACAACCCAAGCTCTAACAACCCTACAGAAAGAGCCCTTTGAAAACATTGTGGGAAAAGAAAATGTTGATAACCAGCAATTACCAAATGACAAAATTTAAGACTTGTCCACATTTTCTCCTTTTTCTGCAACATTTTCTTCACCTCAGCAAAGTCAAATGCCATTATGTTTGTTGTCTGTCTGCAAAGACTTTTACATTAACATACAAAAATTCTATAATTTGCCCTTTACCACACAATGCCGACTTTTGATGACCCTGAGAAAGAAGCCTTTTGAAAACATTGTGGGAAAAGGAGAAAATGCTGGTAACCAGCATTTTCTCCTTTTCCCACAATTGTTACGTACTCTCCTACAGTCAATTTTCGATTTCTGAGTCGTTTGCAAATGCTTCCAAATTGGAGAAGTCCAAAATTTTGTCTTTTGGTAACATGTTGAGGGTTTATACTTACTGTGCTATTCGGTGGTATTATTTTAGATGTCGGAGGCAAACATTTTTGAAACATTAATTTTTCAGGTAACTGAACTCCTAGGTAGGGAGAATTTGAAGCTAAACAAGGCAGAAGTAGCAGCTATGATGAACCTCTTACGAGAGGAGGAAGAACTTGAGGAACAGGAAAAACAGCTAGAAAAGGAAGAAAAGGAAATGATCAAAAAGGACAATGGTGGTAATGGTGAAGATATAGGTGACAGTGAGAACTCTGGGAAACAAGAGATTTCTGCAACTAGATGATAATAGTGTAAACTTAGACCTTAACTCATTATCAAGCAACAATATTTTAGGCTTGTCCAAATTGAAAGCATTTGCAGAGGACAAAATAAAAGTGACTGAAAATTTGATTTTTTTTTGGTGAAGGGTAGAAAACATTGTGAGAAAAGGAGAAAATGCTGGTTACCAGCATTTTCTCCTTTTTCCACAATGTTTTCTAAAGGCTTCTTTCTCAGGGGCGTCAAAAGTAGGGATTGTGTGGTAATGGGTTAAACCACTAAACTTTGATTTAGTTGCTTCTGCAGACAGTATAGTTTCAGATCAGACAGTACAGACTGTGAAGTCTGATCTTCACTCTTCATTGTCTGCTACTTTACCAGATGTTTCAGCTAAATCAGTGTTGAAATTGCAACATCTGCATCTTTAAACCCGACTGAGAAAGTCCATTTCAATGAATCCGCACTGTAAGGGTTGAACGCAAGCAGTAGTTTAGATATCATGCTTCTTTAACAAGGGAGGAATGGTTTTGTTCCACCAGGTTACAGCCTCGTTGTGTAATCAGATGAATGGACACATATATTCTGCTATATCTCTGTAAAATCTCAGCAAACAGGGCATTAAATAGGAAGAAAAATGAGGGGTCTCATGCAGGAGTTTGCACAAGTTTAATATTTGTTTTAGAATTAGCTCTGTACCAAACAACGATATTTTAGACTGGTCCAAATTGAAAGCAATTGCAGACCAAATAAATATAACTCGGAAATTGACATTTGTTACCAGCAGGCTAGAAAACATTGTGTGAAAAGGAGAAAAATTAAATATTTGTTTTAGAATTAGCTCTGTTCCAAATAACGATCTTTTAGACTGGTCCAAATTGAAAGCAATTGCAAACAAAATAAATATAACTCAGAAATTGAAATTTGTTACCAGCAGGATGGAAAACATTGTACAAAAAGGAGAAAATATTGGTTACTACCATTTTTCTCCTTTTCGCACAACATTTTCTAAAGGCTTTTATATCGGGTCGTAAAAAGGACTGTTTGGTAAAAGGTTAATTCAACTGAATGTAGGGAGCTACTTTTTGCTAGTAGCACCTTTTGGCTAGGAATCATGAACTGTGTGATTTGTAAAGGACAAAAAAATGTTGTTCAAAAATTGTGTTGTAACTGATATCATATCAAATATCATGAGCTATCAACTTGAAGTGAAACTACCTTAATTACAATATAATCATTACTATGGGAAAAGGGGGTTTAATGCAGTTCTGTGAAGCATTTTACCAAGCCAGCCAGCACATAATTATGGAACCATAAAATCCATTTTTTTTTAATCAACTGACTGAATCAAAGGGTAGACTGGTCTTTTGACATGCAGAAAACTGACCAATTGCAATTTTTTTGACATGGAAAGATACCCTTTGCTGATACCATAGACCCATTTTTCACCATATATGGCTTATTATAAGATATTACACCTCGCAAAACGATTTTTTTTTGGGGGGGGGGGGTACATTAGAATCAGCTTGTCTGTCCATTTGCATGTTTGTCTGTGTATCAGTCCCTGTAACTATCTCTTTACAAAATTGTAGTAATAGCCTGTTTCTGTCAAAGCGCTGGCTTGGGTATTAAGTCACATTCTGTGACAGGTCTAGTTTCACCGGGGTATTTATAGATTGTAAGGCGTTCCATTGTTGTCTTATGACTGGTTTGGTACTACACATCTCCTAGATATATTAACCTTTTCCCAAACAATTCCTGGTTTTTACAGGTCTAGAATATGTGGCCTTTTGAAAACATTGTGGGAAAAGGAGAAAATGCAAGTAACCAGCATTTTCTCCCTTTCCCACAATGTTTTCTACCCTTCCCAAAACAAATTTCAAATTCTCAGTCACTTTTATTTTGTCATCTGCAAATGCTTTTGATTTGGACAAGCCTAAAATTTTTTTGTTTGGTAATGAGTTAATGCATTGCCATGACCCATATTATTATGTAAGTGGATTGAAAAAAAAAAAATGTTCTCTAACAACCAACTCAGTCTTGAGGTAAATGATTCTTTGGTTTGTCGGAAATTGACCCAAAGCAAAGTCTCGGCCCTGGCTAGCCTGTGGGCATTGCACAGGCTAACCTGGATCGATACTGTTTGCAGATGCATTAATACCCCTTTTCACAGAGAATAGCTCAATTTCACTTTGTTTATAGTAGAGATTAAAATTTTGGAAAAAAGGGAAATTGCTGGTTACCAGCATGATGCCCAGTGAAAGGTACCTCAACGAAGACGATAAAAGTGAAAGGCAAATACTGAAGAGTTTGTCAGGAAAAGAATATAGCTATGTAAGTCTCCTTTAGGCACAGTATTTTCCAGGTTATCCTATTGTCACACAATCCCTACTTTTGATTACCCTGATGTCTTAAGCAAACATTCTGGGAAAGGGAGAAAATGCTGGAAACCAGCATTTTCTCCTTTTCCCACAGTGTTTTCTACCCTTCCCAGAACAATTTTCAATTTTTTAGTCGCCTTTGTTTTGTTGTCTGCAAATGCTTTCAATTTGGACCAGTCCAAAATTTTGTTGTGTGGTAAAGAGTTAACCCTTTACTCCATAGGGCATTTCTGTGGTATCTCTAATTGACCCTAAATAACAGCAAGGATGAAGCTGTTTCTTATGGGTATATGACATCTTTTTAATAGCATAGAAAACATTGTGACAAAAGGTGAAATTGCTCGTGTCGAGCAATTTCACCTTTTGCCACAATGTTTTTTCAAAGGCTCCTACAAGCAATGTGTAGAAATGAGTATCTGTGGAGTAAAGGGTTAAGCCTTTACTGCATGACAAAATTTTAGACTTTCAATTAATTACTGTATTTGCAGACGACAGTTTGAATGTTGCTCACATGTGATTTGTCTATCAAAAGATAGAAAACATGGTGGGGAAAAGGGAGCAAGCAAACAACTGTAACCTGCTCTGTCTTTTCTTCCAACAATATCATGAAAACTTATTTTAGGATTGTAAAAACTTGTTGTGGTAAAGGGAGAATTATAATGAAGCCATGTTTTAGGAAAAGAGGTTCAATATCTCTGATGCATTAAAACCAAGGAAATTATGGACGTTTTATACCATAACCATTTCATATTAGTCACTTCGTATCATAATTTCACTATTTCATACTATAATTTTTACCTCTTTGTAGCTTAGTCCATGGATACAAGATCACTCTACAGTCATACCCTTTCGTACCTTAATTTTTGGAACCAAAGTTTTGACTCTGAAAAACCTCTGTTATAACAGTATTAAAAGAAAAAAAAAATACAAAAATGCTATTTATTCAAGATAAATATATATTTTGAAGCAGTAATACGCAGTACCCCTTTTTAATTATCTACTTTTCCCAGTATGTTTTTTTTGAGTACTATTTCTGAAAGTTATTAAAAAGGAAAGCTTCTGCAAAGTCTTCAATTTTAGCAAATGAATATTGTCACAATTAATGTTTTTGCAAGAAACAAATTGTCACTTTGATGTATGACTTTGTCTTTGTCTCTGCATCATATCAGGCTCATGTAAATCCAGAACATATAATAGTCAAACTCAATGTAGTCAATAAAGGGTTATCAAACAGTCATAATTTTTTTATTAAAATTAATGTTCAATTTTATGCAATCAGTTTGTTCCCATTTATAATTACCCGACTTGCAACAAATATTACAGATAAACACCCACCAGATACCTATCTAATCAGTTGCATACTAACTTATTTAATTGATTTGTGATAATATCTTGTGATTTGGTTTCCAAAACATCCCTTAATACTAAGTAAATGTGTATCAAATACCACTTTTTGTCACATTTATTGATAGTTTTGATCCTAGTACAAGATGGTTTTATTATGGTACGAATTAGTAATGCAGCGGTAGGGAATGGTAAATCTATGTTCAAAATGATCAGAAATGCTGCAAAATGGTTATGGTACGAGATGACTGCATACCAATCAAGGAAGTCATTACCGAATTATGGATTCATAAAAATCCATTTTGTCCACTATCCAACTGAACTATGAAGAGAATGGATCCTTTCACATACAGAAAATAGACAAAACACAAAAACTTTGACTCCTGTCAGTCTGTTTAGTTGATACTTTTTGGGCTACATTAACCCATTGCCACACAATCCCTACTTTTGACGCCCCTGAGAAAGAAGCCTTTAGAAGCCTGTAGGAAAAGGAGAAAATGCTGGTAACCAGCATTTTCTCCTTTTACAACAATGTTTACTACCCTTCACAAACCAGATTTCAAATTTTAAGTCACTTTTATTTTGTCGTCTGCAAATGCTTTCAACTTGGACCAGTCTAAATTTTTGTCGTTTGGTAATGAGTTAAGCCCCTTTTCACAGAACATGATTCTGTAGTACATGTGTGTATAGTGCTATACTCTGTGATAAAATGGTTATTGGAATTTTTTTTTTTTATCATTTCTTATGCTTTCTTCACTTGTTGGCTACTTTTTAAAGTTGTTTATTGCAGAAGTGTATTTCTTTCCAAAGTTAAAGATTGTACCATTACTTTGCCATCAAATGTGCTTCAATAGCTTTGTGTTATGTGTCATTAAAACCAGATAATTAATTGTTACAAGTGGTGTTCTCTTTCTCTTTATCTGTCCAAAGAATACTAGTAACCACTGAATTAAATCGTCTTTTGAGGGTTGTTTTGGTATCTGGTAAAATATTTCTTGGCCCAGCGTTTAACTTTTTACCAAACAACAAAATTTTAGACAGGTCGAAATTGAAAGCACTCGCAGATGACAAAATAAGCGAAACTCAAGAAATAAAATCATTTTACAGCAGGGTTGAAAACATTGTGCGAAAAGGAGAAAATGCTGGTTACACCAGCATTTTCTCCTTTTCCCGCAATGTTTTGAAAAGGCTTCTTTTTCAGGGTTGTAAAAACCAGGGATTGTTTGGTAAAGGGTTAATTGTTTTCAAAACTATTCCAGTCCGAGTGTGGTGCTCCTATCCATGTCTTCTTGCTGGATTTTTTTAACTCTTTCCCAAACAAGCCCTGGTTTTTACGTTTCTGCAGTATAAGTCTTTAGAAAGCACAGTGGGAAAAGGAGAAATTGCTTGTAATGAGCAATTTTTCCTTTTCCCACAGTGTTTTCTAGCCTATCGGAAAACTTTCTGACATTCTCATCAAATTTAAAATTGTCATCTGCAAACACTTTGAGTTTGGGACAGTCTAAAATTTGTCATTTAGGAAAGGGTTAAATGATCAGTTATTTGCCACATTCTTTCTTAGCCACTACCAGCTCTTACATGTGAATATCATCAAAATAATGCTCAGCAGTAAAAGAATAATTAACCCTCTTGCAAACACTATCATAAAGTCCCTGAAAGAACTTGGTCAAGCTGTTTAACCCATTACCACACAATCCCTATTTTGACAATCCTGAGAAAGAAGCCTTTAGAAAACACTGGGAAAAAGAGAAAATGCTGGTAACCAGCATTTTCTCCCCTTTCCCACAATGTTTTCTGCCCTTCATAAAACAGATTTCAAATTTTCAGTCACTTTTATTTAGTTGTCTGCAAATGCATTTGATTTGGACTAGTCCAAAATTTTGTCATTTGGTAACAGCGTTTTCTCCTATTCTACATGTTTTCTACAGAGAAAAAGTGAAATTCTATCGTATAGGTACCATTTAACCCTTTACCAAAATAACCTGGTGTATCAACCGCCCTGAAGAGGTGAACTTTTGAAAATGTGCGAAATGGAGAAAATGCTGGTAAATAGCATTCCCTCTGTTTCCCATGATGTTTTCTACCCTTCCAAACATAGTTTCAATTTTGTGATGTCTGCAAACCAATGCTTTCAACTTGAACAAGTCTAGAATTTGATTTCAGAATGGGTTTAATCATGGGAAAAATATCATTCAACTCTTTTTTTCCAAGTGACGAAATTTTAGACTGGTCCAAATTGAAAGCATTAGTACATGAGAAAATAAACAGGACTCAAAAAATGAAACTTGACTTTAGAAGAGTATAGAAAACATTGTGGGAAAAGGAGAAAATGCTGGTTATCAGCATTTTCTCCTTTTCCCACAATTCTTTCAGAAAGCTTCTTCCTCTAGGTCGTTAAAACCAGGGATTATTTGGTAAAATAGTGTCATTCAAAGTCGCAATGGCTGCTTTTCCAAAATCATTTTCAATGCCTGGTTTCTGAAGAGGCGTAAAAAAGGGGTAATATGACTTGACTGACTTAAATAAAGGAAGATGAGTCACAATATTCTCTGAAAATTTCTTTGTTTAATTCATAATTTTGTGATATGACATATTTTAAAACAAACATACATGTAACGTGGATTTCATAGTAATAGCAATACAAACAGTACACATGATGATACAAATAATACCAGTAACAAACACTGAACAGGTAGGCCTAGTTTAACCCATTACCACACAATCCCTACATTTGATGCCCCTGAGAAAGAAGCCTTTTGAAAACACTGTAGGAAAAGGAGAAAATGCTGGTAACCAGCATTTTCTCCTTTTCCCACAGTGTTTTCTACCCTTCCCAGAACAAATTTCATTTTTTCAGTCACCTTTATTTTGTTGTCTGTAAATGCTTTCAATTTGAACCAGTCTAAAATTTTGTCGTGTGGTAAAGAGTTAAATCTTAGAAGGTCAAGGACAGTGAGACTTGCTTTTCTAGACACTGTTGACCAATATCAGACTCCATGGAACATTCAGTGTTCTATGAAATCTGATCTTTGATCTGTATTGTTCTTTTTAGTGAAACACTCTTTCTCGCTCTAAACTTGTGTTTCAACATTATTGATGAAGACTTTCTAAAACATTGTGGGGGAAAAAGAGAACATGCTGGTATCATTGTACAGTTTACCATTTACTAAACAATCACCAGTTTCAGTGACCCTGAAGAAGACAGTTTGTGAAATACATTGTGGGAAAAGGAGAAAATGCTGCTTACCAGCATTTTCTCCATCTCCCACATTGTTTTCTATCCTTTCAAAATCATGTTTCAATTTCTGAGCCGTATAAATGTTGTCGTCTGCAAATGCTTTCAATTTGGACAAGTCTATATAATTTGTCTTTTGGTTAACCCATTACCACACAATCCCTACTTTTGGTGACCTGAGAAAGAAGCCATTTGAAATCATTGTGGGAAAAGGAGAAAATGCTGGTAACCAGCATTTTCTCCTTTTCCCACAATGTTTTCTATCCTTCGATAAACAAATCCAAAATTTTTGATCACTTTTATTTTGTTGTCTGCAAATGCTTCTGATTTGGACAAGCCTAAAATATTGATGTTTTGTAATGAGTTTTTAGAGTTAGCAGATGAACAACACTGAAAATTAGTTTTATGCACAAATGGACTTGTTGTAACCAGTCTAATGAAAAGGACACTGCAGCTGAGATTGAGACAACAGGTGTACATTGGCAACACAAACAAAACATGATTGTACTTCTTGGCACCGGCAAAGAAGGTAACCCTTGGTAAACATAACAAACATGAAATATTCACATACAATGGCAAGTTAAACAGGTAATCTATTCAAGTTGAAAATTATACAAATTTACCTCTCTGTTCAATTACTCTATACACAAAGTGCAGACATCTCTCTCTCTCTCTCTCCTATTCTGTCTTAAACCTCGCTACCCCTAAAAATGGTTATGTGATTTGCTATATTGGTGTTTAATCTTATTTAACTCTTTACCAAACGACAAAATTTTAGACTTGTCCAAATTGAAAGCATTTGCAGATGACAAAATAAACATAACTGAAAAAGTGAAATTTGTATCCAGCAGGGAAGAAAACATTGTGGGAAAAGGAGAAAATGCTGGTTACCAGCATTTTCTCCTTTTCCCTCAATGTTTTTAAAAGGCTTTTCTTTCAGGGTCGTTAAAAGTCGGGATTGTGTGGTAAAGAGTTAAAAGAGAACTTTAGATTTTTCCAAAATGAGGAATGGAAAAAAATGCTGGTTACCACCATTTTCTCCTTTTCCAACAATGCTTTAAAAAGACTTCTTTACCAGGTTTGTCAAAAATCAATGTTTGGTAAAGGGTTGACTGTCTACCAAACAACAAAAGTTTAGATTGGTCCAAATTAACAGCATTTGGACACTAAAAAAATAAAAGAATTGGACCTTGATTTAGGAAGGCTGATTACAAACATTTTCTCCTTTTCCCACAATGTTTTCTATAGGCTTCTTTCATGGGGTTGTTAAAAGGCGGGATTGTGTGGTTAAAGGTTATTCTTTAATTTATAAAACTACTCACACAACATATCAACCAAAATTTGTCTGTTGTTAGATAAGATCTAAGGTGTCCAGCACCAGTAAAATACATGTACATTACCTACATTGCTATTTTTCCGGTTAAATATACCATAACTTTGAAGAAGCACAACCAACTTTAAGTCTATACATGTATACATCTATATACACTTAACATCAGTTATAATCCAAATTTCATCAAGCACCAGTCGTAACTCTTTACCAAATGACAAAACTTTAGATTCATCCACATTGAGAACATTTGTAGACAACAAATCTAATACAGTACACTCGTGAAATTTTTCGCTGAATGACAGAAAACATTGGCAACAGGAGAAAATGCTGGCCACCAGCATTTTGTCATTTTCCCCACACTTGTTTTCAAAAAACCGTTTCAACCTGGATAATTAACTCTTTACCACACAATCCAGACTTTTAACATCCCTGAAATAGTAAACCTTTGAAAACATTGTGGGAAAAGGCGAAAATGCGGGTAACCAGCATTTTCTTCTTTTCCCACAATGTTTCCAACCTTTTCCGAATGAAATTTTAATTTTTGATTAAAGTTTATTTTGTCATCTACAAATGCTTTCAATTTGGACTAGTAAAGATTTAAAAGAGTGGGAATTTTTCCTAGAGAGTTAAACAAAAAAAAAATGTACATCTAGAACAAATACATGTAATTTTGGAGAAAATCTTTCGCATGAAAGATTAAATTAATTGGATACATGCTTATGCTGAAGATGTGCTTGCTACATAAAGCTCTAAGCATTGATTCAGATCAGACTTCACAGTATCTAAAGCCCGATCTTGGATCCACAAAGTCAGATTTTGATGCATAATCTAAGAAAAGAATTAAAACATTGGGAATAAAGTGTTTAGGTCTATGGGTCACTGTTAAACCAATCTACCATCAATCCATGCTGAATTTCTAGCAAAGACAAGGGCAAGACATGGAGGTGGCTATACTCGACTGCAGTTGCTTGATTTTAAATTGAGAAAGGGGCATAACTGTCAAAAATACTTTAATGGTTACCTGCCCTTGTTGTATGATTAACTCTTCTGATTGTTCACAACTAGTCTGGTACCTCTTTTGATAGTTAACAACTTGTCCAAGTTTGAAAAAGTATCTTTCTTAACCCTTCATCTGACAACCTTTTTTTTTTCCTGGTGACTATGAGAAAGAAATTTTCTGAAAACACTGTGGGAAAAGGAGAAAATGCTGGAAACCAGCATTTTCTCCTTTTCCCACAATGTTTTCCATCCTTTTCAAAATAATTTTCAATTTTGAGTCGCATTAATTTTGTTGTCTGCAAATGCTTTTACTTTGGACTGGTCTAAAACTTTGTTGTTTGGTAAAGAGTTAATATGGGAAATGTTACAAGATGTCGAAGATGACAAGATGTCAAAGTCTTTGCACAACAATGATGATGATGCAGATATAACCAGTGCTCTGATGATATCTTCACTTCTTTAACTGTTTACCAAACGACAAAATTTTGGACTGGTTCAAATTGAAAGCACTTGCAGACGACAAAATAAACATAAATCAAAAATTGAAATTTGTATCCAGCTGGGTAGAAAACATTTTGGGAAAAGGAGAAAACACTCGTTACCACCATTTTCTCCTTTTCCCACAATGTTTTCAAAAGGTTTCTATCTCAGGGTCGTTAAAAGTCGAGATTGTGTGGTAAAGAGTTAACTCTTTACCACACAAGAAAATTTAAGACTGGTCCAAATTGAAAGCTATTGCAGACAACAAAATAAAATTGACTGAAAAATTTAAATTTGGTTTGGGAAGGGTAGAAAACATTGTGGGAAAAGGAGACAATGCTTGTTACCAGCATTTTCTCCTTTTCTCACAATGTTTTCAAAAGGTTTCTATCTCAGGGGCGTTAAAAGTCGGGATTGTGTGGTAAAGAGTTAAAACAGCCAAGCAAGAAATAGATACAGCATATTACAGAGTTAAAAGGCACTGTAGTCGGATTTCAAGGGCATTGAAAATATGTTCATTGAGTCCATATTAAATATACAAAGCACTTTTATTTCTCTGCCAAACAATAAAACTTTAAATTAGTACAAATTGACAGCACTTGCAGACTACAAAATAAATGTAGAAAACATTGTGGAAAAAGGAGAAAATACTGGTTACCAGCATTTTGCTCTTTTCCAACCATGTTTTTCTATGCCTTCTTACTCCAGATTGTTCAAAAAGTAGGGATTGTAAAGGGTTTAAGTTTGAGAACAACCTCAGTTGAGCATGAACCTTAGATTTATCAGCACAGGGCCTGGGCCCGTATTCACCAACCATTCATAAGAACATTCTTGGTCTTATTCTTCAAGATTTTCTGACTGCGAAAGTAACAGAACTTTTAATTGGCTAAATCATTTGGTTTAGCCAATCAGAAGTTCTGTTACTTTCAAAATGGTGAAATACTGAAGAATAAGACCATTCTTAAGACCAAGAATGTTCTTAAGAATGGTTGTTGAATACGGGCCCTCGTTGGTGAACCTAAAAAATGTCTGAAATTATGAGATATTCTGGCAAAAGAAGCTGCCATTTTGGACCTCAAACTATATATGCCCACAAACTTATTTCACAATCCCTCAACAAGCAACCACGAGGAAGAACCCTTTTTTATAGACTTCTTTCTCAGAGGCGTCAAAAGTAGGGATTGTGTGGTAATGGGTTAAAACATGAAATGTGTGGAAGACAGGGAAAGACATATCGTTATCTACCAGGATTACTTCATAAATTTGTTGCAAAAGGTGACATACTAGTATAAAGCCTTTGCAGATGGCATAGATCAAGATCAGACTGCTGCCTGAACTAAGATCTGTAATACCTGTATATTCAGGAGAAAAAGATCTTCTGAACATGAAATATTTAGGTCATTATAATCTATACCAATGTAGCAAGAACTTGTTCAAAATCACTTAAATCTGTATTGTACAACTAAACTTCAGACCCTTTCTAACAGAGACAAGATGTAGATGACAGATGCAATAAAGCTCATGTTTTGATTTGTCTATGACAGGCAAGAAAGCATTGTGGGAAAAGGAGAAATTGCTGGTTACCAGCATTTTCTCCTTTCCTTTTCCACAATGTTTTCAAAAGCTTTCATACACATGGCCATTCAGGATTGTGTGGTAGAGGGTTAAACATATTAAATTTTTACAATCAATTCTAAACATATTTACACACATCCATCATACAGTGATTATCTTTGATGTGCAATATATAATATTGAGCCATGCTCTGGCAAAAGGGGGCTTAATGCATCTCCGTAATCCATGGTACCAAGCAAGGTATCACATACCTACTGATCCAAACTATCCAAGTTTTTTAACCAACCAACTTAACCCTTTACCCCATAAGGCATTTCTATGGTATATCTAATTGACCCTAAATCACAGCAATGATGAAGCCGTTTTTTTATGTGTATATGGCACCTTTTGATAGTGTAAAAAATATTGTGGCAAAAGGTGAAATTGCCTGTCAGGAGAAATTTCACCTTTTGCCACAATGTTTTCCAAAAGCTAGTGCAAGCAATGCGTAGAAATGAGTATCTATGGAGTAAAGGGTTAGTTATGAGACAGACTGGTCCTTGGACATACACAAAATTTACCAATAGCGAAAAGTATCGACCCAGATCAGCCTGTGCTGAATGCACAGGCTGACCTAGGTTGAAACATCCGAGATGCATTAACCCATTACCACACAATCCCGACTTTTAATGACCCTGAGAAAGAAGCCTTTGAAAACATTGTGGGAAAAGGAGAAAATGCTAGTGATCAGCATTTTCTCCTTTTTTCACAATGTTTTCTAATTTATCAAAGACAAATTCCATCATTTGAGCTGTGTTTAAATTGTCATCTGCAAATGCCTTCAATTTGGACATGTCTATTATTTGCTTATGTGGTAAAGAGTTAACCCATTACCACACAATCCCTACTTTTGACGCCCCTGAGAAAGAAGCCTTTTGAAAACATTGTGAGAAAAGGAGAAAATGCTGGTAACCAGCATTTTCTCCTATTCCCACAATGTTTTCTACCCTTCACAAAACAAATTTCAAATTTTCAGTAACTTTTATTTTGTCGTCTGCAAATGCTTTCAATTTGGACCAGTCTAAAAATATTGTTGTTTGGTAATGGGTTAAGTAGCCTTTTCATACAGCATGGCTCAATTGAAATAATGCCGTGGGAACCTTTTCTTTTGTTTTTAAATTTTTTCAACTAAAAAAAAAAAATTCAAACAAACAAAAATATAAACAATAGCTATAGGAATGTAACAATAACACAAACAGGCTACAATGAAAGCGATGTGCTATACACAGGTGTCTATTGCTGCAAAAGCATGTTTTTTATGTTTGATTTTATCTGTCTTTCCATGTTCTATACTTTGTTTTCTTTGGTGACCTGAAACAAACAAAAAAAATTATAAATATTTTGTATCTCACTATACAAGAATACAACCCTTGTATTGGCAAGATTAGGTTGAACAAGCAATTTCATTGAAATGATATTCCGCTCTGAAAAAAAATGTGTCACTAAAAATCGCTCCAAGCCGGCCATTTTGCATCGAATCGAAAAAACAAAAATAAAAGTATCTGTAGAATGGGTTATTGTACACATGCATAAAGTGTCAAGAAATTCCGTCTAATGGTATTGGAGATATTCACCAGGACAGACTGACAGACAGACAGAAGGACAGACAACACTAAAACTATATCCCTCCACCTTCAGCGAGGGATAAAAAGTTCAACATTTTCTTGCTAAAGCATCTGACGTTTCAAAAAAATATACCAACATCTAAAAATTCTCAAAATCTCAGAATACTGCTGTGTATTGAAGAGGTGTCCATGATATTTATAGATAAGATCACAGTGAGGATGTTTATGTTATAAATGAGTCATAAATTTCTATTCATACATTCATATATTTACTTAGACCTTGGATAGATTAGGACACAACCTTGAGCAAGTAAATATATGTGATCAGCACACAATGAGAAACCGAGTAAAAGCATAAATATACATGATAGGTATGGTAAGGGTTAAACCAAACAAGTCATCATGAAATTGTAAATCCACAATATCCATTCTATTTGACAAATCACTGGATCATTGGGTAGAGTGGCCCCTTGAACATGCAAAAAACTGTCAAAGTGTAGGTAACGGTACACTTACCAAATGTAACTAAAGCACTAGCTATAGCTATACCAGACTGCCCTGCAGGCGTCCATTCATCGTTGCCTGTGGGTAACTGAACAAATAAAGACACAACAGCTGCTTTTTGATTACTGAGAGGCTCTAGAGCTATCTGACCTGGTTTATTGGAGGTCTGAAATTAAAACAGAGTTAAATATAAGTCGTACAGGACATAACATCATCTTTGATAACCATTTACCAAACCTATCACATATTTTCACCTTTTACCACAAGTCAGAATTTTAGAACTATTCCAACTGAAAGTATTTGCAGATAATAATTTCATGGTGGCTCAAATGATGCATTTATTTTGTGATAAAGTAGAAAACATTGTGAGAAATGGAGAAAATGCTGGTTACCAGCATTTTCTCCTTTTCCCACAATGTTTTCTAAAGGCTTCTTTCTCAGGGTCATTGTGTGGTAAAGGGTTAAGGAACTGAGAAAGAAGGCGATTTGAAAAGGGCAAAATGCTGGTGACTGACTTTTCTCCATTTCCCACGATTTTTCTAACCTTTCAAAAATAAACACATCATATGAGTCATATTTAACATGTTGCCTCCTGGCCCGTACTGATAGATTATGCTACAAAACAAAGATTAAGATGGAAATGTCTCTCAGTCTGAATGGTGATTTCAATCCTTTACCTGCTTCAATTTAAATCCTCTGTTTAAACCCTTTCCCAAACAAACCCTGGTTTTTACCGGCCTGGAATAGTAGCCTTTTGAAAACATCGTGGGAAAAGGTGAAAATGCTGGTAACCAGCATTTTCTCCTTTTCCCACAACGTTTTCTACCCTATCATAGGCCAAAATCATCTTTTCAGCAAAAGTTGAATTGTTGTCTGCAAATGCTTTCAATTTGGTCTAGTCCAAAAGTTTGTTGTTTGGGAATGGGTTAAAAACCAAGGCAGCAAAGGCTCATGAAAACATGGTCTTCTTTCACCCCAACATTTTCTACATGTTAAAAAACGAATCCTATCATTTGTGTCTCGTCTAATAAGTTATCTGCATATACTTTCTATACAAACTAGTCAAACAATTCCTTACAGATTTATGTATTATACTGGTCTATCCCACAGATAGATGTAAAGGTATAATGTAGCTGGGTACAGGTATATGGTAATATATCGTGCTGCCGTATCAACACATGGTTCGGTAGCTCAGTTCGTTAGAGTGCAGGAGCGGTATTCCCGAGGCCCTGGGTTCAAATCCCGGTCGAGCCGCGGTATCATTTCTCACCCCCTGTTACAATTATTCAAAAGATGTATTCAAAAAGAAGTTTTCAAATTATACACATCAGTGTGGATAAAGGTCACATTTTCTGAATCATATATACTGTTGAATATAAAGTAAGGGGACTGAGCAAGCAATGGATCAATACTAGAGAAGATTTACCCGTTTTCTTTTCCTAAGATCAGTATTGGCATCTTTACTATCGACCATGTCAGATTTTTTCTCTGTTTCTACAACCACAGTTGCAAATGGACGGCTTGCCATCTCCTCCATTTCTACTATCATTCTCTGCAAACATAGGAAACAGATTGTTTCATACTTGTGCTTGGCATTGCATGTTTATGCCTCATTTGCAATTTTTTTCCCCTTTTCTTATTTTTAACCCTTTACCACACAACAAAATTTTAGACTGTCTGAAATGAAAGCATTTGCAGATGACAGTTTTAATGTGGCTCATATGAAATCATTTTTCTTTGACAGGGTGGAAAAACATTGTGGGAAAAGGAGAAAATGCTGGTAACCAGCATTTTCTCCTTTTCCTACAATGTTTTCAAAAGCCTTCTCTTTTCAGGGGTGTTAAGAGTCGTCACTGCGTGGTAAAGGGTTAAACAAGCATGCAAATCAGTTCAGTTTGCATCTGCTTTTGGTCAGAATATCTCCTGACTTTCAGCATAGCATACAGTGAAGATCCAAGATCCAACTGCTCGTTTTATACAGCCTGATCTTGATCTAGCTGCAAAACAACAATAACTGTGCAAGGTACTTTGAGGGTTACCACTAATGTTCTTACTGTATGCAGTTATTACCGTCCATTCAAAGAGCTAGGTAATGATTTTAATCCTCATCGATTTTGCACTGAAAATACATTTTGTAATTAACTCTTTACCAAACAACAAAATTTTAGACCAGCCGAAATTGAAAGCATTTGCAGAGGACACAACAAATGTGAATCAAAAATTGAAATTTTATTTGGGAAGGGTAAAAAAACATTGTGGGAAAAGGAGAAAATGCTGGTTACTAGCATTTTCTCCTTTTCCCGTGATGCTTCCAAAAGCTTTCTGTCTACGGGTCCTTAAAAATCAGGACTGTTTGGTAAAGAGTTTAACTTGTTTTACTCCAATCCAGAAATAGTGGAATTTCAATTGTGTAATCCTCAAAATATATCTTAAAATCTCAGTGTTGATCCAATATCAGACTTCCTTCTAAACTGTCTGCAGTGAGCAGTCTCATCTTGATCTGCATCGTCCATGAAAAACTGAAGCTGCACTTTGGACTCATTGGTTACGTTATTATATAGAAAACTTTGACAGAAAATTACCTGTGCTCTTCTGTAGCTGTCATATTTATGTTTTATCTTGTATAAGACTGCAGCAATGAATAGTAAGGCAATAAAACAGCTGAAAATATATAAGACCATAAAAATATGGATTGAATTTGGTGAAAGAAAGAAAAGCAAATACTTTTTTGTGACAGCAATGTACACAATACCATTGAGAGTACCTGTGATTGAACCAATTCAAACTAGAGCTGTCACTAAATGTGACTTTATACCCCCGCCAGCGCTTTGACAGTATTTTGTACACAGACGGACACACAGACAGACAGGCCAATTCCAGTATACCCCTGAAAACATTTGTTTTGCAGGATGCTCCGTGAAAAGGGGGCTTGATGCATCTACAGAAAGTTTCCACCCATGTCCACTGTTCACTCTGCTCAAGCTGACACTGGTCAAAACTTTTTGATGTATGTAAATTTTCGGCATGGCAAAGGACCATTATACCACCATATCTGGTGGATTGTTAGACTTATTGGATTTAATGGACCAATAATGATGTAATGACTTGCTCTGTATAATACAACACAGAGATCCAGTTTAACCCATTCCCAAACAAGCCCTGGTTTTTACGTGTCTGCAGTAAAAGTCTTTGAAAACACTGTGGGAAAAGGAGAAATTGCTCATAATGAGCAATTTCTCCTTTTCCTGCAGTGTTTTCTACCCTTTTTGAGAGCTTTCTGCAATTTTCTCCAAATTTAAAATTGTCGTCTGCAAACTCTTTTAGTTTGGAAGGGTCCAAAATTTGTTGTTTGGGAAAGGGTTAAAGAACTATGCTCCCTATCCTTTTTCTATGAGCATAATATACATGCTTTGAACCTCATGTGATGAAGATATACCTTTTATAGTAACATTTTTCAACAGATTCTTCAAACTCTTACCAGTGCATGAGAAACATGAAAATAACTGTGGTCTGATTTCAGATTTAGCAGGCCTCCAATATTATATGATATTCTGGCAAAAGTCTTGAAAAACTTATGGAAATCAGACCTTTCTTCCATGGCTGAAAATCTCGATTCCTTCATTTTTTTAAGTGCAAGAATTAATTTGTATCATGACAATATCTCATTTCTATTGAAACAAGGTGTTTATTTCTATTGAAGCAAACTGCTTCTTTTTATTCAGGCAAAACATCAAGACACACTGGTCTTCTACTGCAGCACCTGAAGTTCTGAATCTCCTACTAATACTAAATTTTTCTGAATTTGTTTTCAGTTTCCTCCTTTCCTAACAGCATCAAAGAATTCTTTCTTCCATTTTTGGAAAAGGTTAAACAAGACATACCTGAAAAATGTGACAAAGAAGTGAACCAAATCTATTTTTGGAAACTGTGAAAATGATATCTGTAACAGAAAGAAAGAATCTTAATAAATTCATGAAAACAACAAAAAAATAATGCTTATCACAAAACAATCCTGTGTTTTATTAACCCTGTAAAAGAGACTTGGAAAGAGGAGAAAAAGTAAGTAGTATTTTCTCCATTTTCAACAATATTTTCTACCCTTTTCAAAAAGACTACAGCGTATTTGGTCAATCTCTGCAGCTTCCATCTTTTTATATGTGTGGCAAGGCCGTAGACTTTAACCCTTTAGCACACAATTCCGACTTTTATCAACTCTGAGTTAGAAGCCTTTTGAAAACATTGTGGAAAAGGAGAAAATGCCGGTAACCAGCATTTTCTCCTTCTTCTACAATGTTTTCTATCCTTCTAAAAAACAATTTCAATCTTGCAGTCACACTGATTTTGTCATCTGCAAATATTTGCAATTTGGATTGGTATATAATTTTGTTGTATGGTAAAAGTAGAGCAGCATTATTCTTATCATTTGCTTTTAAAGTAGATAAAGTATAAAATTTTGTGGCTCTGTAAAGAAAATTCATCTTCTTTTGTAACCCAAAAGCTCATCTTAGGTAAATACATAACAGCACAATATTTAAACCTTCATAACTTGCTTTGCCCAGGTACTCTTCATTTTCGGCATAAATTTTATTGTTCAAAATATCCGGACAGTGAACTGAAATTTAGATTTCATTCAAAGCTTTTCCTAAACCATACAGAACAGCGTCTAAAATGACACAACTTATCCTTCTATGTAAAAGGTAGGGTTAAAAAATAGTTAGGAAGTACTTTCCTTTGTATTTTCTATCAGTCTTATTGATTTACCTCATCACCTTCCGAGACAAACCGCAAATAAAACATTTTTTAACTAAACATATCAGCAGTAGATAACTTTGAAAAGATTCTTACAAAATGTAGGTATCCAACATGAAATAAACACAAAACAAGAGCTTTGCAAAGCAGTATATTTACACCTCAAAGGGGGATGTCAGAGAAATGAGTTAAATCTAGAACACCTGCAGATATCCAAACTTAAAAGTCATATGAAAAACTACACATCATAGAGATTCATTGCGGTAAGTTTGAACTTATTCCGATGAAATTCGTAGGAGATGATGAGCGAACAGAAATTGCTACGGGAAGGATGGACAGACGACTGGGCCATTACATAGAATGTACAAAAACAAATAAAATAGAAAATACTGAAGCTAAGGGAAAACAATCTGTTTGACACAATTTCATTTGCTGTTTCAACAATAATTTCTAAAGTTTGATAGAAAAAGGTTATCTGCAATAGATACAGAGTCATACAAACCTATATTCCCAGATTGAGATCATTAAAGTTGCAAAATGAATAGGTAAAAAATACTAGAAGAAAATTCTGTACTTACTTGTAACCAAAAAGGAGTTTTAAAACCATAAATATACACAAAAAACGTCACATTTTCCTCTGGCCCAAAATTAAAGTCTTTATGTTCAAATTTGGCACGAAAATCCATACATCTGTATTCTCGTGCTTTAAATTGTTCTGTTGGGTTGGATTCTGTTTGAAGTGAAAAGAAAAATCACAATTACAATAATAAAATCAAAACAGTTTTAACATTAGGGTTTTTTAACCCATTACCACACAATCCCTACATTTGACGCCCCTGAGAAAGAAGCCTTTTGAAAACACTGTGGGAAAAGGAGAAAATGCTGGTAAACAGCATTTTCTCCTTTTCCCACAGTGTTTTCTACCCTTCCTAGAACAAATTTCAATTTTTCAGTCACCTTTATTTTGTCGTCTGCAAATGCTTTCAATTTGGACCAGTCTAAAATTTTCCCATGTAGTAAAGAGTTAATACTTTTCCCAAAGTGCCTTCCAAACTACAAGTGAATTCATCTATACCATGTAAAAGTATTGTGATTGTCGTAAGTTTGGGGATCTGTTTAACTCTTTACCACACAATCCCGACTTTTAACGACCCTGAGAAAGCAAATGTTTTTTTCGTCTGCAAATGGTTTCAGTTTGGACTTCTCCAAGACTTTGTTATTTGGTAAAGAGTTAATTGTGGCTTGTCAAGTTTCCAGTCACTTACAAAACAATGAATAGGAAACCTAGAATTTAAGTTCGCAACCTACTTTCTACTTTAACAATTCATTTTTCTTCTTCTGCTATCTGCCAGAGAGTGAAACTGATAGACGAAAATGAGCACACTGCCAGATTCAGAAAGCTGGCTATTCTTTTAAATGGTTTGGATTGATTTTGCCAGCATTTGCAAAAAAAAAATCTTATTTTAAAATCATTTTTCTGTCATACAAGTTTAACTTATCTCCGTAACACAAGTTTAACTCCTTAGTAAGTCCAAATATAGAAGGTGTACTGACAGATTATGTGTAGTATTTCAAAGATCATTTGGTTATGCAATTCAAAAAAATGCAGACAAAAAAGCGATCTGAAGTTGGATATACACCATTATATACTCATGCAAAAACACATTTGAAATTTCTTTGTTTAAGTCTTTTCGCTTGTCATATAGAGAAGAATTATTTCATCAAACATTATATTACCTTTCATAACTACAGCCGACTTAGCAGCCAGTGTAGATAATGATCAGACTGAGCAAAATGTGCAGGCTGATCTTTGATTTTACCTGTCTACTTTGTTGAGACATTCTGAACAATAGTAACCTCAACATTGCTTTTATTATGATCTTTTCGCCTAGAATGGAATGTCAGTTGGGTTTTATTCTGTGCTCTTAGGGCTATGTCTGTTATGTATTGAACACACATTATCAGGCAAGAAAGTAAACTCACTAGATTTCCAGGTAATGTTGAGGTAGGCTATCCCTGAGCAATTAACTGTAAAGTCAACATCTCTATCACTCTGAAGAAATACAAAATATACAAACTGACCAATTGGTTTGTCAATTAAGACAGCATTTACTATTACCAACAACAGGAGCATGTTACCTTAATGTCAATGCAGAGCTTTAGTTGTTTTTTAAGAAAAAAATTTCCTCATTGGAAAAGTACGAAGCCTGGTAGGTGTCATGCTCTACACTTTTTTCATTTCGAAATAACAAAATCCGAAATCGTTCAAATGAAGTACTATTTCGAGATTATGAAATAGTAAATCATTAAAATGAAGTGCTATTTCAAGAAAATGAAATAGGTATGTTCAGAATACATGGTTGTCATCGTATACAGACTTGCGTAGTCACCCATCTAACATGGCTATGGCAGACTGACAACAATCTGTTGAAAACATACCAATTTCATTTTCTCAAAATTGCATTTAGCTTTCTAGAAAAAGCTTTTTGTTTTAACGATTTTGTATATTGTTTTCTCGAAATAGTATTTTGTGGTATTGATTTAGCATTTTTTTTTTTTTTTAACAATTTAGTATTTCATTTCTCGAAATAGCATTTCATTTTGTCAAATCATGAGGTATTTATCTACATCAATGAAAGCAGCAGATACCAATGTTTTGCCTGAAGTAAAATGACAGGTGATAGTCATTTGTCAAGAAATAAGAAAAAATACCCCAGAAATGTTCCAGAATGTCACTGAAAACTTATATTATGTACTTAAACTACACTATATTTGAATAAAGTGAAAACCATGCCATGAATTGATTTGAATTGTGTTTCACACTGCTTTCGAGATAATTTCAGTCATACAGTGGCAACAGTTCATGTTGTCATGTTTGTCCTGGGTTTTACCAGTCCTAGTTTTTGTCCAAAACTGGTATCAGGTACTCAGGATAACCCTTATCAGCAAGGATAAAATCACAGCAGATTATATCTGCAGACAAGTTACATCCTGAACCATGCTTGGTAAAATATGAAAGTGCTTATAATCGCATTCGCTTTGCTAGAGAAGACTTACCGAAGGTGGAATATTCATAAAATTGATGTTATTGTAGTAGTGGTCGTCCGGCTTGGATAAATTGAATGTAAACTGGTAATCTGTTTTTAAGTCATCTGCAATAGAGTAAATATCCAGAAATGTAAAATATAAACCATCTACCTAGCTTTGCCAGTCATCATAAACACATTGATTAATTAAGCCTTTACCAAACAATACCTGGTTTTTACGGGTCTAGAATAGTAGCCTTTAGAAAACATTGTGGGAAAAGGAGAAAATGCTGGTAACCAGCATTTTCTCCTTTTCCCACAATGTTTTCTGCCCTATCATAGACAGAAATCATCTTTTCAGCAAGAGCTGAATTGTCATCTGCAAATGCTTTCCATTTGGTCTAGTCCAAAAGTTTGTCGTTAGGGGAAGGGTTAATCCATATACAGAAACACAGATATACTAAAAGAGCTAACAGTTTCTGACACATCTTTCTGCTTAAAGATGCTACCAAACTAGTTCTACATTCTACAAGTGAGCCCTTTGCAATTTGCTATGCCTTAACCTGTTACCAAACAATCCTCAGTGTTAAAGACCTTCAGTATGGAGCCTGTAGAAAGTATTTTAGGTAAAAAAGAAACTGCAAAGAGGTTTCTTTTTTTTTTTTTTTTTTTTGGGGGGGGGGGGGGGTTTGCTTTTATGAGAAATATGGTACCCCTTATACATAGAGAATGCCTCATATGAATGGTACTCACAATAACAAGTTCCACCATTATTTGGGTTTCCATAATAGTTGTTAGTAACATCACATCTGCAAAATTTACAAAAATACAAAACATAGAAAATACTCAAGATCATTACAATACACACACACTTGAAAACAAATCATATCATTTTTTCATGAAATACAAATAAAGGAAAAAAGAATCATTCCATAGAACATTGCATTCATGTTGCATAACAGCACTTATTTGATCCCTATTAACATAAAAATCCGAACTCTTTGCTGTAATGTCTATTTAACTCTTATTTTGTCATCTGCACATGCTCCCGATTTGGACCAGTCAAAATTTTGTTGCTTGGAAAAGAGTTAAAGAAAAAAAATCTTGTCTTGTCCTTGCTTAAGTCTTACCACACAGTTCCAACTTTTAATGACCCTTAGAAAGAAAGGGTTTCAAAACATTGTGAGTAATGGGGAAAATGTTGTTAACTTTCAATTTAAGAGTCACATTTATTTTGTTGTCTGGAAATGCTTTTAATTTGGACAAGTGTACAATTTTGTTGTTTGGTAAAGAGTGAACCTTTTGGGCACCTAAAAAAGCTAACAGATATTTCAGGTATGAAAATAAAACCCAACAAAAGCAATTTCAAGATCTCTTTTATCCTGTAGTTCTTGACAAAGCCAAACATCTATGTCACAGAACAGACTGCATAATTATGCTGTGCACTGGCTGCATAGGCAACTATGGTTGTGAATGAGTTAAAGCATTCACCAGCATTTTCTCCTTTTTTCACAGTGTTTTCAAAAGCCTTCTTCCATGAGGTCATTTACCTATTACCACACAGCAAAATTTTAGACTTATCCAAATTGAAAGCATTTGCAGATGACAATTTCAAAATGGCCCACATGGTGCAATTTGCTTTGATAGGGCAGAAAACTTTGTGGGAAAAGGAGAAAATGCTGGTTACCAGCATTTTCTCTTCCTCAGGGGCATTAAAAGTCGTCATTCTGTGGTAAAGAGTTAAAAAAGAAGTGTTTCTTCAGTAAAGAGTTAACCTGTGGCATACTAAAGATGAATGCATATCGACTAGACTACTTACTCATTACATTTATCTCCCTTTACACCTCTTGTCTTACAGAAACACTGCCCTGTCCTACTGTCACACTCGTCAGCCTGGTCATTACATTTACATTCTGAAACAAGAAAAAGTTGATGCAAAGCATCAAAGTCGCCGCAAAAAAATTTGTTTAATGCTTCAAGAAAGCCAGGGCAAGTAAGTAAATGTCAGTTTTCATCAGCAGATTTTTTAACACATTATGAAATTATGTGAATAGTAACCAATATCAAAACTTCTCTTCTGTTACAGTATCTAATACCCTAGCACAGCGCTCTCTTAGCTCTTTTCCAAAGGACAAATATCAGACTCTTCCAAATTCAAAGAGTTGGCAGATGACAATTTAAAAAGCTGCAAAAATGGTGGAAAATTCGCTAGTAGTGGGGAAAAAGTATTTAATAAAGAAGAAATTGCTTATAACGAGCAATTTCTCCTTATCCAACATGTTTTGACAAAAGAATTTAATAGCACACATGTGATAACCCGTGTTTGTTTGGGAAAGTGGTGAAAGCAGGGCTAAGTAACTAAAATGTTGCTGTCCTAGGAAAGTATGATTCAAGAGGACGTAAGTTTGCAAGGCATGCTTTCAATTTAAACAAGTCTAAGACTATAGTGTTTGGTGAACAGTTTTCATAAAGAATCATGGTTTTGCATCGCGCTTTATCATTATGAACAACACAGCAAAAAAGTGGCCTCTCTCCAGATTTTTTCCACAAATTAAATTTATGCAGAGCTCGTTGAGAAATAAACAAAGGAGTTCTAAACTATCTTTGTTGTAAAAACTAAACTTAGAAATAAGTAACCAATAATGGTCAGATACAATCATAACCATCATACCCGTTCTTCGGCGGAATTTAGCACAATTTCAGCAATGCACAATTTTAGCAGCAGTGTTTCAGCCAGCTTTGATAAAAAGGGGGCCAGTTGGCCCCCCGAAATCCTAAACAGGGGCCAATCGTCTTGAGCATGGGGGAGTGTGGGGGGGGGTACCTTCAGTCTGAAGGTGTCTGCTCCGATGCTATATTTGTGACTGGTCTTCGCTAACACCTTCAGGCCAGCCATTCATTAAACCCGTATGGAAAAAACACGATTTTACCCGCATCTTTTCGAACGGCTCAATGCGACAAAATTTCCAATGACAGCTAATAAAATGGGTATGGATCGTTAGATAAATGATTAATCTTTAAGAGCACACAAAATATGCTGCAAAATACCAATTAAATCAATGGGAATTTACCTTTTTCCCAACGTAAATAAATCCAGCATAATTTGTAAACAACTAACACGGCGACTTCCGTTAGTCAGGCATGCGCACTCAACGGAATTTGAAATTTGTACAGTCTGGTTCCCTAACCCTATACAGCCAAGTTCGATCAAGGTGCGTTTGTTTACAGCAAAATTCGCAACTAAACCATCCTGTAGCGTGTCAGAGATACTGCGATTTCTGCCGAGACATGCGCATTGAAAAGATCACCATGTTTTGATTTCTGGTGAAGTAGGTCAACGATTATTTACGTTGAAAAGTACAGATTTGCACAAAGGTAAGAGTTGGATATTAACTAACATCAGTTTTTTTGTAAAGATTAATCATTTATCTAATAATCCATGCCCATTTTATTAGTTGTCATTTGAAATTCTGTCGCATAGAGCCGTTCGAAAAGATGCGGGTAAAATCGTATTTTTTCCAGAAGCCTCGAATGAATGGCTGGACTGAAGGTGTTAGCGAAGACCAGTCACAAATATAGCATCGGAGCAGACACCTTCAGACTGAAGGTATGGGGGGGGATGTATTCTTTCTATATTAGACTGAATATATGACATTCTTTTTAAAATACCTTAGGAATTAAATATCCTCTTTCCTTTCAAGTTTGTCTCTTTCTGTTGATTCTGTTGAGCTTTGCCTAAGTCAAACAACTTAAAATCATTGGGGTTTTTATGTCGTTGGGACCTTTCTGATTAATCAGGCTTTCGGTCACCTGAAGTTTGTGATCCTATTACTTTTGCTATTTTTCCAGTATTTGATGGCCCTACCTCTTCACTTTCATTTGGGCCTGTGAAAAAGTCGGTTAATTCTTCTTTTCATTTTTCCGCCGGTTGTTTCGTAGTTCGTCATGTAAATGTTATTATAAACAGATTACCCGCTCGTTGTAGCTTTTTCTCAATTTACAAATGATTGCTGTAAAAGGCGAGGAACCAGTTCAAAAAAATTATGACTGGTTTTATGTATTCGATAGTTTATGTGGTACCGCATGGTTTAAAACACTAAGCCAGTCACGATTTCGTTCCATTAATTTTCGTACGCAATGCAGTTTCGTCCCATACACTTTCGCATCTTGGCGCGGTCGTGTACAGGTAAATCGATTTTTGGGGGCCTAATATGATTTTTTAGCGCCAGATCTGGCGTGCCATGTTTGGAAATGTGCGGGAATCGTTATTTATTTGCGGGAATCCCGCAAGGGCGCATCCTGGCTGAAACACTGTAGCAGTGGTCATTCAACAAAAAAACATACAAATAGTAGGAAAAACTTCCTACAAAATAATCAAAATGATAATTAAACCTGTGTACGAAGGTTGTACGAAACGACCAACTGGGTACGAAATGACCAAAATTGAAAGTATAAGTAGGTACGAAATGACCAAAATCGTACGAAATGACCTAGGTACGAAATTAACAAGGTACGAAATGACTGGAAACCTGTACAGCCTTGACCAATGGAAACAAGGCATTTATGTGGACGAGTCCATTTCTCACGAACAGCGACAATAAAAGAAATAATTAGGCGGTTTTTTGATGTTGTAAGTATTAATAGAACAAAAATAGTATCGTACTGCAATTTCGTAGTTTAAGAATGAATTAAAAAGCCAGTTTAAGGCGAAGTAACGTTAGAAAGATTCCTTGTTAACCTAACACCCCTATAAAAACGAAATTCCCACTATCCATGTCCTACCTCGAAAAACTATTAAAAATATAGTCGCGCGCTTCTGCGCGGCGACTAACAATACAAAACAGTTCCATTATTTGTTCAAAATGAACTTTACTATCACACTATGGTACAGGCAAAATGGATGGACAAGTTATGTCAAAATCACAAATATGTATCTATACTGTTTATATATCATCTCACAGAGCTCCAGATGGAGGGAGCAGGGTTTTGATTTCAAAATTGAAAATATGAATTATTCTCAACTAAACCCTATGTTGTTGGTACTCATTAGAATCGTCTCAACGAGACGATTCTAATGAGTACCCACAACATAGGGTTTGGGAGAGAAATAATGAATTTAGAATATCATCACACCCTCCTATCTGGAGCACTGACCTCATACACCAGAACAAAAACTGAAAAGCTATCTTCTTTACGATTGTGAAATCACGTAATTAATTGGATACACTCAACGAAAAACAAGAACCTACTTGTACAGTTGCCTCCATTCTTGGGATTCCCGTAGTAACCTTTCACACAGGTTTCACAATGATCCCCCATAGTGAGATTCATACAAAGGTCACATTTACCAGATATATTGGAACACTTGCTGTGGCCATTGCACTGGCATGCTGAAACAGAACGGCAGATTCAGACTTTATCTCCTGCAGAAACACTTATGAAAACATTGTGGTGAAAGGAGTAAGTAATCATAATGAGCTAAGTCTCCTTTTGCCACTATGCTTTCACATGTTTTGACTTCTTATCCTTAAACACAAATAGCGCTGCAGTGTAGAAAATGTAGATTAAGGACAAGCTTCCATTTGAAGTAGGAAAAATCTAATTCAGACTATGCACTATCCACTTACATAATAATCTTGGATTTAACTCGTTACCAAACGACAAAATTTTAGCCTTGCCCAAATCAAAAACATTAGCAGACTACAAAATAAAAGTGACTGAAATTTTGAAATTTGTTTTTCGAAGAGTAGAAAACATTGTGGGAAAAAAAGAAAATGCGGGTTACCAGCATTTTCTCATTTTCCCACAATGTTTTCTAATAGCTTCTTTCTCAGGGTCATCAAAAGTAGGGATTGTGTAGTAATGGGCTAAAGTGTTCACTAACAGACTGAATATTTTGGATATAATACTGGTGACAAGCACTTTCTCCTTTTTTCCCACAGTGTTTTCAAAAGGCTTCTTTCTCAAAAACATGAAAACATGGAATTGACTAACACAGAGTAAAACTGCACTCACATGGGCAGTCGATGAAATGCCATTGCCTGTTTGGACAGATATCCTGATCTAGATAGTAATCTTCCGAGGTTTCGTTGTAGGATATAGGTCCACCAGCTGATCCTTCTATACACTTTCCCAGTCCTGTATCGCTGGCGTCATTACACCAGCCACATGATGGGTTCGACTTGCACTCTTCACAACTGTGTAAGTCTAAGCATCTGGTTGCTGAAAAATATAAACAAACTTTAACTCTAATGGTTAGTTAGGATTTCCAAATAAACTCTTACACTACTAACTAGAGCTGTCACTGAATGTAAATTAATACTCCTGCCAGCGCTTTGACAGAAACGCTTTGACAGAAACAGGCAATTATTTGCACACAGACAGACACATGGATATCTGAACAAATGGACACACGGATAGACAGGCTGATTCCAGAAAACATAGTGGGAGAAGGACAAAATGCTGATTACTCACATTTTCTACTTTTCCCACAATGCTTTCAAAAGGTAGCTCTTTTCCGGTTCGTTAAAATTTGGGATTGTGAGGTAAAGAGTTAAACAAGAGCACAACTTGTGGGTTCCAACACTCAGCTTCAGTTGCTTTCAGAAAAAGATGGATTTTCAGTGATAGTTTTGAGCCAAAAAAGGGGCATAACCGTTAACCACACAACAAAAATTTAGACTTGTCCAAACCAAAAGGATAATTATGTAGAGGGCAAATCAAATGTGACCAAAATTGTTGAAGTTGTCTTTGATGGGGAAGAAAACAATGGGGGGAACGGAGAACATGCAGAGTACTTCCCATTCTAAATTTGTTGTGTGCAAATTCTTCCAATTCCCGCGGACCAAAATTAACCCGTTACAACACAATCCCTACTTTTAAAGACCCTTAGAAAGAAGTCTTTTGAAAACATAGTTGGAAAAGGAGAAAATGCTGGTGACCAGCATTTTCTCCTTTTCCAAAAATGTTTTCTACTCTTCCCAAACAAATTTTAAATTTTCAGTGACTTTCATTTTGTCGTCTGCTAATGCTTTCAATTTGGACCAGTCTAAAATTTTGTCGTTTGGTAAAGAGTTAAGTCAACTGGTAAAGAATTAAATGTGTTTGTTGAGTTTTACCTATGCATTTAGCACTATGGGTCGTCCATTCTTGACACTGGCCATACAAAAAGGAGGCCACGTAAGAATTTGTCTCCACACATCGTCCCTGGGAACCACACCACATACATCCACCAGTTGTACAGTTCTCGCAGCTGTTATGCTGGTAACAGGGCGTATCACAGTCTGGCATGTCCTTCAACCCTGATTCTGAAAAAGTGAAAATAACTCTACTACCACACAATCCCAACTCTTAACAACCCTGAGAAAGAAAGCTTTTGAAAACATTGTAGGAAAAGGAGAAAATGCTGGTAACCAGCATTTTCTCCTGTTCCCACAATGTTTTCTACTCTACTAAAGTCAACTTTAACTGATTACCAAATGACAGGGAACGTAGGAATCTTTGGAAAACATTGTGGCAAAAGGTGAAATTGCTCGTGATGAGCAATTTCACCCTTTTCCACAATGTTTTCATTGCTATCAAAAGGTGTCATATACACATAAAAAACGGCTTCATCCTTGCTGTTATTTAGGGTCAATTAGAGATACCATAGAAATGCCTTATGGGGTAAAGGGTTAATCAATACCTCCCTACCCTTTACCAGACAATCCCTTGTTTGCACAACCCTGGGACAGAAGTCCTTTTCCCGCAATGTTTTTTACTCTATCACAGAGCTCAAATTTATTGCATATATTGTCTGCAGATGTTTTGAAAGAGTTCAAAATTTGATATTTAGGAAAGGGTTAACCCTTTCCCAAATGACAAATTTTAGACTTTTCCAAGCTCAAAAAGTTTGCAGACGACAATTTCAAATTTGATAAAAATGGCAGAAAGTTCTCCAAATGGGTAGAAAACACTCTTGGAAAAGGAGAAATTGCTCGTTACGAGCAATTTCTCCTTTTCCAACAGTATTTTCAAAAGACTTGTACGGCAGACACGTAAAAACAAGGGCTTGTTTGGGATAGGGTTAAACAATTGCACAAAAAAATTACAAATACTTTTTTTTTCCAAAGCTAATTTGAAATTATATACATGTACACTCTTTACCAAACAATCCAAAGTTTTAATTACTTCGAGGAAAAAGGCTTTTAAAAAAGTTGTGCCAAAAAATGAAAATTGTTTGTAACAAGCACTTTCTATTTTTCTCACAATATTTTCTAGGAAAAATTTTCAAGAATTTCTACTATCTTAGACACATCTCATCTGCTTTCTTCAATTGCACTGACCTTGGACAAATTCAAAATTTTATCATATAATACAGTAAAATGTTCTATTTTTCATTCACGATTTTAATATTCCTTCACCCTTTACCCCATGAGACATTTCTATGGTATCTCTAATTGATCCTAAATAACATGCAAGGATGATGTGTATATGAAACCTTTTGATAGCACAGAAAACATTGCGGTAAAAGGTGAAATTGCTCGTCAAGAGCAATTTCACCTTTTGCCACAATGTTTTCCAAAGGCTCCTACAAGCAATGTGTAAAAATGAGTATCTATGGAGTAAAGGGTTGACCAAACAGATAAAAAAACGTCTTTCACCAAGAAACCTACTGAGAAAGAAAACAAGAGGGCCATTATAGCCCTGTCTAGCTGCACTAGATAATAACATATTTCAGCCATCATTTTTATAACCTGTATCAATAGTCCATCAGTGTATAATTCGTAAAATCAGACCTCAGCCCACCCAATACACCGGAAGCGTTAAATCTGCTTGGTTGCCATGGCAACCGAAGTTCTCACTGAAATATTTTTTTCAAGAATCCTTCATGGCCCATAAAGCATAGTGGGAGAATTTGATTCAAATTCAGTTCAAGTTGATTCAGTAGTTTCTGAAGAAGACAGATATTTCAAACAGCATCAACAAAGGCAGAGAAAGATAAGTAAATACATGCATACACACATATTGGAGCCATGATATGGCTTGCAACACACAAAAAGGGGCATTCAGACATTTGCGTAAAGTGTCGTTTCGGATCAGCCTGCGCAGTCTACGCAGGCTAATCCGAGATGGCATTTTACGACTACTTCAGATTTTGTGCTACAGTACACATGTGCAAAAACAGAATATGACATTAAAAACGGAAAGTGTCGTTTTGGGTTAGCCTGTGCGGACTGCGCAGGCTGATCCGAGATGACACTTTACGCAAACGTCCGAATGTCCCTTTTCGTGTGTTGCACGCCATATATGCTTGCTAGCCTGCAGCTAGTGCAGCAAAATAAGTTAACTATTTACATCCCTATTAAATTTGAAATCATTAAAATATACAATAGTCGTTTCTACCATGTTTTATTAAGAAAAAGTATCCCTACATAGAATGTATTAGTTGCCTTACAACATTATCGGCAAAAAAGACCTTAACCAGCATTTTCTCCTTTTCCCGCAATATTTTCTTCTCTTCCTAAAACAAATTTCAATTCTTAACCCATTACCACACAATCCCTACTTTTGACGCGCCTGAGAAAGACGCTTTTTGAAAACACTGTGGGAAAAGGAGAAAATGCTGGTAACCAGCATTTTCTCCTTTTCCCATAGTGTTTTCTACTCTTCCCAGAATGAATTTCAATATTTCAGTGACTTTCATTTTGTCGTCTGCAAATGCTTTCAATTTGGACCAGTCCAAAATTTTCTCATGTGGTAATGAGTTAAGTCACATTTATTTTGTCTGCAAATGCTTTTAATTTGGACCAGTCGAAAATTTTGCTGTTTGGTAAATAAACCAGGACTGGTGCTTCAATTTGAGAGCTACAACGCTCTGCCTGAAAAAACTATTTTATCACATAACCTCCCTTGTTTTCAGCGTATTATGCCCATTACGAATTTTCTTATCTTATACACGCTTGATATCACATTTGTGTGACGTCATTTTTGACGTCATTTTGTATGTATTACATATAAGTGAATGGGTTCTATGGATATCACCATTTATGAATGTTTTTGCATCATTTAATCTATATTTTGTGAAATGCTGTTATGTGGTAAAAAGGAATCAGACATTCGTGAACGTTTGAGATAGAATTTTATTAATTCTAAACTCATCCAGGAAAAATTTTATTAAGCTCACCAAAGGCTTGCTCAAAAACATTTCCTTTGACTTGTTTAATAAAATCTTATCTCAAAAGCCCACTCATGTCAGATCATATATATTATAGTGCAACACATGAAAAGGTGCATTCGGACATTTGCGTAAAGTGTCGTCTCGGATTAGCCTGCGCAGTCCGCGCAGGCTAATCCGAGACGGCACTTTACGACTACATTAGATTTTGTGCTACAGTAGACTTGCGTAAAACAGAAAAATCACATAAAATCGGAAAGTGTCGTTTCGGATTAGCCTGTGCGGACTGCACACGCTGATCAGAGACGACACTTTACGCAAATGTCCGAATGACCCTTTTCGCGTGTTGCACTCCATATAGTCTTTAGTACACCTTTACGTCTTTTTTGCTGGATATATTATCCCGAACACAGAACATCAGTTTTTATTTTTTTTCAAAGACTCCACAAGATAAATTCAACACTTAACCCATTACCACACGACAAAATTTCGGACTGGTTCGAATTGAAAGCATTTGCAGACGACAAAATAAAAGTGACTGAAAAATTGAAATTTGTTCTGGGAAGGGTAGAAAACACTGTGGGAAAAGGAGAAAATGCTGGTTACCAGCATTTTCTCCTTTTCCTACAGTGTTTTCAAAAGGCTTCTTTCTCAGGGGCGTCAAAAGTAGGGATTGTGTGGTAATGGGTTAAATTATGTCTATCTAAGTCTTAAGTCCCATGGCCTTTCAGCTCTTTCATCTCTTTTACCCCTTTACCACACAATCCAGAGTTTTAAAGACCCTGAAAAAGGAGATTTCTGAAAACATTGTGGGAAAACCAGCATTTACTCCACTTCCAATGATGCATGTTTTAAACCTTTACAATACAAGTTTCTATTTTTGAGACTTATTCTGTTGTCTGCAACAGCTGTCAATTTGGGCCAGACTAAACTTTTGTCCTTTGGGTACAGTGTCAATGAGCCATTCAGTCTATTATAACATAAGCTTTAGTTACATTTAAATTACAGAACATGCAAAATAATTAAAGGATTTCTAGGCACTCACCACTCTCTGTTATTTCTTTTAGAAACTGTGTTAGGGTTGAAAATTCATCTAAAAGTTTGACAGGAAATGTCTTAGAAGAGAGTCATAAATTTGTGAGAAAATCGCTCTACTACAAAATCTATTTCATTAGTGGTACTTCAGCAATAATCTATCCTGTGACTTGAGTTGTTTTTCATGGTTTGGTTTATCTACTGCATTTATCATTATATCAAAGTGCAAGAAAAATCAATCAGTTTTTGAGACATTCTTTACACACGACTTGTGAGCATTGAAAGCATTTGCAGATGACAATTCTAAATGCAGGCCTACATGATTTGTCGTTGAAAGGGTTGAAATACTGTAAATACTGTAGGAAAAGGAGAAAATGGTGATTACCACTATCTTCTTATATTCCCACAATGTTTTCAAAAGAAGCTTCCTCGGTGTTGTTAAAACAGGGTTTTGCCTGGTAAAGATTCAAGCAATGAATGTATCACCAATATGTAGAAGTGTACAGAGAAGAGTTTTGCTTTTTCTTCACTGTAAAGATTTGATTCATAAGTTCTTTAAGTGGTTATTAGAGTAAAAAACAGAAATGGACTATTGAAAATCATCTTAACATTTAAATATGATCTGACAGTAAGTTAATCCATTAACACACAATCCTGACTTTTGACGCCACTGAGAAAGAAATCTTTGGAAAACATTGTGGGTAAAAGGAGAAAATGCTGGTAACCAGCATTTTCTCCTTTTCCCACAATTGTTTTCTACCCTTCCCAAATCAAATTTCAATTTCTGATTCACATTTATTTTGTCGTCTGTAAAGGCTTTCAATTTGGACTGGTTCAAAATTTTGTCTTTTGGTAAAGAGTTAATCATAACTTGAACCCTTTACCACACAATGACACCTTTCAACGACCCTATGGAGAAAATGCCCCTTAGTAGTGTTTTTTCATTTCCTACCATGAATTCCAGAAATTTCTTTCTCAGGGTCGTTAAGCCATGGAATTCTTTTGTAAAGGGTTCAACTACCAAACAAGGAGTCAGACTAGAACAAAACACCTTCTCATGCACTGCAGACTGTGTGATTCACCCACTGTTAAACTTTTCAATTGAACACCAGTGCACTGTGCTAATAAATCTAATATTGCCTGTTTAATTCTTAACCAAACCACAAAATTTGGGACTAGTCCATCTTGAAAGTATTTACAGACGACAAAATACATCTGATTCCAATTTTAAAGATTGTTTGGGGAAGGGTAGTGAGCATTGTGGGAAAAGGAGAAAATGCTGGTTACCAGCATTTTCTCTTTTTCCCATAATGTTTTCAAAAGGCTGACTTCTAAGTGTCATTAAAACTCAGGATTGTGTGGTAAAGGGTTAAGACAAATGATCACTGACTTTCTTCAATCTTCCACTGACTCCTCTTTACAATGTTTCAAACTCAGTCTCCAAACAACATTACAAGGTATTAACCCTTTACCACACAAACCAGACTTTTAACAACCCTACGAAAGAAGCCTTCTGAAAACATCATGGGAAAAGAAGAAAATGTTGGTCATCAACATTTTCTCCCTTTTCCACAATGTTTTCATCCCTTCCTAAAAACAATTTAACCCATTACCACAAAATCCCTACTTTTGATGACCCTGAGATAGAAGCATTTAGAAAACATTGTGGGAAAAGGTGAAAATGCTGGTAACCAGCATTTTCTCCTTTTCCCACTATGTTTTCTACTCCTCACAAAATAAATCTCAAATTTTCAGTCACTTTTATTTTGTCGTCTGCAAATGCTTTCAATCTGGACAAGCCTAAAATATTGTCATGTGGTAATGAGTTAAATCTTTTAGTCACATTTATTTTGTCGTCTGCAATTACCCTCGATTTGAACCAATCTAAAATTTTGTCGTTACGTAAAGAGATAACTAATCTATTTCCAGATACCCACCGATCCAATGCTGTCCCTCCCTGTATCTACATGATTTACTTCCTTTGTGCCAGATACAATTCCTGAATGTGCCACAGGATCGACAGTTGTTGATCTGATCACAGACCACACGATACTTCAGTGGACACTCCGTCACATTGGTAATGTGATACTGCGAAATTAACAGGATAGAATACAGACTTCTCTGTGCAATTAAATCTGAACTTTAACTAAGTTTATATCTTACCTTGAATGAACTCTTCTGTCAGAGATACATTTTCACCAACCTTTCGTTTTCTTTTCTTAAATTCAACCCTAGCATTTTGATTGGCACAGCAAAACTGTCTCTGCCAATCAAATGCCTAGCCTTAGAATTTGGAACCAAAACTCAAATCTGTAATGGTTAGTAAATTATGTACTCTGTAAAAAAGCTGCAAATAAGCTAAAACTGGTTAGTAGGATACCCGATGCTAGCTGAAAAGTTACTGTTACCAAACATGCGTTAACCTTTTACCAAACAATCACGAGTTTTTACAATCCAGGGTTAAAAGCCGTCTAAAAACATTGTCGCAAACGGAGAAAATGCAAATAACCAGTGTTTTCTCCTCTTCCCATAACGTTTTCTACCCTGCTGGGTACAGGTATCAATTACTGAGTCACCTTCATTTTGTCGTCTGCAAGTGCTATCAATTTGAACCAGTCTAAAATTTTGTCATTTGGTAAAGAATAAACTCTTTACCAAACAACAAATTTAAAGACTGGTCCAAATTGAAGGCAAACGCAGATGACAAAATAAATGTGACTGAAAACTGAAATCAGATTTAGGAAGGGTAAAAGACATTGTGGGAAATGGAGAAAATGCTGGTTACCAGCATTTTCTCCTTTTCCCACAATGTTTTCAAAAGGCTTTTTTCTCAGCGTCGTTAAAAGTCGGGATTGTGTGGTAAAGAGTTAAAAGGGGAGGTTAGATATCAAAATACACATACACAAGAGTAATGCTCTGTGGAAAAGGAGTCTACTGCATCTGCATAGAGTATCAACCAAGGTCAATATATTTGGCTATTGTTGAATTTTCTGCATTTTGAAGGACAATTCTACCCCCTGATTTAGCTGGCTATTAGACAAAAAGGATTCCATGGATCAGTAATTAGTTGATGACATAGAGGAAAGCGGAAAGTGAAAATATTACCGATGGTGTTCACGAGATGAAATAAATTTAGATCTTTCATCGAAAAAAAAATTTCTATTCATTTCGTGCTTTAACCCTTTACCCCGCAAGGCATTTCTATGGTTTCTCTAAATGATCCTAGATAACAGCAAGGATGAAGCCACTTCTTATATGTATATAACATCTTTTGATAGCATAGGAAACATCGTGACAAAAGGTGAAATTGCTCGTCACGAGCAATTTCACCTTTTGCCACAATGTTTTTTCAAAGGCTCCTACAAGCAATGCATACAAAATGAGTATCAATGGAGTAAAGGGTTAAACTCTTTCTGGGAGGAGCTTTAACAAAATTCAGTACAGTTCTTTTCTGTTATTCTCTGCGGCATACCTCTCCCACAAAGCAACACATTACAATATTACGTCAAGCACGAGAAATATAAGGTAAAGGAAGTCATATTTTCAATCTGGTTGTGAGGCATGCTCAATTTACCTAGGCAACAAGAACATGAAAATCAGCATTTTCACTGTTCCTACCCGTGTAGGATCGAAAAATATTTTCACTGCCATTTCTCGATATCCTACCAGAAAGCATGAAATAATTACATGATATACATGTAGTTCATCATAGAGATGCATTAGACCCCCTTGTCCCAGAGCAGCAAACGTTAGTTTTAACCTTTCGCCAAACAATATCTGGTTTTTATGACCCAGAGATAGACACCTTTTGAAAACAATGTACGAAAAGGAGAAAATGCTGGTAACCAGCATTTTCTCCTTTTCCCACAATGTTTTCCACCCTTTGCAAAAACAAATTTAAATTTGCAGTCACCTAAATCTATTTCGTCTGCAAATGCTTCCTATTTGGACTGGTCTAAAACTTTTGTCATTTGGTAAAGGGTTAAAAATATCTATTCAAGCACCTAACAGTGAACCCTATGAAATATGCAGATAACTACAGGGTATAATGTATTACAGAAAAGCAATAATGATACACCCTTATTTAGCCCTTTTAATCCTTTACCCCATAAGGCATTTCTATGGTATCTCTATATGACCCTAAGTAACAGCAAGGGTGAAGCCATTTCTTATTTGTATATGACACCTTTTGATAGTGTAGAAAACACTGTGGCAAAAGGTGAAATTGCTTGTCACGAGCAATTTCAACTTTTGCCACAATGTTTTCCAAAGGCTCCTACAAGCAATGCTTAGAAATTAGTATCTATGGAGTAAAGGATTAACCCTTTCCCAAACAACCATGAACTTTTATAACCCTGAGAAAGACATTTTTAATAACATGGGGGGAAATGGAAAAAGATGCTTGTTGCTTGTAACCAGCTATTTCTTTCGGAAGGGTAGGCAATATTGTGAGAAAAGAAGACAAGAGGGCCATGATGGCCCTGAAATCGCTCACCTGAGTTTATTGATCAAACATGCACCATCTAGTTTCCCAGTGACCTAGTTTTTTATCAGACATTACCCATCATCAAACACTTTTGAGATATCAATAAGACAAACATTCTGGCCAAGTTTCATGAGTATTGGACTGAAAATGTGGCCTCTACAGTGTACAAAAGGTTTTTCTAAGATTTCATCAAGTGACCTAGTTTTGGACCCGACAAATACCCATTATCAAACTCTTTTGAGACATCACCAAAACAAACATTCTGACCAAGTCTGAAGAGTATCAGGCAGAAAATGTAGCCTCTGGAGTGTACACAAGGTTTTTCTAATATTTGACCCATTGACCTAGTTTTTGACTCCACATGACCCATTTTCAAACTCATTCAAGGTATCACCAGGACAAATATTATGAACAAGTTTTAGGAGTATCAGACTGAAAATGTGTCCTCCAGAGCATACAAAAGGTGTTTATAACATTTGACCTATTGACCCAGTTTTTGACCCAACATGACCCATTTTCAAACTCATCCAAGATATTATAAAGGCAAACATTCTGACTAATTTTCAAGAGTGTTGGACTGAAAATGTGGCATCCAGAGCATATACAAGGTTTTTATAAGATTTGACCTGGTGACCTAGTTTTTACCCCCCAATGACCCATTTTCAAACCTGTCTGAGATATCATCAAGACAAACATTCTGACCAACTTACAAGAGTTTCGGACTGAAAATGTGGCCTCTAGAGCCTACAAAAGGTTTTTCTAACATTTGACCTAGTGACCTAGTTTTTGTCCCCACATGACCCATTTTCATTCTTGTCTGAGATATCATCCAGGCAAACATCCTGACCAACTTTCATGAGTATCCAACTGAAAATGTGGCCTCTAGAGCATACAAAAGGTTTTTCTAAGATTTGACCTGGTGACCTAGTTTTTGACCCCACATGACCCATTTTCAAACTCATCCGAGATATCATCCAGACAAACATCCTGACCAACTTTCATGAGTATCCGACTGAAAATGTGGCCTCTAGAGCGTACAAAAGGTTTTTCTAAGATTTGACCTAGTGACCTAGTTTTTGACCCCACGTGACCCATTTTCAAACTCATCCTAGATATCATCCAGACAAACATCCTGACCAACTTTCATGAGTATCCGACTGAAAATGTGGCCTCTAGAGCGTACAAAAGGTTTTTCTAAGATTTGACCTAGTGACCTAGTTTTTGACCCCACGTGACCCACTTTCGAACTCGTTCGAGTTATCATCCAGACAAACATCCTGACCAACTTTCATGAGTATCCGACTGAAAATGGGGCCTCTAGAGCGTACACAAGGTTTTTCTAAGATTTGACCTGGTGACCTAGTTTTTGACCCCATGTGACCCATTTTGGAACTCGTCCGAGATATCATCCGGACAAACATCCTGACCAACTTACATGAGTATCCGAGTGAAAATGCAGCCTCTAGAGCGTACACAAGGTTTTTCTAAGATTTGACCTGGTGACCTAGTTTTTGACCCCACGTTACTTATTTACGAACTCGTCCGAGATATTATCGAGACAAACATCCTGACCAACTTTCATGAGTATCCGACTAAAAATGCGGCCTCTAGAGCGTACACAAGGTTTTTCTAAGATTTGACCTAGTGACCTAGTTTTTGATCCCACGTGACCCATTTTCAAACTCGTCCGAGATATCATCGAGACAAACATCCTGACCAACTTTCATGAGTATCCGACTCAAAATGCGGCCTCTAGAGCGTACACAAGGTTTTTCTAAGATTTGACCTAGTGACCTAGTTTTTGACCCCACATGACCCATTTTCAAACTCGTCCGAGATTTCATCGAGACAAACATCCTGACCAACTTTCATGAGTATCCGACCAAAACTGTGGCCTGTAGAGCGTACACAAGGTAAAAAGTTGACGACGGACGACGCACGACGGACGCCGGACACAGCACGATCACAATAGCTCACCATGAGCACTTCGTGCTCAGGTGAGCTAAAAAAAGCTGCTTACCAGCATTTTCTCCTTTATCAACAATGTCTTCTTTCTCAGGGTTGTTAAAAATATGCATTGTATCGTAAAGGGTTAATTAATCTATTAAGCATAAAACACACAGAGGAGATACATAATTGTACAGAGGCTGCCCTTCTACACATACAGGCAAATAGGCCTACAATGGGAAGGGGTGTCAGGCAGTTAGACAATACAAACCCAAACGTTCAAATGAACACTTGTGGCCACCCTCCCATCTGCATGAATCACTTAAATGGCAGGCCTGACAGTTATTAATCAGGATACATTTTGTAATTTCCCACTTAGAATCTGATGGACAATTACTGAAGTCAGTTGTTGCCTGCAATTCAAATATTGTGTCTTAACTCTTTACCATACAGCACAATTATACACCTATTTAAAATGAAAGCATTTGCAGCAACAATTTCTTAGTGGCTGAAATGGCGCAACTTTTCTTTGACAGGGAGGAAAACTTTGTGGGAAAAGGAGAAAATGCTTGTTACCAGCATTTTCTCCTTTTTCCATAATGTTTCCAAAAGGCTCCTTCCTAAGGGTCGTTGAAAGTCATCATTGTGTTGTAAAGGCTTAACCCTTTACCCAACACCGAAGTTTCAGACCTACCCAAATGGAAGGGAATCGCAGAATACAAATGCAATGTGTATCGTGTAAGTTTGATTTGTATTCAGAAATAGATATTATTGTGAGAAAAGGAGAAATTGCTGGTTACCAGCATTTTCTCTTTTTCCCAACAATCTTTGAAAGCCTTCTTTCTCAGGTTCGTTAAAACTTGCGATTGTTTTGTAAAGGGTTAAAGCTTTACTATACAGATGCAACTTCACTTTCTCTCAGGTGTACTTTAAACTCTTTACCAAACAACATGTTGGACTCATCCAAATTGAAAGCATTTGCAGACGAAAAATTTTAATGTTGCTAAGATGGCACTTCCTCTCTCTAATAGGGAAGAAAACACTGTGGGAAATAAAAAAAAAAAATGCTAGTTATCATCATTTTTCTCTTTTTTTCCACAATGTTTTCTAAAGCCATCTCTTTCAGGGTCATTAAAAGTCAGTATTGTATGGTAAAGATTTAAAGTAATTTTAGACCATATCATTCTGCTTTAACTCTCTACCAGACAACAGAATTATCAACTGGTCCAAATTGAAAGCATTTGCAGACGATAAGTAAATGTGAAATGAAAAAAAGAAATTTTGTTTTAGAAGGGTAGAAAACACTGTGGGAAATGGAGAAAATGCTGGTTACCAGCATTTTCTCCATTTCCCACACTGTTTTCAAAGGGCTTCTTTCTCAGGGTTGTAACCCTTTAGAAGATGACAGAAAATTTTAGACTCTTAGGACTCGTGCTTTTGGGAGACAACAAATAAAATTTACCAGTAGTTCAAATGATGACTTTATCCATCTTTGTAAAGATAGAAAAAAACTTCTCTGGGAAAAGGAAATGAGACTTCTCTCCTGCATCCACAATGTTTTTCACCCATTCAAAGACCAACCGTAGTAAATGAGTCATATTTAATTTTGTCACTTGCAAATACTTTCATTCTGAACAAGCCTAAAATTTTGTTAGATGGCAAAGAGTTCAGAGATATGAAGGAACAACACTTGAGTAAAAAGTAGGACCACAATTGTAACATTGTCCCTGGTTTCAATGAATGTACAACATTGCTTTTGGTGGAGAAAAAATGATATATAAATATGTGTGAACATTGTGATATACAGTGATTAAATCAAGTGCCTGAGGAATATAAAATACTAAATATTGTGGGAAAATGACAAAATGCTGGCAACAAGCATTTCTCCTTTTCAAACAATATTTTTCAAAGTACTCTTCCTTAACTATTTACCACACAAACCCGACTTTTATTGACCCTGAGAAAGAAAGCTTTTAAAAACACTGTGGGAAAAGGAGAATTTTTTCTGGTAACCAGCATTTTCTCCTTTTCCCACAATGTATCTACCCTTCGAAAATCAAATCTCAATTTTTGAGTCATGTTTATTTTGCCGTCTGCAAATGCTTTCAATTCGGACTAGTCCAAAATTTGGTCATTTGGTACATAGTTAAAGTAGTTTAAATTTGCTATTGAGTGGTATGGGCATGAAACAAGCGGGAAAGCAGGAAATAAATTTCCACAGGAACTAAATCCACTCACTGTATAGTATATACAAGCTACTGTGTAGGCACATTCTAAGCACATGAATATAATCTCATGAAAAAAAAAGAGAAAAACAAAAGAAAAATGACATTTGACAACTGTAAAAGAATGGCTTACAATAAACATGCACAAAGATAAATGTAAAAAAATCGCTTTCACAATTTTGCAAAATTCAGCAAATCTGAAGAAGACAACCATGTTATAAAAGATGATCTTCCGCAAAATGCAAAAGCTCATCTGCAGAGCATAGTACATTAAAAAAAAGAGGAAATTATATTTATAGTTGGGTTTTGAAAGTAACATCCTGAGGTCAGGATAATCAGGAGTGATGGTATGGTAAATCCATTATTTCTCTTCGAAACCCTATATTGTGGGTACTCATTAGAATGGTCTCGATGAGACGATTCTAATGAGTAGGAGTTTTGAGACGGTAGCATCTAACATAGTACAAGGTGAGGAAACTGATTTGTTAAAGAAACCTATGCTTTTACAACCCTACAGAAGGCTTTCAAAAACAGAGTGAAAAGAGGAGAATATGCTGGTAGCCAACATTTCCCCCATTTTCCACAATGTTTTCTGTCCCTTCAAGACAAAACTCTGTCGGTGAGAAGCACTGAATATGCCATCCTAAATTGTTTCAATAATGACTAAACTAAAATTTTCACCTGAGATACAAAGTTAATCATTTTCCAGAATGTGTTTCAATTTACCCTATCTTATCTTTAAATCATGCTGCAAAAGGTGGCTTTGGAAAACATTCCGGGTAAAGGAAAAAAATACTTTTATCAAGGAATTTCTCCTTTTCTTACATTTTATGCCTATCTGATAGCATATTTCATAATTTAATTCATTACCAAATGACAATATTTTAGGCTTGTCTAAATTGAAAGCATTTGCAATCCACAAAATAAAAGTGACTGAAAATTTGAAATTTGTTTTGTGAAGAGTAGAAAACATTGTGGGAAAAGGAGAAAATGCTGGTTACCAGCATTTTCTCCTTTTCTCACAATGTTTTCGAAAGGCTTCTTTCTCAGGGTCGTCAAAAGTAGGGCTTGTGTGGTAATGTGTTTAGCCACATTTATATAAAGTCTGCCAGTGTCTTCAATTAAGAAAAACCAAGAATTTTGTCTGTTGGTGAAGATTTAAACAACATATATAATAATTTAGTTACCTTATCCTTATCTGAACATGACTGAGAACAGTTATTTGAACACCACTGACAGTTATAGGCTGTTGACAGACAAGACCCACAGGACGTTTCTCTAGCACAGTACTCAGCTGCACCTGTAAATAATAAAAATTATGCCAGACTGAGCAAAGAACAGATTATATTACTATATGCAGACAGCGTAGATCAAGATCAGACTGCAGATTTGACATACCCTGTCTAATTGCTGTTACACTGTAAAATATAAAATCAAAGCCTCGGCTTTTCAATATTTGTACTCACTGGACAGACAGACTTAGAGGCTGTTTCTTGTATATTTCAGGTTCACATATTGCTTGTAACATGAGAAAAGGGGCATTCAGACATTTGCGTAAATTGTCATCTCGGATAAGCCTGTGCAGTCCATGCTGGCTAATCCGAAATGACACTTTCCGTTTTTATGTAAATTTCTGCTTCATACAAGTCTATTAAAGAACAAAATCTAATGTAGTTGTAAAGTGCTGTCTTGGATTACCTGCATGGACTGGGTTGGCTTGATTGAAGATGGCACTTTATGCAAATTTCCGAGTTGCATTATGCAAGCCATATATAGACACTTTTCGCGTGGGGAGGGGATTAAAAACAATTTGCAGACACTTTCAATAAACATATGTTATATTCTATGGAAAAAGTATAGACATAGGTCAGTTCGCACATTGTTATTAGTTAATTTGAATACGACAAAGGATCATTTTACCTCATGATTCTGTCAATTTTTAGACAAAATGGTCTGTATGGATCTATAATTTGTGTAATGACTTGTTTGGGATAATGAATCACAGAGATACATTTCACCCCTTATTGCCAGTGTGTGGCTTTTATATAAATACACCTATATCTTTTCCAGGTGTTAAAATAATGCTTTACGCAAACTATCAACAGACATACACTTAACTCTTGATTATATCATAAAATTTAGACTTGGCTAAAGTCAAAAGCATTCACATATGAAGAATTCAGTGTCGGTCATACCAAATAATTTGTCCCATGAGAGATTGAAAAAACTTTGGAAAAATGACAAAATCCTAGTTTCTAGCATTTCCTTCTTTCCATGAATTTCTTGGCTTCCCTTTTCCTCTAGGTCATTACAAATACAGGACTGTTTAGTTAAGGGTTAAGCCAACTAGGTGTCAAAGTTATACATGTACAGACATATGGGATCTGACATGAGTGGGCTTTTGAGATAAGATTTTATTATACGAGTCTAGGGAAATGTTATTAAGTGAGCCTTTGCCTAGCTTGATAACATATTCCTTGACAAGTTTAATAAAATCTTATCTCAAATGCCCACAAATGTCAGATTCTTTTTATCACATACCAATATTTCATAACATAGAGAGATCAGATGATGCAAAAACATTAAAAAATGCACCCGTGCTTTTTTCCACGAGACCCATTCACTTGTATGAAATGCGTACAAAATGATGTCAAAAATGACGTCACACAGATGTGATATCAAACGTGAATGGGATAAGAAAATTCATAATGGGTATATTACACATGAAACATTATTACCTGCTGTAGGATTACAGACTGGTTCATAGTTATTTTGGTTCTTTATAGCTGTTTCCTTGTCAAGACAGACATCTATATCAGTCCACACACAGTTTTTACCAGGGAAACTAGACATACACACAGTTTTGTTTGTATAATTATTACATTCACCTGAAACAGCAAAATTTTATAATCAGAAACATAGGATAGAAGGCATTTAACTTAACCCTTTACTCCATAAGGCATTTCTATGGTTTTTCTAATTGACCCTGAATAACAACAATGATGAAGCCATTTCTTATGTGTAAATGACACCTTTTGATAGCATAGAAAACATTTTGGCAAAAGATGAAATTGCTCATCATGAGCAATTTCACCTTTTCCCACAATGTTTTCCAAAGGCTCCTACAAGCAATGCGTAGTAATGAGTATCTATGGAGTGAACGGTTAATGCTACTCTCTACACTTGTGAAATGAGAGAAACTCTTTGGAGAGAGCTGTACAGACTTTGAAGACATGCTTTTTAACTCTTTACCACACAACAAAATTTTAGACTTGTCAAAATTTAAAGCATTTGCATACAACAATTCAAATGGGGCTAACAAAAATTAGAATTCTGTTGAGAAGGATTGAAAACATTGTGGGATAAGGAGAAAATGCTGGTTAACAACTGGGTCATTAAAACTCAGGATCATGTAGTGAAGGCTTAAATCAGAAATTTTGGATTTGTGACCACTAGAACAGCAGGGTCAACTTTTGGTTCAGCCCAAATAACAGGCTGATTATTGCTCAGCTTTCAAGGCCGCAGTCACAAGAGTCGGGAAAAAAGGAGAAACTGCTGATGACAAGGGTTGTCTCTTTATCCCAGATTTCTTTCTGCCCTTTAAAAGACAGTTCCTATGGTTTAAACCACTTTGCCCTGTCATCACTATATAAGCCATGCAAGAGATCTCATAATTAGACAGTTCCATAAAATTTACATTGTCTGACAACAGACTAAATTACGAGACAGAATTATCCATGCATGACATGCAGAAAATTCAAAGAAAGTGAAAAGTTTAGCCCCATGTCAGCCTGCGCAGACTGACATGGGTCAATACTTTTTCGCATTTCCATTAAGCCCCCTTTTTACTGAGCACGGCTCATATTATGTTCTTAAAATATGTACAACCTAAAATTTTGTTGCGGCTTTATAATGTCTAACAACTCCAAAATATATCTAGTGTTACTAAATCATTTAAAAAAATATATAATCTTCATGGTCAGTGCTGATCCTCCTCAGTCCGGCCCCATGAGCCCAATCAGTAGAGTACAGAACTAGAGTACAAGGGGTTGCCGTTTCAATTCTGGGCTCAGCCAATTTCTTTCGGAGGACTAATGGTACTCATTGCAAAAGGATTCATTCCTCTCTCACCACTGAGCAGCATTTTTTCTTTTCCCCACAATGTTTTCTACACTATTTAATCCAGTACCAGATGACAAAATTTAAGCCTTGTCCGAATTGAAAGTCTTTGCAGACCACAATTTCAGTGTGAATCAAATTGTGTACAGAAAACATTGTGGGAAAAGAAGAAAATGCTGGTTACCAGCATTTTCTTCTTTTCCCACCATGTTTTCAAATGACTTCTTTTCCTTGAGTGTCAAAAGTCAGCAATGTGTGGTAAAGGCTTAAGAAGTCTTTTTTAGAGCCTAATTTACTTTGTCCTCTGTTGTAGCATTCATTTTGGTCTAGTCAAATTTCGTTTTTCATAAAAAAAGTTAACTTACCTGTCTGGTATTCTAAAACATCATTTAACATAACCCCAGTAAATCCACCAAATACAAGCATTCTTGAATGATTATTTGACCTGAAAACATGGACGAAATATTTCATAAATGAATGGATCAGTAAATGGTTGAATGGGTTGGTAGATGAATGGATGTGTGAATGGATAATGACATGACATCAAGAAGAATGGAGTGGATGCCTTTTTTCCCCAAAGTACCATTTAACCCCTTACCACACAATCCCTCCTTTTGACACCCCTAAGAAAGAAGCCTTTAGAAAACATTGGTGGAAAAGGAGAAACTGCTGGTAACCATCATTTTCTCCTTTCCCACAATGTTTTCTATCCTTCACAAAACAAGTTTCAAATTTTCAGTCACTTTTGTTTTGTCGTCTGCAAATGCTTTCAATTTGAACCAGTCTTAAAATTCTGTCGTGTGGTAAAGAGTTAAGGAAAATATACCTGTAATCTTACTAGAAGATCTCTAATATCTCTATTTAATTCTTTACCAAACAATTCCTGGTTTTTACGACCCAGAGGAAAAAAACATTCTGAAAACATTGTGGGAAAAGGAGAAAATGCTGGTAACCTGCATTTTCTCCTTTTCCCACAATGTTATCTACTCTTCTAAAGTCAAGTTTCAATTTTTGAGTCATGTTTATTTTGTCTTCTGTAAATGCTTTCAATTCTGACCCATCCAGAATTTTGTTGTGTGGTAAAGGGTTAAACACATTTACAGTGTTTTCCAAACACTTTTTACCAGACAACAAAAATCAAAGACTTGCCCCTATTGGAAGCTCTTACAGACAAAATATTAATTTTATTAGAGGGTATGACAATAATGGTTCCAACCTAGAAGTAAACTGATTAACCCTTTCCCAAACAATCCCTGGTTTTTACGACCCTGAGATAGAAGCCTTTTGAAAACATTGTGGGAAAAGAAGAAAATGCTGGTGACCAGCATTTTTTCCTTTTCCCACAATGTTTTTTAGCCTTCACAAAAAAAATTCAATTTTTGAGTTACGTTTAATTCGTCGTCTGCAAGAGCTTTCAATTTGGACCAGTCCAAAATTTTGTCATTTGGTAAAGAGTTAATAATGATGTTTTGCACGACAAAAGTATGTTATATTAACCCATTACCACACAATCCCTACTTTTGACGCCCCTGAGAAAGAAGCCTTTAGAAAACATTATGGGAAAAGGAGAAAATGCTGGTAACCACAATGTTTTCTACCCTTCACAAAACAATTTTCAATCTTTCAGTCACTTTTATTTTGTCGTCTGCAAATGCTTTGAATTTTGACAAGCCTAAAATATTATCTGTGGGAATTTACTCTTTGAAGTCATTAAAAAGCTAATCAAACAATAGGATTTATACTGGAGAACTGTAAAACTTTTCAAAATGGAAAAGACTCTGCTTGCTTTCATTCTCTCTTTTTTCCCCCAATGTTTTCAAACTGCCTCTTCCTTTGGGTTGTTAAAAACAAGGGGTTATTTGGAAAATGCTTCCCTCTGTCATGCCATGGTCTAATTTTGGTGTTGCTTTTAACTTTGACAACTTAAATTCATTGGCAATGTAATTGACAGTTAACTCTTTACCACACGAGAAAATTTTAGACTGGTCCAAATTGAAAGCATTTGCAGACGACAAAACAATGGTGACTGAAAAATTGAAATTTGTTCTGGGAAGAGTAGAAAACTCTGTGGGAAAAAGAGAAAATGCTGGTTACCAGCATTTTCTTCTTTTCCAACAGTGTTTTCAAAAGGCTTCTTTCTCAGGGGCATCAAAAGTAGGGATTGTGTGGTAATGGGTTAAGAGCAAAAGCACAGAAATATCACATACCCAGTGTAGGTGTGTGCCACATGTCCGTATCTGGCTGCTTGTTCTGGTAAGTCAGCAGATGTAATGAAACGCCAGGAGTTACAGTCTGAAACAGAAAATTTTGCTATACATTAGTGCCATTCTGCAAAAGTAGCTAAAATCACCTTTTATCGAACTTTACACATCGAAAGTAAATGAAAGCATTCCTTGGTTAAGTCTTTACCAACCAATCTCAGGTTTTCATGACTCTGAGAAAGATGCCTTTTGAAAACATTGTGTGAAAAAGAGAAAATGCTGGTAACCAGCATTTTCTCCTTTTCCCACAATGTTTTTAGCCCTTCCCAGAACAAGTTTCAATTTTTGAGTCATGTTCATTTTGTTTTCTGTAAATGCCTTTAATTTCGACCTGTCTAGAACTTTGCTGTTTGGTAAAGAATTAAATTTCAGAGTTATGAGGTGGACAAAATAAAACCAAGATCACTGCGCCAGATCTATTATCTATGTTGTCCATTAAAGCCATTTAACCCATTACCAGACGACAATATTTTAGACTGGTCCAAATTGAAAGCATTTGCAGACAACAAAATAAAAGTGACTGGAAATTTGAAATTTGTTTTGTGAAGGGTAGAAAACATTGTGTGAAAAGGAGAAAATGCTGGTTACCAGCATTTTCTCCTTTTCCCACAATGTTTTCAAAAGGCTTTTCTCTCACAGGTGTCAAAAGTAAGGATTGTGTGGTAATGGGTTAATATACCTGCTTGGTTATAACAGTCAAGATGGACAAATAGGCTAATTTACAGCCATTGGAATGGCAAAAAAAGAAAATCATGAACCTTTGTACAAGAAATCCTTAGTGCAATTTGAAGTAGAGCTCGAACTTAGAACTATCTATGTTACCTAAATCATATGCCATGAAGTCAGGAGAATAGCACTTTGCTCCAAAACTGATGTTGGTATCATTATGTGTGTTCCCTCCAAAAACCAACATCTGGTTCCCATATATCACTGCTGAGTGCAGATAACGAGGAGAGCCACTTTTTGCAAGTATTTTCCTGCAGGAAAAACATTTACAATGAGTTAACAGATATCTGCTTATCATCATCTAATGCTTAAAATAACGCAGTTGTGTAAAAACAGCCATTTGATTTGATAATATTCTGTTGTTCAATTACTTTCATGAGTGATATTTCTATTACTCAATTGCTTTCATGAGTGATATCATCAGTACTTTTTAACCCAGTATCAAGACCACCAAAATACACCACTGTGCTGTACAGGACCATTAAAATTGTGCAGTTACACTGGTGATATTATCAGGTTGTTATTCACTGATATATTCACCTATTCAAATTCAATAAGAAAAAAGAAATGAGCATCATACCAAAACTTAGTCATTGGGTTGTATGAGAACAGTTTATCTGTCAGCAGATATTGCGTTGTGCTGCCTGAGATATATCCTCCATATACCAAAATCTCTCCTGTTTTTTCTACATACACACTGGAGTGGCCATAGCCTCCTTTAATCAAAGCGCCTGATGTCTGAACCACTGAGATCTCTCGTAATTCTGTATCTATAAAAGAAGTATTAACTTGCAATTATGTGCATGTCTAAGGGAAGCTCTTTAGATGAAAGCTATTTTTATTTACTACATCTTCATGTATATGATTGTAACTACATATAATTGATATATAATACTGCTTCATTTGCACAGTTAACCCTTTACCCCATAAGGCATTTCTATGGTATCACTAATTGACCCTAAGTAACAGCAAGGATGAAGCTGTTTCTTTTGTGTATACGACATCTTTTGATAGCATAGAAAACATTTTGGCAAAAGGTGAAATTGCTCGTCACGAGCAATTTCACCTTTTGCCACAATGTTTTCCAAAGGCTCCTACAAGCAGTGCATAGAAATGGGTATCTATGGAGTAAAGGGTTAAGTGGTAACTTGCCTTTTGATTTGAAGTCTATTTTTTCAGTTTTTTATTTTCCCTTTTTTTTAACTATTACACCAACTACTGAGTTTAACTCATTACCACACAACAAAATTTTAGACTGGTTCAAATTGAAAGCATTTGCAGACGACAAAATAAAGGTGACTGAAAAATTGAAATTTGTTCTGGGAAGGGTAGAAAACACTGTGGGAAAAGGAGAAAATGCTGGTTACCAGCATTTTCTCCTTTTCCCACAGTGTTTTCAAAAGGCTTCTTTCTCAGGGGCGTCAAAAGTAGGGATTGTGTGGTAATGGGTTAAACAACAGCTGTCTTTTGAAGAAATGTGGACAAAGGAAAAAGAATGAATTATGGTAGAAAAATATTAGGTCATTAACCCTTAATCCAATTCTCTATGTAACCAGCATTTTCTCCTTTTCTAATGAACTTGGTACCTTTTCAACATACATGTGATATTTCTAGCCATTAAAGCTGTTGTCTTCAAAAGCTTTACCAAACAACAAAAGTATGGATTTCACCAAATTCAAAGTATTCTCAGATGACCAATTAGACAATGCTCAATAGATGACTTCTGACCTGGACAGGTTAGAAAACTTTGTGGGAAAAGGAGAAAATGTTGGCCATCAGCATTTTCTCCTTTCCCCTCAATATTTTACACATGCATCATCATCAGGGTCGTGAAAGCAAGGGATTGTCTGATATAGGATTAAATATGGTCATATCTAAAACTTTACTGAGCTGAGCAGCCTTGACAATTGTTTATTTGTTTGTTTAGAGTTTATTGCTGTTTCCTTATCATTTCACTTTTATTACAATGGTCAGTCCAATAATCTATGCTTCCAAGGTTATTTTGGACCAGTAATTACATTTTTCCCAAGTTTCTGGCCATTTTCTCCCCAAAACATTGTGGAAACAAAATCTTAGCTTAACCCATTACCACACAGTCCCTACTTTTGACAACCCTGAGAAAGAAGCCCTTGGAAAACATTGTGGGAAAAGGAGAAAATGCTGGTAACCAGCATTTTCCCCCTTTCCCACATCGTTTTCTACCCTTCACAAAACAAATTTCAAATTTTCACACAATGCCGATTTTTGACAATTCTAAGAAAGAAGCCTTTTGAAAACATTGCAGGAAAAGGAGAAAATGCTGGTAACCAGCATTTTCTCCTTTTCCAACAATGTTTTCTCTCCTTTTCGATACAAATTTCAAATTTTCAGTCACTTTTATTTTGTCGTCTGCAAATGCTTTCAATTTGGACCACTCTAAAATTTTCTTGTGTGAGTTAACTGAGAAAGGAATAAATCCTATTGCAGTGGGTATAATCAATCCTAGGTAAGAATTAAATTGAGGTTGAAACCAAACCAGTGATCCCTGAACTTTACTGTGAATGAATGAATAGTGTTTTAAGGCCCATCGACAACTTAGGTCATATTGGGCGCACTTACTTAGTAAACAATAATGTGAGGTGAAAATAACATACATATCAAACAACACAAGACAAACATGATAAATGAGGAATGGATGAAACACAAAATGATGCCCCTTTTGTCGCCTTTTACAACATGCATGCTGTCACTTTTGTTCCGCCAGATGAAATGGCTGATGTGACGATCGCAGGACTGCATTGGTTTATTCTTATACCCCCGATTAAACCACACGGGGTCCCACAGGCCAATTGATTCCCATTCCAAACCCTATTTACATCGAGAAAAAAAATATAGGATTTGGAATGAGAACTACCCAGCCTGCTGCAATCCTACGAATTACGAGGAAAGCAGCCGTTTGCCTCTAATTTTAGTCGCCTTCTACGACATGCCATAGAGAAAGGCCGAGGTCCTATTCTATACAGTAAAAACCCCCGGGACCCCACAGGGAGAACATTACTGTGACCAAGTGAAAGACTGGGCCTGTACCCCAGAATTATCTCATTAAATGACAAAATTTTAGATTTGTCCAAATTGAAAGCATTAATTTTGCAGATGACAAAATAAAAGTGACTAAAAATTTGAAATTTGTTTTTTGATGGGTAGAAAACATTGTGGGAAAAGGAGAAAATGCTGGTTACCAGCATTTTCTCCTTTTCCCTCAATGTTTTTTAAAGGCTTCTTTCCCAAGGTCGTCAAAAGTCGGGATTGTGTGGTAATGGGTTAACAACTGTGCTTGTGTCCTATTCCATACCTAAATCAATCTCATGAACTCTATTCATATATCCATAAAGAGGACTGTGTCCAAAGATTATCAGCATTCTGCTGTCTACAATAACTGCCGTGTGTCCTGCAATAGCAGCTGTCTCATTGTAGTTCTGGTATGTCCACATGTTACTGGTAATATTAAAGATCCACAGTCGACTTTCTATATCCTGCCCTGCTACTCCACCATAGATATATAGACAATTCTGGAAGGAATATGAATACTGAATATATTTTTAGTCGGGCAAAAAATTCACATTGTTTGAATGTTTTGGCAAACTAAGTCTGGTATTCACGGACTCAGAATTACACTTAAAGTTGGTTATTTAGAATTTTCACATCACACCAAATTAAAAAATATATATATGTCACTGAAATTTATTTGAAAAAACAATACAAATCATCAGTAATTAAGAATCATAAAATTACAGAAAAAAAAATTTTTGGTGGTACATGTATTCCCTTAAAAGGCTACGTAGCCTCTTAAGCTATTCTTTGATTTCCCGCCAAAATCAAAAAAGCATTGCGGGAATGTTAAGTGACTTGCACATGACTTATGACTATTAAATTCCATAGCATAACAAACATTTAATTATTTTCTATAATATCTAGAACTTGAGATGCTATGTTTGAAGCTTCTTCTGTATATTTCCGGTATGTAAATGAGCGAGTTGCTCATGTAAAAATTGACTGTATTTCCCTTCAGTGTCGACCTGAGCTGTAGTAAATCTCTAATTTATCTAGCTGTCAGATGGTTTTCGACTCCTGGGGTTTAATGAATGAAAATTATAAGACTTTGGGAGTACAAGGATTTTTTTGTATTTTTTGTAAAATTTTGTCCCAATATCTGAAGGGCCACCTTTAAGGAATATATTTCTGAATTACATTTAAGGAATATATTTCTAAGTGAAAAGAGTATCTAAAAGTAACTTTATTTGCTTTTTTTCATTGCAGACACCTGTGTTGCCCTTCATTCATACTCTGCACAATATGATTATTATCTAATTCATCAATAAGTATAAAAATTATCAGCATAGAAGTGTTTAGCCCTTTACCACACAATCTCAACTTTTAACGACCCTGATAAAAAAGAAGTTTAGAAAACATTGTAGGAAAAGGAGAAAATGCTGGTAACCAGCATTTTCTCTTTTCCAACAATGTTTTCTACCCTGCTGGAAACAAATTTCAATTTTTGAGTAACATTCATTTTAACGACTGCAAATGCTTTCACTTGGGACCAATGTAAAATTTTGTCATTTGGTAAAGGGTTAAATGCCTGAACCTTATTGAATTCTTAAATGTTAAAACAGTTTTCTTTTTTTTTCATATGAAATGAATACGGTTTTCATCCAATATTTAAAATAATAAAGTCATAAATTACCTTATAATGTACTGCAGAATGACCATACAGATGTTTTGGATTGTCAGTGCTATCTGGTGTTACAGTCCTCCATTCCTGAGTTTCTACATTGTATCTGAATTAAAAAGATAAAAAATAAGAAATATCAATCAATTTCTGTATAAATGCAGCTTGTTATGCTCATTTTCTAGTGACAGGCATTAGTTGTTCCCATGTTGTGGCTTTTTCAAATTAGTGAAAAAGTAGTTATTTCCAATCCTGCATTTGTTAGTTATTTGCCTTTTTCAATAGTTATAGCTAGGTCTGAAAGACTACCATAGACCTTATTCTTGGAGCCCTAAATAAGTAGCAAATCATCACAAAGGAGAAATAATTCAAGGAAAGGAGATTGTTTACAAAGACATGGAATCATAGATGTAAAAAGAGCGAACCTTTTTTTGCAGAAGCAATTCCTCCTTTTGTCATATTGTTTTCATACATGTATTACTGTGAGTATTTTGTTTCTTCATTCATGGGACTTCCAAAAAATTTTATCCATCTTCTAATTCATAAATCATTAAAAAGTTTTAGACTTGTCTGCACTGGCAGTATTTGTAGCCATCAAGTATGGTTTAAAACTAGGTTCAAATCAAGCAATTTGTCTTTGAACAGTAAAAACCAGAAAGCTTTCCCGATATGCTTTCCAAAGCCATCTATCTCAGGGTCATGAAATAACATGATTGTATGGTAATGATTTGCATAAAATGTTTTACAGAACTTACACTACAAGAAAGTCAATATCTCTCCCAAAAGAGTATCCTCCTGTCACCCAAATCTCGTTGCCAATGAGAACAGACGCAGGTGATGCACGTCCCAAAGGCGCATTCATGGTCTCCTGCCTCATCCAGGATTCTTCACTGATGCGTAAACTACAATCTTCCCCTATACAGTATTATAAAAAAATGCAAATTAAACATAAATAATTTGTGAACATTACTGAAGTACGGATTGTACACTCACTTATGCTTACAATGACCCTTATTCACCAATCATTCTTGAGAATATTTTAAGTGTTATTCTCCAAGGTTTTCTAAATTTGTAAACGACACAACTTCTGATTGGCTAAATTGAATGGTTTAGCCAATCAGAAGTTGTGTTACTAACAAATCTAGAAAATTCTGGAGATAAGACAAAGAACATTCTACCAACTGTTGAAAGTCACAGAGATCTTTCACTTCAAAAACAACTTGGACTTTGTATACATTTTCGTGAAGATTCTGTAGTTTGAAGAAACTGGATCAAACTGTATACATGTACCTACAATCCAGACAAGGTTTAGTATGCTGACAGTCACATTGATCTTTGATGTAAACAGCAATACAAATCTTGCATACTATGTTGTGAAAAGTTTCTAAAGCCTAAGCCAAAACATCAAAAATTTTTGTCTGGATAAGATTTACTATATTAACCTTCTATAAAAAAAATCTGTGGTTTTAATGACTCAATAGATAGAAGCCTTTTGAAAACATTGTGGGAAAAGGAGCAAATGCTGGTAACCAGCATTTTTCCCTTAACCCAGACTGTTTTTTACCCTGATGTAGAAACAAATTTCAATTTCTGTGCTACGTTTATTTTGCTGTCTACAAGTGCTTCCAATTTGAGTTGAAAGTGCTTCCAATTTGAGTTTCCAGTTGAAAATTTGTTGTTTGGTAAAGAGTTGACCCTTTACCAAACAACAAAATTTTCGACTCATCCAAATTGAAAGCCTTTGCATACTATTAAATCAATGTGACTCAAAAACTGATTTTTTTCATTAGAAGGGTAGAAAACATTGTGTGGAAAAAAGGAGAAAATGCTAGTTACCAGCATTTTCTCCTTTTCCCACGATGTTTTCAAAATGCTTGTTTCTCAGAGTTGTAAAAACCAGGGATTGTTTAGTAGAGGGTTAAAACTACATGTAACTGTATATTACCAATTGACCCATTACCACACAATCTCTATTCTGAGACAGAAGCTTTGAGAAATCACTGTGGGAAAAGGAGAAAATGCTGGTTACAAGCACTTTCTACTTCTCCCATGATGTTTTCTACCCTTCACATAACAAATTTCAAATTTTTAGTCACTTTTATTTTGTTGTCTGCAAATGTTTTCGATTTGGACAAACCTAAAATTTTGTCATTTGGTAATGAGTTAAGCTACATGCTTTGGTACTTGTCCCGGGTACTTCAGAAATTTGCCTTTGTAGTAAAAGCTATGATACAAAAATTACCTTTATAGTCAGGGTCGCACACACACTTGTCCTGTAAACACTGGCCATGGCTGCTACAGCTTTGTGGACAAATCTCTCTCTCACAGTAAGGGCCTTTATAGCCAGTATGACAAGTGCATGCACTATCAATACAGTCCCCATGGTCTGAGCAGTTATTGATACAAGTCCCCACCCTGTAAATATTTAAAAGAAACAAGCATTAGGATAGTACTGCATAACAATACTGAGTCCCCTACCAGCCATATATATATTGCTGGCAGGTACAGTTTGTGAAACCCTGTGGAAGAGAAAGAACATATTTGACCCACTTTCAGAGTTATAAGCATCATGTCTGTCTTTGTATGCAATGCTTTCACAAAAGTCAGCTATGTAAGCACTTTTCTAGTTAAAGTAAGTTCATTGAAGAAGTTTTACAAAGACAAGATGTGTTTGTGAAACACAATTGCCCCTGTAAAAGCAAATATTTCAGAAATATGACGGTTAACTTGTGAGATGAACATGACCTTATCATCAGCAGGTGTGTACCAATGAGAGGTATTGGCTTACCGTCTTGTGATTTAACTACTTAACCCATCACCACACAATCCCTACTTTTGACGCCTCTGAGAAAGAAGCCTTTAGAAAACATTGTGGGAAAAGGAGAAAATGCTGGTAACCAGCATTTTCTCCTTTCCCCACAGTGTTTTCTACCCTTCCCGGAACAAATTTCAATTTTTCAGTCACCTTTATTTTGTTGTCTGCAAATACTTTCAATTTGGACCAGTCTAAAATTTTGTCGTGTGGTAAAGAGTTAAACTACTGCTGTCACTGAATGAATGTGACTTAATACGCCTGCCAGCGCTAAAAAGTGTCAAGTTCAAGGGAAGATAATTCCTCGACCAGGGGGAGTTGAAACTTGAAAATTGCGTCTTGCAAATCTTCAATATATATTCAATATATGTGCATAGTTTCAATACAATTGAAGGAAAACTGTGGGAGGAATTCACGACACAAAATTGCTAGTATTTTGTACACAGGCACACAGACAGACGAACAGACATGCGGTCGGACAGAAAGACAGGCAGTATACCCCCAAAAACATTTCTTTTGCGGCGGTATAATGAAGTGAATATGTAGGAGGGTTTAGAAAAAAAGTGTGGAAAACTGTTTCAACAGTGAAAATTTCTAAGTCCAAGGCCTATAAATCTATGTACCAGTAAAAGCAGTGGAGCAGAACAAAACTGGAACTTAGTCTGTAGACTTGTCGAAATTGAAAGCATTTTGAAGATGACAATTTAAAAGTGACTGAAAAACTAAAATTTGTTTTGAGAATGGTAGAGGACATTGTGGGAAAATGAGAAAATGCTGGTTATCAGCATTTTCTCCTTTTCCCGCGAGGTTTTCAATAGGCTTCTTTAATAGGGTCGTTAAAAGTCGGGATTGTGTGGTAAAGACTTAAAATGGGGTATATTGTCTCAAATCAAAGTATCTTGTAAAATCCTAATAAAAACAACTCTAGATACATTTTTCTTTGTAACCCAATTAATTGTACAGAGTTACTGTACTTATTCAGTGCTTAACCCATTACCACACAATCCCTACTTTTGACGACCCCTAGAAAGAAGCCTTTAGAAAACATTGTGGGAAAAGGAGAAAATGCTGGTAACCAGCATTTTCTCCTTTTCCCACAACGTTTTCTACCCTTCACAAAACAAGTTTCAAATTTTCAGTCACTTTAATTTTCTCGTCTGCAAATGCTTTCGATTTGGACAAGCCTAAAATATTGTCGTTTGGTAATGAGTTAATCATTTTTGAAATTTGGTGAAGTTATCATAAATCTTACAGAGCTTCCTTAACCCTTTACCAAAAGTGACAGAGTTTTAATAAACTTCAAGTAGAGGCCTTTACAAAACACTGCAGGAAAAGATGAAATTGCTGCAAACCAGCATTTTCTCCTTTTTTTTTCCACAATATTTTCTTCTCTTTCATAGACAGCAATCATTCTGTGATCTACATATGAATTCTCATCTGCAAATGCTTTTAACCTTTTCCAAAACAAGCCCTTGTTTTTATGTGTCTGCAGTACAAGTCTATTGAAAGCACTGTGGGAAAAGGAGAAATTGCTCATAACGAGCAATTTCTCCTTTTCCCACAGTGTTTTCTACCCATTTGAAGAACTTTCTGCCATTTTTATCAAATTTGAAATTGTCATCTGCAAACTCTTTGAGTTTAGAAGAGTCCAAAATTTGTCGTTTGGGAAAGGGTTAATCAGATTGAATCCATGTTTTTGTGATTTTTGTACAGGACTTAGGGTAAACAGCAGCAGCCTGTAAAAGTATTGAAATAGAATGTGGGCAAGTCCATTGGGCAAAAGACCTTCAACAATTACATGAAGCTTTACAAAATCTTACGCATAATGAAGTTCAAATCCCGTCATATTGTAGGCAGCATCGCTATAGAAATAAAGGTAAGCTTTTCCAGAGTCAGCCACTATCTCTGACACAGTGTTATTGGGATCAAAGTCTTGCTTTACAAGGCCACTGAAATGATAAAAACATAAAAGGGTTTGATTACACAATCCAGAGTTTAACTGTTTACCAAATGATCCTGAGTTTTCACAACCCTGAGAAAGAAGGCTTCGGAAAACATTGTCGGAAAAGGAGAGAATACCAACATTTTCTCCTTTTCCCCTAATGTTTTCAAAAAGCTTCTAGTTCTTGGGGTTATAAAAACCAGAGATTGTTTGGTAAAGATGATTACGACGAAACCGACACTAATCTAGCATAACAACAACCAGGTTCAAGACGATTACATCGTCGAGTGTCCTTTTTCCATGAGTGTCCTTAAACCGATGACAAATACAAGACAAATACGCCAGAAAATAAACTAATTATCACATGTTAAAGAAATCTACATATTTTTTCTTGATTATAAGTTGTGATCCTTCTCAAAAAATACAAAGATCATCCACTATCTGCTGTAAATACTAGGCCTACCAAGCTACCGTAATTAGGTCATGCCATGTTTGCAATAGAAGGCCTACAGTATTTTCTTTATTTTTGCACATTGAACATGAAAATAGTATAAATCGAAACTATTCTTTTGATATGAAAGTGACAAGAAATGATTGTTTTTTGAAGGCAAGTAATTTCTAGCTCATATTCCAGTCTCAATTCTTAATTACATCAAGTTGTTTCCTTATCATCATGGAATATGGACACTCGAGGCTACTGTGTTGGAAAATAAAATAATAAATCATCCTTTGTCTTTCTTTTGAATAAAAGGAGTGATAGAATGGTAGAAAATCAACTGGGTAAACCATTGTGTAAGATAAGAATCCTATTTAACCCTTTACCAAACAATCCCTGGTTTTTACGACCCTGAGATAGAAGCCTTTTTAAAACATTGTGGGGAAAGGAGAAAATGCTGGTAACCAGCATTTTCTCTTTTTCCAACAATGTTTTCTACCCTGCTGAATACAAATTTTTGCAATTTTTGAGTTATGTTTATTTTGTAGTCTGCAGGTACTTTCAATTTGGACCAGTCTAAAATTCCGTTGTTTGGTAAAGGGTTAAACAAGAGGGCCATTAGATGGCCCTTGATCACTCACCTGAATTTTTGAAAGGACCATAGCCTATTTTTTTTTTTTGAGGTATTGAAACACTGGAAACAAAATTATTATATTGCCAAGTAATTTTCAAAAGGTCACCTGTAAAAGTCATTTCAAAATCTGACCATCAGTTTCAGAAAAGAAGAATTTTTAAGAATTTCTTCATTTCTGCATAGTGCAAGTATCCCCCATTCACTGGAGCCATGTGATGGATCACAATTTAGTGAACATTTTTTGAAAAGGGTCACCAAAGGAACATCTCTGAAATTATTCTAAAATATGACCAGCGGTTTCAGAGAAGAAGAATTTTCAAGAATTTCTTCATTTCCATATAGTACGAGCAGCCCCCTTTCATCAAAGCCATGTTTCTTAACGGATCAAAATTTCACGGACAGTTTTTTAAAAGGGTCACCTAAGGAACATCTCTGGGAAATTATTTTAAAATCTGACCAGCCATTTCAGAGAAGAAGAATTTTCAAGAATTTCTTCATTTCTGCATAGTGCAAGTAGCCCCCATTCACCAGAGCCATGTTTCTTGACAAAATTTCGCAAACAAGTTTAAAAAACAGTTAACCTTGAAAACATCAAATTTTGAAGGCAACAAATTTCATGTGGCTACATGTTACAAGTAGAATCTGTTTAAAAAGGCAGAACATTTGGTTTGGAAAGGAGAAAAATGCTGGATACCAGCATTTTCTTCTTTTCACACACTGTTTTCCAACGCTATTTTTTTCTCAGTTGGAAAGGAAGTCACAATCTGAAAATTTGTTATAAAGATAACCCTTTGTCTAACAATCCCTGGTTTTACAACCCTGAGATAGAAGCCTTATGAAAACATTGTGGGAAAAGATGAAAATGCTGGTAAGCAGCACTTTCTCCTTTTTCCCACAATGTTTTCTACTCAGCTGGAAACAAATTTCAATTTTTGAGCAAGTGCTTTAAAGTTGGAACAGTCTAAAATTTTGTTCTTTGGTAAAGAGTTAACTCTTTACCAAACAATCCCTTGTTTTCATGTCTCTGTGAAAGTAGCCTTTTGAAAACATTGTGGGAAAAGGAGAAAATGCTGGTTACCACGATGCTTTCTACTCTTCCTAAAGCAAATTTCAATTTTTGAGTCATTGTAATTTTATCATCTGCTAATGCTCTCAATTTGGAACAGTCTAAAATTTTGTCGTTTGGTAAAGAGTTAAATCGATAGAGAAGATTTACCTGTAAGCTGCTATCAGAGGTGAGAAAACAGAGTCTCCATTAAATATGTATAAATGATCCCACCCACATTCTGTGGCAAACTGGTGTGATTTTAGATGTATGGGTCCACCAGGAGGATCAGGTTCCAACAGCCACATACATTTGTTGTCTTCTGAATAATTTCCTTTGCCCTCTGTGATTATCCCGCTGGTGGCATTTAACCTGTAAAATAAAATTACAGCATAATGATTTAATGCTAAAGAACTGGATAAAATTCAACCTATATATCTTAAAGGTGGCCCTTCAGACTTTGGGACGAAAATTTTACAAAAGTGCAAAAAAATCATCCTCATACTCCCAAAGCCTTTTAATTTTCATTCATAAAACCCCAGTAGTCGTAAACGGTCTGACACCACGAGAAATTAGAGATTTACTATGGCCCAGGTTGACACTAACGGGAGACACATTCTATTTTTAGATAATCAATTCGCTCATTTACTTACAGGAATACACAGAAGAAGCTTCAAACATAGCGCCCGAAGAAGACATCATGGAAAATAATTATTACATGTTTGCTATGATAGGGAATTTAAGCGTTGTGAGTCACGTGCCAGTCACTTGACATTCCCACAATGATTTATTGATTTTTGGCGAGAAATCTAAAAATTGGCTTAGAGGCTACGTAGCCTTTTAAGGGCATACCATCAAAAAAAATTTTTTTTGTAATTTTCTGAATCATAATTATTGATGATTTGTATTATTTTTTCATATGAATTTCAGTGATATATATTTTTTTTAATTTGGTGAGATATAAAAATTCTAAATACCCACCTTTAAATCCACTACATATTCCTACAGCAATGAATTAAACTCAATTAAGAAAAGTTTACTCTCTTTCAATATTTCGGCTTTTGCCTTTATCAAGAAATTACACTGGAAATTGATGCCTTCTACATTTTACGACCATTATAATATCACCATTTTTTAAATGACAAAAGCAACCTGGAAACTGCAATTATTTGGGTCCTATTTCGAACATGCACATGTCATCAGTTGGTGTTATTTAGCGCTTTAATGGTTATATTATAAGCTCTGCATTATGAATTATGGCTGTTGGTTGATGCTGAAACAGAAGGAAGTAATTAGGTATTATATCTTGATAAAAAAAACATGACTGTGTGTTCCTTGTTTATCAAATGACAAAGTTTTTAGACCAGTCCAAATTAAGAGCATTTGGAGACAACATACCGGTATTAAATTTAGATGAAATGATGGCAATTGTTGATGAAAGTGTAGAAAACCTTCTGGGAAACGGAGAAAATGCTAGTAACCAGCAATTTCTCCTTTTCCCTCACAGGTTTCAAGTGGCTCCTACTTCAGGGTCATTAAATTCAGGGATTGTGTGGTATAGGGTTAAGTGATGTCTCCCCTCACATGATCTATGAGCACAAACGATGACGATGACCTTGACCTTGGAGACTGGTATGTCAAATCTTGGCCTTGTGTACATATCTCACCAAGCTGCACAGTGGTGTCTATTTTTTTTTTCAAAATTAGACACTGGGTTCAGGAGATAAGAGAGAAAAACATGACAGGCAGCTGGATACATGGGCTGAAAAGTAGAACAGGCATCAGTGACTTAACCCATTTCCACACAACCCCTACGTTTGAACACTGAGATAGAAGCCTTTAGAAAACAATGTGGAACAAGAGCTTCTCAAAGCAGTGCATATACGCCCGAAGGGGCTTGTCAGTGAAATGAGTTGAAATGACAGAAGGGCCATGAATGAAGAGTAGTTAATCTCCATGATATGTGAAAAATATTAAAGGGCAATAGCTAAAAAAAGAAGGGTGGCACAGTTACAAATTTTGTAAATTGCTGTTCTCCACAAGGTTTTCTATCAGTTTTGAAAGGTTCAAGATGATAGCTTTTATATTTTAGAAATTATGGCCCAGACAAAAATTCAAAGAGAAAACATACAAAGGGCAATAACTAAAAAAGAAGGATGGCAGAGTTATGGTTCTTGTGCAGTGCACTTCTTCATAATGTGTTCTATAAGTGTTTGAAGTTTCAAGATGATAGGTTTTAAAGTTTGGGAGTTATGGCCTGGACAAAAATTCAAACTGAAAATTAACAAAGGGCAATAACTAAAAAAATAAAAGTCGCAGAGTTATGGTTCATCTGCACTGCACTTCTCCATAATGTGTTCTATCAGTGTATGAAGTTGCAAGTTATTAGCTTTTATAGTTTGGAAGTTATGGCCTGGACAAAAATTCAAACTGAAAATTAAGAAAGGGCAATAAGTAAAAAAATAAAGGCTGTAGAGTTATGGTTCATGTGCAATGCACTTCTCCATAATGTGTTCTATCAGTGTATGAAGTTGCAAGTTATTAGCATTTATAGTTTGGAAGTTATGGTCTGGACAAAAATTCAAAATGAAAATTAACAAAAGGCAATAGCTCAAAAAATAAAAGTGGCAGAGTTATGTTTCATGTGCGAAGCACTTCTCCACAATGTGATCTATCAGTGTATGAAGTTCCAAGTTAATAGCTTTTATAGTTTAGAAGTTATGGCCTGGACAAAAATTCAAACTGAAAATTAACAAAGGGCTGTAACTCAAAAAATAATGGTGGCAGAGTTATGGTTCATGTGCACTGCACTTCTCCATAATGTGTTCTATCAGTGTATGAAGTTGCAAGTTATTAGCTTTTAGAGTTTGGAAGTTATGGCTTGGACAAAAATTCAAAATGAAAATTAACAAAGGGCAATAACTAAAAAAATAATAGTGGCAGAGTTATGTTTCATGTGCACTGCACTTCTCCATAATGTGTTCTATCAGTGTATGTAGTTTCAATTCGATACCTTTTATGGTATGGAAGTTATGGCCTGAACAAAAATTCAAAGTGAAAAGTTGGTTATTTCAGAAATCAAGGGCAGATAATTTTGGAACACAAACAGCGATCAAAATTTTAAGACCCAGGTGCACAACTAGACATCATGGAGATTCATTGTGGCAAGTTTCAAATAATTCCGATGAAAACTGTAGGAGGAGTTGCACACACAAGAAATTGCTAACAGACGGACGGACGACCGGGGGTATAACATAATACGACCCTTCGGGCGTATAAAAAGGAGAAAATGCTGGTAACCAGCATTTTCTCATTTTCCCACAATATTTTCTACCCTTCACAAAACAAATTTCAAATTTTCAGTAACTTTTATTTTGTCTTCTGCGAATGCTTTTGATTTGGACAAGCCTAAAATATTGTCGTGTTGTAATAGAGTTAATTCTTTCCCAAAAGACAAAATTTTAGACTAATCCAAATTTAAAGCAAATGCAAAGAACAAAATAAATGCAATTCAAAAACTGAAATTTATTTCCAGCAGGGTAGATAACATTGTGATAAAAGGATAAAATGCTGGCTACCAGATGCACCAAGGTGTTAAATTGCATTTTTTGTTGAAATCCGTTTGTCTGCAATTCACTAGAAAAAAGTCATATGCCATGAAAAAAATGCAAATGCAGTATTTACTTATATGGATTATTTTTCCCTTTGAAAGTATTTCAAAACCACTTCTGATCATTGTAATGAACAAATAGAAGTGCTGCTAACGAACAATTTTCAAAGGACATTCTAAATTTAGCAAAAACAGGTAGTAAAATTACATGAATATTCAAGTGCCTATATATATCTTCAAACCCAAGAGATACTGAAAAGCATAAAGTTCAACTTGTTTCCAATAGTTGACTGTAACACAGTGGGGAATCACGTGACACAACAACAACAACAATGACCGTTATTTGAAAAAAATCCCCGACTTCAGGTAAGAAAATCTTCAATAATTCCGTTAATACATGACCGATTGGAATTTGGTTTGAAGCAGAGAAGGCGGAAGGACTCCAGGGATTTGCTGGATGTGTTAGATTTTTTAAACAACACCTGATAAAAAAGTTATTGACGAGCAAACAAATTTTTTACCCTGGATAATTTGTTTGCTCGCCAATAACTTTTTTATCAGGTGTTGTTTAAAAAATCTAACACATCAAGCAAATCCCGGGAGTCCTTTCGCCTTCTCTGCTTCAAACCAAATTCCAGTCGGTCACGTATTAACGGAATTATTGAAGATTTTCTTACCTGAAGTTGGGGAATTTTTTCAAACAACGGTCATTGTTGTTGTTGTTGTGTCACGTGATTCCCCGCCGTGTGTAAGTAAAAACACATTGGCCCTTGTTTTTTTTTTCAGGTAGATGACAAATGTAGAAAACATCATGGCCAATAATAGAGTCTCAGTGTTCGCTAAAAGCCAGCAGTTCACTCTCTTGCCCTGATACATGTATTCACACTTCTGTTTATAGTTATCTCAAGTTGATACTTAAGTCTACATATTTATATTTCCAAGGAATACTAGATTTATCAGAATCATTCTGATGCCGAGCTTTGTTGGAACAAAGTATAACATACATACATGTATGTGAAAAAGTTGTTTAACTCTTAACTCATTACCAAACGACAAAATTAAAGACTGGTTCAAATTGAGAGCATTTGCTGACGACAAATAAAGGTGACTGAAAAATTGAAATTTGTTCTGGGAAGGGTAGAAAACACTGTGGGATAAGGAGAAAATGCTGGTTGCCAGCGTTTTCTCCTTTTTCTACAGTGTTTTCAAAAGGCTTCTTTCTAAGGGGTGTCAAAAGTAGGGATTGTGTGGTAATGTTAATGGTAATGCTTTAAATTTGGACTAGTCCAAAATTTTGTCCTTTAGTAATTAGTTAAACACACTGAAATTTGAGACACCCTTTAAGTTTGTATAAATTTGACCCTTTCCCAAATGGCAAATTTTGGACCAGACCAAATTGACAGCATTTTGCAGGTGACATATAAACAGGTTAGAAAACATTGTGGGAAAAGGAGAAAATGCTGGTTACCAGTATTTTCTCCTTTTCCCACAATGTTTTCAAAGGGCTTCTATTCCTGACCCGTAAAAACCAGGGTTAATTAAAGTAATTGTTGGCTACTGATAGAATTGGAGATTAACAGAGTTTTAACAGCATAGGGCATCATACCATGGCGTTCAGTGCACTTACGGCATAACGCATGGATTTCCTGACTATCTTACACTAGTGCACAACTTTCTTTCGAAGTTACCGACCTAACGGTACTCAGATGTATCAGCAGTGACAGGCGAAAAATTGACAGAAAGCAATTGTAGACAACAACTCAAAGTGATACAATGGCATTTACAATGGTATAATAAACATCATGGTAAAAAGAGGAAGTTTTTATTTCCCACATTCCTTCCATATTTTCAAAGTCTTTCTCTTCATAGTCATAAAAACAGAGAATTGTTTTGTAAAATGGTAACCTTTTAATGATTGACACAATTCAAAGTTTTAATGATCCAAGCTTTAGGGAGAAAATACTGGTAACGAGCAACTTCCCTTTTCCCCACAATTTTTTCTTACCTATAATCAAAGAAATAGATCATAATTTCATAACACTGAATTTGATATCTGCAATAGCCTTTGGTGTGGATGAATAAAAATGTTGTCGTTTGGTATAGGCTAACTATAGGCTTGACTCAATACCAAATGACAAAATTTTAGGTTTGTCTGAATCAAAAGCATTTGCAGACGACAATATAAAAGTGACTGAAAATTTGAAAATTGTTTTGTGAAGGGTAGAAAACATCGTGGAAAAAGGAGAAAATGCTGGTTACCAGCATTTTCTCCTTTTCCCACAATGTTTTCTGAAGGCTGCTTTCTCAGGGGCGTCAAAAGTAGGGATTGTGTGGTAACGGGTTAAAAGGAGTCATTACCAGGGAAAGTGAAAGAGAGGCCAGTTCACTGCCCTGACAAAATCAATAGGAAATGTTATACAAGAAGAAATTCCATCAAATTAGCCAGTTTTTGCACACATCGCCAGAAAAGGTTATGTTTTGTCCATTCCAACCCAGATCAATTTCCATTTGACCTGTCTTCTTTAGTGCTTGATGATTAATGACAGCTTTTCCATTTCTCTCTACATTTTTTGGTTTTGGTGTGTAAACTCAAAATATTTTCTTCCTTGTTTGTAATTTCCCTATTTTTCTCACTATAATTTTAATTTTTTTTTTACAAAAAGCAATTATTACAGAACATAACAAAAATAATTCCTTCAGAAGTTCAGATGCATGCGGCATCTATAAAGTGAATTTAAGTCTTTAACTGATGAAACAAATATTAGTCTTGTCCAAATTGGGAGTGTTGCAAACAAATAAATGTTATTCAAAACATTATTAGTCTTCCATAGGATAGAAAACATTATTGGAAAAGGCGAAAATGCCTGTTAACTCTTTCCCAAATGACGAATTTTAGCCTCTTCCAAACATGGAGAGCATCTGCAGATGACAAATTCAGCATTTAGCACAAATGAGCTTTAGGTGTTTCATATGTTAGAAAACACTGTGGAACAAGATGGGATTTGAAAATATAGTGGGAAATTTTAGGAGAAAATTTCTGGTAACCACCATTGTCTCCTTTTCCCACAAGGTTTTCAAATGCCTTCTTTTCAAGGACCATGAAAACCAGGGATGTTTGGCTGAGGGTTAAACTTGGCCACAAAATGGTTAAGTCATGGCCAAGATTAGCTGTCACCCTGAGATATTTTTTTCTTTCCTCACATGTCCCCTCTGTGCTGCCATATTATACCATTGTACAAATAAAAAACAATGTTTTCGAACAATTTGCCCTTGTCCTTTGATGGCTGACTCATATAGCCCACAGGTGCACATGTATTACGTAAATATCTCCCCAAAACAACTGACACGGACACACATCATCACAATGTGAACCCATTATCACAACAATACGACTTTTAACTTGTTACCGAACACTTTTAACTTGTTACCGAACGACAAAATTTTAGACTGGTTTGAATTGAAAGAATTCGCAGATGACAAAATAAAGGTGACTGAAAAATTGAAATTTGTTCTGGGAAGGGTTGAAAACCCTGTGGGAAAAGGAGAAAATGCTGGTTACCAGCATTTTCTTCTTTTCCTACAGTGTTTTCAAAAGGCTTCCTTCTCAGGGGCGTCAAAAGTAGGGATTGTGTGGTAATGGGTTAACATGCCCCCCATACAAACATATAGCTTTGGAAAACACTGTGGAAAAAGGAGCAATTGCTTGTGATAGGTTACTGCCTCTTCATATTGTTTTCCACAGAATTTAATGTGACCCTAGCATATACATGATAACCACTACAGTGCCTTTCACCACTTAAGTTGCCTTTATGGTCAATGAAGATCAAGATCAGATGGTAAAGAATGCCTAGTCCAATCTCTGATATATGCTGTCCTCTTTGCTGAAATTTATGGACATTCTGAAAATTGGAGACTGAAAATAGCTCTTGAGTTTTTTCAGCATGTGTATCTTAACCCTTTCCCAAACAATCCCTGGTTTTTAAGGGTCTGAAATAGCAGCCTTTTGAAAACATTGTGGGAAAAGGAGAAAATGCTGGTTACCAGCATTTTCTCCTTTTCCCACAATGTTTTCAAAAGGCTTCTTTCTCAGGGTCATGAAATGTTGGGATTGTGTGGTAAAGGGTTAATAATTACCGCCAGTGTACCAGTATTAAAAATGTTTCCTGCAAGATGTATGAATCATTTTACAAGCACTATACACATACATCTGTAAATTAACCCATTACCACACAATCCCAACTTTTAACCCCCCTGAAAAAGAAGCCTTTTGAAAACACTGTGGGAAAAGGAGAAAATGCTGGTAACCAGCATTTTCTCCTTTACCACAGTGTTTTCTACCCTTCCCAGAACAAATTTCAATTTTTCAGTCACCTTTATTTTGTCGTCTGCAAATGCTTTAAATTTGTACCAGTCTAAATTTTTCTCGTGTGGTAAAGAGTTAAAGCAATCCTAAATGTTGACAACTTGACAGTGGTACAACTGATACATGGATCTTGCAAAAGGAAGGCAACTATGAATAACTTCTAACAACTTCTGAAAATCTACTGTAATTAATACATGAATTACTACAAGCATGGAAACATAAACATAGATGTTCTTTAATCCTTTCCCAAACAATCCCTGGTTTTCACGACCCTGGAAAAGATGCCTTTTGAAAACATCATGGTAGAAAACATTGCGGAAATAGTAGAAAATGCTGGTTGCCAGCATTCTCTCCTATATCCACCATGTTTTCAACCTTCCCAGAACAAATTTTTAAATCACGATAATTTTGTTGTCTGAGAATTAATGCTTTCAAATTGGACCAGTCTACAGTTTTGTCATTTGGTAAAGAGTTAATCCTTTACCAAAGAATCAGGAGATTTCAACAGTAGAGCTCGACCCTGAGCCAGGGTAGCACCGTTTGTACCATACAGGACTTGGGACCAGGGGGTTGCATAATCAAATCACCAATTAGGCCAATTTCTTTTCGAGGATTGATGACAGTCAATGCAACGGGATTACATCCTCCCTAAACACTGATGATTGTCTTGATGAAAGTTAAGTGGGAGAGTAGTTGACCAGTGTTTACGAAAGAATATTGTGTGCAACCTGATAAAAGAAACTCAAGTATGGCACATATATGTGCACTTGCCACTGCAATGTAGCCGAATTAATGTTGAGAACTCTATTAAACACCAGTCTGACAAATTAAATTCTGACAGAAAAGACATAAGCCCGCTGGCCTTCAGCCATTGGAGCTAAAAATGTTTTCTACTCTTTCAAAAGCTGTTTATCTAACACTTGGGATCTTGGGATCATATTTATGGTTCTCAATCATATGCTAAAGCTAAATCTGGATTTTGAAGGTGAAAATTCAATCGTTAGCAGACCCTTATCAGGCCATGATAACCCCTTTACCACACAATGCCGACTTTTAACACCCCTGTGAAAGAAGCCTTTTGAAAATATTGTGGGAAAAGGAGAAAATGCTGGTAACCAGCATTTTCTCCTTTTCCCACTATGTTTTCTTCCCTTCCTAAAACAAATTTCCATTCTTTACTCAAATTCATTTTGTCCTCTGTAAATGGTTTCAATTTGGACCAATCTAAAATTTTGTCATTTGGTAAAGAGTTAAATGTGGTCCAAAGCAATAGATATGTCTGATAAAATAGTAAACGTTGTTGGGAAGGACTAAAATGCTAATTATCAACATTTTCTCCTTCACACAAAATATTTTCAAAAGCCTTCTTCAGTCAGGGTCATTATAGCCCTTTACTAGATGACAAAATTTTCACCTTGTCCAAATTAAAAGAATCTGCAGAGGACCATCACAATTTGGCTCAAATTATGCAATTTACCAGCATTTTCTCCTTTACTCACAATGTTTTCTACAGGCTTTTTTCCCAGGGACATCAAAACTCTGCTTTTTGCAGTTAAAGCACTGAATTGTGTGGTAAAGGGTTGATAAATATAAATCTACCATATTTTACTTCAAATTCATCATTTTTGGTAACATGCTGTGCAACAAACCAAATCTTCATTCGGAGGTTCACCTTCTCAGTCCAAGGTCAATCATCCTCCATCAAGTATACTTAAACATATTAAAGGTGGCCCTTCAGATTTTGGGACGAAAATTTTACAAAAGTGCAAAAAAAGCATCCTTATACTCCCAAAGCGTTTTAATTTTCATTCATAAAACCTTAGTAGTCGAAAACCGTCCAACAACATGAGAAATTAGAGATTTTCTACGGCCCAGGTTGACACCAACGGGAGACACGTTCTATTTTTAGATGATCAATTCGCTCATTTACTTACAGGAATACACAGAAGAAGCTTTAAACATAGCGTCCGAAGAAGACATTATGGCAAATAATTATTACATGTTTGTTATGATGGTGAATTTAAGCTTTATAAGTCACGTGCCAATCACTTGACATTCCCAAAATGCTTTATTGATTTTTGGTGCGAAATCTAAAAATACCTTAAGAGGCTACGTAGCCTTTTAAAGGTGGGTATTTAGAATTTTTACATCTCACCAAATTAAAAAATATATATATCACTGAAATTCATATGAAAAAAAAATACAAACCATCAATAATTAACATTCATAAAATTACAAAAAAAAAAAAATGTTTGATGGTATTCCCTTAACCCATTACCACACAATCCCTACTTTTGACGCCCCTGAGAAAAAAGCCTTTTGAAAACACTGTGGGAAAAGGAGAAAATGCTGGTGACCAGCATTTTCTCCTTTTCCCACAGTGTTTTCTACCCTTCCCAGAACAAATTTCAATTTTTCAGTCACCTTTATTTTGTCGTCTGCAAATGCTGTCAATTTGGACCAGTCTAAATTTTTCTTGTGTGGTAATGGGTTAAAAGGCTATGTAGCCTCTTAAGCTATTTTTAGATTTTGCGCCAAAAATCAATAAAGCATTGTGGGAATGTCAAGTGACTGGCACGTCACTCATAACGCTTAAATTCCCTATCATAATTAACATGTAATAATTATTTTCCATAATGTCTTCTTCGGACGCTATATTTGAAGCTTCTTCTTTGTATTCCTTTAAGTAAATGAGCGAAATGATCATCTAAAAATAGAATGTGTCTCCTGTTGGTGTCAACCTGGGCCGTAGTAAATCTCTAATTTCTCGTGTTGTCGGACGGTTTTCGACTACTGGGGTTTTATGAATAAAGATTAAAAGGCCTTGGGAGTATAAGGATGATTTTTTTGCACTTTTGTAAAATTTTCGTCCCAAAATCTGAAGGGCCACCTTTAAGGGAATACCATCAAAAAAATTTTTTTTTTGAATTTTATGAATCTTAATTATTGATAATTTGTATTATTTTTTCATATGAATTTCAGTGATATATATTTTTTTTAATTTGGTGAAATGTAAAAATTCTAAATACATGTACCCACCTTTAACGCATTACCAAACGACGATATTTTGGGTTTGTCCAAATCGAAAGAATTTGCAGATGACAAAATAAAAGTGACTGAAAATTTGAAATTTGTTTTGTAAAGGGTGGAAAACATTGTATGAAAAGGAGAAAATGCTGGTAACCAGCATTTTCTCCTTTTCCCACAATGTTTTCTAAAGGCTTCTTTCTAAGGGTCGTCAAAAGAAGGGATTGTGTGGTAATGGGTTAAACAGAATAATTAACCATTTTACCACAAAATCATGTAAACAGTAAAGTGATGAAGGGTTAAAGACAACTCCTATCATTTGAACCATATCAATTTGTCTTTGGCAAACATTTTCAAGTACTTTAAAACATTGAGTGATAAGGAGAAAATGCTTGTAAACAGCAATTTCTCTTTATTCCATGAACTTTTCCAAAATTTCAAAAAACCCATCACTACTGTAACATTGAATAAGTTGCCTGTAACTGTTTTCAACAGAAAAATCTTTAATTTTGATTTTTGGCAGTAGTAGCACTATTAACCAATTACCACACAATCCCTACTTTTGATGACCCTGAGAAAGAAGCGTTTAGAAAACATAGTGGGTAAAGGAGAAAATGCTAGTAACCAGCATTTTCTCCCTTTCCCACAATGTTTTCTGCCCTTCACAAAACAAATTTCAAATTTTCAGTCACTTTTATTTTGTGGTCTGCAAATGCTTTCGATTTGTACCAGTCTAAAAATTTGTCGTTTGGTAAAGAGTTAAAGCAACATGACATAAGATTAGCCCATAATGAAAGATTTAGATCTTGACAATTATATTTGGCTAAAAAAAAAAACACATCTAAGAGAGGAAAACATTAACATTATGGAATAGGGAGATTTTAAAGGCTGGTTATGGAATATAATTATGTTTCTTTTCTCTGGATGTTTTCATGTCTTATTTCCTTGGGTTTTAAAACGGGGGTTGTTTGGAAAAGGGTTAACTTGGTTCCAAAACAAGGAAGTTTAGCTACACAATGTAAATGTACATGTACAAAGCTTCCTTGAATAGACTACAGTACATAACTAAAGTACTTGGTTACTTGTTCTTTTAACCCATTACCACACAATCCCTACTTTTGACGCCCCTGAGAAGGAAGCCTTTTGAAAACACTGTGGGAAAAAGAGAAAATGCTGGTAACCAGCATTTTCTCCTTTTCCCACAATGTTTTCTACCCTTCCCAGAACAAATTTTAATTTTTCAGTAACATTTATTTGTCATCTGCAAATGCTTTCAATTTGGACAAGTCTAAAATTTTCTTGTGTGGTAAAGAGTTAACCTTGCGATTTCAATACTTTGAAGAAAAAAGCTTTAGAAAACATCATGGGAAAAGAAGAAAATGCTGGAAAGCAGCATTTTTTTCATTCTCCACCATTTTTTCTACCCTTCTGATGACATATTTCAGATTTCGAAAGGCATCTACTATGTTGTTTCAAAATGATTTAATAGGTACAAGTAGGGTTTTCCCTGGTCTTACATTATATGGTGGTCACCTGACTCTAAAATGATCCCACTTCAAATGATGAAAAGAAGGCAAACAATGAAATTTTTGGGATTAAAGAGAAAATTTAGGGGTCAAAAATTCAAAGAAATAGGGGGTCATGGAAAACCCTGGGGCCAAATGAGAACCCTGAGCATTTTCTTCTTTTCTTACAAAATATTTTCTACCCAATCAAAGACAGAAACCATCGATGGAACTACACTCAAATTGTTGATTACAATTTATGCTGTCAATTCAGTTGGGTAAAAAAAATTCATCAATTGATTATTAAAATTAATATTGTGGTCCAGAGCTCCAAATAAGAGGTAGCAATGGAATTCTATTTTTATTATTTCTCCTCCAATCCGTATGTTGTGGTTACGCATTAAAATGGTCTCAATAAGACGATTCTAATGAGTACACATAACATAAGGTTTAGAGGAGGGTTATTAACATTTTCAATTTTTAAATCAAAATTACTCCCTCTAGTAGTCTCAATAATAAGATGCCCAGTGATCTTTTTCATATTTGGACATTTAATGTACACTGTACCGTCTCAAGCTATACCGACTTTAGGTTTCTTCGGTTTTATCTGTATTGCAGCGCAATGCAATTACATTTTAGTACTAAACATGACCAAAAACAAATTGCTAAACTATTCATTTCATAAAAATCTTGTAGAAGTCCTTTATAACATGTTTATCTCGCAAAAATCACAGATGAAATTCATCGTGCATGGCGGTCATTTTGTATTTTTTCGGGAACGTAAACAACTCGAGTAACTGATGAAATGCACATTTTTTTCTCAAGATCAGCATTTGAATTGAAAATATCTTTATTTCAAACTAAGGAATATTGAATACGCAAGCCACAGGTATGGCTAAATCCTAGTTTTGTGCTTTATCTGGGAAATTATAAGAGTTCAAACTTGCACACAAAATCTGTGCGGAGCTTTCAACTAATTTTGTCTTGATTGTCTCTGTACCCAGAGCCGACCAGTCGAAAAATAACATCGCTTTAGGGGACAGTCATCTGTACTACTCTGGAGCTCTGGTTGTCTGCAAGTAGTTTGAATTTGGAAGAGTCTTTTATTGTCAGGTACCTCAGGTACCTTAAAGGGAGAAACTCCACTATCAGGAAACCTGTCAAGTCCTCACCTCTATAAATCTGCCATAACTATGTGGTAGAAGACTACTTGATCTAATCATATTCTAGCAGCTTTTCCCTCAAATTAATTTTTCTACCTCTATCTCCATCTAAACTTAACCCTTTTCTGCATAATCCCTTTTTAAAAGACTCTTAGTCTATAGTAAAAGCCTTTGGAAAACATTGTGGGAAAAGGAGAAAATGCTGGTAACCAGTACTTCTCCTTTCCCCACAATGTTTTCTAGCCTTTTGAAGACCAAACCAATCATTGGAGTTTTTTTTTTTTTAAATGGTTGTTTGCAATTGCTTCAGATTTACTCAAGTCTATAATTTTGTTGTTTTGTAAAGAGTTAATTAACTCTAAATAAATCACTGTAGCATCTCATTATTAACCCTTTCCCAAACGACAAATTTTAGACTCTTCCAAACTGAAAGACTTTGAAGATGACAATTTGAAATTTAATTAACATGGCTGAAAGATAATTAATCCAAGAGGTTAGAAAACCCTGTGGGAAATGGAGAAATTGCTCATTACAAAGATTTCTCCTTTTCCCAAAGAGTTTTCAAAAGACACGTAAAAACCAGGGCTTGTTTGGGAAAAAAGTTAAGAAGAGGGCCTGAGGTACATTCCTTTACCAAAGAACAAGCTTTTAGGCTTGCCCAAATTGAAAGCTTTGTGAAGGTGACAAGAAAATTGACTAACAAACTTAAATTTAGTTTTGGTACATGTAAGTAACCAGCATTTCCTCCAATGCTTTCAAAAACCATATTCATTGAATTATTGAAGTAAGGCTAAAGCTTGTTTTGTAAAAGGTTTAACCCTTTCCAAAAACAACAAATTTTGGACCCTTCCAAACTGAAAGACAGCGAGTTTGCAAATGACAATTTTAGATTTTAAGAAAATTGCAGAAAGTTCTCAAAAGGGTAGAAAACACTGTGGGAAAAGGAGAAATTGCTTGTTAGGAGCAATTTCTCCTCTTCCCACAGTGTTTTCAAAAGACTTTTACTGCAGACACGTAAAAACCAGGGCTTGTTTTGGAAAGGGTTAACCACCATGGTCACAGCAAGTAAACTTAGCATACATATAAGTGTCTAATTATGGTTTACCATTGTCATAGTTCACTAGATCCAAAATTACAGATCCTGTCATCATTTCATAACATCAGACTAGGATACATGTATAATGAGTTGATACATGATTACGTGGAAAAACAAACAAATTCTTAAAGGCTCAATAACTACAAAAAAATCTATGCAGTTGTTAAAATGTATTTGAACTTAAATCTTTACCCTATAAGACATTTCTATGGTATCTCCAATTGACCCTAAATAACACCAAGGATGAAGCCGTTTCTTAAATGTGTATTTATGACATCTTTTGATAGCAAAGAAAACATTCTGACGAGCAATTTCACTTTTTGCCACAATGTTTTCCAAAGGCTCCTACAAGCAATGTGTAGAAATGAGTATCTATGGAGCAAAGGGTTAAATCATACCATTTTAAAAATATGTAAAATATTGTGAAGAGGAAAATCTGCTTTAGTGTGGTTTGTCCAAGTGAACATAATAGCAGCATGCAGAACAAGAGGGCCATGATGGCCCTGTATGGCTTCACTGGCTAAGAGGTAAAAAACACTGTAAGTCAAACATTACAATACTTGGCCAATCGGTTTCAAGGTTGAAGACATAAAAAAATTTTTCTATAAAATCCTCTGAGAAAGTTATGAACCCAGGGCAAAGCCATTTTTGACCACAAAGTTATAATTATTCAAATCCTGGTGGAGGTCCAGAAGATAAAGCCCTATATCAATTAATACAAATAATAACGTTTAGTATTCAGAGCAACACAGTTAAGTCTCAAATTGAAAATACTTATCTAATCAGCTAAACATTATCATCAACTGACTTTCTTGATGATCTTTAATTTATCATTGTCAAGAAAATTGAGTGCAGCCACTTGGGCTGAGTGGATTTAAATGCCCCTTACACCATTCTAGTAGCGAGCAACAAGCAGCGAAAAAAACAACACTGCTCTGCCGATTTGATGCCGCTGTGCGCCGGTGAACATTCCATAGGAAAACCGTACATAACATAAAAAATCCCCTATCACTCGCCACTCAATGACAGACAGAGCAAGATACATTGATTATTTGAACACTATTTGGTTTGTTATTTGGAGATACATTACCGCCTTGCCAAACGACAAAATTGTAGACCTGTCCAGATTTGGTTTGGGAAGGATAGAAATATTGTGGGAAAAAGAGAAAATGCTGGTTACCAACATTTTCCACAATGTTTTCAAAAGGCAACTTTTCCCGGATCGTTAAAAGTCAGGGTTGAGTGGAAAAGAGTTGACCCTTTACTAAGTAATTCTGAGTTTTAAAGACCCCGAGGAAAAAGGTCCCTTGGAAACATCACGGAAAAAGGAGAGAAGAAAATGCTGCTCAGCTAAACAGCTTTTTCTCCTTTTACCCAAGATATTCTCATTTCAAAAGCAAATTCATTATAGTAGCATTTACAAAGTTGTCTGTAAAAGCTTTCAAGTTGGCCGACATCTAATATTTTGTAATCTTATGAAAAGTCACCATTAACCCTTTACTCCATAGATTCTCATTTCTCTGCATTGCTTGTAGGAGCCTTTGGAAAACACTGTGGCAAAAGGTGAAATTGCTCCTAACGAGCAATTTCACCTTTTTCTACATTGTTTTCTACACAAAAGGTGTCATATACACATAAGACACAGCTTCAACCTTGTTGTTATTTAGAGTCAATTAGAAATACCATAGAAATGCCTTTTTGGGTAAAGGGTTAAGTAACATAAAAGCTGACTTCAGACATGCAAATAATTAATACATGACAAGAATTAACTCTTTACCAAGCAAAAAATCTTGGACTTGTCCATATCTATCTTATTTAAAAACAAATTTTAAACCTCAAATGTTTTTTTTTTTCCCAAGGATTGATAGAAAACATTGGGGGAAAAGGAGAAGATGCTGGTTACCAGCATTTTTCTCCTTTTCCCATATTTTTTCAAAAGGCTTCTTTCTCAGGGTCATTAAAAGTAGTGATTGTCTGATATAGGGTAATCCCTTTACCAAATAATTGCATGTTTCACAGTAATGGGAAAGACGGCTTCTAAAAATACTGTTTCAGTTTGAATACGAGAAAAGGCTGGTTATAAGCAGCTTTTTCCTTTTCAGAATTCCCTGCAATGTATTCTTACCAACATTTTCTTCTTTTCCCACAATGCTTTCAAAATCTTTCTTTCTCAGGTTGTCGAAGTCGGCATTGCACTTTATAGGGTTAAAATACAAAAATATTGTAATAGTTACACTCCTTCCAAGCCATTACATGTCTGTAGATCAAACATTGTAAAATGTGATCAGATTTCATTCTTGCATGTTTTATATATGTATAGTCTTTGTCTTGCTAATTGTAATCTTTATTTATATTTTGCATTAACCCATTACCACACAATCCCTACTTTTGACGCCCCAGAGAAAGAAGCCTTTTGAAAACCCTGTGGGAAAAGGAGAAAATGCTGGTAACCAGCATTTTCTCCTTTTCCCACAGTGTTTTCTACCCTTCACAAAACAAATTCCAAATTTTCCGTCACTTTTATTTTGTCATCGGCAAATGTTTTCAATTTGGACCAGTCTAAAATATTGTCATTTGGTAATGGGTTACAACTGTATTCCTGTACATGCCACTGTAAGAGATAACCCTTTGTCATGGCTTCCTGTACCGATAGTGCTTGTCAACTTAACCCTTTACCAAATGACAAAATTTTAGACTGGTCCACATTGAAAGCACTTGCAGACGACAAAATAAACATAACTCAAATAATGAAATTTGTTTCCGGTTGAATAGAAAACATTGTGAGAAAAGGAGAAAATGCTGGTTACCAGCATTTTCTCCTTTTCCCACAATGTTTTCAAAAGTGTTCTTTCTCAGGGTCGTAAAAACCAGGGATTGTTTGGGAAAGGGTTAAGTTGATAGTTCAAAAATTATTGTAAAGTAAGGTAGAATGACCACTCTACATACAGAAACTATCATAAAAGCGAAAACCTTTGACCTCGGTCAACGCAATCTGTGCACTTTGACCAGGAATGAACTTTTCGCAGTTCCTGGATGGCCCCTTTTCGTATGATGGGTCACATTTATTAAAAATTTATGAAAATATAATATAGAAAGAGAGAAAGTAACCCGGTGATCAAAACAGGACCTGCCCTCACTCAACCATTGCAAGTAAAACGTGACTGGGTAAGTAAAACATCATAAAATCTCCATGCCTAATCAATATATAACCTTTTCAAGATATATAACTCTTAACCTCTTTTATACGGTACCGCTTTTAATTTTTTACCAAACAATCCCAAGGAGTAACAACCTTCAACATAAGGCTTTTGAAAACATGGTGGGAAAAGAAGCAAAAAAAAGTACCGGTACATTATTAAACCAGCATTTTCTCCTTTTCCCTTGTTTTCTACCATTTCAAGGAAAATTCTTCAATTCAAACCACAAAAATCGACAACACGTACCAGACAACAAAATTTTAGACTCATGCAAACTTAAAGTATTTGCAGACAATTCTGATGGCTGGAGTAACAGGGCTATAAGCTATGTATGACTAGAAAACATTGTCGGAAAAGGAGAAAATGTCAACAACGAGCATTTTCTCCTGACCTTTTCCCACAACATTTTCAAAGATTCTCTTTCTCCGGGTCCTAAAAAGTCTGGATTATGTGGTAAAAGATTGGTCTGCAAATACTTTTAATTAATTCAACCAGACTTAAAATCATATCAGTGCTTCGTTTTTTCAAGCCAAAATGTTTTCAAAATACCCACAGACTAGCTTGTTTGTCCCAAATTTTACTTCTCCCTTGCTTTGGGCAGGTGGGTGGTTTTGAAGCCTCCTCTTGGGAGGAAAGATATAAAAAGTTGTATTTTTTCAACCCTAAGGCCTTCACAGAATGGCAAAATTTTACACTGTTCCAAATAAAAAGCATTAATTTGTAGATATAGAATCAACCTTTTTCCCAAACAATCCCTGGTTTTTACGGGTCAGGAATAGAAGCCTTTTGAAAACATTGTGGGAAAAGGAGAAAATGCTGGTAACCAGCATTTTCTCCTTTTCCCACAACGTTTTCTATCCCATCATATAGAAAAATCATCTTTTTAGCAACTGTTAATTTCTCATCTGCAAAATGCTTTCACTTAAGTCTGGTCCAAAATTTGCCGTTTGGGAAAGGGTTAACTGGGACAAAAATAATGAAATCTGTATCAGAGAGGATTAAAAAAAAATGCTGAAAAAAAGAAGAGCATTTTCTTCTATCCCACAATGATTTCAAGGGCCATTTCCCCCAGAGTCATTAAAAGTTAGGATTGTGTAGTAAAAGGTTAAGTCTTTACCAAATGACAAAATTTTTGCCTTGTCCAAATCGAAAGCATAAATTTGCAGACAACAAAATAAAATTGACTATAAATTTGAAATTTGTTTCCAGGAGGGAAGAAAACAATGTGGGAAAAGGAGAAAATGCTGATAACCAGCATTTCTCCTTTTTCCACAATGTTTTCTATGGGCTTCTTTCTAAGGGTCATGAAAAGTTGAGATTGTGTGGTAATGGGTTAAGTAACAAGGCTCTAAATTAACTTTTTTTGCCACTAGCAAATTTTTGCTAGTAGACAAAATTTTTACTTGCAAAAATTGATGCTCACTAGAAAATTTGGCTAAATTTTTAACATTCATTAAAATGAATGTCAAAAAGATAGAAAGATTTGTTGGTGCCAAGTAATACTGTTAACTGAGTAGGTTTTCTTGATGCAAATATTGATTTGCTTATTCAATAATTAAATGGTCGTTTTGTTTTATGTTAGTTAAATATTCATCTGAAAATCTTCTTTTACTATCTCCTATTCTCCACTCGTCCTACCAGACGAGTATGGCAGATATTTCACTCATCCTTATCCATTTCTTACACATAAATACGAGTAGATTTTTTGGACCCTGCAAACAAATTTTCATTTGTACTCGCAAAAAAATACTAGTGGATGTAAAATCTATTTTCCATTCACATATTGCGAGTTTGCTAGTGTTAATTTCGAGCCCTGAGTAAGAAAACTCTAATTATGCCTCCTTTAAAGATTGAAGCAGTACATGTATTTTTTTTCCCTTAGAAAATATATTAATATCCAGGGTATGGGTACATAGATACTCCCATTCTCCTCTTGATTCCCATGAACGGTCCAATACAATCTTAGTTTATAGTGTTACCTCGAATGATGGGGGATTTCCCTCTTTATAAAAGTCGAATATCTTTTCTTTAAAAAGGAAAGCACTCCAATACTTTTGTTAGTTACTTCTAGAAAAATCTTTAGTATCATGTGATGTCCATAAATATATCTTAAAAACGAAAAAAATAATAGTAATAAGTAATACGAAAATAAGCTTCTTGGCTCTTCCTGTGACGTCATCGAATGACCTCCAAGACAAATAGAAATTGTCAAAAAAATCATAAAACATGACGGATATCTCCTGTTAAAAGGTGTCTACTGAGGATTCGCCGAATGTCGCAGGTACATTGTTGTGTTGTCTATTGCTAGGCTAAAGGAAATTAATATGATCAATGTTTGTTTCGTGGATGACTTTGGGTTGGAAAGGCTGTCTTGGGCTGGCGCCTGCAATCGAAACGTTGCATTCCTTGTGTTTGTATTATATAGGGGAGATTTTTTTTCTTATTTATCATTTATTTTGGTTATAGAATGTCAAATTCCTGTGGTACCAATAACATAGGGTTCACTGAAGAATAACTATTTTATTCAATTATGAAATCAAAATCACTCCCTCTATCTGGGGCTTTGGGTAGAAATTAAGATCTACAGGTCTGTAAACAAAGCACTACCTTATTCTTCCGGAACAGTATGTACAAGAAACCCCAGCCCAGCCTTCATTACACTCGCAGCTATTCGTTCCAGTCGCATTACAGATTCCATTATGACACGGTATTCCGTTACAGTCTGATTCACACAACACTTGAATTACTAAGCCGAACAGTATGATAAGCCACAGAAAAACACAATCTTTTGATGAAATATTTGTGTATTTCGCTAGTACTTTTGTTGGGGATCCGACGGCCATATTTTAATGTTATGTTAGACTGTTGTTGTTGTTTTTGACCTGATTTTAGCCGATTCGTAATTCTGTCGTCTTTCTAAACGTCTTAATCGAACAAAAAACTAACACTTGAAAGAAAAATTAAACCTCTTAACAGAGAGAAAATCACATTTTTTGTCATAGCGTGACACATCATGTAAGGATGTTACAGATACATGTACAGAAGCTGTGCATCAATGTGAATTTACTCCTATCTAGTGTCATGGAATTACAAGTTAGAACAGTGAACGTTGAGGCAAAAGAACTTGAAAACCGTAAATTGATCATAGAATTATCACTATATTTACTTTAATCTTATAGAAATTAATAAAAATTGAGGCAGTTCGTTTTGTTTATGGAATGTTTAATACAGTAAACTTGTGAACTTGAATCCGAAGAAAATTCTTGAATCCCAGCGGTGCGTGTTTTTGTCTCAACACAAGCTGCCCCGACTCGAAATTCTTTACTTCTGGACTAAGGGAAATAGCTCGTATTTTCCTTTTCTTCGCACATAATTGGGTAACCTCCCTTAATTGCGACAAAAAGGGGGGGGGGGAACAAAAAGTGACGGGTCATTTGACAATGATTTTGAAGTTCAGTACCTTTACCTTACATGTGGAAATCACGAAGAGATAAAAATTAAGACAAGTAGGATAACGTTACACCGATAGAAAGATTGAAAAAAAGGGTACCCCAAAAAAAATCATGCTGTATAACAATGTTGAAGAATTCCATATGCATGTTTGAACACAGGAATTTGACATTCTATAACCAAATTAAATGATAAAATATGAAGAAAAAAAAATCTCTCCTATATAGGGGAGATTTTTTTTAATATTTTATCATTTATTTGGGTTATAGAATGTCAAATTCCCGTGCTTTGAAAAGCACACTTGATCATACTTTTTCATTGTGACAAAAAAATATCAGATTCTGTATTATGGTCTGACTTTCTCGATATTATGCGTGCAAAAGAAAATGTGTGGAGTCCATGGTTGAGAGGTAGAGCGTCATCTTCGTAACCATAAGGTCCTGAGATCGATACTTGGGAGCGGGTATCAAGTTCGGGTCGGATTTTTTATTTGCTCACACACTCGGCGAGAGTAGGCCTACTGGTGTAATTTTCAGGAAGCAGAATGGAAAGAAATTAATATAAAATGTAAGAACTTGTTTGTCAGTCGATGTAAAATAAATATGTGTTTCAACTACACGAAAATGCATTAATCCCTTGTTTTACAGAGAGCTTTTCATTTGATTGGACCTCGCTCTGTGAAAAGGGGACTAGCTTACTGCGTCTGAAAAATGGGGCTCACCACAACTGCAAAAAGTATCGATTCACATCTGCCTAAGCAGTCTGCACTCGCTAACAATTTGCGTCGAAACTTCTTGCTATATGTAAATTTTCTGCTTGTCAATGGACCATTCTACCCCAAGATACAGTCATTTGATAGATTGAAAGAGGATTCCATGGTTATGAGATCGCTTCCTTGGTACTAGGCACCAGGTTGGTACATTAACCCTTTACCACACAATCCAGACTTTTGACGACCCTGAGAAAGAAAGATCATGAAAAAATTGTGGGAAAAAGAGAAAATACTGGTCCAGCATTTTCTCCTTTTCCCACAATGTTTCTTTATCCTTCCCAAACCCAATTTTAATATTGGCGTTTGCAAATGCTATTGGTGGCTGCAAATGCTTTCAGTTTGGAGCTGTCTAAAATTTTCTCTTACCCCTTTCCCAAACAAGCCTTGGTTTGTACGTGTCTGCAGTAAAAGTCTTTTTGAAAACACTGTGGGAAAAGGAGAAATTGCTTGTAAGGAGGTAATTTCTCCTTTTTCCACAGTGTTTTTTTTTTAACCCTTTTTGAGAACCCTCTGCCATTTTCTCCGAATCTAAAATTGTCGTCTGCAAACTCTTTCGGTTTGGAAGGGTCCAAAATTTATCGTTTGGGAAAGGGTTAAAACTGCCTACGAGTAGGGATGTGCCACTGTGTTACATACGATCCACATATTTTGAATAATGCAATTAATTCCCCCTTGCCCAAAATTATAATGCACAATATTATAATGCTATAGAAGGTGTAAAGGACTACAGCAATGTCATAAAGGCCAACAATGAGCAGAAATAATACTAATTATTTCATGCTTTCCGGTGGGATATCGAGAAATAGCAGTGAAAATATTTTTCGATCTTACACTGGTACCACCAGTGAAAATACCGATTTTCACGTTCTTGTTGCCTATGTAAATTGCGTGTGCCTAACAACCAGATGGGAAATATCACTGTATGGAAACTCTGTACGGGAAATTTCTTCGGTGAATTCAAGATGGCGGACACGTGTTACTGACAAAGTAAGTGTCGTTTAATTTTGGTCCAAACTTGTTTCAAATTGCATCCCCTACAACGAGTAAGGTACCAATCAAAAGAGCTTTGATTGAAAAATCAAGCGATAGTAGCTGATGAGAAAACGGGAGTGCCTCTCGTCCGTAATCCCGCGCTGAACATGATGTTTTGATGAAGTTGAAAAAGTAAGCGGGAGACCGGAAGAAAACTGGCTTTATTTCATCGAATAGAAACCTAATGATAAAAGAATGTATCTCGATCGGTGGGGAAATGTCATATCCTTACAACTGTACCAAAATATGTTTCTTATATTTACTGATTTAGCTGTTATAAAGTTTTGAAATTTTGCATGGTGTACTCTTCGGTGCAAACCGAAACTAAACTACTGTAGGGTTGGGTGATCGGAATTTCTGTACGCTTCGGTAACAAATACGAAGTCAAAAATCTGTACGCTTCGGTGAAAACGATTAAGGGAGGAAAAAGGGAAATGTACGAACAACCTACATGGGTCATTTACTTGATGTTTTTATGTTGACCTCAAAGAAACGTGATGTATAAATCCGCAACTTCGTACACTAAATTGGCTCCTTATTGAGAAGCGCTGAGCAACATGAACAGAAGCATCTTGTATACATGTATATATATATATGGGCCTTTAACATAAAAATAATAAACTTAAGGTTTTTGTCTTGGCCTGACACCAAAAATGTTGAAGCCATTCATAGTATAAACTTTAAAGACGCATTATGTGAAAAGCGAAATATAGAACCGTACCTCCTCTATCATCATTTATTGATCAGGGGTCCTCCGTGGCGCAGTAGGTAATTTAGATTTTTAGTAACTTTTTGTGGATGGTGTTGGTTAGAATTCCAAAACGGACACTGGTTATGTTTGTATGTCTGTTGGCGACGCATTTTTAGAGCCCAAGCCCAGTGCTGGTGAACACGTGAAGCACTTTCAGAGCAAACTTTGTGTTTATCGGACCAGAACCAGTTGGAAAGCCATATAAAGCCCGAATCAAACAATGACACATCTCTGAGCTTTGGCTTGACTTTTCAAACATTAAGGATCGGCAGTGAAAAATGCAATACAAAACTCCTTTGTGCGCTGCCTTGTAGCTATAGCTCATTTTTAATTTACATTGATATCACCTTAGTGATCATCTGTTATTCTTCATACCTTAAGATACCTTTAAAAAAAGATAATCGTATGCATGTTGTTAAATTCACACTTAAGAGTTTTGCTTTAGCATAAATTATGCATTTTTTCATTAATTAAAACCGTCAATTTTCATACATTGATAGAACTGAGAAATTCAGCCTAGAAGAACCATAGCTCTCTTTTTATTTAGGGGAAAAAACACTAATTTCGACCTTAATTTTCAAAGTATCAAATCCTTTGACTAGAAACAAATCCCTTTATATCATCCTTTTGTAAGCATTTCCTAAGGACATTGTCCTTATTCCGTAGCTTTCCTTTTAAAGCTTTTGTAAACTCCAACTTTTATGTTTCAGTTACACGGATGAGGAACTACTTTAGTGATATTTTTTTTCTTCTACTTTCAGTGTTCTGCTAAAGAATTATATACATGGAACTTAATTTTTTTTTGTTACATTCTGTTAATAACATATTTTTATTTTTTTAGACTCTGGTATACAGTATACCCAAATAAAAGGTCTTGAAGGAGGTCATCTGAATACGTTGATACATTGTAGTTTTATCTGGGGATAAGTTTTTTTTTTTTTTTAAATTCACACTAATTCTAAACACTACTTAAAATGACTCGTACTTTTCCTTTAGAAAATAGGAGTAACAAAGAATTCTCTATCAAATCCTTAAAAAGCCAGGAAACCCTGGCGTGACTCATTTTTGAGGCATTACACGCCTTTACATAATAAACAAGATGTAGAGTAAATGACACAAATTGGTTTCATGTATATACTTGTATAACTCGCTGTGCAGGAAAATACATGTAGACTGTTCTAGCATTTTTCTCCTTTAATCGTTTTCACCGAAGCGTACAGATTTTTGACTTCATATTTGTTACCGAAGCGTACAGAAATTCCGATCACCCAACCCTACAGTAGTTTAGTTTCGGTTTGCACCGAAGAGTACACCATGCAAAATTTCAAAACTTTATAACAGCTAAATCAGTAAATATAAGCAACATATATTGGTACAGTTGTAAGGATATGACATTTCCCCACCGATCGAGGTACATTTTTTTATCATTAGGTTTCTATTCGATGAAATAAAGCCAGTTTTCTTCCGGTCTCCCGCTTAGTTTTTCAACTTCATCAAAACATCATGTTCAGCGCGGGATTACGGACGAGAGGCACTCCCGTTTTCTCATCAGCTACTATCACTTGCTTTTTCAACCAAAGATCTTTAGATTGGTACCTTACTCGTTGTAGGGGATGCAATTTGAAACAAGTTTGGACCAAAATTAAACGACACTTACTTTGTCAATAACACGTGTCCGCCATCTTGAATTCACCGAAGAAATTTCCCGTACAGAGTTTCCATACAGTGAATATGACGTCATATACCTTACATTTCTCGCGCTTGACGTAACGTTGCTATGCGGGAGGGGTACGCCACGGGGAATGAGGGAAAAGAATTGTACTGAATTTTGATAAAGCTCCGCCCAGAAAGGGTTAAAAGCATAAAATAAATAGAATATTAGTTTTTTTCGGTGAAAGATCGAAATTTATTTCATCTCGTGAACACCATCGGTAATATTTTCACTCGTGGCAGCGCCACTCGTGAAAATATTACCGATGGTGTCCACTCGATGAAATAATTTTCGATCTTACACCGAAAAAAACAAATATCCTGTATTTATTCTGTTGGGTATGAGAATGTAAGCTAAAAAACGTTCCAGCACTGGGGTATGTAGTCACTTTGTACCATACGTAACTATTTGGTCCAGTCTGTTTATTACCAATTCATACCATAGGTTTACCACTTCGTACCATAAAATTACCATTTCGAACCATTTGTAACTTGGTAAAAACCACTGTTTGGGTAACGGTATTCACATGATCTAATTGGTCTGTTTGTAAATTTTGTTGCATGTCGGGTAGATCTTTATCTACATGTGCTTACAGACGGTAACAAATTGATGATATTGAACTGAACATGTAATCAAGGAATCAGATAATTGTTTGATTGCTCTAGATGGTAAACAGTCTTTTTTGTATGTCTGTTTACGAGTATGTTTTGAATTTAAGAAAACCTTGTATGATGACGAGACAAAGACAATGTCAAACGTGATTTCAAGTCATTGCGACGATTTTATATCTGTTAGAAATATCATTTTCTCCCCACAATATCCATTCTCATAAATTGCACACCTTGTAAAAGGGATTTCGTTTTATGCTTCCTGGCCAAAGGTAAGCGGGCTCATGTCATGGCCCTGTGTCCGTCTTGTGTCCGTCTGTGCATTAACTTTTATTCAAACATGCTCTTCTCTGAAACTACCAGTCCAATTCTGACGAAACTTCACAGAAATGATCCTGCCATGGTCCTCTTCAGAAGTTTTTGAAAGAATTTAATTATTTCAAAAACTCTTGTTGCCATGGCAAAACTGAAAAACATTGGAAATCTTTGAAAATCTTCTTGTCTGAAACCTTAAGGCCTAGGGCAGGGATCTTATATACATGTACTTATATACGATCCCTGCTTAGAGTTACCAAATTTGGCATGTAGCTTAATCTAGAAGAACTATAGACATCAAGGTCCTTGAATTTATAGCCCTGGGGTTAAAATTGACCCTGTACAGGGGTCACAAATTAAGTTCTACATGATCTTACATAGAGAAAACTTTAGCAATCTCATTGTACCTAGCCATAAGGCCTACTCGGAGTTTCCAAATTGTGTATGCGGCTTTATCTGGTAGGCCTTTACCAAGAGTGCCCAACTTATGACTGTGGGGTCAAATTTGACCCCACCCCGGGTTCACAAGTTTTACGTTGACTTATATTGAAACAACTTAAGAAACCTCCCTGTATCGAGCCGTAAGGCCTAGGGTTACCCAATTCTGCATAAGGCCTCTACCAAGACTACCAAAATAGTAGCCCTGAGTTCAGAATTGGCCCCATCCTTGAGGTCACAAATTTTATATGGGCTTGTATATAGAGACAAGTTTAGAAGTCACCATGTACTTGGTCATGTGGTTTCATCTCGTGGGCCTCGATCAAGGGTAGCCAAATTGTAGCCCTAGGGTCAAATTTGACCTCATCCTAAGGTAAGAAGTTTTCGGTGGGCCAAAGCAGGGATCTTATATACATGTATATGTATATAAGATCCCTGGCCAAAGGAAATCTTCATGTCACGAACCATAAGAACTTTGGCTAGCAATTTAGTCGTGTTAAAGGGTCTTATGTTCAAAACCAATTTGCAAAGTATGACCATTTTTAGGCATGTATATCTATGTATTTTTATGTATTAACCAGTGGAGCAATACAGGGCCATCATAGCCTCCTTGTTTTAAACCCCTCGCAGAAACTGCTGTGAAAACATTATTGAAGAAAGAGATAATAATACAGTGTTGCATAATTATCCCTTTACCAAACGATAAAATTTTAGACTGGTCCAAATTATAAGCACTTGTAGACGACAAAATAACCGTAAATCAAAAACTGAAATTTGTTTCCAGCAGGGTAAAAAACATGGTGGGAAAAGTAGAAAATGCTGGTGACAAGCATTTTCTCCTTTTCCTATTATCTTTTCAAAACCCTTCTATCTCAGGGTCGTGAAAACCAGGGATTGTTTGGGAAAGGGACAATTTCTTGCATAAATGTTTAATTAGAAATGATTGGGTTTTTTTTTTACAATTACATCATGACGAAAGTTTTTCTAAATAAAGACTTGATTTGATTTTGATCCGCCAAAACGTGTTACAAAATGGTATATCTAGATACAGTATGACTTGGCGTACATGGTACGAAGCGGTAAAATTATGGTAACGCCAAGGAAATATTTGAATATACCAGCTGTCGCCGTGAAATAATTAAAATAATGTTGCAAGAGCCATAAATGATAACTCGATTAATGTTGACAATTTGTCCTTGCGATATTTTTTCGGTCAGTAAAATGAAAAAATCGTGTGCGTCATTGGGGGGGGGAGGGGGGGGGGGCAGTCATGCATATTCATCTCTTATGCTCTTATGACGTACATTACTTTACCAGTTGCTAAACACGTTCCAGTGTGTAAACTGACCCTTCTCAACAGTATGGCAGCAGTAAGTGAAACACGTGTGGGTTGTTCAGTTCTCTTTTTGGATAAGAATACCTTTTTTCACGACAATGTTCTACACATCCGCGAATAATACTTACATGGAAACTTTCTGGATTTTTTAGCAGGGCTTAGTTCACTCCTTGCCCATGGTTTCAGCTTGTTCTTTTTCGCACCCAGCCTTTTTCGACCACACGACATAGCCTTAGGCCAGAGGAGGATGACTTTCTATTGTTTTCATCAACAACAGTTTTCGAGAAATGATCCCATGTTGACCTTTGTAAAAGTTTTGACTAATTATGCAGTGTCTGATCTAGGATTTGAAAATAGTGGGGGATTGACCCCCATCACTCTGAAAAGTATGGGGGATTTCTAATAAGTATGGGGGATCAAAATTAACCAAGGGCAGAGTATTTTTTCAACTGGAACACCCCTCTCAGCCATTACTCTCACTAAAACCCTACTGATGGTTGAAGCATCTTTTTCTGAAATGCTAAAATTTCCAATAAAGTGTGCTTTCACATCAAAGTTCTTTTCAACAAATTTTGCATATACTAGATCTATCAGTTTGCCAGAGACAGAGATATCAGTGCTTTCATCTGTCAGAATGGAGAAACACAATGCACCCTTCATATTGTCCAATATTTCACCCATAATGGTGTCAGAAATGGCCTGCTGAAATTCTTCAGCAATGATGGGGGACTTATGAAGCATAAGAAGTTCTAACAGGGAGGGGTACTTTTCAGTTGCAATATTTTCGTTAGCAAGCCAGAAGACTGTATTAATTGCTACACAAACAGCATGTTCTTGCTTTGAAATCGCTTGAGAGACAGACTTTTCAAACACTTTTCGCTCAGTTCTTACCAGGACAGACAGCTTATGATCCTTTAAATCAAAATGCCTCTGCAGTGTAGAGGTTCTTAAGTTCAAAGTCCCATCCGTGAAAGTATTTGACATTTTGTTTAGAATATAGTAAGTACATTTCATGAGGCTATTTTCGTATGCTAACCATGGCCATTCTCTTAACCACTTTGTTTGGAAGTTTGAAGATTTAGTTTTTTTCTCGGCACTTTCGCTACGTAGTCCTTAAGCTTTCATCGTCTTCGTCGCACTGGCCGTGATTGTCGATTGAAGATCAGATTTTTCCGAACTCGATTGATCATTTTCATTATCACCCGATTTATGCATGAAAAAATCAGTAATTCGGCGTTTTTTGCCGACTTATCCATCTTGGGAAAACAGAGTTGAAAGTGTCGTCTGCAGTTTGTTTACCGTAACGTGAAAAAAATATCAAGTTCCGGAAACCGGTACTGAACGAAACTAAATACAGTAATATCGAAATAAATTCATCTAGACAACTTTAATACATATTTGGATTAAAAAAAATGGAAATTAATCATATTTTTTCATGTAATCAAGTGACGGAAACCTATTACCAATATTTAAATTTATAAGAAAAAAAGGCAGACATTTGTTTTCGTAAAATAAAAAAAAAACGTGAGGTATGAAAGGGAGGTAATCCTTGATCGTAGTCATTGCAATTTTCCGACGCGTGAATATATTTGTCAAAGTTTTTCTATACATCGACGTCTGAGCGGTGACCGCTGGTCAAAGAGCGGTAACAAGTGATCAAACGCTAAATGAGTGTTTTCCTCTGTATTTTTTTTGTGCGCGATTGTCGCGCACTGGTTTTTAAAATGTGCGTGAATCGTGAAAAAAAAGGGCGATTCTCGCAATCGCGCGCTCTAGATCAGACCCTGCTTATGTTATTGTAAATGTGATCAAAGCTTGGTTACACTAGTGAGCAAAAAAGCTGCAAAATCAATAGGGAATTTCTTGTCATGTAATATTTAATGAATTTCACTTATTCTAACTGTAAACTAAAAACCAATAATTCTGCAGAATACCCTGATAATAAGCAAACTCCATACCTAACAGAAAAACATTTTACACATCACAGTTGAAAGTTCTTGCAGTAGAAAAGTTAAATTTCTTTTAACCCTTTACCAAACAATCCCTGGTTTTAACATCTACGAGGAAGAAGCCTTCTGAAAACACTTTGAGAAAAAGAGAAAATGCTGATAACTAGCATTTTTTCCTTTTCCCACCATGTTTGTATTACTCTTAAGTCAAGTTTCAATTTTTGGTTCACACTTATTTTGTCATCTGCAAATACTTTCAATTTGGACAGGTCAAACATTTTTTCCTGTGGTAACGAGTTAAGATATCTAATATGTATGTGATGGGATAGAAAACATTACAGGTTACAAGGCAGGGTTTTTCCTCGGCTTTGAAAATTGGGGGTCATTGTGACCCCCTTCCTCATTAGTTGCGGGTCATTTCATTAATTTTGGGGGTCAAAAATATTTATTTCCTCGTCATCAACACGATTTATAATGCATTTTACCTTTTAAACGCCAACTTCCAGGATTGAAAAGTGGGTCGATCATTTCTGACGGAAAGGCCGATGTCACTTTGTGACAGACCAAACATTTTCATCAGAATCGCTGCTTGACGTGGCTTGATCGGCAGTTGTAGGAAGCAGACGATAGAAGAATGCTACAGTTTCCTTTGTCATGACGTTATTTTTCCGCTAACAGCACAGACCGGTAATGTGTACTTTTATATACCGGAAGTCGTGTAAAATATGCTATGAAATACAGAGGATCCAACTACGACCTTTGACTGGGCCCATATTTACGACACGTGTCCAATTTACTTTTCGGCAATAATGCGTAACCTGTCTTATTCTATAAATAAATCACCGGAAAACCACTTTCATCTAAAATAAATCCTGTAGTTAAAAAAAGAACGGTGTTCGTCTGACATTGAAGCAAGGACAGACTTGGAATTATGACGCTTCATTCAACTTCGTACATTATTTAGATTTTGGAAAGTTGCATCACCGATGACGCACTGTTATTTATTTTGGGGGTCATTTGAATTAAAATTGCGTCAATGACGCAGGATTTGTGTGTCATGGATAACCCTGCAAGGGTTTCCTCATTTTTCCACAATGTTTTCAAAAGCAGTCTCTGTAGGGAGTTTTAAAACTTGGGTTGGTGTGTTAAAGTGTGAAGTTTTCTTTCACAGAACAAGAAAAATGCCTCGAAAGCAAAACAAGCTAAAAAATTAACCAATCAGCTTAAGCTTGCCAACAAAGCTGCTAGTAAGAAGGCCCAGAAAAGAAGAAAGCACAAGAAACTAAAGTCAAGACTTAGACGAGTTGACAATGTTGATAAAGACAAAATTAAACACTTACCAAAACCAGTAACAGCTATTGTTGAGGAGGAAGAGGAGCGTGATCTAGAAGATGATGATATTAGCTTTTACAGTACTCAAGGGCAGAGTGTAAGCTTTGCTTCTACTGTCAGAGACAGGTGAGTGAACGTTTTGCATGAAACCTTGCAGTGTTCCCACTCTGACTCGCGCAAATATTTAGGTAAATCACGCTATAGAATTGAAATTCATGTAACAAATTTTGGTTACATGCGAGACCTCACGTATGAAAAAAGAAAAATGTGAAAAATTCATAATCAGCATAACTTGTGTAAAATGATAGGATTTGAAGTACCTTACTGCCCTTTTTGATAAATTGTCAAATCAGGCTGAAAACCTATCCATAATTATCAGACATGCTGGATGCAAAAAAAACAACATGAAAACCCATGACACAACACAATATTCCTTATGACATTGTCTGATCAGAGTCAATTCAGACCATCTTTTCAGCTTTGTAAGGACTTCAAAGAGTAAATTTCCACAGATATCTTAACATAAGATACTTATACTTTTCTCATGCAAAACATTATTAATCAGGTTACTTCTAGGTTGGAACCATTATCGTCATACCCTCTTTTACCCCCAGATTTACAGCCCTGGGGGTAAGTATACCCTTCAAATAGAAAGCCTTGTCCTTAGGAGTTGATTCTGCACTTATCAGTGCAGTATTTTGGCATCCCTGAGCAGTAGAGCTTTCGAAATATTATGGAAATTGTAGGTAAGGCTGAATAGCGGCATTTTCTCCTTGTATTTCAACTGTGTTTTCTATCCTTAAAAAGTCAGAATGATGTTATCGTTTGTATTGGTTGTCTGTAAATGCTTTCAATTTGGGTAAATTTTGTTAAAAGCTCCAGTGCTTTCCCTCATAAGTAAGTGAAATAACGAGGAATTAATCCTTTTGCATGATCTTATCCTTGACAATAGTTTGTCCGAGGCAGGAATTTAAAATAGTGACAAACCCCCTTACCTGACCCCTCCTCCCTGATGCTAGCCCAGCATAACTGAACTTTGCCTTGGAAAAATTCTTTTGCAGTATTTTGTGTAACAAATCAGATCCCAAGGTGAAAAAAAGAAAGAAAAAGTCAGATGACAATGAAGCTGAGGAATTTGAACAGTTGCCAAGGAAACTCTTTGCTAGTACAGATAAAGACAGAAAAATGATCCTGCCAATAAAAACAAAGAATGGACTGATCAAGGAGAGATTTGTGGATGGTGAGATATCAGTAAAGTACTCTATGAGGACATTGAATAAAAGGGAGTTTTAATTGTCATAGACTTAACCCTGTATCACACAATCCTAGCTTTTTATCATCTTCAGGAAGAAGGCTTTTGAAAACATTGTGGGAAAAGGAGAAAATGCTGTTTGCCAGCATTTTCTCCTTCTCCCACAATGTTTTCTAACCGGTCGAGGGCACTTTTTTTATCGTGGTGCATCATGCCATTGAAGTTGTTATGTAATTACGGATTCATTAAATCTGTTTTTCTAACCACGGACTGAATGATGGGGGTAGACTGGTCAGTTGACATGCAGAGAATTGGCTAGTAATTAAAAATATGGACTCTGTTCATCCTGTATGGAATTCTGAGGTTGATTCGTCTTGATAATTGTGGAGAAGCCTTAAACTCCCTTTTCGCAGAGCATACATCATGTATTTATGTAGCTCATTTACTATTTTAAGTACATGTAACATTGAAGGCAAAAGTGAAATAAGCGGATTTTTAACTCTTTACCAAACGACATAATTTTTTACTACTCCAGATTGAAAGCGTTTATAGTCGACAAAATAAAAGTGACTGAAAATTTGAAATTTGTTTTGTGAAGGGTAGAAAACATTGTTGGAAAAGGAGAAAATGCTGGTTACCAGCATTTTCTCCTTTTCCCACAATGTTTTCTAAAGGCTCCTTTCTCAGGGGCATCAAAAGTAGGGATTGTGTGGTAGTGGGTTAAATGCATTTGAATTAAGAAATAATCTTCTTTCTATCGTGGTATATCGTTCAATAAACCACAGTTGTGAGTTATGAGGCACAATAAATAATCCACGAGGGCGATAGCCCGAGTGGGTTATTCATTGCGCCTCATAACTCACAACGTGGTTTATTGAACGATATACCACGATAGAAAGAAGATTATTTCGATTCTAATATGGCCAATTCTCAGTGAAAGGAAAACAAGTTCAAACCTAAGAGTAAAAGCGCGGATGAAGATAATATTCCACTGAATAACTCACTGATTGGATGACGTCACTCGACATAGGATGATGTCACTCTACATGGATTGTCGCAGATTTTACCACGTTTTCCTTGCACTGTGTTTATAGAGCCAAAGTCGCGTGTCATGTTAGAATTCATATTATACACCATTTAAAAGTCTGTAAATTATTGTGAAGGTGATTATCTGTCATTGTAAAGTTGGCTCAAGTGTAATTAGTTGCCGACTGAGAAATTGATTTCAAAAATAGGTTAAAACCTTCCAGGTATGCTGAGTCTTTTGTTTTATTCTAATCTTATTTTTTCTTTTTTTCTGCCGGTGACTAAGACATTGACCTACCACGCAATAGCAGGCTACCATCTTCACAATATTTTGCGTACTTTTAAATGGTATGATATTTAGATATATTATATTTCATGTGTCTACTTTTAGAAATATTATAGTTAAAGAATTGACGTCATTTAAGCGGGGGTGGGGGTGGGGAGAGGAGGATATTTCCCCTTCACAGTGAATAGTTTCATCCTACCAAAAAAATCTGGTTAATTTGGTTAATTGACTTGAGATCTTTAGTTTTAAAAGTATCATTCGTTGACAAAATAATCAAATGAAAAATAATATATAATTTATTTCATCAGCTTGTGGTTAATATGGGGAAATATTTGCCTCAAAGGGGAAATATTTGCCTCAAAAGGGAAATGTCTGGGAAGATAACTTGTGCCTTACGGCACTCGTTATTTTCGCTGACTTTCCCTTTTTCGGCAAATATTTCCCCATATTAACCACAAGCTGATGATATAAACTCCATCTATTGTGACACCTGCTCTGATATTTTGGCATCTGCTTGGTCTTTAATAAGAATTAAATAAGCATTTTCTCCTTCTCCCACAAAGTTTTCTACCTTTTCAAAGACCAAGCTCATTATTTCGAGCAATATTTTTTTGTCATGCACAAGTATGGTTCTTATGAATTTGACATGTCTAAAATTTTGTTGTTTGGAAAGAGATTTAACTTTACATTTTATCTAGCTACGGAAAAAAATAATGAGGAAGTTTCAAAGGAAACAAATGCTGAAGAGTCGCATGATCAGCAGGATGACCAATCAGATGACGAGCCTTTGCCAGCACTAAGTCCGTTGGAGTTGTATGCCCATAGACAGGAAAAGCTTAGAAAGAGAAGAAATAAAATAGCAAGTCTTTGTGGGGCCATAACAGAAAATCCACAAGAAAATGTATGTTCTGGTTTCATTTGAGTCTTGCTTGTAATAATTTATTATTGAGTTGTTGTTTTTTTCAAGATTATTTCCAATACTCTTGATAAGCAGTACAGGTATTTGCTTTTCTTCATAGTTTTTCCATTTGTATAATTAAGAAATAATTTTTTTTCTAGCGTGATTTATGGTTCAATAAACCAGTTATGAGTTATGAGGCACAATAAATAATCCATGAGGGAGATAGCCCAACTGGTTTATTCATCATGCTTCATATCTCAGAATGTAGTTTATTGAACAGTAAACCATAATAAAAAGAAGCTTATTTCGATTCTAACATGACCAACTCTAAATGAAAGGAAAACAAATTCATACTTAAGTAAAATCGTGGATGCAGATTAGATTATAGTCTATTTAATAATTTAGTTACTTACCTTATACAGAATGATGTCATTCAATGTAGAAGGACATCACTCTACATGGAATGTCGCAGATTTTACCATGCTATCATTGAACTGTGTTTATAGAGCCGAATTCATGTGTCATGTTGGAAGTTACATTAGTTAATGATAATGTTAAGTAAGATTGTTGAGTATAATGCCATAGGCTATGGAGATGGTTTCGGGGAATGATATAGAGGATATTTGGGGCTTTTTGGTGAACGATCAATATTTATTTTATCAAGCGAACAACATCGGTAATATTTTCATGAGTGGCACAGCCACTCATGAAAATAGTACCGACAATGTTCATGACATGAAATAAATTTCGATCTTTCACCAGAAAAAACAAATATTCTATTTATTTCATGCTTTTAACTCTTTCTGGGAGGAGCTTTATCAGAATCTAGTACAGGTCTTTTCCGTTATTCCCTGTGGTGTACCCCACCCGCATAGCAACGCATTACAATATTATGTCAAGCGCGAGAAAGGTAAGGTATATGACGTCATATTTCCCATCTGGTTGTCAGGCACGTGCAATTTACCTAGGCAACAAAAACATGAAAATAGGTATTTTCACTGGTTGTACCAGTGTAAGATTGAAAAATATTTTCACTACTACATCTCGATATCCTAACAGAGAGCATGAAATAAAAAAGGTAGCTCACTTTTATCAGCAAACTATGTTTTGTTGTGGCAAATGGAGTAATAACAATAAGTGGATCTTTTTTTCTTCTTCTTGCAGTATTTGCAGATGGATTTATGTAATACATTTTGATTTAATTTTGATTATTGAATCATACAAGGAGGTTTTTCAACTCTTTACCACATGAAAAAAGATTTGACTCCAAATTGAAAACATTTTGCAGATGAAAAAATAAGCCAAATTGAAATATATATTGGGAAGGATTAAATTAAGGGAAAAGGAGAAAATTATGGCTACCAGCATTTATTCAGGGTTGGCCAAACTCAGGATTGTTTTGTTGTAAAGGGTTAAGGCTTTAGCACACAATCCCGACTATAAAAGACCCTGAGAAAAAAGGCTTTTAAAACATTGTAGGAAAAGGAGACAATGCTGGTAACCAGCATTTTCTCCTTTTCCCACAATGTTTTCTACCCTTCCAACAGCAAATTTAAATTTTTCAGCCACTTACGTTAGTATCTGCAAATGCTTTCAATTTGAACTGGTCTAAAATGTTGTCTTTTGGTTAAGTGTTAAGCCCGAAGCTATGAATTTATTTCAGATAGCCATGAATCACCACAACTGTGTTGTTTTTTTCAGATTGGTAAAGTAAGAGACCTATTAGAGCTGACAGCAGAAAAAGACATAGATGTTTATGTGACTGTGAGGAAGTTAGGGATGGTTTCCCTGCTTGAGGTGTTCAAAGATATCGTACCAGGCTATCACATCAGATCCCTCACAGAGAAAGAGAAAAGCCAAAGGGTATGTTTTAGTTAACTTGAAACTTGTTGTGGTAGAAGGGAGTTAACCCTTTTACTGCACAATGACGATTTTTGGACGACCCTGAGAAAGAAGCCTATTGAAAACATTGAGGGAAAAGGAGAAAATGCTGGAAACCAGCATTTTCTCCTTTTCCCACAATGTTTTCTACCCTATCGATAAAGAATTGAACCTTCTCCCAATTTTGATTGATAGGTGTTCCAACGTCTTAAAGGCCAATGAAATTGAAGCATTGGGCATCATGTAAACAAAAAAGTCTGACATAATTTGTGACAGAAAAAAGATAGTTTGACCATATAAACCTTTAGCGAAATATCAGTTAGAATAAAACTGTAATAAATGCTCTTTTTCTTTGTATTCGAAGCCATTTTCTGGTTACCTTGTCAGGCATGACAACGATGCACTGGAGGGGGGGGGGGGGGGGCAAACTCGCATTTACAGATTTATTGCACCATTTGAGCCACAATGAAATTTTGGTCTGCAAATGGTTAATATTTTGTCGTCTGGTAAAGGTTAAGTGCATCTCCACGATGCATTATGCCTAGCAAGTCTTCTCATTAGTGTGGCTCCATGAAAACATTTTGTCAACCAACTGGTTGAATCCTGAGATAGAGTGGTCCTTGGAAATGCAGAAAATTTACCAAGGGAAAAAGATCGACCCAGTACATAGCCTACCAGTACAGCCTGCACAGACGCTGCAGTCTGGCCAGGGTCAATACTTCTTTGAACCCTTTACCACTCAATGCCGACTTTAAACGACCCTGAAGAAGAAGCCTTTTGTAAACATAAATTGATATGAGCATTTTCTCCTTTTCCCACAATGTTTTTTTTTTTTTTAACTTTTTTTTTCCCACAGGGTTGTTAAAACACAGGATTGTGTGGTAGAGGGTTAACTGGTATGAGATTTGAATTCCTTCTCTACTTTTTTTCCAAAGAGTAGTTTGTTCCAATCCTGGTATTTTGGGTTTCAGAATAATTGAAACATTCAGTTTTCACTTTTTGTTTGAATGCAAATGTTTATTTGGTGAGGGGGCCATTGATTCCATACTGGTTAGATCCTGTGCCACAGAACTTCTGTTTTTTTCAATGAGTCTGAAAGAGAAAGCCATCAAAAACACAGGATAGGATAGGATAAAGTGCTGGTCACAAGGATTTTTCTCCTTTTCCCACAATGTTTTCCTCTGTATAAAAGACAAGAGATCATCATTTTAGCGAAATTTATTTTATCTGCAAATGCCTTCAATTTGATCAGGCAAAAGATTTTGATGTTTGGTAAAGTGTTGGAATGAGGAACTCTTAGGTCATTCCCTCCTAGAGGTGTTGGTATTGTAGGAGTGTCCTTTGGCAAGGAAAACCGCAGCATAGCACTGGTAAAACTGGAGGAAGAAATGCATAAGTGTGCCAATGCTGTGATATTTCCGAGATTTGTTGAAAGCATTAACCCTTTAACAGAAAATGAAAGTTTAGACAAGTCCAAATTGGAAGCATTTACAGACAACCAGATCAACCCGTCTTGAATGTTAAAATATGTTTATAGAAGGCTAGAAAACATTGTGGGAAAAGAAGAAAATGCTGGTTACCAGCATTTTCTCCTTTTCCCACAATGTTTTCAAAAGCCTTCTTCTTGAGGGTTGTAATAATTCGGGATTGCGTGGTAAAGAATTAAACAACTGCATTGGAATGTTCTTTTCAGATGAAAAAAGAGACGATAGCTCTGACAAATTTTGAGGAGACCTTGCTGAAATATTATAGAGAATACCTTGTGTTTCTACATAAAACTGCTAAAGGTAGATAACTGCTTTATTTTACTGACTTTGTATAGCCTCTGTAGTCCATTTTCACACTGGCTATTTTTAGTAATTATGTTAGTATGTGTGAAACTCAAGAGACAGTAAATGAGAAAGGTACATGTAGACATGCAGTTGTGTAAAGAAAACATGGTGAGGGAAAAACAACCCTAAAAGGTAGGCACTTTCCATATGATTTAAGGTTTAATAAACCAGCAGTTTCTTCTTTTGTACTTTCCATCTGATTTAAGGTTTAATAAACAAGCAGTTTCTTTTTGTGTCGCACTGTTTTCAAAAGTGTTTTGATGCTGGACAAAAATGTCATGTACATGCCGTATGTTAAGATAAAGTGTCACCAGATGGACAGAACGATCTTGCCCAACTCCTCAAGTTGCAAAGTTTAGACACCTTAAAGTTGAAAGCAGTCCACAGATATTGCAAACAAAATGAAGTTTTTTTTAAAGGGTAAAAAATGCTGAAAATGGAGAAAGTGATGGTTTACTTTCCTTTTCTTATAATGTTTTCAAAATGCCATTTCTGCTTTGAAATTTAAAATTTAAATTTGTTTAAAATTCAGGAATATTTGGTAAGAGTAATTTTCTGTTTTCTTAAGTATTTTTGTAAAACTTTTTTGCCAAAGTTGCATAAAGATTAAGATATTGGCTCTTTTACCACCAAAAACATCTGTTTTTTTCAATAGATACCCAGGTGAGTAGGACCATGATTTTGTTGATTACTGAACTGCTGAGAAAATTACAATTACTGTTCAGATCAGCCGACATTTTTTAATGCTTGGCCATTTCGGAGTGAATTATGATTGATTGTTTTTTTTGTGTTTTTTTTTCAGAACAAGGAAAAAACGAAAGTTACATTCCACATACATCTCGGCAGGTAACATTTGAGTTTTCTTTGCCTGGATTGTTAGGGTTTATTTTACACCTTCTTTTCACAATGTTACTGAGCAGTATTATATTGCTAAATACTGTCAAACCAAGGCAGAACTAAGTATTTTTTGTTCCAGGCACTTGTTTGTGCAAAGTAGTGCATTGGGGGAGGGGAGGGAATATGAAGAGATATTTAACTATTACCACACAATCCGTAATTTCAACTCCCTGGGAAAGAAGGCTTTTGAAAACATAGGGGGAATAGGAGAAAATGCGTGTAACTAGCATTTTTAGCTCCACTGGCCGAAGGCCAGCGGGCTATTGTCATGGCGTTGTGTCCGTCGTGCGTCCGTCCGTCCGTCCGTTCGTCCGTTCGTCCGTGCGTGCGTCCGTAAACTTTTTCTTTAAAAAACTTCTCCTCAGAAACTATTGACTGGATTTTTACCAAATTTCACAGGAATGTTCCTTAGGTGGTCCTCTTTCAAATTCCTTCAAATAATTGTGTTCCATGAATAATTCTGGTTGCCATGGCAACCAAAGTAAAAAACCTTTAAAAATCTTCTCCTCCCAAACCGCTTATTGGATAGCTTATTGGATATTGGATACTTTTTGGCAGGAATGTTCCTTAGATATAGGTCTGCAGAATTCCTTAAGAAAAAAAAGATCCGTCAAAAAACATGGCTTTTATGGGAGACTCATTTTCCTTTTATGGTATAAAGTAAAATCTTTGAAAAATTTCTTCTCAAACTACTTGTTTTGATTTCATTGTTGTATTGAAGGTTAGTTCCAATGGTGGTAAGTCTTTACCATACAATCCTGACTTTTAAGGACCCTAAAGAAGAAGTCTTTGGAAAACACTCTTGGAAAAGAAGAAAATGCTGGTAATCAGCATTTTCTCCTTTTACCTCAGTGTTTTCTACTCTATGAAAGAGAGAAATCATCATTTCATCAATGTTTAATTTGTTGTCTGCAAATGCTCTCAGTTTGGTCACATCCCAAGTTTTGTCGTTTGGTAAAGAGTTAAAGATGGTTGCTTTACATAATCTATAATCCTTTTCATATAAAGCAAGGGAAACTCTGCACTTTGATAAGTTCTGGTAAAGGTTTGTTGACCTCCTGGTGACCTAGTAGAAAGAGGGACAGGGCTTTACTGTTGTGATAGGCATTTTGTTATCAAATCAAACTGATCCCTGACAAAGAAGAGTTTAGAAAACATTGTGGGAAAAAGAGAAAATGCTGGTAACCTTTTCCCACTATGTTATCTACCCTTCACAAAACAACTTTCAAATTTTCAGTCACTTTTATTTTTTCATCTACAAATGCTTTCCATTTGGACAACCATAGAATGTTGTGATTTGGTAATGAGTTAACTAAACTAGAAGACAAAATTTTTGTAACTGGTCATAATTGAAAGATGTTGCAGACAACATAATAAATCTTCAAATTAGTAAAACTTGTATCAAAAAGGGTAGAAATTATTGTGTCAAACTAAGAAAATGCAGGTAACTTTTATTTTCTTCTTTTCTCACAATGATTTTCATAGCTTTTTTTCTTTAGTGACCTAAAATGCAGGAATGAATGGTAATTGTAAAAAACTTCCCTTCACCGGTACAGAAAAATCAGGCCTGTGGAGCGATACAGGCGCTCAAGCGCCTCTAGTCTACTTTACCCACAATGTTTTCAGCTTTTCCAAAATCAAAATTCAATTTTTGATTGACATCTATCATATATCTACAAATGCTTTCAGTTTGGACTAGTCCAACATTTTGTCATTTGGCAAAGAGTCAAGAGGTTTTTTTCTTCGAAGCTTCTTTTTGTTGGACTAAAAATTCAGAAAAGAATACAATTATTGTTTGAATTTTTTGCAGGGCCTGACAGAGCTAGCAGTGAAATGTCTATGTGATCTAGTCATTGAACATTCACATTTTAACTATAGAGAAGATATATTTAGTGTGATAGTAGATTTTATGGACAGTAAAGTAGAAAAAGTGAGTATACTTGTTTCATCACCCTCAATAGAACTTTTGTAGGTAAAATGGGGAAAAAGAAACCTTCGGGAACTTACAAATGCTTACTAATGTGTGCAGATGACTACTTTTTGAAACATGGCAATGGGAAGTTTCTCCTTTTGCCTTGTTCTCTTAGCATAAATATTCTACATATTGTAGTGAAATTAAGTATTTTCTATGTTAATTTTCCATAGATTACACCGTGTGTGCTGATTATTTGTTTTGGAAAAGAACAAGTTATGGTTGCATCCAACTGGATTTCTTAGAAATGAGCTGTGCCCTTTGAAAATGGAGTAAAACCCATTACCACACAATCCCTGATGACAAGGAGAAAGTAGCCTGTAGAAAACATTGTGGAAAAAGGAGAAAATGCTGGTAACCACAAAGTTTTCTACCCTTCAGAAAACAGATTTCAAAATTTCAGTCACTTTTATTTTTTCCTCTGACTTGTCCAAATTGAAAGCATTTGCAGATGACAAAATAAGAGTGACTGAAAATTTGATATTTATTTTATGAAGGGTAAAAAACATTGTGGGAAAAGGAGAAAATGCTGGTTACCAGCATTTTCTCCTATTCCCACAATGTTTTCTACACATTTCTTTCTCAGGGTTGTCAAACGTAGGGATTGTGCGTGAATGGGTTAAACAAAGATGAAAGTTTCTGAAAAGAAGCAATACCTTTGTAGAGGGAACAATTAAGATGAAGAGTATAGTATTGTTGTGCAAGTGGAGGAGTTATCAAATTGATAAATAAGAGATTGCTATACTTTTACATTTTTTTTTCTCATTTTTTTTTTCAGTTATCAGACATGACATGTGATTGTGTTAAGAGATTGTTCAGGGGAGACAAGGCAGGCAATGTGACACTTTTGGTAAAGATATAAATATAATCTCTTCTGAAAAATCCTTCTTTGTTACACGCCTAAGGAAGGCTTTTGAAAATATTGTTGTAGGCACTGTAAATTAAAAAATGCTTGTATCCAGAATTTGCTCCTTTTTCCCTCCCTTTTACGAGCTTGCCTGGGTGGCTCAGTGGTGAGTGTGTCGGACTCATGACCTGGTGGTTGGTAGTTCGATACCAGGTTGAGGCAAACTTTCTTTTCAGCGTATTTTCGCCTCTCACCTCTGCTGAAGCATGTGAGAAAAGTAGTCGGTGGCTTTAGAAAGAAAGTTGTGTTAGTACTTGTATGAGAAAGCCAGGAAACACATGTGTGTCACCGACCGCCATGATATGACCTTAGCTGTGAAAGTGGCGTTAAACCTCAATACAACCAACCAATCCCTTTTATGTTCATATCCTATCACTGGAGCAATATGTAATTTAAATGTATCATCTGAAAATGCTTCAAATTTGAGTTTAGAAGAGTGTAAAATTGGTCGTTTGGGAAAGGGTTAAAGAAAGTTTGGACTTCAAAAAGATATCCTGGATTTAAACTTGGTAGCCAGTGGTGCAGGCTGATCGGGGTGGAAACTTTTCTATATTTGTCAATTTTCTGTATGACTAATTGATTAGCTTGGTTCAGGACTCTGTCGGTTTATGGATCGAAATGGAGTTTATGGATCGATGAGATGTGATTATGTGATGACTTGCACAATACCTTGCATTACGGCCATGTATTATGTTCCCTTTTGGCTCAGTGGTGAGTGAGTCAGACTCATGACCTGGTGGTTGTGAGTTTGATACCTGGTTGAGGCGAACTTTCTTTCCAGCGTATTTTCACCTCTCACCTCTGCTGAAGTATGTGAGAAAAGTAGCCGGTGGCTTTGGAAAGAAAGTAGTGTAAGTACCGCGGTGAGAAAGCCATGAAAGATATAGAGGATATTTGTTTTTTCCGGTGAAAGATCGAAATTTATTTCATCGAGTGGACACCATCGGTAATATTTTTACGAGTGGCACAGCCACGAGTGAAAATATTACCTATGGTGTTCACGAGAAAAAAAAATTTCTATTTATTTCATACTTTTAACCCTTTCTGGGAGGAGCTTTATCAAAATTCAGTACAGTTCTTTTCCCTTATACCCCGTGGCGTACCCCTCCCGCATAGCAACGTTACGTCAAGCGCGAGAAATGTAAGGTATATGACGTCATATTTCCCATCTGGTTGTTAGGCACGCGCAATTTACCTAGGCAACAAGAACGTGAAAATCGGTATTTTCACTGGTGGTACCAGTGTAAGATCGAAAAATATTTTCATTGCTATTTCTCGCTATCCTACCGGAAAGCATGAAATAAATGTGTGTCACCGACCGCCATTTAGCTGTTAAAGTGAGGTTAAACCCCAATACAACCAATACAACCAACCAATGTTCCCTTTTGCCAGAGCATGACTTACAAATATATGTTCGATCTCTTTTTTAATATTCAGCTTGTTAAACATTTACTATTTGTTATGTTACAGCTAACAAGGGCCATAGGGAAGATGATAAAAAGCAAGGATTTTCATGTGCAGTCAAAGGTATGATAGACAAACATTTCAAAATAGACAAGATTTCAAATAGACAAAAACATCTTCCTAGATTTACACCTCTACCTATAATTTTCCTTTTCAAGATAATTGATGAAAAGATACTGCAAAGACTTGGTGTTTTGGAGAAAGAAAATATGTAAAACCTCACAAGAAAATGCTTTCCCTTTGGCTAGAACCCACGCTGTAACCCTTTACCTCATGACAAAATTTCAGACCTGTCTAGACCTAAAGCATAAATTATGCAGACGCCAAATTAATTGTGGCAAAATTTTGTGGTAGTTGACCTAGATAGGATAGAAAATAGGGCTGTAACGATACAGGAGGTCACGAATACGAATACACATCACGATACAGGGGCACGAATACGAATATTTATTCATGAATATACATTTTTTTCAGGCACAAAATGAATTATTTTTGCAATACTTTGGATTTAAAAAAAGTCAAATCAGTATTAATAAAGTAATGAAAAAAGCCTACCTGGCTTAAATATTGATTTAACCCTTTCCCATGTGACAGACTTTAGACTCTTCCAAACTGAAAGATTTTGCAGAAGACAATTTTAAAATTGATATAAATGGCATAAAGTCCTTCAAATGGGTAGAAGACAATGTGAGAAAAGGAGATTTTGCTGTTAACCAGCATTTTCTTCTTTACCCACAATATTTTCTACTCTATCAAAGACATAAGTCATCAATTTAGCAACATTCATTTTGTCTTCTGCAAATGCTTTTAATTTGGACAAGTCTAAAATTTTGTCATTTGGTAATGGGTTAATCAACTTTACTACTTGATACTATGATTTTTTAAAATTTGTAGGAAACATCTCATACATACTTTATGCACACTCTTAATCATTTTAATCTGTAAACTCAACATTGATACACCAATCATTTGTCATCTTCATACAAACTGGCCTCCAAATTAGTCTCAGAAAAAATATAAATAAATATCAAAGAAATATCTTTATAAATGCATATATTTGAAAAATTATACTATAACAGGGCCAAATTGCCCATTTCTGGGCTTGACCGGTTACATTTTTTCATTTAAAGGATGGTGCCGATTTGACTTCTCGTCACGTACGTTTAACTGACCGAGGCCGTTTTGACTAGGGGCCGACTTCTTATTTCGTCAGTTTGACCTATTAAAATGATTGATATTTATTTGAAATACTTTATTTCATGACTGCGTACTCTGTACACTGTGGAGGTTTCCTTTGTTATGACCTTGTCCCCCTCCTTTATTCGTGGAAACCGAAAATATTTCCACACGGAGAACTTAAATTTTGCCGGTGGACTAACAATCTCGTCTGACATTTTGTGGGAAATACGAGCGACTCCTTTACAGCATGTCGCTATAGTAAATGTTAAACCTGGACACAATGACAATAAATAAATAAAAAAACTTTTATTTCTTAAATTCTTATAATAAATATTTAGGACAAAAACCGATTTTCAATTGTTTTTAATTCCTTTTCGAGTAGTTTACGACATACTGTGCCATAAAGCGTCACACAAACTTCTCAAACTTGCTTCTCTTTCAATCATTGTTTATCGATACATCTAGATAAAATTCTCGAGATTTGTTCATCGGGCAAAACTTTGTTAAATTTTACCTAGTTGTAAGCATTCCGGATTATTTATGTTTGTTGTATTCGCCAATATTCGGTTCTCGGACAGACGAATACGATACGTATTCGCCGGGAAAAAAATATTCGGTGCACCGAATATTCGAGTGTATCGTTACAGCTCTAATAGAAAACATTGTGGGCATAAGAAGAAGATGCTGGTTTTTAGCAGTGTGCTCCTTTTCCCATGATGTTTTCGAAAGTCTTCTGTCTCAAAGTCACTCAATGTTGGCTTTTTGTGGTAAACAGTTTTCTGTCAGCATGTCAGTCCTCTAAGCTACCTCAAGAATGAAGAGAACTTTTTTGTTTTCATAGAGGTATGGATAAAAAAAAATTATCATATTGTATGAAACTGCCAAGTGGTTTCATACAAAAGTGTGATTAGGGTTGTTTTTTTTCCATACCTTCATGAAAACAAAAAAAAAAACAAATTCTCTTCATTCCGTATAATTCAATATCATGGACAGCAAATAAACATTTGAATAATACTAAATGCTTCTTTTTTTGTAAGTCCAGCATTACATATTTATTTAATGACCATTTCATTCATAATTCATAGCGCTGTAAAACTGCTGGTTCATGATGTAACAATGACATGAATTCGTGATGTCAATAGTGTTAGTGATTTGCAGGTTTGGTAGTTTTGCTATTAAGAGTTAAATACGCTAGATCTAAGATGAAATAAGATTGTTTGAACCCAGCAAAGTGAAAATGAGTTTTCAGCTCTCTCTTTGAATTTACTGTTGGATAGTTTATTTATTCAATATTTAGAGTATGGTTCAAATCACTTTTATGCTGTGAAAGGTTAACTGGCAAATAAAGCCATGCATGTAATTGCAATTATTTGGATGCTTCTTCTGGACTGAAATGACCATTTCACTTACAGATTGCTTTATCACAGGATAGATCATATAGATAAAATAGATCACCATTCAATAAACAAACTTCCTTTGGCAGGTTCTGGATACATTTTTAAGCCTACGGATAAAAGAAGTTAGTTACACAGATCCTATAGCCAAGAGAGAAGAGGAGAAGAAAAAAGCAAACCTGGACAAATTATCGAGGAAAGATAAAAAGGTATGTTAACCCTTTCCCAAACGATAAATTGTAGACTCTTCCAAACTCAAAGAGTTTGCAGAGGACAATTTCAAATTTGATAAAAATGGCAGAAATGTCTTGAAATGGGCTAAAAACACTGTGGGAAAAAGAGAAATTGCTCATTATGAGCAATTTCTCCTTTTGCCACAGTGTTTTCGAAAGACTTTTTCTGCAGACATGTAAAAACAAGGGCTTGTTTGGGAAAGGGTTAAAGGCTTTATTATTCAATTATGTTTTGCTTGTCTATTTTTTAGGGAAAAATTGAGGTTTTGTCGTAGCTTTCAGAGTTTGTAATATCTCTTAACCCTCTTCATAGATACTCATTTCTGTGCATTGCTTGTAGGAGCCTTTGGAAAACATTGTGGCAAAAGGTGAAATTGCTTGTGATGAGCAATTTCACCTTTTGTCACAATGTTTTCTACACTATCAAAAGGTGTCCTATACACATAAGAAACAGCTTCATCCTTGCTGTTATTTAGGGTCAGTTAGAAATGCCTTATGGGGTAAAAGGGTTAATAACAAAGATATTTACTTCAAATTTGGACAAGCTGTTAACTATCAAATAGGAAACCTATACAACTAGGGCAGATAATCGTCAAAGTATCTTTGACACAGTTATGCCCCTTTTTTGATTTAAAATTTCCGCATAGATTTGATTTCTAGAATGAACCCTGATTTTCAAAAGTTCTTTTATCCCTAGGTCATTTCAGCGGGACATTCTTTGGTAAGGGCCTAAGTCATTTAAATAGTATTTGATAAATAATAGATTGGATTCCGTACAAGTTGATACAACTATCTGTAAATTTTCAGAGGAGGAAATACATGGCTCTTCTAGAGAAAGATATGAAGGAAACTGTGGCAACTGAAGATAAAAGAAAGAGATTAAAACTAGTAAGTAAAACTGAAAGCAACAGAGATTGTATTGTTGTTTCCATGTCACATAAAGTTATTCTAAGTTTTGCATAGATCAGAAGTTGAACTCTTCACTGCACAATCCTGAATTTTAGCAGTCCTTTGAAAGAAAGCTTTCAAAATATATTCTTGGAAGAGAAGACAATGCTGGTGACCATTTTTTTCTGTTGTTCCAACAATGGTTTCTAATCTTTTAAAGACAATTTTCATCTTTGTGGCAACATTTAACTTATTTTCTGCAAAATTTTTCAATTTGGGACTGTCTAAATTTCTTCTGTTTAACTCTGTAACAAAGAACAAAATGTTGGGCTTGACCAAATTGTAAGCATTTGCTAACAACAAAATTATGGAAGCTCAAAAGGTGACTGATCTCTTTCATAGGCAAGAAAACAATGCGGGTTTAGGAGAAAATGCTGGTTTAGGAGAAAATGCTGGTTACCAGCATTTTCTTCTTTTCACACAGTTTTCAAAGGCCTTCACTTTCAGGGTCGTTAAAATTCGGGATTGTGTGGTAAAGGATTGATAAAGAAATGAAGAGCATCACTTTCTATATATGCTAAACTCCTTTCCTAGGCACTAACACCGATTGACCCTTTAGACCACAAAAAATTTACACTCACAAATATTAAAAGCATTTGCAGGTGATAAATTGATTGTTTCTCTAAGAATTAGCACTAAAACTGTAGAAAATACAGTGAAGAAATAAAAGAAAGATTACCAGTATTTTCTCTCTTCCTGTGTTGTGTTCAAGATTTTCTTTTATCTTATGATCTAGGCTAAGCTCCTACAGTGATATATGGGGTTACCAACCAAGGGTTATGGTTTCTAGGCAAGAAATAACTTTTGTCTAGGATTGTTCCATAGATTACTGAATAACTTCATGGTACATTTTCTGTCAAAATAAGACTCCTGTAATTGAGCCATGCTTTGGCAAAAGGCAGTTAAACGCATCTCTTTGATAGACGGTTTCAGGCAAGTCATCACATATTACGGCTCCATAGTATCCATTTTTTTAACACAAGGCTTTATCATGAGGTAGAGTAGTCCCTAGACATACAGGAAATTGACCAATAGCATAAGTATTGGCTCAGGTCAGCCTGCGAGGCCTAGACAGGCTGACCTGGATCTATATTTTGGCTGATGCATTAAGCCCCCTGTTCATGGAGTATGGCTTTATTGCAATTGTCCTCATTTCTGGAATGCCTCAGGTAAATATAGTGTTGAATGAAGATCAGACTGCAAACTTTGTGCATTCTGATCTTAACCCTTTCCCAAACAATCCCTTGTCTTTACTGGTCTGGTATAGTAAGCTTTTGAAAACATTATGGGAAAAGGAGAAAATGCTGGTAACCAGCATTTTCTCCTTTTCCCACAATATTTTCTACCCTTCACAAAGAATCAAATTTTCATTCACTTTTATTTTGTCGTCTGCAAATGCTTTCAATTTGGACAAACCTAACATTTTGTTGTTTGGTAATAAGTTAATCTACACTAGTCACAAAGGTTATTGATTGCGAAACGCTCTTTCAGGTTAAAAAATTCTCATTATGACAGGATGCTTTTCTTTCTCACCACTGAACAAGCCTCAATTTTGTGCCAGCAAGCAGCCTCAAATTTTGAAATACAGTCAAGCATAGGTAGAGTGAAAGAAATATGAGGAAATATGGACAGTTGCACTTACTGCTTTGATGAAGTAACTGAAATACCATTTAAAATTGTGTCAGTAACTAAACAGAATTACTACTCTATATTTCTTTAGCACACAGAAACCATCCAGGCAGTATTTCTGACGTACTTCCGTATTTTGAAGAAAGCACCACAGTCAAATTTACTTCCGTCTGTTTTAGAGGGACTTGCAAAGTAAGATTTCATTTAAAAAAAAAAGCTTTATCACACAACCATAAGTTTGAATGACATCGAGGAAAATTTCTTTTGAAAACTTTATGATAACCAGCATTTTCTCTGCAATGTTTTCTTCCTTACAAAGAGATATTCACTGATCCGAATGTGTCATCTGCAAATGCTCGCAACTTGGACAACAGTAGTATTTTTTCATGAGGTAAATGCACTCTTGATCTGTGTTGTTCAAGATCCACAGTTTGTATGATTTGAAAGTCAGCTGGTTTACTTATGTTGCAGGTTAGAAATTAGAATAAGAAATAGACTAAATCAACAAGTTGCTTGAATTGTGCACAAATATTAACTCATTATCAAATGACAAAATTTAAGGTTTGTCCAAATCCAAAGCATTTGCAGACAATAAAATGAAAATGACTGAAAATTTGAAATTTGTTTTTTGATGGGTAGAAAACATGGTGTGAAAAGGAGAAAACCCTGGTTACCAGCATTTTCTCCCTTTTCCACAATGTTTTCTAAAGGCTTCTTTCTCAGGGACGTCAAATGTAGGGATTGGGTTGTAATGGGTTAAATGGTTGATTGCTATTCTTGGAAGATAATAATCTGTATATTTCTTGCAATAGAAAATATTGGAAAGAAGCTCAGCTACTAGAGTAGTGAATGGACTAGTTTTGCAATGTCAATGCAATTATGTCATAAAAAAGTAATTAGTTTTCCTGTGTCAAAAAATTGTAATTATGTAATAAAAAATGTAATTAGTTTTCTAATGTCATAAAATGCAAATATGTAATCCTGTACTACAAGATAAACTTGTGTTTTAATGGCACTCTTTAACCCTATACCTCACAATGATGACTATTGACGACCCTGAGGATAAAGCCTTTGGAAACCATTGCTGGAAAAAGAGAAAGTATTGGTAACCAGAATTTTCTCCTTTTCCCACAAAGTTTTCTACCCTACTCTTAACCTTTTACCCCTAAAAGCATTTCTGTGGTATCTCTAATTGACCCTAAATAACAGCAAGGATGAAGCCGTTTCGTATGTGTATACAACACCTTTTGATAGCATAGAAAACATTGTGACAAAAGGTAAAATTGTTCGTCACAAGCAATTTCACCTTTTGCCACAATATTTCCCAAAGGCTCCTACATGCAATGCATAGAAATCACTATGAAATTGTTGTGTGCAAATGCTTTCTATTTGGATACGTCTAAAATTTTGCCATGTGGTAAAGGGTTAAAACATTTTTGAAAGCATTTCAAAAGGAGAACATACTGTAGCCTGTATTTTGTCGCTTTCCCACAGTATTACATATCTCACTAATATACCTATAATTTCTTGTCAGCAAATGCTTCCAGTTTTAACTTATCTAGACTTTTGTGGTAAGGCTAATAGTTAACTCTTTATCAAACAACAGAATATTGGGTGCAACCAAAGTGAAAGCAGATGACAAATAGAATACACCTTAGCTCATTACCTGACAATAGGTCTTGTCCAAATTAACCACTTGTAGATGACATGATAAAAGAAGGTAAAAAATTAAAATTTGTTTTGGGACGGGTAGAAAACATTGAGGGAAAAGGAGAAAATGCTGGTTACCAGCATTGATTAGGGTTGTTAAAATTTGGGATAGTGTGGTAAAAGGTTAAAAGATGGCTTCTGTCAGTACAGGATAGAAAGCATAAAGGAGAAAATGCTGGTTTTTGGCATTTTGGCCTATTCCTTTCGTGTTTTTGAAAAGCTATCTTCCTTGTCTTTAAAATAGGGATTGTTGGGAAGAAGGCTAAACATTTTTTTATGTTCACAGGTTTGCCCACTTGATAAGTATAGACTTCTTCAACGACCTTTTTGCTGTTCTGAGTGAGCTCATTGAATCGGAGGTAAGAAGAAAACTACATATGTAGCCCTATATAAAAAATTTACAGATTTTTACATGTATTGATAAGAGGCCTTTTTGAAAACATTGTGGGAAAAGGAGAAAATACTGGTAAGGAGCATTCTTCTTTCACCACAAAGTTTTCTACCATTCTGTAAAAAAATCACATTATTTGAGTCACATGTAACTCATTACCAAACGATAGAATTTTAGACTGATCCAAATTGAAAGCATTTGCAGACAACAAAATAGAAGTGAATGAAAATTTGAAAATTGTTTTGTGAAGGGTAGCATTTACAGACGACAAAATAAAAGTGAATGAGAATTTGAAAATTGTTTTGTGAAGGGTAGAAAACATTGTGGGAAACGGAGAAAATGCTGGTTACCAGCATTTCTCCTTTTCCCACAATGTTTTCTAAAGGCTTCTTTCTCGGGGTCAACAAAAGTAGGGATTGTGTGGTAACGGGTTAAAGAGTTACTACCTGTGGAAATGTTATGAGTATTGGGGACATTTCTGGTTATGAGCAATATGTCCTTTTGCCACAAATACATTATTGGAGCCACAGTTTATATGTTGTCTGCAAGTCAAGCATACTGTTTTGTTGCCTTGTAAATATGAAATGGTTCATTAATGCATCATTTTGAATAATGCTTTTCTTGTGATAGATTGAAACAGTATCAAATTAACATTTTTGCTTAGAAGAAGGATAGCTTTACAGATGGTTTTAAAATGTCAGTCACTTGACCCACCCTTAACCCACACTTGTGAATAAAAGCAAAAGACAATTCATAGCCTCACAGGAAAAAAAAAAAAAGAGATCCTTAGTGTAGTTTAGAATAGTACAAATCAAAATTAACATGAGTTTTCATATGACAAATTCAGTGTGGATCAATAATGGAACTTACATTTGAAATGGTCAAAAACATTGAGAGAAAAGGAAAAAATGCTGGTTTCCAACATTGACATCTTTTTCAACAATTTTTTCAGAAACATTAACCTTTAGGGGTCAGTAAAACAGAGGACTGTTTGGTGAAGGGTTAAAGCTGTTTGTGACAGATTTTATAACAATAGAGCAGATACAGATGTATGAGTGGAAAAATTTGCATTTTTGCAATTTTGAATATTTGAAAAATTCACAAACTTTTCTGTTGGCATATTTTACCACAAGTATACCAATAAATAACGATTACCATGAATTCAAAAACAGTGACATGTTGATGTAATCTGAGGAATAATACTGTAATGGTGTATATTTTTGTCATACCTTTGAGTTTGATTGCCTTGACACATTTTGTGCAGTCTGATCATGATTGACACTGGCAGCAAAAGCAGCTACATGTATAGTTGTGAAAGGCTCCTCCAGGGTTAATTAACCTTTTACCAAACAATCCCTGGTTTTTATGACCCTGAGTTAGAAGCCTTTTGAAAACATTGTGGGAAAAGGAGAAAATGCTGGTAACCAGCATTTTCTCCTTTTCTCACAATGTTTTCTATTGTGGGAAAAGGAGAAAATGCTGGTAACCAGCATTTTCTCCTTTTCTCACAATGTTTTCTACCCTGCTGGAAACAAATTTCAATTTTTTTAGTTATGTTTAATTTGTCGTCTGCAAGTGCTTTCAATTTGGACCAGTCTAAAGCTTTGTTGTTTGGTATGGCTTGAGATTCAAGGAATGTATTTGTATGTTTGTTTTTCCTTACAGACCCTTTCCTATCGAGAATCTTTACATTGTGTCCAAACAGCCTTTACCATACTGAGTGGACAAGGGTCAGTGTTGAACATAGACCCTATCATGTTTTACAGACATTTTTACAGAAGTTTGTTCCATGTACATTCAGGTATGTTTTGAAAATGGGAACATGTCTATCTGGCTAGTTAAAATACATATACGAAATACATCATCAACTTTATTGATATTCTGTCCACTAACTCTTTAGCAAACAACAAAACTTTGGACTAGTCCAAATTGAAAGCATTTTCACATGACTAAATAAATGTGAATCAAAAATTAAATTTTGATTTTTGGAGGGTAGAAAACATTGTGGGAAAAGGAGAAAATGCTGGTTACCAGCAAATGCTGGTTACCAGCATTTTCTCCTTTTCCCACAATATTTTCAAAAGCTTTCCTTCTCAGAGTCGTTAAAAGTCGGGACTGTGTGGTAAAGAGTTAAAGATGAGCCAAACCCTGACAAAAGGGATGTAGTGTATCTACCTGACACTGCTATACAAATCCTCATTCAGAGATCCATAAATTCCTCTATTTCTGAAAACTGGCTGAATCATGTGGTAGAATGATCCTAGGATATGTAAAAAATAGACTCTTAGCAAGAAGTGTAGACTCGGGTCAGCCGGCGCAAACTGCACAGACTAACCTTAAATGTTTTGTCACGGATTTAATCAGAATTGTCATATTATTTAGATATTTATATATTTATTCTATCTTCATTATAGCATTATTTCTGAACACGTCTTTCATCAAAATTATACTTATGACTTAAATATTCTTACATCCCATCGTTTTCTTTCATTACTTCTTTATTGCGTGCCAAATGACCTTAGCTGTCGATAAGCCATAAAACACCATAAATTAATTCGTTCATTATTATACTCCGGCAGAATGAATGTTTTCGGGGGAGTGGGGGGGGGGCTGGTATACTGGAATCAGCCTGTCTGTCTGTGTGTCCATCCATGTAACTGTCTGTGTGTCCGTCTGTGTACAAAATACTAGCAACTGCCTGTTTGTGTCAAGGGGCTGGTGGGGGTATTAAGTCCCGTTAAGTGACAGCTCTAGTTAAAATTGTCTCATGATTTTTTAAGTGCCCACAAGCATAATGTTAAAAGGAGCATTATTTGTGCATATCTGTGTTGCACATACATACTTTCAGGAACAACAAGTTATGATTTACCCACTGTCTTGACCAGCCTTGATGTTATGATTAGTCAGAGAAAGAGACAGGTAGGTGGCTGAAGTTTGTTTGTTGTCAGCAGGGTCCGTAAACGCCAACCATATCTTAAAAACATTCATAGGCTTATTCTTCAGAAATTTTATCAGTGTGAAAGTAACAGAACCTCTGACTTGCTAAACCAATTGGTTTAGCCAATCAGAAGTCCTGTCACTTTCACAGTCAGAAAATCTTGAAGATTAACCCTTTACCACACAATCTGACTTTTAACGACCGTAAGAAAGAAAGCTTTTGAAAACATTGTGGGAAAAGGAGAAAATGCTGGTAACCATAATGTTTTCTATCCTTCCCAAATCGAATTTCTGTTTTTGATTCACATTTATTTTGTCATCTGCAAATGCTTCCATTTGGACTAGTCTTATATTTTGTCATTTGGTAAAAAGTTAAAACAAAGAACATTCTTAAGATTGTTTGATGAATACAAACTCTGGTGTTTTATCTACAGTCTGGTAAACAGACTTTTTCGACAAGAGGAACTTTTTTTCACACTCAACATAATATCCAAGTTTTCTCGCAGACTATGAAGTGAATGATGCCACTTTGTGTGACTTGCTTATTTGAATGTAAACAATGGTGACCCTGCCTTGAAGTGTGATAAAAACAACAAAAATTTGCATGTCTCTTAACTCATTACCAAACGACAATATTTTAGGCATGTCCAAATCGAAAGCATTTGCAGACGATAAAATAAAAGTGACTGAAAATTTGAAATTTGTTTTGTGAAGGGCAGAAAACATTGTAGGAAAGGGAGAAAATGCTGGTTACCAGCATTTTCTCCTTTTCCCACAATGTTTTCTAAAGGCTTCTTTCTCAGGGGCGTCAAAAGTAGGGATTGTGTGATAATGGGTTAAGGTATGATCGTTTTTAACTTAGAAACATTTTATTACCTTTTTCGGCCAGACACATACACAAGTTGAATTCTCCGTCTTACATTTGATTTTAATCTTGAAATGTTCCAGAGAGCAAGCTTAGTAAACGGTTAAACAGTTTTCTTTAGTTGCACTTAACCTTCAATTTTAAGGGCAAGACCCATATTTTAGTGCCTAATGAGACGGTGATTCATTATTTATCACTTATTATTTTACAGGTGTCCCAACAGAGAATTCTCGCTTTCATCAAACGCTTGTGTATCATTTCACTACAACAGTTACCATCTGGTTGTGTAGGCTTATTATCAGCTGTGCGTAGTTTATTCATGGTGAGTATGGGTCCTTCGATTTATCCCTCTCATATAGTCCTGGCTCAGCCGATTTCCTTCCAGGCATTGATGATAGTCACTGCCTCAAGATTCATTCCTCTCCCACCGCTGACCATTGTTTCGACAATGATCATGTGGGAAAGCAGACTCTGGCTTGGAAAGAAAATTGTGTGAAGTACTGGTAAAAGAGACTCCAGGAACACATGGATAGGTGCACTGGCCGCCACGATATAATTGAAATAACGTTGACTCATTACCACACGAGAAAATTTTGGACTGGTCCAAATTGAAAGCATTTGCAGACGACAAAATAAAGGTGACTGAAAAATAGAAATTTGCTCTGGAAAGGGTAGAAAACACTTTGGGAAAAGGAGAAAATGCTGGTTACCACAGTGTTTTCAAAAGGCTTCTTTCTCAGGGTTGTCAAAAGTAGTGATTGAGTGGTAATGGGTTAAAAATGGCGGAAAAGACCAGAGAATCAATCTTAATTGGATACATGCCTTTTGAATCCATGCAGTGTGATATGCACCAATATCCTGTATAAACAAGAGAAAATTGCTTATAATGAAGAGTTGTCTTTTCTTAACATTGACTGTGAAGATGAAGGCTTTTGAAAGAAATTTGGGGAAAAAGAGGAAATGCTGGCATTTTCTATTTTTACCTGAATGTTTAGTACCTTGTGAAGAACAAACATAGTCATATGGATCACCATATCCTGTATAAACAAGAGAAATTGTTTACAATGAGGAGTTTGTCTTTTCTTAACATTGACTGTGAAGATGAAGGCTTTTGAAAAAAAGTTTGGGGAAAAAGAGGAAATGGTGGTATTTTATATTTTTACCTGAATGTTTAGTTCCTTGTGAAGAACAAACATAGTCATTTGGATCACCATAATTTGTCTTCTAAAAATGTTGGTCGATGTGGACCAGTCTAAAACATTTGTTGTTTAACCCTTTCCCAAAGAATCCCTGGTTTTTACGGGTCAGGAATAGAAGCCTTTTGAAAACATTGTGGGAAAAGGAGAAAATGCTGGTAACCAGCATTTTCTCCTTTTCCCACAATGTTTTCTACCCTGTCATATAGAAAAGTCATCTTTTTAGCAACTGTTAATGTGTCACATGCAAAATGCTTTCAAATTGGTCTGGTCCAAAATTTGCCGTTTGGGAAAGGGTTAAAGCTGTATTATCCCCCTGCTCGAAGGTGGAAGGATGTTGTTTTGTTGTCATTCCATCTGTCCCCCTGTCTAGTCATTTCCATCCTTCTCTTATTTTTTCTGTCTGTAGAAAATATGCCCAGTTTTGTATGGAATGTCAGGGTTGTTTATGCTTTAACTCTTTACCAAACGACAAAATTTTAGACTGGTCCAAATTGAAAGTATTTGCAGACGACAAAATAAAAGTGACCGAAATTTCCTTGGGGAAGGGAAGAAAACATTGTGGGAAAAGGAGAAAAATGCTGGTTACCAGCATTTTCTCCTTTTCCCACAATGTTTTCAGAAGGCTTCTTTCTCATGGTCGTTAAAAGTCGGGATCGTGTGGTAAAGGATTAAGGTTGATCTTTTTTCTCACAGTCCTTCAAATTAAACTTGTGTAAAACTGGAAATAAAAATGGAATAAAGTAACTCTGTCTTTAAAGGTGGCCCTTCAGACCTTGGGTTGAAATTTTTTAAAAAATGCAACATAATCATCCTTATAACTCCTAAAGCCTTTTAATTTGCCTTCATAAAACCCAAATAGTCGAAAACCATCTGACAGCACGAGAAATTAGAGACTTAGTACGGCCCAGGTTGACACCAACGGGAGACATGTTCTATTTTTAGATGATCAATTCTCTCATGTACATACAGGAATACACAGACAAAGTTTCAAAAATAGGGTCCGAAGAAGACATTATGGAAAATAATTATTACATGTTTGTCATGTAATGGAATTTAAGCGTTATAAGTCACGTGCCAGTGACTTTACATTCCCAAAATGCTTTCTTGGTTTTTGGCGGGAAATCTAAAAATACCTTAAGAGGCTACATAGCTTTTTAAGGGAACACCATCAAAAAAAATTTTTTTGTAATTTTATGAGTCTTACTTATTGATGATTTGTATTATTTTTTCATATAAATTTCAGTGATATGTATATTTTTTAATTTGGTGAGATGTAAAAATTCTAAATACCCACCTTTAAGAGGTTGCATGTATCATTAACCCTTTACCACACAATCTGGACTTTTAACATTCCTGTGAAAGAAGCCTTTTGAAAACATTGTAGGAAAAGAAGAAAATGCTAGTAACTAGCATTTTCTCCTTTTCCCTCAATGTTTTCTTCCCTTCCTAAAAAAAAATTCAATTCTTTAGTCACACTTACTTTGTCATCAGCCAAAGGTTTCAATTTGAACCAGTCTAAAATTTTGTTGTTTGGTAGAGATTTAAGCAAGTACTGTCAACACTAAAATTTGGACTTTTCAAAATAGCCCAAAACTGTTGGTATGTCAACTTTTTTTTTAGTAAGAACATACGACACAGTGGCCTACACTGTAGATCAATGATCAGACTACTCATTCTAATCTGTGCAGTCTGATCTTAATCTATAATGTCTGCAAAAACAACTTAAGTAGGTTAATAGGCTAACCCTTTACCACACAATCTCGACTTTTAACAACCCTGAGAAAGAAGCCTTCTGAAACATTGTGGGAAAAGCCAAATGCTGGTAAACAGCATTTTCTCCTTTTCACACATTGTTTTCTTCCCTTCCCAAGAGAAATTTCAAATTTTCAGTCACTTTTATTTTGTTTTCTGCAAATGCTTTCATTTTGGACCAGTCAACAATTTTGTCATGTGGTTAAGATTTAACTCTTTACCAAATGACGAAATTTTAGACCAGTCCAAATTGAAAGCACTGGCAGATGAGAAAATAAATGTACCGTAACTCAAAAACTGAAATGTGTTTCCAGGAGGGTAGAAAACATGTGAGGAAAGGAGAAAATGCTGGTGACCTCAGTTGCTTCTATCTCAGGGTCGTAAAAATCAGGGATTGTTTTGGAAAGAGTTAATGGGTTAAAAGTTATAACATCCCCTTTACTTTATTATTGATAGTTTTCCAGCAAATTCCCCAGTTTTCCAGCAAATTCCCCTGACTGGTTTAAAAGCATGGGTGTATTTGTAAAGAGTTTTTTGATCAGTCATACCGTATTATAGTTGATAGCTGTAATACATTACTAACAATAATGAATCTCCAGTTATGAGAACATAACTCAAGTAGAGTAAAAGTTCCTCACATAATGTTTACTGTTATGGAACTATGAATTTTGAATTGACATGTTTGATTCAAAATGATTGTCCACCTTCAAAAGGGGCCATCCTTTATGTAGAATAATAACTTTGGTTTAAAGGTTTTTATTCGTGTAATTGATGTATAGTAATGATTTATGATGTATAAGGTCATTAAAAAGAAATTAATTGCAGTTGTCATAAATTATGGTTTAGTCAGTCTTTCATTTTTTATTGTAATTTGTCTTTTTCTTTGCTTAATTTTATCAACCAGTCAGATTTTAATATTAAAATTTACTATAACATTAATTGTGTTGTGAAGAATGGAAAAAATTACGCAGATGAGTTGTTTTACCGTTCGTGAGAATGTTTTCTCTACCATATTTACATTAACCCTTGTGTTGCTCTAATCGTCTAATCCTTACTTCATTAAAAGTATTCAAATCAGAGAAGTTTAAAAGTACATACTGCTTAACCCATTACCACACAATCCCTACTTTTGACGCCCCTGAGAAAGAAGCCTTCTGAAAATACTGTGGTAAAAGGAGAAAATGCTGGTAACCAGCATTTTCTCCTTTTCCCACAGTGTTTTCTACCCTTCCCAGAATAAATTCCAATTTTTCAGTCACCTTTATTTTATTGTCTGCAAATGCTTTCAATTTGGACCAGCCTAAAATTTTTTCGTGTGGTAAAGAGTTAACTCATTACCAAACAACAAAATTTTAGCTATGTCCAAATTGAAAGCAAATTACTTATGTGGGTAGTTTAGATAAAGGCCACACTGCACTAAATTTGTAGTTTGATCTCAAATCTACCAAGACTGCTCCTTGGCTATAATAATGTACTGGCAAATACAGATTAGAAATTGCAATATTTGCATCTTTAGTTCCGTCTGACAGTGTCAGTTTCATTTTTAGCCATGCTAAAGGTAAGAAGGGGCCTTAACTCATTATCAAACCACAGAATTTTTTGCTTGTCCAATTCAAAAGCATTTGAAGACAACAAAGTAAAAATGACGGAAAATTTTAGATTTATTTTGTGGAGGGTAGAAAACATTGCGGGAAAGGAGAAAATGTTGGTTACCAGCATTTTCTCCTTTTCCCACAATGTTTTCCTAAGGCTTCTTTTGTAGGGTCAGCAAAAGTGGGGATTATGTGGTAATGGGTTAAATGTACCTATGAAAAGTATCAACCCATATCAGCCTGCAGTCTGACAGTGGTCAAATTATTTTTAATTTTGGTAATTGAACCCAATACGGTTACCACACAGCAATATTTTCAGACCTATCCAAATTGAAAGCATTTGCAGTCTGACAATTTCAAAGTGGCCCAAATTTTACAATTTTGCTTTGATACTACGGTAGAAAACTTTGTGGGAAAAAGGAGAAAATGCTGGTTACCAGCATTTTCTCCTTTTCCCACAGTGTTTTCAAAAGGCTTCTTCCTCAGTGGCTTTAAAAATCGGCATTGTGTCGTAAACAGTTAAATGTGTGGCTAAGGCACATTGTGCCTTATGATTCAGGTGGTTGGTAGACAGATGGAATTCAGGGATCCATAAATTGTGTGATCATTGACGACTTGGCATGGTACATGTATAATGCCTTACGGATGCCCAATTCTCCAGAGCATGGCTCAATTGTGTAGTACCTCTAGCATCTAATCCTTACTTCAATAAAAGTATTCAAATCGGAGAAGTCTAAAAGTAGCATATTGCTTAACTTGTAGTATACTGGTCTATCCCCAAGATAGATGTAAAGGTATAATGTAGCTGGGTACAGGTATTTGGTGATATATTGTGCATCCGTATTGACATGTGGTTCGGTAGCTCAGTTGGTTACAGTGCAGGAATGGTATTCCCGAGGCCCTGGGTTTGAATCCTGGTCGAGCCGCGATATTTTTTCACCACTTGTTACAAACTCATTACCAAACAACAGAATTTTAGCTTTGTCCAAATTGAAAGCATTTGCAGACAACAAAATAAAAGTGACTGAAATTTTGAGGTTTTTTTCATGAAGAGTAGAAAACATTGTGGGCAAAAGAGAAAATGCTGGTTCCCAGCATTTTCTCCTCTTCCAATAATGTTTTCCAAAGGCTTCTTTCTCAGGGTTGTCAAAATTAGGGATTGTGTGGTAATGGGTTAACTCTTCGTCAAATGACAAATTTTTGAACTTGACCAAAATCAGAGCATCTGCAGACAACAAATTAAGTCGTGTTAATATGATGATTTCTGACTTTGAAAGGGTAAAAAATATTGTGGGAAAAGAAGAAAATGCTGGTAACCAGCATTTCTCCTTTTCCCACAATGTTTTCCATAGCCCTCCTTAGGATTATTTAACCATAGGATATTTTTGGTAGGGGGTTAATAAACACAGGCTTGTTTGGTAAAGAGTCACTTGTCTTTAAATTTACTCTGTGCGACATGACAAAATTTCAGACCAGTCCTATTTGAAAGCATTTGCAGACAACAAACTTGAATTGATTCAAGAGTCAAATTTGTTTTGAGAATTGTAAAAAAACATTGAGCAAAAAGAAGAAAATGCTGGTTTCCAACCAGCATTTTCTTTTCCCACAATGTTTTAAATCTTTCTTCGTCTTGGTTGTGAAAAGATGGGATTGTGTGGTAAAGAGTTAAATCAGGTTTTTTATGATGGGAAAGCAGCCAGTGGCTTGGGGGAATATTGTTTTAAGCACTTGTAAAAGAAATTTTACGAAAGCTTGGACAATGCAGCTGGATAATGGCTGAAATAATGATGAAACAGCATTGAAAACACACAGAGAAAATATTTTTTTGAGGGAAAGGGATGGATAAGGTCTTAATTACCATTCCATTAGTAAAATTGATTGCATTTTAAACTGGACAGCTTTATATATTAAAACGATTACATTAACTCTTTAACTCTATACCAAAAGACAGATTTTTAGACTGGTCCAAATAGAAAGCAGTCCCAGATGACAAAATAAATGCAACTAAAAAATTGAAAATTGTTCCTGGCAGGGTTGAAAAACTTTGTGGAAAAAGGAGAAAATGCTATAACCAGCATTTTCTCCTTTTCCCACAATGTTTTTAAAAGCTTTCTATCTCATCAGGGTCATAAAAACCAAGGATTGTTTGGTAAAGGTTTGATATGATGTAAACAAATGGGCATATTTTTTGAAAAATTGGCTGTTGAAATTACATTTTGATGAATTGATTCAGATTTCTGATTATTAATGATGACCGTAATTTTATTTCGAAAAATAGTGAGGGAAAAAAAATGATATTTTTGATAGGTTACACCTGTGTGTAATTGCAAAATGTTTTACACCTGCGTGTAATTGCAAAACGTTGTAAAACTTTTCAACGAATAACCCTGTACCAGACAAACAAATTAAAGATTGGTCCATATTGTAGGCGTTAATTTTTACAGATGTTAAATTAAATGGGGCTCAAGGGACACAGTTTGTCTTGTAAAGGGAAGAGATTATTCTGGGAAAAGGACAAAGCACTGGTAACCAGGAATCTGTCCTTTTCAAACGTTGAGATCAAAAGTCTTTCCTGTTCGAGTTATGCAGACACTTGATTGTTTGGTAAAGGGAAAAACCTCTTACAATGTTTTAACCCCTTATCACACAATCCCAGATTTTTATGATCCTGTGATAGAAGCCTTTTGAAAACATTGTAGGAAAAGGAGAAAATGCTGGTAATCAGCATTTTCTCCTTTTCCCTAAATGTTTTCTACCCTTCCATGTGCAAACTTCTATTTTTGGGTCACGATTATTTTGGTGTCTGCAAATGCATTCAAATTGAAAAATTCAAAAACTTTGTTCGATGGTTAAGGGTTAAAGGCCAATATACCTTCATTAGTTGTTTGAACCCTTTACCAAATAGTTTCATATTTTTTGTAACCTTTACCAAACGACAAAATTTTAGACTAGTGCAATTTGAAGGCACTCCCAGACAACAAAATAAACATACCTCCAAAATTGAAATCTGTTTCCAATAGAGTAGAAAACATTGTGGGAAAAGGAGAAAATGCTGGTTACCAGCATTTTCTCCTTTTTCCACAATGTTTTCAAAAAGCTTCTATCTCAGGGTCGTAAAAACCAGGGAGAGTTTGGTAAATGGTTAAGCTTAGAAAAAGCAGGGTGATGGGATAGCTCATTGCTTAGCATATCCAACTTGTGGCCTGATGGTTGCATGTTCAATATCCAGTTGAAGCAAACTTTTCTCTCGAATGACTTTTCGACTTTCACCTCTGATGCATTTAATAAAAGCAGTCAGTTGCATATAAAGACAGGTGTGTCAGTACTGGTGTTAGAAAACCAGGGAACACATCCATGGGTGCACCAGCTGCCATAATGTGACTAGAGCTGTAAAAAGGGTGTTGAGCTTTAATACATGCAAATGAGAAAGAGACCTTTCTCATTTCACAGTCGGTGACAGCTCTAGTTTCGTTTGTTAAAGGAGAAAATGCTGGTAACCCTTTTCTCTTTTTCTGACAATGTTTTTAATCTTTCCAAAATGGTTTTTTTTTTAATGTTTTTAGCCATGTTTAGTTTATTTTATCATCTGATTTCTTGGAATCTGATATGGTATTAAATCTTGTTGTTTGGAAAAGGGTTAACTCCTTACAAAATGACAGAATTTCGAACTCAACCAAATTGGAAGCATTTGCAGACGACAAATTAAATGAAACTCAAGTGATTTTTTCTGTCACTGATAGGAAATAAGACTTTGTGGGAAAAGGAGAAAATGCAAGTAACCAGCATTTTCTCCTTTTTTCACAATGTTTTCTAAAGTCTAAAGTCAGGGTCAGTAAAACTTGTGATTGTGCGGTAAAATGTTAAAGCACTGAATTAATGACTTGATTCTTTTCATTTACAATTACAGGTGACAGCCAGTATATACCTATTTCAGCCTTTTTATACTGTATAAATGTATTGCATAATAAAATATATTGTATAAATGGAAATTTTTGCAATATGTAATTGTTAATGATTTTGTGAACTTGAAAAATTTGCAAACTTTATGTTTGTGTAATTTACTACGAGTACAGTATACAAACAAATAACAATTGTCTTGAATATTTGCTCACTCCTCTTAGGCGTTAAAACGCAGGACTGTGTTTGAAAAAACTAAATGAGAGTTTACACAACTTATTGAGGAATTGTAAACTCTGTACCAAACAACAAAATTTAAGACTGGTCTGAATTGAAAGCACTCGCAGACGACAAAATCAACATCGCTCAAAAATTGAAAATTTTTCCCAGCAGAGTAGAAAACGTTATGGGAAAAGGAGAAAATGCTGGTTACCAGCATTTTCTTCTTTTCCCCCAATGTTTTCAAAAAGCTTCTTTCTCAGGGTCATAAAAACCAGGGATTGTTTGGTAAAGGTTAAGATTAGCAGGTTGCTTCTTACGATCAGTCTCTGAGACAGGTTCAACTGTCATGTACATGTATTTAGTTTAGGTGTAACAAATCTTACAAGTAATCTCCAAAGGCGTGTATTGAACCCTTAACCTCCAGGTCCCAAGGTAAATGCCCTACCATGTCACTACAGAAAGTAGCTCTGTAGCAAGATAATACCGGTATAAGTGTCCTCTTACATAGACACAAGCTATACATTTACATCTATCTGTAGGATAGACTGGTATACAACATAAACCAGTATACTACATAGCTAGTCTCTCAAAATGACTTGAAAATAATCCCAAAGCTTTTGGAGGAAAAAAAATAAATTAATCATAACTTCATACAATTTTGAATCAAAGACAGCCAAAGAAAGGGAAATTGATAAAAATGGTGAATTTGCTCATTATCAGCAATTATTCTATTGATCATATTTTTTTTATCTCAACCGAGCACAAAAGGATAAAGGTACACTTTTATTATCATTATGTCATGCGAAAGTTCACCTTCATCATTTTGTCATGCATTCATCAAAATTTACCTTGTGTGCACTGTAGAGGCCACATTTTCAGTCAGATACTCATGAAACTGGATCCATATGTTTGACTTGATAAAATCTTGGGACATGCTGGAAAAAGGGTCGTGGGGGAAAAAAAGTAGGTCACCAGGGCAAATCTGAAAAAAGCTTGTGTGCACTCCAGAGGCTACATTTTCAGTCAGATACTCATGAAACTTGGCATCAAAATGAATTACATGTACATTTGCATGTAGGAAAAAATTACTGACTGTGTGAAAAATTGTTTTGTCATATGATGATTTCTCAGATTGTATTTACAATGTATATTGTGAATGTGTGTTTTTGTTTCAGACATACAAGTATGCAGATGTCCTGCTGGATAATGAAACATCAGGCAGTGGAATGTATCTACAAGAGTTGGATGATCCTGAACATTGTAATGCTCACAACACTGCCCTCTGGGAAATGACCTTGTTACAGGTATTCAACTACTCTTGTCTTCTTTCTTTTTTTTGGAACATGTTTCATGAATGTATTGCATTAATTTCCCAGTCTGCTTGGGTAGCTCAGTGGTAGCATATTGAACTAATGACCTGGTGATTGTTATATCGATACCCATTTGAGGTAAACTTTCACCTCTCACCTGTAATGCATGTGAGAAAGTAGTCATTAACTTGGAAGGAGAGTTTCAGAGAGAGTATCAGATTGTATTGCATCAAGTTATGCCTAGGGGGCTGAATTGTACTGCCTCAACTTAGGCCATAGAGGGCTAGATTGCATTGCATCAGCTTAGACCCTAGATGACTAAATTGTATTGCAACAACTAAACCGCTTAATGGGCTGAATTGTTTTGCATCAGCTTAGCCCCTAGGGGGCCAAATTAGATGGCATGAAATAAGCCTATATATGGTATGCAACACTCGAAAAGTGGCATTTGGACATTTTGCCAATAGTGTGGTTTCGGATCAGACAGTGCAATCTGCGGAGGCTAATCCTTAACCCATAACCAAACAACAATATTGTAGACTGGTCCAAATTTAAAGCATCTGCAGATGAAAAAATAAAAGTGACTGAAAATTTGAAATTTGTATTCTGAAGGGTAGAAAACATTGTGGGAAAAGGAGAAAATGCTGGTTACCAGCATTTTCTCCTTTTCCCACAATGTTTTCTAAAGGCTTCTTTCTCAGGGGCGTCAAAAGTAGGGATTGTGTGGTAATGGGTTAATGACACTTTCCGTTTTTATGTAATTTTGTGCAATTTTTGCACTCTGCCATAGACCAAAATCTAATGTACTCATACTGTGCCATCTTGGATTAGCATGCTCGGACTGAGCAGGCTAATTTAAAACAACACTTTACGCAGATGTCTACATGGCCCTTTTCGTGTGTTGCAAACCATAAACAGGGCTGCATTAGGGAAATTGGGCCTTTCCAAAACTTGAACACATTCGAGTCTTTTGTCCAAATAAGTTTGCTGTAGATAAGGTCATGAAAAGAAAACGCTTTGCTACCAACATGAAACTTGTAAAGATGTTTCTTGCCTGTTTTCAGCACCATGTTGATCCCATTGTCAGAAAGTTTGCTGCTCATCTCAGTAAAGGGGCTCCTACACAAGGTGAAGGTCAGCTGAATACAGATTTACGCAAGTATGTATTTGTACATGAGCCATGCTGTATGATTTGGGTTTTTAAACCATTACCACACAATGACGACTTTTGATACCCCTGAAACAGAAGGCTTTTGAAAACATTGTGGGAAAAGGAGAAAATGCTGGTAGCTGCTGGTTACAAGCATTTTCTCCTTTTCTCACAATGTTTTCTACACTATAAAAGAAAAATCAAAAGGCTTCTTTCCTAAAGGGTGTTAAAAGTCGGCATTGTATAATAAACGATTAAATCATGATATTTGTCTTTGAAAGGGGATGAAACATTGTTAGAACAGTAGAAAATGCTTATTACCAGTTCTCATCCTCAGAACTGTTCACTCTTTACCAAATGACAAAACTTTAGACTTGTCCAAATTCAAAGCGTGTATAAAAATAAACATTACTCAAAATAGTTCCCAGCAGGGTGGAAAACATTGTGGGAAAAGGAGAAAATGCTGGTTACCAGCATTTTCTCCTTTTCCCGCAATGTTTTCTAAAGGCTTTTATCTCCTGTTCATGTTAACCAGGGATTGTTTGGTAAAGGATTAAATAAGGATATTTATCTTTGAAAGGGGATGAAACACTGCTGGAACAGTAGATAATGCTGGTTACCAATTTTCTTCCTCAAAACTGTTAAAACAGTAAAGGATTGAACTTTAAAACTAGATGAAGCTGCAAACATGGGCTATTATAGCCTTGTCAAGTCTATAAATTTTGATTCTATTCCGCACCGGTGAGCTTCACATGTTATTTTGAAATGAATGGCCTATTACACAAGATTGAGTATAGATAATTTGCTATGTATATGTGTACATGAATCAAGTAATCTTTGACCCTTGATGTCAGAAATCAGTATATTTTTGCTCACTTGAGAGTTACGCTGTGAAAGGAGATTTTTGGATTTTTAGGAAAGGAGATCAGTTGGCTAGATTAGTGATTATTTCATCTGAACCTTTTTCTTTTTTTTTCAAAATTAGTCACATACTTTATAAAACATCCAATTATTATCCCCTGCCGAAGGTGGAGGGATATAGTTTTAGCATTGTGTGTCCGTCCATCCATTTGGGTGAATTTCTTTACTACCGTTGGACGGAATTTCATGAAACTTTATACGTGTGTCCAATAACCCATTCTCCAGAGATTTTTTTTTTTTTTTTTTTTATTCAATGCAAAATGGCAGACATATATCAGGAATATCATTTCAGCAAAATAGCTTTTCTCTTTGAAAATACCAGAATTGTGTCTACAATGGATATACATGTACATCCTAAATATGCACTTTGTAAATGCCGATTTTACCACAATACCATTTTTTGACTTTTTGTCCATATTTGAAGCCCTTTGGTTCACAAGTATCACATAGGCATATATATAAACTTAACCCATTACCACACAATCCCTACTTTTGACGCCCCTGAGAAAGAAGCCTTTTGAAAACCCTGTGGGAAAAGGAGAAAATGCTGGTAACCAGCATTTTCTCCTTTTCCCACAGTGTTTTCTACCCTTCCCAAAACAAATTTCAATTTTTCAGTCACATTTATTTTGTCGTCTGCAAATGTTTTGAATTTGGACCAGTCTAAATTTTTCTCGTGTGGTAATGGGTTAAACAATCTTCTGAACCATGAGACCCAAGGCCACCACATTTGGCATGTACTGGTAGTTTCATCTAAACAAGATCTGCTAAATAAATGTTTTCCAAATTATGGCCAGTTTTAGGTCAAAATTGGCCCTGTCCTGGGGGTTATACTCATAACATGGGCTTACATGTACTAGTATAATTTTATAGTGAAAACTAAAAATCTTTAAGTTCTTAAAAATAGGGTGAAGGGCTACTAACTTTTAGGTGTAGATTGGACCTCTACCAAGATAATCCAAATTATAGCCCTAGGATCAAATTTTGAGTCACAATTTTTACATCGGCTGTCTTCTTTTTCGTAACCATATAGCCCAATATACATTGTATTACAATACTGCAAATAAATTTCTTGTGATTTGATTGGATAATATGCCCCGAACATATATATCATGTACACTTGCAAAACCAACACAAAAAACAGTTTCCCTTTCAGGAGCCACATATGTATGACTACAGTGTCAATGCAACATCAAAAATGGTGTTGTAGATCAAGATTAATATTAAGATTATGCACCAAGCTGCACATTTTTTCCCGTTTTACCAAGGTTTCAGTGACCTCATTTCCCTGCGATGTCACTTTTCATTGAATTTGGGCACTCAGAAGGGAAATTCCACTTTGTCAGCATACTGAATTTTTTTAAACAAAAAAAAGAAGTATAATTCAATTAACAAACGTTGGAATGGTAAAACTTTTCAGTATGATGAATTTGTTGTACAGTCATGTGGTACGGGACTAGGAAACTTGTTAACAGCTGTTGTATATTATATCGCCACCTTGCCTTGGCCTCGGGGCAATATGATTCACCACAGCCGTGAACAAGTTTCCCAGTCACCTGCCACTTGACCGTACAACTTATAATGTTTTGATGTGTGGTTTGTACATATTATCCAGTGGAGCTATACAGGGCCATTATGGCCCTCTTGCTAAAGCATTTCATGTGTACCTCCCCTCCATTCTATCATTTTCGCGCATATGGCACAGAAATTTTGAACACCCTTATTTTCCTTCAAAGTAGCCAATTGGAATATTTAGTCATCATTTAGTGATAATTCTTTTGATTTTCTTTTTAATTTACAGAGCACCACTCACTCTGTATGAGATGATAGAAAAGAAGGACATATTTACGAAAGAGCTTCCAGATAAACCTTCCAGAAAGACAAAGCACAAGGTGATAAATGTCATGATGGAAAGAAAATGATAATGAATGCTGGGATTTTTTATGAAAGTTTTGTTTTAGCACTGAAATGGGAAAAGAGATTCTTGGTCATTTAGTGGAAAAGGTGTCTAGAGTAGCAGTAAATACATGTACGAATATCTTGGCTAGTTAGAGAAATTAGCGTCCATATTTATACCCCTGCAAAACAAATGTTTTCGGGGGTAAACTGGAATCAGCCGGTCTGTCTGTGTGAGTGTCCGTCTGTGTGTCTGTGTCTGTGGGATCTTCTGTGTACAAAATACTAGTAATTGCCTGTTTCTGTCAAAGAGGTAGCAGGGTATTAACCGTTTACCACACAATGCCGACTTTCGACGACTCTGAGAAAGAAGCCTTTTGAAAACATTGTTGGAAAAGGAGAAAATGCTGGTAACCGGCATTTTCTCCTTTTCCATCAATGTTTTCTCTCCTTTTCGATACAAATTTCAAATTTTCAGTCACTTTTATTTTGTTGTCTGGCATTGCTTTTGATTTGAACCAGTCTAAAATTTTTTTCGTTTGGTAAAGAGTTAAGTCACATTTAGTGACATCTCTAGTTATTACTCATTTTCTCCTTTACTGTTTTTGCCGTTTCAAAGAAAGTTAATAGATTGTATGTATTTGTAAATGGTGGAAGGCTGCCAATAAACAAATGGTTCAAGAGTAGATTAAGATTAACATATAATTTGAGGGAAAAAAAGGAACTAAACATTTAATTTTTTCTACTTCAGTTCCGGCAACCAAATTTTTTACAAGAGGACCTGCAAAGGGACATTGAAAGGATACTACAGTCCGTAGCTGATTCTCCACAACAAATTTTGATTGACATGAAAAATGCATCTAACCCAACATAAATCATTTTGAAAATTATAGATGGACTTGTTTATTTGCCAATATGTTTTTGAACACTGTTTACTTGTACAAGTTACCTGTACTTTTGAAAAAAAATGACAAAATAAATTGAGATGTTTTGTATTTTTCTTTGAAATGGAGGTAGTAATCTGTTGTTCATTTGTAACTCTCTACCTCATGCAAAAAATTTTGGTTGGTTCCATTTCAAAGCATTTGCAGACAACAGTTTAAATGTGGTCTAATTCATTAACACACAATGCCTCTTTTCAATGGCCCTTGAGAAAGAAGCCTTTTGAAATCATTGTGGGAAAAGAAAAAAAATGCTAGTAACCAGCATTTTCTCCATTAAGCACAATATTTTCTTTCCTTCCATAAACAAATTTCAATTTTTTTATTTGCATTCATTTTGGAGTCTGCCAAATGCTGTAAATTTGGACCAGTCTAAAATTTTGGTTTTTGTATAGAGTTAAAAGACAGACTTTGTCTCAGATAGGGTTTAAACGTAGTGGAAAAAGGAGAAAATGCAGTTTCTCTTTTTTCGAGTATGTTTTCAAAAGCCATCTTTTTTATGGGGCAATTACAATTTTGGATTGTAGGAAAGATTTAATTTGCATCTATTCCTGAAAAGGAATTGTTGTATACAAGTTTTTATACAGAAAATCAACTTAAAGCTTATCACTGAAAACAGGTGAAAACATTGTACCAAATGGGGAAACCGCCTTCATACGTAGTTTGTCCCTGTATCCCATTGATTCCAAAAAATTGAATCTAATCTCAGAGTTGCCAGATAGGCTGTAACATTTGTTGAAAAAAGGAGCCCCCTTTTGACACTTTGGAAAGTGAACATTAATTTTTGCTATCAAACTTCTATACAAAAGATTTAGTTATGCATTGCTTTTCCTTATCCCATTACCACACTATCCAAACTTTTTACGCCCCTGAGAAAGAAGCCTTTAAAAAACATTATGGGATAAGAAGAAAATGCTGGTAACCAGCATTTTCTCCTTTTTCTCATAATGTTTTCTACCCTTCAGAAAACAAATTTCAAATTTTCAGTCACTTTCATTTTGTCGTCTGCAAATGCTTTCGATTCGGACAAACCTAAAATCTTGTTATTTGCTAATGATTTAAGGGATAAAAATATTTTATTGCAAAGTCAAAAAGTTGTTTTCTTTGGAAATGGGGAAAGTGGGACAAAAAAGCAAAAGTATGTGCAAGAGTTATTCAAAATGTTTAAAAGTATTGCAGTTAATTTTTCCTTTGAGTTGACAGATGTACTGTCCTATCCCTTGTTTTTTTTTTTCACACTAAAATCCCTTTTGTGACTTAGAAATAGATGAAGACAAATCACTAGGTGTGCATTACGGTCGCTGTTGTTACAATATCGAACTGTTTGATCTTGCTCTATATACTGTATTTATGGTTAAGGTCAAACGTGCATGACGACCATCAATATTGTCCCTTTACTTTTCAGGATTATTAACCCATTACCACACAATCCCTACTTTTGGCAGCCCTGAGAAAGAAGCTTTTAGAAAACATTGTGGGAAAAGGAGAAAATGCTGATAACCAGCATTTTCTCCTTTTCCCACAGTGTTTTCTACCTGTCACGAAACAAATTTCAAATATTTAGTCTCATTATTTTATCGTCTGCAAACGCTTACAATATTTGGACAAGCCTAAAAAATATTGCCATTTGATAACGAGTTAAAACAAAATGTTAGACGGGTCCTTATTGAAAAAATCTTCAGACGACAAAAGTATCTTAGTTCATGATTTTTTTTCCCTGAAAGGATAGAAAACATTGTGGGAAAAGGAGAAAATGCTGGTTACCAGCATTTTCTCCTTTTCCCACAATGTTTTCAAAAGATTCCCTTCCCAGGGTCGTGAAAACCAGTGATTGTTTGTTGCAGTATTAAACAGTTACATTAGTTGTATTTTCGTAAGGAGCACAAACATGAAACAATATAAAGACAAGAATTTAGAAACATTTGGGTAAACAGAGCTGTTGGTGCTATAAAATTGCTTCTGCCAACCATATTTAAATAAAGAAGGGTGGGGTGAAAAGTACTTGATATTAATTTGTATCCATTTGAGGTTTTGGGGGCGTAAATGGATTGGCAAGTAGCTGACGCATGTACATGAGCACTTAGAACCTGCCTTTCTGTTGAGCTAGCCTGTACAGCGAAGTGGTTTGATGTATTTCTGTCCGTGATATTTAATCAATCCTTTGCCAAATGACAAAATGTTTACCGTGTCCAAATTACAGGCACTTGTAAACAACAATTTAATATGGTTCAAGTGGTGCAATCTTGCTTTGATAGGGTCGAAAACGGCGACCGTCCGGTAGCAGTTGAATTTGAACGGCGGCAGTTCAATTTTGAGACACCGTACGGCGTCTGTTCGAAGTTCAGGAAAAAGTTATAACTGGACGGCGACCGGACGATTTTGGGCCATGATCCGAGAGCCCGTTAACTCATCGTACGGGCTCCGTCCGAGCGCTGTCCAGTGACCGGATGATGCCTCCAGAAAGCGGACGGCGCCCGGCCGATTTTTATGAAAACGTTCATTTCCAAATCGTCCGGCGACTGCACTGCATCCGTCCGGCGACTGCACTGCCTCCGTTCAGGTGCCGGATGGAGCCCATACGTGCATCGCCCGATTATTAATATTCGCCCGGGCACCGTCCAGTGACCGTCAGATCGCCGTACGGCATTGATTTTGTTAATTCTTTCCAGACGGCAAACATATACTTTGGCGACATGATCAGTATATTTTTAAAGTATATATTGATGTCTCACCTCATTATTATTTCTCAAGTCTGTAGTGAAAATGGCACCTATACCGCCACAAAATCTGTTGAATCAATAGAGACTGCAAGCTACATGTATTCGCCGAAGGCAGGTAAATACAATAGCAGCTGCTGCTGTTTACGATCAGGAGCTTACTGGGCGAGGTCGCAGAGTGAGGACTGTGTGGGTCAAAATGTGGCTACAGAGTCGTGTCATCCTCGGACAATATGACACACCTCTGTAGCTGGCCGGACGGCGGCACAAAGTCCGAAAGATGTCCGTCCGGTCGCCGCCCGGTGCCTCTCTGAACTGAAAAAGGCACGCAGGCATTTCCGAAGAAAATGCCGTCCGATGCCCGTTTGATTTGCGACTGCTTGAGCAAAATGTTATAAAATCGTACGGCGCCCGGACGATGTCTCAAAATTTTGAATCGGTGAAGTTGGAAGAAATCGTTCAGCGACCGTTTTATTTGTGACCTAGGCATTAAACTCTTAATTTTACTGTACGTCGACGACACCGTTATTCTGTCAGACAATCAGACATATTTCCAAATTAATTTAACAATTTTTGATAATTATTGTAACGACTGGCATCTAAATGTCAACGTGAACAAAACTAAAGTGATGATCTTCGGTGCCAGAACAGTAGATAATTACAGGTTTACACTTGGCGATCGGCCGCTTGAAACCACTAACAAATACCACTACCTAGGTGTCACTTTCTCCAGTAACGGGACCTTTTTGAATGCACAAAAGCACATTGTTGATCAGGCTTATAAAGCCATGCATTATATACTTACAAGAACCAACAACGCAGACCTGCCACTTGATCTTGCACTTAAACTCTTTGATCATACAGTACTGCCTATTTTGACTTACGGTTCTGAGGATTTTTGGGTTCGAAAATATCGAAATTTTAGAAAGAATCCATAGCATTTTCCTGAGAAAAATTACAAACACCAAAAAAAATCAACACCACTGTCCTTTCTATATGGTCTGCAACACGCGAAAAGGGGCATTCGGACATTTACGTAAAGTGTCGTCTCGGAGCAGCCTGTGCAGTCCGCGCTGGCTAATCCGAGACGGCTCTTTACGACTACATTAGATTTTACGGTACATTAGACTTGCGTAAAACAGACAATAACAACTTGAAATGGAAAGTGCCGTCTCGGATTAGCCTGCGCGGACTGCGCAGGCTGATCCGAGACGACACTTTACGCAGATGTCCGAATGCCCCTTTTCGCTTGTTGCAGGCCATATTATGGAGAACTAGGGAGATACCAATTTCATTAGTAATAAAGACTCGTATGATATCATTTTGGAATCGACTCTTAACATAAAATCACAAAAAAAAATCTTTAAAAATTTATAAATGTATGGTTTCCCAAACGTATAATACTTTCAAGTGGCCAAATAAGATTAAAGAATTCTGTTATCTGTCGGTAGGCCAGATTTATAGAAAAACCAGTTTCAAATTCAACAAACTAATATCCACAAAACGGTAAAACGAATTCCTATGGATCAATATAAACAAGACTGGCATGAACAATAGCAGCTGTCTTATAAAAGTAAATTGTATAACAGTTTCAAAGCAATACATGAATTTGAAAGCTACCTAAAAATATTACCAAAAGAAGTATACTTACCTCTCTTAAATTTTAGAACCGCCGATCGCCGTCTGCTAATCAAAACTGGTCGATATGACGGAACCCCACTCGAAGACAGGAAATACCCCCTCTGCGACTCTGACCAAGCAGGCTCTGAAAAACATTACTTATTTGACTGCTCCTGTTTCCGCACCATTAGGCAACAATATCTGACAAATCACTTAAATCGACATGAAATGTCTCCAGAAACAGTTTTTACTATAACATCAATCCCAAAACTGAAACAGCCGAGTGCATTTCTGCATGAAAAGTGTCATGCATAAGTTCGTAGTTAGATCTTACTGTGATTTTCCCTCAATGCCTTCTGTAACTTTCATATTTATACCAAATTACATGACATTTTTGACTTTCGCATTTGACCATGGATATTTCTATGTGTGTATGTGTTGATTAAGATCGGACTACGCATACATTTGGTCTGGTCTTGATCTGCACTCCTTGCTTCCTTGTGCAGTTTTGTGACACAGCGTTTTACAACCCTTGGACATTTAAACACCACTTAGCGAACTTTTATGCGTTGTGGACTGGAATCAGATTGCACCGAACTGATAGCCTGATCTTTTGTCTACATTGACCGACGAGTGTACAGATCGAGACATAAAACTGATCGTTAGCATCTCCCGTTATTCATTTGGCTATCCTGGAACCAAGTAACATATTCTTGTAAATATATATTTACTTACATGTACCTCTGTTATGATCCTGGAAATCTTCTTGTTTTTTTTTTCACACATTAAATTTCTGTAAAATCCATTCTTTAAGACATCTTGGCCCGTCTGTTTGTAAAAGTCTAATTGGTTGCGTTTATATACATGTATAACGAATCCCAGCGACAACTGATCTACCACGTGCGCATCGAGTAGCTGTGAGCGCTAGCACGTGCTTAGCGTGCTTTCGTTTCCGGTTACTGTCGGGTACGGTTAAAGCATATATTGATTGACAGAATTTGTTTATATTTGTGTCGTAGTGAGCAACCTTTCCTTTTGCCATATTGTTTTCGTGCTTTTAATGCCTTATCCATGTTTGTATCCCGCATATACATGTTCACCGTGTATATAGACAATATTTGTATCTGCCAATAACTTACAGCTTAACCCTTTCCCAAACAATTCCTGGTTTTTACGGGTCAGGAATAGAAGCCTTTTGATAACATTGTGGGAAAAGGAGAAAATGCTGGTAACCAGCATTTTCTCCTTTTCCCACAATGTTTTCTATCCTGTCATAGAAAAATCATCTTTTTTGCAACTGTTAATTTGTCACCTGCAAAATGCTTTCAATCAGGTCTTGTCCAAAATTTGCTGTTTGGGAAAGGGTTAAAGCTATTTTCATGATTGTTACAGTGGCTGATGGGGAGTCTGCCCGGGACGAGCGGGCTCTTCATATGCTACCGGGAATCTGTCTGTAACTCACCATTCACTAGTCACCCATCTACATGCATTAACTGTAAGGATTGTTACGTCTTTATTTGCCAATCTGTCACAAGTCGTTATTCTTGTTAACTCTTTATAACACAATCCCAACATTTAACGACCCTGAAAAAGAAGTCTTTTGAAGACATTGAAGGAAAAGGTGAAAATGTTGGTAACCAGCATTTTCTCCTTTTCCAACAATGTTTTCTACCCTGCTAGAAACAAATTTCAATTTTTGACTAACATTTATAATGTCGTCTGCAAATGCTTTCACTTTGGACTACTCCAAAATTTTGTCGTTTGGTAAAGAGTTTAGTCGCCTGAAGTAAGAACAGATTGACTCCAGGCAAGCCTGTGTTTTGGAAAAGTAGCCTGTAGCTTAAAAGATATAAGAACATTATATGATCGCTGTAGTAGCCGATGAGCCTAAAACAGCACGAAATAGGCTACTTAGCGCATTCAATGATTGGTTTATGACCAGTTTGAAATATTTGTTATGGAGGTATTTACTGTCATACTTAGAATAGCAGTTGTGTTTATTACATAGAAATTCATTATCATATTGTTATATTTAAATACTGTCCATCGCTCGTAATTTATTGTACATCAAGTCACAGTCCAAACTAAAACGTGATTGAGTGGTTTACGGAGCTATTCTCATTTGAAAGAAAAGTTTTACCACTGAATTTAACCCTTTCCCAAACAAGCCCTGGCTTTTACGTGTCTGCAGTAAAACTCTTTTAAAAACACTGTGGGAAAAGGAGAAATTGCTCGTAACGAGCAATTTCTCCTTTTCCCGCAGTGTTTTCTACCCTTTTTGAGAACTTTCTGCCATTTTCTCAAGAATAAAAGTTGTCGTCTGCAAACTCTTTCAGTTTGGAAGAGTCCTAAATTTGTCATTTGGGAAAGGGCTAATAAGGCAATAACTTGCAAACCATTACTAAAAATAGTTTCAGTTGTATTCCTTTCAAATGATATGTTGGCTCTCAAGATATTTTCCGGTTTGATGTCAGAATCCTGTGTTGGCTTGCCAGAATTTTACACGATCAAAATAGCACAGGTTCATTATATGTAGTCACGTCTTCAAATAGGTGCGATGACGTCATATCTTATGTAATAAAATTGGATGGGGTTCTCATCGTTGCCTGCGCATGTCATATTACTCGCGTTGTCTGCGCATGTCATATTCTCCGAAGATTCGACCTGCCTTGTATGACGCATCACTCTCGCTGATATCGGGTAGACTGTAATAGTACGCGCTATAAAGTAGTAATGGAGAAAATGGCTTTTATCAATACGTTTTAGGAAAAATGAGGCCTGTTTTAGCGTCAGATTTCTCTAAACTGCTGATCATAGCTGATTAAATCGCACAAAGTAGCGTTTTATTCAGTAAACGTTTATTTTAGTTTTAAATTCAAAGTAACGGTTGTCACGTAGGAAAGTGGTTCTGTACCAAGGATGCCCAAATTAGATAGATGAGTATTTATAGAATGCCAATTTAGCGGGAGATAATGGGGTCCCTATAAACTGAGAAACGGAACCGAAACGAAACGCAACGAAACGAAACGAAACGCAACGAAACGGAACGAAACGTTACGAAACGCAACGAAACGAAACGAAACGAAACGAAATAGAACGGAACGAGAACGAAACGGAACGAAACGAAACGGAGTGCTATTTTTGGTACAAAATCAAGCAGAAGGAAAACATAGTTTGTTTTTGTAAATAACCCTACTTTTGATTGCCGAAATTGTTACGAAGTAAGACTTAAAATTTTGATGGCGCACTATGATCGTGATACTTTGGTGAATTTTGACAATTTAAATGAAGACATTTTATTTTAATATTGGTTTGAGTGAACTTAGACTATTGTTTACTTTGTTATGACATAAATCTCCAATAAAATGTTCTTCATGTTTCTGGCCATCTCCGGGAGCCAAGGTTACGATCACTACGTGGATCTTACCTTGGCTGATTGAGCCCAATTTCGAGATTCCTGCGATGCGCCCTCTATTACACCCTTTACATCATATTTCTAAAAGCCAATGAAATATCGGTTTACAAACCGCTTACGAATACACATGAAAGCGATAAGCAGACATCCACGTGGGTTTCCATGTTTGCCTTCTATTCGAAAGGTAGTGATCTTGATCTATTTTTATCAAAGATGAAATGCTACGAGCGATTTCATCCGTTGCAGTTAGGGCTGGCTGCATCCAATGAAAAAGCGTATGGGGGAAATGTAAAAATCCCGCCAAGGGTAGAGTAGCGTAGTGAATCGTCAGCCTTGGTTGGCAAAGATGGTTTTTGGCAGCCATCAGTACTGCAAATACGTCGCAGTCTGGTTGATATTTTGTTTATTGTTTCCATAAATACTGTGATTAAATATTCATGTCCAAATACAGCAAGGTTGAATGCACTGATAACCGATTATGAATGACTGATTTTGTATGGCGTAAAACGCAGATTTCAACATAATTTCAATTACAAAGCAGCTGCCAGTGCAGGTCTATCGGTGCTTTCCTGGAATTTCTTACAAAAGTTTTCAACATAACGTTGTTTACATGCCATTTTTCTGCTTTTCTAAATAACCCTAGCCGACACAACGGTCTTCGACGAAAGAGGAATGAATCTTACTGCAATGACTATCATCAATCGTCGAAAAGAAATTAGCAGAGTAGGGAATCGAACCAGCGACTATCTGTTCTCAAGTCCTGTACAGTACTGACTGAGCTACCGAGACCTTTTGATAACACCTACTGCCGGTAATGAAACCGGTTTGGATTCTTACAAGATGCTTTAGAAAAATAATCCATTTTATATCAGGCGAATTAGAATGCCGGTTTTGAGTCTTTATTTAAATTTTGTACATTTGTGCAGATATCACCTTTCTTCATGCACTGTCTGTTTTTCAATCACTTTGATTTCTATCCCAAAATAGAAGCATCGAAGACCTTATGTCACTGAACATGGCTAAATATATTGAACGTCTTTTTTTTGCATGAAACAGACATACATAAAAAATCGTCGAGACCGGGACAGACGATTTTGATTGATTGACTGATTCGAGATTAAACACCGCTTTCCACAATTTTTCAGTTATATCACGGCAACAGCTCACAGATTCATTTATTGTGAGTTCCACCAGTACTTGGCTAGGGTTCTGAATGATCTTGCCACAAAAAACATACTTGAAATATTCCAACGCTTGATTTTATTGACTGTATAGTGTCTAACACCCTTTTCAACATTATTGTGTGGCGTCCGTGGTCGTAGGGTTGAGCGTCGGCCTCATAATCATCAGGTCCCAAGTTCGATACACGGGAGCGGGTGTCAGCTTTGGGATTTTTCATTAGCCCACACATTTGGCGCAAGTACTGGTTTAGTTCCGAGGAAGCAGAATAGCGAGAGATAAGTACAAATTGTAAGAACTTGTTTTCAATCGATGTAAGATAAAAATGTTTCAACTAAACAGTTGTATCGCTGCATGGCGCAATCTGCGTAGGCTGATCTTAATTGAAAATGTTTGCTAGTTAGTCAATATTCTACCTAGTTAATATTCTACCTGTCAAAGGGCCAGTGTACCTCGTGATTCAGTCGGCTTTTAAGCAAAGATGGAAATTATGTATCCATAATAATATAATGACCTACTTGGTATCATGCATAACTGCGAGGCATTAAACCCCCTTTTGCCAAAAGCAAGGCTCGTATCTAATCGTAGTGTTACATTTTCAACAATATGCACAACAAAGAGGAAAGAGATGAAATTGCTTGGGTGGTAAAAACAATAAAAAACGTCAGCAGAGTCAACCGATGCAGTCATAGAATTGAAATCGTCTGAAAAGTGGTGTAAGACGCCTTACAACCCAAAGGCCAGCTAACAATTGTTAAGCTGTGCCGAGATAGCGACGGTCACAGACCTGCCGTGACCAGGATTCGAACCGGAAATGTCGGCTACTTCGCAAAGCACTAACCACCATACGATCACAGCTCTCATTGCAGAACAGATATGACCTCAGTTTTCGATTTAAACATGAAAGAAACAAACCCCTTGTTACAAAATCATGAGTTTCACCGCCCCTAAAGGAGAATGCTAGTACTTTTTGAAAATCTTTTAAGAAAAGGATAAAATGCTCGTTACCAGCATTTCCTCTCTTTACTACAATGTCTTAAGATTTAACGCCCTTTACGTTGCATGCATCGCTACATTGGGCCCGGCCGGATAGCTCAGTGGTTAGCGCATCAGAATCGTGACCTGGACCTGGTCAGTACTGGTGTGAAAAAGCCAGGAAACACATTAGTGCGACACTGACCACCATGATATGACCTACGCTGTTAAAAAGGCATTAAACTCTAATACAAACCAAACAAAATCGCTGCATTACACCTATCTGTGTTTTCCTGCAGTTCTTTTTACAAGTACTTCGAGAGTAATATTCTTCCCAAGCCACTGGCTGCTTTTAATCGATTACTATCGGTGATCACTGGAGAGAGAGAGGAATGAATCCTGTCGCAATGATTATCATCAATCTTTGGAAAGAAATTTGTCGAATGGATATTTGAACTAGCGACCCATGTTTTGAAGTCCTGTACGCTACCAACTGTACTACCCAGGCTCGCCATATTCCGGCGCCCTGTGATAATACTCTGATACCTTAGTGACAGAACAAAATTAAATTTTCTCTACCCGTCAAATATTTAAAATTGCACCTAATATGTTTTTTTGTGCAACCTTAAAACCACACTCCCTTGTAGAGGATTATCGTTTTAAGTGCTTAATCTTGACTTTGACCAGATTTTAAATGCAAAATAATCGCAAAAATTCAGCGACATAACCCTTTTGTGCCTTACATACACTGTGGGATAAAACAATTGGAAACAGTACAACAGAAAAACGATAAATTGAGACAAAAAGATAAGTTTAAAAAAAAAAAAACGCTGCTAGATTTCATTTCGTTTCGTTCCGTTTCGTTTCGTTCTCGTTATATTCCGTTTCGTTCTATTTCGTTTCGTTTCGTTGCGTTTCGTTGCGTTTCGTTCCGTTTCGTAACGTTTCGTTCCGTTTCGTTGCGTTTCGTTCCGTTTCGTTGCGTTTCGTTTCGGTTCCGTTTCTTACTTTATAGGGACCCGGAGATAATGCCCTAGGTATGCCGAAATTTATCTTTAGATGTAAGTACGGAAGCGGCAGAGTTGTGACGAGTGGTATTTATAGCGAGATCTATTTTCCTAGCTGGAGATAATTGCACATGTATAACATATCCAGGGTTGTACAAAGTTTTTTATTTGTGAATAATGCAGATCAAAATCAGACAGCACAGAACGTGAAGTCCAATCTTGTAATTCAATTTTCTGCCATGATTACCGCAACTGCCAAATATGTACTTTTAAATTCGCAATATCTTGGTCATTAAGAAGTATGCATGAAGTGCATACAAGAATTTTCCTGCTATTCTAGCTACTTCATTTATTTGAATTCTTTTTTCTTATGAGTCATTTTAGATTTAACAACTCAAAGACCAGTCAGTCTGATCTTTCACCTTTGTTGTTAGATATGATTATCCAAATTTCTTCTTCAACAAATTTGAATTCGCAATATTTTGGTCCTTAACAAGTGTATATGAGGAAGACAAAAGTTTTATTGAATGTTCTGTCTAGTTTGATTGATTGTCCATTAAACTATTACCTCATGGACGTTTATAACATTTATCGTGTCGAGGACAACTTTAAATTCTTTCGCGGACGCTGTAGATCAAAAATCAGATTGCACAGAACGTGCAGTCTGATCTTTGACCTACAGCGCCCGATATTTTTTTCAAGATTTCCTAGCATAACCTTGCAATTGAATTATTTGGGTTTTTTGTGAATTAATCTTATTTCGTGTATTTAGAACTTAACTCTTTACCAGACGACAAAATTTTAGCCTTGTCCACAATGAAAGCATTTGCAGACGACATTTCAAGTGTGACTCAAATAATGGAATTTGATCTTGACTGGGTTGAAAACATTGTGGGAAAAGGAGAAAATGCTGGTTACCAGGATTTTCTCCTTTTCCCACAATGATTTCAAACGACTTCTTCCTCAACGGTATTAAAAGTCGTCATTATGTAGTAAAGGGTTAAAGCTGTGCCCTTTTCTAAACGACCCTGGAAAATAGGGTTTTTCGAAAATATTATGAGAAAGGGAAAAAATGTTGGCATGCTGTCAACTAGGCGTTTTCTTCCTTCAACACATCAACCTTTTCAAGGAGGAATCCTTTCAGTTGTCCACTCTTATTTTGTCGTCTGCAAATGCTTTGAATTTGAACAAGGTCTCTAATTTTGTCATCTGGTAATGAATAAGGACATTGAACACTAGATACGTATAAGCATCTCTGTTTCTAGTACTGGACGGTGAGAAAAAGTCCAGGCGATGCTGCTGTGGCCATGCAGATTTAACTACTAAAATATCATATAAAATATTGAGAAATGGCTTAATAAGTGCAATTGTCTCATTCTTAACTATTTACAATGTTTTGCAAGAAATACCATACAGTTGATTCATCAAAGATTGTCTGTATTAGGTACAGGGTTAAATGGGGATATTTCGATTTAATTTCTGAAACTTTTAAAGTCTTAATTAGAGGACATTTTGCTGTCAGATCAAAGTTTATTTCGGAGAGAGAGAGGGAGAGCGCTAGACACGTTGAGGTGTACAGTTCGATTTGGTGATAATTATTTCCAAGGGTTTTTTACTCTTTGAAAAAGGTACCCATTTTTTTTTTCTGAATCATTTCACTCTTTCGTTCTTCCGTTTTATCTACCTGTCTGTCTATTTGTGCATTTATTAGCATTGATTCATGCGTAATTTGAACATTCTAAATGTTAAACGAATTAAACACATTTTTAGCTAAGGGAAAATCCAGCAATTGCGACCGTTGTGTTCTCCCGTCAAAAGACTACATTGTTTTTGACAGGGCGCTGCCTGATGTTGATCTATATTGTCTGTTACAGTTCTTTGGGTTGTGCTTAGTTACTTGACCCATTACCACACAATCCCTGGTTTTTACGAACTTGAGATAGAAGGCTTTTGAAAACCTTGTGGGAAAAGGAGAAAATGCTGGTAACCAGCATTTTCTCCTTTTCCTACAATGTTTTCTACCCTGCTGGAAACGAATTTCAATTTTTCATTTGCATATATTTTGTCGTTGGAAAGTGTTTTCAATTCGGATCAGTCTAAAATTTTGTTGTTTGGTAAAGGGTTAAAGTTTAACATACAGATTGCATATTTCTTGCGTAAATCAATGAACTAACTCATTACACCACTGCAGACAACCATAATTCTTGCAATAGAACACTGAAAAAAAAAAGACATTAGAAATTGAATGATTAAATACAGTAAAAAATAAACAGATAAAACAAAAAATAAATAATGAATAATAACGAACATAAAAACAGAACAAAGGAGACGAAAGATATAATCAAAGGTATTTTGGTACAAGAAATCGCTTGTTTCGAGCAATTTCTTCCACTACTACATCTTATACCTACCACCCACGAAGTAGAAGGGAGTATACTGGTTTCAGCATGTATTCTTGTCTGTCTCCCCGTCAGCCCGTTTGTCTGTACTCAAACTCGAAAGCTGTTTGTCCATGAACACTGAAACTTTATACAAGTATTGCTCATGACCCGAGGAGGTGCCATATCGTTTTGGGGCCAAAGGTCAAGGTTGTAGGTAAAATTTTATTTGAAAATCGGTTTTGTACTTCAACTCAATAGCTTTTTGACCCAGGGTCCTGAAGCTTTTTACAAGCGTTGCTCATGATGGGTCTAGGACATTTGCCCCCTCCCCCGGACTTTTGCCCCCGGACTTGTGCCCCCAGACTTTTCCCCCTTAGGACACCTGCCGCCAGGACATTTGCCCCCCGGACATCTGCCAACTTAGGACATCTGCCCCCCCGACATCTTCCCCCTTAGAACATGTGACCCCTTAGGACATGTGCCCCCCAGACATCTGCCCCCGGACATCTGTCCCCTTAGGACATCTGTCCCGTGGACATCTGCCCCCCTCAGTTTGTTTATACGTCGAGCTCCTTTAAGGGACAATCTCAAAAAATCAACTTTGAGATATACATGTATATTGTACATGGTAAATTTGACCGTCACTTCGAAAAAGACTTCTCAGCTGTTGTATCATTAAGTGCTATTTTGCTGAAAATCTTCGGCTGATTAATTGATTTCAGTTTTAATATCAAACCTCCAGTATGATAACTATAGAGTCAGTTACTCATCTGGCACGCCTGCTGTAAACCCCGATAAATTTTTTTTTTCATTTTAAGAACAATACTATGTTATTAGTTATTAGTTCTTCAACATCATTTAGAAGAGGCTTATCATTTCCCAGGAGGCAGTTGTCCTACGGAGGCAAATATCCGGGGGCAGATGTCCTACCTGGGCAAATGTCCGGGGGTGTCCTAAGGGGGAGAATGTCCGGGGGAGCAGATGTCTAGAAGGCAAATGCCTGAGGGGCAAATGTCCTAAGGGGGCAGATGTCCTACGGGGGAGAATGTCCGGATGGCAGATGTCCAGGGGGCAGATGTCCTAGAGGGGCAAATACCGGGGTTGGGGCAGATGTCCTAGAGGGGCAAATACCGGGGTGGGGGCAGATGTTCAGGGGGCAGGTGTCCTAAGGGGGCAAAAGCCCGTGGGCACAAGTTCGGGGGGGGGGGGCAGATGTCCAGGTGTCCTGATACCGCTCATGAAACATGGAGTTGCACTTTTTTTGGGGGGGGGGGTTGGGGGTGTCAAAGGTCAAGGTCATGTGTGATCTTTGAAAATCATTATCTTCCGTTATATGTCGTTCTACAATTATATACACATCTAATTTTAGCATTCTGGTTACAGAATCGACTACTTTTGGACGCGACAACTGTTACTTTGAGTTTCAAACTAAAATAAACCTTTACTCAATAAAACGTTACATAGCCATTGTCAGCTAGCATTTAACTTATGCATCAGTCATTTATAAACACAAGCCCCATCGGCTTGGGAAATTACTCCGGTATAGGCCCAGCATGAAGGAAACATTCTTTTTAGTCAGTTTTCGTGAAAAGCCCAGCACGAATCATAGTTTTATACAAGTCTATATTTAGACACTTGTGTATTCACAGATTTGCAGTAAACAATGTTAGATTTTAAAACCATTTTCCCGTATGAAATATTTATAAGACATTTGAAACGAAAAACATCGCTTATTTTCACCACAGACTTAATACGTTATAATTACCTTTAGCCAATGTCAGCTTACATTGGTGCTACTTTTTTAAGCGGCAGAGTTTTTGTTCAACTCCATATAAATATATTGATCCAGTGCGGAATAGTGATGCGTCATAGCAGATCAGTCTTCCAAGACTATCGTCGGTTTTCTTCAAAAACCTTGTAACTACAGCTTGAAACAAGCTATAGTTACGAGATTTTTTTTAAAGTAAACCGTCGATATAGGCTAACATGCGCGGACAATGACCAGGGCTAGGAACTCCACAGCCACGGTCTTCTGATGAGCTTAATTTTTTTTTACATCGCTTTCAGCATTATTTAACTTTTTACCTGATATGCCAGTTTGAGGCTCTTCCATTTCAGCAGTAAATAAATGATGTCAAAAATATTGACAAATGAGGATACAAAATATCTGATTGAAAGGAAAACATTGTAGGAAAAGGAGAAATTGCTCGTTACGAGCAATTTCTCCTTTTCCCACAATGTTTTCAAAAGCTGTCTGTTGTTGATACGTCAAAATGAGTATCTATGGAGTAAAGGATTAAGCCGTAACATAACCATAGCTCACATATGGGTTCCATCAATACTAAATTCGGGCTGTAAAGATTCTTGCCCAAGGATACTCTAACTCTTAGCGCTTCCAGTAAGGCTCTAATCCGAAACCCTCAGGGTTATGAGCCTTACCTGTTAACTTTGAGCCACCCGGGACCCTGATTAGATAGATAGATAGATAGATAATTATGTCGCTTTCAAGTTTTTTTTTTTATCATATCACGACGACAGCTTAAATCTTTCTACGTATCATTGGTTTCACCGATACCATACTGAAGCCCTGCGTTGTCTGCGCATGTCATATTAAGATTTGACCTGTCTTGTATGACGCATCACTATCCCCGATATCAGGCAGACTGTAGTATTACGCGCTATAAAGTAGCAACGGAGAAGATTATTTTTAACCCTTACGTTTGAGGAAAAATCAGGCCTGCTTTAGCCCCAGATTTCTCTAAACTGCTGATCATAGCTGAGTGAATCGCACGAAGTAGCGTTTTATTGGTAAACGTTTATTTTAGTTTGAAATTCAAAGTAACGGTTGTCGCGTAGGAAAGTGGTTCGGTTCTGTACCCAGGATGCCCAAATTAGATAGATGAGTATTTATAGAATGCCATCTAGCGGAAGATAATGGGAACCCTGAAAAATACTGTCTAATGAAACTCCCCGAATATCCAAATGCTTCTAATAAGACTCGAAGCCAGAAGCTGCAGGTCACGATTTCTGCACGGCCATGCTGAACACACACACACAGAGAGAGAGAGAGAGAGAGAGAGAGAGAGAGAGAGAGAGAGAGAGAGAGAGAGAGAGAGAGAGAACTTGATATCCTCTTGTAGTTTCATGAATAGACTAACTTCAGCTCATGTCAACAATCATGTTTCACAAACAAGTTTTTTTTTGTGAAATGAGGATGTTTTTTGTTTTTGTTTATGTGATGTAAAGTTTTCAGTATAAATTTAACGTCAACCTCAGTTATTAACCCATTCCCTAACAATCCCTGGTTTTTACGGATCTGGAATAGTAGCCTTTAGAAAACATGGTGGGAAAAGGAGAAAATGCTGGTAACCAGCATTTTCTCCTTTCCCACAATGTTTTCTACCCTATCATAGACAGAAATCATCTTTTCAGCAAGAGTTGAATTGTCGTCTGCAAATGCTTTCAATTTGATCTAGTCCAAAAGTTTGTCATTTGGGAAAGGGTTAAACCTTTCAGCTTCAAACGCGAAAAGATACGCTTTTGCCGACGGTTTAGATCAAGGTCAGACTGCACAGCCGCCCGTTCGTTCTGTCAGCCCTGCAACACCTAACACTTTCGTGGGTTTCAGCGTTTTCTTGTGTTGTTTCTGTGTTACTAACATCATCCGTCCTTTTTTTTTGTGGTTTCTTTTCCTTCACATAATTTACGCTGTGACTCAGGGACAGAACTTTCTTTCTTTGTATTCAGTCAGTCATGGTAGGTTTATTTATTTTTTTCAGCGGTCGAAAAGGGTCGAGGTTATAAATCTGGCGATGAAAGAGTTTGAAATCATATCTAATTACCTTGAAATTTAATTTTGATTGCTTTTATCGCGGGGAAAATAGAGACAGACGAGTTTGTAGAGTACTAAACAATATCAACTTTTTAACAAACCTGCTGACGATGGCTTTTGAAAACATTGTGGGTAAAGGAGAAAATGCTGGGTAACCAGCATTTTCTCCTTTACACACAATGTTTTGTACCCTTATATAATGATGGATCCAATAATTTGAGACACACCCGCTTTGTTATATGCAAACTCTTTCAATTTGGACTAGTCAAAATTGTTTGGAGTTTGGTAAAGAGCTGATTCTTCATTAATTCATTAGAACAAAACAAAACGACATAATGACACATTGTGTCAAATATACGAGCCAATTTAGATCTGTACTTATTTGGGAACATTGCTCCTATTTTGCACTCAACATTTCGGGCTATTGCGTATTTGCTGAGCACCGTATCTCAGTCCATTACAACCAGTGCGTGTAACCATGGGTGGCTTGTTTGAACTCACAACTAGAACAATTTCTTTCTGAAGACTGAAGATAGCTATCGCGACTGTATTTTCTCAGTCATTCTGATCAATGCTTCGACGTTGGTTATGTTGGAAAGCAGTTAATGGTTTTGGGAGACCATTGCTGAACTTTTCTGCAAAGCTTGATGATTGCTATCAGGACCATATTTTCTCAATAGCTGATCACTGTCTCGACGGTGGTTATATGGGAAAATGGTCAATGGTTTTGGAAGAACATTTCCGAAGTGCTTGTAAATGAAACTCAATGAAGGCATGTATGGGTGCAATAGCTGAATCTATGTAAAGCTTAATGACTGATATAAAGCTTAAATCAACTTTCAACACCATGCATTCAAACAAACAAACAAAGAAACATATAAACAATTAAGACAAGTCCTATGGAGATACATTGTATTGATGATTTCAAATATATACGTCAATAAAGTTTTATATGGCTTATCATGCCTCGCACAAGAATGTCTGAACGTAATATAGAGGCCATTTTCTAACTCATTGTGCTTAAGCGAGATACTCGCAGTCGGATTGAATCCATCACCACACATTTCTGCGTTAAACAACAATGATGGCAATCATACTTGAAAACATTGTGGGAAAGGGAGAAAATTCTAGTAACCAGCATTTTCTCCTTTTCCAACAACGTTTTCTTTCTTTCCTGACAAAAATCTAATCAACTGAGAGAGAGAAAGAGAGTTAAATTTTCGTCTACAAAATGATCAGTTTTGAAAAGTAAAAAAAATTGTCGTTTGGTACCGGGTAAAACGCACTCATGATGTACATAAACTAATCCCTGCGTACTTAGCCCAGTTAAATATGAATGGAAAGTCAACTTAGTTATTTTGCGAAATATCAAAATGATGCATAGTAGCATCATTCCTCAAGTAGGAGTATTAATACCTACTTGTGACGTCAGTATAATAATTATATATATTACTTACTTCATTTAACCTGACCCAGGTCAACATCATTTACATAAATTAAAGTTCTATTTTTATCCGCTGGGTATTATACGGGACTGCCTTTGGTTCATTATCTCCCGCTAGATGGCATTCTATAAATACTCATCTATCTGATATGGGCATCCTGGGTACAGAACCGAACCACTTTCTTATGCGACAACCGTTACTTTGAATTTCAAACTAAGGTTTACTCAATAAAACGCTACATCGTGCAATTCACTCAGCTATGATCAGCAGTTCAGGGAAATCTGGAGCTAAAGTAAGTCTCATTTCTCCTCAAACGTATTGATAAAAGCTATTTTCTACATTGCTACTTTATAGAGCGTAATATTACAGTCCGCCCTCTTTCGGGGCTAGTGATGTGTCATATAAGACAGTCGAATCTTCGAAGAATGACATGCGCAGACAACGGCCTTTGGTTTTGTCTAGGACGATTACGAAAATATTCTGTACGGTATTCCTGATTGCCATTATCTTCCGCTAGATGGCATTCTATCAATACTCATCTATCTAATTTGGGCATCATGGGTACAGAACCGAACCACTTTCCTACGCGACAACCGTTACTTTGAATTTCAAACTAAAATAAACGTTTACTCAATAAAACGCTACCTCGTGCAATTCACTCATCTATGATCAGTAGTTTAGAGAAATCTGGAGCTAAAGCAGGTCTCATTCCTCCTCAAACGTATTGATAAAAGCTATTTTCTACATTGGTACTATATAGAGCCTAATATTACAGTCAGTCCGCTTTCGGGGCTAGTGATGCGTCATATAAGACAGCGGAATCATCGAAGAATATGACATGCGCAGACAACGTCCTGATTACTTTCCTTTACCTTGCCTCGTATATATATTCAGCATAAAGGAAGCAAGCAATACCATTATTAGACTGTATATATATATTCTAATCTTTTGTTGCCTGCTTACTAGATTCAACGGTTTTTCAAGATCTAAGCATCGATTTCCACTGAAGGTTAAGATTTTGGCCATAGTTTACCATCAGGTAGCAAATTGTGTCAATCAAAGATCAGAATATACTTTTGGTGTAGTCTGAGCTTGATCTACCCCCCCACCCCTCAAAAAAAAAAAAAAAAAAAAAGATTATTAAAGTTATCATTGGCAGTGAAAAAAATACCCATTACTTTATTATTTTACGCAGACTAAGGTTTGGACAAATCAAAAACTCACATGTATGGCACATGTATTCTGGTAGGGGAGGGTTTTTTTCTGCACCCCCGTGATGCTTCCTGTGAAAGCCATCTGACAAGATTCTGTTGATCCATAGAATCCGATTTGTCTGATAACTGCCTGAATCACGAGGGCTTAAAACGGGCCTTTGACATGCAGAAAATTTACACTGAATGGCAATAAGTGTCAACTCATGTCAGCCTGTGCAATCTGCGCAGGCTGACACGAGTCGACACTTTTTGCAGATGCTGTAAACGCCTTTTCACAGAGATTGACTCATTTGTAAGAAGGGAACCAACCACATGTAATATGTTTGAACTTTTATCGTTGTCTGCGCATGTCATTTTCTTCGAAGATTCGACTGCCTTATGACGCATCACTAGCCCCAAAAGCTGGCTGAGTGTAATATAATGCCCTATAAAGTAGTAATGTAGAAAATAGCTTTTATCAATACGTTTGAGGAGGAATGAGACCTGCTTTAGCTCCAGATTTTTCTAGACTGCTGATCATAGCTGAGTGAATTGCACGAGGTAGCGTTTTATTGAGTAAACATTTATTTAGTTTGAAATTCAAAGTAACGATTGTCGCGTAGGAAAGTGGTTCAGTTCTGTACCCAGGATGCCCAAATTAGATAGATGAGTATTCATAGAATGCCATCTAGCGGAAGATAATGGAACTTTTATCCTAAAAGACAGAGCAAAAACTTGTGATTAGCAGTAGTTGCTTTTCATAGATTGTTTTCATAGGTGTGTATATAAGGGGCGGATTTTAAAAAGCGGTTTTGAGTGAAATGGATTAAGACAGATGAAAAATCATGTCTAGCTTTGCCCTATCTGTTCATAAATTTGTCAGACTTCATTGTTTTTTAGACGTTTTATATCTTGTTTAATGTATTCCTTGTCTATTTTCTGTCTCTGTGGTTATCAATGTTGGCAAGAGAGAGAGAGAGAGAGAGAGAGAGAGACAGAGACAGAGAAAGAGAGAAAGAGAGAGAGAGAGAGAGAGAGAGAGAGAGAGAGAGGGAGAGAGAGAGAGGGAGGGAGGGAGAAAGAGAGAGAGAGGGAGAGAGAGAGAGAGGGAGGGAGAAAGATAAAGGAAAGAGGCAGAGATAGATAGAGTTACAGAGAGAGAGAGGCAGTGAGAGAGAGAGAGAGAGAGAGAGAGAGATGTGCAGCCTTGTCCTAATCGATGCCGTCGACTAAGGCCACGGGGTTTGCCCATGGCGGTTATTTTCAAGTGTAAATCGCCTTTAACTTCGGACTTCTTAACGTCTGCTGTATACGAAAGGGACCATTGCGTACGAAAAACAGTCTTACTTATTTTTCTATACTACTAGGCCTAAAGATCCACTAAATGCCAAAAGTAAACAGTTCACGAGTTAAATGGCAGACAAATTCAAATTATATCATCTGAAGGACACCATTCATATTTTTATTACCTCATCAAGCTTCAAAATGATTTGTTACTAAATTATGTAAGTCGATATCTGGCAAATAATAAGTAATGATAATAAACATGAAGAAAAAAGAAAACTGTTTTAACGGTATTGCCTAAACGGGCTATGCAGCCTTTACAGGCACTTTCAAATTTCATGCCAGCATTTTGAGAAGACTGTGGATGTCACATGCTTAATCACGAGTCGATTACGAGGATTTGTTTACTTACTAGTATGATGACGTCACATCTGATGTATAGGTGATGGAAATTGACGAAGTTGCCGATTGCAGGAAGACCATCCCTTCATTTGTACGCCAAAAACCGCAAGTTGGTCGGATAGCAAAGAAAATGAAATGTATATGTATCTAGGTGTGTTTATCAGTAGGCCTACTTTACAATTTTTATTGAAGGTGTAAAATTTGAAAAAGCCCTCTGCAAAAAGATGGATACATGTATTATTATGAAACCGATAGTGTGTTACATTGTCAAGGACGGGACAATTTAGATCTCAGCCTAGCAAAACTCAGGACTCATTTTAGAAAGTGAGCTATCATCGTGACATGGCTGCAATGGTGATGAAATCGGTGTAAATACCGTATGCAGACACGACATTATACAAATGAAAAACACTTATTATTGACAAAATAATGGCGACAAAATTCTCAAATGTTAAGTTTCTAACTTTGCAAATTCGATTTTTTCTTTAATCTCACATATCGTTGTATTTTAGAATCTTGAAATAGCTGGTGTAGATCCAAAAATGCACGCCTGAAGCCGTCCGCAAACAACTAATAGATGACCTAAAATAGCCCCCCCCTCCCTCTAGAATACATGGATCCGTGGAAATCGACATTTGACCAATCAGATCATCGCATTTATTCTACCCGATGTGCAGCCTTGTGGTCTGCTATTTCGGCTCAAAATCAGTTCAAAGAACAAAATGATTTTATGCAGGTTTCTTTGGAGCCTTTGTCCATGAATGACGTACACACATGAACAAAAAAAAAAAATCACGAAGAGGCCTCATTTACTATTTCAATACATATACACATATTGGCATATCCTTGAACTTTATTTCTTGAGATACAGTTATAAATGTGAGAAAGAGAATGCAAAAAGAATGTGACATTCTTTGCTGTTGAGATAAAATTTCATTTGAGTCATAAATAAAAAAAGAGTTCTTTAACTTGTCAAGGCTTGATTAATATCTTATATTTCTTCAAGAGTAGTTTAATAAAATTTCATCTTAAATGTCACCTCATGTCCGATTCAGTATATCTCAAACCGGAAGTTAACTTTCGGTAGCTTTTTGTCCATTCAAACGGTTGAGTCTTTCGAAAGATCTTTATATATATAGAATTGTAGAGGGAACTGTGTGAAGTAAAGGTAACCATTCTGCTGGCTTTCCCCTGTACACAAACTGCAAATAAATGATGCCCTAGAACATCCATCGACAATATGTGGGAAACTTGTCTGCGCATGTCATATTCTTCGAAGCTTCGACCTGTCTTATATGACGCATCACCCATTCCACCAATACCTGGGAAAAGTACCGAAGCTATTAGCCTATAACCCAAATATGTAGAGGCTGTTTTAATGGACGGCCGATGCATATGTTAAATGCTAGCCGATCATATCTGAATGAATCGCACCAAGTAGCGTTTTATTGTGTAATTGTTTATTTTATTTCGAAATTCAAAGTATTGTCTTGAAAAATTACTCTGCTTCTGTACCCAGCATGCCCAAATTGGATAGATGTGTATTTGTAGAATGCCATCTAGCGGGAGAAAATGTATGTAGGAAGGGGTTGGTCATTTTTTCTTATCGTATAATTTAGGCCTATCCACTTGAACGTATAAATGCTATACCTGGACGAAAACTAAACGTTTTATTATACTGCAAAGAAATTTCTCGTGATCTGATTGGTTAACATGCCGGAAACATATATCATGTTCCCTGGCAAAAACACGTTTCCCTTTTGAGTGCCCCGTAAACATCACTACACGTGCAAGACAACATCTAAAATGGCGACGTCGATCGATCACCAGACTGCACATTTATGCACCAAACTGCACTTTTTAGTGACGTCACTTTTTAGTGACGTCAGTTTTTATTGAATTGGGGCACACAGAAGGGAATTTCTTTTTCGTAAGCAGACTAAAATGAAAATTATAAAACATGAAAATTTCGCTTAACGGGCTTTGAAAGGGTAAAACTTTGCAGTATAATAAATTCGTTGTACGGTCAGGTGGCAGGGGACTTGGAAACTTGTTCACGGCTGTGGTAAATCATGTCGCCACCTCGCCTTCGGCTCGGGGCGACATGATTTACCACAGCCGTGAACAAGTTTCCAAGTCCCCTGCCACCTGACCGTACAACTAATACTGTTCAGAAATGAAGTTTGATTTTTAACAGAGAACAGTCACGAACGCTATTACCGTTTTGATGTATGCCAAATATTTTACATCATTTACTTTGTAGAAGTAATGACTATGACCTATTGTATTTTTGCCCTTTTAATGGCGCTCTTATAAATCATCACTTCTGAGATTTATCATAGGCAGGACAATTTATTTTTGATAGATTACCGCGCTCTCTTCCTTTTGTCTTAACGTTATAGAATACCTCTTTAAATATATTCGCTTTTGAGAACACTAAATCAAGATCAGACTGCACAGAATGCGCATTCTCATTATGAATCTGCTCATTGTAGTTTAAGCATTCTGTTCAAACGAATGATCATGTTAAAAATGAAACTCAAATAGCTATAAAAATATGACTATCTTTGTATGGAAGGCAAGAGACGATTTCATTTAAATGGAAAATTTTAAGTATCCGTGAGTTTTTTTGATGAATTTAGTAAAAGCGCAGGCCGTTGAATATCACGTCTTGCGCTCTAAACAAAAACCATTTCGCAACATCATAAAATATTTCAAAACGTGTCTGCTGCAAAATACATTTCCATACTACTTTTTCATTTACTTGAAAAATCGCCCTTATCATGTTTCTTCACTGTAATTACACTGAGCAGAGAGACAGATAGAGGAAGTAATATTGATTTCAAAATTGAAAATATTTATAATTATCCACTAAACCCTATGTTGTGGGTACTCATTAGAATCGTCTCGATGAGACGATCCTAATGAGTACCCACAACATAGGGTTACAAAGAGAAAGATTACCATCACTCTGTCTTAACTGGAGCTCTGACTGTCTTTATTCTCTGCCCAGTAGCTCAGTCGGTAATGTCAGTACAGGGCTAGAAACCCAGAGATCACAGGATAGAATTTTACCTCGGCTAAATTATTGCCGAGAAGTGATAAAGTAACTGCGGCAGGATTCATTTCTTCACCGATAAGAATTGTTTCGATTTTCAAGTTTCGACTTGGGTCAGCCTGCGCAATCCGTGCCTGCTGATAGCAGATGGCGTAGATTAAAGATAAGAATGCACGTTCTGTACAGTCTGATCTTGATCTTTCCTCGTCCTCAAATACAATTTATTTAGCTAATGGCGGTGGAAGAATAAACAATAAAAGCAACCGGACTGTTGATTTCGCCACAACATCTAGGCGGTGGTCTAGACATGCATTTTTTTTCGTTTTGCTAAACTGTCATACTGCTTTGTCATGCTGAGAAATACCATGAACTGTAGCGAAGAAATTTAATGATGCAGAAGGTGTACTGAAAAAATAAATCCTATTCTACTTTTTTGTTTATTTTGAAATATCCTATCTCCAAATTGTCAAACGTTTGATAAGTCACGTGTAATAACAAAGAAAGTTTATAGAGCGACAGGGTTGTTGGGGGAAAAAAATGTATTTTTCGTTTCAAAGAATATGATTTGCAACACGCGAAAAGGGGCATTCAGACATTCGCGTAAAGTGTCGTCTCGGATTAGCCTGCGCAGACCGCGCAGGCTAATCCGAGACGACACTTTACGACTACAGTAAATTTTGTGCTACAATAGACTTGCGCAAAATAGAAAATTACACAAAAACGGAAAGTGTCGTTTCAGATTAGCCTGGGCGAACTACGCATGCTAATTCGAGACGACACTTTACCAAATTTAAGAATGCCTCTTTTCGCGTGTTGCAGGTCATATTATCTGTACGCACGTTCAGGTGGACGGCTCTAGACCGACGCCGTGTGCAAATGCAACATCTATCAATGCTAGCCTAGCAACCGGCATCCCATCTTCGCGAGCCAAGTTTACGATCACTACGTGGATCTTACCTTGGCAGATTGAGCCCGATTTCGAGATTTCTGTGATGCGCCCTCTATTGGATGCTGGTTATTTCTCCCCATTACATCATGTTTCTAAAAGCAAATGAAATATCGTTTTACAAACCGCTTACGAATACACATGAAGCGATAAGAAGACATCCACGTGGGTTTCCATGTTTTACCAATTATTCGAAAGGTAGAGACCGTGTTCTATTTTTATCAAAGATGAAATGCTACGACCGATTTTATTCGATGCAGCTAGAGCTGGCTGCATCCAATGAAAAGGCGTATCGCGGGGTTGTAAAAATCAAGCTCAATCCGCCAAGGTAAGATCCACGTAGTGATCGTAAACTTGGCTGGCGAAGATGCCGGCATCCAAGCATTGCCAAACAGATGGAATTCTGTCATCCAGTCCAGGGGAGATTACTTTGAGGGAGTATAAGCACGCAATTTGTTTACCACGTAGTTTTAAAAAGTTATGAGTCAGTGCTCACTTATGTTTGACTGACCCTCGTAGACCGACGCCGTGCGCAAATGCAACATCTATCATTGCACAAAAAATACAATTTATGAAGCTTACATCTTTTATTACAATTTATGTAGCCAATGCAAGGTATCAGAAGTTGTGTCGCCAGTGCAGCCTATCACATGTTAAATGACTTATTAATACAACTAACCACAACGCATGCATAACTTATTTCGAGTGAGGTGGCCCATGAAATTGTTCACAAGCTGTGTGGCCTACGCAGTTTTCTAGAAATAGTGTGGGCTATGCAACTTACTAAAAGTAATGTGACATATCCGACGTATTATAAAGTATGTGGTATCTGCAGCTTGTTACTGGTTCTGTAACTATGACCTAGGCAACTTAATTCTGGGGCCAAGGCAACTAAGTTCTGTGGCCAAAGCAACTAAGTTCTGTGGCCTAGGCAACTAAATTCTGTGGCCTAGGCAACTAAATTCTGTGGCCTAGGCAACTAAGGTCTCTGGCCTAGGCAACTAAGTTGTGTGGTCTAGGCAACTTATTCAAGTCATGGGGCTTATGCGACGTAGTACAATTTACTAGTATGTATAGCTTATGCAACTTGTTGCATCTCAATTGGCCTGAACAAATCATTATACATGTATGTTATTAGGGCTTTATGTAAAGGTAACAAGTTACATCTTCTTGTCTTATGCAACTTATTACTAGTTGTGCGACCTATGCAACCTGTTACAATTTATTTTGCCGATGCAATGTGCCTGTCACCCATTATGTGACACATGCAATGCACCACATGTTCTGTAGCATACGAAACGCATCACAAGTTGTGTGGCCTACACAACTTTTCACGAGTTTTTGTGGCTTACGCAAGCCATCAATAGTCCTGCGGTATACGAAGCCGACCATAAAACCTATGCACATTATTTCGGCAAGAAAGTCAATGACCGTCATATAAAGCATATGAGCTTTCTACGCTGCGACCTTTTACATGTTTGTTAAACTGTACCGAACTATATTGAAATTAAAAGCCAATAAACTATTTGAGAACATTGATGCTGACCTCTCCTGGCTTCTTTTGTAAAGAATCCAACTTGTATATCTGTGTTGTTGAATGACATCCACTGTTCACTTGTGTGACTAGTGTGTGGGAACTGTTTCTGCCTTCAATTGAAGAGTTAAAAAATAAAATCGGTATTCCTCACTGGTCGTAACCAAGATATATACAGAGGATATTTATTTTTTTTCGGTGAAAGATCGAAATTTATTTCATCTCGTGAACAACATTGGTAATATTTTCACGAGTGGCTGCGCCACTCGTGAAAATATTACCAATGTTGTTCACGAGATGAAATAAACGCAGCCACTCGTGAAAATATTACCAATGTTGTTCACGAGATGAAATAAATTTCGATCTTTCACCGAAAAAAAAAATAAAAACAAATGTTTTATTCGTTTTATGCTTTTAACCCTTTCTTGGAGGAGCTTCATCAAAATCCAGTACAGTTCTTTTCCGTTATTACCCGTACGCACCCCTCCCGCATAGCAACGCATCACAATATTATGTCAAGAGCGAGAAATTTAAGGTAAAATTTAAGGTCATATTTCCCATCTGGTTGTCAGGCACGTGCAATTAACCTAGGCAACAAGAACGTGAAAATCGGTATTTTCACTGGTGGTTCCAGTGTAAGATCGAAAAATATTTTCACTGCTATTTCTCGATATCCTACCGGAAGGCATGAAATAACAAACAATATTACACCGTTATTTCTCGATAAACTACTGAAAAACATAGAAATAAACAACCATATATATTTGCCCACAGTTCCTCAAGAACAGCTTTTAGGCAGCAACATTTACTGCCCTTATCATCTTATAGACAGAGAAACAATGGATTTAGAGTACCATCACTCCCCCTTATCCAGAGTTCTTTATTGGCTTGGCCTAGATCTATATGCAAGCTAAGATTTAGTCCCAAATTGGAGACAACTATAACAAGCTTGAGAGTACTAGAGAATTATATGAAAAACCTAGTCATTTCGTCGCATCTGAGATATTGTGTGATCTCATTTTAAGCCCTGTTGATCTAGCTACAGTTTTTGCAAGTAAACAGCGTAGATTATAGTTTTTTGCAAGTAAATAGCGTAGATTTGTTTTCCTGCTAATCTAATCTTAATTTTCTTATCCACCATAAAATGTTCAATATTTTCTATAACACACTGATGATAGCAGGCTAAACATTTACACTGTGTTTGTCACAGCAATCGAAGATCTTTATTATCTTTACCATTGTAGAAAAAAAAAAAACAACACGTCTCTGATTTCCTCATAAAAAGGACCATAAATCAACCAAACCTGTACATAAAAGACCTAAAACAATGCACTCGCGGGGGCCAAAGAGACAAAAAACATAAATGTGCAGTTTTAAAATCGGAGTTTGATTGATCTTGGCCGGAAAAAAAGTATCCTTTCAAATTTTTCCTTTGTCATCATCGTTATCCATCGCCTTATCGTGGCTATATGTCTTGCAACACACGAAAAGAGGCATTCAGATATTTTTCGTAAAGTGTCGTCTCGGATCAGCCTGCGCATTTCGCGCAGGCTTATCCGAAACGGCACTTTACGACAACATTACATTGGGTGCTACAGTAGACTTGCGCAAAACAGAAGATAAAATAAAAGCGGAAAGATTCGTTTCGGATTAGCCTGTGCAGTCCACGCAGGCTAATCCGAGTCGACACTTTACGCAAATATCCGATTGCCTCTTCTCGCATGTTGCAAGCCACATGTACAGGTTTCGAAGAGCTGCAGGTTTGGTGTAAGGCGAGGAATAGTTTGGGTTCAAGTCAACTTAAGCCATTATCTGTAAAAAGGGGGGGGGGCGTTGTGCATTACCAAGCCAGTCAGCCCATTATTATACATCTCTAATGTCCGTTTTGTATATCATTCTAATGAAGCATTAGGAATATTGGTCCTTGATATGATAAAAAAAGAAATAGAAAAGAGACTAATAGCCGAAAGTTTCGATTCAGGTCAGCCTGTGCGTCCTGTGCAGACTGACCTGGATGGGTACCTTTTGCAAATACACAGTAACAGAACTGTACTCGAATAATTTCTTTTAAATATTGCGACTTTCCTTCTTCCTTCTACCACCTAGTAGAAGAGACTTTTGGGATGTTTCAACTATCTTGAATTGTTATCTATTTTCTTTCTTTATACTTACATATTAAAATTTGTTGATTGGGCAATTGTATAACTGAAATAAATTCAAGAAATAAATTTCAAAATAGTTTTGTTCCCCGCTAGAAGAATCGCGTTTCCTTTACATTAATAGTACTCTAGGCCAATTCATTCAAAATTTGTCCTATGATTGTCGTAAGATGTATGAGCGATAAAGGTTGAAATTTTGCAAAACACAAGTGATTGAAATATGATATTTCGATTTATATCTTTACAAATATCATGCAATACTCTCATTTTTCTGTGTTAGTTCATATTTTGCGACTATATCGTCTGTGACGTCACGGCAAACTACCAGAAGTCGCGATTTTTTTCAATTGGTGACTTTCAGACAGGTGAAAATCCGAAGTTTAAACCTCTATATCTCGCGAAGTAAGCATCACAGAAAGCTTTTTTTGTAATATAAGCCTACTATACTGTAGTTTTATCCGATTTTGAAAGAAGAAAATTGGCCTAGTCTTCCACTTTAAGCCCCCTTTTCACAGAGCATGGCTCAACTATACTACCCTTTTATACATGTGGCCCGTCATGAAAAAAAGGACAATCTGGGTATTCCGTATATCGATTAGACTATGTTCATCAGCTAGAATCAATCACTTTACAACACAATAGCGTCTTACAGCCACCCTGGGAAAGAAGCGTTTTGAACACATTCTGAAAAAAGGAGAAAATGCTGGTAACCAGCATTTCTCCTTTTCCCACAATGTTTTGCACCGTTTGAGCAACATTCAAATCGTTGTCTGCAAAGTCTGTCAGTTTGGACTAGACTAAAATTTTGTCGTTTGGTAACGTATCAAACTCCAAGAATAAACTTGACGTTCTGCGTTGTGTGGTCTTCATTTTCATAGAACACTAACTGACTACTAGTAACGTCATAGTCGCCATAAGATTTAGGGTTAAAAACATGCGGAAAGGGACATTCGGACATTTGCGTAACGTGTCGTCTCGGATTAGCCTGTGCAATCCGCGGAGGCTAATCCGAGACGACACTTTACGACTACAGAAGATTTTGTGCTACCGTAGACTTGTGCAAAACAGAAAATTACATAAAAATGGAAATTGTTGTTTCTTAATAGCCTGGGCGGACTGCGCTGGCTGATCCGCGACAATACTAAACACAATGTCCCAATTCCCCCTTTTGGCGTATTGCACGCCAAATTTCAATAGATGTAGTCTCTCCTGTGCTGAATGAGAAAATATTTCTTTTGTAACTTAACGATCTAGGGTGTTTTTTTGACCATCCAGTGGTTCAGCCTCGATTAAATTTTCTAAATTCTAATAAACAAGAAAAATTATATTAACCTTGGAAAAAGATAAATTTTCATCTGCGGTTAAAAAGAATTAAACGTTTGTCTATTAATTAAATTTACTTTTCGTTTGTTTATCCTAAAATGTTTTGCAAGTTTGTAAACATAAACTGTATGGAATTGGACCTCAATGCATCTCTGTGATACGTTATAAAAAGCAAGCCATCAAATTCTTATGGATTCACAATGTCCACATCGTCGGTTTACTACGGAATACTGTTAGGGCCATCGCCTTTGAATGTGCTAATTTGAAACACGAAACTCGATACTACGATGGCGATAACGCGAAACAACGAAACCACGATGGTGAAAACACGAAAATACGATACTACGATGGTGAAATCGCGACAGTACGATGGTGAAAACACGATACTATATCGCACTATCATCATCGTACTATCGTAATGTCGTGGTTTCACCATTGTAGCATCGTGTTATCGTCATCGTACTATCGCGTTTTCACCATCGTGGTTTCGTTGTTTTGCGTTATCGTCATCGATAACCTCGTAACTACAGCTTGTTTGGGGAAGGGTTAAGTCAAAGAAATGTCTAGTTTGTGCCTTTGATTGACCAGAAAATGTCAAGTACCTCTTGCCTTAACTAAGACTTGTCCAGTTTAGGCTTTACTTGACTAAGAAATGTTTAGGCTATTCTTAACCTAACCAAGAAATGTCTAGTCTCTTCTTAACCTAACAAAGAAATGTCCACTGTATTCTTAACCAAGACTTTTTAGATTTTTTAGTCTGTTCTTAACTTAAACAAGAAATATCTTAAGCGAGAAATGTCAAGTTTGCAATAAAATTAAACCAGAAAATGTCTAGTCTCTCTTGACTTAACGAAGATTTTTAACAGAAAAATGTCTGGTCTGTTCTAAACTTCACCAGAAAATGTCTAGTCTGGTTTGTACTTAACCAAGAAATGTCTAGTTTCTACTTTACTTCACTAGGAAATGTCTAAGCTTTTCTGTACTTAAGCAAAAATGTCTATTCTGCTCTTGAATTTACCAAGACTTGTCTAGTCTGTTCTTAACTTAACCAAGTTTTTTTTGTCTGTTCTATACTGAACCAGGAACTGTCTAGTCTGTTCCTTACTTTTTAAAGAAATGTTTATTCCATTTATGACTTTATCAAGAAATGTGTTATTCTGTTTCTCGACTAAACGACATTTATGTCTTCTATGTTTTTGACTTATTCAAGAAATATAAATTCTTTTCTCAACCTGACGAAAGAACATCTTTTTTGTTCTTGAGTTTAAAGAGAAATGAATACATGAATTATGCTCTGTATTAGTTCCAAGAAATTTCTTTTTCTGTTCTTCACTCTATCAGAAATTACATAGTGTATCCTTTACATTGCTAATAGATGTATTTTCTGTCTAACTCTAAGAATCACATGCTTAACTTGGGCTTAACTTTTCCAAAGAAGGTCTTACTCCGCTCCTCCTATATTTAAACTTAATAATAAGTGTGTATCTGTTCTTAACTTCACATCAAATCTCTATCCGGTTCCTATTCTGTTCCTGACTTCATCAACAAATTTCCACTGTGCTAATAGCTTACCAAGATGTCTGTCCTTAACTTAACCAAGTATTGTCTGTTCTTTTCTTGACGCATCAAGAAATGTCTTACTTTACACGTTCTCAAAGCCACTAGGAATCGTCTTACTCTGTTTTTGACTTCACCAAGAAAAGTTTTACTATGTTCTGTCCGTATAGTGTCTATTACGTTCTTCACTTTATACAAAAATGTATACCTTGTTCCTGAATGAACCAAAAATATCTCCTCTGTTCTAGACCTTACTAAGGAATATCTATATTGTTTTTACCTTTACCAATAAATGTATGAATGTATTCTCCATTCCTTACTTGAGTATGAAAAGGCATATTCTGTTCTGTTTTGTAGTAAGAAATGTGTTTTCTATTCTTGACTCATCAAAAAAAATCTTTTTGTTTTTTCACTTTCCTTGGAAATGTCCTCTTCTTATTTTCATTACCTTACCAGTAATCTTCATCTCTTATTTTGAGGTATAACCTATTAAGACAATCATACTTGCTTTTAATTTTTGCTAATCTGGTAACAAGAATTACACATGGATTTTTGGATAGCTCTACTCTGGGAGGAGTAAAACAAAGAAAACCGAGAAACACAAAACATGAAATTTAACGAACTCATTTTCGGTTTATCTATCTACATTATTGTTAAGTTTAGAGACAAAACCTGTGATGTTTTACGAATACGTAATTCGACGAAGTCATCCATCAATGCATTGGAATTGATTGGTGGTTTGCAAGAAACTAGTTCATGCATTATCTCTTGCAACGTTTCTTTTTTTAAATATATTGTAGTGAATCACATGTTCTTTGTTTCAGAAAGGAATACTCATCCGTTTTCTTATCGTATGTTTGACCTGTGACTCCTTGAGCGGAGCAATATTTGACCTTAGGATCGAGCAGTGTCTCCCATGGTTATACGTTACCAGAGTGTACTGATTCAGTAAAAACTCCATACATACGTCTACCTTACAGTTTTTTTTTCAGATCGTTTGCAGCATATTCACTGCAGGGTGTAATAAGTTTAATGTATTCAAATAGTAGTTTAAGAGGGAGTGGTTGCTGCAAAGTTCATTTCCGTACTTCCGCGTGCCTCTTGATATACACTTGGCGAAAAAGTTAACGAGCAGTTTACGAGACATTAAGTGCAATTTCTGGCAGAATTATATTTTTATCTCATTTTTATTTTATTTTATTTTCCTAGGCCTCTCACATTGTTCTCAGCTCGGTAAAGCTAAAGCTGAAGCTCGACCATATACGAAATTGAAGTGGTGTGAAATCCTTGCAAAATGATTGCGCTCCAATGTACGTAGATATAGAGACTTTGTCTTTTGCAGCAAAATAGATCTTTTTTTGCGAGGTAGTTTTCACAGGAATAATATGTCAAATCTATGAACAGATTTTTGTATTCTTCTAAAGCCTACAGATTTTTTTTTCATTCTAAAGCCTAAAGAGTTTTTTTTTATTGTTTAATAAACTGATACTGGTTTTACACAGAGATATATGCATGGTATGAGCAGGTAGAAGGTCAAAAGGGTTTAATTTTTCCTTGTAACACATTCTTTAAAGCAAGTCATTACATAATATATATGTATTCAGTTTGCCTATCGAGGGATTCAATCTTTGGATAAAAAAATCACTTAACATTCAGAGAGATGATTAATAGGAAAAAATTCGATCTAGGTGAACTGCATGGTCGATGTTTATTTATTTATTTATTTATTCATTCATTTGCAGATGCATTGAGCTCCTATTTCACAGGGTATGGCTCATATCTGTACATAAGGAGACCTGTACTCATAATGGAACTTTCACTACCTTGATCTTAGGTGCAATGCTTTATGGCTGCAACACGTAAAAGGGGATACATGTATTTTGGTATTTGTGTAAAGTAGCGCTCCGGATCGCCTAGCCCACTCTGAGCAGACTAATCTGCAACGAAGCTTTCCGTTTTTTATTTAATTTTCTGTTTTGTGCAAGTCTGCTGTAGGACCATATTTGATATAGGCGTAAAGTGCCGTCTCGGACTAGCCTGCGCACACTGCCTAATGCCCATTTCCGATTGTGGCAGGCTAATTACAAAAGGCAAGTGAAATTCAGTAGGATCAAAATTTTGTATGTAATGATACCCAAAAATGGGAAATTGCCCAATGGTAGTGCTAATTATATTTCAAACAAGTGAAAGGAGGCCAACAAACATCAATGCGACTTTTCGATCATTGATTCCCTGTTTTTGTTTTTGGTCGGTATAATTTCACTCTTCATTGATACCATTTCCACACCATCTGTAGTTTTGACTCAGTATTTTCAAAATTGTTAAAGATGAACTCTGGTTTCAAAGGATTTATTCGTGTTGTTAAAGATTTTTTGGCTGTCACGGAACACATCACAAAGGTAAAGTTTTATCTGAAGCTTTATAATTACCATAGAAGCCGAACAAGTTACTTCAATCCTATAAAGTGACATTATCTTCTGGAAATAGATCAATCGCTTGTAAATGTGATTACCATTTTCTCACATTATTTGATTTAATTTTATTTATTCATTTTGCTATGGCAAATTCGTTAAACGTATATGTAAAGGATTAGGATTAATTAAAAACGAATGTATTATCACGAATTTCTACGTCATTTTATATGTGTCTCGTTTCTGTCTGTTTGATGAATGTTTCACGCAATGTAACTTTACATGCATATATATTATCATGGAAGAGGTGTAATTGACATTAGTATTGCTTAGTTTATTGATGAACACGATTTTGTCAGAGATGTTATATCGTTTAAAGGATAAAATTTAACATCGGGGACGGATTAAAAATGAAAATATGTAAGGATTTTTTTTACCGTCTACTTATACTTCTGATGTCTGTCTTGCATTCTGTCCGTCCGATGTTATCATGGTATAGGTGTAATTGACATTAGCATTGCTTAGTTTATATTGATGAACACGATTTCGTCAGAGATGTTATATCATTTAAAGGATAAGATTTAACTTTGCAGACGGATTTAAAATGAAGATATGTAAGGATTTTCTTTTTTCTTACCGTCTACTTATACTTCTGATGTCTGTCTTGCATTCTGTTCGTCCGATGTTATCATGGTATAGGTGTAATTGACATTAGCATTGCTTAGTTTATATTGATGAACACGATTTCGTCAGAGATGTTATATCATTTAAAGGATAAGATTTAACTTTGAAGACGGATTTAAAATGAAGATATGTAAGGATTTTTTTTTCTACCGACTACTTATACTTCTGATTGTCTGTCTTTCATTTTGTCCGTCGGGTGTATTTTTATTTAAAGATATCGGCATTACCAGCTTCACCGATCTGTGAAAAATTGACGTTTGTTTTATCTCTTGATATCTGTTATAGGCATACTATCTCTAATATCTGTTGAAGTGCGTTTAACCCTTTATCAAACCACATTGACTCAAAAATTGAAATAGACATAGAAAACATCGTGAGAAAACGAGAAAGTCTGGTTTTTAGAAGGCTTCTTTCTCAAGGTCGTGAAAGACCGGAATCATTCTTTCCGTGCGATGTCTTTCTCATTAAAACATGCCATTTTCAGTATCTTCACCAACCTGTGAAGAAATTGAAGTTCGTTTTATCGCTTGATATCTGTTACAAGCATTCTATCTCTTTATATCGATTTAAAATCATTTAACCCTTTACTACACGAACTAATTTTAGACTAGCCCAAATTGTTAGCGTTTGCAGACAACAAATTTAAGGTGACTCAAAAATGACCTAGGCTTTTTCAAAACCGAGCTAATTACGCTCCAATACAAACAAACATAGTCGATTTTTGTGTTATTTATCGAAGACAATACCACTACGAATTCAATTTTGAATTTTGATGACCATGTATCGTATTTTGTGCAAAGCTGAAGTAATTAAACCCATTAAAACTTTTTTTTTTCTTAAATGAAATTTTCAGTAGCACTAAGATATATTATTGGAAATGGCATATTAAAATGCATCGACCGTGTAAATATTAATTATTTATTGAAAATACATGAAGATTCACTCGCTCATAGTCTTCTATTTACGCAATGATACAAAATTTGTCTACTGATGGCTTGGTCCTGGGCTTTTACACTACAAAACCACTTTGTCTCATGCCTTGTTCACCCTATGATAGTGCGCTATTCCATTTGATTGGGTATGAATATTTTTAGGTCGACATAATTGATAGTAACATTGGGAATTAAATGTTAACGGCCAAATATATTTAAAAAATCATAGATTTCAGAATCATACATAAGTTTATTTGATATATTCACATGGTTGCTCTCTCTATCCATGACTCCTCTTTAAGATCAAAGGGAGACCACCAATACACAAATAATCCTACCCTTGTCGTGAATACTCTCCCTTCAACCCCCCTCCCCCCAAAAGTATTCATTTGCTTAGTAGGTTGACTGTCGAGCCATTATTTGAATAACAGTTGTCTTTTTTCTTTTTCTCCAAAAAATAATTCCACACAATGGCTTCAGTGACAAATGCCACTTCAGCGTTCTCAACGCTTTGATTTTAATCTTTAACTTTGTTACCGCTAAGTGTATAACCTCAACTCTCTTTTGACGTCTGAAAATAAACTCTATTGAAATTCCAGAACCTATGTTTTTTTTTTGTCTTATAGGGTCGATTAAAAAAGCGAAAGGCGTAGGACCATAATCAGACTCCATGTTCTCTGACCTTGATCTGTACTGTGTGCAAAAGTCCATGTTTCTGTCTATGGAGGTGCGAAAGTAAGAGCAGTGTGAACCAGAGCTCCAAATATAGCGAGTGATTCTGATTTCAAAATTGAAAATATTATATTCTGCAGTAAACCCTATGTGATGGGTACTCATTAGAATCGTCTCATCGAGACGATTCTAATGAGTACCCAGAACATAGGGTTTGGAAGAAAAATAATGGATTTAGAATACCGTCACTCCGTCTTTTCTGGTGCTCTGATATACGTACACGGCTTTATTTAATCGTTAAGCATTCTCGTTCCAAGCTATTCTGGTATTATTGCGGTTGTTTTCGGCAACATTTGCATGTTTTCGGTTTATTTCTAGTTGTGCGTAATGTATTTTTTATGTCTTCCAAATTCCAGATTTGTGTGTGCCTTTGAAGCTTAAAATATAGCAGGATGTTTTTTCATTCCTTTTAAATCTACTTTTAAGTTCATTAAATTTAACTGAAATTAGGCCTTTTTTACAAAAGGCCTTACTTCCATTATAGGCTTTTCTTACATTGACATTACATTCTTACATCTTACATTACTTACAACAAGGTTTACTTGCAGTTGGTCTTGCACATATTAAACCTTCCTTGCATCAGGCTTTACTTACATAAGACCTTACTTACGTTAAAGACCTTTCTTACTACAGAAACAAACTTGAAGCTGATGACGTTGAAAATCTCACTACAAAATTGTGGAAATGCTCTTGAATTATAGCTAGCTAACGAGCAACTGCCTCAAGAAGAGAGCCTATGCTTCCACGTTTGGTTCTGAAAGGGTCACTTTCTAAGAGAGAGAGAGAGAGAGAGAGAGAGAGAGGGAGAGGGACAGAGAGAGAGAGAGAGAGAGAGAGAGAGAGAGAGAGAGAGAGAGAGAGATTTTATCATTTTCGAGTTATTTTTGTCTCTTACTGTCATTATCGAAGGTTAAATTAATTAAATATATAGCCTGAGTACCTGTCAAAACTTCGTCAACTCGTTTCGCTATAAGGCCATCTTCTTTGAAGTGAAAGTTGACATTTACATGACAGCTAACAGAAGTCCTACAAAACAGGGGGTTGTTAATTATAAAATACTATAATGTAACATTAATTTTTAATGGTGATACAGCAGATTTAACATGGTGACCTTGCCTAGGTACAGTGTACTTTCTTATTTCATTTAACCTTTACCACATATGGAAAGAATCCCTTTGAAAACATTGTGGGAAAAAGAGAAAATGCTGGTAACCAGCATTTTCTCCTTTTCCCACAATGCTTTCTGTCTTACAACCCCCCCCCCCCCCAAAGTTCGATGTTTGAGTCATTCTCATCTTGTCATCTGCAAATGCTTTCAATAGGGACCATGTCAAAAATTTTGGTCGTTTTGGTATAGAGATAAACGGTGGTATGCGTAAGGGAATGCTTCACGCCTTTTTCCTACTTATTCAGACCATTTTGTCTCACAAGGTAAATTTGTTGTCTTTTCAATTCTGAGTAGCACGAACGGGGACTGATACGTAGGTTGTTTGTATTTTACCTGGCCCTGAAAAAGAAGTTTACCCGAATATAGTGTCTATTACGTTCTTCACTTTATACCAATCAAAGCGTTGAGAACGCTGATGTGGCATTTGTCAAGGAAACGACTGTATGAAATTACGGTAATAATTTGAAAACAAGGAACTTTATAACTGTACGAGAAATGCTCTGTGATCTGTGAAAGAAATGGGGGGGGGGAAGTGAGTGCGAAATACATCTGTAAAGAGCTGTTAATGGAGGCTGACCTGGGTAGAAATGATTTGTTATTTATATTTTTTTGCGTGTCAAAGGACCGTTCTACTTCTCCGTCCTGATGATTGATGACGATGATAAATGAATGGAATTTACCGATCCATAGTTCTAATACGATGACTCCCTTGGTAAAATGTATCACACAGTGGCATTAAGTCTCCTTTTGCTAGGGCAAGGTTTATAAATACTTTTATTTCTAACTATTTTACAGACATAGGCTCTACCAGTAAGTACTCTTCTGAACTCGCCCAAAATCAGGTCTTTAACATGTTATTCATTATACTGTCTCTTTTAAACATAGGCCTTAATTCTTTACCAAACAACACAATTTTATACTTGTCTAAATTGAAAGCATCTGCAGACGACAAAATAAAGGTAACTCAGAAATTGTTTTTTTTTTCCAGCAGGGTAGAAACCATTCTTGAGTATTGAACATTACAGTGTATGTCATACCACTGTCCATGAGGTACCTGGATTTTCTCTTACATACGAAAGTTTGGCTGAACTATCTTGCGCAAGTGCTTTATAAAGACTTGTCTCTGTAGCTACAAGAGACCGCTAAAACTTGCAGTATCTTGTGCAAAGTTCATATTGTCGGTTTACTTCAAAAACCTCGTAACTACAGCTTGTAACAAGCTGTAGTTACGAGGTTTTTGAAGTAAACCGACGATATGATTAAAAGTTTTCTTCAAGCTGAACATTGTATTTCAGTTTGTAAGGCAAAGGTCTTGAAACTTAAAGGGTCGATTGCTCAGTTCCCAGCTTGTACTGATTTTCCACCACTGATTATTGTCAAGACGGAGTTTATGATTATGGAAACGTAAATCTCTATTGCCTTGGTAAAATGTTTTTGCAAAGTATTTAAAAAAAACCGGGAATGCATGGATACGCGCAGTGGCCGCCTCCATATACTAGTAGTCGAAATAATTTTGAAAATGAAGTCAGTCAAACATTATACTAGTGTTGTCTCTGTAAGACTTTACCACTCAACTAAGAGTTCAAATAACCTTTAGGAAAAAAGTCTTTGAAAACACTGTTGGAAAAAGAGAAAACACCGGTAACTAGTATTTTCTCTATTTTCCACAATGTTTTCTTTTAGCATTACAGTATTAAACCCTTCCAAAAGCAAATTTCATTTTTTTCTAAAGTCATATTTAATATAATTTGGATGTTGCTAAAAATGTGTCGTTCGGAAAAGCATTAGCCTCAATCTTAAAAAGTTTTTGCTGGATCTTATAGTGCGAAAGCAAGTTTATACTACAACTTAACAAGTAATGTTTTTCTTCTTCAAGCGGAATCTTTACTATCCCTCTATAATTGATCCGTGAATGAAATGAACTATATGCAAATTTTATATGAATGAAATAAATTATTCAAATTATATGTGCCATATTATTGCTTTATTTTAATTGATAGATCACGTAGAAACATTACTATTCATCTCACGCTTGGCGCCCTCTGGTTGTTTATTTTTTTTTTTCGGGCAAAGAGAATAAACTATGATCAGCCAATTTAGACCTTTGTCTTCACAATTTCATAATCAAGTCGTTTTTTTTTTTAATCTACTGTGCGCGACTTTACCCTCTTCAAATCAATGAATAGACCCTGAACAAACGTTGCGGTAGGTAGATCATTCTAAATTAATACCTGCTATTTAACCCTTTTACCAAACAACCCCTGTTTTTTACGACCCTGAGAAAGAAACCTTCTGAAAACATCGTGCGAAAAGGAGAAAATGCTGGTAGCCAGCATTTTTTCCATTTCCCGCAATGTTTTCTTCTAATCTAAATTCAAGTTTCATTCTTCTTGCATTCTTTCAGTTAGAGCTGGCTGCATCCAATGAAAAAGCGTATTGGATGCAGCCAGCTCTAACTGCACCGAATGGAATCACTTGTCGCATTTCATCTTTGATAAAAATAGAATAAGGTCGCTACCTTTCGAATAGAAAGTAAACATGGAAACCCACGTGGATATCTGCTTATCTCTTCATGTGTATTCGTAAGCGGTTTGTAAAACGATGTTTCATTGGCTTTTAGAAATATGATGTAAAGGGGGGTAATAACCAGCATCCAACATCGCAGGAATCTCGAAATCGGGCTCAATCAGCCAAGGTAAGATCCACGTAGTGATCGTAACCTTGGCTCGCGTAGATGACGTGGCGTTGACCGTCGCAGCTAAATCGAATTCGAATTAACCGATATGTTTAGCTAATAAGTGTCCGAATACCTATAAAGTCTTGTGCGACTATGGTTAGGCTTTTATACTATTCAGAGGGAAGTGACCTCCACAAGGCAATAGATTTGACCTTGCAAAATATCAAATTAATATTATATGCATATTTCTAATTACCGCAAATTACCATAATTTGACGAATCATATTACTCGTGCATCAAAATGCGAAACAATGATATTTAGTCATAATTGAAAACGATTTACATAGGCCTCTACAACTTATCTTGTTGTTCAGGTGAGTCTTTTTTATTATGCATTATGAAATGCGAAATTTTCGGTGCAGACTTATATTAATAAGCCTACATATGGAGTGCAACACGCGAAAAGGGTCATTCGGACATTTGCGTAAAGTGTCGTCTCTGATCAGCGTGTGCAGTCCGCACAGGCTAATCCGAAACGACACTTTCCGATTTTATGTGATTTTCTGTTTTACGCAAGTCTACTGTAGCACAAAATCTAATGTAGTCGTAAAGTGCCGTCTCGGATTAGCCTGCGCGGACTGCGCAGGCTAATCCGAGACGACACTTTACGCAAATGTCCGAATGCACCTTTTCGCGCGTTGCACTCCATATATCATAGAGTAATTCAATAATAGGTCATATATTAATAATGACAGACAAGGGAGACTGTATGAAGTGCAAGTACATGTATAGAAAAACATATATCGTCTGCGAATATTTAAATTTAATATTAGTTTTGCAGCTTAGGTGACGCAATCTAGTTGCATAAAACGATATCGATATCAGATTGAATAGATAGCAATCTAGTTGCATTAAACGATATAAATATCAGATTGAATAGATCGCAATCTAGTTGCATTAAACGATATAAATATCAGATTGAATAGATCGCAATCTAGTTGCATTAAACGATATAAGGTTGCATGAAACGACGTCTGGTTGAATAAAACGATATCAAGTTCCATCAAATGATACCTGGTTGCATTAAACGTTATCAGGTTGCATAAAACGATACCAGGTTGCATAAAACGGTATCTGGTTGCTGAAATGATACCAGGTTGCATAAAACGATATCTGATTTCGTAAAGAGATATTAGGTTGCATAAAACGATAACTGTTTGCATAAAACGATATCTGGTGGCCTAAGAAGTAAGAAGAAATTAAGTTGTATGAAAAAATATCTGGTTCCATGCCACTTTAAAAGACTTAGGTCATGCTATATGAAAAAAAAAGGCATAATGCATCTGCGAAATAGAAAAAAGGCAATTCATATGAACCTGCAAGGTCTACGCTGCTTGACCTACGTAGAAACTATTTGAGGTGGAAAAAATGTCTTTTTCTCAAAGAACCTTTCTAACTCACTGTTCAAACCCTATCCTCCAAGAGTGCCGACCAGTTAGAATTAAGGCTTGCAATACTAGGCCGGTATTCAAAAACCATTCCTATGAACGTTCTGTGTCCTATTCTCCAAAACATTCTATATTTGAAAGTAACAAAACTTCTGATTGGCTAAACCAAATGGTTTAGCCAATCAGAAGTTGTGTTACTTTCAAATTCTGAAAATCGTGGAGAATAGGACTAAGAATTTTCTCAAGAATGATTGGTGAATATTTAATATAATATTTGATCTGCACTGTCAGCATTCCTGAAACTCTATCGACTAAAGCAACGATGAAGTTGCAAGTCCTGTTTCTAAAGCTCTCTTTTGTTTATGGGTAAAAACCCGAGTCATAAAGCCGTCATACGAACGAATAAATGTGGTAAGACTAAACCAAAATGTATTGTTATGCAACAGGGAAATATTTAATAGGCTTATCACGTATTACATAATTTAACGACAAGCATGCGGTGTATTTAAATCATTTTTTCCCAATAAACAATAAAATTCTACGCCCATCGATACCAAAAGTATTATTAGGCGATAAATTTAAAGTGGCTTGGAATTGTCTTGAGTGGGATGTACAAGAGGTGAGAAAATGAGAATAATAGGTTATCAGCGATTCTTCCCGTGTTTTTTAAAGTACTATTCCGAAGAGTTTCAGCTTTGAAGATGTTTGGAAGTTTTGGGAAGGATAATACCCCAAGCTATTTGACCGCTGAATGTTTTAATGATCGTTTTTAATTTCCTTGTACAACTCAAACATTTGTTAAACATCTACTTACTTCTTGCTTTATTTCTGTTTGATATCCATTAGGGCTTTGAGGTCGCTATTTAATACAAACGAAGCTATCACTGAAACTTTCACACATCACGTTGACCGTAGGAAAAAGTTCTATAATTCGAACAATCGTTTATTATCGGTTAATTCGAAATATCGGTTATTGTACCTTTTGATTGCTTGACAGAAAAAGCAGATAGGCTCCTCGACACTTTTCAAAAGTTAAAAACCATTTACATCATTTACCATTTGGATATTTGCATCTCTTGTATTCATACTGTGAAGATAGGTCCTATTGATGGTTTTCGATAATCGCAACTCCTACATTATTCGATACAATCAATCGATTCCTGGGCCCATATTCACCAACCATTCTCGAGAACGTTCTCTGTCGTATTTTCCAGAATTTTCTACATTTGTAAGTAACATAACTTCTGATTGGCTAAACCATTCGGTTTAGCCAATCAGAAGTTGTGCAACTTACAAATTTAGAAAACCTTGGGGACTAAGACTAAGAATATCCTCAAGAATGGCTGGTGAATACGGGCCCTGATATATTTGAAATATCGAGTTTTTGTTATATACTGGTTTGAAGAATAGCTGTCCAGATCTCCGGGTCACCATACCGAACCTTCACCGGATCAACGGACCACCGTCACGGCTAATGAGCCCACCATATTTGGGCCGCGCTTTAGGAAAAGTGGTCTCCGTCGTGCATTACATCCAGCAAGTCTTCACATAATAATAATGGACACACAGAATAATTTCTATTCCTAGTAATCGACTGGAATTGGAAGCAGAATGTTACTATACCATTCAAAAACCACTGACCAACGGCAAAATGTTTCGACCCAGGTCAGCCTGCGCGGACTGCGCAGGCTGACCTGGGTCGATATAGTTTGCAGATGCTTTAAGCCCCCCTTTTCACATAGCATGGGTCAGCTGTATTATCAAACTGTACAATTTACGACAGACCTTGGTGGCTTCATGTGTCATGACCGCAATTACATGACTACTAAATATGATGAATTTGCCGTTTACACTTTCTGAACTAAAGGCCAATTTTGATCGTTTTTTTAGGCGATTTAGATCAAGATCAGACCGTACAGAGCATACAATCTGATCTTACATCCTTCTCTTTTTTCTTTATTTTTCTACTTCTTTTCTGTAAGATACCCTACACAAGAAATTCTAGAAGAAATTAAGCATTGTATGCTTTGTCATTATATAGAAAAATATACTTTCAACGGTTTGGCGCATATAGGGTGAGAGACTTGTATACATATCTAGGCCTTGCAATGGAACTATCTACCTTAGTTTGTTAGTGGGAGAACAGTGTGTGCAATGGACATGTATCATACAGAATATAACAGCAGGAAATGCAACCAGGATTTTTATTTGCAGGATTTATTGATTACCTGTAGATAAAATGAATTTGGAATTGAAACAGACAAACTTTACTGTAAGTTTTTCTTTTAATATTCAGAAATTTCGAGTGTACTTTCATGCGCGAAGTTAATTTGGTGCAACGCGAAAAAGGTCTTTTGGATTGAAATTGTCTGCGATCAGGATAATTATCATAGTAAATTCAAATCAAATTTATTTTTCACAAAAGTTTGGGGTTTTTTTGGTTATCATTTTCACATAGTTTTAGCATTTGACGACGTTTTCAAGATTACATTGACTACATTTTCTATCGCGGATACTAAATGCTCATCCACGTTTTCTGGATTATGTCTGAAGCATGTACCACACAATCCTGACTTTTAATACCCACTTGTGTAAGAATCCTTTGAAAACATTGTGGGAAAAGAAGAAAATGCTGGTTACCATCTTCTCCTTTTCCCACAATGTTGCCTACCCTATCAAAAAAAGTCATATCATAATTATGAGCAACATTAAATCTGTCATCTGCAAATGCTTCCAGTTCTGACAAGTCTAAAGTTTTGTTGTGCGGTTAACCCATTACCACCCAATCCCTACTTTTGACGCCCCTGAGAAAAAAGCCTTTAGAAAACATTGCTGGTAACCAGCATTTTCTCCTTTTCCCACAATGTTTTCTACCCGTCACAAAACAAATTTTAACTTTTCAGTCACATTTATTTTGTCGTCTGCAAATTCTTTCAATTTGGACCAGTCTAAAATATTGTCGTTTGGTAATGGGTTAAGTGTTAAGATGCAAGTACTACATTTTATGTCAATGTTCTTTCTACACACCTTTCGAAACTGACAAAGAAAAAACAGCAATGCTTGTATCAAACAATAGCTACTTTTCTCTGGATGTTTTCTAAACGTTCATAGTCTTTTTTTCCCATTTCTAAACAATTTGCTACTATTTGTCATTTCTTCTTTAACTCTTTACCACACGAGAAAATTTTAGACTGGTCCAAACTGAAAGCATTTGCAGATAACAAAATAAAGGTGACTGAAAAATTAAATATTTGTTCTGGGAAAGGTAGAAAACACTGTGGGAAAAGGAGAAAATGCTGGTTACCAGCATTTTCTCCTTTTCCCACAGTGTTTTCATAAGGCTTCTTTCTCAGGGGCGTCAAAAGTAGGGATTGTGTGGTAATGGGTTAAACTGGAATCAGCTTTAATATTGCTGACCCTCATTAACCGCGCTGTAATAGATCGTCGTTTTACAATGTTCGCCACAGTTTTTGATAGGAATTGATGAAATTTATAAGAACCATGCTTTGGGAAAAGGGTGTCTAATGTACGAGTATCTCATTGGTTTATTATACCAGGCAATTTATCTTACAATCATGGATCAATGAAAACCGTTTTGTATAACAACCGTCTGAATTTTGAGGTAGAGTAATTCTTGGGCATGTGGAAAGTTAACCTATCGTATAAAGTTTGTACTCAGGTCAGCCCGCTCGGACTATGTGGAAACTGTTTGTAGATGCATTAAACCTCCTTTTCACAGACTATGGCTCGCCTGTATTTAGATCATTTGAGCACGGAGTGCTCATGGTGAGCTATTGTGATCGATCAATGTCCGTCCGTCCGTTCACAATTACAAAAAAAATCAATATCCGTCCGTCCGTTCACAACTACAAAAAAATTCTTCTTTTCCTAAACTAACTTTCAGATTTGAATCAAACTTCACAGAAATGATCCCTAGGTGATGCACTTTCAAAATACTTTAAAGATTTGAATTCCATGAAGAACTCTGGTTGCCATGGCAACCGAGTGAAAAAACTTTAAAAAATCTTCTTGTCCAAAACTGTAAGGGCTAGAGCTTTCATATTTGGCATGTAGCATCATCTAGTGGTCTTCTAGCAAAGTACTTCAAATCATGGCTCTAGTGTTGAAATTGGCTCTATGTTGTGGGTTCTCAGATTTCACATAGAGATAAATAAGGAAATCTTAGAAAATCTTCTAGTCCCAAACTGTAAGGGCTAGAGCTCTAATATTTGGCATGTAGCATCATCTAGTGGCCCTCTACTAAAATACTTCAAATTATCGCCCTAGTGCGGAAATTGGCCCTATGTTGTTGGGTCTTGGATTTCACAAAGAGATAAAGAAGGAAATCTTAAAAAAATTTCTTGTCCCAAACCGTAAGGGCTAGAGCTTGCATATTTAGCATGCAGAATCATCTAGTGGCCCTGTACCAAAATACTTCACATTATGGCCCTGGTGTGAAAATTAAACCTATGTTGTTTGTCTTGGATTTCACATAGAGACAAGATAGGAAATCTTTAAAAACCTTCTTGTCCAAATGGTAACGGCCAGAGCTTTCATATTTGGCATGTAGCATCATCTAGTGGCCCTCTACCAAAATACTTCAAATTATGTCCCTGATGTAAAGAAGCCCTATGTTGTGGGTCTCGGATTTCACATAGCGATAAAGAAGGAAATCTTTAAAAATCTCTTTGTCCCAAACGGTAATAGCCAGAGCTTTCATATTTGGCATGTAGCATCATCTAGTGGCCCTCTACCAACATACCTCAAACTATGGCCCTAGTGTTGAAAATGGCCCTATATTGTGGGTTCTCGGATTTCACATAGCGATAAAGAAGGAAATCTTAGAAAATCTTCTTCTCACAAAAAATAAGGGCTAGAGCTTTCATATTTTGCATGTAGCATCATCTAGTAGCCCTCTACCAAATTACTTCAAATTATGGTCCTGATGTGAAATTAGCCCTATGTTGAGGGGTCTCAGATTTCACATAGAGATAAAGAGGGAAATCTTTAAAAGTCTTCTTGTTAGCACTCTTGAGACCACATTTCTTGCTAAGCTGAATTGAAAATTAGTTGAAATGTCTGTCTCAATAAAATCCCACATGAGTCTGCATTTAATGCTTGTTCGGAATATAACTTTGTCATCTCAAGTCAGAACGACTTCAAAATTGGTATGCATGTTTGTTGTGATATTACCGAGTACTGTGTTCAAGAACAATAACTCTACCTAGCATGGATTTTGAGTAATTCGACTTTGATCTTTATTAGTATCGTTTTCTTGTCCAGAGTGGAACTTTGAAGTCTCAAGTCAAATTATTTGTTGCATTGCCTGCCCTTTGCAACTATTATATCTCCTTTACAACTGGTGGTGGGATTGCATATCTTGTGACAGTATGCCGCTCTTGTTTCATCATCATTAGCCCTTGAACCTCAATATTTGGTAATTATAATCTTTGTTGTAGACCTTTTGCTGCTTAGTACTAAGGTGAGCGATATAGGACCATCATGGTCCTCTTGTTTTATACACAGAATTGTTTGCAAAAAGACCATGGGCCGCTACTGAACCCCTAGGACTTATCTTTTTGTTATCTAACTTGCAATACTATAAGAAGGAAGTTCAAACAGTGCCGAAGGACATTGACCAGCTATAAACCTTCCGAAGGATATCAATAATGCAAACGACATAATATGGCCCTCAACACGCGAAAAGGGACATTCGCATATTTACGTAAAGCGTCGTCTCGGATCAGCCTGCGCAGTCCGCTCAGGCTAATCCGAGACGGCAATTTACGACTATGTTAGATTCTGTTTGTCCTACAGTAGACTTGCACAGAACAGAAAATTACGTAACAACGGAAAAGGTTTGTCTCGATTTAGTTTGTGTGGAATGAGCAGGCTGGTCCAAGGCGATACTTTACACAAATGTCCATATGCTCCTTTTCGTACGTTTCAGGCAAAATCATTATATCGTCGGTTTACTTCCAAAACCTCGTAACTACAGCTTGTAACAAGCTGTAGTTATGAGGTTTTGGAAGTAAAACGACGGTATAGCCTAGATAGATTATTGAACGTTCAACATGTCATCAGCGCAATGCAAAAAATGCTGACCTGTCACAACATTATAATGATGACACTTTAATCAGCCAACTATAACTTAAAGTAAATAAACATAGTGACTGAGAGTTTAAAAACTGATGATTGGTGAAAATGTACTGGTTACCAAGGTTTACATATGAAATCATGCAAAATTATTGGGACAAAAAGAGAAATTATTCGTGATTTTTTATAGGTAGAAAACTATTGCGATAAATCAAAGTTTCCATAGAAATCTTATTTTTTCATTTAATCTAGATCGAATTTCAAGGAAACTTGATTAATTTTATTGCAATAGTTTTCTAAAATACATGTAATCATGACACTTATCTAGTATCTCGCAGATTAATGCCACTTTATTATATTTACGTAAAACCTACCAAAAATTTGTTCGTAACTACCTTGGTGAAACGGAGCCCTGGCACGTATTTTGGGACAGGGCATCCTAATGAGAATTCCTGTAACAGCCGCTTTCATCGCCGAAAAAAATCAAAGGACTGAAAGTCCTGAAAAGCGGATTTGTTGAACAGTTTCAAGCTATTTGGTGTGATGTGAAAAATATAAATACCCACCCTTTAAACTATTTTCTCCTGTTTCAATAGTGTTTTCAATTATATGAGTAAACTTAAGTTCATTTACAGGTATCATTTTCTTTTGTCTGCAGATGCATTTAACTATTTCCATATTAAAGCAACACCAGAAGCTTTGATGGACAGTGTGGGTCAAGATCAGACTGCACAGAACATATAGTCTGATCTCTGATCTCCACTGTTCCCTGCTTCATTGTAGATTCATGACCAAATTGTTTCTTGATCTTGCAGAAGAAATGTATTTTTAGCCTTTGAGACAATGCAATTAATTTGTTCAGTAGTGAAAGCGTTAAAGTGCCTAAAACTTGTCATATGCGACAGTAATGAACAATGAAATGGCATTAATTTGATTACCATATTTGATTAAAAAACAAGAAGTAACTTATGTATAGATGGTTGACGTAGACTAACTTGAACAAGCTTACAAAATTAACTCCCATCTAAATGTGGATCTGGGGTCCTGCATGGCTCACTAGTAAAGTGTAGGACTTGTTACCTGATGGCCCAGCCTCATTGGATGCACACTGTTTTTTTTCTGCAAGAGTGTCCTTAGGCAAGACAATGCAGTGCCCCAGCCTAGTACATGTACTACTTAAAGCCAGACATGCAGAAATAAGCTTGCTGTAGCAGTCATATGACTGAAATAATGTTGAAAGTGACAGTAAACATCATTCAATTAATCAAATGTGGATCTAACATTAGCCTGCAAGCTTAACTTTCATCTAACATTTCTGTCAGCCTCACAAAATGTAGCTGTTAAGTTTTAGAAAACATTGGTAGACCAACATATTTTCAGTTTTCATTCTTACTTAAGGTAAGACCTGCGTAATGGAAAACAGCTATTTCCACTAAAATATCATCCTGCAAAATTAGCTATAGTTAAAAATGAGTATTGTTGAACTACTTTCACCGATTCACTTTTTTCATTTTTTCCTTCTTTGAATTATCATTTGTAAACCTAAAACCACTATATTCTCAATTCAAAAAAGAGATAATAATTACCTCCCTTTTCAGAAAACTAACAAAATTATCAAAAAATGATTTCAAGATAGGCATAAATGGAATTTCTGATCCGTTAGAAATGTGCAAAAATATCATTTCTGAATAAATCCTTATTTATCCTTATTTTTTATCATCCAATTAGGACATTCACCGGAAGTGCATTACACAGGTCTTACCTTAACTCTTTACAACACAATCCCGAGTTAACAACTGTGTGAAAGAAGCCCTTTGAAAACATTGTTGGAAATGGAGAATATGCTGGTAACCAGCATTTTCTCATTTTCCCACAATGTTTTCTACCCTATTGAAGACATATTCCATCATTTGAGCGACATTTGAATTGTCGTCTGCAAATGCTTTCACATGTCCAAAATTTCATTGTGTGATAAAGAGTAAAGTCATTTTCCCCATCCCATTTCACCATTAAGGATAAGTGTGGCAATATTATCCCATTTTGAAGGATGTTCAGAAAAAAGACCTTTTGAAACAACTTATCCAATTGGCTGAGGTGTTTTTTGTCTGAGACATTGCTTAAATCAGATTGAAAATATTAAAAGCTCAGCCTAGGGTTTATAAACATGTGAGCTTATATAGATACACTAGACATAATGATTCTATCATTCTTTTCTATAGCATTTTAAGCATTTCTAAATTCATCATTGTTCATCATTAAGCAAGACTCTTTTAAAAGATTGAAACTTCTGTACTCAAACATTAAGGTTTTGATTTTTACAGTAGCATTTTACAATTCTAGCCTAGGCACAACAATTTCTAAACTTTTATATGGTTGGTATAATCATATAGACTGCAAACAATTCAAATCTAAAATAGTGAGCCAATGAGAGGAATTTTACTATAATTTAGGCAGTCTGATCTTACTCTACCAGTACACCTGTTACAAACTATTACAGACTGTCTTCATTCTGAGGTATAAAGGATGCATTGTTTTGAAACTAGTATGGTTTAGTTAAAAAAAAAAACAATACAGGAGTCCTCTTTGGGTAAAAGAAATAGTGGTATTTTGTATGAAAGTTCTTACTGAAAGCACATTGTCCTTTCCATAACTCTTAACACATAGACTAGTATCCTTTCAAGGTTCTTCTTAATTACTACACAACTTCAAACTATTGATTTAAAAATGAAATACAAAATCAAATTAGTAACAATAATTTGATTGTTCAGGTAGAATAATTTCTTCTTTTCTTTCATAAGAATGTTCTTGGTTTCATTCCTGAACTCAAAAATGTTTTGTAATAGTCTGAGAGGTGAAAACTAAGTGATGTGTTCAGTAATTTCTAAGATTTAGACCATGTGCAATTCATGAATATTGAATGTATCTTTCTTCTTTAAATAAATGAAAATTTACCTTGTATCTTCATAAAGAAACAAGTCAAGAAAAGAAATTATTGTACAAAAGAAAGTAAGGTCAACTCATGCAGTGCCACAAAATATGAACTTGAAACCTTCAAGAATAATTTGATGGTGACTATTTTCTGGTTATCAGTGACTATTAGTGTCAACACTGTTTCAGTCTTACAGTGGTGACAACAATTCATCCGTTTCTGTACCTTTTGGGTTTTACAAGGGCTAGGCTGGTTTTCTGCGGTGTCTTATCTATGGGCATTCTACAAAATCCTAGCATCTAGAAGAGGACAGAACCTGTGATAATCCATAAGTGGTCAGAACTGGTCAATAATGGTCGACTTGTAGAAGTCAACTGGAAATTTAAATGGTCTGATGAGTTTTAAAACGGCAGTTTAGTCTAATTTGTGGATGATTTGTTGTGTGGATTTTTTCCCTCAGATAAGCTGATTTCATCAATGTGAAAGAGAGGGGTGGAAAAACTGTTTTGTCCCTGCCAAGGATACTCACCGGCTGGCTTTTGCCACTTTTCCAAACTTTGTAGAAGTTCCTAAAGTTCCTAATAAGGTCTTTAAGTTTCATGTTTGACACCTAAGTAATTGCTTGATGATAAGATATTATCATGACTACATACAAGTCAGTATTACAAGCTTTAGGAATAAAGCCTGGTGTTGAGGATAATACTCCAAAATAGGGACACATAATTTGTCCCTTTGGTAATTTGATTTTACTCTTTACTAAATGACAAAATTGTAGGCTGTTCCAAATTGAAAGCATTTGCAGATGATAGAATAAATGTGACTGAAAAATTAAAATTTGGTTTTGGATGGATACAAAAAAAACATTGTAAGAAAAGCAGAAAACACATTTTCTCCTTTTCCCACATGTTTTCAAAAGGCTTCTTACTCATGGTCATTAAAAGTCGGGATTGTGTGGTAAAGAGTTAAGCCACACCCAACTGAGGTAGAAAGGGCCAACTTTCAAACCTTTATCTGTTTTGATAGCACTTTAAAGATGTAGGAAGACACTTAAATGTACTTCAGAGACATTGATGTATCCCAAACTATTGTAATATTTAATCAGTTAATGCCTTCTTCATGTGTACCTCAAAATTCCTATACATTTACATGTATATTAATAACAAACCTGCATATTTCTCATGTTTGCCTATGAATGACTGCTTTTCTGCAATTTAACATGAGAGGTGGAGGGAGGGAGGGAGAGAGAGAGAGAGAGTGTGTCTGTGTAGAAACATTATCTAACCTGTAAGAAATGATAATCGACAAAAACTGTTTGCTTAAAAAAAACCAACCTCTATGCAGGTTGACCAGCAATACTGTCTTTTGAATTATGATCAAATAAAAAAGTGCCTTAATAATAAAAACTATGATACAGATGATAATATAATAATAAACCTTCATGTACAGGATATAAGAGGACAGCTTTTAACATTAATTTAGAAACCAGACAGGTATACATGTAAGCCAGTGATTTAATCAACCAAATCAACCACCCTAATCAACCACACCAATCGACCACTTGTGACCAGTATTGACTGTTTATAACCAGTTAACCCATTACCACACAATCCCTACTTTTGACGCCCCTGAGAAAGAAGCCTTTTGAAAACACTGTGGGAATAGGAGAAAATGCTGGTAACCAGCACTTTCTCCTTTTCCCACAGTGTTTTCTACACTTTCCAGAACAAATTTCAATTTTTCAGTCACCTTTATTTTTTCTTCTGCAAATGCTTTCAATTTGAACCAGTCTAAAATTTTGTTGTGTGGTAAAGAGTTAAATCTGCCAGGCTGGTCAATACTCATATTGACCTGCTCTTTGCCAACCTTGCACACTATATATTAACTAAATCATTGCAAATACCAGTATGTGCAAAAAATACCTGTTGTAGCATTATGAGCTACTTGAACCCTTCCAAACCAAATGAGTTTGCAGACAACAATATTAGATTGGGAGAAAATGGCAGAAAGTTCTCAAAAAGGGTTGAAAACACTGTGGGAAAAGGAAAAATTGCTCGTTACGAGCAATTTTTCCTTTTCCCACAGTGTTTTCAAAAGACTTTTACTGCAGACATGTAAAATCAAGGGTTTGTTTGGGAAAGGGTTAAAATCATTACACACCACCGGGCAGAAAATAGTCCTTTTTTTTAAATATGTGAATCCAAGCCCTTGGTACAACTGAAGGTACTTTTGCAGCCAGAATGGATCAAGATCACACTCAGTGTGACATGTTGCCATGCAGAGTAAAAAATGACTTTAACATAACTAAATTAAAACTTTCAAGTTGAATGTACAAATCCAATTATTGCTATTTTGAAGTTAATTCTTTTGGGAAAAGTACTTTCTTACAAGGCAGTATGGATCAAAGATCAGACTGCACTTTTGTGCAGTCTGATCATAATCAACACTTTCTGCAAAAGGTCCTTGAGTAGCACTTATCAGCCTAAGGGTTAATGGCATTGGGTCACTCTATGAAAGTTTAAAAACTATATAGGCATACTTTCACGCTAAGGTTTGAAATACATAAAACACAGTCACTGTCTTAAATATGGGCTGAGCTGCAGTTCATAATAAGAATTTAAATAAGTAAAAATAGTTATATAACTTGCTCTGTAAATGCACTTGTAAATCACAGGATCAGAAATATATCAAAGATGTCAAATCTATATGTCTAAAAGAAAGACGTATAGATGCATTTCTGTGCATCCTTTGTCATAAATGATCTACTACCTCGGCCTTTTTTTTTTTGCTGAAATGTCACAAAATAAAATTCAAGGTATCAGAGGGACTAAAAATGAAGTTTTACATCTTGAAGACAAATTGGAAGCCTATCTGAGTCCTTTAGGATTCACGTTAGTGGATGTCTAGTTCACTGAAAAGGACACGATTTTCCATCAAAAACTTTCAGTTAAATTCGTGTCACGGGTTCGTACTTGATCGGGGCCGTTTGTAAATAAATTATTTCTTACCGTCGATGACAAGAGAGAAACATTGGTTCCAAGCCTTTATGCTACAGGATGCATATAAATCAAACATTTTTTTTATACACTGCACGATCTCCATACTATCAAAAGTTCTGCAAAAATGTTTCAAACAAATCGGAAATTCATCGAGAGTGTCATACGAGTGGCCGCAACTAGTTTAGGTCGGCTTTATGGGTTCTGTATATTCGTTATCGACAGGGCTTTTTATATCATTTATGGCCAAATTCTAGCTGGCTCTCTGAACAGTGAACAATTTTTTAAATAAGACATAGTTGAAAATGTGATTTTATCGGGGGAAAATTGCTTAATCTCCTTGTTTATTTGGCAGCGGATGATACAAGTTGCGAATGAAAGTTCTTGAATGAAAACGAGGGCAGTGTAAATAATGTTCATACGCTACATTTTGAAAAATACAAGAACAAACTTTGTTTTAGTATTAAAGTAATTTAGATTGACAATTGTTTAGTTTTGGTGAAATTTCGATAAAGAAATCAACCTTAATTTGTATGGTTTGTTCAGGGTCAGAATTGATCGGATTTGTAGATCTGCGTTATTAGCCTATAACTCATCCATGCAAAACTGAAACTAAGCGCGCATGCGTCGTTACGGATGATGTATTTGGTTCCGGTCAAAACGATCACAGTAAGCGGATTTGCAATAGCAAATCCGCTAAAAATCGTATTCGGCTAAGACTCGGCTAACCCGCAATCGATCGGCCGATACATGCTGGTTCCCCGCATAGATTACAGATTACCCGAGTCTTCGGCTTAGCCAGATCCGTACCGTTGTCTGCGCATGTCATATTCTTCGAAGATTCGACCTGTCTTATATGACGCATCACCCATTCCCCTATTATTGGGAAAAGTAGGGCATATTCCGGAGCTAAACCCAAGCCTGTAGGGACAGTCTTAATAAATTGCCGGTGCATAGGTTACCTGCTAGCCGATTATAAATTAATAAATCGCACTAGGTTGCGTTTTATTGAGTAAACGTTTGTTTTATTTTGAAATTCAAAGTAATGGCTGTCATTTTGAAAAATTAGTCCGCTTATGTACCCAGAATGCCCATAATAGACAAATGTGTATTTGTAGAATCTAGCGGGAGATAATGGAATCCGTACGATGAAAAGCTGTGTTACATGAATTCTATTACGGTGCCCCATCCTTAATTATTCTTTATAGACACAATAAATCTATTAGCCCATAAGGAGTTCAGAGGCGTTTATAGAGTTCCGCATGCAGACGACAATAGCTAAAGCTAAGTTTGGACATTAATTCAAGAGTGTAAAATATGGTAATAGAAGTCATTTGTTACATGTAAATTTGGTCGAATCATAATTTCAAAAGTGAATATACGAGTAGCATGCTTCCTCCACAACCAATACTTTTATTTTTGAATATAGTGTTTTTAAAACAGCGATTACGTAATCGCTGTTTTAATAATATTGGTTTTATACTGTTTGGATTTTTTCTGTGCGTCAAAATAATTGGAACCCCTCGGCGACAAAAAATCACTGTCCACCTCTGTTTTTCAAATCCAAATTTATAGGGTGTGTCTGTACTTTTGTTTATTGATATATTACCTGCCTCGGTACTTTGACACACTCTTTCTTCCCGATTCATCCATTACACGACAAATTATTTGTATAAAACAGGAGCAATAGCGAAAATCTTGACCTACATAATTTTCGACTCCTATGGAAATAACTTCTACAGTAAACTCCCTTTTGTAATTGCCCCGCTGTTTTAATAAACATCGAAGTACAGTAAATCAGATTCTCAACTGTCGAACCTTTTTTCTTAAAATATAACATCTGTATGTTATACTGAGCACAATAAATCGTATGTAATACATTTCACAGGAAAATACGATTTCTGACAGGTTATTAAACTTGAACGTTCCAAAATGCAATTGTTTAAACCTTTAAATAATAATTATCTTCCACAAGCACAAGTTGTAAGAATTGATCTTTTGATACCAAAGTGCTTTGATCATGTGGATAATTTATGCGTCACTTTTCTCCTACGGGGGTTACACATTGTATGCTAAGCAGTCTTATTACCTCCCTTTAATATGTATGTCAAAAACTTAACTTTTCTTTGCCAATGATTAGAGTATGCAATATTTTTTTGTATACCAAAGTGCTTTGATCATGGGGATAATTTAGTTGTCACTTTCCTCTTAACGGGGGTTACAAATTGTATGCTAAATAGTCTTATTACCTCCCTTTAATATGTATGTCAAAAACTTAACTTTTTCTTTGCCAAAAATTGAAGTATGCAATATTTTTTTTTGTAAAAATCAAATATTTTTAAAGAGTAATATGATTCTGTGCGAAAGAAAAAAACAACTTTTTTTTTGTTAAAATCTATGCAAAATCGAATCTCGAATTATAAAAATATTTTATATACAAGGTACGCTAACGTAACGACTGAATCTCACCAGAGAGTGGCAATACTGAACACGATTACTACCAACCGAATATGTAGTTACTGTTTTCATGACATGAACAAATGATATACCATGATGTACAACAGAAACTCACGTCAATTTTCAAGTTACGTAAACCCAGTGTAATGCAAGTAGCATGCTTATAATCCTTATTTAAATATACACCTATTTATAGCCAATACAAATACTATAAGCACGAGATGCGAAAGGATGGATGTATATATATAGTATACAAATTGAAAAAAAAGTGCGTGTCGGTAACACATGAAGGAAACATGGGAAGACAGATGCTGATTTAGTTAAAAAAAAATAAATTGCATGTTAACAGTCGGTGTTCTAAACCTATCGACTGCTAAGCGCGCCTCAATACAATAGTGCAAACGATGTAGATTAGGGTCGGACCGCACAGTGTGCAATCCGATCACTAATCCACGAAGTCTGAGAAATTAAATTTCAAACAAATGAAATATCTGCTTTTTTCTTCAGGAAGTTTTCACATTATAATTTTGCGGTTTGATGGTAAAGCATTTGCATTAATACATATTTATATACATGTATACTAAATTAATATAAGTAGATCGCAAATAATTACGAATATTACAAAGGATGTAAGCTGATAAGTGCAACAACATGCGGCAGTTATAGTTTCATGAGAAACTGTGAGTGTAGATCAAGATCAGACTCCCAGTAATTGCATTCCGATCCTGAATTCACACGGTAAGCCGATAATTGCAACATCATACGGTTGCTAAAGTTTCTGGGGTGTAGTCAAAGATCAGAATTACAAGAACTGCAGTCCGATCCTAAATCAACACGGTAGACTACGTTCTTGCGATATATATATATATTTGACAAAAGAAGTAATTAACTAGTACTACGAGTAATACTGAACTTGCAAGCTAATAAGTGCAACCAAATTCGGTAGGTAAAGTTTCTCAGAACGGTGTAGATCAAGAGCAGAGTTGTCAGAATTGCCGTCTGATTCTAGTTTTACAGTGAACTACGTACACCTATATACACTTACATATGTTTTGACAAAATTAGTCAATAATTACGAATAATACCAGAGATGTAGGCTGTTACGTGTTAAATTTCTGAGGACGGCGTAATTCAAGAATTGCAGTCTAATCCCAGATCTACACAGTCTGATTACCAATAATAATGGAGATGGAAACTGTCAATTGTAGCTCGGTTAAATTTCTGAAGACGTTATATATCAAGTATGCTTCATCTTCTCATTGTATGCTGGACAGTCTTATTACCTCCCTTTAATATGTATTTAAAAAAAAAAACTTAACTTTTTCTTTGCCAATGATTGAAGTATGCAATATTTTTTTGCAAAAATCAAATATTTTGAAGAGTACCCAAATTTCGACAGGTTAACAGTAAAATTTCATCATATGAGATACCGTTTGTAGATGACCTAATTTCGACATACCCTGACAAAGAACGATAACAACCCGACACATTTTATGCTTTAAATTGTCATCTGTGCGATTCCTGTATGATATTTTCAATATAAACGTAACCCAGGGTATGGTTCTTTATTTCGACATGGGGATCGTAATTTCGACACCCTTGTTTTGTTTTGAAAAAATAGATGCAGATTACGGCAAACACGTGATTTTGACAGTTATCCGCCATTTACCAATTACAAGGGAAGCAACTTTTGCAAGTTTTTGGGTCAGTAAACGAGTTCGATTTATCCGTAATTGGTAATGAGATAAAATTGTGCTGGAGGACAAAAGTTCATTCATTTGTTCGATTTGACCAGGGACGTAGCCAAGATATTAAAAAAAAAGAAAGTTGGAAAAAAAATTACAAAATTCGTGATTTGAACTTACGGCGGTAATAAATATGATTGCCAAGTGAACTGCACTCTTAATCACGAAGCCACGGGCGCTTCTGTTAAAGGTGTGGAATTTTATTATATTATTTCTTAGTTGGGTGGCGAAATTACGGCACCCCTTTCAATTTTGTTTCCTCAGTATTTTCGACACCTCTGCTAAAATTTTATTCCAGACACGAATAGAAAATCTGAACATCAAATCATCATAATAAACATAGTACAGGGCTATTTCAATACTGCAAGTATTGAATTGATGAAAAAAATTCAATTTCTCTATACTTTTCGTAAAGCTCTGTCCTTATGGAAAGTGTTAAAGGCTAGTTTTTTAAAAACTTTTTCAAGAAACAAAATCGGTCTGCACCAAAAATGTCAGATCAAGTGAGTGCCTTTTGAACCGAGATTTTATCAAGACGTCAAATATATTTTGAAGTCATGATCTAGTCGGATGAAGCGACTAATAAATGAAGTGAAAATAGATTTTACTACATAAATAGTAAGGGGTGTCGAAATTACGGGTATGCCGAAATTAGGTTGTACGAAAGGAAAAAAAACTTTTTTTTTGTTAAAATCTATGCAAAATCAAAATTTTAAATTATAAAAATATTTTATATCTAAGGTATTCTGTAATCAAAGTTGTGTTACCAAGAAACTTCAACACTGTTAACTCTGAATATTACTCGAAAAGGCAATTATTGCTCTTTTACAACGACGTCGAATGATATACGAATCTGTATAAAAGATGAAAACGCCTATGTCGAGTTACATAAACCCAATGAAATGCAATTAGCATGCTTATGTGACTAATAGACGAGGAAAATCAACGATACTCAAAACTGACAATGATGGACAATGGTTCGTGCGAAGGATGGATTTTTGTACCATTTGAGACAAGGAAGAAGAATCATGAAACCTTGGTACAAATTTGATATTTTAGACCTTCTAGATCCAACTGAATATAACCAGTCTACAGTCAAAACGTACTAGAGATAAAATGTAACCAACCTTCATACTGTATCATACTATACAGTAAAATGGGGTACAAATTTGATATTTTAGACCTTCTAGATCCAACTGAATTATCACCAGTCTACAGTCAAAAGGTACTAGAGCTAAAATGTAACCAACCTTCATACTGTATCATACTATACAGTAAAATGTTTACTCAATGTTTATTAAGTGTGTTCATTCTTTGATCTTTTTAAAGAAAAAAAAAATAAAAAACATTCATGTTCTAAATTGTAAGACAAATTAATGTAGTACTCAATCAGTTTTGAGTTTGTGTTTTTTAACCCATTACCACACAATCCCTACTTTCGAAGCCCCTGAGAAAGAAACCTTGGAAAACATTGTGGGAAAAGGAGAAACCAGCATTTTCACCTTTTCCCACAATGTTTTCTAATATTCAAAAAACAAATTTCAAATTTTCAGTCACTTTTATTTTGTTGTCTGCAAATGCATTCAATTTGGGACGGTTCAAAATTTTGTCGTTTGGTAATGAATTGTAGCTTTCTGTGCCTTTTTTTCATAAATGACAGGAACTGTTGATAAAACATAGCATTATAATTTTATTTAAATATTTAAATGTATCATTAGCCAAGCCCTGATACCTCAGTCAGGGGCATACAGGACTTAGGAACATGCGGTCAAAGGTGCAAACCCCTACTCAGAGGATTAATGATAGTTATTGAAATAGAATTCATTCCTTCTTCACAGCTTTCTATTATTTTTTTTTCAACGATGGATATGTGGGAAAGCAGCCAGTGGTTCAGAAATAATAGTGCTTGAAGTACTAGTGAAAGAAATATCAAGAAGGAATGGCTAGATGCACTGGCCGCAGTGATATAACTGAAAAAAAAACGTTGAAAACGGTGTTAAAAATCAGGCAGTCAATAATGTATCATTATGAATAATCATGTATAAACATGATTTTCTATCTAAATTTTGCCTACATATATATATTTAAAGAATTAGGTCTTTACCACACAATGCTGAGTTTTAACGACCCTAAGAAAATAGTCTTCTTTAAGAAGATTTACCGGTAGTAGAAGGAGAAATAGCTGATAACATGCATTTATTCCGTTTTCCAAATTGTTTTCTATCCCTTTAACCCATCACCACACAATCCCCACTTTTAATGACCGTGAGAAAGAAGACTTTAGAAAACATTGTGGGAAAAGGAGAAAATGCTGGTGACTAGCATCTTCTCATTTTCCCACAATGCTTTCGACCTTTCTCAAAACAAATTTAAAATTTCAGTCACTTTTCTTTGTCGTCTGCAAATACTTTCGATTTGGACAAGCCTAAAATATTGTTGCTTGGTAATGACTTAAATACAAATTCTATCACTTGAGCCCAGCTTGAATTGTTGATCGGAAATGCCTTCAATTTAGGCAAGTGTACGCTTAAGTCATGCACTGCAAAAATTAAAGAGAAATAAATATTGTAATAAGCGAGCAATTTCAACTCTTAAAGTGAGTGTGACTTACTTTCAGAAGCGAACAAATTATCTAGAAAACACAATACTGCCAATTATATTTTTCCAAAATTTGGTACATGTATCAGTTTATCATGTAATAGTGGTTGAACTCATTACCAAACGACAAAAATTTAGACCGTCCAAATTGAAAGGATTTGCAGACGAAAAATTGAATGTTACTGTAATGACGTTTTTTTTGTTTTGGATGGGGAAGAAAACATTGTGGAAAAAGGAGCAGAATTTTCTCAAAATCCTTCTACAATGTCGTTAAAACTCGGGATTCGTGTGGTAATGGGTTGTGCTACCTTCCCACTATCACGATTTGCGCCACGATTGAAATCGTGATGATCTTATCAGAACTTACAGTTAATCGTAGCGTGGCAATCGTCCCATCACCACACAATTCCTACTTTTGATGACCCTAAGAACGAATCCTCTAGAAATTATCGTGGGATATCGATTTAAATTAAAAATATCTTACCAATCTTTGCTAAGGTGAATGAAATTAATAACAACTCTAATACAGTACATTATTTTATTTAAAAGTTCATGTTACTTTTCACAAATATTTTATTTTTGCAACAAAATATCGCATACTTCCATTATCAGCAAACAGAATTTTAAGTTTTTGATATACGTCTTAAAGGGAGATAACTTCAATATTCAATAACTGCATTTCGCATCAGGAAATTTGTGTACAGGTAAAAAACATTCTGGAAGTGGAGTTTAACCCAGACTGACATTGCAACACCAGAAAAACCCTTGTTGTTGTACTGCCGTGTAATGGAAATTATGCCATAACAGACACGAGTAAACGTACGAATACCTTTCTCAATTCTGTCTGCGTAACTATAGTTACTCGTCGACCTCACGGATTTGGTTGGTTATTTCCGTTTATTTATCGTCGCTACCGGTTGCCCATCCGAGCCCGGCAACGGAGGGAAGTTGAATTTTTATCTGAATTTTCATGAAAATTTAAAATCGATAATTTTCTTGAACAGAGAAATACCAGCACACAGGCTGGGTGGGAGGGTCTGTAAACCATTCAGGAGTTAGCAGACGATAAAATCCAGATCAAACTTCGCTTTCCCACCGTTGTCGGTAAGTCTTGTCTAATCATTCTTTTTATCGTCTGCTTAACTCCGTAAAAAATGATTATTAAACAGAAAAAACATCACGTTTAATAACATTTCATATTTCGTCCAACGTTTCGGCATAACGCCTTCTTCAGGAATAACATTTATTAACGGACATGACGTCACGTCATAAAAACATAAATTAATATGAAATAATTTGGCGGAAAAACACTGTTTCGCAGAAAAGTGATTAAATAAAAGAATGTCAATAAAAGGGAAAAAAGATGTAGATTGGATGCCATATCAGCGAAATGTTTTCCGATCAAGGTGTGTCTCCCGTGAAATGAATATATTAGACTAAATAGATTGTAGTCGACTCCGATCGGCTGTCTCATCAAAGGCAGAACCCTCGAACGAGATCTACGCTAAATATTACGTTTGAAATTTAAACGTTTGAATCATGCTGAGTGTCATCGGATAATTAATATACTTAATTTCCTATATGAATTGTCAATCTCGAAGCGGAGTTGTTGTTCGTTACTCTCACCATACGTCTCTGCAATGGGCTAAATGACAAGAATCTTGTCAAACCGAGGAAAACATGTTTTCTTACTGTGTAACATTATAAAGTAGACAAAGGAAATATGATTCTGGATACAATATAGGTGCATTCAATTGATGAATTTACCTGTATACAATGGAACTATTTTTTTCAAGCTTGTTCACTGATCAGAATCTTGCGCCAATTTTAACAAAAATGACTGCGCCCATGAATGATGACAACAGTTTTGATACACTGATGGATCTAAGTTGTGTAAGATTAAAAAACAAGTTATCGTCGTTTAAAAGACATTTAATCTTTTCAGAAAAACCCTCTCAACCCTCTTTTTCACATTTCCAACCACTAAGTCTGATTGGCCGTATGCTGTTTGAACAGCATACAAACAATCGATATCGGTCTTTCTTTCACCGGCGTTTGTGTCGCCATTTTAAGTTATGGTCATGTGACGAAAAATCACATAATGACGGACTATTTTCTGAGCCCACTGCAGATGTGAATGAGCCGGAGTGCAAGAGAGTGATAAATTGTAAAAAAAAAATCCGTAAAGGCTTCACAGAGAATTAAGAGAAATTTCTATGTTTAATTTTTTTTCTTGAATGGTTATAATTTTGTTCACAAATAATTAAAGCACCAAATAGGCTATGATATTCTACTTCTGCTACTTACATACATCATTATAGCATAAAGTCTTGATCTATTACTTCCATATCTAAATAACCAATAAAATGTTTCTCCTTTTCACACAGTTTTTTAAAAGCCGCCTCTCTCAATGTTGTTCAAACTCTGGATTGAGTGGTAAAGAGTCAATCTAGAACGTGTCCTGGATATCACTGACTTCTTATGTTGTTCATTTCTTTCAAAATTATGGTTTATAATGCCATTACGCTTTACCTCATTTCCCCAAGTTTTCACCCACTTTGAACTTACCCTAGCAAACCCTACATAATATTTAGGTCTCATGTAAATTGTGTCTGCAAATGCTTTGGATTTGGATTTGTCCAAAATTTTGTCCTTTAAATTTACTTGTGCAAATCATACAGTAAATTATCTTCTACCTCGAATCAATTATTGCTTAAAACGTCATCAAATAATTAATTGCCAGCTCGCTGTTTTTTTTAGTACTGTCAGTACTTTGATTTTTTTCTATTTTCAGTCAAGATGATTACGTTTCGAAGTCACGTGTTTCGAGTTTGTGTTTTGATTGGTGCCCTGTTTTTTCTACAAGAAGTAGCGACACACAGACCATATTTCAAGAGCCCGGGATTGATGTATCCAATTGACGGTTACTATGGACCGTTAGAGTTCAGCGGTTTTAGCTCATTTCAAAATTTTCAACCTTATCCGGTCGGTGCCTATTTTTCAAGGAGATCATTTCCTGACCACTATTCAGGCATGTTTGGTCCCCGGTTTTCAAGGAGTACGTATTTGAGAAGAACACCATATTTTCGACGACCATTTGGTAGCATTTATAGGCCACCGCTAAACAGGCGGTTGCGACCAAAAACACGACGAGAAAAAATAAGAAAAGTACGATATCACAAGGAGCAAAAACAGGCAGCAGCCATAAATGCCGGAATCTTTCCTGCTGTTTATCCTCATCCAAAGTTAAAGAGACATATGCATCACAAAGCCAAGAAACGTGCCAGATTTCAGGGTATTGCAAGAGCAAAAAGTTTCAATGGAATACTTAAAGGAACAGCGTTGGATGTCTCGTTCTAAACAAAAAAGCAACGGTTGAAAATGAAGGTAAAAATCGCAATAAAATATATTTGGATGACGTTTGAACCCGCCAATATAGACACAAAATTTTGAGGAAATTCATCAGTTTATGAACTTATTTTTCTTTGCTGTCCATTTCTTGACGTTAGTGCTTAATAATTTTAGCACGTGTCGTACTTGTTAAGTTATCTTCAAAATTGCAAACTTCGTATGAAAAAAACTTTACCAAACAATGCTGTGTTTTAATGAGCTGGTGGAGAGAACTTTCAAAAAGGACAACATACATAACATTTATTGGCGTTAAAACAACTATAAGGGTTGAAAGTCTTGGGTATGAATTGTCGTTTGGCAAGCAAATAGCGATTCAAAGAGGAAAAAACTAAAGGAGACTTGGAACAAGAACTATACAATATGCATCTACTACGACCTCCATCGCCACAACAACAAAGATGAAAGTGACGACAATTACAAAGCCCCAAATGACAGCAACAACCACTTGAGAACATTCCATTTTGTTACTTGAAATATGTTCTTTTCCTTTCAAAGTCTATCGCCTATCTTATGTGTACTTTTCTTCTCAAATCATCTTTACATTTCTTTTGGAAGTGATGCAAGCATAGTTCAGGGTGAGAAAAAATGAAAGTGCTGGACAAAACTTACTCCTTTCAAAAACAGGTTATACTACTGTTCTTTGTTTGGGCTCGAAACAGCCTAAAGCTAAATTATAATTATCCATACAGTTAAAGACTTATGATGAAAAGGGAGTTAGAGGAAAAAAAGCAACGGATTTAAGTTTCTAATGTAGTGCAACCATGTAAATATGAAGTTTATATTTATTATTTCCATGTTTAACCTTATAATCTGGTTTCTATCACAAAAGATGGATGCTGTGTATCACTGGCCCCTTGCTGGTCACGTGTTTTATATGTATATACAGTGTATATTTAAGGAAATGTTGCTCGATCATTGTATGGTCATAAATAAAGGAGAAAAATGTGTGAAATAACCTTTAGACTGTACAGTAAATAAAACACAATCTCAGTAGTTAACAAAAACTATGGTTTTGATATCCAATGGGTCTTTTGGTGACAAAGCCATATTGCATCGGAAAGTGTAGATCCCAGAACAGACCATTTCATCAATGCAGCCTGATCTGTGGCTCTAATTGTCCTTTACAGAAACCAAAGATTGACGCTGGAAGGGTTATGAAGCTGTCAAAAGACAAACCGATAACGTTATAAATAGTTATAAAGCTAGACAGATGATATGTTAATAAGACATAAACTCTCACATAGTCATGTGGATGTGGTTTGTAATTATACAGTTAACGTGTGATTTCCTTGACCAGCATTTTTTTTTGCTGAGTATCATATAAATCATTTGTAAACACTTTCCTGCTAAAGGAAAAAACAATGAAATCACGTGACCTACTATCTTTGTGACCATTGGGACATATTTCTACTTCTATTCAAAATGTAATGGTCTAATTGTCGATTTATGTATGACCAGCCTCAGACTTAAAAAATGTAATTGAATTTAGAATATTTGGAGTCATATCTCTGATTTTTTCTTTTTAATAAAATTTTTATCGGGTTATTGTGACACAGATGAGGTAATATTCCCATTTGATGGTGTTTTGTGACTAAGACATAGCGAGATGCGAATGAACCAAGCTATAGTATTATTGTTGTGTAAATGAATGTAGAATTCGAAGAATTTTAGAGAAAGAAAGGAAGAGAGAGACGTTGTGTCATAGGTGTTGTATGTTATAGCTGTTAGCTTCTTGTGTATGAGTGTTATAGATTAGAGAGTGAGAGAGACTGTTCATGAGGCATGAATAAATTCTATATATATATATATGAGAGAGAGAGAGAGAGAGAGAGAGAGAGTGTGCAAACTCTCTAACCATTCTTAAGGATATTCTTAGGTCTTATCCTCCGGAAGTTTCCAAACTTAAAAGCAACACAAGTTCTGATTGGCTACACCATTCGGTTTAGCCAATCAGAAGTTGTAGAACTTTCAAATTTAGAAAATCTTGAAGAATAAGTCTACGACCATTCCTAAGAATAGTTGGTGAATACTAACCCTGATGATATAATCATTTCAAAAACGTTGTTACTGAGAGAAAACTTGAAGAAGACATTCTTGAAAACCTGGTTAATCAGACAACAGACATGGATTTCTGTACATGAGTCATGCACCACAGATTATCCCAAATTTCACAAGCCTGAGAGAGGAAACTTTTGAAAACAATTGGTAAAGAGTAACCAGCAAGTTCAACATTGTTTTCTGTCTTGTCTAATACAAGTTTTACCTTCATTATCACAAACACTTGGTCCCACGCCCTTGCTTTCAAATAAGACGGTCTAAAATTTTACAGATCAGTAAAGAGTCAATACAGGTGAAAACAATGTAGACATTTACACAGGTGAAAACAATGTCATAAAAATTAAATTCCTGGTTATAAACAATATTCAAAAATTGTAATTTACCTCAGTGTTAGAGAATGGTGTCTACAGGAGTCAACTGATGTTTCTAGGTCTATTTTTTTTCGCTGTGAATTTGAAAGATTTAAACAAATGAACGAAATCATCGGCACGACCACATTCTAACTTTCAAACATATTAATTGTCGAATCGTTTTTTTTTTTTCAGTTTGGAAGTCTGCGTTTTCAAGTTACACCATATAGTTATATTTCACGTACCCTTTATATCCCTGTTAAAAACATGTTTTTGTCTCTGTCATTCTGTGTGTGAGCAATGGATGCAAAGTTGAAAGAAAAATAAAATTTCCACCTGTCTTATTTTTTTCTGTTTCTAAATAGTTTATACGATCCCCCCCCCCCCCAAAAAAAAAATAACAGAATTTTATTTATTTGGGTGGTGTTTATCCATCGCTCCAATACTATATAAATTGTATTAACCCTTTCCCAAACGACAAATTTTGGACTCTTCCAGACTGAAAGAGTTTGCAGAGGACAATTTTAGATTTTGAGAAAACGGCAGAAAGTTCTCAAAAAGGGTAGAAAACACAGTGGGAAAAGGAGAAATTGCTCGTTACGAGCAATTTCTCCTTTTCCCACAGTGTTTTTAAAAGACTTTTACTGCAGACACGTAAAAACAAGGGTTTGTTTGGGAAAGGGTTAAGGTGATGCCCTACGCTTAATCATAATTTACGTCTAGCAGTTCAGCAGGGCCCGTATTCACCAACCATTCCTAAGAATATTATTAACCTTATTCTCCAAGGTTTTCTACATTTGTAAGTAAAACAACTTCTGATAGGCTAAACCAAATGCTTTGGTCAATCAGAAGTTGTGTTACTTAAAAATGTAGAAAAATTCTGGCCAATAAGACAGAGAAGTTTCTTAAGAATAGTTGGTGAATACGGGCCCTGATGTGCGTTTGTGCAGGTTTTTGTTTCTTAGAAGATCTTACAAGTTTTCAGTACTATAAAAGTCTTCACTTGTTTTGCGGAGAAATACACAGTGTTGTATTTTACACTTTACAGGACAATCCCTGATTTTTACGACCGAGTGGAAGAAGACTTCTGAAAACATCATGGGAAAAGGAGAAAATGCTGGTAATCGGCATTTTCTCTTTTCCCATAATGTTTTCTAGTCTTTTAAAGTCTTGTTTCAATTTTCGAGACAACGTTTATTTTATCGTCTGCATATGCTTTCAGTTTGGACAAGTCTAAAACTTTGTTGTTAGGTGAAGAGTAAATAGTATCTCAGTTTGTCAAATGCATACGCATACACTAAACACTAAACACAAAGTACACTTATCTCAATCTTCTGTTATAAATCCATTTGCTGTGACGAATGATGCAGTGTACTCATTCGTTTTTACACAGTTCTATGCAGGGTTCGAAAATAGATTCTGTCGGTATATCCTTCGATTTTTATTTTCAAACATCTATATGCACAGTGAATAAAGGTCATGGAAATTGTGGTTCAAGATCTTTCGTCGTTTATGACGTCAGTCGCGAAATATACAAGTAACACGCAACAAATGAAAAACTATTGGCTGCTAGATATAGCCTGCAACGTGCAAAAATGGGCCTTCCTACAATCGCGTAAAGTGTCCTCTCCAATCAGCCTGCGCACTCCGTGCAGGCTGATCCGAAACGACACTTTCTGTTTTTAAACGATTTTCTACTTGTACAAGTCTACTGTAGAGCTAGCGTACAATGTAACCCTTAAAGTGCTGGAACCAAGTTAACTTGGTTTTGCGGACAGTGCAGATCAAGATCAGACTGCACAGAACGTGCAGTCTGATCTTAGATCTACACTGTCAGCTACCTTATTATATGTTATGGCTGAAATAATCTTGAAATAAGGGCTGCTTTTCCTACTTGAAAAGGTTTAACTCATTTATTCAGCGCTTTAAGTGCTAGTATAGTCGTGAAGTGTGCCATGTACTGCGGTTATACAAACTCCAGGAGTGCATGGATAAGAGGGTTGATGGCTATGATATCACTGATATGAGAACAACCGCTTGAGAACATTCCATTTTGTTACTTGAAATACGTTATTTTCCTCTCAAAGTCTCTCGCCTACCCTATGTGTTCTTTTCTTCTCATATCATCTTCACATTTTTTTGGAAATGATGCAAGCATAGTTGAATATTCAGGGTGAGAAAAAAATGAAAGTCCTGGACAAAACTTACTGCTTTCAAAAACGGGTTATACTACTGTTCTTTGTTTGGGCTAAATTATATATGAATTATTATCCATACAGTTCAAGATTTATGATGAAAAGAGTGTTTTTGGGAAAAAAAGCAACGGCTTTAAGTTTCTAATGTAGTGCAACCATGTAAATATGAATATGACTGAAAAATAATGATGGAAAATGGACACGGTTGGTTGTTGAACAACATGTTTTTTTTTTTGTTTATATATAAATTTATGTATAAAACTTTAATGTGTGGCTTTGTATCATTCATCATGGAGCTGCGTCAAACCCCCTTTTGCGAGAGCATATTCAGATTTGGAAGAATATATTGAGAAAAATATATCCTTCGCCGTCCAAAAACTTATCTATAACTCCTAATGCGAAAAAAATATATGATTTGCAACACATGAAAAGAGGTATTCGGGCACTTGCTTAAAGTGTAGTCTCGGATCAGCCTGCGCCAATTCGAAACGACACTTTCCATTTTTATGCTATTTTTTTTCTTTTTTTATTGCTAATGTCTACTGGAGCACAAAATCTAAAGTAGACGTAAAGTGCCGTCTCTGATTAGCCTGCGTGGACTGTGCAGCCTGATCCGAGACCACACTTTCCGGAAATGTCCCTTTTCGCGTGTCGCAAGCCATTATTATAGACATAGACATAGACATATTTTATTCGACATAAGCTTGTACAGCTTCTAGTCTATACATATAAATTGTTACAATACATATACAGACAAAAATGACAATGAACTAATCTACAAATGAATTCGTAACATGTTACTTGTAGGCTGACATTAGGAAGAGAGTTAGATAAGTGACACTGGTAAAAAGTAATTAATTAAACAAATATTAACAAATCTGGTATAAACATCTACGAATGAAGACTTGTCCAAATTGAAAGTATTTGCGGGTTGCAGTTCAATTGTGACTCCAACATTTGGAGTCGACAATTAAATATGGTTGAGGAGCAAATTGTTTTCATGAGACAAAAAAAAACAAAAAAAAACGGATAATAATTATAATTATAATGGAAAAGAGAAGTAAGAGTGAAGGAAAAGTAAAATGCTGGCCGTCAGCAAATTCTTTCCATTCACAATGTCATACACATTAAAATATTGGAAATTAGCTCTTTTCCACGTTGGAAAATGTGGACTTGTCCAAAACTGAAAGCTTTTGCAGTGGACAAATTAAGTGTGTATATAGGTGATCAATGTGGTCAATATCAAGGGAGCGAACTGCACCCCATTATTTCCGGTCTGCTGAAGCAGTAATTTTCTCCCTTGCCACCTCCCTTTCCTTTTTATCTCTACTGGTCTTTTTTAGAAAGAGTAAAGACAAATAAAATATCAGTAAAATCAAACGTAAAGGATATGTCGATAGACATCAAAGACATAGATATTATCATCAAGCAGGCGATTTGCAAAAGATAAATTATGATTGTTGGTGCTGGAACAGTGAATACTGAAACAAGCTTTAATTCATCTTGAGTTACCTATTGGTCTGCCAGTGAAAATGGAACCTTGTTCAGCCTCATTTTGCAAAAGATCTGCAAACTTAAATAGTTTTAAATGCCTTTAAGCATGAACCTTTTAGCCCATAAGGCATTCTTATGGTATCTGAAACTGACCCTAAATAACAGCAAGGATGAAGCTGTTTCTTATGTGTCTATAACACCTTTTGCTACCATAGAAAACATTGTGGCAAAAGGTGAAATTGCTCGTCACGAGCAATTTCACCTTTTGCCACAATGTTTTCCAAAGGCTCCTACAAGCAATTCGTAATAATGAGTATCTATAGAGTAAAGGGTTAATCTGTTAAATAAGCGAATTAACATTATTTCCCGCTAGATGGCATTCTACCATCCTCGGATACCCCGGGGTCTCCCTATTTGCTACGCTACATCGGATACCCCGGGGTCTCCCTATTTGCTACGCTACATCGATGTAGCGTAGCAAATAGGGAGACCCCGGGGTATCCGAGGATGATATTCTACAAAAAATACGCATCTATCTAATTTGGGTATGCTGGGTACAGAAGCGGACTAACTTTTCAAAACAACAACCGTTACTTTGAATTTCAAAATAACCCAATAAAATTCTACTTTTTGGGATTCCTTCAGCGATATAAACGGCTAGCATGTAACGTATGCGTCGACCATTTATAAAAACAGCTTTTACATTCTTGAGTAATAGGCTAATAGCTTCTGCATAAGCCGTACTTTTTCCCAGGTATTAGGGGGATGGGGGATGCGTTAGGGCAGACAGGTCGAATTCATTATCTCCCACTAGATGGCATTCTTTAAATACTCATGTCGAATGTTCGAAGAATATGACATGCGCAGACAACGAGATCGAATGTTCGAAGAATAGGGCCTATGACATGCGCAGACACGAGGTCGAATGTTCGAAGAATATGACATGCGCAGACAACGAGGTCGAATGTTCGAAGAATATGACATGCGCAGACAACGAGGTCGAATGTTCGAAGAATATGACATGCGCAGACAACGAGGTCGAATGTTCGAAGAATATGACATGCGCAGACAACGAGTTAATTGAAACTTTCTAGCAATGAAAAAAATATATATATTAACCCTTTACCACACAATCCCGACTTTTGACACCTCTGGAAAAGAAAGCTATTGAAAACATTGTGGGAAAAGGAGAAAATGCTGGTTACCGGCTTTTTCTCCTTTTCCCACAATATTTTCTACTCTTCCCAACACAAATTTCAATTTTTGAGTCAAAATTATTTTGTCGTCTGCAAATGGTTTGACTTCGGAAAAGTTTAAATTTTTGTCGTTTGGTAAAGAGTTAAGCAGTTTTTAAGTTACTTTGGGGTGTGAAATTATCTCCTTATCGAACAGTGAAGATCCAAGACCAGGCTGCACAAAAGGTGCAGTGTGATCTTGATCTATGACGCCTGCAAAACCCTAAGACACTATAAGGATAAATACACCAATACATCACTGTAGTTTCGAATCAGGCTGAAGAATTGCATTGCAAAAAACAGTTTGCAAAATTCCATTTTTAAATAGAAGGGACGTAACTTGTCTGTTATGCCAATCATTTATCTTTAAAATGTATTTTTTCTGTATTATCGGCCGATGGCCTTGATAATTTTAGATATAGATCTAGTCATTGTCATTAAGAGTTAACTCAGACTTTCTTTTATACATTGATAGAACATTGATAGGAAGGGATTGTCTCGGATAGGGTAGATTATATTGCTGTATGTGGACAAAATATTTGGTAACTTGCGTTTTCTCCTTTTTTCAATGTGCTTTTCATGAGTCTTCTTCTTTAGTCCTTACAACTATATATTGTTGAAATATGTTAAAAGGTGTAATTTTCTTTTTTAAATGTCAGAACGTAGCTCATCTTAGTGTATGTTTGCTTCCACATGTAGTTTTTGTATTATGGGCCGGTGGCCTCATTTCTTATAATAAAACATTGTCATTGTCGTTGTCATTTGCCTGAAGAAGGATTCTATATATGGCCTGTAACATGCGAAAAGGGGAATTCATACATTTGCGCAAAGTGTCGTCTCGGATCGGCCTGCGCAATCGGCGCAGGCTGATCCGAGACGACACTTTACGGCTACATTAGATTTTGTACTACGGTAGACTTGCGTAAAACAGAAAATTACATAAAAACGGAAAGCGCCGTTTCAGATTAGCCTGGGCGGACTGCGCAGACCGATCCAATACGACACTTACGTAAATATCCGAACGTTCCTTTTCGTATGTTACCTCACTTTCGATACAATTTAATAATGCAACGCAACGTTTGAGATAGAGTGCCGCAATAAACTTGTCTGGGAAAACGTAAAATTCGTTTTAACTCTCAGACTACTAAGTGTCATTATCTCCCGCTAGATGGCATTCTACAAATACACGTCTATCTAATATGGGCATTCTGGGTACATAAGCGGACTATATTTTTCAAAACGCAAACCTTTACTTTGAATTTCAAAATAAAATAAACCTTTCCTCATTAAAACACTACCTGGTGCGATTTATTCAGTTATGATCAGCTAGTGGGTAGCCTATGCACCGGCCATTTATTAAAACAGTCCCTATAGGCTTGGGTTTAGCTTTGGTAGAAGCCCTACTTTTCCCAAGTATCGGCGATTGGGTGATGCGTCATATAAGACAGGTCGAATCTTCGAAGAATATGACATGCGCAGACAACGGGCTAAGTGTATCTACCTTTTTTTACGTCACAGGCAAAACCAGAGGTTTTTGCGGACACTATAGATCAAGATCAGACTGCAAAGAACGTGCAGTCTGATCTTAAGTCTACACCGTCCGATCGTTTGGTGAAGCCCTTTGGTTTTTGTTGTTGTTGCTTTAGTTTCTGTTGTTGTTGTTTTTGCATCTGTAGACAGAAGACTAGCGAACTATACATAACTCTTTACTAAACGACAAAATTTTAGACTGGACCAAACTGAAAGCGCGCACAGACAACAAAATTAACGTAACTCAAAGATTGAAATAGGTTTCCAGAAGGGTAGAAAACATTGTGGAAAAAGGAGAAAATGCTGGTTTCCAGCATTTTCTCCTTTTCCCACAATGTTTTCAAAAGCTTTCTCCTCCAGGGGTGTTAAAAGTCTTCATTGTGTGGTAAAGGGTTCGTTGTTGAAAGAGGTAAGCAAATGTTTGCAATATGTTGAAAAAAACACTTTTGTAACAATTTCAAGACAGTTTTGATCAGACTAAATAAAAAAAGATCGGACAGCAGAGATCATCAAAGATCGTTCTGCACATTCTGTGCAATCTGATCCTGTTATTTACCACACACTCCCCCCCTCCTCCCCAGGACCTTTTATCGTCTTCAAAATCATCAACGCCAATTGGGATTTAGACATAATTCACTCGTTCTCGTAAATCTGTTCACAAATGTGTTTTAGTAGCTTGCAGGCAAGGATGTTGAATAAATTCAAGACTTAATTTCCATTTGGGACCTGACAATATAACAGGTTTATTGTTCCCGACGTTTTAAAACAACAGCTACCTTAACGAGTCCCTGTAAAGTAAGGTTCGTGACAGAAACAAAACGCAACGAAACGCAACGTAACGAAACGAAACGGACTGAAAGGTGAACGTACTTATAGGGACCTTTTTTAACAACAGTCATTCGGAATTTAACACTTTAACCGCTAAATAAATGTAACGAAAAGTGTCACACTATATTAATACCCCCAAATATTACGGCTTAAAAGTTGATTTCAGATGAAAGAAATTACCTTATTGGAAAGAATTGATCAAAGATCAGGCAAAAGAAAGTTTAAGTTAGGTTTTTGAAGTTTAAATGAAGGTGGTACTAAAATCAAAGTTGTAAAAGTACTAAAGGACTAAGGTATCATTAACGTTAGATTTTTCTTAAAAGTTCTTGTGATTTTTCAATCAATATATTGTATGGAAATCTCTGCTGTCGAAACAGGTAATTATTCGACGTTGCATAGACCTTACATAATGTAAATTCGTTGCATCAGGAATGTTATTCTATTCCTGAACGGGAGCGGTGGCCAAAACCCAACTTTAATGTTACCTTAGTCTTTGTGTACTTTTGCAACTTTGATTTTAGTACCACCTACATTTAAACTGCAAAAGCCTAACTTAAACTTTCTGTAAGTCAAAATGTGATTAGCCTGGTATTTTCTATAGAGTCTGAACTAAAGTATGGTACCAAACTTTGGTTTTGAGTAAAACATGTTACGAGAAATAAAAGAAAATTAAGTGAACGCTTATCTATGGAACTGAATATATTTTTAAACTGGCTATTTTTGAGGAATACATCCAGTTGTTGTTACATCCCTTCAGGAGTACCTCAGTACCTCTAGTAGACTGATGCAGATTTCCTTAGCGTCAAGGTGACGTCAAACATACCGTTTCTAGGCTGTCCCGTAAACCAATCAAATAAGACAACGTAAGCAGGATCAAAGTGAGCTTGCTGTTTTTCGTGAAATTACAGAGCAATTTGTCAACGTCGCTAGACAAGCTCTGTCAGCCTCGTTTTCTTTAATAATGGGTCTCGAGTCTGACAGAAAGTCTATCATTAAGGCGGTCCTAATTTGATTTTTCGCGAGTGCTAATGAAGCCAGCTCTACATGAGTAAGGCAAATATTGGCAGATCCCTAGCAAATGGTTGACAGCTAGAACTGTGTGAAACAGTTTTTCACTGAATTTATTACCATACAAATACGGATTTTCAAGCAACATCCTAGGCAAAAAATATATATATAAAAATAAGCGATGGCTTATTACAAGAAATTGCTACTTTTGCCTTAACGTTTCCATCGTAAATCATTTTTGTATGTATATATAATTTTCTTCCAAAATGCCTCCAAGTGACAGTGACTCAGTCTATGCCATCAATTTACCAATATTTGTAAACAATTACATGTATATCACGTTTTTTTGATGTACCGAGTCGCTCTGAGATTGTTCTATATCGTTATGACACATATTTTATAACTGATTCTAGTACGTTTGTACCAGAGAAAATGTACAAATAAACTAGCTCTGTTTCACCCAAATAATTTTGGCTGGCAATATTGTCAAAAACCCAAAAGGTCCCAGGCCAAATGCCCCCTGGCTAAATTGAATCACATGTGTAATATCAGGCAGTGAATCTATATATCGTCGGTGTACTTCCGAAACTTCGTAACTACAGCTTGCTACAAGAAATTTGCAAGTACACCGACGATATGCAATGCTCTGGCGAAAGGAGACTCCGTGCATCTCCATGATCCATGGCGCCAAGCAAGTCATCACAAAATTATGAATCGATTGTATCCCTATTTCTAGACAGACAACTTGTATCATGAGGTAGACTGGTCCTTTGACATACAGAAAATTGACCAATAGCGAAAAGTTTCGGCCCAGGTCAGCCTGTGCGTACTGCGCAGGCTGACATGGGTCGATACTTTTCGCAGATGCATCAAGAGTGGGAATGAATATATAAGATGTGATACCAATAGGTATGACATTGTCATGTAGGTCTGCATCTAAAATAGCCTTTTTCAATTACCTGTTTGAAGCCATATGACACAAACTGATTTCTAAATACAAACCTTTTTAATATTTCTAGAAGCCGTAGAAATGTAATAATTTTCCTAGAAATCGGGTGACACAGAAAGACGCTGTAAACAATTGACTAAATCACATATCAATGGGTTCTGTTCTAAAAATTTTTTCCCAATCAGTTTCACAACAGATAGGCTTGACATCAGAATATATTATACATCGGCCATTACGAAAGTTTCTTTGTTATTTGTTGCTGTAAGACTCGAACTTTTATCTTACTTCCTTCCACCACCATCGTCAACACAATCAACGCCAATGCCCGAAATGACCAATCCCCAAATCCACCCATTATCTCCTGCTAGATGGCATTCTACAAATACTCATGTACTCTATCTAATAACGGCATCTAATTTGATCCGAACCACTTTCCTACGCAACAACTGTTACTTTGAATTTCAAAGTAAAATAAACGTATACTCAATAAAACGCTACCTTGTCCGATTCACTCAGCTATAATCAGCATTTCAGAGAAATCTGGAGCTAAAACAGGCCCAAACGTATTGATAAAAACCATTTTCTCCATTTCTACTTTATAGCGCGTATTACTACAGTCTGCCCGATATCGGGGATTGTGATGCGTCTTATAAGACAGGTCAATCTTCGAAGAATATGACATGCGCAGACAACGTAGCAACCAATAACCACTTGTTACAACTCGGCGGATTCCGTACCTACATCTAACCTCTTCTGTATAACGATCGTTTACGATTGAACTGCGAATCACGTGATTTTATACATGGCGCACTACTGTCAGTTGTTTAGCAACGACATAAACAACCTCAATGAAGTAATTCACATCTGTGTATCAGTCGGTGAAAACTTCAAACGGAATTGATAAACCACATTAAGAAAATGAATGGACTAACGGTTTGTCAACTAAATTATATTAAGAAAGATTTCTGTAGAAAATTGAAACTCGCATTTTCATTTTGAAGAGGAGCTTAACAATTTTTAGATCGGTAAAGCGATGTACCGATCTGGCGCATATCAATTTACCAGATACAGCCGAGGGATTTGATGGCTCCCACCTCCCGAGGTATGCCGAGTGAATCAATAACACCACCACCACCACCACCACCACCCACTCTCTTGCATTATGGATCATTCTCATTCATCTCTGTAGTGGGCTCAGAAAGTAGTCCGTCATCACGCGATTATTTCGTCACATGACCACAACTCAAAATGGCGACTCAAACGCCGGTGAAAGAAAGACCAATATCGATTGTTTTGTGTGCTGTACAATACGGCCAATCAGACTAAGTGGTAGGATATAAGAAAGGGAGGGATTTTCTGAAAAGTTTTTAAAAATGTCTTTTAAAGGACGATTACTAGTTTTTTTTTATCTTACAAACTTAGAACAATCGGTGTACCGAGTCTGGTGTCATCATTGTTACAATTGGCGTAAGATTCTTATCAGTAAACAAGCTTTTGACAAAAACTACAAGGTAAATTCATCAGTTTGAATGCACCAATAACGTATCCAGGATCACATTTCCTTTGTCTTTTTTATTATGTTACACATGAAACAGTTAAACAGGAAGAAAACATGTTTTCCTCAGTTTAACAAGATTCTTGTCATTTAGCCTATTGCAGAGATATATGGTGAGAGTAACGAACGACAACTCTGCTCGGAGATTGCACCACCAACAACACCAAACACAACAGCAACAACAACTTCCTGTCTTTCTTTCGCCCTATCTTTCGTCTCTCTCTTCATGTTCACCTCTACTTATTCAGAAGCTACTTGTGAAAACAATGTGGGAAAAAAAAAAGAAAGGAAAATACACATTACGAGCATCTTTCTTTGTGTTACACATGCTTTCATACAAGCACAAGTTTCACAAGTCTACACGAATATTAAATCCAACCACTCCTTTCACTGTTTGGTGACCCTAAACAATATACTCGGAATTCAATAACAATGTGTGTTTTTCCCTCAGGTTCAGGGAATAGCTCATGGATGCTCCCAAATTAAGGTCAATGGAACAAAAAATATGGAATACTGATTTTATAAAGCTATGGTGGTCTTTGATATTAGGTGATTTGTGATTCAAATTTAACTTGCCACGAGCCATGGAAAATGTGTTGTCGCAGTATTAGCCTACGTCGAATGATTAGCCTACAGACTTTACAAGCGACTATAGACCCAGTGTCTTACATCACATTGTGCACAGTCTAGCCTTGATCTGTGCCCTCCGCCATCAGATGGTTTCGAACACATGTCTCAACAAAAGTGATCTAAAGCATGAAGTCATGCCGAAAATATAATCGAGACCAAATATTGATGAACAAACATCATGTTGGAAAACATGGGACAAATCAATTTAGACTGAAGTTTACATGAAAGTGACGGTAGCGGTATCTAAGGTAAGGTGTATAATTCTGTTATTTGGACAAAAAACAATTGGCATAATACCGTAAAACGCCCCGCCATAAATCGCGAAAACCCATGAAAATCAAAATTATGTGTCAAAAAGTTGCAACTGGTTTATGGATTCATTTCGTATACATCAAATACTATATTTTTCAACGGAATGAAGCTGAAAATTTCATTAAATTTCTTCTTTTAACTCAAAAAACAATGCCACTTGTAAGCATTGAGTGTATAGCAGAGGGGCGTTTTACGGTATTATGCCAATGCTCTCTTTCTTGCAGAAAAAAAATCTGATTTTTACTATGAGGGTTGTTAAAATTGTTTTAAAAGACTTTGAAAAAAAATTTCGTAAAGATTGATACTGGATTATTTAAGATATTTCAAAATTCATGGGGTCACTGTGAACTTTAACTTCCTATACTCATTGATGGTCTTTGGTAATAAATTTGACTTACCAACTTTTTTTTTTTCACTAATACAAGGACTGATTGGGAAGTTCATAGACTGTTGCTAAATAATGAAGACGTTAATCTGTGATCGATTATTTCACTCATGTAACTAATGAGGCAGCCATGCGTACATTGAGAACGCCAGAGCACAGCCAGCGGCGTCATGATGATGTCATAGATTTAATCATACTTTTCTGGTTTAGTTTAAACATATTTATTTTGCATCGATTGAGAAACAAGTTCTTACAACTTATACTAATCTCTCTCGATTTTGCTTCCTGGGAACTACACCAGTACTCACTCCGAATGTGTGGGGCCAATGAAAAATCCCAAAGTTCTCACCCCCTCCCGGGTATCGAACTCAGGACCCTTAGGTTATGAGGCCGACGCTATACCTCACGATCACGGACACCAGTTTTCATACTTTTCTACTTTTCCAGTATATCTGGAATCGAATACATTCTCTGTATGTAAAACTATTAAATCATTGGCAAACAATGATATTCTAGGCTAGTCCAAATCGAAAGAATTGCAGACGACAAAATAAAAGTGACTGAAATTTGTTTTGTTAAGAGTGGAAAACATTATGGGAAAAAGGAGAAAATGCTGGTTACCGGCATTTTCTCCTTTTCCCACAATGTTTTCTAAAGGCTTCTTTCTCAGGGTCGTCAAAAGTAGGGATCGTGTGGTAATGGGTTAATCATATATATATGTATCATTGCAGTATTATGACGATTTAACCTTTTGTGTACACAAGGACAGTTCTGTAACGTCTTCAAATCGCACACCTCCTAGCACGGCCTTGATCTCAGGGAAAACGATAAATTCTTTAGAATTCATTTTTTTTTTATTCCAAACTTGTATAAAAGGTTTGATCTTAAACCACAGTAAGTTTCATAGAAACGCGACCTATCATGTAGACGTTGTAAGGAACAGTCTAGGTACTTCCTGATCAACCCTTTTATATGACTAGTGTATGCATGCTTGTTTGTTTTCAACATAATTGTGCGCTGTCAGTTTTAGGAATAATTAGGATTTTTTAATTAAAAAATGTGATATGGTTATCGTGGAAACTGTATTTTTTTCAAAAGTCTAAATTTGTCGGCCTATTATCTTTTGTTGGACTTGAAAAAAAAAAAAAATCCAGGGTTCTACACAGAAAAAACTTTGGACGAAATCTATTGAAGGGTATTTTTGACAACATGCAGAACTCTTACTTTTTTCCGCCTCTTTGTAAATACTCACCGGCGCCAAAATGACCCTTTCTACGAAAATCTATATGAAAATCAAATTTTCTTGATATAGATTAAAGGTGGGTATTTAGAATTTTTACATCTCACTAAATTAAAGAATGTATATATCACTGAAATTCATACGAAGAAATAATACAAATCATCAATAATTAAGATTCATAAAATTACAAAAAAAAATTTTTTTTATGGTATTTCCTTAAAAGGCTACGTAGCCTCTTAAGCTATATTTAGATTTCGCGCCAAAAATCAATAAAGCATTTTGGGAATGTCAAGTGACTGGCACGTGACTCATAACGCTTAAATTCCCTATCATAACAACATGTAATAATTATTTTCCATAATGTCTTCTTCGGACGCTATGTTTGGAGCTTCTTCTGTGTATTCCTGTAATTAAATGAGCGAATTGATCATCTAAAAATAGAATGTGTCTCCCGTTGGTGTCAACCTGGGCTGTAGTAAATCTCTATTTTCTCGTGTTGTCGGACGGTTTTCGACTACTGGGATTTTATGAATGAAAAATAAAAGGCTTTGGGAGTATAAGGATGATTTTTTTGCACTTTGTAAAATTTTCGTCCAAAAATCTGAAGGGCCACCTTTAAACACCATTTCATGCTTTCCGGTAATATATATCGAGAAATAGCAGTGAAAATATTTTTCAATCTTACACTGGTACCACCAGTGAAAATACTGATTTTCACGTTCTTGTTGCCTAGGCTAATTGCGCGTGCCTCACAACCAGATGGAAATATGACGTCATTTACCTTACATGTCTCGCGCTTTAATATTGTAATGCGTTGCTATGCGGGAGGGGTACGCCACGGGGAATAAGGGAAAAGAACTGTACTGGACTTTGATAAATTCCTTCCAGAAAGGGTTAAAAGCATGAAATAAATAGAATATTTGTTATTTTTGGTGAAAGATCGAAATTTATTTCATCTCGGGAACACCATTGGTAATATTTTCACGAGTGGCTGCGACACTCATGAAAATATTACCGATGGTTTCCACTCGATGAAATAAATTTCGATCTTTCACAGAAAATAAACCCAAATATCCTCTATTTATTTCCTGCTTTCCGGTAGGATATCGAGAAGTGGCAGTGAAAAATATTTTTCGATCTTACACTGGTACGACCGATTAAAATACCGATTTTCACGTTCTTGTTGCCTAGGTTAATTGCGCTTGCCTTACTACTAGATTGAAATATGACGTCTTTTTTCTTACATTTCTCGAGCTTGACGTTATATTGTAGTGCGTTGCTATGCGGGAGGGGTACGCCATGGGGAATAACGGAAAAAGAACAGTACTGGATTTTGGTAAAGTTCCTTCCAGAAAGGGTTAAAAGCATGAAATAAATAGAATATTTGTTTTTTTCGGTGAAAGATCGAAATTTATTTCATCTCGTGAACACCATCGCGCCACTCGTGAAAATGTTACCTATGGTGTCCACTCGATGAAATAAATTTCGATATTTCACCGAAAAAAAAAAATCCTCTACGTATCAAGTTTGATGAAAAGCTTAACCTCCATTCCTGGAATTACTGTTGCACAAATCCGGTTGTCAGCGCTCCAAGTCCTTTGATTTGTTCGTTTATACGGCTCTAGAAGGAATAATAATTAGACAAGCTTTGTCATACTGCACTTTGCAGTTTTCCATTTATAGTGTTTTATCGACGTAAATAGCGTGCAATTTCTGCCCTACCAGTCCCAATAAAGAAGCGTTATTCCTAGAAACAAGGCGAAAGAAAAAAAAGAGAGGTTGTAATGTTGCGAAAACTGGAACATTTTGGGATGGACATCCGCACCTAAATTCTCCGTCAAATACAAAAATTCGAAAATCGATGCAATTTTGTTTGACGTTTCACACTTGTATGTCACGTAAGACTCCCGTTACACCTTTGCTATCATCATAGGTCAAGATCAGGCTGCCAAAAAGGTGCAGTCTGATCTTGTGCACAAGTACACTGGCCGACAAAATAGGTTTTTTTTTTTTTAGAGAAAGGTTTACATCCCCATGCTTGTGTTTCTTCTATCGGCGTAACCTTTTACCAGACGACAGAATTTAAACTTTGTACAGATTCAAAGCATTTGCAGACGACAATTCCAGCTCAGTGGGGCTCAAACAGTGCAATCATTTTTTGATGGAGTAGAAAACATTTTGGAAAAAGGAGAAAATGCTGGTTACCAGCATTTTCTCCTTTTCCCAAAATGTTTTCAAAAGGCTTCTTTTACAAGGTCGGTAAAAGTCGTCATTGTGTGGTAAAGGGTTAATTTAGACCTTAACCCTTTACTCCATAGATACTCATTTCTACGCATTGCTTGTAGGAGCCTTTAAAAAACATTGTGGCAAAAGGTGAAATTGCTCGTAACGAGCAATTTCACCTTTTGCCACAATGTTTTCTACACTATCAAAAGGTGTCATATACACATAAGAAACGGCTTCATCCTTGCTTTTATTTAGGGTCAATTAGAGATACCATAGAAATGCCTTATGGGGTAAAGGGTTAAGGGTAAGCTCATTTGGCAGCTGAATCAATTTAGATTTTCCAAAATTAGAGAGACTTTTATGTCGTGGATATTAGTTAAGTTGATGACAGTGTCCCATTTTCCCTTTACCAAACGACAAAATTTTAGACTGGTCCAAATTGAATGCACTTGCCGACGGCAAAATAAACGAGACTCAAAAATTGTGTGGTGTTCGTGGTCGTGAGGTAGAGCGTCGGCCTCGTAACCAAAAGGTCCTGAGTTCGATACCCGGGAGCGGGTGTCAACTTTGGGATTTTTCATTGGCCCATACATTCGGCGCGAGTACTGGTGTAGTTCCCAGGAAGCAGAATCAAGAGAGATTTGTATAAGTTGTAAGAACTTGTTTCTCAATCGATGTAAAATAGATATGTTTAAACTAAACTAAACTCAAAAATTGAAATTTGTTTCCAGCAGGGTGAAAACATTTTAGGAAAAGGAGAAAATGCTGGTTACTAGCATTGCCTCCTTTTGCCATAATGTTTTCGGAAGGCTTCTGTCTCAGGGTCGTAAAAACCAGGGATTGTTCGGTAAAGGGTGCAGACTGCACAGGACTGTACAGACAGACTGCTTTACAAACATATCGTGGTGAATACAAGGAAATACCGTAAGAATACAAGGAAATACAATAAGACAAGCGATGTCTCAATTTTAACTTAAATTTCATTTCATGTGTCTATTTTCAGAAATGTTATGGGTTTAAGCTGAGGGAATTATTTCCCCGTCGCAGTGAATATTTTCCTCCTGCCGAAATCTGGAACTACTTTTTACTGTCACTAGTTTTAAAAGTGGCATTGAAAAAAGTGGCGTTGAAAAAAATAATCAGGGGAAATATAATATATAATTTATTTCACCAGCTTGTGGTTAATGAGGGGAGATATTTACCTCAAAGGGGAAAGGTCTTACGGCACTCGTTACTTTCGCATATCTTTCCCTTTTTCGGCAAATATTTCCTCATATTAACCACAAGCTGATGAAATAAACTCTATTTATTGACACTCTTTGCGGATATTTAAAAATAAATATGATCGACAGAGTTGGGCACTGGTAAATAGAGGAAAATCAACTGGTTATTTTTGATATGAAAAATATTTCACGAGGATGCACGAAATTCCCAGACCGTTCCTTTTCTCGCGACGGGTCACAATTATAATATTATAGGCCAACGAGCTATGTTCTGAAAAAAAAAAAGATATTTAATGTGTCTTTGTGGTGCACTGCACTGAGCAAGACTGAATTATGAGGTAGAATAGTCCTTTGTTTAGCAGGAAATAGACTTACAGTAAAAACTTACATTCCAATGAAGCCTGGGAGGGTCGTTCAGATTGACCCTGGTCGATACATTTTGTAAATGCATTAAATACCTCCCTGTTTTCATACAGTATGCCTCGTACAAATTGATTGACCCTTGATCAAGCAACTCCTGGTTTAAGTTTAAACATACTTATTTTACATCGATTGAGAAACAAGTTCTAATAACTTGAATTAATCTCTCTCGATTCTGCTTCCTGGGAACTACACCAGTACTCGCACCGAATGTGTGGGCCAATGAAAAATCCCAAAGTTGATACCCGCTCTCGGGTATCGAACTCAGGACCTTATGATCATGAGGCTGACGCTCTATCTCACAGCCACGGACACCACAAAAAAGTAAACCCATGGTTTTTACAACCCTGAGATTGAAGCTTTTCGAAAACATTGTGGGAAAAGGAGAAAATGCCGGTAACCAGCATTTTCTCCTTTCCCCACTATGTTTTCTACCCTGCTGGAAACAAATTTCAATTTTTGTGTAACGATTAACCCATTACCACACAATCCCTACTTTTGACGCCCCTTGAAAAGAAGCCTTTTGAAAACATTGTGGAAAGACAAGAAAATGCTGGTAACCAGCATTTTCAGCTTTTCCCACAATGTTTTCTACCCTATACAAAACTGACTTCAAATTTCCAGTCACTCTTATTTTGTCGTCTGCAAATGCTTTCAATTTGGACAAGCCTAAAATATTGTCATTTGGTAATGTGTTAATTTCTTGTCTGCAAGTGCTTTCAATATGGACCAGTCTGAATTTTTGTCTTTCGGTATTTAAAAATTAATTACGACAAACAAAAGCATAAGGAACATAGTAATACCATTTCTCTGTAAAAATAAATTCAGTCGAAATTTATGAGAAACAAAAAAAATTCAAGTTACCAGGTTTTCATAAAACTTCAAAGATTCGTCCCAATTGGGAAAATACATCATTTCTCTCTGCAAAATAGATTATATAGAATAATAAGAAATAGAGCTGATGGTTAAACCAACGGGCCGAAGATATTTATAAACTATCGATACCGTACTGGAATCTGTATTTTGGACCGCACCTACACAATGAGGTTTAATGGATTGTGCGGTGCTCTGGAACTCGATTTTTAGATGGTGTTGTGATTTGTGATTAATGGGTTGTCTGTGTGAAATTCAAAATTAAAAAAAAAATAATTATGATAATGTTAATAATAAGTTAACCCATTACCAAACGACAATATTTTAGGCTAGTCCAAATCGAAAGCATTTGCAGACGACAAAATAAAAGTGACTGAATATTTGAAATTTGTTTTGTGAAGATTAGAAAACATTGTGGGAAAAGGAGAAAATGCTGGTTACCAGCATTTTCTCCTTTTCCCACAATGTTTTCAGAAGGCCTCTTTCTCAGGGTCGTTAAAAGTCGGGATTGTGTGGTAAAGAGTTTAAAGTTTAGAACTTTATGGACTTTTCTGACGAAATTATTCTTCCTGCATCTGTTGCGTCGAAAACACCATGCAGTCCTATGGGCTGCAATTTCTATTTCTACACTGTTTAGTGTGTGTAGAAAATACCATTAAAATGTAAATTTAGTATAATTTTGGTGTGTGAAAAATACCTTTATAATGTAGTTTTACTCGGTTTCAGTGTGTATGAAATATGCCTATAGGTTAATGCGATTTTAGCAAAGTTCATTGTCAAAAACTTACCGTTATATTACAACAAAGCTTGGTCTTAGAATGTAAAAAATATTTTTATAATAAAATTTTACTCGGTTTAAGTTTGTAGAAAATATCTCTATATAGGTTTTCTACAATTTTAACACAGTTTGAATGTCTAGAAAATACCATTAGGATATATGGTGCAACTTTAAAACTATTTCAGCGTGCAAATTTTTCAGTCACAAGTTTGATACCGTGTAAAAAACACCAATTTAGATCATTTTCGATATGGTTTGATGTGTGTTGAAATACCGTTGTATTGCAATTCTGATATTGTTAAAGAGTGCAGATATCGTGTAATATTACAATCTAATAACTTTTAAGTGTGAAGAAAACACCTGTTTATTGCAATTCTAACACGTTTTTTGACCAAGCCATCAGACAGGATATTGCACGATTTGGACAGTTTATTATGTGAAACCCAGAGAGAGTGTTCTTAATGCATAAGCTTGTAAGGAATGGTTGGTGAACAGCATTTAGCTGTGAAATAGAAGCCAAACGTCCGAAGACTCAGTGATTTGAGTTTTACGAGAACAGGTATTGTATTTTCTTTTCTTTTTGTGCTTTTGATTTGTTTACAAATCCATTGCTGAACAAACCCACGTATTAAAAGACCTCAAAGAAGGCGTCTTTTGAAAGCAGTGTGGGAAAAATGAGAAAATGCTGGTGACCACCATTTTCTCATTTTCCACACTGTTTTCTATCATATCATTGGCAAATCTTCGTATTTCAGCCATGTTGAAATTTTCGTTTCCAAAATGACAATAGGAAAGAAATTGTGATCGTCTTCTAAGGTGTAAAACTGTTATAGCGCTAGAGAAAGGTAGGCCCTAAAGGTATAGAAAAGCACAAGGGTGTTAGCTTTTAACAAATTTTCTTGTGTATACCCTTTCCCAAACGACAAATTTTAGACTTCCAAACTCAAAGAGTTTGCAGACGACAATTTCAAATTTGATAAAAATGGCAGAAAGTTCTCCAAATGGGTAGAAAACACTGTGGGAAAGGAGAAATTGCTCGTTACGAGCAATTTCTCCTTTTCCCACAGTGTTTTCAAAAGACTTGTAATGCAAACACATAAAAACAAGGGCTTGTTTGGGAAAGGGTTAAAACGTATAGACTGTCTAAAAACACTGAGGGAAAATGAGAAAGTGCGTGGGAATCTGCGTGAATTTTTTATTTGTAGGAACTATCTCATTGCATCGGGTTGAGTAGACCCCTGTTTCTTGATTGATTGAACGGTTGATTGGTAGATTAATTAATTAATAGATTAGTTGGTTGATTGATTGATTGGTTGGTTGGTTGAATGAGTGATTGATTGATTGGTGTTTTGAACCACTTCCAACTTTACTTTCAGTCATATAACGGCAACACCCAATATTATGTATATGTCTCGAGTTCCACCAGTCCTTGATTTGGGTTCGGACTTGTCTTGCCGAAGGACACTCCAATGAAAATAACAATTGTTAAGAGAAAAGTCTAATCTAATCACACTTTACCCCTAAACCTCGCAGGAGCGTAAATGAGATGAAGCATAATTCGTCGGTTTGCTTCCAAAACCTCGTAACTACAGTTTATTTCAAGCTGTAGTTACGAGGTTTTGGAAGTAAACCGACGATATGTATTTCCATCTTCCACTTTTCAATGCCCCGAAGATTTTCTTTTTAGGAATTTAAGTCATTTTTTAACCCGTTACCACACAGCAAAATTTTTAGATCTATCCAAATCAGTGAAAGCATTTTGTAGACGACAATTTCGAAGTGGCTCAAGTGGTGCAATTTTGCATCGATAAGGTAGAAAACTTTGTGGGAAAAGAAGAAATGCTGTTTACCAGCATTTTCTTCTTTTTTCACTATGTTTTCAAAAGGCTTCTTCCTCAGGGGCGTTGAAAATCGTCATTTTGTGGTAAAGGGTTAACCTACAGACACTCAATTTCAAGTTTTATTTACCCTGGTCTGGAAAACTTTTAAAACATTTTTTTTGGGGGGTGGGGGGGGGGAATATGCAAGTGAAACTAGCAAACAAAGTAGGCCTTTTCTTAAAATGAAACTTCGTAGCGCTAAAGTTTTGTTTGGTATTGATTATACAAGACTTAATGTCATCGTAACAACGTTTAATTGTTCCCACTGAGATATCAGGAATTCGTAACATAAAGCGAGAAATGTAATCCTACTTTCGTACACTAATTGGAAAAGTTAGCAGCGGTTTTAATTGTACCCGATAACAATCAAAGTAATGAGAAGACTGAAATTTTTCCTAAGTTTTTTTCCCCCGTTTTCAACTCTTTTGCTGAAAACAGTGGTTTTTTGTCGACTGCTGAAACAAAGACTGGAATGCTACGTACGAGGGGTGTTCGAAAAGTTTCGGGACGAGTGCTGCCATTCTTTTATATTTTGATATTTTTTGATGAGTTTTTCGTTAATACTAGCTACAACCGTATTCTATATGCTAATCGAAACAAATAAACGAGAATATACACCACACGTGATGAATGGTCACTATGGCAACGTCAAGTCGACGTGAGCGGGGCACCTTGACGTCATTTCACTAAACATCTTCTTTGTAATGGGAAGTATCGATCACGATAAGCACTCCAGTATGCTTTTGAATTGTGTATGACAAAAGTATTTGTCTGCAGGGTGCACCGGCTACTACTTGCCATTAAAAGCTACAATGAGTCGCCTACACTAGGAATTTCCTGCAACAGTACAGAGAATGTGGTGACAGGTTCTTGGTTTTCATTATTTCGGCCGATGTAACTTGGACTTGCATGGAAAAACCCCTTATTCATCCTGGCAGGTTTTAACCTTGTTTATAAATTAATTTCTCTGTCAGCGACTAACACTTGCAACGACTGTACAATGACAGACTGTCATCTTCGCAACAATTTCCTTATTATTAAATGCATTTCATCACCCACTTTGTTTACTTTTGGGCTTTGTTGTTACATTAAGGTTAATGGTCTCATAGTTCTTTCTTTCATCCATCCTACATAATAAATAGCGGCAAGGAATGTAAATATTTAATATAACTGAAGCAACGTTTCTCTTCGATAAATAAGCGCACAACAGACGCGGGATCGTCTGTCGCCAATGAACGTTTTTCCTTTAACCCTTTCTAAGATAAACCCTGGATTTTACTGCTCTGAATTTGAAGGTGTTTGAAAACACTGTGGAAAAAGGGAAAACATGCTCAGAACGAGCATTTTCCCCTTTTTCCATAGGGTTTTCTTCACTTACAGGTAGAAATACACATGTACCACCTTTTTAGCTACTCTAAGTTTGTTGTCTGAAAATTCTTTCAATTTCAGCAGACAACTTAAGCTGACACGCGTTTAAACCTTTGCTATGTGTCATTTTTTGCATGTCAAGGAACGATTCTATCTCAAGAGCCGGTCGTTAGACTGAAATGAATGCACGGTTCTAATATTATTTGTAAAATACATCAGGGAGGTGTTCCTTTGACGTTAATTTGTCGGGTTTCTCAGGACTTTCTCTGTAAAGAATTTTACGACTTCTAAAGAAGGTTTAAGTCGTCGGACGGTCCCATCCTCGGATACCCCGGGGTCTCCCTATTTGCTACGCTACATCGTCGATGTAGCGTAGAAAATAGGGAGACCCCGGGGTATCCGAGGATGGGACGGTCCATAGCAAACTCTACACAAGGTCTTTTTGCCTACTGGACACACCGTAGGACCATTGCTTATTCAAAAACCTTGTATACTCACGTACCTTTGTACGTCATTGTTGTAATTAATATTTTGCAATTTCTTCATCATCAAAACCAGCTTCTTATCGGGTCAATTGACGTCAAAGAAATACACTATGACATTATTGTTCAATGCATTTTATTTCATGCTTTCCTGTAGGATATCGAGAAATAGCAGTGAAAATATTTTTCGATCTTACAGTGGTACCACCGGTGAAAATACCGATTTTCACGTTCTTGTTGCCTAGGTTAATTGCGCGTGCCTAACAACCAGATGGGAAATATGACGTCATATACGTTACATTTCTCGCGCTTGACGTAACGTTGCTATGCGGGAGGGGTGCGCCACGGGGAATAATGGAAAAGAACTGGACTGAATTTTGATAAAGCTCCTCCCAGAAAGGGTAAAAAGCATGAAATAAATAGAATATTTGTTTTTTTCGGTGAAAGATCGAAATTTATTTCATCTCGTTAACACCATAGTAATATTTTCACTCGTGGCTGCGCCACTCGTGAAAATATTACCGATGGTGTCCAATCGATGAAATAAATTTCGATCTTTCATCGAAAAAAAAAAAAAAAAAATATCCTCTATTTCTTTTTAGCTCACCTTAGCACAAAGTGCTAAAGGTAAGCTATTGTGATCGCCCAACGTCCGGCATCCGTCGACCGTCAACAATTTCTTTATACATCTTTTTTTCCTAAATCAGTGAGCCAATCTTCATGAAACTTGTCAGGAATGTTCCTTGAATGAAGCTCTAACCAAAATGTCTAAAGAATTTAATTCCACCCATAACTCTAGTTGCCATGGCAACAACAACAACAACAACAACAACAACAACAAAAACCCCAAAATCTTTTTGGTTATCTTCTTCTCTGAAACTAGAAGGCGTAAAGCTTTGATAAATGGTATATAGCATCTCCTAATTGACCTCTACCAAGTTTGTTCAAATCATGTCCCTAGGGTCAAAACTGGCCACACCCCTGGGGATAACAAGTTTGAGGATAGGAACAAAGAAGGAAAACTTTAAAAATCTTCTCCTCTGAAACTTGAAGGCGTACAGCTTTGATATTTTGTATATGGCATTTCCTAGTGGACCTTTACCAAGTTTGTTCAAATTATGCCCATGGGGTCAAAACTGGCCCCGCCCCGGGGGTCACAAGTTTGAGTATAGGAACAAAGAAGGAAAACTTTAAAAATATTCTCCTCTGAAACTTGATGGCGTAGAGCTTTGATATTTGGTATGTGGCATCTCCTTGTGGACCTCTACCAAGTTTGTTCAAATTATGCCCCTGGTGTCAAAACTGGCCCCACCCCTGGGGTCACAAGTTTGAGCATAGGAACAAAGAAGGAAAACATTAAAAATCTTCTCTGAAATTTGAAGGCATAGAGCTTTGATATTTGGTATGTGGCATCTCCTAGTGGACCTCTACCAAGTTTGTTCAAATTATGCCCCTGGAGTCAAAACTGGCCCCACCACGGGGGTCACAAGTTTGAGCATAGGAACAAAGAATGATGAGCAAGATGCATGACTTAACGTCGTTTATTACTTGCTTTCTGTAAGTTAAGCGTGAATTGTGTTTCACGAGAATATATTGGGATTAATACTGAAGGAAATAAAATATGGATTACGTGATTAGGTGAGTGAAATATTGTTGTATATCAGGCATTCCTGATGATAATATATCGCTGCTTTGCGTTGTTGTAGGCTTAATCGGCAAGCAGTATTTCTAAACGATAGATGTCAAACATACCGGAAGTGATTTTTTGACACTTGGGTAATAGGAAATACTTTTATACACATTATCTCCCGCTGGATGGCATTCTACAAATACTGATCTATCTAATTTGAGCATTCTAGGTACAGAACCCGACTACTTTTCTATGTGACAACCGTTACCTTGAAATTCAAACTAAAATTACGTTTACTCAATGAAACGCTAACTCGTGCGATTCATTCAGCTATGGTCAGCTGTTTACAGGAATTGGAGCTAAAGCAGGCCTGATTCCTCCTCAAACATATTAATAAAATACATTTTCTCCACTGCTACTTTATAGCGCGTATTACTACAATCCCCCAACACTGGGAGAAGTGATGCGTCATAGCAGACAGGTCGAATCTTCGAAGAGTATGACATGCGCAGAGAACAGTTTTATATACGTTCTCTTTTATTACTTCGAAAATTCATGTCTATTTGTATGCAGAAACAAAACTGACATTTTTTACATATATTCGAGAGCTTTGACGTGAAAGCAATAGCAGAAGAATAGTTGTCACTGGTACTTTTATACATTTATACATTAATTGCACAAAGAGATGAGGAGAATGGTTCCGTGGTTGAAGTGACGGATGAAAAACCCAAACGTTCTTGTTTTGATCTTTTTGCAGGAACATGCTGGCTATGTAGTTGGTGTTTATGGACAAAGTATTGCAGTTTTCAAGCGCAATACAGACAAAACACGCGTAAAAACATGGATAAATGAGCTTTCAAAGTGATATAAAAGTAATGCATAAAAGCAGTTTGTCAGATAGCAAGCTATATGTCGAGCTATTGAGATGGGAAGTGTTCTAATTGTTTCCCATGACAAATCTCCGGGGACATTTTGTCTTCATTTCTGGAATTCCAATTTTCTACCTTGGACGAAAAATTGTTTTGAAACATCATTTTGTTTTAAGTGTCTTCAGCTGACACTTTCCCTCAAAAGTGGTAAAATTTAAAATGACACCTATAACTGATTCAGACTGGTTCAAACTGAAAGCATTTGTAGACGACAAAATTTAATGACTACATGATCAAATAATGGAAATTTGTGTTTTGCTGGAAAGAAAACAAGGTGGAATAAAGGAGGAACTCCTGCTTACTAGCATTTCATTCTTTTCCACAATGTTTCAAACTGCCTTCCTCTTCAGGCTCCTTCAGACCCAGTTTTACGTGGTAAGGGATTGATCGTGTCATGGTTCGATACCATTGTATAGGAACAGTGGAACGACCGGAGTGTTGCCCGCGCAGCTTCAGGGCTTGAAACGCAGTGGTCTGTGGTTCGATTCCCACTTCAGCCGAACACTTTAACCCTGTATCAAACAATGCCTGAGAGATAGAAGCCTTTTGAAAACATTGTTGGAAAAGAAGAAAATGCTGGTAACCAGCATTTTCTTCTTTTCACACAATGTTTCCTACCTTGCTGGAAACAAATTTCAATTTTCGAGTTGCGTTTATTTTCTCGTCTGCAAGTGTTTTCAATTTTGACCAGTCTAAAATTTTGTTGTTTGGTAAAGAGTTAAGGGTACTGATAACTATCAAGAGGACATGATCCTTTCCCGTCCCTCCTCTGGAGATTTATTTCCGACGATGTTATATATACTACTCAACATTTGATAGGGATCACTGAGATATTTACATATGGTTATATTTTGCAACTATGCAGTTTTGTATTAAACACACCCATTACTATAGGCAGTATATTTTATCAGTGTAGCAATGTTTATTTCATGCTTTCCGGTAGGATATCGAGAATTGGCAGTGAAAATATTTTTCGATCTTACACTGGTACCACCAGTGAAAATACCGATTTCCACGTTCTTGTTGCCTAGGTAAGTTGTGCGTGCCTAACAACTAGATGGGAAATATGACGTCATATACCTTACATTTCACGCGCTTGACGTAATGTTGCTATGCGGGAGGGGTACGCCACGGGGAATAAGGGAAAAGAACTGTACTGAATTTTGATAAAGCTCCTCCCAGAAAGGGTTAAAAGCATAAAATAAATAGAATATTCTTTTTTTTTGGTGAAAGATCGAAATTTATTTCATCTCGTGAACACCATCGGTAATATTTTCACTCGTGGCTGCGCCACTCGTGAAAATATTACCGATGGTGTCCACTCGATGAAATAAATTTCGATCTTACACCGAAAAAAACAAATATCCTCTATATCAGATTGAAAAACCTGACCTTATATAGGTCAAACATTTTGGCGGTGGAATTTTATCCGGTGATCCCTAGAAAATGCTGGGTAGTATATAAATGTAGTGAAACAGCCAGTGGCTTGGAAGGATAGCTGTGCAAACTTCTGGTAAGAGAATCTCTAGCATATAATTCCGACGATGTAACTGAGACACAAAGCATGATATATTAAGCCTTGCATGCTAAAATAGTGTCACTGATCTTAAAAAAACACTTTCTCCAGATAAAAGAAACAAAAAGTTTAACCCGATAAATCGTGTGATTCTATAAACGATACATCAGCTGTGGGGTTTTGCAAATGATAAATGATATAAACGTTCTGTATGGCAACTCTCCTGGGATATACACCGCTATTGTCTCCATTTCTAGAATTCTAATTTTTCTACCTTTGTCACTTATTCTGACAAATATTTTTTTCCTGGTTTTTTTTTTTTACTCTTCCAAACTGAAAGAGATTGCAGACGACAATTTTAGATTTTGAGAAAAAGGCAGAAAGTTCTCAAAAAGGGTAGAAAACACTATAGGAAAAGGAGAAATTGCTCGTTACGAGCAATTTCTCCTTTTTCCATAGTGTTTTCGCAAAACTTTTACTGTAGACACGTAAAAACCAGGGCTTGTTTGGGAAAGGATTAAGGCATCTGTCATTGTTTAGAGAATGGCATAGAAACGTATTGCTCTTCTGTTTGAACTGGGCGCCCGCTGTAACCCAGTGGTGCTGGAGGTGGATTTGCAATCCGAATGTCCTGGGCTCGAATCTGAAAGGCCGTGCTGGTTTCTTGTGCCCAAAACAAAGGACTGTCGGGTTCTTATTCACAATCCATCCATCAGACCGTTCTTTGTGTTATTGTTTAGAATTTTGGAAATTTTAAAGTAACACAACTTTTGATTGATACCTGCAGTACTTTCAAATTTGGCAGATACTTTCAAATTTGGCAGATACTTGCAAATTTGGCAGATACTTTCAAATTTGGCAGATACTATCAAATCTGGCGGGTCAAAAAATTTTGTCGTTTGGAAACTTATCCTAAGGCTGCTAAGCGACGACTCAATGACCTTTTGCGGACAGTGTAGATCTAAGATCAGACTGCACAGAACGTGCAGTCTGATCTTAGATCTAGACTGTCCGATAAAGGGATATTTTTCATCCCAAATAATACATTTGAAATATTATCAATCAGGTTTTTACATTCGGCTTGAAAGTTTCATCCAATTTTTAGCATGAGTAGGATCAGGATGATACACATTCCCTGTGGCAGACACCCTGGGGATAGTGCACGGTATTGTTTCTATTTCTAGATTCCAATTTTCTATGATTGGGCAGACTGACGAATATTTCTGTAGTATCGCATTGATTAGAAATCGGCAATGTCACTTTTGGCTCATCTGCTAGCAACCTCCGAAACACATAAAATTGGTAGGGTTAGCTACATGTAGTACCCCCAATTGCATATTTGTCGCTACCCTATATGGAGTGCAACACACGAAAAGGGACATTCGGACATCTGCGTAAAGTGTCGTCTCGGATCAGCCTGCGCAGTCCGCGCAGGCTAATCCGAGACGGCACTTTCCGTTTTAATGCCATTTTCTGTTTTGCGCATGTCTACTGTAGCACAAAATCTAATGTAGTCGTAAAGTGCCGTCTCGGATTAGCCTGCGCTGACTGCGCAGGCTGATCCGAGACGACACTTTACGCAGATGTCCGAATGTCCCTTTTCATGTGTTGCACACCATATACAATCCTACACGTGTATACGGTTCTAAATCTATTCACTCAGAGCATGGCATGGTGTGGCATGGCAGGGAAGGGCGTGGCATTGCAGGGCAGGGCAAATGAAAGAGGCTATGATAAACCAGGACAGGGTAGGATAAAGTAGGACAGAAAGGGATAGAACAGGACCGGACCTTCATCGAAAGAGAACTTTTTACTGCCACTAATGGCTAAATAGAGTCGCTTTTTTCCTTCAACAAAAAAGGGTTAGATTCAGACTTAACTATATTTCAGCGATAAATGTATTTCAGCTTGAAAACAAAGAAGAGAAAAAAAAGGGGGGTGGAAATCGCTATGAAAAAAGAAAGAGCGAAGAAAATAATCCCACTTACATACGCTAATTGGAAGTATTTACGGGGAGATTTTACCGTGCCCGTCTATAATCAAAGAGACGAGAGTACTAAAACTAATGACATCGTAAACACTTTGGAAACAGAGGTCATAAAATGGAGATCATCGATTTGATTTCTTTGATGTTGAGGAGAAATTTCTGCAACTAGACGACATATGTCTGCGAGCACCAAAAATTGTTTAAATGACAACTGAACTGATTTGAATAACCACTTCAAAAACGACAATCTCTTCCATTTCGAAGTATCGTTTTACCTCGACGATTTTGTTCGTTTCGCATTGAGTTATATATCGGCGGTTTACTTCAATAACCTCGTAACTACAGCTTGTTACAAGCCCCCGTTTGCAAGAGCACGCCTGAAATACTGCCTTGGAGTAAGATTGGGCGTCAAACGTTTTGCTGTTGAAATGCTGGTTACCCTATGTAAACTCTTTACCAAACAACAAAGTTTTAGACTGGTCCAAATTCAAAGCATTTGCAAACAACAATCACGTGGTTAAAAAGTTGAAATTTGTTTCCAGCATACTAGAAAACGTTGTGGGAAAAGGAGAAAATGCTGGTTACCAGCATTTTCTCCTTTTCCAACAACGTTTTCAAAAGGATACTTTCACATAGTCGTTAAAAGTCGGGATTGTGTGGTAAAGAGTTAAGGGGGCTTAGTGCATCTGCAAAAAGTATTGACAAAGGCCAGCCTGCAAAGTCCACACAGGCTGACCTGGGCCAATACTTTGTGTTTTTGGTAAATTGTCTGCATCTCAAAGGGCCATTCTACCTCAAAAGTCAGATTGTTTTTACAGAAAATGAATCTTATTGATAAACGATGACTGGACTAGTATAATGCATTAATTAACCCATGAGCACTCAATCCCTACTTTTGACGCCCCTGGAAAAGAAGCCTTTTGAAAACATTGTGGGAAAAGGAGAAAATGCTGGTAACCAGCATTTTTTTCCTTTTCCCACAATGTTTTCTTCCTAATCAATAAACAATTGCATCGTTTGAGCCACACTGAAATTGTTGTCTGCAAATGCTTTCAATTTGGAAAGAGCTAAAATTTTGTCGTTTGGCAAAGAGTTAAGACCCCGTAAGCCAGGACATGGTTCATATTTATTGTGAAAAACTGACCGCTTAATACCTGGAAAATTTCTTTGATACAAACCACACTGTGTGGGACAGCCTGTTTACGAAAGATTTGCAGCAATGTACTCTACTAAACAGACGCTTCGTTTTGTGAAGTTTGAATTGGTAAATCATCGCACGTGTACTGAACAATATTTATCTCTGGTTTCCATTTTTGTTGGAGGATCATGACATTTAATTAAATCTTTCAAAACAAGATACTGTACCTATAAATTTCTAGTTTGATAGCAATATTAGTCTGAAATTATGTTCTTGACGTATTATTTCGGCTACGGTTCCTTGGCAAAAATGAGTCAGACAACACTGTGCACATACTACAACTTTACATGTAATTGAAATCACGTTGAAAGACCAGAGCAATGCATGACATTATCCCTTTTTTTCAAAATTAAAATACATAAGATAAACACAACATTTCATCGCTAGAGCCATTGGCTCTGAACATGAAGGTTCCTACCTGTGTGTCTTCGATAAAAGGTAAAACCTGTGTAATGGAAAACAGGTATTTCCACTAAAATATCATCTTGCAAAATTAGCTATAATTAAAAATGAGTATTATTGGACTACTTTCACCGATTCATTTTTTCCATTTTTTCCTTCTTTGAATTATTATTTATAAATCTAAAACCACTATATTCTCAATTCAAAAAGAGAAGATAATTACCTCCCTTTTCAGAAAACTAACAAAACTATCAAAAAATAATTTCAAGATAGACATAAACGGAATTTCTGATCCGATAGAAAGGTACAAAAATATTATTTATGCATAAATCCTTATTAATCCTTATTTTCCAACCAATTAGAATGTTTGCCCCATGTTCAACGGAAGTGCATTACACAGGTCTTACCTTAAACCGGAATGCGTTTTTTTTTTCATGTGCATGGCTAGCCGCGATAGAATGAAGTGCACTTTCTATCTGTAGTAATCTGGGCAACCTTGCAACCATCGGGGTCAGTATTGGGCATGAAGATAGAAGAATTATTATAGTTTTATTAAATAAAAAACGCTTAAAAAAGATGAAAGCGAGAGAGGATGTATCTTTAAGTCAATGTCGTTTGATATTTTACCCATTCTCATTAATATCTCAAGTAATAGAGTAATGCAATTTACATGTTTATTCCACAAATCTAATGATATCGTATTGTAATGTTATTGATGTTTTATTCAATTACATTGTTGGAAAAAAATATCATGGATAAGTTTAACAGTAATATAACTTGTACCTTATTCCTTTTCATGGCCTCGGAGGATTCATAGACAAATATTACAGAAAAGCACAGGTGTAGTAACGCTAAAAAGAGGCTCGTTTTGCTCTCTATAAACAATTTATCGCATGTCGAGCCTGGTAAAATCGTTAATGTAACAACTGTTCTGCATTGACCCTTTACCATTCATATGATACCGCGGGTGATTTTATGGCGGAGGGAGTAGACAAAGATCAGCCTGCACGTACGTGCAGGCTGATCTTTGTCTACTCACTCCGCTGCTTCTCTGTGAATGGTTAGAGTCGTATAGCCTAATGTGGATGTCAACTTCCTTGGCGGATTTTATTATGGAGGTAGGCAAAAAGATGGATACGGCAGGACAAGGGTTGAAATGCTCCAGAGTTGTTCATATATGTTTCCTTGTTTTATACGCTCATTATCTTTGCTTTCCCGCCCCTCTACCTCAGTCAAATGACTTGTTTGTCTGTCTGTCTGAGTGAGTCTGTCTATTTCCGTCACAGGATTTTCTCTTATATTGTTGGTTCTGTAAAAGCTTGCCGTGCCCCGGTAGCTCAGTCTGTAGCGAGCAGGAGTTGAGGGCATTGGGTCATGAATTTGAACCATGGCTCGACAAATTTCTTTCCGAGGATTGATGATAGTCATTGCGACAGGATTCGATCCTCTCACACCTCTGACCATTGTTACGACAATAATTATGTTGGAAAGAAAATAGTTCGGAGTACTGGTAAAAGAGACTCCAGGAAAGCATGGATAGGTGCACTGGTCGTCATGTAAAGCATTTACGCGGCGGTTTTTTAATGCCTTACTTGTTTGTTTACTTGTTATAAAATGTACTGAACTTAAAGGTCAATTGATAAACTATTTGAAAACAATGATGCTAAGTTCTCTTGGCTTCTTTTGTAAGGAAGTCAACTTGTTCATCTTGTATTTGTGGCAGTATGGTTATTTAATGTTTAATTACGTTTTATTTCATGCTTTCCGGTAGGATATCGAGAAATAGCAGTGAAAATAGTTTTCGATCTTACACTGGTACCACCAGTGAAAATACCGATTTTCACGTTCTTGTTGCCTAGGTAAATTGCGCGTGCCTTACAACCAGATAGGAAATATGTCGTCATATACCTTACATTTCTCGCGCTTGACGTAGCGTTGCTATGCAGGAGGGGTACGCCACGGGTAATAACGGAAAAGAACTGTACTGAATTTTTGATAAAGCTCCTCCCAGAAAGGGTTAAAAGCATAAAATAAATAGAATATTTGTTTTTTTTCGGTGAAAGATCGAAATTTATTTCATCTCGTGAACACCATCGGTAATATTTTCACTCGTGGCTGCGCCACTCGTGAAAATATTACCGATGGTGTCCACTCGATGAAATAAATTTCGATCTTTCACCGAAAAAAAACCAAATATCCTCTATATCTTGTCATCCGCCCCCTTTTTTTTCGGTTGTCTGTGGTCGTTCAGTCAACAATAGAAAATTCCTATGAAGTAAATGGAATGATTAGAGTGAATTATAACCACAGACGGAAGATAAAACCTCTCCACGAGCTTGACAAATTATCTATTTTAAAATTATTTCCCTAAGGTTGACAGCCATAACTCATATATTTACCCTGTTCTAGACGAAGCCCAATAATACTGTCCCACCAGCATTCTACTTAAATACATTGTGGGAATAGGAGCAATTGCTCGGTATGAGCATTTCCTCTTTTTCCCACATTGTTCTCAATTTTAGCGAACCAACCATTCGCATTGTACTTGAATGTCATTCTGGTCTTATATGAATTCCCCACTGCCTTTACAGGTGTGTCATAACCAGTTACTTGACAGGTAGTTATTTAGACATAGCCTACCAATACAGTTCTAAATCACACAACAATGAACAAAAACAACGAGGGAAGAAATTCCATTTGAAAAATATAGAAAACATGATTAATATTAAGATTGATTACTTCTTTTAGAGCAAATGATTCTTTGTCTGGAATAGTTTAAAAAGATAGAGGTATAGCCGGGTTGTTAGGAATGTATCCTAATATCTAAATTGGGGAAAGTATGTCGGGATTCTTCTGTGAAGGTCAGAAAACATGGTTAAGCCTTTTTTCCCTTTTCCCACAATGTTTTTCAAGGGACTTCTCGTTCTTGGTTCTTAAACGCCGGATCTTAAGGTAATGGGTTCGACACACAATTCCGAGTTTATATGACTCTGGAGTGTAAAGCTTTTGGAAACATTTTTGAAAGCCAGGATTTTCTTCTTTACTTAAACATTTTCTTATACATAAAAAAGACACTTCTATATTTTAAAGCCACACGGAATTTGTCGTCTGCAGATGCTTTCATTTTTGGACAAGTCTAATTGTTACTGCTGTGTAATGAATGAACCGAACCGATCTGCATTGTACCGAACAATGGTGCACTTTATTCTGTGACGTGTGAACCTTGTTATTTCTCGAGTTACATTTTATCGCCTGCACTAACAGTTTAAATGTATTAATCATATTTAAGCTCGCATCACTGATCTTTAGCGGATAGCGTAGATCAAGATCAGACTGCACAGAACGTGCAGTCTGATCTTTTATCTACACTTTCTGATAAGTGGATACCTTTCCTCTTTGAATACCTTTGATATTGGAAGATTTGGCTTTTTATTATTGCTTTAAAAGTTTCATGTCTTTTAATCAGTAGGATAAGGATTAACGCATTACCAAACGACAATATTTTAGACTGGTCCAAATTGAAAGTATTTGCAGACGACAAAATAAAAGTGACTGAAAATTTGAAATTTGTTTTGTGATGGGTAGAAAACATTGTGGGAAAAGGAGAAAATGCTGGTTACCAGCATTTTCTCCTTTTCCCACAATGTTTTCTAAAGGCTTTTTTCTCAGGGGCGTCAAAAGTAGGGATTGTGTGGTAATGGGTTAATGTTATTGGAATCAAATATGGTTTTTAGTGTATTATACCGCCATGTAACGGCCATCTTTTTATTAATGAAATAGGAAACTGAACAATTGAACTTATGTAAATTTAAAACACGCCATTCAAATGTATTACTAGCCTGTTAAGATAATTAAGATACTATTGAGCAATGATCTGACAAAAGGGGTTTTTAATGCATCGCCTTGATGTATTATACCAAACAGGATCTACGTAATCCTTTTTGCAGTAGTAACTGACTGAATCATGAGGTAGAATGGTCATTGACTCTGTATAAATTGACCAATGGCAAAAAGTTGCTCAGGTCAACCTGCGAAAACTGCGCAGACTGACCTGAATTGATAATTTTTCCGGATGCATTATTCCTCCTTTTGACAGAACACGACTCTGGTATTTTGATTTTTTTTTTTAATATTATATTTCATGTATCTATTGTTAGAAATTTCATGGATAAAGAAATGTTCTTAATTTAAGCTGGGGGATTTATTTCCCCGTCACAGTGAATATTTTCCTCCTGTTGAAAATCTGGAACTACTTTTTTTTTGTTCTACTGTTAATAGTATTTCATTCATTGACAAAATAATCAGAGAAAATATAATATATAATTTATTTCATCAGCTTGTGGTTAATATGGGAAAATATTTGCCTCAAAAGGGAAAGGTCCGCGAAAATAACTCGTGCCCTACGGCACTCCTGATTTTCGCATACCTTTCCCTTTATTGGCAGATATTTCCCCATATTAACCACAAGCTGATGAAATAAACTCTATTTCTCTACCCACAAAAAATTCTGTTCTTGTGGCAAGTATTGTGAGATTGCTGTCGATATATATGAAGCTTTTATCTTGATTAAAAAGATATGGCTTATACTGTAAATAAACGAATATTATTTCATCAAGGAAAACAAAATGTAGCCCTGTTGTATGGTCAACCCTTTACCAAACAATCCCACGATTTTACGGCCCTGAGATAGAAGCCTTTTGAAAACATTGTGGGAAAAGAAGAAACTGCTGGTAACCAGCATTTTCTCCTTTTCCCACAATGGTTTCTACCCTGCTGGAAACAAATTTCAATTTTTGAGTCATGTTTGTTTTGCCGTCTGAAAGTGCTTTAAATTTGGATCAGTCTAAAATTTTGTCGTTCGGTAAAGAAATGATAAAAGAGTCGATATTTGTTACATTTCTGAAATTAGGTAAACTTTTAACCCATTACCACACAATCCCTACTTTTGACGCCCCTGAGAAAGAAGCCTTTTGAAAACACGGTGGGAAAAGGAGAAAATGCTGGTAACCAGCATTTTCTCCTTTTCCCACAGTGTTTTCTTCCCTTCCCAGAACAAATTTCAATTTTTCAGTCACCTTTATTTTGTCGTCTGCAAAAGCAATTGAACCAGTCTAAAATTTTGTCGTGTGGTAAAGAGTTAACTAATATTTTATACTCTTTTCGCTTTGGAAAGGCAGTAGACCAAAACTAGTGCAGTGCGATATTTGTCTCTCAGTTTTCCTTGTAGGATGGCTTCCTTTATCATAATTAAAAAAAAAGGCCAATAGGACAATGTATGGTTCCGTTGGTAAGGCAAAATTAGGGCTGAGAAAAATAGATGTTATAAACGATTCTGACGTGATAAGAAATATTGACCAGGATGGGTAAAGTCCATTTCCGGTTACTGTCTTCCCTTAGCCGGATGTGGGCTGAGAGGTCCCAGTAATCGCAGAAATATTGCGTGCGCTGTTATGATTGGTTTACGAGTTCATCAGCCGAGAGAGGGGTGTGGGGGGGGGATGAGACAGGAATCAAAATACCGAAATATCGTATTGTTACGGGTCTGAATATGGTCTAAAATAACTTGTACAGGAATAATGATATAAACTCAAGAGAAGTACAATGAATTATGTCCCTTCGATTAAAAAATGTATAATAGTATATAAGTGTTTGGGTTTCTTCTTTTTTTTGTAAGAATAGCCGTATCAGATGAAACAGAGTAAATATGAAGCTTCCATAAAAACCGTCAATAAAGCGAAATCTGTTAGAGAACGTAATTATATATATCGCCAGGGCTTGGAGCAGTTGCCTTTCTACTGTAATACAGAACATGACAAAAAACATAGACAACTGAATCCTCCTAGAATATTGAGGGCAGTGACAGATGAACCCGATGTAAACTATAAAAACAGAGGTATGTGTTTTTTACCCTTAGACTGCTATGTCCGACTCAGGGATCTCTAGCGGACAGTGTAGATCAAGATCAGACTGCACAGAACGCGCAATCTGATCTTGGATCTACAATGTCCAACAAAGAGGTATCACCTATCAGAAAATACTGTTGAAACAGAAAAAAATGGATTATTTACTATCGGTTTTGAAAGTTTCATTTCATTGATGTAACAAGACAAGTGTTGACTGTCGCTGACGAATCTCGTATATCAGAAATCTTTTCGAGGCGTGGAAATCGATCCCACAGCAGTTTATCATTACTTCGATTACATTTTAGCATCTAGTAGGAGACGAAGTAGATCTAAGATAAGACTGCACGTTTTGTGCTGTCTTATCTTGATCTACTTCGTCCGCAAAAGATATACAAGTCGCCATTTGTAGTGAAAGATTTAAACAAAAACAACAACAATAGAAAAAAAAGAGCGTAATTATTCCTGAAACGCACATCCGTTCTGCCTAATGTGTTTCCTTTTATCGCCTTCCTTTATTATACTCTAATGAAAAGCAAGGTGTTTTTGACATAAAACGGATCACAGATTTACAAAGTTTTTGTTTAGTTTATTCCACAAATGGAAGAAAAACAAATGTTTTTTTTTTTGTAATCTGGATTGCTTGAACATGCAATAACGCGAACGTTATATATATATATAGTTCATTGTCTTAATTTTAATACTCTTTTAAACAAGAAATACGAGAAAACGATTGCTTATATATATTTGCATTTGATTTACTTGTTTGCCTATTGTTGAGTGGCGTCTTCGCCATCATTTCAGCTATATCACGGCAGCCTATGGGTTGATAGACTTTCTTTTAACAATACCTTGCACAACACTTTTTCCAAGTTATTATTTGCTTTACAAATCAAGAGTGCCATCATGGCCCCGAATCACCCGCCTGCATTATAGATAAATGAGCCGTAATTGGTATAGACAGAGCATTAATCTGCAAAAGAGGCTTTAAGGCAATACAATTTCATACAGAAACAATTCAAATAAATCGTTATGGCTATACAAAGGACATTTCTTTTTGTGCAGAGAACTTAAATTTACAACACTGTCAACCTTAAAATGAAGTACAATATCTAAGAAAATAAATGGTGACACATATCTGTCATGAAAAACACAGGAGTCTCCTCCTTTCGCTTATTAAAAACTTAACCAGAGCTAGCTAGGAAGTGAAAACAGCCGGCCCACGAGAGCCATATTCTGTAACCCTTTATTCCATAGATACTCATTTCTACGCACTACTTATAGGAGCCTTCGGAAAACAATGAGGCAAAAGGTGAAATTGCTCGTGACGAGCAATTTCACCTTTTGCCACAGTGTTTTCTACACTATCAAAAGGTATCATATACACGTAAGAAATGGCTTCATCCTTGCTGTTATTTAGGGTCAATTAGAGATACCATAGAAATGCCTTATGGGGTAAAGGGTGAACAGATCAAAATCATATGAGCACCTGTAAAGAGTATCAACTCTGGTGAGCCTGCGTAATCCTCGCAGGCTAACCTTCCAATTCTTTCGCTATTGGTCACTTTCTTGCCCAAGGAAATGTCCTCTGCGGTTTTCATCCCGTTGTACAACAAAACGAATTTCATGGATACATAAATATGTTATGAATTTCTTTGTATATGGGAACAAGGAGATGCAATAGATAGAGTTTATTTCATCAGCTTGTGGTTGATATGGGGAAATATTTGCCGAAAAAAGGAAAGGTATGTGAAAATAACGAGTGTCGTAAGGCACGAGTTATTTTCACGGACCTTTCCCTTTAATTGAGGCAAATATTTCCCCATGTTAATCACAAGCTGATGAAATAAATTATATCTTATATTTCCTCTGATTATTTTGTCAACGAATGCCACTTTTAAAGCTAGTGATCTCAAGTCAATTAACCAGATTTTCGGCAAGAGGAAAATATTCACTGTGACTGGGAAATAATTCCCACAGCTTAAATGACGTCATTTCTTTACCCATAACATTTCTCAAAATAGATACATGTACATGTAATATATTATACTCATTTTCGCCACAGCATGGGTCATACCAAGAAATTGGAAAGATCAAAAACGAACTTTTATGCTAGTTTGCAAAAACAATTAACAGCTGCGTTGGGAGAAGATTTTTCTATGATTCATTCGTAAAACGGTTCATTTTGATTTCTAAAGAAACCAAATCTCTAGATGGAAACGAGTTTTGTAAATGAATTCTGAAAGGGGATTATAGCTGTAGAATTTCTCTTTGGTCAGGTCCGCTCATTATTGTAGATCTTTAAAATCCGCTTTGTCTAAAGAATCGGCTGGATCATATGCGGTATAATAATCTTTGGTCATGCAGAGAATATAAAGGTAGCAAACAGTTTCGATTCACTTCAGCTTGCTTAGACCTCATAGGCCACATATCGTCGGTTTACTTCAAAAACCTCGTAACTATAGCTTGAAACAAGCTGTAGTTACGAGGTTTTCGAAGTAGACCGACGTTATGCCAATAATTTGCAGATCTATCAATCACCGTTTTCACAGATCATAGATAAATCTCTTCATCAGCTTATGACAGAATTTTTTGCCACTAAGTAGAATGTTTTTCGAAATATTCATGTCTGGATAATGATTACGCAGACAGGAATATTTCGAGACGCATTCTGCTGGTGTCCATAACCTTTATCAACAATGCGCTTCATTTGGAATTACGGATAAATGCCTTAGGTCTACATATCACTGAATAAAGCTGATTATTGTATAACGTAACCTTTTGCGACCCAGTGGATAGATTACGAAACTAAAATGTCACCTTTTTTTCCTCTGTTACAAGAAAAAAAAAATAGCACTAGCGTGAAATTTTGTGCTCATATACCTGATTATCATTTAGAATTCATATAGACATTGAGAGACATAAATGTATATGTAAACTATATATGTACATGTATTGCAAATGCGACAGACATAGGCTACTTGAATTTTTTTAGCTGCATTCCAAACCATTGTCTTCCCCCCAAAAAAGACGCCAAAAAACCAGTATTCAAAATATTTATGATTGTGAGATTATTGCATCAAGAATATCTTTTGTTTCAACTACTTGTTTGATCTCAGTCAAACAAGACCAGATTCCTACAACGTCAATGTAAACCGTCGCAGAGGAAACGCCACAAAGACCTATAAGGACGTAATCTTATCCGTATGGTCTTGACTGCGTTTCGATGAATTTTGAACGTGTTAACAAAGTGTATCTACTATTTAGGCCGTGATAGAATTTAGAGGCAGTAAAAACTTTATAAGGTCGTGACAGCAACGGTTTTGACGTAGCGCCAACGTCGTATAAACTTAATATGGCCTGGAACACGTCCAAAGGGGCATTCGGACATTTGCGTAAAGTATCGTCTTGAACCATACTGCGCAGTCGCTACACTTTCCATTTTTAGCTCACCTGAGCACAACGTGCTCAGGGGGAGCTATTGTGACCGGTCATCGTCCGGTGTCCGTCCGTCCGTCCGTCTGTCCGTCCGTCTAGCCGTCCGTCCGTCCGTCCGTCCATCTGTCCGTCCGTTAACAATTTCTTTAAAAATCTTCTCCTCCAAAACCAGAAGGCCAATCTTGATAAAACTTGGCAGGAATGTTCCTTGGGTGAAGCTCTACAAAAATTGTTAAAAGAATTTAATTCCAACAAAAACTCTGGTTGCCATGGCAACAAAATGGCTGAAAATGGAAAAAAATCTTTAAAAATCTTCTTGTGACAAACCATAAGGCCGGGAGCATTCATATTTTGTATGAAGCATCATTGGGTGATCCTTTACCAAAATTGTTAAAATTATTCCCCTGGGGTCATATTTGGGCTTTGCCCGGGCGCACCCTATTTTACATAGAAACAAAGAAGGAAAGCTTTAAAAAATCTTCTTCTGACAAACCATAATGGCTAGAGCATTCATATTTGGTATGTAGCATTATCTGATGATCCTCTACCAAAATTGTTAAAATTATTCCTCTGCTGTCATATTTGGGCTCTGCCCGGGCGCACCCTATTTTAAAATCTTTAAAAATCTTCTTGTGACAAAACATAAGGTTGGGAGCATTCATATTTGTTTGAAACATCATTGGGTGACCCCTTACCAAAATTGTTAAAATCATTCCCATTGGGTCATATTTGGGCTTTGCCCGGGCGCACTCTATTTCACATAGAAATTTAGAGGGAAATCTTTAAAACTTCTTCTGGTGACAAATCATAATGGCTAGAACATTCCTATTTAGTGTGTAGCATTAACTGATGATCTTCTACCAAAATTGTTGAAATTATCCTTCTGCAGTCATATTTGGGCTCTGCCCGGGCGCACCCTATTTTACAATCTTTAAATATCTTCTTGTGACAAACCATAAGGCGGAGGGTGTTCATATTTTCTTTGAAGCATTATTGGGTGACCCCTTACCAAAATTGTTAAAATGATTCCCCTTGGGTCATATTTGGGCTTTGCCCGGGCACACCCTATTTTACATAGAAACAAAGAAGGAAACCTTTGATAAATCTTTTTCTGACAAACCGTAATGGCTAGAGTATTCATATTTGCTATGTAGCAAAATCTGATAATCTTCTACCAAAATTGCTAGAATTATCCCTCTGCAGTCATATTTGGGCTCTGCCCGGGCGCACCCTATTTTACATAGAAACAAAGAAGGAAATCTTTTAAAAATCTACTTGTGACAAACCATAAAGGCTAGAGCATTCATATTTTGCATGTAGCATCATCTAGTGACCCTTTATAAAAATAATTAAAATTATCCCCTTGGGGTCATATTTTGGCTCTGTGCCCTGGTGCACACTATTTCACATGGAATCATAGAAGGAAATTTTTAAAATCAATTCCATCTAAAAAGGAGAAATTGTTTGTAACAAGCAATTTCTCCTTTCTCACAATCTTTTCTACCATATAGATCACTTATTTTTCATATTAGATACATTTTAAAATGTCGTCTGCAATTTGTTTCAATTTGGAACGGTCTAAAATTTTGTCGTCTGGTAATGGCTAAACTACAAGTCAAAAAGGGAACAAGACACTGTGAAGAGAAAAATTGATGATAAGCAGCAGCTTTTAGCTCCACTGGCCAAAGACACAGAAGAAAATCTGTAAACATATTTTTGTGACAAACCCCAGGGTATGCCTAATTTGAAAAGAATTAATAGCCTGCCCTTGATAAACCATATAAGTTACAAATATACTCAGGTGAGCGATATAGGACAATCATGGTCCTCTTGTTATTTATAGTTTCTTCTTTGAGCAAGTCTACTGAAGAACTGAATCTAATGTAATCGTAAAGTGCTGTCTCGGACTAGCCTGCGTGGACTGTTCACGAAAGGCGTCGTGAAACGTGCGAACTATCAAGTCTTCGAAATATCGTTGTAAATACGTCATGTGTGCTTGACAAACTTTAGCAAGAACACTAAAAACGCAATGAAATCATGTCGACATGGGTCTTTTAGTAGATGATATAAGCTCTATTTCCACGGTCCATCGTTCGTTTATTATTGTTGATCCTTAACTAAGCAAGGGATCTTGGATGCCTTGTCCAACAAAGCAAATGACTACGGTCACCAACGAAGATCAAGTCAGGATTTCCTGATTGCAGATCCCAAAACTTGAGGATGGGGTCACGGAGGTTACCCCAATACCCCTGGTGGTTTGTCTGATTTCATAGATTATTGTCCTTTGCTGATACAACGGTGCTTTCAATAGGCACCGTCGGAAGTAATTTTTATAGCCGTAGAAAAAGTAAAAAAGCAAAAAAATAAGTTTGTCGTACAGTTAGAAAAGCTGAATTTGCAATTTCTATTACATTGCTCCGTGGCACAGACGGTATCTCATTTGAATTTCTAACTTATTTCCTGTAGAATTAAAATAATAAACGGAACTAACTATTGTCTGGGACCCAATGGAAATGGATCTAAAATTGGTATAGAAAAGCTACAATAATTCAGTCATTAAGAACTGTAACAAATTCGCACTAGACTACTTTTAAATATTTATGATCCATGCTTTGTGAAAGGGAAGCTTAATGTACGTATCTGCAAAAATATCGACTCCGGTCAGGTTGCGCAGTCTGCGACTGGTTAATCTTCTGAATGACCTTTGTGCTTTATGATGTAGTCGAATGTGAGATAAAATAGGTTTTACTTATCTATATTGTGTAGTTAACCCTCATCCTGCTCAATAACTAAAATAAAATTTACATTTTGATAGCAAAACCCCAAATATTGCTATTTCAAAGGTATGTTTTGGGGGATAATGTCTCCGTATCGAACAGTTTAGATTCAAGATCAGACTGCACATTCTGTGCTGTCGGATCTTAATCTACGCTGTCTACAAATGGTCAGTGAGTCGCGCTTAGCAGCCTAAGAGTTGAGACGTTGGCTTTGCAATCTAGAGTTACGAGTTCGATCTTGCAGTTTTAATACCTGGTTGTGCCCTTGTGTAACGTAATGCAGGACCTCGAATAACAACTGGTGATATCCGTGATACACATGGAAAAGTATGCCGTCTTAGTATCTAAAAAACATTTTACTTTTTCGAGCTAGCCTTTGACAAGAACCTGCCACTGGTGATTTCCTGATAATCGATAAAAGCACCAAGTGCTACCCTATGTTTATTTGTAGAGTGCTCAAATTTCGGCCTTCATGATTTCCGAAAAATGTTCTCTGATGTACAGGTAAAATTCACTGAGAAATAACAGATGCATACGATAACTTGCAACTAGCAAATCATTTCTTTTTTTGTGCAGTTTCACATATGCATTACACTTATTTAAGATTTTTTGTATTATATTGGCTTCCTTTCATACTTGTTAAATGCGAAAAAGGCAGAGGAAGATGAGGTTTTGCTCTGGAAAAAAGACTCCGCCTCGAAATCGCATCCAGCTTAAAGGAAAATGCGTCCTCTGAAACACTGGCTAACAAAAATGCACATGGACTTGTAGCCGTAATACAACTGAAATACCATAACGCTTGTTAGCAAACCAACAACAACAGCAACAAAAGTGAACCATTATTCTTAGCACAAATCCACTTGCTAAGTCATTTATGACGAGATTATGATTGTAAAAGGAGTATTTGATAAAAAATCGGCAACATCAATCATGATAACATTGTTTAGTTTAATATTCAATGTAATGTTCAAACCCCTTTTTCTCCCTCGCACATATTTTGACAGCTGTCGTGACCACCAACAATAGCACAAGATGCAAGCAGAGCTCATGATAAGAAAGAGCGATGGTATTCTAAATCCTTTATTGCTCTTCCAAACCCTATTCTCTTCAAGACGATTCTAATGAGTACCCATAACGCAGGGTTTAGTGGAGAATAATTAATATTTTCAATTTGAAATCAAAATCACTCCCTCTGTCTCGAGCTCTGAAGAAAGTATAGCTTTAATGGCCACAAGAGTGTTTGAAAACGTTGGCAAGGTGTAAGTAACAATTTTAGTCGGGACAATAAAAAAGGCCCTCGGATAGACCCTCTTATACAATGTCTTTTGACACGGTGACATTTGTACGACCTTCAAGGCCTAACAAGCAGCTAATCAAATTTGTTGGCGAATTAGTCGGCAAAATTGAGAAACTTTTTTATTTTTCTTAAACGCGGTTTTGTTCAAGACTCATCAATCAATGTCAAGTTTTCCTATAAAACTGGGTCTTCTCGTCTTACAGTTATCAGACGTACGTGTATCTGTCAAGTCCTCGATCTGTTTTATAGTTCCAGATTCCTTTTTAGTCACTGCTATAATTTTGATCCACCGGCACTAATTCCAGGAGAACGTACAACGGCAAATCTATGACCAGTTGTAAAAAAAAGAACGTAGTGTATACCATCAATTGCAAACGTTGTGAAATGGTAGTGTATGTTGGTGAAACAGGATTGAGCAACATATAAGAGACGACCGTTTAAAAAGAGACAAGCCAATAGATTTCCAAACAAACATCATTCAATATCTGACGTAAAATTCACAATCCTGAAAAAAAAAAAACGTGTATGTCTAGATATACTCTTCAAACAAAAGAACATCAATTGCCAAATACTAGTACAACAAGTCAGCATGGATTTAAAAGCTGCAGATGGTTCAGTCACAGGTTGTACCAATTTCATATAAAGTTGATGACCGTATTTGAAATAGCCCGGGAACCTTGTCATTGGGTAATGTTCAGAGTTCACACTTCTTTCTTGTAAAATAGTATGGCTGCAGTAATTCAGGCTAAAATGTTTTAGAGGAAAACGTATTTTGAAGGCTTGAAGAATTCATAGCGTTATTGTGAAAGGAACTTGATTTACACATCTTTACTGGTAACATTCCAAAAAGTTCCATCTTTGCCAGTTTTAATCTAAAACACTGAATTTCGGTAACATCTTGAGCTTTTCCTTCCTCCTTGGTCATGTAAGTGAAATGACGATTTGTTTAAGTCTAGTGACTTTCATTGAAAAGATATTTGAGGATGCAAAAATGGAACAGCCACTTGCGTCTTACTTCATACAGAGTAGTTTAAACATATTTAATTGTAATAATGAATTACAAAAGGATTGGGACGAAAGCTAACGAAAGCTTATAAAGTCCCTCTCCGAGATACAAATGGTTCATACAATAAATCCATATTTACAACAAAAAGCATACACACACACGCGCGCGCACCCACACCCACACACATACCTTAATAGTCTACTGTCTAACAGAGAGAGAGAGAGAGAGAGAGAGAGAGAGAGAGACAGAGACAGAGAGAGAGAGAGAGAGAGAGAGAGAGAGAGAATGGAGGTTCATGCAGTACTAGTCAAATCTTTTACTTTCTTTTATGTATAAATGAATGTGAAGAAATAATTCTTTGTTATCCCAAAAAGTTAGAGCATCACTTCCAAAGAGGAGTGTATTTAGATCTACCAGACATGAAAGGTGTGAAAGAGAACGAAGTAAAACGCTTCTTTCATTTCGATATACTGGGCATTCAAAAAAATAATGTTGATTAGTTTCTATTGCACCACAGACGCAGAGAGGCCACTCAACTATATTACGCATAAATAAATGAAGCTTGAGAGAACTACATTCATTTCTTAATCTGGCATGAATAATTTGGAAACGTCTTTTACCGACAAAGAATAACCGATTTGGAATTGGTCTATCAATATTCAAATAATTCTTAAAACTCGAAACAGACGCTAAATTTCTAATATCTTGTGGAATTGAATTCCATTCATCAACGACAGATGGAAGAAATGAATTTTTATACAAGTTTGTCCTGCATGCAATGCTGTAAAGGTTATTAGAATTCCGAAGATTATAGTTACTGATGCTACTATTTAGTTGAGGAACAAGAGAACTTAAATATGTTGGTGCAAAGGCTTTCATCATTTTAAAGAAAAGTATAAGTTTATGCTTACGCCTACGCTCACTAAGTGATTCCCAACCGCACTCCTTTCGTAGATCAGACAAAGAGACTAGTTTACTACCATACAGAGTGCCATCACTCTTGATAGAATGACTTCCCTCTGTTGAATGACGTCGTTTTTACAACGCTTTCACTGCACTGTTTTTATGTAGCCAAATTCACGTGCCATGCTAGAACAGTATTTTTACCCTTGTCTAGTCTATTTGATTTCTTGTCTACAACTGCCAGTATATGTTGGACGAACCTTATGTTTACTCGTCTACTAAAGCGTTAGTCGGCTTTATTGTACAGCAAAGAAATTATTGCGATCCAACTTGATGATACACCCCTACATACAGTCATGTACACGGGCAAAAAACATGTACAATCAGTTTCCCTTTTGGTACCCTCGACTACACATATGACTACACTTTCAACACAACATCCTAAATGGCGGCCAAGAAGTCTAACATACTGATTATTGAGTAGATACACTATATAGAGGATAATCAACTGGTGGTTTTTGATATGAAAAATATCTCACGAGGATGCGTTGTTAGGCGTTGAAAAAACGAGTGCGCAGCACGAGTTTTTTTAACGCCTTACGACGCGTCCAAGTGATATATTTTTCATATCAAAAATAGCCAGTTGATTATTCTATTTATTATATACCTTATTAACATCATTATTTGTAATTTTGCGTTTGAAAGTCGAAAAAAATGTAGTCGAAAAAAAAGGTAGTTCCCAAATGACGTCAGGAAGTGAAAGTTGATAACGTCACTAGTGATGATATCAAAATTTATTACACTGGGAAATTCCAGGATTTCACTGCTAGGTATATAATAAATAGAGAATACGTACCTAGTGTTGTAGAATATCAAAAATATCTAACGAGGTTGGGAGAATTGATAATTGTCGAGCCTTGGCGAGACAATTATCAATTCTCACAACCGAGTTAGATATTTTTGATATTCTACAACACTAGGTACGTATTCTATTTATCTTTCAACGTCTGATTGGTCGGTTTTTGTTATTCCTGTTTATTATTCAACAAGAAAATACACGAATTTATCGCTATATGCAAATTAGCTAATGATACAGCACGCGCTTTAAATCTAATACACAAACAATTTACTCATAGACGTACAAGCCTGCACAAAGAAAGAAGTTCAAGATGTTTCTTCGTTTTTGTACACAGTCAAACGTTTTCAAAAAAACAAACCGACAGAAATTGAATTTTTGTCAATATTGTAACAGAAATCAAGTGTGCATTTGACCAGAAATACGTTGGATAAGCCGTCGCTTAAAAAAAATATGTCACGGGTAACCGGCAAACTGTTTGTGTACTCTCAAACGGTCGTGTAGTACAAACCATTGAATTTTAAACGCAGGAGAAAAGTACATAGAGTTTTTGACAATTCTATCGATCAGATAAGATTATGATATGGATACACATTTGACGTTTAAGACGGTTCCGTAGAACATTGGAGTTGTCACACTACTATTCCTAGTGGAGATATTCAAGTTTGGAATATGCATCTCTGTTCGGACCACGTATGGCGGGTGGAGTTACTTGGCCTTCACACACTGGATTTTCATGGACTCTAGCTTCATTTGCAAATGCGAATTGATTGGAAAGCTGAGATTGGGCTGTGGAGATTTGAGACACGCTATTACTGGGTGGGGGACAGTGATTTTCAAGACCTGACAGCCGGTGAAAGGTACGTGTCACCGCTGCTTGTGTTTGCCAAAATGTTTGACCATATTTTATCCCGTTTCCACGATATTTTCTACACGTTTCAAAACTAATTTCAAGATGCGCGTTGAATTTGATTTGTCATCTGCAAATGATTTAAATTTGGACTGTTGTATAATTTTTGTAAAGAATTACATTACGTATTTTTTCTCTGATATATTGAAAACAATGTGGGAAATGGATAAAATGTGCATAACAAAATTTTTTCATCCTCCTCCTTGTACTGTTTAAAAACCTTTCTTCCCTATGGTGGATAATTTGGAATTGTGTGCTAAAGGGATAAATTGTTTTGAAGTATGTATGAGAAAGAAAATCAAATATGCCAACATATAGAATATCAAGGAAACTCTCCCCTCAAGTAGATCTGCCATTCTAGTAGTCACTGTGCTATTCTGTAAATCTTCATTCAGAAAATCAAGAAAATGTGCTCATAACAAGACAATTTTCCATTACTGCAATGCTTTCTACTGTAAAAGTCTGCTTACTCTGAAAACGACATAATTATGATGTAAAGGGTTACTCTGCTGATTTTCTTTCTCGTAATTAGGCATTCAATTTATAATTTCTTTTTTCTAATTTCAGTGCAAGACAACTCAAAATTTTAACTGAAATAAGGCATGGAGTTATGGAAGAAGTTTTAGTAAACATTTAAAGATTTTGGAAGACAGTCAGCATTTTACCTGCCTACAGAACTACACCAGACCTGCAGTGTGACATATTCTGTATTTGTTTAATTTAAATAAAGACAACAAAAGTACTGTTTTTGTTCTATAGATTTTTTTTCTAGCGACTGTTGTCTTGCTTGAATTTGTGTATTGACAAAATGTCAAGAAGAGGTCATGTTTTAGGTCGAAAGTAGTTCCGGCCTGTGCTATAAATATCCGTGGTATATCATTGTTCTAAAAATAACCGTGGTATATCAAAAAAAATATATCATGGGTGATATTGCATGGATATTCGCGTAGTTGAAAGATAAATATGATTACTAGTTTCCGTTTATAGTTGTCATTAAAATGGAAAGAATGAATTATTTTTGAAAATCAATGAATATAGAGTTACATGTATTTTCATTTGTTGTTATTCTAAAAGAAATAGAATCTATACAGGGTTAAAAAAAGCCATCCTTCTGTCAGATAAGCAAACTGTGAAGGATCAAAACATATACATCGTAATGTTAAAACCATAAACTAATAGATCTAGTCGTTTGAGGCAACTATTAGATGTACTCGTATGTACTTTCGACAAAGAATCATAAAAATGTATTGCTACTTACCCCGAAGTTGTTTAAAACCATTTTAATATTCAATATAAGTACGTTGAATGTCTATCGCAGTGACATCACCAAGTTTCCGCACCGAACCGTACATTTTACCAAGGTCTCAGTGACGTCATTTCTCAGTGACGTCAGTTTTCATTCAATTGGGGGCACCCAGAAGGGAAATTATAGGTCGTCAGCGTACCCTGCCACAGGATAAAATCGGGGAAATTTAATTGGGGCACTCAGAAGGGAAATACTATGTCGTCAGCGTACTGAATTTGTGAGAACATAAAATCGGGGAAAAGTTTGCTGAATACACGTTGGAATGGTAAACCTTTGCAAAATAATGAACTTTTTGTGCACCCTTTTAAATATGATATAAGCCATGCTTTGGCAAGAGGGAGCTTAATGCATCTTTATGATGCATCACACCGAAAAAGCTATCACATAATTCTGGATCCATAAAAAATCCAGTTTGGTTTACAAACGGCTCATTTACTTGGTGGACTATTCTTTTGAAACTCAGAAAATTTGTCGATAGCAAAAAGTTTCGACCCATGTCAGCCTGCGCAGTTCGCGCAGGCTGACATGTGTCGAAACTTTTTGTAGATGCCACAGCACCCTTTTCACAGAGAACTACTCATATATGAAATATTTATTTGCCTTCTATTTTGTCTGAAAAAAAGGCAATGTGATTTCTTTTGAAACTCAGAAAATTTGTCTATAACAAAAAGTTTCGACCTGACATGTGTCGAAACTTTTATAGATGCCAAAGCACCCTTTTCTAAGAGAATGACTCATACATAAAATATTTATATGTCTTCTGTTTTGTCTGAAGAAAAAAGTCTGTGTGATAATGAGAAAGATTAAATCTAAATTATTTTCTCTTTTGTTGGCACGCTGTGACAGAAGTCGTTAGAATCGTGATAGCATGCTCTCACAGCAAACAAAAACCGTTCAATTTGTTTTTGGTGTCATGTCAAATACCAAAGAAAAAAAATGGTGTTCTATAATGTGATCACAGTGCCGTGAAAGTTTAATGCTTATTCTTTAAACAAACGACAAAATGTAAGACTTGTCTCAAGTGAAAGAACTTGCAGACGAGAAATTAAACGTGATAAATGTAAAAGGATTTTGTACCAGAAAGGGTAGAAGGCATTGTGGGTAAACGGGAAATTGCGGGTAACCAGCATTTTCTACTTTTTCCACAAAGTTTTCAAAGCCTTCTTTATTGGCATCGTTAAAACTTCGGGTTGTGTGGTAATAGGTCAACGCTCTCTGCGCGTAGTACGAGTTTCGATACCAAAAACGTGAAAATTGGGACAAGGTGTTTGAAAGGGTCGTGAGGATTTCTGACGACAATTTGGGGATCATGTAATCCGGACGTATGCGCCCGGAAATACGGAAATATGATGCACAGATCAACTGATAAGATAATGTGCAAAGGTCAGAAAACACAGGCATTTATCTCAGCATTTTGTCTGAATTCCACCAATTCTATGAAGTGTATTAAAACATTTTACTCTTTACCAAACGAGAAAATTTTAGACTGGTCCAAATGGAAAGCATTTGCAGACGACAAAATAAAGGTCACTGAAAAATTAAAATTAGTTCTGGGAAGGGTAGAAAACACTGTGGGAAAAGGAGAAAATGCTGGTTACCAGCATTTTCTCCTTTTCACACAGTGTTTTCAATAGGCTTCTTTCTCAGGGGCATCAAAAGTAGGGATTGTGTGGTAATGGGTTAAAACGCACTTGAATCCGCTCCTTCGAAATATAAAGAGGATAGTTTTTTTGTTGAAAGATTTGTGTCATATGGGTATACTCCATCGGTAATACGGTGCAGCCACGAGTGAAAATAATACCAATGATGTTCAGTTCATGAAATAGATTTCAATCTTATCGAAAAAGTACAAACAAATCTGTCTATTTCTCGCGTCTAACCCCGTCTTTTAGGAGGAGGGGGAAGGGGGGGGACAGGGAGGGAACTGTCGTCAAAAAATCCACCTATATTTATTTTGTTAATCCCGTCCCCCAGCATCCTCGGATACCCCGGGGTCTCTCTATTTGCTACGCTACATCGACCCTGGGGAAATTGACTAATAAAACTGAATCAGCCGCCGAAAATCGATACGAAACGTCATAGCGTACAGTCCACTCGCCATCACAAAATGATGATGGAACCAATGAAAATCCAGCATTCGGCCAGCGGTAAAGCGAGGGAAATTCAATTAATTGTCCCAGGGGTCGATGTAGCGTAGCAAATAGGGAGACCCCGGGGTATCGAGGTAACCACGGCACGGAAACAACTGTTTCTGCCATCAAATGAAGAGATAGAAAATACATGTATGACATCGGCTTTTGACACTTGTCATAACCATGAGATACTAAACAATAATCCATCATAATTCCTCGAAGGTTTATCGAAAAGCATGCAATAAAAGAATCATACACTATTTTAGCTGAAAAAAAAAAATGCAAATAGCTGTGGTGTTTTTTTTTTTCGCCATTAGCAGCTGACTGTAAATTACCACTTCGTAAAATAGCCTGCAAAAGTAGCTATTTACAGTAATCGTAAAAAGCTAACTGCGTTCATTTGTTTTGGGTGCTATTGCCTGTTAACGGTAGATAGCCACTATACGTTAAAAAGCTGTTGCAATTTCAGATATATCAAATTATTGTCTAGACAAACCTCTCCACTATAAATTCTTCCATTTGCACGTTCCTAATAAAGACGGAAAAAAATAAATAATAGATGATGAAGTTACATGAAAACAACATGTTGCACTGATAATGGTATATCCCAGTTTTTGCTCTGTGTAATATATAGAGGATAATCAACTGGTTATTTTTGATATGAAAAATATATCACGAGGATGCGTTGTTCAATCAATCAATCAAGTTTATTTGTTCAAATCATACATACATGATACACGAACAGAGAGTACAACTTACATATATATAAAATTATAGAAAGTGGCGGGAAAAATAGGTTAGAAAAGTTGGGGGGGCCATAACCTTGGTCAGTATGAGAAATAGACTATAGGGCTTTAATAGATAATGTAAAAGGGCTTTTTTTATTTGATTGGTCAATTCGTTTTACTCACAGTGACGTAGTTTCATTAATTAGGTTGGGTAAATAAACAAATGTGCACGTGATAAACAGTTTTTCTATGGAGAGATACTAGAATTTTGTAGACTTTAAAGTTGCCGGATGTTTCAACGAAAATTTAATGGATTTTATGCTTATCAGTGTAAGTACATGTTTGTCGATTAGTTTCTATGTTTTTTGAACTTCGTATCCACTGAACATCCATTCGGTAGATATGAAGTTCATTTAGCATTTTAAGAGTCATTAAAAAGACTAGATCTAAATGGGTCTGTTTACACTACATGTATTTGTTTACTCTCCCTCTCTCCTCCTCACTCGCACCCCACACATGTATACACAACTCAACACAACACATACATAACATAAATCAGATGCAATTAACTGGACTGTGAAAATGTAGGTCATGATCAATCAGCACAAATGTGTAGACCGATCATTAACCACATCATCCATTGTTAGGCGTTGAAAAAACGACTGTGCAGCTCGAGTTTTTTTAAATCCTTACGACGCATCCAAGTGAGATATTTTTCATATAAAAAATAACCAGTTGATTATTCTATTTATTATATACCTTATTAACATCATTATTTCTAATTTTGCGTTTGAAAGTCGAAAAAAATGTAGCCGAAAAAAAAAGTAGTTCCCAAATTACGTCAGGAAGAGAAAGTAAAAGTTGATAACGTCACTAGTGATGATATCAAAATTTATTACACTGGGAAATTCCAGGATTTCACTGCTAGGTATATAATAAATAGAGGATAATCTACTGGTTATTTTTTATATGTAAAATATCTCACGAGGATGCGTTGTTAGGCGTTGAAAAAACGAGTGTGCAGCACGCGTTTTTTTAACGCCTTACGACGCATCCGAGTGAGATATTTTTCATATCAAAAATAACCAGTTGATTATTCTATTTATTATATACCTTATTAACATTATTATTTTTAATTTTTCGTTTGAAAGTCGGAAAAAAAATGTAGTCGAAAAAAAAAGTAGTACCTAAATTACGGCAGGAAGTGAAAGTGAAAGTTGATATTGTCACTAGTGATGACATCAAAATTTATAACACTGGGAAATTCCAGGATTTCACTGCTAGGTATATAATAAATTGATGTATTTACCGTGCATTTTATATTCTGCTAAATAGTGTCGATAGAACTGTCAAACCTATGGTAAAAACCAAATTATTGCCTTCTCAAAAAAAAGACAAAAATGTAACTCAAAAATTGAAATTTGTTTCCATTAGGGTAGAAAATATTTTGGAAAAAGGAGAAAATGCTGGTTACCAGCATTTTCTCCTTTTCTCACAATGTTTTCAAAAGGCTTCTACCCCAGGGTCGTAAAAACCAGGGATTATTTGGTAAAGCGTTAAGAAGACAAATCCGTTGTGATGGCTCCAACGGAGGTGGCCATAGAAAACAAGGCAGCACCGTCGGCAACCATGTTTTGCAATAAAGACGAGAATTGCAATAAATTATTGCAAAACTCGTTGCGATGACTGAAACTTTATTACATTTGACTTTATGACAGTTTCCAATGATTTAAGCCTCAATAGTGTTTAGCCTGAAATGTTCCTATCGGTCTTTGAAGCACACTTTCTGTAATTTAATTTAGGTCTAACATAGTCCCATTTAACATTAAATTGTATTTTAATTTGTTTTGACTAGAAACGATCAAATATGGTCCATAACATGAGTTCATTGCAATTCTCGCTTTTATTGCAAAACTGGTTGTGAAGTCAAATGTAATAAAGTTCCTGTCATCGCAACGAGTTTTGCAATAATTTATTGGAATTCTCGTTTTTATTGCAAAACTGGTTGCTACAACTGTACCATCGGCAACGATGTAGGGTAACGATTTCTCCCTATCGGACAGTGTAGATTTAAGATCAGACTGCACGTTCTGTGCAGTCTGATCTTAAATCTACACTGTCCGCTAAAGGTCAGTAAGTCGCTCTTCGCAGCTTAGGAGTAAGCCCTTATCGTACAAAATAACGTCAATGAAAGTTTCAAGCCGATAGTAAAAAGCCAAATAATGCTGTGCTAAAACTATTTTGTGGGGGAATAATTTCTCCGCATTGGACAGTGTAGATTTAAGTGTAGATCAGACTGCGCGTTCTGTGCAGTCTGATCTTGATCTACACAGTCCGCAAAAGGTCGGTGCGTAGTAGGCAGCATACAGGACTTTAAAGCATGAATGCGAAGGCTCGATTCCCAGCTCGATTAATTTCTTTTCGAAGTTCGATCCAGTCATTGCGACAAAATCTATTCTTCTGCCAACGCTGATCATTGTTGCGATGGTGTTTATGTGGGAAAGCAGCCAGTATGTGCAAAAAAAAGTGTGCAGAATGCCGGTAACAGAAACTCCAAGAAAGCACGGATAGGTACACTTGCCGCAGCAATATAACTGAAAAAAAAAATATTGAAAACGGCGTTGAACAACAAATTCGTCCATATTTAAATGCTTAAAATGGCGCTTTAGATTTTTCGAAACTAAGTCTTGATTTCTTCCTTCTTTCACCGTTGTCTGCGCATGTCATATTCTTCGAAGATTCTACTGTCTTATATGACGCATCGCTAGCCCCAAAAGCGGGCAGACTGTAATATTACGCCCTATAAAATACCAATGTAGAAAATAGCTTTTATCAATACGTTTGAGGAGAAATGAGACCTGCTTTAGCTCCAGATTTCTCTAAACTGCTGATCATAGCTGAGTGAATTCCACGAGGTAGCGTTTTATTGAGTAAAAGTTTATTTTAGTTTGAAATTCAAGGTAATGGTTGTCGCGTAAGAAAGTGGTTCGGTTCTGTACCAAGGATGCCCAAATTAGATATATGAGTATTAATAGAATGCCATCTAGCGGGAGATAATGTTCTTTCACATATTGAAACATGCATGTATATCATCCTATTTGTAGAATTACATGTATAATAAGATTATGATTCGATTTTCTTTTTGGAAAAGGGGAAGATATGCCTTTTCTTTTTTCAAAATATGGAAATGTAGAATTACGACTTCGACGAAAGGGTGGGGTAGGTGCAAAATTACCGAATTAACATGTCATTGAGTTTTCACGTTAGTGATAAATACAGTTTCTCAGATTTCGGTGTAACAGCTGTTGCTTCACTTGGTTAGCGTTGCCAACGGTGCTGCCTTGTTTTCTATGGCCACCTCCGTTGGAGCCATCACCACGGGTTTGTCTTATTAACCCTTTACCAAACAATCCCTGGTTTTTACGACCCTGGGATAGAAGCCTTTTGAAAATATTGTGGTAAAAGGAGAAAATGCTGGTAACCAGCATTTTCTCCTTTTTCCACAATATTTTCTGCCCTAATGGAAACAAATTTCAATTTTTGAGTTCATGTGACATTTCATCGTTTTTTTGTCATCTGCAAATGCTTACAATTTGGACCGCTCTAATTTTTTGTCGTTTGGTAAAGAGTTAAATATTCGAACATTTGAGAGATTTACAATCGTTGATTTGTCAATTTTACATGTCTTTCTTCTCCTTTAATCTGCCGAGCCTTGTAGCTTGGCCAGTTTCTACCAGGCTTGTATTCACCAGCAACTGTTTCGAGTATTCTTGTCATAACCCCTAACTTACTAAAAAAAAAAAAAGAAGTAAAAGTGAAACTTTCAAGTCGATAGGAAAAAACCCATACATTACTATTTCAACCATTTACTCCATAGATACTCATTTCTACGCATTGCTTGTAGGAGCTTTTGGAAAGCATTGTGACAAAAGGTGAAATTGCTCGTTTCACTTTTTGCCACAATGTTTTCTACACTTTCAAAAGGTGTCATATACACATAAGAAACGGTTTTATCCTTGCTGTTGCTTAGGGTCAATTAGAGATACCATAGAAATGTCATATGGGGTAAAGGGTTAAAGTTATGTATTGGGAGAAGAATAATCACAGGACTGTGCAGATTTAAGATAAGACTTTGATCTACACTATCCAGAAAAAGTGCTTGAGTCACAGTTGTTAGAGGACACCACTCCTTCATGCATGGCTTTGTCCCGATTTAAGGTAGCAGACCCCTAGTACCTCTAGTGCTGCATTGCATAAAGTTTTCTTGATAGGTGATAAATACGGATTTTTGCAGGCATAATACTTTAGCACATTTTTAACGGACCAGAAATTTCTTTATGCCTACCTTGAAATTATTTGTAGATACTTTTGTTAGTTTCCAGAAAAGGGAGGTAATTACTATCTCTCTTTGTAATGAAAATATGGTGGTTTTAGATTTATGAATGATAGTTCTAGAAAAGACTAAAAGGGAAAAGTGTGGCTTGGTTAAAGCAGTACAATAACACTTTTTTTTAATCATAGCAAGTTTCGTAGGATAATAAATTATTGTGGAAATAGTTGCTTTCTATTAAGGGTGGTGCTACCTTAAATACATAGAGGATATTTGTCTTTTTCGGTGAAAGATCGAAATTTATTTCATCGAGTGGACACCATCGGTAATATTTTCACGAGTGGCGCAGCCACGAGTGAAAATATTACCAATGGTGTTCACGAGATGAAATAAATTTCGATCTTTCACCGAAAAAAACAAATATTCTATTTATTTCATGCTTTTAACCCTTTCTGGGAGGAGCTTTATCAAAATCAAGTACAGTTTTTTTCCGTTATTCCCTATGGCGTACCCCTCCCGCAAAGCAACGCATTACAATATTAAGTCATGCGCGAGAAATGTAAGGCATATGACGTCCTATTTCCCATCTGGTTGTTAGGCACGCGCAACTTATCTAGGCAACAAGAACGTGAAAATCAGTATTTTCACTGGTTGTACCAGTGTAAGATCGAAAAATATTTACACTGCTATTTCTCGATATCCTACCGGAAGGCATGAAATAAAATACCCAACAACTGCGATGGGGAGATATCTCTTTGGCTCAGTGGTTATGGTGTTGGTCTTTTGAACCTCAAAAAACGGGGATATTTGTTCTCCATGGATTTGAATCCAGCCAGGGTCGGTTTATACTTGAAGTATTCATTTGTTCCTGTGTTTCTTTGTTACGGAGTTAGTTTGTATGACAGTAATCAGCCTAGGAAATTGTCGAAAATTTCTTAACATCGAAATAATGCAGCTTCAAATTAGTTAGGCCAAATGGCATAGAAAACACACTGAATACATGGCTAGACCAAGGGAAAAAATGTAAAATAATGTTTTTATTTTATATAAAATGGCAATTCAGATGAAATTTTGCTTGACGAGTCCAAGAAATGACTTTATCGCAGTGGACCCGAAATAGAAAACAGCTATTTCCACTATGATATTATCCTAAAAATTTGCTATGATTAAAGATGAGTATTATTGCACTACTTTAACCGAGCCATTTTTTTTTCTTTTTTTTTTCTTCCTTCTTGGAATCCACATTTATAGATCTAAAACCACTATGTTCTCACTACAACTGAAGATGATAAATATCTCCCTTTTCTGGAAACTAACTAAAGTATCAAAAATAATTTCAACAAGCCATGGAACGAATCGGTTTGGAACGTAAAGTAGGTAAATTTGTATCATTGCGCCAATAAAAAGCTATGAGCAATAAAAGTTATTTTCAATAAAAAAATAAGTATCTCAACGATCGATGGCCTCACCCAATGTATTTTAATATGCCATTTCAAATTACATATCTGAGTGCTACCGAAAAACTCATTTGCCTGAGAAAAAATGAGTTTAACTGGGTTTATTTCCTTCGGCTTTGCACAAAATAAGATACATGGTTATCAAAATTCAATCTTGAACTCATAGTGGTATTGTCTTCGACAAATACCACAAAAAAATCTGAGTGCTACCGAAAAACTCATTTGCCTGAGAAAAAATGAGTTTAACTGGGTTTATTTCCTTCGGCTTTGCACAAAATAAGATACATGATTATCAAAATTCAATCTTGAACTCATAGTGGTACTGTCTTCGACAAATACCACAAAAATTTGCTAAGATTAAAAATGAGTATTATTGTACTACTTTCACAGAGCCACTTTTACCTTTGTGTCCTTACTAGAATTATCATTTATAAATCTAAAACAACTATATTTTCATTACAAATGGATATGATAATTACCTCTCTTTTCTGGAACCTAACTTAAGTATCAAAAAATGATTTCAAGATAGACATCAAAGGAATTTCTGGTTGATTATAAATATGCAAAATTGTTATATCAGTATAAATTCGTAGTTATCGACTATCAAAATATTTTATTCCATGTTGCGCTAGAAGTAATTACGGGTCTACAACCTTAAGCGAGCATCTTGCGAGCTTTATATCACTTCTGAAGAAGAGTGTAATAAATTTTATTCCAAAAGCCAACAAAATTTGGAATCTTTTAATTACGTCATAACGAAATCTCTAAGATTGTTGCTTCGAAAACGCAAACAATAGATGTATACGTTGTTTACAGACAAAACCAGATTCACATCTCTGAAAGAAGTACAAAATAACGTCATACGAGATTACGTCATTAAATGCTTATGTCAAACGTGTATAGGATAAGAAAAAGTGCAAAGGGTATATTAGGCCTGAAACTAAGGCAGGTTTTTGTGATAAAAGAATATTCGTAATGGTCACACCGAAATCCGGAGGGAACCTAAAAAGAGAGATTCATTTCGCAATAAAATCGCTATGTAATCTGACTTCTTTCTTTTTTCGAGGAAAAAAAAAACCGTTCCAACTAATGTGTTTTTATATGCAAATTATGGGTGCAAATGCGATTCGTTTGATTCCTGTAAAGCCAAAAAAGATCCCATTTCAATCGTTTTCCAATTCGTTCACACACACTGTAACAAAATAGTTCTTGACTTTTAACAGAGATTTCTTTTTTTGCCCACAAAATCTCATTCAGGGAAAACACTGTAATGTTATTTGTGTGAAATTGCATGAGTCTTCACTTTTTTGGTTTGTATTGGAGTTTAATGCCAAAAACTTAATTGATCGTAGTTAACATTAAGTTGATCGTAGTTAACATTAAGTTGATCGTAGTTAACATTAAGACAAACTTCGTTTGAAATGAACTACGGACAACTACGTGCATGACCGTAAATGTGAATATTGCTTTACTCATTACCAAACGAAAATATTCTAGGCTTGTCCAAATCGAAAGCATTCGCAGACAACAAAATAAAAGTGACTGCAAATTTGAAATTTGTGTTGTGAACGGTAGACAACATTGTGGGAAAAGAAGAAAATACTGTTTACAACGATGTTTTCTACAGACTTCCTTCTCAGGGTTGTCAAAAAAGGGATTGTGTGGTAATGGGTTAAAATGAACTACGGACAATTACGTGCATGACCATAAATGTGACCATGGCTTAAAATGAGCTACGGATAACTTTATACATGACGTAAATGCGACCATGGCTGCGTGCATGACCGTAAATGTGACCATGGCTTAAAATGAGCTACGGATAACTTTATACATGACGTAAATGCGACCATGGCTTAAAATGAACTACGGACAACTACGTGCATGACCATAAATGTGACCATGGCTTAAAATGAATTTCGGACAACTTCATACATGACCGTAAATGCGACCATGGCTTAAATTGAGCTACGGATAACTTCATACATGACGTAAATGCGACCATGGCTTAAACTGAACTACGGACAACTGCGTGCATGACCGTAAATGTGACCATGGCTTAAAATGAACTACGAACAACTTCAAACATGACCTTAAATGCGAACATGGCTTGAAATGAACAACGGACAAGTTCATACATGACCGTAAATGCGACCATGGCTTAAAATGAACTATGGACAACTACGTAGATGACCGTAAATGTGACCTTGGCTTAAAATGAACTACAGACAACTTCATACATGACCGTTAATGCGACAATGGCTGAAACTGAACGACGGACAACTTCATACATGACCGTAAATGCGACCATGGTTTAAAGGTGGGTACTTAGATTTTTTACAACACACCAAATCAAAAAAGAAAAATAATATCACTGAAATTTATATGAAAAACAATACAAATCATCCATGATTAAGAATCATAAAATTACATTTCTTTTTGATGGTATTCCCTTAAAAGGCTACGTAGCCTCTTAAGCTGTTTTTAGATTTCGCACGCAAAAAGAAAAAACATTGTGGGAATGTTAAGTGACTGGCACGTGACTAATGACGCTTAAATTCCATTACATAAGAAACATGTAATTATTTTTCATAATATCTTTTTCGGGCGCTATGTTTGAAGCTTCGTCTGTTATTTCCGGTATGAAAATGAGCGAGTTGTTCATATAAAAAAAGGACGTATTTTCCGTCGATGTTGACCTTGGCCGTAGTAAATCCCTAATTCATCTTCTTGTCGGATGTTTTTCGAATACTGGGGGTTTATGAATGACAATTATAAGGCTTTGAGAGTATAAGGATGATATTTTTGTTTTTTTTTTTGTAAAATTTTCCTCCCAAATTCTGAAGGGCCACCTTTAAATTGAACTACTGAGAACTACGTGCATGACTGAAAATGTGACCGTGGTTTTTTACATGGTCACAAAGCATATCCTGAAAATACGCTGAACAATAAGAAATGATGAAAAACTTAATCCTGATGAATGTCTTGTATTTCGTGCAATAGTGTGCTCAAAACGGTATTAACACGCATTTTTGGAAATATGCTAAATTCTATTAAACTAAAACTTTCAGTCCATTAATTTTACACTCGAAAGGACACGTTTTTGTTACCGGCTGTAATACGAAAAACATCCCTGAAAAGTCGCTTTAATAATTTAGAACTCAATGAACAAACTTATATAAGGAAACCTACGAAGATATCTAATTGAATAACGAGGCTATTACCCCATCGTTATATTTTTGTACTATATTTAGACGTATGTTTTCAATGTTTCAATGCCATCCCAGTCTGTTATATCACACATATTACTTTCAGATGATAATTTAGCCTTTGTTGACATACACAACATAATAAAATAACCACATAAAAGGGTAAGACAGGTAAAATGCATCGCTTCATTACATAGAAAATACAAAGGACATTTCAGCAGAAAGGGATACCCTGTACCCCTATAATTCTGAAGTCAGTCGACCTTAAATAGACATTGATACCGTCTGAGAGTAATACCTCAGAGGTTACCAGTGTCCATATATACGTAGTGCGGTCAAAACGGCATTCAAAACGCCACCGTTGTGATAACGCTAGATACTACTACCTGAATTTTTCAGTTCAGTCATTCTACAGACGAAAGGACTCATTTAATTATCAATTGTAATACATAGAGGATATTTGTTTTTTTCGGTGTAAGATCGAAATTTTTTTCATCGAGTGGACACCATCGGTAATATTTTCACGAGTGGCTGCGCCACTCGTGAAAATATTACCGATGGTGTCCACTCGATGAAATAAATTTCGATCTTACACCGAAAAAAACAAATATTCTATTTATTTTATGCTTTTAACCCTTTCTGGGAGGAGCTTTATCAAAATTCAGTACAGTTCTTTTCCCTTACACCCCTCCCACATAGCAACGTTACGTCAAGCGCGTGAAATGTAAGGTATACGACGTCATATTTCCCATCTGGTTGTCAGGCACGCCCAATTAACCTAGGCAACAAGAAAGTGAAAATCGGTATTTTCACTGGTGGTACCAGTGTAAGATCGAAAAATATTTTCACTGCCATTTCTCGATATCCTACCGGAAAGCATGAAATAAGAAAAACATCCCTGAAAGGTCGACTTAAATAATTTCTCATTGAATAGACCACTAATGTAATAAAAAACATCTCTGTATACCTCTAATTGAATAACGAGGCTGTTGCCCATCCATTATATTTTTGTACTATATTTAGACGTATGTTTTCAATGTCATCCCAATATGTTTTACAGACTTTTATCATATACGTCAGAGGTTACCCGCGTCCAAATAGAGTCCATTTACCGTCTACGTCATAGTTTTATCCCTTTATTAACCCTTTACCAAACAGGGTTTGTTACGACCCTGATATAGAAGCCTGTTGAAAAGATTGTGGGAAAAGGAGAAAATGCTGGTAACCAGCATTTTCTCCTTTTCCCACAATGTTTCCTACTCTGTTGGAAACAGGCTTCAATTTTTTAGGTCCTGTCATTTGGTCGTCTGCAAGTGCTTTCAATTTTATTCAGTCCAGGATTAGTCGTTTTGTAGAGGGTAAAGGACAAAATTTTAGATAGGACCAAATTCAAAGCATTTGCCGGAGACGAACCAATGTAGCTCAAATGACGATTTCAATTTTTTTGATATGGTAGAAAACGTTGTAGGAAAAGGGGAAAATGCTGGTTATCAGTATTTTTAACTTTTTTCCCAAACGTTTTCAAAATACATCATTCTCGGGGTTGTTAGAACACGGAATTGTATGAAAAAGGGTTATACGTGGTGGATCCATTAACTTTAGTGTGCCATATATAACAACTGTGTTTTTTCGACTGCTAAGAGTATATTTCACAAAACCCAGGGCTGAGAAAAATCTTTCGTATACATGGCTATTAGGTAGAGCGTCGGCCTTGTAACCATAGGGACTCGGGTTCGATACCCGGGAGCGGGTTTCAATTTTGAGGATCTTTCATTGACCCACAAATTCAGCGCGAGTACTGATCTAATCCTCAGGGAGCTGGATCTAGACAAATAAGTATAAGTTGTAACAACTTGTTTCTCAAGGGATGTAAAATAAAAACATGTAAGTTTACACTAAAGATATTTTTTTCCCTATCCTATAGACTTCTTGTTGTGACAGGGTTCAAGTACACTGAGTGGCGGTAAATTTGTTACTTTTGTAACAGGGTAAAAGTACACTGAGTGGCAGTGAATTTGTTCGTATCGTAACAGGATTAAAGTACACTTAGTGACAGCGAATTTGTTCTTATTGTAACAGGGCTAAAGTACACTGAGTGGCAGCGAATTTGTTCTTTTTGTAACAGGGCTAAACTGCACTGAGTAGTAGCGAATTTGTTCTTATTGTAGTGGGGCTAAAGTACACTGAGTGGCAGTGAATTTGGTCTTATTGTAACAGGGCTAAAGCACACTGAATTGCAGCGAATTTGTTCTTATTGTAACAGGATTAACGTACACTGAGTGGCAACGAATTTGCACTTATTGTAACAGGATTAACGTACACTGAGTGGCAACGAATTTGCACTTATTGTAACAGGGCTAAATTACACTAGGTGGCAGCGAATTTGTTGTTATTGTAACAGGGTTAAAGTACACTGAGTGGCAGCGACTTTGTTCTTTTTGTAACAGGGTTAAAGTACACTGAATGGCAGTGAATTTGTTCCAAATGTAAGTAGGTTAAAGTAAACTGAGTGGCAGTGAATTTGTTTTTTTTGTAACAGGGTTAAAGTATACTGAGTGGCAGCGAATTTGTTCTTATTGTAACAATGTTAAAGTACATTGAGTGGGAGCGAATTTGTTGTTTTTTGTAACAGGATTAAAGTATACTGAGTGGCAGCGAATTTATTCTTATTGTAATAGGATTAAAGTAAACTGAGTGGCAACGAATTCGCTCTTATTGTAACAGGGCTTAGAATCACTGAGTGGCAGCGAATTCGCTCTGATTGTTGCAGGGTTAACGTACACTGAGTGGCAACGAATTTGCACTTATTGTAACAGGGCTAAATTACACTAGGTGGCAGCGAATTTGTTCTTATTGTAACAGGGTTAAAGCACATTGGGTGGCTGCGATTTGTTTTTTGTAACAGGGTTAAAGTACACTGAGTGGCAGCGAATTTGTTCATTTTGTAACAGGATTAAAGTACACTGAGTGGCAGTGAATTTTTCCTATTGTTAGTAGGTTAAAGTAAACTGAGTTGCAGTGAATTTGTTCCTATTGTTAGAGGGTTAAAGTACACTGAGTGGCAGCGAACTTGTTCCTATTGTATTAGAGTTAAAGTTTAGGTTTAGACAGGGTTAGAGTATACTGGCTAGCAGTAAATTAGTTGTTGTCATAACGTGGTAAAAGCACCTTAGGTGTGAGTAAATTTGTCGTTGAAACATGGTTAAGTAAAAAGTTCTGTATTTTTGAAAGTTGTTTAATCGGCACAGAAAGGAAAGTGTCTCCGAAATTTCGTAAATAAGCATTCTGTATTTGAAACTCTGGACATAACCAGCTTTTGAAGACGGTGTAGATAAAGATCAGAATATATGTTGTTGGCTACTTGCGACTTTGTAAAGCTTTTTTTTGCAGACAGCGTACATTTTGATCAGACAGCACAGAAAGTGTAGTCTGATATTGGATATAATACTGTTCGATATAGAGGCATTTGCAGATATGGTGCCCACGAGTTATATCTTTAATTCGTAAACTATGGACTTCACTATTAGCTTGAAAACTTTAGTTTAATTTGTTAAGGGTGAAGTCTTCTTGATTCCAGGCAATGGGAAGGGACCGTAATGGCGTCGGGCTGAAATCTATCTCAAATCCTGTAATTAGTCTAATTTTTTTTTCAGCGTGGGAGATTTTATAACAAGAATTTTAAGTAGAGGAAAAACAGATTGAATTTCCTGCCTATTTTAGGATTGTAATATAATAAAACATGCATGAAAAATCGGCTCGATTTTATTTAGATTGCGTGCACGTTGTGTTTCACGACAGTTCTTAATTATCAAATGTAATGACAGACAAAAATACTGAATTCTCTCCCTTTTTAGGTTTGAATAAAATTCGGCTGTGCTCTGTAAAAAGAGGCTTAATGCATTTGCGAAAAGTATCGACCCAGGTCCGCCTGCGCAGTCCGCGCAGGCACACCTGGGCCGAAACTTTTCGCTATTGGTAAATTTTCTGTATGTTCAAGGGCAAGTCTACCTCACGATATAGTCGGTTATTTAAAAAAAAGTGGTTATTTTGGATGCATACTTACGTGATGACTTGCTTGCAATCATGAATAACGGACATGCATTTAGTACCCTTTTTCTAGGGCATGGCTCAACTATTTTTGTTGTGAAACGGGTTTGCAAGACTAAATTTTGAATATATATTAAATTTATTCTCAGATTTCTACTCTAAATGAGTACTTTAAAACTAACTTATACCTTGCTCAGTGCTCCTTAGGCCGAAATTAAGTGATCAGTCAGTAAACAAGTTCTGGAGTCCTTGACGGTTTTAAACTTTTCTTCTTTCTTATGAAGAGGCAAGGCGATGGAGTGGGTGATGCGAGAAGAGCATGCAGCAGTTACGACATAGACCAGGTTTTGTTTGGTATGAAAACGGGTGTATACAGAGAAGGATTGACAAATAATTAATAGAAAGGAAAAAAACGTTCGAATATTTCATAATCCAGAAAAGGAAATAGAAAAACACACGAATGAGCATATACAACCAAACAGGAAATGAACGGTGAAGTTTCTGTATGATTTAAACCCTTTACTAGAGGAGATAATGTTAGACTTGTCTAAATTGAAAGCATTTCCACTCGACATATCAAATGTGTCTGAAATGACGAGATTTGTCAATGTAAAGAAAACATTGTGGAAAAAGAAGAAAATGCTGGTAACCAGCATTTTCTCCCTTTTCCACAGTGTTTTCAAAAGTCCCTCTCGGCAGGGTCATTAAAACAGGCAAGATTATGGTAATGGGCTAAATATAGAACTGTTGCTACATCGTCTATGATCAAAGAAAATGTCAGTTTGTGAAATAAAAGGGGCTGGTCAGAAAGTATTATTATACTGCAAAGAAATTTCTCGTGATCTGATTGGTTTACATGCCGGGAACATAATATCATGTTCCCTGGCAAAAACCACGTAAAACCAGTTTCCCTTTTGAGTGCCCCGTATACATCACTTCACATGCAACACAACATCCAAAATGGCGGCGTCGGTCGATCACCAGACTGCACATTTATGCGCCAAACTTAGTGAAGTCAGTTTCCAGTGACGTCAGTTTTCACTGAATTGGGGCACACAGAAGGGAATTTCTGTTTCTTCAGCATACTCGATTCGTGAAATTATAAAACAGGAAAATTTCGCTTAACGCGCTTTGAAGTGGTAAAACTTTGCAGTATAATAAATTCGTTGTACGTTCAGGTGGCAGGGGACTTGGAAACTTGTTCACGGCTGTGGTGAATCATGTCGCCACCTCGCCTTCGGCTCGGGGCGACATGATTAACCACAGCCGTGAACAATTAAGTTTCCATGTCCCCTGCCACCTGACCGTACAACTAATACTGTTCTGTTGTCCAGAGTGAGTGAATTCACTGTCCCTCTTCGATAGTCTTTTGGCCTTATGACTGAGTATACTATGAATGAATGAAAATAGATCTGTTGCCATCCGAACATTAGTCACTGAAATGTCAAATATTTTTTGTTGAAATAAGTATCTGAAAGAAATACTGAGGACGAAATAGGAACAGATTTTGTCAATAAGAGACAGAAAAGAGTTTTTTCTTTTCGATAGCACGTTGTATACTTTATAGTGCTTGTGTGAAAAAAAACCACACACTCCAAGAAGTACCTGGGATACCTGTATAGGTGGACTGTCCGTCGTTATATCGACTTACATTAAATAGTGTTAAAAATAAAATACGACCCTTAAATGAAAATAGTCTATTTATACACCACCAAAGACTGTTATCTTGAGCGTCGTCTGCACATGTCATATTCTTCAAAAATTCTTCCTGTCGTTTATGACGCATCACTAGCCCCAAAAGCGGGCACACTGTAATATTACGCTCTATAAAGTAGCAATGAAGAAAATAACTTTTTTTTCAATGCGTTTGAGGAGAAATGAGACCTGCTTTAGCTCCAGATTTCTCTAAACTGCTAATCATAGCTGAGTGAATTGCACGAGGTAGTGTTTTATTGAGTAAACGTTTATTTTACTTTGAAATTCAAAGTAACGGTTTTCGCGTAGGAAAGTGGTTCGGTTCTGTACCCAGGATGCCCCAATTAGATAGATGAGTATTGATAGAATGCCATATAGCGGGAGACAATGTTATCTTGTGCGGTTGTTTGTTTCCTGTTGAAATGTTGTTTCAGAACTGCACTGTTAACAATATTTCAGTAGTAGACCCAACCAATGCGATAGCTCAATATGTCTTTACAAGATCTATTCCGATACAAGACTGGATCCATACTGCCTATGATTCTATATTTTCGACACGAACTATATTCGCATAGCACGTGTCTGGAAAAGCTGAAAGTTCCGTAATCATGTTAAAACGTTTGAGTTCGGATACTTGTGTCAATTGATGACTGATTACATATATATTCATTTTGACATTTATTTGAACAATATATAGCGTAACGCAGACGGAGAGAGAATTTAATCCTTATAGCACCATATGGGAAAACGCGAGCTTGTGTGGGCTGCATCGATCAAGATCAGACTGCACGTTCCGTGCAGTCTGATCTTGGATCTATACAGCCCACTTGTTAAGTCAAAAATCTTAAACAGCCAAAGATAAAACCTTTATGTTCTTTTGCTGAAAGTATTTTCAGTTTTTAAAGAAGTCGAATTCACATGTTTGGTGCTGTTAATATAAAAGACCTAGTAAAAGTACGTTCAGAACGCTAATTTATTACCATCGATTTGAGACTATTTACAAACCATTACTGTCTTACTACTTTAGTTTTTATTTCGGAAAATAACACAAATTTTGTTTGCCCAGTCTTACGAACGAAGTCCGTAACAAAGAAACAAATGAATAAATGCATGGCAGAAATAAGGATCGGAGCGGGATTCGAACTCCGAACTCCCGGACGCAAAGCCAATACCCTAACCACTGAGCCAAAGAGATATCTCCCTGACGCGGTAGCCAGGTATTGTATTTAAATCGGGAGAATGCCATGCAGGAAGGAGTGGTCTCCCGTAACACACCCCCTCTTAAAGTCATCATTTATTGATGACTCAAAGCCTTATTAGGCAGGAAGTCCGATTTTGGACAACAAATGGGACTAATGGCTCAATGGCCAATCCCGGACGAGCCCCCATCTTACGAACGAAGTCCGTAACAAAGAAACAAATGAATAAATGCATGGCAGAAATAAGGATCGGAGCGGGATTCGAACTCCGAACTCCCGGACGCAAAGCCAATACCCTAACCACTGAGCCAAAGAGATATCTCTTTGGCTCAGTGGTTATGGTATTGGCCTTGCGTCCGGGAGTTCGGGGTTCGAATCCCGCTCGGTACCTTATTTCTGCCATGCATTTATTCATTTGTTTCTTTGTTACGGACTTTGTTCGTAAGACCAGGTTATTGTATTGTTGAGGCATGATCTGTGGAAATAGAGGACATTTGTTTCTTTTTTTTAGTGAAAGATCAAAATTTATTTCATCGAGTGAACACCATCGTTAAATTTTCACGAGTGGCTGGCTGCGCCACTCGTGAAAATATTACCGATGATGTTTACTCGATGAAATGAATTTCGATCTTTCACCGAAAAAAAATCAAATATTTTATTTATTTCGTGCTTTTAATCCTTTCTGAGAGGATTTTTATCAAAATCCAGTACAGTTATTTTCAGTTATTCCCCGTGGCGTACCCCTCCTGCACAGCAACGCATTACAAAATTACGTCAAGCGCTAGAAATGTAAGGTAAATGACGTCATATTTCCATCTGGTTGTGGGTCACGCGCAATTTACCTAGGCAACTAGAATTCAAAAATCGGTATTTTCACTGGTCGTACCCGTGGAATATCGAATAATATTTTCACTGCTATATCTCGATATCCTACCGGAAAGCATGAAATAAAGAGGCCTTAACCCATTACCAAACAATCCCCGGTTTTTACGACCCTGAGATAGGAGCCTACGGAAAACATTGTGGGAAAAGGAGAAAATGCTGGTAACCAGCATTTTCTCCTTTTCCCACAATGTTTTCTACCCTTCACAAAACAAATCTCAATTTTTGAGTGACGTTTATTTTGTTGTCTGCAAGTGCTTTCAATTTGGACCAGTCTAAAATTTTGTTGTTTGGGGAAGAGTTAATCCATCTGCAAAAAGTATCGACCAGGTCAGCCTGCGTGGACCCATAAACCTTTTGCTATCAATTGATCAATTTTCTGTATTTCTAAGGACCAGTTTCAGTAGTTTGTTGAACAAAATCGATTTAATTGATGCATGATCACATGATTAATTGCTTAGAAACATGCATTATGGGTGTGCATGAAGCCCCTTCTTGAAAGAGCATGACTGATTTGATGTAGCGTAACAGAAAGAAAGATGTTTTTCTACATGTATATATTTACGTCGGTGTGCTTCCAAAACCTCGTAACTACAGCTTGTAACAAGCTGTAGTTACGAGGTTTTGGAAGCACACCGACGTATTAAGAATCTTGAAAACTACTGAATATGGTCAATCGGTTCTTATTCATGAACAAGCCTGAATAACTCATTACCAAACAAGAATTTCTTTGGCTAGTCCAAAATGAAAGCATTTGCAGACGACAAAATAAAAGTGACTGAAAATTTGAAAATTGTTTTGTGCAGGGAAGAAAACATTGTGGAAAAAGAAGAAAATGCTGGTAAACAACATTTTCTTCTTTTCCCACAGTGTTTTCTAAATGCTTCTTTCTCAGGGTTGCCAAAAGGGGAACGGCGTTTCATGCTATTACGGTCTTTTATTTAAATCGGCCGATCATTTCCATCAAGCCCACAGAAATAAACCTTAAGTTAAACCCTTAGGTGTACATGCTGTTCTAAGACTTCATAGGCCTATTGCCTGCACCACTCGAAAACAGAAACCCGCAAATTTGCGATAGATCAGAGCACAAGGTCCAAGTTCTTGCGCTACATTTCTGAAAAGCATGGTCTTTGACTGCTTACTGAGCAATTGTAAAAACGGCTGACTGCTATCTTTTTGGCCGAAGAATTAAGTCGCACTTGCCGTTGCAACTGTTACAATTTGTCTTGCGTCTTCTGTCTCTTATAAACATCGCATGTGTCCGTATTCGTAGAGGCGTTGGGCACACTTAATTCACAGTTCGACATCCTATACATCCTATACATATAAGTCTGATAACTCGATCTTTGTTAGTCAATATAATCGAGACAGACACCATGACTCGGCTGTAAGTTGGTACTTAGACGAATACAACACCATTGCTACCAATGCCATGGCGATATACTTTCCCACTTTGTGCCAGTCGTCTGTCGCCGTACCTGCGCCGTAAGGTCTGCCTTGGTGTGGAGAGACAAACTACGGAATTCTATATTACAGTCAGTTATCCGCGTGGAAGAAGTCCATAAATGTCCGGTTCCTTTTTTGTGTGTGCTATAAATCGCATTTACTATTTTTAGAAATCATAGCACTGTGATATTGGAATGCAAATATAGTCATTTACCTGTCATGTTTAATCCAGATATGTATGCGATAACATTCCGGATATCGTGATGCAATTATAAATGACACCGCGGCCTGCTTCTTCCCAGGAAGTTTCTGTTAACGTCCAGAGCCCATATTCACCAACCATTCTTACGAATGTTCTTTGTCTTATTCCCCAGAATTTTCTGGATTTGTAAGTAACACAACCTCTGATTGCGATTTAGCCAATCAGAAGTTGTGTTTCTTACAAATTTAGAAAACCTAGGAGAATAAGACTAAGAATATTCTCAGTAACGGGACCAGGATAGTGATTAAAAAAACCACAACGGTTTTGTAGACAGTATTGATTCAGCTCTTGCTGAACAGATGGTGTTTTAACGTTCCGCTGGCTCTCCAGTTTCGTTAAAAAAAAAAGGACTGACCAGAACACGCTATAACATGGTCTATGTTTTTCTTATTGAATCCTTGGAGCTCTCGATTTTTCTTGTTCAGGAAATAAAGACCAAAACAGTGTTATTTCAGATGTATTTTGTTTGACTTGCAAGGCCTTGTTTGTATTTACAGTTTAAAGCCATTTTAATAGCTCAGGCTCATCGTGGCGGTCAGTGATACACCAATGTGGTCCCTAGCTTTCTCACAAAAATACTGACACATTTTTCTTTCCAAAGCCACTAACTACTTTTCTCACATGTATCAGATCTAAGAGACGAAAAATTTCGGGAAAGAAAGTTTCCAGCAACCGTGTATCTCATACTTACATCCTTGTCACGAGCTGTACTCAAAAGTGATAAAAGAATGTTTCGCCTTTTCTCAATTTTTCTAAAGTACTCACTTGCGTATTGTGCTTTATGGACGCTACACCATTGCTGCAATCGGGTTGTCCAATAAACGGTAAAACGACATTTTTACTATGGTATGGTCATCAAAGATGGAAATAAAATGAATTGCAGGCATACGAGTACAAACATTTGCATCACCAATTTACAAAATTCCAACACAAGTTTTGACGCCATTTTTACCACAGACGTTTCCGGATGACAATGTTATGTTATGCATCTTGGCAAGAACAGATGGTTCCTTTTCCACAAGATTTTTTTTGGCGAAGTAAACAACAGTTTGCGTAAGAGCCTTATTTGTACTCGAATGGATTGATAAGATCTGATGTCCATTTTGTATTAACCAGATACAATATTGTCCGTTAATTTGTTTTCGTTGATTGGCTTCCATTCAGGGACGGGACAATTACCACTGCACAGAAAGGTTTCTTTATATAGTATCACATACGTCAGAGAGTTTCCAGAATTCTCGCCATACTAATTATCTTCTTTTTTTCCATACCATACATTATAATTAACTTTAGTATTCTTGATACAAATACGGGGTTATTTTCGTAGCAGTATTCCCAAGTTAAATGGAATGGTGATGGATTCCATGAGTCCTGAGTAAATAATGGTATTTGCCTTCATGTCAAACCGTAACATGCTATATAAGTTAGATAAAACTTCCAGCCAAAGTAATGGCTGTTATGCTGCTATTGTGGAGTTATTTTAAGTGTCTCCTGTTCGGACAGTGTAGATCAAAGACCAGACTGCACGTTCTGTGCAGTCTGATCTTAATTTACACTGTCTGCAATAGGTCCTCGCGTCGCGTTTAGCAGCCCAGGGGTTAAATTGATTGTTCTAAAAGTAGGAAATAGAAAGAGATAAAATCACTGATACGAGTTGACAAACGTGAATAAATAAAAGGTCATGTTTAAATAATATTACGAAGCTACATCAAAATTTCTTTAGAAAGTTTTTTCGTATCGGTATGAATACACTTGAACTCTTTGGTAGGAGGAAACGAAATACTTTGGGAGATTTTTGCAATAAAATATTCTGAGGTTCTATTTCTCTCTGGTTTTCTTGCGTGCATGGGACAAATCACCATTCGCTGAACTTTAACGCAGGGTTTTTTGTGCATTTAAATTTGCATGGAATGCAAAAAGATCCTTCAAGAGTAAGTCGACTGTTGATATTTTTATACATTTAAAGTTCGATTTGGATCTGTTGAAATATTCTCATTGTATTACGTAAGAATTCTGATGTGCTTACTTGACGTGAAAGCGTCTTTGACCAATCCTACTGTAGGTTAAGATTAGACAATCCCTTGCAAAAAATGCAGTCTAATCTTAGATCTACATTGTCCAGTAATTAGTGAAATAAAGTAGGAAAAAAATCTTTTTCTTAATACGGCTTCTTTTGAAGTGATGTTACACAACATTCGAAAATAAATACAAACAAAAATAGACAAAGACAGACACGTAAATCGACCATTACGTCCGACTTTGCAAAAGTTTACCAGCGTTAGACAGGCAAAGAACAAAAGGTTCTTTTCTTCACGTTGCTAGGCTACAAATCAAATGGACCACTGATTTCATTATGGTTTTATCATCAAAGTTGATGTGCAGGAAATACATTAACCCATATCCTGCTAAGTAACTTAAATAAAATTTTCATTTCGAAAGAAAAAAGGACAACAACAAATATTGCTACTTCAGAATTATGTTTTTGGGAATAGTATCTCCTTATCGGACAGTGTAGATCCAAGATCAGACTGCACGTTCTGTGCAGTCTGATCTGGATCTACACTGTCCGCCAAAGGTCAGCGAGTCGCGCTTAGCGGCCTAAAGGTTAGTAAGAAAGGATGAAGGTTTACCGGTATTTGCGAATACAATTCGGGGTTTTTAGACAAAAACATTTTCCAAGATGTCCGGTGTTATCAGACACGACACTGGCCGGATTTTGTCTTTGTATAGTTCTTTGGTGCTTACAACTGCTTTCCACTGTACATTACTGTCACGAATCGAAGGAAATAACTTACCTTCGTTAACACGTTGTATCAATTGATTGAATTTGCGTTTATCCATCGTCAAAGCCGGTTACTCGTGGATGTGGACGACGGCTTTTGCTTTTTGTTCCTACATGGAAATAGTACAAAATATAGGATGAAACCCACCCTACATACAAGTTACGCCTGATTCTTTAACGTACTCCGGGTCGGTGGATAGTACCGTCACACACGACCTAGGTTTAACATCTCATCAAAAAGACTATAAGTATTCATAAATAGCCAACCGTGGAGCTCAAACCAACACCTTCAAGTGTTAGAAGGTAGGGCTAACACATAAAGGTGGGACTCCAATGCGCTCTCCTTCAGGACAGGGTAGGTGGACGTCTTGGTATCTCTCTTTTTCTAAGTGGTAAAATTGTTGACTGCTGTTCGAAGTCTGGTCACAAGTCTTGTTAATGGCGGCGGGGAAATTTGTCAACCGGGGTTAAGTAATGAAACAACTGAGTTCCCCAAATTTTAGTAAACTGTCTCGTCCTTGTAATTTTTCTTTACAAAATATCTCTTTCCTTCTGTAAAATGTGGTGTTCTTATTTTGTCAGAATATAGATTCTTTCAGCTTTAGAGCCGCTTAATGTAGAGATTCATCGTCGGCTAGTCTCGGAATATTCTTTAAGTAACGTCATTACTAACATTATTTCGACTTTGCTCTTCTGATTGTACAACCACTGAAGATGTCGACAGGAAAGGTCAAAGTAATCCGATGCAATTGCCGATTTAACGATACCCAAGATAGCTTTACGCTAGCATCGTTATAGGCAAAATCAGGAGCTTTTTCGGGCATCATAGTTCAAAACCAGATTGCACGAAGCGTGCAGTCTATATTGCCCGATTGGTTTGTAAAGACAATCTGTCTGAATGACAGGGTATTTTTTTGTGGGGGTGGAGGGGGTTGGAGGGTGGGGGTGCGATGGAAGAGGTCATATGGTTTATATATTTGATGCTAAGCGAATTAAGCCTTTACCAAGCTATCCCTGAATTTTACGACTCTCAGATAGAAGCCTTTTGAAAACATTGTGGGAAAAGGAGAAAATGCTGGTAACCAGCATTTTCTCCTTTTCCCACAACGCTTTCGACCCTGCTAGAAACAAATTTCAATTTTTGAGTTATGGTTATTTTGTTGTCTGCAAGTGCTTTGAATTTGGACCAGTCTAAAATTTTGTCGTTTGGTGAAGGGTTAACGAGGTGGTTTGGATCTAGTCCACAAAATACAATAATGCTGTTTACGGTTGCGTAATAATGACCTAGTTAAGTGACGACCAGACGTGGGTTATGGGTTGTTAATTCGTGTCACGATTTTATGTCTGTTCTTGTTGATCCCAGATGGAGACCTACAGATAAAATAAGAGGAACTACGCATACGCGAAAATCATTAGTTATCCAGTAAACTCAATGAGGCAATTCATGTTAGCACCAGCAATGGGCATTGCTAAAGAACAACGACGTCACTTTATTACAGATTCCTTCGTGCTCCTGTTGAGTCCATCTATGTATGGTGTTTTCAGAAACTTTTATAATAATGTTACGTATGTCTTGCGAAAAGACAAGACTGGTACACCTTATGGCACTGACTATGAGCTATATATATATTCGACGCATAAATATGACCAAGAAAGGTATTAAAGTTTTTTTTATTATTGGTCTATTTAAAGTGAGGTTCTTAGTGAGTTATTGGTCTGATGTGGAATTGGTTAGGACTTGAGGCTGATAAGGATGTGAGGTTGGTAAAGATGTTGGGTTGGTAAGGATGTGGGGTTGTTGAGGATGTGGGGTTGGTAAGGATGTGAGGTTGTTGAGGATGTGAGGTTGGTGTGGATGTGAGGTTGGTGAGGATGTGAGGCTATTGAGGATGTGGGGTTGGTGGGGATGTGGAGTTGGTGGGGATGTGAGATTGGTGTGGATGTGGGGATTGTTGAGGATGTAAGGTTGGTGAGGATGTGGGGTTGGTAAGGATGTGAGGTTGTTGATGATGTGGGGTTGGTGTGGATGTGAGGTTGGTATGAATGTGAGGTTGGTGAGGATGTGGGGTCGTTGAGGATGTGGGGTTGCTGAGGATATAAAGTTGGTGAGGATGTGAGGTTGGTGAGGATGTGAGGTTGGTGAGGTTTGTGAGGATGTAAGGTTGGTGAGGATGTGAGGTTGGTAAGGATGTGAGGTTGGTGAGGTTGAAAATGATGTTAGGTTTGAAAGGATGTGGGGTTGGTAAGGATGTGGAGTTGGTGAGGATCTGAGGTTGGTGAGGATGTGAGGTTGGTAAGGATGTGAGGCTGGTGAGGATGTGGGGTTGGTAAGAATAAGAGGTTGGTGAGGATGCGAGGTTGGTGTGGACCCGGGGTCGATATTCACCAACTATTTCTAAGTACATTTTTGGCCTTAGAATGGTTGTTGAATACGGGTCTTTGACAACGTAGATTCTGGATAAGACAAAATCGTCAGACCTGTTCGATGTTGATCTATGTTGTTTCAGATAAAAAGGAGTGATGGTTTTCTAAATCCATTATTTCTCTTCCAAACCCTATGTTGTGGATACTCATTAGAATCGTCTCGACGAGACGATTCTAATGAGTACCCTCAACATAGAGTTTAGTTGAGAATAATAAATATTTTCAATTTTGAAATCAAAATCATTCCCTCTATCTTGAGTTCTGTTAAATGTTCCCAAAAAAAATCGTTTGTTTTTCCAGGGAGTTGGAGTAATAAACTAAGTGAGGTTTCTTAAACCTTAAACTGCTATTTAAGTGAAATGATTTTTTTAAAACTTAAAGTAAAAACCATTATTTCGCTATTTCAGAGGTAGTTTTTTGGTGGAAAAATTATTTTCTTTTCGGAGGGTGCAGATTCACAGCACATTTAGTGCAGACTATTCTTGGCCTAAATTGTCAGCAAAAGCTCTCTGAGTCGCGGTAAGGAGCTTTTCATTTTAAAGTTATAGTTAATGAACCCCATGATGATTTGTTATTAGATCATCTATAAATTTAGGTACTAAAAGGTTGACTGTCGACGCTGTGCAGTCTAAACCTGGTTCACAAAATTAACAAGAAAGATACGAAGATCTTACTGTTTATGGGGTTATTAAAACTTACCCTGCTTGATACACTGAAAGCAAGGTGGTAGGCAATACAGTACAAATGTTGCGAATTGTTCCTGTGGGTGATGCCAAAACCAACATGTTATCAGATTGACAAAAACTGCTGATTGTTTTCTTTATCGTGCTCAAAAAGGCTTTTAAAACTCAATATACAGAAATTTAAAAAAATAACGAAAAGGACGAAAAGGGCTGAAAAAGTTTTTTAAAAAAGTCGATATTAATTTCCATTTTCCCACAATATTTTCAAAGGTCTTCGATTCAAAAGCTTGGAAAAAACCGTGGATTATCTGTTAAAGGCTTAGGTGACTTATTCAAGGGTGAAGCTTTTTATGTGCCTTGAGACTATCGTTAAATTGCGGCTAATAAATTCACAATAAAACAGTGGGCGTTTTTCTGCTGCATTTTAGGCACTAAAATATGAACCTAACACATAATTAGCGCCAGCAATCTTATGGAAATTTTTGTAACATGGGACAGAATCGTTTAACTGCCATGAGCTTTGGCACGTGACCTTTCCACTAAAGTGTTGTCACTTCGTTTGTTGTACTCTTTGATTACTTTCAATATCGATACAGAAACTTGAAAGAAAAATAATGAAAAAAAAGTTGGACAGTCGTCGCATTTCGAAGTGAGTTTTCTGTATGGATGTTGCTTTTTCAGGCGAACATAAATTTGCACTTAAGTAAAGAAAAAATATGAATAGTATGACTTATTGTCTTCCATCCTTTGAAGAAGTTTAGAATCAGAGACAAGAGACAGTTACTTCTCTTGATAGCTCTCTCCACTTCTTACTGGGTCCTAACTAAGGTATAACTTGGTCTTTATCGTTTATACGATCTTTATCGTATCTTTGCATTTTTTTCGGAATGTTCAAGTTTAAATATCTCCTTCGAAATCGGTCAAATCACAAATTCGATCTGTTTGACGTATTTCGATGGTGTATGAAATTCCATTTGCAAATATTTTGACAACCTTAAATCAATAATTCAGGTCAGAATAATCGCAATATCTCTGAGTGAAAGATTAAAAGGCAAAGGGATTTAAACATAATAACCCCTTTGCAATTTATTTACTTTGGTTCTTAACTTACAAGGGAGATTTCAGGTTTTTTTTTTCCTTTTATAAATAAGGTCCCTCGAAAACAAAGTATCATGAGCTTGTGATACAAGTATTATAATATTTGGTTGTCAAGAGCATCAATGTTAAATTTCAGTAGCACTCTAAAAGGACAGATAAACTTATGGAATAGCTTTATTTTGTTGATGGTTTTAGTCTACACAACCCATTTGTATTATCACGAAGTGCAGGTCTTTATCTGACAGGTCGTTAAAACTCCGACTGTTTCGAAGATAAATTCATTTCGACTGACTGTAATTACGTATTCCTTCCTACGTAGATCGCAGTTGTTGTGTTGAAAAAAAGTCTATATTGTTGGGTGGAATGCAAGTGGAAATATCCGGTTTAACCAGACAATCATTTAATAGAGCTTATTTTTTTTCAGCTTGTGGTTAATATGGGGAAATATTTGCCGAAAAAGTGAAAGGTATGCGAAAATCGCAGACATTTCCCTTTTGAAGCAAATATTTCCCCGTGTTAACCACAAAGTTGACAAATAAATTATATATTATACTTCCTCTGATTATTTTGTCAACGAATGCAACTTTTAAAACTAGTGATCTCGAGTCAATGAACTGTATAACCGATATTTTCAAAAAAAGTAGTTCCAGATTTTCGGCAGGAGGAAAATATTCACTGTGATGTGGAAATAATTGCCCCCTCTCCCAGCTAAAGTTACGAAATTTCTTTACCCATAACATTTCTAAAAATAAACACACGAAATATAATAGATTATTTTTTTTTCTCCACGGTTAGCATTGTGCCAATACAATCTCAAATAAAAATCAACAACATAAACAACAATAGCATATTTGATGATATTAAGCTTGTAAAAGGAATTTAGGATGGTTGGTTGACATCCTTAACAAATTTTTTAAAAAACGCCATGAGGGAGGCTAGAGCTGATTAAAAATGCAATGTATTTATTGCAATAAGCCAAAACCATACAGGATATTTCAGAGAAACGTCACATGTATCTTAATAGCACACACATACGAAAAAGGTTTTTTTTGTGAATTGAAATAAATTATTATTTTGAAACTTTGCAGGTAAAGGAATTGCAGGAACACAGTAAAATATTCGTCAAAGTTTCAAAATATATTTCAAAATCTCGTGTCTCCAAATTTGCCTTGTTTTTGTTCGATGAAAGGTGTTTATGCAATAGAATAAAACGAAAAGGATAGTGCCTAATTCTGGAGCTGTCATTGGAAACTAATCCCACATCTACAAAAAAAAAAAAAATGAGCCATGCTTTGTGAAAAAGTGGCTTAATGCGAATGCTAAAGTTATCGACCTAGGTCAGCCTGATGGGCAGGCCGTTTTTGGTCCAAACATTAATTTTGCTATAAGTCAATTTTTGCACGTCCAAGGATCATTCTGCATCAAGGTTCATTCGGTCTTTATACAAAATAGATTTTATGGATCGATAATTATGTGATGACTTGCTTGTTAAAAAGCAGCACGAAGATACACTAAAGCCCACTATGCCAGAGCATGGGTCATATTTAAATTAAAAAAAAAACCGATAATGTGAAAAAAAAACGAACTCTCCTATCCATTACAACGACATAGAAGACAAAATGCTCTCAGCGTCAGCTTCCTTATATGGCATGCAACACGCGAAAATGGGCAATCAGACATTTGCGTAAAGTGTCAACTCTGATCAGCCTGTGCACTCTGCGGAGGCTAATCCGAAACGACACTTTCCGTGTTAAAGTAAGTTTTTGTTTAGTGCAAGTCTATAGTAGCACAAAATCTAATGTCGTCGAAAAGAGCCGTCTCTGATCAGCCTGCGCAAATTGCACGAGACGACACTTTACATAAATGTCCGAATGCCCATTTTCGCGTGTTGCAAGCCATATAAGATTCATAAAATGGTAATTAGTTCTTTAATTGTTCGTGTCATTGACAGATAAACTAATCTCCAGAGTTAAAACATCCGATTCCCTCAATTTTTCTTGGTTAGTTAATTTCCACACTAGTAATTTGAAAACTCAGTTGAAGAAAAAGTGACACACAGATGATCGATTAACCGTTAACGTCACCCATATTAACTTTTACTTCCCATTTCCCATTTTATTGTAAAATAAGCTACATTCACTGTATACACGGTGACGAATGAAAATATTTCTACACCAATGAGTACATACTGCGTGCGAAAAAGCGCCGCAGGGCGTCGATTAACAGTAGCAACTCTGATGTAGGCCTATAGCATAACACAAATGGCCTCTTAAGAGCCCGCAGCATAAACTTGTCCTAAATTTTTACCAATCACAGGCCACTGTTCATTCGTTTCAGATTAACTGGTGTAGTACACCAAGATGTGAAATAAAGGACAGCATATACAGCAACGCAAAATGAAAAAAAAAGTACTTTCAAGTAAAAATACGGGATATTAAATTTAGATTAGGACAATAGAGCTACAACAAATTTCAAATAAACTTCGATCAAACATAAATTTAAATTGAGTTTTGAATTAAACTTGGCCATTAAAATGTGTAAGTTATTCGACTTGCATCAAAATAGGAATCTTAACAGTGAGTTTATTGCAAATTTACAGATGGTAATTTTTTAGACAAATAATGGTTCGACCTCTTACGATATTTATAGATCTTGGATTAGAGATACCGTCTTCAAGGAGAAGTGGGTACAGCCAAGTCAAAATTCATAAGAGCAATACTCTGGCAAAAGGGGGCTTAATGCATCTCCGAAATACATCCTCGCTACTAAGTCATCATAATTATGATCATGGATCTATGAAATATTTCTTTTTATTATATACCTAGCAGCGGAATCCTGGAATTGCCCAGCGTAATAAATTTTGATATCATCACTAGTGACGATATCAACTTTCACTTTCACTTCCTGCCGTAATTTAAGAACTACTTTTTTTTTAAAATAAGCTCTTATAACAAAAAATTAGAAATAATAATGTAAATAAGGTATATAATAAATAGAATAATCTGGTTATTTTTGATATGAAAAATATCTCACTCGGATGCGTCGTAAGGCGTTAAAAAAACTCGTGCTGCGAACTCGTTTTTTCAACGCCTAACAACGCATCCTCGTGAGATATTTTTCATATAAAAAATAACAGTTGATTATCCTCTGTTTGTTAAAACCGACTGAATCACGAGGTAATTTGACTTAAAGAAAATTGACCAATGTCGAAAAGTATCGGCTCAGGTCAGCCTGCGCGGACTGCGCAGGCTGACCCGAGTCGATACTTTTCGCAGATGCATAAAACCCCCATTTCACAGTGTATGGATCATATTTGTTTAAGGTAAGACCCGTGTAATGGAAAACAGCTATTTTTACTAAAATATCATCCTGCAAAATTAGCTATAATTAAGAATGAGTATTATTTAACTACTTAAATCTTTTCATTTTTTTTCCATTGTTTCCTTCTTTGAATTATCATTTATAAATCTAAAACCACTATATTCTCAATTCAAAAAGAGATAATAATTTCCTCCTTTTTCAGAAAACGAACAAAAGTATCAAAAAATAATTTCAAGATAGACATAAACGGAATTTCTGATCCGTTAGAAATATGCAAAAATATTATTTCTGCATAAATCCTTCTTTATCCCTTTTTATCAACTAATTAGAATTTTCACCGGAAGTGCATTACACAGGTCTTACCTTAACCGAAACGATTTGTCTTGCAGTAGACGCCATTGTGGAAAATATTATTGATACATGCCTTGGCAAAAGGGGTTGTTTACCGTCACCGTTATGTGTCATAAATATCCAACAAGTCATCACAGAATTATGAATCCATAAGATCCATTTGACTAAGAAACCACTAGATCTGGAGGTAAATTGGGTTTTTGCCATGCAGAAAATTAATGCAAAAAGTTCCGACTGACCTGGTTTGATACTCTTCGCAGATACATTAAACTCCTTCCACAGTACATAGCTTAGTTATGGGTTGCTTGTAACAGTTCTCTTCCTTTTCCACTTTCTTTTATTTAATGTATAGCCATGTTGTACACCGTGATTCATGTAGATTATCCTTGATTTTCATGGATGGTTGTACTGTCGTCTGTACTTTTGTACATTTGTATCGGAAAGTTTAGAATGACTTTAATGTTGATTGTTTCAGGAAGTTTAAAGCAACTTCATTGTTATCCTAAGTTGTGTTTACGTTGGCCATAATGATCAGTTTTGAGCCTAACTATAAAGACCAACTGGAACGATTCGTTTTTCTTTAACTCAGTCCCTTTGCAGTCCACACACTTCTACCAATGGTACTACAGCGCTTGGATCCCTGCTTTGTGAAGTGTTTCGTCTTGGTCGTCAAAAAATTCAGTTACTCGGATATAAGGTCATCACCGCTGTGAAAATGCTTCCCAGCTGAATGTTTCTTCATGTTTAGGATAAAAGTCCAATGAGCTTGATCAAGAGAGTACGATGAGTAGGGAACGAGTTCAAGACCACAGGAACGTCGGTGTGGCAATCACAGGCTTGTGGGAGGGAACGTTCTCTCGATGGAAGAAGACATCTTTTGTTAATTTTCCTGTACATTTTTTCTTGACCGCTTCCCATAACTACCTCAAAAGATTGGAATAACCAATTGCATTGATGGCCTGGCCCTTTTCTAAATAATTCATGGACACAATACCCTTTATATCCCAGAAAACTGAGATCATCACCCTCCCAGTAGACACTGCCTTTACAGAGATGGTGAGAACCAGAGTTCCCTCTATATTGATAAGTATGATCCTTTCTTTTGTCTAGTGGTAGGTCCCACATTAATTCATGGTCAGATATCACCCCATGAAATCATATGGATCAGCCCGAAAACGTAGTTCTTCTTTGATATATCCAGCTGGGTGTATTTCTGATCAGGAGTCAGAGGGCGTGAAGCCCACCTCGCTCAAACCTTTGTTGTTTCAAGGTCGTTGGTCAAAATATGGTAAACACTCTCATGGGAGATGTCTATGTAGAGTCTTATAGATCTCATGATAGCGGCTGTTGATTTCTGTTCAGACCTGAGGTCATCTTCAATGCTCTCTCTACCCCTTTTAAATTCAGCTGCCCACCGTTTCACTTTAGCAAAAGATGAAGCTTCATTACATTATGCTCTAACCATATCAGCATGGATCTACGTTGTAGGTGACTCTTTCAAAGTCAGACAAATGTTTACGGCAGCCCCCTCAGTACTCAACATAGTTCATTTTCAGAAGTTTTCACAGCCGTCAAATTTCAAAGTCCTATCTGAGATCAAGTTTTTCGGTTATAATTAGCATACAGAGATCAGATCTCTCCAAAAACACATCTTTTGCAAAGCCTTTTAAGTGTCCCATCGTCTCTAAATGTCAGAGTTTGCCTTTAAAAGGATCGAAATGGATTTTTAGTCAGTATTTTTTTCTTTTTACTGCCTCCTTTCCTTATTAATATTCATTTAGCCCAATTTAGACTGCTTTAGATGTTAGAGATGAAGGTCACGGACATCGCGTTTTCCAATCTATACGTCATGAATGTCGACTATCTTAAAATAAGTTAGATGCGATGTACACGACAGGCGACACTATGTGAAGGATTTTTGCCCCTGATAGTGTGATTTTCGGACTCAACAGACAGAATAGGAAGTAGAATTTAACCTTAGTTTGTCTCTTTGAAGTGATGCTTGTGCAGAGCCTAAAGTATTTTAACTGCCTTTTTATCAATCAAATACGCGATATTGGTGATATTGGAATGTAAGGATATTATGTTGATGTTTATCTTAACCCTTTAGCTCATTAAGCATTTCTATGGTATCTCTAATTGACCCTAAATAACAGCAAGGATGAAGCCACTTTTTATGTGTATATGACACCTTTTGATAGCATTGAAAACATTGTGGCAAAAGGTGAAATTGCTCGTCACGAGCAATTTCACATTTTGCCACAATGTTTTCCAAAGGCTCCCACAAACAATGCGTAGAAATGAGTATCTATGGAGTAAAGGGTTAATGTTAAAAAGCAAAATAACTACTTGGGGTATTTTGGCAATTTCAAGACAAATAAGACGGTAAAATGTAAAAAAAAATATCAGTGACAAAACAATGGACCATCTTGCTACTATTTTTTCTGCAAGATATAGAACAGGATCTATTCCTGTTTTTGTTGAGAAGAATTCTGACGAGCTAATAACAGTTCTACGGACAAATAGTATCTTTTATGACACCAGAATAAGAAATCCGTTAGACATAAATTGTCTTCCGTTGGGATTAGGATGGTAACTCAAGGTCATATTTTGCCGTGGACAGAATACAAGCAATTACCTTTACTTCTTCCATGTGTCCCTTTAATTTTTGACAGTCTCAAAAAGATATATCTGCAATCTGAACATGAGCTTAACTTATTTTCATTATTCCAAACAGTGCCCGCGGCAAGATAGTCGGGTTATTGTAATTACTTTTTTATTAACGACCAGTTTGTCCATTCAGCATTTTAAGTTAAGTTCAATAGCCGTTGGATAATGGGAATTTAACTCACTGTGGTGTAATTCTCCTAAGTGGACTATTAAGGTAGATAAAGAATTAATACACTACCTCGATCGTTCATTTGTTTGCAATATATGAAATGCCCCCCCCCCCCCCCCATGTTTTTTCTTAAACTTGTTGGTAGCAACCATTTCACTTTTTCCTTCCATGTTTTCTATCATGTCAATGAGAAATCTTGTGTGGTTGAGTTGAAAGGACTTTTCCTTGCTTGCAATCTTATCTGCGATCTTCGTAGTATACTATGCGAGACAATATGGCAATAAAAAACACCTTATATTGTAATTGTTTCTCCTCTTTTTGGCTTTCTTAAGCAGCATGTGATCAAGTGACCGATCGCTATTGTGCTGTCTGCATCGCCCGTCTTAGTCATCCGTCGTCTGTAGACTACTAGAACAAACCGTCGAAAAAACTTTGTGGTCACTTGTTACGGGAGACCATTCCTTCATGCATGGCTTCATCCAGGTTTAAATACAAGACCTAACAATTGCGTATGGAGAATTCTCTTTAGGTCAGTGGTCATGGTATCGGTCTTTTGTCCAGGCATTCTAGGTTCGAATCCTGCCTGATCCCTGTACGTCTGCTGTGCATTTGTTCCTTTGTTTCTTTGCTATGGACTTTGTTCGTAAGACACTCTAATGGCCACATTGTCTGTCCGATACTTATTGATGTTAATCAGATTTTTTTCTATGTTAATGATATCTGTGATGAGTATAAAAAAGGTTCAAATTAGATTACTGGGTCAAATAAAAACATTGTATTTGCCTTGTTTTATATCTCGGATGACTGAAAATCTGCCTCGTAAATTTCAGAAAGACACTATTTGTGCTGTGTAGAGACAACATTTTATTTCACCTGTACTCATGGAAGCATCACCGACCGCCATGATATGACCTTAGCTGTTAAGGTAGTGTTAAACCCCAATCCAACCATCCAACTCATGGAAGCATATTAGAATCTTTGTCTTGGTTATATCGTGGATATATGTATAAATGAGTGAACCCAGGTAAAAAAGAATGTCATAGGGACAAATCTTTGAAAACCCGTGTGTGCATTCTACAGGCTACATTATCGGTCCGAAACTTTATGAATCAAAGATTATTTTACTCAGGTGAGCGCCTTAGGGTCATTTGCCCTTCTCTTATATTTTGGCTGCTTTGTTTACCAGGCAGTCTACGGGTTAATAGCCGATAGATTGAAGGAAACTCGAGTAATTAAGGAATTTTCCCAAGGAACTCATTTAGCTGTACCTTTGTCATTTTTCTTTCTTTTCAATATGGAAAGAAACGGCAAATATTCCGATTTCAGGGCTTCCAGATCTGTTTTTTAATTGCATTTGATATTAGCGCGTCAATCTACATTTCAGGTATCCTTTAGATACATAGTCTACCCGATTAGTTTTAAAAATGCAATGTATCCAGTTGTGATTTGACTGAATGAAAATGTCCTAATGATTTGTTTGTATGCAGGTTATTCCTTTGCAAAAAAAACCATTCTTTGTTTTAGATCTCATGATGAAGAAGGTTTTTGTTTTTAAAGAAAAGTGTAAAAACGGGACAAAAAGTTGGTAACTAGCATTTTCATCTTTTGCAAACTAATTTCCATCCTATCACAGGCAGAGATTGTCGTTTGTGCGTCATTTGTTTTTGGCAAAGGTTTCCATATTGACAAGTGTTGGTGTAGAGTTTTGTCGACTGGTGTAAGATAATAGGTTGGGGTTAATACAGGCACCCAATTTACATTAAATATGTATGGTGTTTGTAATGTAACAACAAATTGTTGAGTGGGTCTTTTATGATTTTATATTCCTCCTTCTCACCCCACTCTACTCGACAATCCCTCTTCACCCACGTCTACATAACTATACAAACTAGTTTTATCAAAAGCACTTGTAACGGTCTTGTCTGCTTGGCTTAAAACGATAGACCGTTCAAAACCGTTTTATACTCTATGAGTTATTCATCCGTTATGTAACATAGACACGGAAAAGGAGGTGACGGTGTCTACATAATACCGAAAAAGTGCCGAAGAAAATATTTAAAAAATAAATTTAACCTTTTGATATTACTTATGTGCATGCTGCATTTCAAATGAGAACGCTTAAAACAAAAAATAAAATCCCTGGTTAATTTCGCAAAATACTCATGCAAAGCATGACGCAACCAACACTGGTATTTACCTTGGGGCATCCTGAATACCATGTAGTGCTAATCAATGATTCCTGACAGGATGCACACCATATAATGCAAATCAAGGCGTGGTTAAGAAGTTATGTGCGGGAAATAATCTCATACATGATGCCCGAATTGTTTGCAAGGGATACTGTGAGAAAATTCTGCGTGCATACCGTTGGATGCAGAAAGGTGTAGCGAAATTGATATTTGATTTGTTGGCATTGTATGGTGTGTATCCATTAATGGTGTGTAATAGACAAAACCGTTCACCTTTTCAGCCGTGATAAATGTACAATTATATAGAGCGGTTGTTGTTTCCCAAATAATACAATAAGTGATCATGGTTGAAAACATAAAGCTCTATGCATTATGCACTTTCAACTTGCCCCTAGGCATCGGTATCTTCAACGCTTTGGTTTCAAATAACGAGAAAAAGGAACATATTCTTGACAACCACCCGTGCACTGTATTCGATCAACTTCGCTTCATTCAATAAAGGCCATTATCTCCCGCTAGATGGCATTCTATAAATACTCATCTATCTGATATGGGCATCCTGGGTACAGAACCGAACCACTTTCCTACGCGACAACCGTTACTTTGAATTTAAAACAAAAAAAGGTTTACCTAATAAAACGCTACCTCGTGCAATTCTCTCAACTATGATCACCAGTTTAGAAAAATCTGTTGCTAAAGCAGGTCTCATTTCTCCTCAAACTTATTGATACGTAAAAGCTATTTTCAACATTGCTACTATATAGAGCGTAATATTACAATCAGCCCGCTTTCGGGGCTAGTAGTGATGCGTCATATAAGACAGTCGAATCTTCGAAGAATATGACATGCGCAGACAACGCAATAAAGGCAATGAAGGCAGGTTTAGCGAGGCATGGTAACATAAGTATGACTACACAGTGTTTCAGTTGTATACATGTGTAAGTTATCGACTTTTGTCTCTTGAAAACATGACTGACGATAAAATGTACATTGTCTGATGACAAAAACTGGAACCAGTTTGGAAGCTTTCAAATCAATATACAATTCTGTTTGCTTTAGATAATGCTTCCCGCCATTATGGCCAAACATGGAATAAATCAGAAAAGTAAACACTTTTTTTTTACCCTTTATCCTGCTCATAACATATATGTGACTGAAAATTTGTATGCCACTTTCTATTTAATTATCTGGCTGCTAAGTAAAAGTAAATAGAAGAATACATAACTAATCGCGAATGTCCAGCTTCGGCAAGCGTTTTCCGTCAATCTTTAGCTTCTTGCATGAAACCTTTACTCCATAGATACTCATTTCTACGCATTGCTTGTAGGAGCCTTTGGAAAACATTATGGCAAAAGGTGAAATTGCTCGTGACGAGCAATTTTACCTATTATCACAATGTTTTCTATGCTATCAAAAGGTGTCCTATACACATAAAAAACGGCTTCATCCTTGCTGTTATTTAGGGTCACTTAGTGATACCATAGAAATGCCTTATGGGGTAAAGGGTTAAGCAAGCGTTGACTTTGATTTATCGAATTGTACTTGGTCCTGATCTCAAGAATATTCTGAATTTGAGGTAACACAACTTCTGATTGGCTAAACCTTTTGGTATTGGCTAAACCTTTTGGTTTAGCCAATCAGAAGTGGTGTTACTTGCAAATTAAGAAAACCTTGGAGAATTAGACAAAGAATGTTCTCGAGAAAGGTTAGTGAATACAAACCCTGGTTTTCACCAGTTCTAAGCCAGACATGTGGAACGTCATATCCATGGAAACTCCTACGAAAAATCCGCTTCGGATGAGGATTAACCCTTTACCCCATAAGGCATTTCTATGGTATCTCTAATTGACCCTAAATGACAGCAAGGGTGAAGCTGTTTCTTATGTGTATATGACACCTTTTGATAGCATAGAAAACATTGTGGCAAAAGGTGAAATTGCTCATCACGAGCAATTTCACCTTTTGCCACAATGTTTTCCAAAGGCTCCTACAAGCAATGCGTAGAAATGAGTATCTATGGAGTAAAGGGTTAAGCCATAGACTTCTGGATGGCGGATACTACCTCTTTGCTAAGCCACGCATTACCACAGGTTTAAAGATAAGCGCAACCATAATTTAACCAATTACCACACAATTCCTACTTTTGACGACCTTGAGAAAGAAATCTTTAGAAAAATATTGTCGGAAAAGGAGAAAATGCTGGTAACCATTTTTTTCCTTTTCCGACAATGTTTTCTACCTTCCCCAAAACAAATTTCAAATTTTCAGAACTTTACTTTCTTTTTGTCGTCTGCAAATGATTTCGATTTGACTAACCCAAAATTTTGTCGTTTCGTAAAGAGTTATAATCTTTGTAGATTATCAAATTGACTTGTACAACTCTCACAGAACGATAGAAATCTGTCAAAACAGTTTAAGATATTGGTCTAGAAAACCAGTTTAAGCTGACATGTATTTGATTTTACAGAACTGATAGATTTTCTTGGATCAGACTTTCTGATGTGTGCACATAAAATAAATTAATTAAACCTGGTTTGATTGATGTATAGTCTGGTTTTGTCTCTTAAAAAAATAACACACACACAGAAGTAAAGTACTGTACCATTCTTTTCTACTGTCTTGGTGTCCAATGTGATTAACTCATTACCACACGAGAAAATTTTGGACTGGTCCAAATTCACAGCATTTGCAGACGACAAAATAAAAGTGACTGAAAATTAGAAATTTGTTCCGGAAAGGGTAGAAAACACTGTGGGAAAAGGAGAAAATGCTGGTTACCAGCATTTTCTCCTTTTCCCACAGTGTTTTCAAAAGGCTTTTTTCTCAGGGGCGTCAAAAGTAGGGATTGAGTGGTAATGGGTTAAGGAAGTACCTTCGTTATGGAAAACAGCTATTTCCATTTTAATATTAAAACTCAAAATTAGCTATATGGGGTGCAACACGCGAAAAGGGTCATTCGGACATTTGCGTAAAGTGTCGTCTCGGATTCGCCTGCGCAGTCCGCAGAGCTAATCCAAAACGACACTCTCCGATTTTATGTGATTTTCTGTTTTACGCAAGTCTACTGTAGCACAAAATCTAATGTAGTCGTAAAGTGCCGTCTCGGATTAGCCTGCGCGGACTGCGCAGGCTAATCCGGGACGACACTTTACGCAAAAGTCCGAATGCACCTTTTCGCGTGTTGCACTCCATATTGAAAATGAGTATTATTATACTACATTCACAGAGCCATTTTTTTTCCAGCTTAGTATTATTATTGATAAATCTAAAACCAGTGTAATCTCACGAACGATTACATCCCCTTTCTGAAAAGTAACAAAAACATTAGCGAAAGATTTCAAGACAGACATCAAAGGAATTTCTGATGTGTTAGAAATGTGCAAAAATATCATATCAGTATAAAAATAGACGTTAAGGAAATTTCTATTGGGTTAGAAATATGCAAAAATATTATATCAATATAAATCGTTATCAATCAACTAATAAGAAATTTTATTCCATGTTCCACCAGAAGCGTAAGGATGGTAACACCTGGACATTTTTTCTGCTACATAAATCTTGAAAAAATAAACATGAGAAGAGTTCTGCGCAGCCTGATCCGAGACGATACTTTATGCAAAAGTCCGATTGCTTCTTTCCGAGTGTCGCAGGTCATATTATAATTTTGGAACCGTAAAATCCATTTTATATAACAAATGACCGAATCCTGGGAGAGGCTTGTTTTTCAAATGCAGAAAAAAGACCAATAGCAAACAGTTACAACCCAAGTTAGCTTGCGCATACTGTACAGGCTGATCGGGTAAGACAGTCTTTGCAATTGCATTTTTCCTTTACCACACCATCTCGACTTTTGACGACACTAGGGTGGAATCCTTTTGGAAAAAAAAAGAGAAGAAAATGTGGGAAAAAGAGAAAATAGTGGTAGCCCACATTTTTAGCTCACCTGAGCACAACGTGCTCAAGGGGAGCTTTTAGGGTCACTAGGTGTCCGTCGTCCGTCGTGCGTCGTGCGTCGTCCGTCGTGCGTCGTGCGTCGTGCGTCGTCAACAATTCTTTAAACATCAACTCCTCCTAAACCGCTGGGCCAATTTGGACCAAACTTGGCAGGAATGTTCCTTGGGAGGCCCTCTTTAAAAATTGTTCACAGAATTTGATTCTGTCAAAAACTCTGGTTGCCATGGCAACGAAATGGAATTTTTTAGCAAATTCTTTAAAAATCTTCTCCTCTGAAACCGCTGGTCGGATTTTGAAATAATTTCACAGATATGTTCCTTGGGTGACCCTTTTCAAAATATGTTCGTGAAATTTTGATCCGTCAAAAATTGTGGCTCTGGTGAATGGGGGCTACTTGCACTATACAGAAATGAAGGAATTCTTTAAAAATCTTCTCCTCTGAAACTGCTGGTTGGATTTTGAAATAATTTCACAGATATGTTCCTTGGGTGACCCTTTTCAAAAAGTGTTCGTGAAATTTTGATCCGTCAAAAAATGTGGCTCTGGTGAACGGGGGCTACTTGCACTATATAGAAATGAAGGAATTCTTAAAAAATCTTCTTCTCCGAAACCGCTGGTCAGATTTTGAAATAATTTCACAGAGATGTTCCTTGGGTGACCCTTTTCAAAAATTGTTCGCGAAATTTTGATCCGTCAAGAAACATGGCTCTGGTGAATGGGGGCTTCTTGCACTATTGGGAAATGAGGAAATTCTTAAAATTTTTTCTTCTCTGAAACCACTTGTCAGATTTTGAAATAATTTCTCTGGGATATTCCTTGGGTGATCCTTTTCAAAAAGTGTTCACAAAATTTTAATCCGTCAAGAAACATGGCTCTGGTGAATGGGGGCTACTTGCACTATAGGGAAATAAAGAAATTTTTAAAAATTCTTCTTCTCTGAAACGGCTGGACAGATTTTAAAATGATTTCACAGTGATGATCCTTGGGTGACCCTTTTCAAAAACTGTTCACAAAATTTTGATCCATGAAGAAACATGGCTCTGGTGAATGGGGGCTACTTGCATTATATGGAAATGAAGAAATTCTTGAAAATTCTTTTTCTCTGAAACCCCTAGTCAGATTTTAAAATAATTTGACAGAGATGTTCCTTGGGTGATCCTTGCTCTTGTGAATGGGAGCTACTTGCACTATATGGACATGATGATATTCTTGAAAATTCTCTTTCTCTGAAACCCCTGGTCAGATTTTAAAAGAAATTTTCCGAAATGTTCCTTGGGTGACCCTTTTCAAAACTTGTTCGTAAATTTTGATCCATCAAGAAACATGGCTCTCGTGGATGGGGGATACTTGCTCTTATACAGAAATGAAGAATTCTTAAAAATTCTTCTTTTTGAAACTGATGGTCAGATTTGGAAAAGAATTTTACAGGTGACCTTTTGAAAATTGCTTAGCAAAATTATAAATTTGGTTCCAATGTTTCAATACCTCAAAAAAAAGATATAGGCTATGGTCATCTCAAAACTCAGGTGAGCGATCCAGGGCCATCTTGGCCCTCTTGTCTTATCTTCCCACAATGTTTTCATCAAGGACAATTTATGTCATTTCGGCCGCTTTAGATTTGTCGTCTGCAAATGGTATCAATTTGAGCCAGTCCAAAATTTGTCGTTTGGTAAAGGGAAAAACCGCCTTTCACAGATCACGAAATGGTAAAACCCGACAGATTTCGATTTCAAAACTATAGTTTTGCGTGTAAAGTCTCATTTTATGGCCTGAAATACGCGGAAGGGGACATTTAGACATTCGCGAAAAGTGTCGTCTCGGATTAGCCTGCGCGATCCGCGCAGGCTAATCCGAGACGGCACATTTCGCTTTTATGCAAATTGCTATTTTTGTGCAAGACTACTGAATAACAAAATCTAATGTAGTCGTAAAGTTCCGTCTCGAATTGGATTGCGCGGACTGCACAAGCTGATCCGAAACGACAGTTTACGCAAATATTCTAATGCTTCTTTTCGCCTGTTGCAAGCCAATTATATAGATCAAAGAACATTCAGTCTGAACTGTGAGGTGATTCTTATGGCAATATGACCAGCCATACACATGTATTTAAAACTGTCAACTACATATTTATCGTGGTATCTCATACACCCACACTATCAACATCTACGCAAGAGTACCTTTTAATCCCCCGCCGACGACAGAGGGTTATAGTTTTAGCGTTGTCCGTGCGTCCATCCGTCCGTGTGTCCGTCCGGGGTAGAATACCTCAAAAACCAATTGGACAGGATTTGGTGAAACTTTAAGATGTGTGTAAAATCACCCAAAACATTTTTGATTCGATGCAAAATGGCCGACTGGGAGCGATTTTAAGTTACGCAGTGGAAAAATTTTTTGTCGGTGGGGGATATCATTTCAACGAAATTGCTTGTTTAATTTATGTCAGTGGGAGAAAATAAGTAATTGACCATTAAATAGAACATGAAATTATCATAACAACAGCACAAAGGACCCCAAATGCTATCGACTAATCTCTTGTCTTGGAAGTATGTTTCCATTTTCAAACCTATCATTAGCCTTTTACAACACTGTTTCCTTTTAAGGTAATTAATACCCTGTGGAATATTTTTCTTGTCATTAAATCTAATTTTGATCCTTTGATGTTTTATAACATACCTTACCCTGATATTGTTTACTGGTTGTTGAGGCTGTTGGATTGAGAACGTGCATTCTAATAATATATCTACGTATTACACACTCGTCACAACTCGGCCGATTCCGTACCTACATCTAACTTCGTCCGTATCAAGGGGATTTCCATTCTGATAATCTGAGAAAATCTGAGTTGTCTAACTCGGTCGCCAACCTTTTACAGGCAAGATATTTGTGAAAAATACTTTTGAAAAAAAAAGAAGATTTTTATTCTTGTCTTGTCATTTCAAAAGTCCCAAAGTAAACACAGCAAAGAGTGCAATTGTTATTGAACTGTTAATTCCCATCCAGGGGCGACAACATTTTATTGCATAAAACGAAGGGTCAAATCGATACAAGCGTGGGAGAGAGGCGAAATAAAACGTTTAATTGTCTTACATGCGCTTAGAAAAACAACAGTAGAGATTGAATAGATCTACGACACAATTCCTTTGTCAATGAGCCTGGCGAGGGATGGGCAGGTCATTAATTGTAATGAAAGAGCCAGGACTTACTAAGTGTTTGATTTCGTTTATTTAGTAAGAAACACACATATTATCAATATCTATACATAATAATGAACATTGAAAAAAATATTAAGTCACACTGAAGAGAGGGTTTGGCGCATAGGCAAAATGTGTCGACCCATGTCAGCCTGCGCAGTCTGCGCAGGTTGACATGGGTCGAAACATTTTGCTTTTTGTAAAGCCTCCGTAACACTCAGACATGCAAAGACCACAAAGACCGTACTTCGTTCGTAAAACTTGACAAACGCAGGGAGAATGGGATGAAATGCAGGGAAAAAACAGTTTTTAAGTTGGTTCTGCGTCTTTACTACTCCCCCCCCCCCCTGCCAGGATGTCACTGCATCTAACCTGTCCCAGCTGAATTTTGTCGCGTGCTAGATGAAGTACGCAACACGTGGTATGGACGTGCCATTGCTTTTGCTGAAACGTAGAACAGTTGTCGTGGGTACGCAACTGTCATGGTATGAACGCAGTAAGAACGCAGTGCAATCTTTTCCGTCCATACCAGGTATGTACTTCGTCCATGATGACCATATTAGGTTCATGCCCCGTTGGTACCACGTCAGTGCCGTTGTTTCCACGTCCTTACTGAGTCCGTACTGCGTCCTGATTGGATCAGGTCCTCGCTACGTTTTGTTTAAACATGTTCAAAATTCACCCACGTCAGCCAAGACCATAAAGATAGTAATACGTCCTTATCGGTTTCTACCGATTTCTTTCTACGTCGTACAAGTTCGTACTGCGTCGACCGATTTTACATTGACGTAGTGGGAACTTGGTCTAGTGTGACTGGAGTTTAACATGTTCAAAATTCACCCACGTCAGTCAAAACCATAAGATATTACGTCCTTCTCGATTTCTACCGCGTTCCTTCTACGTTGTCCATGCGTTGGACCGGTTTTATATTGACATAGTGGGAACTTTGTCTAGTGTGATTGGGGTTTAAACTGTCTACACGTCTATGGTCTGTTCTTTCTCATTTTTCAGTCAGTTGTCGGACAAAATGGATTTTTACCGTTCTATAATTACGTGTTAACTTTCTTGGCTGTAATTTATCACAGAGATGCATTAATACAACTTTTTCTAATGATTGTTCAAAGAACAAATCCATTTTGGAAAGTTTCAAATCTGCAGCGATATGAATTAAGGTTGAAGATTACCATAAATGGTGTAAATTGGACTGCTTGCTGTATAAGGACATAAAGTAAAATCGTCAAACTCCGGTATTCTACATCAATGTCTCATATAGACCAAGACCGTGTACAGGATTGTCAGTGCTATTAACCGTGTTCGGAATCTTTAGAGGGTAGTCGGAAGGAGAAATGGGATCAGGGATACTTCTGAAATCTTTAATGTCCGTGTCCGTTAAAATCATCAGACATATGTGCAAAGCTTTCATGCTATCATGGCCGAAATCACAGGTGACAAGAGCTGGACTATATTAGTTGTACGGTCAGGTGGCAGGGGACTTGGACACTTCTTCACGGTCGTGGTTAATCATGTCGCCCAGAGCCGAAGTCGAGGTGGCGACATGATTCACCACAGCCGTGAACACGTTTCCGAGTCCCTTGCCACCTGACCGTACAACGAATTTATTATACTGCAAAGTTTTACCCTTTAAAAGCCCGTTAAGCGAAGTTTTTCTGTTTCATAATTTCACTAATCGAGTATGCTGACGAAATAAAAATTCCCTTCTGTGTGCCCCAATTCAATGAAAACTGACGTCACTGCAAAGTGACGTCAGTAAAACGTGCAGTTTGGTGCATAAATGTGCAGTCTTGTGATCGATCAACGCCGCCATTTTTGATGTTGTGTTGCACGTGTAGTGATGTTTACGGGGCACTCAAAAGGGAAAACTGGTTTTACGTGTTTTTTGCCAGGGAACATGATATGTGTTCCCGGCATGTTAACCAATCGGATCACGAGAAATTTCTTTACAGTATAATAATATAAAATGTTCCATCTATAATTGTATCACGAAGTAGATCATAGGCCAGCGAATATAGCTATACCGAAAAATAGAATGTGCGTAACCAGTACAGGCTGACATCAGTCGAAACTTCTTGCACCCCGCACATTGTCTGAACATGTATGAACTATTTTGTCTCCACATGTGAGTCGGTTGTTAGACGAGATGATTGTCCTGGATACTTGGCTAGGTAATGACTTGCTGGGTATATATACTTCACTATGACACGTTAACCCACTTTTACCAGATAGTGGTTCATTTCATCTCGCTAAACCCATTACCAAACGACAATATTTTAGACTGGTCCAAATTGAAAGCATTTGCAGACGACAAAAAAAAAGTGATTGAAAATTTGAAATTTGTTTTGTAAAGGGTAGAAAACATTGTGGAAAAAGGAGAAAATGCTGGTTACCAGCATTTTCTCCTTTTCCCAAAATGTTTTCTAAAGACTTCTTTCTCTTGGGCGTCAAAAGTAGGGGTTGTGTGGTAATGGGTTAAGTGTATGAAAGAAATCCCATTTTGATCTTAACTCTTTACAAAATGACAAAATCTTAGACCAGTCCAAATTGAAAGCACTTGGAGACGACAAAATAAATGTAACTCAAAAATTGAAATTTGTTTCCTGCAGGGTAGAAAACGTCGTGGGAAAACCAGCATTTTCTCTCTTCCCACAATATTTTCAAAAGGCTTTTTATCATAATCGTAAAAAAAACAGGGCTTATTTGGTAAAGGGTTAAGCGCTATCGTGCAGGCACCAGAATGCATGTCACGTGATATAATTATCTTCTGCAGACGACCTTTTCCGTCCTGTGGTAGATATCTTATGTTGAAAAAATCTTGTGACAATAGGAGAAATTGCTCATGTGGTTTGCCAGACTTTTTCTAATCCGATGTTTGAAAAACCTGCAAGAGCATTTCTGTATTAAGGGAGAGAAAAAAACAAGCTATGATTTAAAAGCTGCCTGTCGCAAATTCGTTTACAGAAGTGATCAATTACAGAAAAATTATTCGATCATACGATAGAGATAGATTTTCGGGCGAAATTCCCGGCGTTTTCCACGAGATATTTCAATTAACGTGACTTGAGTGACGTAACGTCTGGCACGGTTTTCGCCAATTCTGTCATTTTTTTTTTGAATTTCTTATTTAACCGGACTCAAGTTTGGTATAAGTATGACGTATAGCAGACGATATTCAAAGAAGAAATACTTCCATCTGGGAGCTGCGAAAAGTGTCGACCCTGGTCAGCCTGCGCGGGCTCGATACATTTCGCTTTTATGATATTTGTGATAGTTATGATATTACGATATTAATGATATTTGTAATATTATGATATTTGTTATATCTATGATATTTTCGACACAGCTGTGAACAAGTTTCCAAGTCCCCTGCCACCTGACCGTACAACGAATTTATTATAAATAGTGCAAAGTTTTACCCTTTAAAAGGCCGTTAAGCGAATTTTCCCTGAATCGAGTATCCTGACAAAATGGAAATTCCCTTCTGAGTGCCCCTATTCAATAAACACTGACGTCACTGCAAACTGACAGCACTAAAACTTGCAGTTTGGTGCATAAATGTGCAGTATGGTGATCGATCGATGACGCCATTTCGGATGTTGTGCTGCAAGTGTAGTGATGTTTACGGGGCACTCAAAAAGGAAACTGGCTTTTCGTGGTTTTTGCAAGTGTACATGATATATATGTTCCCAGCATTTTAACCAATCAGATAACGAGATATTTCTTTGCAGTATAATAAAAGCTACCGACCTCAGATGTAATTCAAGGAACAAAATGATTTCTTGCCAGTAATTTTGACAAGAAATGCCCATACTATTGATTCCTTGTAGGTGTAATTAGATTTATCACCCACCTAGAGTCTTGTATTTTTCGTAGCAAAGCGATTCAAACCTTGAACCTTGGGTGACCTTTGGTAACTAGGGTCCAGTATTGTACAACATAACCACCGGTCTTCTGTAAAAACGTAATTAAAGATACAAAGTAGATTCTAGCGAGCGACTATGACGACGAGCGCCAATTTCATCGATTCACTGTAGAGTTAATTAGATTTATAGTCGACCAAGATGCCTGCACTTTTGCAATTAACTCCTTCAGTGCCAAATATAAGGGAAATTCTCTATGAAAAGAGGTTGAGTGAATCTGCAAAAAGTATCGAACCAGGTCAGCCTGCGCAATTCGCGCAGGCTGACCTGAGTCGAAACGTTTTGGCAATAGTCAATTTCCTGCGCGTCAAAAGACTATTTCACCCTGGTATAATGCATCACGGAGCATTGCCCATGTCAACTTCAGCTTCTTTCTACGACCGTATGCACAAGTAATTGAAAGTCATAGAGGATGTTTGTTTTTTTGGGTGTAAGATCGAAATTTATTTCATCGAGTGGACACCATCGGTAATATTTTCACGAGTGGCTGCGCCACTCGTGAAAATATTACCGATGGTGTTCATGAGACGAAATAAATTTCCATCTTTCACCGAAAAAAACAAATATTCTATTTATTTCATGCTTTTAACCCTTTCTAGGAGGAGCTTTATCAAAATTCAGTACAATTCTTTTTCTTCATTCCCCGTGGCGTACCCCTCCCGCATAGCAACGTTACGTCAAGCGCAAGAAATGTAAGTAAGGTATATGACGTCATATTTCCCATCTGGTTGTTAAGCACGCGCAATTTATGTAGGCAACAAGAACGTGAAAATCGGTATTTTCACTGGTGATACCAGTGTAAGATCGAAAAATATTTTCACCGCTATTTCTCGATATCCCACCGGAAAGCATGAAATAAAGTAAGGTATAAAATCCAACAGGTATGATTTTTTTTTTGGGGGGGGGGGGCGGGTTTAATTGCTCTGTATACTTGTAAAAGAAAAACACGGAGACAGTTTTTCTGTCACAGAATTTTTTTTTTCAAAATCCCTGTACTAGATGACAAAACTTTTCCCTTGTTTAGATTGAAAGCATTTCGATGGGTGAGTGCAACACTATTCTAAGTGCCTGTACATTGTACAGGCACTTAGAATAGTGTTGTAGTCACCTATCGATTTGTAGACGACAACCTCAATATGGCTAAATGGTACAATTTAAATTTGATAGGGTAGAAAACATTGTGGGAGAAAAGGAGAAAATGCTGGTTGCCAGCATTTTCTCCTTTTCCCACAATGTTTTCTAAAGGCTTCTTTCCTAGGGTCTTTTAATATCGGCATTGTGTTGTAAAGGATTAACACACACATAGCCATATGCGACTTAGAGAGGCTTTAGGGACGATATAAATCAAGATTAGTTTTTACAAGAGAGTAAAATCTGTTCTTAGATCTACTACGCCCACGACATGAACCTAAATTTTGACCAAACTGTCTCTAAACTAATATTTGTCCTATAAAAAAGACACATTTCCATCTGGCATGTAAAGATACAGTTAAAGCTAAACGGCGACTTTCTATTTCTCTCAAAGGACAGACATTGTACGGTTGACCTCTAACCCTGTGTGATCGCAAGTTTTAACAGCTCTGAGAAGAAAGGCTTTTGAAAACAAAGCGGGAAAAGGAGAAAATGCTGATTACCAGCATTTTCTCCTTTTCCCAGTTTGTTTTCAAAAGCTTTCATTCTCAGAGTTGTTAAACTGATATTCAGCATTTCTACTTTTCCTGCATTATTTTCTATCTATACAAGACAAATAATAGCATGAAAAAATGAAGTGCTGACTGTAATTCGTTCAGTTTCCAAATTCCTAGGGACGAACCAAAAAGGGAAACTGGCTTTACGTGGTTTTTGCCATGGAACATGATATATATATATATTCTCGGCATGTTAACCAATCAGATCACGAGAAATTTCTTTGCAGTATAATAAGTAATCCGGTTCTGTACCCAGAATGCCCAAACTAGATAGATGTGTATCTCTTAGAGGGAGATAATGGTAGCAAAAACAGAGACAAACGATTTCTTACCTTAGTTTTTTGATATTTAAAACAAAGTGTGCGTCGAAAATCAGCTCTTTTAAAGTTTTAAATCTAAAGTAGACCAAAACCTCTGTCAAAGGCTGAGAAAATAGTCTACTGAAACTTAGGCAGATTTTAGTGTATCTTAAAGGACCGACCAAACAAGATGACGGTGTAGATCCAAGCTCGATCTGTGCAGATTGATTTTGGTCTATGCTGTAGGCAAAAGCCCCTGTTTCCCTCTACAGCACAGAGAGTGTAAGAATACACCATTAAGTAACAAGTTCAAACATGGTTTCTTTATGCTGTCAGCAAAAAAAGCACATGTTTCCCTCTACAGCACAGAGACGGTTAGAGTTCATTAAGTTAAATGCTGTTGTCTGTGGATACATTTTGCATCCTTCAAACATGGTTTCCTCTATGCCGTCAGCAAAAGTACATATTTCCCTCTACAGCACAGAGAAGACGGTTAGAGTACACCGTTAAGTTACAAGCAGTTGTCTGTGGATACATTTTGCATTCTTCAAACATAGTTTCCTCTATGCTGTCAGCAAAAGTTCATGTTTCCCTGTACAGCACAGACACGGTGAGGAAACTACATAGACGGAGCCATTGGCTCTGTTAAGGAAATCTTGTGTGGGTTTTTCCGGTCACGTGCGGCGCCGTCAATATCGGCTGTTTCGGTGGACACGAAAACGTAAGTCTCCCATTTATTGTCAAAATTTGATTTTATACTGAACACTAGCGAGAAAAGGGGAATTGTATGAGGGGCCCATGACTTTCAACTTACTTCCTTGTCCGTAGGGAGTTCCAAGTCGGCGCGGTTTTGTCTGAAACACTTTTGCCGTGAGCCACGGCGAGGTAAACAAAGGTCATTTTCTATAATGACCACACGCTTTCTATTGCTCTTTCTGCATAAATATTACTTATCTAAATGTTTACACTGTCCGAATGTATGAAGTGATTATCTAATCCTTCCCCACTCACGAAAAACAAAATTTGAATCAAAATAAAAAAAATTGAGAAAAAATAAACAATGGCTCCGTCCATATCGGCCGGCTCTGTCTATATCGGCTGGCTCCGCTGTATGAGGGTGAGTTTTAGAAGCGACGTATATGCACAATTGAAACAAAACTCACACACACACACACACACACACACACACACACACACACACACACCCACACACATACAATTCGCTTTATTTTCTTTCGCACGGGAACGCGGACGACCGAGGTGACTACAATAGCTCTTCACACTTCGTGCAGTCAAGCTAAAAGTAAGTACTCAAGTCTGGAGTGTCAACTTCAGACATACCTGCAAAACTTTTACAAAGGTTATTCTCAAATATTGGTTTTATTCAGTGTTGCGTCCCCCAAGCTGTTAAACTGGTATTGAGACGAATGGATCGGTAAGTGGGAGGAAACGGGAGTACCCCGGGAGTATCCCGGGAAAAACACCCGACACACCCGCAAGCAGAACTTGGCTTGTCCACGTTGTCCGAGAGTGCCCTGTACCCACAGGGTGATATGGTCGAATATAATAATAATAATAATAATAATAATATCTTTATTTAGTGAAGGTTAAAACATTAAGACATATTTCAAAGTCTTTTTTACAATGTTGCCCTCAAGATGATTGGAACAACGATAGTAACGATAATAAATAGGATAATAATAATAATAATGATGATAATGGTTGGTGATACTGATGATTGTAGTGTTTGAAAATACAGAAGATGAATTAATAGCAAAATAATGTTGGAATATGAGTTATACGGACAGACACACGTTTTTTCGTATAGATGTATGATAATGTAACTATAACGAGGACTGTACGTTCAATAAATGTTGTTTGAACTGTTTTTTGAAGCTAATTATTGATTTCGCATCTCTGATGGAAGTAGGAATTTCATTCCACACATCCATGCTGAAATACGAGAATGCCCGTTTCTTGTACGATGTATTAAATCTAGAGTTTACGATGTCACTACGAGCAGATGACCTTAAATTATAATTTGTGTTACTCGAAAACGAAATAATGTCACTCATATATCTAGGCGATAGGTTATTACATCTGTAAATTAAAACGCCGGTGTGATACTTACATCTATTATCGCACGTTAACCAATTAAGTTGGGAAAAAAGATTTTTCGACGGTGTTCTTGGGGTAACCCCTAGAATAATACGAGCGATTCTTTTCTGGAGGACGGTTAGCTTAGCGGATTTACATTTGGTGTTCTTCCACCATACTGTACAACAGTAGTCAAAGATAGGGAGTATGTAAGAGTTGTAAAATAACTGTTTCATTTCAAATGTGAGATACATGGAAATTCTTTTTAGCAATGTTATCTTACTGTTAATCTTAGAAATAGTTTTATCAATATGAAAATTCCAGGATAAATGCTTATCAACATATACACCTAATATTTTATGAGATTCAACGTTTTCAATGCAAAAATCATTAACATTTAAATCTAGATTAGTAGATCTTAATTTATATTTAGGTCCTATAAGCATACATTTTGTTTTAGTTGGGTTTACAAGCATATTGTTAGCAGTGCACCAACTCAGTATACATTCTAGACTATTCTGGAGATTAGCTTGTATTTCTATAAGGTTTGTTCCGGATGTATACAAGGTCGAATCGTCCGCATAAAGGTCTAAATTTGAGTTACCGACGTGCAAGCCTATGTCATTTATGTAAATTAAAAAGAGTAATGGTCCTAAAATAGAACCCTGAGGGACCCCGCTAGTTAGAATTCGTGGCGAAGAAAATTCATTGTTATACCTAATAAACTGTTTTCTGTCACTCAAGTAGGATTTGAAAAGTGCCAGAGACTTTTCAGAAAAATGGTATATCCTAAGCTTGTGTAACAAAATCTCGTGGTCAACTAAATCGAATGCTTTCTTAAGATCAACAAAAACTGAACCAATAATTTTCCCGGAATCGATTTCCCTAAGCCATTCATCAATCAGCCGAATAAGTGCGGTCTGACATGAGTGTCTTTCTCTAAACCCTGATTGGTGCTTAGTTAATATATCAAATTTATTGAGAAAGGACAATAATTGGTTAGATAAATGACGTTCAAAAATCTTTGATACAGTTGGTAGAATAGATATTGGTCGATAATTGTTTGGGTCTTCCTTTTGGAACCCTTTATGTAGAGGGAGCACATAAGCCTCTTTCAATGCATTCGGAAAAACACCTTTCGCGATGCTGTTATTTATGATAGAAGTTATTGGTAAAACTATATGATCACCACAATGTTTCAAAATAGTTGCGCTTATTCCGTCCATTCCTGTAGCTTTATTTGTATCCAGTTTTTTAATCATTCGGCAAACCTCAAAAGGTGTAATAAATTCTATGTCAAAAACTTGGTCTTTTAATACATTATTTAAATGTGAATGTAAATATGAGAATGTATTCTCCTTAAATTCTGTTTTTTTTTTTACTACGTTTGCTATATTAATAAAGTGATCATTGAATGAGTTAAGAATATGATACCTTCCTTCGATGTTTTCCCCGTTAAATACCATTTGTGAAGGTAGGACAGCTTGTTCATTATCTGAGTTATCATTGTTTTGTACTTTTCTTAAATTTCTCCACAGATCTTTACTATTTGCGCCTTTCTTTATAGCTCTATTATAATACTCCTTCTTATGTTTACGAATAAGATGCAGTACTTTATTTCTCATCTTTTTATAATTATCCCAATCTTTTAATTTGTGAAATTGATCGCGTTTATTCACCGCTTGTTTCACTTCAGCGTTTAGCCATTGGGGTAATGATCAAGAGCACTGAAGTCAACCACTTTAACCACTCAACCACGTGACCGCCCTTTTTGAAATGATAGATGGTTCGAGAAAAGCATCACCATTCCAAAAATAACTTTCAAAAAATCTAACTTTTGACTGGTAAACCCAATAGCGAAAAAAACCTATCGCTTCTAAAACTCGCCCTCATACAGCGGAGCCAGCCGATATAGACAGAGCCGGCCGATATGGACGGAGCCATTGTTTATTTTTTCTCAATTTTTTTTATTTTGATTCAAATTTTGTTTTTCGTGAGTGGGGAAGGATTAGATAATCAATTCATACATTCGGACGGTGTAAACATTTAGATAAGTAATTTTTATGCAGAAAGAGCAATAGAAAGCCTGTGGTCATTATAGAAAATGACCTTTGTTTACCTCGCCGTGGCTCACGGCAAAAGTGTTTCAGACAACACCGCGCCGACTTGGAACTCCCTACGGACAAGGAAGTAAGTTGAAAGTCATAGGTCCCTCATACAATTCCACTTTTCTCGCTAGTGTTCAGTATAAAATCAAATTTTGACAATAAATGGGAGACTTACGTTTTCGTGTCCACCGAAACAGCCGATATTGACGGCGCCGCACGTAACCGGAAAAACCCACACAAGATTTCCTTAACAGAGCCAATGGCTCCGTCTATGTAGTTTCCTCACCGTGACAGATAGGGTAAGAGTACACCATAAAGTAACTAGTTCAGCATTTCTCCTTTCCCTGCATTATTTTCTATCTATACAAGACAAATAATAGCATGAAAAAAAAAATGACGTGCTGACTGTAATTCGTTCAGTTTCCAAATTCCAAATTTTGTTAGAGTTCATTAAGTTAAATGCTGTTGTCTGTGGATACATTTTGCATCCTTCAAACATGGTTTCTCTATATGCCGTCAGCAAAAGTACATGTTTCCCACTACAGCACAGAGAAGACGGTTAGACTGCACCATTAAGTTACAAGCAGTTGTCTGTGGATACATTTTGCCTTCTTCAAACATGGTTTCCTCTTTGCCATCAGCAAAAGCACGTGTTTCCCTCTACAGCACAGAGAAGACGGTTAGAGTACATGTACACCCTTAAGTTAAATGCTGTTGTCTATGGATACATTTTGCATCCTTCAGACATGGTTTCCTCTATCCCGTCAGCAAAAGTACATGTTTTCCGCTACAGCACAGAAAGCGTTAGAGTACACCATAAAGTAACAAGTTGTTGTTTGTGGAATCATTTTGCATCCTTCAAACATGGTTTCCTCTATGCCGTCAAGCAAAAGCACATGTTTTCCGCTACACCACAGATAGGGTTAGAGTACACCATAAAGTAACAAGTTGTTGTTTGTGGAATCATTTTGTATCCTTCAAACATGGTTTCTTACATGGATAAAACTTTAGGCGTAAAGATTTGAAAGGTTCGCTCAATGTAGATATAAATATGTCTTCATTATTGAAATACTGTAAAATTGAGACAACAGGGATGCATGTGGGACAATGTTCTTGATAGAAATTACATTATAAGGATATATGGGTTAAAAATTCCTAGAAATGCGAATGGCCTTAAAGCCATTTCTCCCAAAATTTAAAAGACAGTTGCATTTATCATTTTCACTTTTTGTTCAAATAAGTCTGTGAATGAGGGTTTTTTTGGCGTTTTTCTTTTGACGGCATAGAGGAAACCATGTTTGAAGGATGCAAAATGTATCCACAGACAACTGCATGTAACTTAATGCTTAAAACAATCAGAGTCGCAAACATAGTTGAGATACTTATAATAATTTAAGGATCGCAATACGCGAAAAAAAGGCTATGGGGCATTTGCGTAAAGTGTCGTCAAGGATCAGCCTGCGCAACGACACTTTCCGTTTTTATTTAATTTTCTGTTTTGCGCAAGTCTAATGTAGCACAAAATCTATTGTGGTCGTAAGGTTTCTTCTCTGATTAGCCTGTTTTTAGCCGGAGTGGCAACGTACGTAACACGAGATAGACGTTCTATAAACGGTACTGCCGTACTTCGATTCTATCAGAGACGCAGTGCAATCTGGCACCAATTGGCCACGCTTTTGCATTTTACCGATAGAAATTACACGTCAAATCGCAACCGCGGCCCGTTTTACGATTTTTGTTGACAGGTGTAAGATTTCCTACGAACAGATTTTGGTGAGAAGGGGCCTTCAGGCATTATCAGGCCAAAATTACGCGTTCTACCCCGACCGTAACCCGTGTTCTGATCATGTCAGGAGAGTTTAAGACGCACGCAGAACTAGTTTGGTGTGACGGGGGCGTTAGACTTGTCTACTTTGAGAACTGTTCACTAGTTTAATGACACAAAACCAGGACTATAGTATCACGTATTCATAACTCGTGACTGCCATGAAAATTACGGCAATCCCAGTGTGCTCAAACATTCTCTCGTAATCTGAATATTTATGGTATCGAGATTGATAACAGCATACAATACGACGATGTGGGAATTTATTTAGTATCGTGTTGTTGAGGTAATTACTTAGTGCAGTCGATCTCTTGACACAGAAAGTGATCCGGGTCTCAGGGGGCCGAGCCTTGTCAATATTGATACATGTGATCTCAATTATATACCCAACTTACAGTAATAATTCAGCGTCCAATTCTATTGAGTCGTGAAAAACGAATTATGTGGGATTTTCGATAGTCTGCGGAAAAGTAAGAAATGGCACCGAGTTACGCTGCTTTTGGATGTTTTTGTCCAATAGGTGTTTTTTTTTTATAGCTTTTAAAATGTCAAAGTCACTGTGATTTGGAATACATGGACTTACAGTCAAATACACTGGCCAGTTTATTTGTCAGCAGGTAACCTGGACAGAAATTGTAAAATTCGTAGCGCTATCAAATTCCTGATCAATCTTGACATAATTTCAAAACAGATATTTGATCAAAGTAGTACACATGAACGTAAGGCCAATTAAATGCGCGCAGTTTTGCAGATGGACCAAGGCAATTAACATCTGTGAAATTATAACGTTACAATGTGATAACCGTTCTGATAGTCCTACAATCTCTTTTACCAGTTTATTTTCCAAGCTTGATATTATTTTTTGGACAAAACCCCACGAATGTCAGACTCTTTTTGCCTCATACAAACTGAAATTTAATACCTGCATGAATCGTACTTAGATCTGCAGACAAAACTTACATATTCCTGGATAGGACAAACTCACTGCTTTAAGAGACATGTATGTTCGAGATGGAAACAGTTTCGAAGGAGCTGACATATGACTACTCTGTTACAAAAGCAAGCGTGTCTGTCTTCACTTTCACATTGCGCATCTATCTTAAGTTTACAAATACTGTCTCTATTACCTTACCTTACATTTATTTCTCTATGTTCTTTTACAACTGCATGAATCCTACTTGGATCTGCAGACAAAACCTGTCCATATTCCTGTGTAGGACAAACTCACTGCTTTGACAGACATGAACGTTATTGATAAAAACGCTTTCGAGGGAGCTGACATAGGACATGCAACATGCGAAAAAGGAGCTATGGGACATTTGCTTAACTCATTACCAAACGACAATATTCTAGGCTTGTCCAAATCGAAAGCATATGCAGACGACAAATTGAAAGTGACTGAAAATTTGAAATTAGTTCTGTGAAGGGTAAAAAACATTGTGGGAAAAGGAGAAAATGCTGGTTACCAGCATTTTCTCCTTTTCCCACAATGTTTTCAAAAGGCTTCTTTTCCAGGGGCGTCAAAAGCAGGGATTGTGTGGTAATGGGTTAAAGTGTTGTCACGGATCAACCTGCGCAGTCAACATTAGATTTTGTGGTGCAGTAGACTTGCGTGAAAGAAAAAAATGCACGATCAGAAAGTGCCGTATCGGTCAGCCTGCGCAGACTGCTCAGGCTGATCTGGATTTACATTTTACGCAAATTTCTGAATGGTCCTTTTCGTATGTTGCAGCCATGAAACTACTGTTACAAAAGCAAGTGTGAAACTCGTCGCTTCCACATCGTTTATCTGTCTTAAATTTACAGCTTGGCTGCACGAAGTGTCTCCCATCAGTCACGCGCGCTCTTTCTGATTTGAAGTTGATAGATTTTATATATTAAGTTAGAATGGTGATTTGCAAGATCTTCCCGTGAGAAAAGGGTAGTAAACATATACATTGTCGCTTTCTTTTATGGCTTATGACACGAAAAATACATCTTCAAACAAATTGGTGGTTTGCTTCAGTGCCAAAATTATATGAAAACCATTGACTCCAAGCTTAAATGATGCTTGCTCGTGGAGACAACGTCAAACTATGTCAGTGCAATGCTCAGCTTTAATATGAATACGATTATACGTTTACATTAGCATTTTCAGCAACTTGGTCGTGCCGAAGACAGCTCTTGATCTAACAGACATCGAATGAATGACTTCAAAACGGACTGTATTATGTAGTTGACGCACATGCAAGGCTTTGAAACGGCGTCCAGTATACAAAGACAATATGGTTTACTGTTTTCCGATGCCTTAGGCATCCACGTTTAACTATTTCGAGCCAGGACGACAGAATTTTATTTCAAAAGCTAAGGAATATCAAACTCCTTTGTATATTTCACGAACAGTTGGTGAAATATACAGATCAAAGCGTTGAGATCGATGAAGTGGTATTGGTTAAAAAAGTCATTGTGTGGAATTAATGATTTATAAGAAAAAGTTAAATATTCAAATTTGAAAGTCAAAATATTAGGTAAATGATTACCTTTTAGGGTTGAAGGGAGAGTACCCATGACAAATTTAATATTATTTGTGTATTGGTAGTCTCTCTTTGATCATAAGGAGGAGTCAGGATTAACTTCCCTTGACAGTAGGATGCATGATGGGTAGAAGAAGAAACCATGTAAACATATCGAATAAACTTGAGCTTGTACCTGAAAACTAAGATTTTTGATAAAAAGTTGGCCGTTAAGATCAAAATCCCAACATTACAATCAATTATTTTGATTTTTAAATATTCATGCCTAATCAAATCGAGTAGCGCGTAATCATGGGATGAACAAATTATGGGACAAACTGGTTTTGGAACGAAAAAGGCCAGGATCAAGCGATGGGTGGACAATTTTTGTATCATTGCGCCAATACATGAGTGCTACCGAAAAACTCATTTGCCTGAGAAACTTTGAATTCAATTGGGTTTATTTTCTTCGGTTTTGCACAAAATACGATACATTATCTTGAAAATTCATATTGAACTCATCGTGGTATTGTCTTGGACAAGTACCACAAAAAAGACACCTTTACACGAGGTAATCTCCGTGCATAAAACCCGGTTCATTTCCTTGACAGAAGTCTAAAATGATGTCATGTATGACTTCAATCTGTGTTTATCTTTTAACTTACATTTGCTAATATATAGTCTAAAGGATCTTACGTTTTAAGTGACACATGTAGGTAGCTCTTAAGTTTTCATACCGGATTTAGAATAGCAATTACCAGAAGGGGTACGTCCACCTTTTTTCTGCAAACTTGCTGACTTTATAAAACTTTCGGTGCATTTTTTGCTTTTTGTTAAACTTGAAAATGAATTTAAAAAAAGAAAATTTTCTAGGCGCATACGTCTGCATGGCGTCATATTTTTCCGTGAAACGGCGTAGAACTTTATACAAAGTCCGGCACGCGATGTTATTGGTTTCTCCAACTTCAGTCGTTCAAGGCTGAAAAAAGATCTGAACTGGGTCCCAAAAAAACGATAATACACTAATTTACATGTATTATAAAGATAAGTACAAGTTTTAATACAATGTAAGGAGATTTTATATGACAATGAAAATTTATGATGAGTTATTGAAAGTAAGAACGAGTTATTGTAAAAGAAACAAAAAAAGTCAAAGAGGTTTTAGTGAAAAGATTCGTCATTTAATTTAGAATAAATAAGTATTTCATTACATATTTTCCGAATTAATTTTTGATTGACCAATACTCAGCACAAATTTATAACACCATTCTTTATAGATTTTCCAAAGAAAGAAAATAAAAACCTACAGATAATTTCTAATTTCACCGTTTGTAATGTGTATGTTTCGTTCTTTTAAGATTTATCATGTGAGATTAATAATTTTGTTTATGTTTTTGACATTTTCTAGCATCGGAATATTATTGATCTATAACTGAGTTTCCTTGTGTGCACTTACGGTGAAGGCATAACTTATTCATAAAGTGAAATAATTCGCATCGTGCTCCAAGAAGGTGCTGAGTACAGGCTGACAGCAAGCGTCACCCACCAATTTCCAGAAATGGTATCGGAGCTTCGTCATATCTCATATTGATCTGTAAATTCTAATGTTGTATATATAGACAAACAGTACAACCGTGCTGCGGATGGTACGGGTTTTTCACGCGCTCAATCTAGGGGAAAAATATTTCCCCATGCATTCTAATGAAATGTATATGTGTTGGAAGTGTTTGCGCTTGTTTTTTGTCGCACTTCAGTCTATTGATTTCACGTTGTGTGTTTGATTTAGATGTCAGTGTTGTTCATTAATTTGGAAAATCGTTTGTGATATTTCCAGGACCGCAGAGATTTACGAGAAAACTTCATAAACTTTTTATTGGACATTTTGTGATTGTGTTTTTTTTTTCTCTTTTCAATTACAGGGGCGACTGGATTTTACTGCAAGGAGTTGTGATTAGGACGTCATCAGGAAGTGTTAATTCTGGATTTTAAATCAAAGGAGTTTTGTTTTGAAGTAAATCTACACAAGAGAAATCAGACGTGGAATAATAGTGCTAAGAGGAAAAAAGTGGAGAAGTGGATAATAAAACTAGTTCAATTTCCATCAGTAAGTAGATTTTATATAATTTATTCCTGCTGTGAGAAAGAAGCTTGACTCATTACCAAACGAAAAAATATAGTTTTATCCAATTGAAAGCATTTGCAGACGATAAAATAAAAGTTACTGAAAATTTGAAATTTGTTTTTTTTTAAGGGTAGAAAACATTGTGGGAAAAGGGGAAAATGCTGGTTACCACAATGTTTTCTGAAGACTTCTTTCTCAGGGTCGTTAAAAGTAGGGATTGTGTGTTAATAGGTTTATGTATCTACGGAAAAGTATCGACCCAGCGCAGGCTGACCTGGGCCGAAACTTTAAGCTGTGGGTAATTTTTCTGTATGTCCAAGGACCAGTCTACCTCAGAATTAAGTCGATTGTTCAAAAAGGTGACTATTATGGGTTCATAAGTATGTGAAGACTTGCCAGGTACCATGGATTACAGAGCTGTATTAACCTTTTACCACGCAGCAAAATTTTAGACCTATCCAAATTCAAAGCATATGCAGACGACAATTTCAAAGTGGCCCAAATGATTATTTTTTTTCAGGGTAGGGTAGAAAGCATTGTGGGAAAAGGAGAAAATGCTGGTTACCAGCATTTTCTCCTTTTCCTACAATCCTTTCTAAAGGTTTCTTTCTTATGGTCGTTAAAATTCGCCATTGTGTGGTAATGGGTTAAGCCCCAGTTTTCACAGAACATCAGTTATAATTAAAGCATTCGCCTTATAATATGGGGTTGAAATCTATCTGCAAAACCTATCCACCCAGGTCAACTTGCCAAGAGGGCACATGCTGACCTTCGTCAATTTATTTTTTGCTATCGGTGAATTTTCTGCATGTCAGTGGAGCAGTCTGCCTCATGATTCTTTGGGTTTTTAAACAAAATGGATTTTATGGATCCTCTATTTATTTCATGCTTTCCGGTAGGATATCGAGAAATAGTAGTGAAAATATTTTTCGATCTTACACTGGTACCACCAGTAAAAAAACCGATTTTCTCGTTCTTGTTGCCTAGGTAAATTGCGCGTGCCTCACAACCAGATGGGAAATATGACGTCATATACCTTACATTTCTGACGCTTGACGTAATATTGCACTGCGTTGCTATGCGGGAGGGGTGCGCCACGGGGAATAACGGAAAAGAATTGTACTGGATTTTGATAATGCTCCTCTCAGAAGGGGTTAAAAGCATGAAATATATCTATCTTTGAATAAAAAGAATATTTGTTTCTTTCAGTGAAAGATCGAAATTTATTTCATCGAGTGAACACTATCAGTATTATTTTCACGAGTGGCTCAAATATTTCGGTGAAAGATCGAAATTTATTTCATCGAGTGAACACCATCGGTAATATTTTCACCAGTGGCTGCAAATTTATTTCATCGAGTGAACACCATCGGTAATATTTTCACGAGTGGCTGCGATTAAATAAATTTCGATCTTTCACCGTGTTCCACTCGTGAAAATATTACCAATGGTGTTCACTCGATGAAATAAATTTCGATCTTTAACCGAAAAAAACAAACATCCTCTATATATTAACTCTTTACCGGAAGACAGTATTTTAGCCTTGTCCAAATTGAAAGCACTTGCAGACGATAATCTCAATGTGGCTCAAATGGTGTAAATTTGTCTTTGATAGAGTTGAAAAAAAACATTGTGGGAAAAGGAGAAAATGCTGGTAACCAGCATTTTCTCCTTTTCCCACAATGTTTTTTAAAAGCTTCTTTTCCAAGAAGCGTCAAAAGTCGGCATTGTTTGGAAGAGGATTAGAATTAAAGCCATGTTCATATAAAACAGGGTTTTAATCCAATTTCAGTAATCCATTTTACCAATGATCTGAGATCCATTAAAATCCGCTTTATCTATCAAGAGGCTAAATCCTTATATAAAATGGTCCGTAGACATGTAGAAAATCAGCTAAAAGCAAGGTATAAGCCAAAACCAACCTTTGCAGGTTGTATTTTTTGTAGATGTTCTCTTTTTTACATGGCACATATTATTATTTCCAAGGTGACTATGCGATTATTATGAACTTTTGCCGGGGGTAAAAAGTTATTTGGTTCGTAGGAATTACATAAAAATAGACGATACCAACAAATAATAAAATACGTGCGTAAAACAAGACCTTGTTTAACCCTGCCGACGCCATGAGAAAATCAATTCACATTTAATTAAAGAGAAAACAATAATTATTTAAAAAAAAAAAAAAAGTAGAGGCGTAAGAGATGTTGGAATAGGAATACTGTCAATTCTTTTGTAGCTTGTAGCTCAATATGGAGCAAACTAATGAAAAGTAACCTGGCGAGCAATTGCCCCTTTTTCTCCAACGTTTTCATTTTGTTGAATGTAGGTTGTAATATGTAGTATTGGGATTTTGGTGACGATAATGAAAATATTAGATTTCCAAACAAAACAAGAAAAAGATCAATCCCTATTACATTGATTTACCATGGTTTGAATCAAGGCATCGATTAGATGAGTAACGCTTTCAAGCTTATATTATGGTTTGATAAATGTACGAGCAAATATGGCAGCAGGGATCCGCCGCATAAACATGCACACATTTTTTACCAATCGCGAATCATGATTTATTCATTCTCTATCAGTACCAAAAATTAGGTCAAAAGCCAGCACATTTATCTACGCCGAGAACTGTTTTTAACCCTTATCCTGCTAGATAACTAAAATTAAATCTTAAACTCGATATTAAAAACCAAATATTTCTATTTCGAAGTTATGTTGTGGGATATACTTAATATCTCTTTATCGGACAGTGTAGATCAATGATCAGACTGCACGTTCTGTGCAGTCTGATCTTGATCTACACTGTCCGCAAAAGGTCAGCTAGGCGCGCTTAGCAGCCAAAGGGTTAAGTTATCCACCTGACATAAAACAATTTGAAATCGCAATGTGTTTCAATCGATTGGTTTACCCAGTGCACTAATTAGTGTCTCTTCCATTGTGTGTGTATTTTTTTTTAATTTTCAGATAACCAGATTATTGTTTTCCATTTTTTCGTTGTAATCGTGACTAAATGTGCTGAAGCAATCATGATCTGACCTTCCATGGATACATGTATGGCATTATATATATTTTTTTCAATATCCTTGAGTGTTTACTTTTGAGCTGCTTCTCGCGGCTCGCAGACTATTTGCGCACAGTGAAGATCAAGATAAGACTACGCGTAAAGTGCAGTCTGATCTTTGATCTACACAGTCCAATTAAAAACCGTTTTGAAATAGCAAAATTTGGGGTTATTTTTGTTGGCTTTAAAGTTTTATTTCTCTTATTAAGTAGGACGGTGGTTAACTCATTACCAAACAATTCCAGTTTTTTTTACAATCTTTAGATAGGAGCTTTTTGAAAACATTGTGGGAGGAGCAGAAAATGCTGGTTACCAGCATTTTCTGCTCTTCCCACAATGTTTTCTACCCTGCTCGAAACAAATTTCAATGTTTGATGTACATTTATATTTTCCTCTGCAAGCGCTTTCAATTTGGACCAGCCTAAAGTTTTGTACTTTAGCAAAGAATTTTAACCAATAGTACAAACGTGAGTTGGACTTACTGAAACAAGTTGCACTGATACAGAAGGGATTATAAAACAGACAAAGGAAACTTTCTTTAATTCTAATTTTGCTGATTTCGAAAAAAAAAATCTTGGTTTTGCAAAAGCTCTATCGTCGTCTTCGTCTCCGCCGTCTGAAAACTTTTTGTCATTTTTTTTTCATTAGTAATAATATGAAGTACACGTTTGGGTATACAATACTATACGGTTGTTTGACATGCTTGGGTACTATACACTGGTGTCATTTTACATGCTTGGATACAATACTGAATTCTATTGGATGAGTACACCACTGTAGAACCGGTCTACATTTCGAGGAGGCGACAGCGGAGTCCAAACTATAGCCCGGTTCTGCGGTGTATGAATCCAATTGATTCGGCTCGGGGCGACATGATTTGACACAGCTGTGAACAAGTTTCCAGGTCCCCTGCCACCTGACCGTACAACTAATAAAGTAACTCTTGTTACTATCTTGAAAATAACTGATGAAAACGCCATTTTAAAAGCATATCTTGCACGTGCTTATTAATGTCTAAGAGAAATATCTAAAACTGAGTAGGCTTTTCCCATTATTCTTTAAGCTTACTTGGGCATGATGTGCTTAAGGTTAACTTCTGTGATCGCACTGTGTCCGTTGTACATCGTGCGTACACAGTAACCTTGTGTGCATACTATAAAGACCATATTTTCAGCGCTATACCTATGGAAATTGGTCAGCAAGTTTGAGTCATGTAGAGTCAAAAATAGGTCTAGAGTCATAATTTTCTGTTAGCCTCTCATGACAGATTGAGATGCACTCGTAATTCCTCCACCAAATGACCACCGTGAATACTAAATAAATTTTGAATGTGTTTTACATCATTTACATCACAAGGATATCCTTAACTCTTTGAATCCATCCCATACAACTTCTCTCAGGTGGGAGCTTTTATACCAATGACATTTTTATCGGTATTGTTTCAAATACCTTTATGAAGTTTGGTAACCTTTGATTGAAAAATCACAATAGCTGCCTTAAAGTAATGAGTTTATTCAGTTCTTGTAAATAAAAATTGCACTCTTTCAATTATTGTGTACAGCCATGTTTTTCTGTCACTATATGCATATTGTTGACATTTGAGAAAACCAAATTTATTACAGTTTATTACATGGATTGGCTGATTCATTCATTTATCCACTCATTTTTGTTGTATTTAAAAACAATCATGAATGCGCTGAAGAAGTATCGCAAAACATTGTCATAAGGTCAAATTAATCTCCAGATCATTAGGTCATGCTAGGAATTCATGAGTGAAAAGGGAGGCTCATTATCCATCTCTTGTGGAGGAAACAATCGACCGATCGTTCAAATGAAAAACATTCAGTGCGATTTTATTTTGCAAATCTGCCACAAAATTTTCAAGTCGAGCATTCATCTTCTTTGATTAATCATTCGGAATTCCTTGTTTTTCTCTTTTTTTATTGAATGACAAAGAAGTTGTGATTTATCACCATCCTCGTTTTAATGGTTTTTACGCAATGAATTGGCGCAGCGCATTTTTTTCCAAGTGACATACATTATTTAATTTTTTCAAAACCAGTTTTGGCTTGACTTATTAGAAACGGAAAGCATAGACAAAAGGAGAAAACTATATAAATGCTATATAAACATATATTTATATATATTTTGATACAGACATATAATTAGCACTAATTTTCACTGAGCATATTTATTCAAGTCTTAAGCGGGGAATTTTTTTAAAAAATAAGAGGACCATGATGGTCCTATATCACTCACTAGAGTACTAAGCAAAAAGGCCTACATTGAAGATAAATACCAAATAGGTTAAAGGCCAAATGATACTGAAACAAGAGCACCAAATTTTCGCAAGACATGCCCATTACAAGGGCCAGTTGTCGAGGAGGTATAATAATTGCAAAGGACAGGTAATGCAAAAAACACGTTTATCAAGTCTCTTATACAACGAATTTATTACATTTCAAAGTTTTACAATTCAAAGGTTTGTTCATGGAATTCTACATGTTCTTTTTTTTTGTTTAAAAACTGAGTAAGTTGACGAAATAGAATTTCCCTTCAGAGTACCCCTATTCAATGAAAACTGACGTCACTGGGAGCTGACGTCACTGAAATCGTGGTAATGCGTGCTAAAACGAGCTAAATCGTGCAGTTTTCGCATAATCTTGATGATATTCTTGATCGACGCCGTTATTTTGGATGTTGCGTTGACTGTAGTCATGTATACGGGGCTACCGAAAGTGAAAATGCTTTGCATTAGTTTTGCCAGCGTACATGATATATACCGGTATGTCCGCGGCATAAATTATCAAATTAGGTAACGAGAAATTTCTTTGCAGTATAATAAAATACTTTTAGAGTTGAGATTCTAGGATAAAAGTCGTTCTGTGTCTAAGTATTGATTGTTTATTCAGATGGTGAAAGGGATCGGGCTTTATCTTTGACGCTAAAACTGTGAAAGACAAAGAATAAAGATGAGAAGCTAGTATTAACTCATTACCAAACAACAAGATTTTAGGTTTAACCAAATCGAAAGCATTTGCAGATGATAAAATAAAAGTGACTGAAAATTTGAAATTTGTTCTGTGAAGGGTAGAAAACATTGTGGGAAAAGGAGAAAATGCTGGATACCAGCATTTTCTCCTTTTCCCACAATGTTTTCTAAAGGCTTCTTTCTCAGGGGCGTCAAATGTAGGGATTGTGTGGTAATGGGTTAAAGCACAGTTTTCAATAGTTTCTTTAAGAAACAAAACTCAACTTATCGAAAAATATAGATCAAGATCAGGCTGTACGTATTGTGCAGTCTGATCTTGGTCTACACTGTCTCTTACAAGGCAAGGAACTGCGCTAAAATCTTACAAACCCAGGGGGTAATACCAACTGAATAGATAATTAGCTCTAATTTATTGGAAATCTAATTCCTTTCAGTGCACTATATATGACTTGCATCACGTGAAAAGGGGCAATCGGCCATTTGCGTGAAGTGTCGTCTCGAAGAAGCCTGCGCAATCCACGTAGGACAATCCGAACGACACTTTCCGATTCTATGTATCGCTCTGCTTTGTGCAAATCTACTGTAGCACAAAATCTAAGTAGTCGTAAAGTGCCGTCTCGGATTAGCCTGCGCGGACTGCGCAGGCTAATCCGAGACGACACTTTACGCAAATGTCCGAATGTCCCTTTTCGCGTGTTGCAAGCCAATTATTATAATACAGGGGCATGTTCGACGACACGATCATTTTCCCATCCTTATTCATTACACCCGCATCAATTCCTCTCGTGTCAAATTAGCTCGTATTATTTTTCAGACGTATAGATGTATAGGCTGGCTTTTGACCTACTTCTTGATTTAACTTTCGAATGAATATTATAGTGATTTGCTATTGGTTTAAAGAAAAAAAGACTTATTTATTCAGCGGGCTTTTTGTGGGCCTGTCTATGGACCTACTACTTGTCTGCTACGACGCATCACTCTCCCCTCAGTTTTAGGGGGATTGTAATAATACGCACTATGAAGTAGTAATGGAGAAAACGGCTTTTATCACTACGTTTGAGGGAAAATCCTTGCCTGTTTCTGCTCCACATTTCTCTAAACTGCTGGTCACACCTGAATGAATCGCACCAGGTAGCGTTTTATTGAGTAAACGTGTATTTTAGTTTTGAATTCAAAGTAACGGTTGTCGCGTAGAAAAGTAGTCCGGTTCTGTACCCAGGATGCCCGAATTAGATAGACGTGTATTTGTAGAATGCCATCTAGTGGGAGATAATGCACTCTGCAGGGCATTTTAGCGCTGTAACAAATGGATACGCGATATCAAATGATACTAGATACCCGTTTCATTGTATAGACTAATTTGAAGTTTAATATTTCTATGGGTTAATCCTTCACTACACAATCCTTACTTTTGACGACCTCAGAGAGAAGACTTTTGAAAACATTGTTGGAAAAGGAGAGAATGCTGGTGACCAGCATTTTCTCCTTTTGTCACAATTTTTTCTTCTCTTTCAGACGCAGATACCAACATCTGAGCTGCATTCAATATGTCTTCAGTTCAATATGTTCAATATGTTCTTTCAATTTGGACCAGTCTAAAATATTGTTGTGTGGTAAGGAGTTAACCAGTAACCCAGTACAGCAAAGCCTACACACATTTTCAGATACATTATTTTAACAAGCCAAGGCTGACGATTCACTATACTTCTCTACCCTTGGCGGATAGAGCTTGATTTTTACATTCCCCCGATACGCTTTTTCATTAGACGCTGCCGGCTCTAACTGCAACGAAAGAAATCGCTCGTAGCATTTCATCTTTGATAAAAATAGAATAAGGTCGCGATCTTTCGAATAGAAGGTAAACATGGAAACCCACGTGGATGTCTGCTTAATCGCTTCATGTTGAATAATTGTATGTTGAATAATTGTATTCGTAAGCGGTTTGTAAAACGATAGTGGCTTTCAGAAATATGATGCAAAGGGGTGGGGAGTAATAACCAGCATCCAATAGAGGGCGCATCGCAGGAATCTTGAAATGGGGCTCAATCAGCCAAGGTAAGATCCACGTAGTGATCGTGTAACCTTGGCTCGCTAAGATGCAAATTTTGGACTCTACCAGACCAAAAGAGTTTGCAGACGACAATTTTAGATTTGGGGAAAATGGCAGGAAGTTCTCAAAAAGGGTAGAAAACACTGTTGGAAAAGGAAAAAAATGCTCGTTACGAGCAATTTTTCCTTTTTCCCACAGTGTTTTTTCAAAGTTTTTCAATATTCATATTTATTATTCTAGTCCTTTTTTGAGTGAGTGGGTGAGTGAGTGATGATGGGTGGGTGAGTGAGTGAGTGAGTGGGCGAGTATTTTTTTTTAAAGTACATTGACATAAAAATATATGTGAAAAAATGAAGAAATAGAATTAAAGTAATACTTAAAGGACCGGCCTCATGGATCTATATTTCTCCTTGGAAGTATATTAAGCGATTCTGTGGAATATGAGTAGTTGAATATCGATAAATACATGTATTGCCACACGGGCGATGTCCAAGTATAACCCGGATAAAGACAGGATAATAAGTGACTAATTAATTAAAGATTTATTAGATACACTAGCGGAAAAAAATGTCATATCATCTGGCAGTAAGCCGTACAAATACAGTTGATTGGCTCTTCAACATAAGCTCATTATTACCCCCCCCCTTTCCAAAAATGGAAGAAAAATATAAAATGTACCACTGCACGTAAGTGCCAGCCACCCAAAGTGCAAGTTTAAAAAGGGGCAATATTTGCACAGAAAGGGGCATGCTTATGTAATTCAAAAGAGGCAAAAAGTGCCAAAATGGGACAGTTGTCATTAAAGGACATCATTGTCATATATTTTCTGAGGACCATTTTCCTAACATTGGTTTCCCTTCTTATAGTCAACAACTTTCCTAATTTCAAAATAATACACGTACAGTACACGATACACGTCATGTATGTTCTTTAACCCTTTCCCAAGGAAGCCCTGTTTTTTACGTGTCTGCAGTAATAGTCTTTTGAAAACACTGTGGGAAAAGGAGAAATTGCTCGCAACGAGCAATTTCTCCTTTTCCCCCAGTGTTTTCTACCCTTTTTGAGAACTTTCTGCCATTTTCTCAACATATAAAATTGTCGTCTACAGACTCGTTCAGTTTGGAAGAGTCCAAAATTTGTCGTTTGGGAAAGGGTTAAAGTTTGGTTAGTTGTTCACTATAATGTTCCTAGAAAGAGAAAATGGCCGGTTGCAAAACGGACAAAGCCTGTACTTTTATATTGTACTGAGGGTACTGGTATTCGTACTGCAGCTTGAACTTGTACTCAACGCTTATGTTTACCATTTTTACCCCTCTGTCTGTCATTCACTCTACGGCAGATACAAGCTTTTTTTTTAGCAATGAAGGATAGTTCTTTCGTGGATGGGTATAGATAAAGATAAGACTGATTGAAAATTTGAACTGATCTTTATCTACACTATACATGGACATAGAGTACACGAAGTAAGTAATCATGGTTTAGAAAAACAGGGATTTGTTTTTTGGAGCTTCTTTTTCCTTTTGCTAGAATGTGACCCTGAAGAGGACTGTTGTCATTGTCGTGAGTGTATGGGAATGTTTTGTTTAAGTGAATGCTTAACACCAACTTCAAGATCATTTCAGTCATATCAATATGGGCAGTGCACCTAGCCATGCTTTTCTGAAGGTTCTTACACCAGCACTTCGCACATCATTATATTACAAAGAAATTTTTCGTGATCTGATTGGTTAACATGCCGGGAACATATATCATGTACCCTGGCAAAAAGCACGTAAAACCAGTTTCCCTTTTCAGTGCCCCGTAAACATCACTTCACATGCAACACAACATCCAAAATGGCGGCGTCGGTCGATCAACAGACTGCACATTTATGCACCAAACTGCACAATTTACTTACGTCAGTTTGCAGTGACGTCAGTTTTCATTGAATTGGGGCACACAGAAGGGAATTTCTGTTTCTTCAGCATACTCGATTCGGGAAATTATAAAACAGGAAAATTTCGCTTAACGCGCTTTGAAGAGGTAAAACTTTTCAGTATAATAAATTCGTTGTAGGGTCAGGTGGCAGGGGACTTGGAAACTTGTTCACGGGTGTGGTTAATCATGTCGCCCCGAGCCTCTTCGGCTCGGGGCGACATGATTAACCACACCCGTGAACAAGTTTCCAAGTCCCCTGCCACCTGACCGTACAACTAATAATATTCTTGGCAAGCCATTAGCTGCTTTTTAAGATAACCGTCGTTGAAAGAATGGTCAGCTATGAGCGAGGCACGCAATGGCTATCAAGATGAAAATGTAAATAGACTAGCTATATCTTGATGAAATCTGTCCTCGAAAGAAGTTACGTTGACCTTGTAAACTTGACAACTGAGATAGTCTGGAATTAAGTCTGTGTTTTATCTGATGAAGTCACGAATGCCATTTTAATATAATTGTATCAGAAACCATTTTCCAGAGAAATGAAGACAGACTGATATCTAAAAACTTTATTTTTTCCTTAAAGTCCACTTCGTTGGTACTCATTTAAATTGTCACGTTAAGTTCGAATGAATACCTACAACATAGTTTTTGTGGTATTTGCCAAAGACTATACCAATATGAGTTCAGTATTGAATTTTGAATACCATGTATCGTATTTTGTGCAAAGACGAAGGAAATAAACCCATTAAACTCACCTTTTCTTAGGCAAATGAGTTTTTTTCTTGGGCAAATAAATGTTTCGGTAGCACTGATTGAAAAAAGGCATATTGAAATACACTGGGTTAGGCCATCTATTGTGAAAATGCTATTTTTGATTGAAAATAGCTTCACCCGCGCATAGCCTTCCAATCACGCAATGAAAAAATAACTTGTCTACCGATTGATTGGTCCTGGGCTTCTTCGTTCCAAAACCAGTTCGTTTCATGGCTTGTTCATCCTATGATTGCAGGCTACTCCATTTGATTGGGCATGGATATTTATAGATAGAAATGATTTATTGTATTCTTGGGAATTGAATGTTAAAGGCAAAAGGTATTTCAAAAACATAGTTTTCTGGTACAAACTCAATTTAATTCGTTTATTCTCATGGTTTCTCTCTATCCATCATCCATCGTACTGTCATTCAAGTAAATACTCTGCAGTCAACCAAAAAAGTAATCATGGTGTGTGTACATTACAATTCAGATTCAAATAAGTACCTACAATATAGATTTAAGTGTAGAACTGATGTCGTGTCAATCATAGAATCCCAGGAGATTCCACGTATCTTTGGTGATACCGTAATTGCAGTATCAGGGTCGAATATATTGGCCAATCAAGATACGGCAAGCGTGGTCTAATTAGTTCATCCGCTCGGTAGTTAGTTATTAACTCTTTATAAGCCGACAACATTTTGCGTTTGTCAATATTGAAAGCACCTGGAAACTGCAAACTGAATTTACGAGCTCGTACATGAGGCTCAAACGTCAAAAGGGCCAAGAAATTATATGCGTGGGGGCGGAGGGGGGGGGGGGGGGGGGTGAAGGAGAATATCGTCGGTTTACTTCAAAAACCTCGTAACTACAGCTTGTTTCAAGCTAACGTAACGAGGTTTTTTAAGTGAGTCGACGATATGCTGGTTATCAGTATTATATTCTTTTCCTCAACAGGCTTGAATCACAGAGTCGTTAGAATCTGGGTTGATTTGTATTGGGTCAGTTGTGTCATTCGTTTGTTCATTAGTTCGTTAGTTATTAACTCATTACCAGACGACAATATTATAGACTTGTCCAAATTGAAAACATTTGCAGACGACAAAATAAAAGTGACTGAAAATTTGAAATTTGTTTTGGGAAGGGTTGAAAACATTGTGGGAAAAGGAGAAAACGCTGGTTACCAGCATTTTCTCCTTTTCCCACAATGTTTTCTAAAGGCTTCTTTCTCAGGGGCGTCAAGAGCAGGGATCGTGTGGTAATGGGTTAAAAGTAGACGGACAAAGTAATCGTGGATCGATTTTTTGAGAACATTTGTGGTTATTGATCAAAACTGGACTAGGTAATTTGAAATATAGGTCCTGCTTTAATCATATGGCGTTTGACATCGTTTTCAGTATTTATTTTCCTTTTGTCGTGCGGCCGATTCACCAATCCATCTTTTCCAGGAGTGCTCCCAACGTTATCATTGAATATCTTTGATCCACAGTGCTTGTCGAGCTGTCCTCCGAGCCAGAATGTGGGTTTCGTCATAACTTTCGCCGAAATATAGATCAGCATTGAGAGAGGCAATAATCGTCTTGCCGTATCTCGGAAAGAAATTGCTGAAGCTCAAACCCACGCGACCCCTTGGTTTCCATTCCTGTTTTTTTTTTTTGATCGAGCTACATGCAGGCTTGGTCTGTTGTCTGTGATGAAGGGGAAAGTGACCCGCGCCATTTTTACTCTTTAACCCTTTCCCAAACAATCCCTGGCTTTTACGCGTCAGGAATAGAAGCCTTTTGGAAACATTGTGGAAAAAGGAGAAAATGCTGGTAACCAGCATTTTCTCGTTTTTCCACAATGTTTTCTACCCTACCATATAGAAAAATCATCTTTGTATAGCAACTGTTAATTTGTCATTTGCAAAATGCTTTCATTTTGGTCTAGTCCAAAATTTGCTGTTTGGGAAAGGGTTAACAAATGCACATTTCTCGAATTGTCTCATTTGAAAGCACTTGCAGACTATGTTAATGCAAAACTATGCGTCACTAAATGGGATTTTTGCTTTTTAACCCTTAAATGGCTGAATTAAGACAAGCGACATTTTTGAAAAGGAAAAACCTCTGAAATATTGCTGTACCAAGGTTTTCTTTTTACCAGAATATGAAATAAAATAGTGGACAGTTTAGACCCAAGATCAGACTGCACGTTCTGTGCAGTCTGATCTCGATCTCCACTGTCCACATAAACAAGTTAACCCTTTCCCGAACGACACATTTTAGACTCTTCCAAACTCAAAGAGTTTCCAGACGACAATTTCAGATTTGATTAAAACGGCAGAAAGGTATCTAAATGGGTAGAAAACACTGTGGGAAAAGGAGAAATTGCTCGTTACGAGCAATTTCTCCTTTTCCCATAGTGTTTTTAAAAGACTTGTACTGCAGACACGTAAAAACAAGGGCTTGTTTAGGAAAGGGTTAAGTTGGCTCCAGCGCTTTAACGGTTAGAATGGATAGAAAATATTTCCGGAGAAAGAGAGAAAATATTGGTTACCGTTCTTGAACTATTTTATTTGCTGTGAACTGGTACTTATACATCAACAACACAAATTTCAACCCTTATCCCTTATCCTGCGAGATAAGTCAAGTTAAACCCTCAACCGGTTACATAATAAAAACCAGGGTAATGTTATTCCAAACCGGCCAAAAAAGGCCAAAAAAAATCCTTATCGGACTGTCCAGATCCAAAGATCAGACTGCACGTTTTGTGCAGTCTGATTTTGGATCTACACTGTGCGCAAAAAGTCAGTTAGTGGCGCTTACCAGCTAAAGGATTAACTACTTAGCGGCGGACGAATATCATTAGTTACAGTATTAGATTGAAGAAAAAACAGACACCGTAGTGCTTGCACACAGTAAAACAAAGTACATAACAGAAAAAAAAAAGCTTCGATAAAGTTTTGTTTATGATATACATCCTGCATAGTTTTATTTCGGAGAAGCAAAACTTAAAGTACTATAAACAGTTTATAAAAGAAATAGGTTAACGAGGTTTTTGCACCTCTGTCTTAAACATGGGCAATGCCCTGTGAAAAGAGGGCATGGTGCGTCTACAATGTGTGTCAACCAATGCCAATCTGCGCAGTTGACGCAGGCTGACGTTGGTCGAACCTTTTTGCTGTCTTTCAGTTTTGTGCATATCCAAGGACCATTCCACCTCATGATTTAGCCGGTTGTTAGAAAAAAAAACTCGGATTTTATGGATCTCTTATTATGGGATGACTTGCTTGATGAAATGTGTCACTTAGATGCATTAAGTACCCTTTTGAAAGAGCATGGCTCATGTTATACAGCACTTTCCGTAGCGTCCGTGAAGTTGGCTCAACGCTCAGTGTTCGACATTCAGCTCAACACCAGCCTTGTTGAGCCAGCTCGACATTCCAGCTGAACCACCAGCTCAACAGCAAAAATACTTATTTATATATTTCCATTAAAATCCGTTGAGCCAGCTCGACATTCCAGCTCAACAGCCAGTTCAACAGCAAAAATACGTATATATGTCAAAACCAAAGTCCGTTGAGCCAGCTCGACATTTCAGCTCAACCGCCAGCTCAACAGCAAAAATACTTATTCATATATTTCGATCAATGTCCGTTGAGCCAGCTCGACATTCCAGCTCAACAGCCAGCTCAACAGCAAAAATACATATATATGTCAAAATGAAAGTCCGTTGAGCCAGCTCGTTATTCCAGCTCAACCACCAGCTCAAGAACAAAAATACATATACATGTCAAAATTAAAGTCCGTTGAGCCAGCTCGACATTCCAGCTCAACCGCCAGCTCAACAGCTGAACAAGGCTGGTGTTGGGCTGAATGTCGATTACTAAGCCTTGAGCCAACTTCAGGGACCCCTTTCCTTATTCACCAATATCACCTATTTATTCTAAATAACGTTCTTTGTATCGTATATTCTGAATTTAGAAGCGGAACAAAATCTAATCGACGGAACCAATTGCCTTGCTACACGCGGAAAGGGGCATTCGGATATTTGCGTAAAGTGTCGTCTCGAATCAGCCTGCGCAGTCCGCGCAGGCCTATCCGAGACGACACTTTACGACTACATTTGATTTTGATTATCAGGAGACTTGCACGAAACAGAAAGTTGCATAAAAACGGAAAGTGTCGTTTCGGATTAGCCTGCGCGAACTGCGCAGGCTAATCCGAGAAGACACTTTACGCAAATGTCCGAAAGCCTTTTTTCAGATGTTTGATTTATCTTTGATTTACTTCAAAAACCTCGTAACTGAAACCATGAAACAAGCTGTAGTTACGAGGTTTTTTAAGTAAACCGACGATATAAGAGCTCTATGTTCTGCGAAAAGTGATCTAACACATCTTTGTTATGAATTATACATATAAATGCAGATCCGTAAAAATCAACTTTGTCAAACAACGGACTGAATCGTAAGGTAAAGTGATCCTTTGACGTGCGGAAAATGCACAAAAAGCAAAGAGCTTCGACCTAGGTTAGCACCTATGGACTGCGCATGCTGACCTGAATCGAAATTAATTACAAATGCATTAAACCCCATTTGCAGATTATAGCTTATGTGAAGAATGTAATCTGTGAACAGGAGCCCTCGCTTGTGTTTTTATTCTCGATTACCCCATAAAATGATGGTAATACTGCTGTCATTTTAAATTTCGTGAATTGCATTTCATTAAGATGTGAAGGAAATTGTGGAAAATTTCAGTGCACCATGAAATTATGTTGACAGCACGACAACAACAACAACAAATAATTTGTCTATCTGGAACATTAATCATGGAAAGCTTCCAGATCACATGACCGTATTTACAGCTATCACGAGATCTCGCAATTGATATTCGAGATATCCCAGTAGCAATGAATAGTTTTCCACAGACTGACAAATTAATGATATGAACTTTTTTTTTTGTCTGCGAAGACAAGATCGAAACATTCCAAATTCATGGATGTGTTGACCATTGTCTCGACAAGTATGGGATAGCAAATACCAAAGATCTATGTGTTCTTGGTCTTTAACTTATCGTGGCAAATCTTCAGATTTGTGGTCTTGCAAGATCTAAAAGACTGCCTTTTGCTATCATCTCTGTTTATCGTTTCAGTTGCTTCATATCGACTTACAACTTAAGTCAACGGTCCCTAACTCATCGGTAAACACTGAAATGTTCGTAAGGGCAAATTTCGGCAACGTTCGTCTTCTAGTTTGAGAGTTATGGGTTGTACGTCATAAAAAGGATTGTTGTGCCTGTCAAATAGATGTGTAATACCTCCATTTCACTTGATAGCGATTCCACTGCGCTCATGATGATCTTTGCGCTTCTCCAAAATCTTCCGAATTGCCGAAGAAGGGCCGACGTGTCCAACATTTTGGGACTTAAGCGTTTCCAGTACGCTTATATAGTACTCTCCAATCACAATCTCGCTACGCTGGTCACGATTCAGTCAGGCCGTAATTGCGCTTAGAACTATGGCCTTCGAAGACAAGATGGCCATTTATCCTAAAGCACTCACCTGAGTACAGCCAATGGTTGATAAGGCTGAATCCCGGTTTTAATAATGTAAGACGCATCTATGTAAGTGGCCTATTTTTGGATCAACAGAATCCACTTTCGACTTTTACAGAGGTATTGTGCACACAAACATTGTAATAATGATTCGTGAGTATCAGACCGAAAAATGCGTCTTTGGACTGCACACAAGATTATTCTAAGATTTGACCCAACGACTTACTTATTGATCTTTTGTGACCCCATTTCAAACTTGTCTGAGATTTCAAAATGATTATCTTTCCGACCAAGATTTTTATGAGTATCAGACTGAAAATGTGCCTCTAGAGTGCAAATAGTTTTTCTCCCCTCAGATTTGGGCATGTGACCTTCTCCATGACCATGCATGACCCAATGTCGAATACATCATGAATTCTGACCCAAGTTTCATGAGTTTCAGGCCAAAAAATTTGGCATCTAGAAAGCACACGGTTTTTCTTTAAGAATTAACCGAGTGACCTACTCTCTGACCCGACATGATCTATTTTCGAACTTGTGCGATATATTATCATCTAGACAAAGATTCTTAAAAAGTTTTAACCGTATCGGGCTGATTTGTGGCCTCTGGAATTCACACAAGCCTTTCCTATGATTTAGCCGTGTGACTAAGTTTTTGATCCAACCTGACGTTACATTTAACTTGTCCGAGACATAATTCTGACCAAGTTTCATGAGTAAGTAATTAAAACTGTGGCCTCGAAAATGTACACAAGGTAAATGTTGACGCCTGGACGATGGGCGACGGGCAACGCACCGCGGACGAGGCAAGACGGACGACAGATACAGTGCGATCACAAAAACTCACCTTGAGCACTTCGTGGATCGGATTACTTCATTACCTTGCCCCAGCCTTCGGCTATTGACAAAAGATTGAAAGGGTTGGTCTTTCTTTCTGTTACGATGCACTGCATTTACTGGCACTGCGGCTACTGCTGCGTTCACGATTTTTTTGCAACGCTTTTCCTACGCTTTTGAGGTGCTTCGAGTCTCCAGCAAACCAACTACGTGAGCTCAAAGCCAGGTCAAAACACGTTAAAAAACTATTAAGTAGAAATCATAAAGCTTTCAATGCGCTTCTTCTAAGCTCAAAGCGTTTGTACTGCGGTGCTGCCGTTCTTGCTACGCTTCGCGGCATTACCAGAGCTTTAAGGCGTAGAGGAATCTTCGGTCTGTGGAACGGGGGTTTAAAGTGGCGATCCTGAAGCTTCTGATATGTTTTTTCTTTGTTCAAGGAAGCTGGCCAATCGGATTGTGTACCGAATTTATACCAGGCGACTGGGATTTTGCCTTTTTATTGGCCATTTATTTACATAAAGTCTGTTTGCCAAAGTATCGTAGGCTACTGTCATAAATAAGACACTGGATACGACCATCGGACCCCTCAGAATGACATCGTAATTATTAGATTGGAAGTTATGAGTTACGATAAGCATTTTTCTCAAGCGGTAGCGGGAGGTAATAACAACTTTGTTTACAGAACTCTAAGCGAGATTCTATGACAATGGCAAGAAATCATCGTCTGGCTGGCTGACTTGTAATACCTGTCAATGTGACTCTTTTATCGAAGCCCTGGTTTGCTTTGCCCTTCTTCAAACAAACCAATGTTCTACTGACGACAAGCCTTATTTTACATTCTTCTCTTATAATATTTTGGACCCTTTTTGAGGACAAATTCTTTTACTCTATAAACGTGGTCTTCTGCATTTAGTAGTACATGATTTTGGTTTGGACTAGTCTAAAATTTGTCATCTGTTAATAAATTACATGCCTTCACCTTGTCATAAAAGTATGACACCAGAGCTCTAGAGGGAGTGATGGTATTCTAATGTCATTATTTCTCTTCGAAACCCTATATTGTGGGTACTCATTAGAATCGTCTCAACGAGACGATTCTAATGAGTACCTTCAACATAGGGTTTAGTGAAAAATAACTAAATTTTTGAAGTTTGAAATAAAAATCACTCCTTCTATCTGGGGCTTTGATGATTCTAAATGCATCGATATTCGTCGCTAAAAATCTATGACAAAGCATTTGCAAAAAATATGAGTTTTTGGGCACCATCTTGTAATCTTGAAAACGGTTGTCAGCATTTTCAACAAATTCTTGAAAAGGCTTTCTTGCTAGGGTCGTTAAAACTCGGGATTGTGTGTTAGATGGTTTTAAGCACAAGAGACAATTAGCATTATTTAGGAATCCCACTGACTTTTTAGTGCAGTATATCAAACAAAAATTCATTAATGTCCGCCGTGCACGCTGATGGATGGATGCATGGTCAATCGATTAATAGATTAATTAATTGGTGTATACATCGTTACAAACAACAGATCATAACAGTGACAATGACGATTATGAACACGACGACAAGTTATGAAAGTAATCATGATTACGGTTGTAATGATAATAAGTAAAAGCGAAGCAGTAATAGAAGCAGTGGTAGCGGCTGTCATGCAAGCATCGTTTTTGTAAAGTAATCTAAAGGTAAGACCTGTGTAATGCATTTCCGGTGAAACTTCTTATTGGTTAATAAATAAGGATAGATAGGGATTTATGCAGAAATGATATTTTTGCACATTTATAACGGATCAGAAATTCCGTTTATGTCTATCTTGAAATTATTTTTTGATACTTTTGTTAGTTTTCTGAAAAGGGAGGTAATTATTATCTCTTTCTGTATTGAAAATATAGTAGTTTTAGATGTATAAATGATATTTCAAAGAAGGAAAAAAATGGAAAAATGAATTGGTAAAAGTAGTTCAATAATACTAATTTTTAATTATAGCTAATTTTGCAGGATGATATTTTAGTCGAAATAGCTGTTTTCCATTAAACAGGTCTTACCTTAAATAACGTTATGACTTAAAACAAAACAAGAAAAAGAATGGCAGAACACGCTGACCTATTCTAATATGCAATCGAGATGATAATTGTTAGGCAAATGACATCTTCTGGGACTAATCTTGAACTCATTAACTATCTCAGTTGCCAAATAGATAAACTCTTTCGACCGCTTTTAAATATAACCTTTTGAAATCTATGGAATTTGATTGTACAGACTTGGCTACATAAGCGGACGTTATAGATCAAAGATCAGATTGTACGTTCTGTGCAGTCTGATCTTAATCATTGTCGCCTGCAAAGGTCACTTTGCTCGCCTTTTGCGCCGAAAGGGTTAACTGGTGTCATAGTTATACCTTGGCGTGAATGTAGGCTATTGAGGCATCTATTGGATATATAATTCAGTCGACAATGTCTGCAGAATATGACCTTCTTATCGACTTCACTCGGCATATTCCGTACATGGTCGTCAGGATGAAAACTGCCGCGAGAAGTTGGTCTTGACTACCATACGGTAAAAGACCGCTGACGATAGTGTTAGGAATATACCTCAGGAGTTGATGAAGAACGTCTGGTTTTTCTGTTAAATTCTATACGATTGCCATAATTATGGTAATGCATAATACAGATAACTTTGAAGACTATAAGCGCATGGAATTTTATTTATCTTTCTTTATCTATTTTCCTATGTAATTAAACTTATTTCTTTCTGAAACGATAATATACCAGATAGCCTTGAAAACATGTTTCCGAAATAACACAAACCAAGTTGATCAAGATAAAGTAAAAAGCCTTGCTACCCCCAAAGAAGTTGTTCATAATGAGAAAATGTCAGTCTGACATAATGCTTTTAAACGTGGTCTACTGAAAGATTAACAAGAAGTGTAAAATCAGAATTTTGTAAAGTCGGCATGCTTGAAAGTTTCGTTTGAAGTTAATTAGCAAGCTAAGGTTAAATATATCGATCGAATCATACCTTAAGCATTAAAGAAGCAAAACTAATAGTTTTGGGGCGTCAGAACTGTCATCATCTCGCCCCCGCACTGTGGAAGAGCTACTGTTATTTCGTCACTAATATGTCCATCCCTGAGAGTTAAGATTAATGTCTTAAGTCTTCTGATTTACTGCTATACTTTGACAGAATGATACCCAGTCTGCTTTCTTAACGTCGCTGTCATAGTGGTTTCCAGAAAGGTATTTGTACCTATAGGGAGCCAAGGAATTCAATGGATTTTTTTTTATTTAGTCGAGCTTTTTTTTAGAATGGCGTTCGCAAGATCAAAAAGTATCTTCTGTGTAGTTTTATGTTAATCTTCTCTACCTATTTTAATTTGATCAATTGATATCGCCTTGTTATGCGTTGATGATTTTAATGGTAATTGGCTGATGCATTTCCCCTTCCTTGGCATTGATTGCATTATGACAAGCTTGTGTTTGTCTGTAGCCGTTGTCACAGTGTGTTCAAAGAGGTCTTCTGTAAAAAATCCAGATGATAATTAACCCCTGTACTTCGAAGTTCGTCGCGGGGAGGATGTGTTCAGCCATTCGCTCTTCAATTGAGATATGTAAACAGAGCTGAACACCAATTGTTAATGAAAATTAGATAATAGTTACTGACATTGATTAATAACCATTTTGTTTTCGAATGAAATATATTGTAAGCGGAACATAATACCCTGACTGTTCATAAACACATATCAATGAGCTTTTAATTTCCCTTTAATGATTTCGCAGTTAAAAAAAAATGTTTCTTTTAAGATAAGTTTATACAGTTACTCGTAATGTACTTATATAGATACCTATTCCATGTGGAATTAAACCTTCTTAAATCTTAGGATGTTTTTAGGTGTAAAATCACCACATTGCACAGTGTTCCAGTGGCCAGACTTATTTTGAGAGTCGTTCAAACACGCATATGAAATTTGAGTGGCATTTCATGTCAGCTGAAATGCGTTTGACGTCATTATCCTTTCAGCTATCAGTATAGTTATGTAAAGCGGCACTTCCTGATACTCGAGGGTTCTATAATAGGCATGCGAACAACCAAATGGAATTTAGATAACTGTTAATATTTCCTTAAGCAATAAAGCGGTTGATAAGGCCCTGTTTCTGCAATATGGTTGTAGATAAGGAATACTATGGAAGAGACGCTTGCAAAACATGTTCCTCTTCCAAACATGAGATAATATGGTGAAAGACCAGTGCTTTCGTATGTTATGGCATTATAGGCATGGACTAAATGACCGACAAAAGCTCTCAGCTAATCAGACTTCTTGTCCTACACAAGACTACGGAGCATCTTTAACAGAGTCTGATTGAAACTCTCGGTCATTCCATTACCTATTGCGTGGTAAGGGATTGTGTGAAATTTTCTCACGTGTGCTAAATTACACAGTTCTTGTATGAGTAAAGACTCGGAGTTTGGTCCTTGGTCAATATGAATTTTTGCTGGAAAGCCATAATGTAAGACGAACTAGTCGAATAAAATTTTGGCGGTTGTTTTTGCTGTCTGATGGTTTGTGCTGGTTATACTTGAGCGTATCTTGTAAAGTGATTAGTTATCACTAGGATATTCTCATATCCTCCTTTGGATTGGTTAGCACTACGGAAATCTTAGACTGATAATTTCCATGGGTACAAGTGACGCTAAAGCAGGTCTTGTTTTCCCAGGGATACATCTTTGGCAGTTAGGTATCTTATTCTCAATGAAGGTATCCATTCCAGACCAAAAAAAAAAATCTGTTGTAAAAGGGAAACTGTCTAGTCCCGTTCTTGATGGCCAAGGTCATGTTATAATACCTATCAAACTTCCATCCTCAGATTTTCTGGCAAAAGGAGCTGTTTATAAGTTTGTCCCTTGAATTTTGAAAACTGATAGAGGATGCCATCTCTGACATCCAAGTTTTCCCAGTCACGTAGGTATCTGACCTTTTGATAAAACTTTCCACTTTTCTGCTCTCCAGATGGTTTAGTGCCATTATCCATTTGGTTCGAGAGCTGTAAAATAACAGGATCAGCACGCTTGGCTTTCTTCCAATCTTTGGAACTCCAAGGTAATGTCTCTAACTTTCCATGTATTTAACGTTTCTGGTAAACAAGAAGTTTCTACAGCATTCATAGTCACCGGGTCAACAAGGGAAAGTGCAATATGGTGACGACGATGACTCTAATCCAAGTACAGATAAAAAAAAGTTGTCTATCGGTTTTCCAAGTGAGGGTATTCGTTAAAAACTGCATCATTGTTTTTCTTTTCAAATCTGTAAATTGTTTTGAAATTGTAATCCGAAAGTGCTGCTAATCATGGTCCCACGTTGGACGCCCTGTCGCCGGCTAATCAGTTCGTTAACTTGGCAGAAGGGACAAAACAACTGCACCATAATCGGTGCCTTGCTACGTCGGTGTAATAAGATAATTTTGTTCCGCAAATAAGCATGTCCAATCATAAATACAAATACAAAACATCAATATATACAAAAGTTTTACAAAAAATAATTTCCAAATGCATGATAATGTGACGAAAATGGCATGAATAGTTACCTGTATTTATATTGGTGTATAAATTCGATGACATGAAAAAAAAAACAAACAACTTGTCGTGCACAAACAAAAATGGTGGGTGACGTGATTGAACTTAGTGGTAAGATTTAGTAAACACGGAGAATAAATCAAACATTAGAATTGTCTTTAAGGAGTAGCTTTGCCAAAGTTGATAAGGTAAACATTGTAACAAAATGGTCTGGAAATAAAAGATAACAGTACTGGTAAACATTTTATGGTAATTTTAATATATCTTTACCTTCACTTAATGACATCCATTAGACGCATTGTATAAAATACAAAAATTTCATTCCCTTCATTCCTTCCAAATATTTTCCCTTGGCAGAAAAACATTTTTCTAGTCAGGAAATCCATTACATGGAGGCTGCAAACTAGGCTTTTCTTAAAATACCCAGCAGACACTGAAAAATGGCACCTCCATAGGCATGTTTAGAGCCATGGATATCAACGTCCAGAGATAATTCACTTCGATAAAGAAGAAAGAAAAAAATATATATAACTGCGGTATTGAGACCTTTTTTTGACACAATTAAGTACACGACCGTCGTAAATACATGTACAATACAATTGTACAACATACCCGTCACAAATATTGAGTATAGATAAGAAGCCTTTGGGTATAAATATCTTTCTTATGCACTGCATGACTCTTGGTTGTGTGAGATATGGAAAAAAAAAACATCTGAAGGAATGTAAATGAGTAACTTATTTGCATACTCTATTGAGTTTAAAGTCTGACCCTCATTTCTGACGTTTTCTCTTAATTCTTTCGGCCATATTCTTACTTATTTTCACTCCTTTAATCCTAAAGCGATACTATTACTATAATCATTCTCATTGTTATTATTATCATAATTTTATTATCGTTCATGAATAAGCTTTATCGCTGAAAAGGGGAAATGAAAACATGTATTGAAAAAAAAAAAACAACACAAAAATAAAACTGGCACATTTACGATAACTTAACCCTTTCCCAAACAATCCCTGGTTTTTACGGGTCTGGAATGGTAGCCTTTTGAAAACATTGTGGGAAAAGGAGAAAATGCTGGTAACCAGCATTTTCACCTTTTCCCACAATGTTTTCTACCCTATCATAGACAGAAATAATCTTTTCGGCAATAGTTGAATTGTCGTCTGCAAATGCCTTCATTTTGGTCTAGTCCAAAAGTTTGTCATTTGGGAAAGGGTTAAGACTATACAAATACTCCTATTTCAGCGCCCACACCGTATAATTATGTCATTATCAAATTGACCTGTACTTGTACAGAGATTCTGGTTCTGACAACGTACAGATTGATTTTTGTTTGCTGCAGGCTCTAATGAGACAATGTAATTAACGGACTATTGGGGATGCAACAATAAAAGTTGGTTATTTGGGAGTACAAACGAGACTTGGGCGAATGAACAGCCGGCTACATGGCAATGAAATACGGTCAAAGTTTTAGACACACTGACGTTTAGTCTCGTAAAGAGCATTCACACAACCAACTGGAGTCTTTAACATGTCTTCGGTAGACACCTTTGAAAACATATCTCCATTTCTCAGAGCTTGACCTGGGCTATCATAAAATCAAGAAAAAAAATAAAACGATAAACGCTAGATACTATGCACATGGGAAGTTGTGAAAACGGAATCACGCTACATCTAGGATGCATATCTTGCAGTTAGAATTCTAATATTCAAAGTTAGAATTGAAATCTGAACAAAAACTTGTTTTCCTTAGCACCGTTTTTTGCACCATTGCATACTCACAGATACGAAACACACATCATTAAACAGTAAGGAAAAGCGTTTGCTTACTACATGCATTTAATCATATAGACTGTCTTACGGAATTCATTATAGGCTTGAATAATGCAGGTCCCTTGCTTATCTTTAACTACACAACAAAAGTTGAGATGTGCGCGAATTGTGAGCATTTGCAGACAACAATTTAAATGTAGCTCAAATGATGAAAGTTGCCTTTCAAAGCTGTACACAATGGCGGAATTTTATCATCGGATACGGTGTAATTTGCGCGACCTCCATATGAAAATTGCGGCTGCAACAGAGAAACCTCCATTTTCCTTCGTTTACCTCACTAGATGCGGGGCGAAGGTCAAATATAGTCACATGACTGAATGCATGATTATTATACGAATCTACCCCAGTGTAAAACGGATATATCGAAAATCTTCGATTCAAAAACCACGGAAACGACGAGTCTTTTTACATGGAAGGCCGCAACTCAGTGAAATGCATCTTCTAACGACCGTTATCTAAACAACATTTGGTATGAAGATATAAGAATTCCTTAAGTTTGGTAAAATAGCGGCAAAATGGGTAAAACTGGCTGAAAATGAGTATAAGGACTCTTTAAATAACGTTATTGTAAGATAGTTGGAACCTTTCTGACATACGCTGGCTTTTGACCTTCAGTGGTTTTAAGGAGAGAAATTCCTTGTTTGAACTGCATAGATATCGATCTACTGCCCATCAGTCGCATTTTCGGACTCTGTTATTGAATTATATTAGCCAATTGTTGAAGAACTTTACCGACCCAGCGTTACAGAAATCCAGTTAATTTGATATTAGCTGTTATAATTAGTTTTACAGTAATGTATTTCGTCTGCGGTACTCCTGTGTAGGATCCTACCACGTCAAGTTTTGCTGGACGACAGTAGCGTTGAGAACTGAGGGCACACATAAGCTTTAATAGCGTTTGTGTTGGCGATATCAGCAGCTTGTATTGGCACAGTACACGCACTCTGATGGAGTTTACTCAGTCGGGCAGTTCAGTTGTTCGTGTACCTAACTCGTGACCTGGTCGTTTTGAGTTCAATACCCGGTTGAATCTTTTTTTCTCTCCGGGGATTTTTAACCTCTCCCCTCGGATGCATTTGAGAAAAGTTTTTAGAGGCTCGGTAAGAAATTTGTGTCAGAACTGGTTTTAGAAAGCTGGGAAAGTTCAAGCCTTTGCGGCAGGATTTGGTCAACTTTAAGTATCAAGATATCCCAATCGCATGACTGTTGGATGCGGTTCATGTTGTGTGTCGTCTTGGTATTTTTTCTGTAATGCTGAGTTTTTATAATTGGCCTGCAACACGGGAAAAGGGCCATTCGGACATTTGCGTAAGCGTCGTCTCGGATCAGCCTGTGCAGTCCGCGCAGGCTAATCCAACACGGCACTTTCCGTTTTTATGTAATTTTCTGTTTCACAAAAGTCTACTGTAGCACAAAATCTAATGTAGTCGTAAAGTGCCGTCTCGGATTAGCCTGCGCGGACTGCGTAATGTAGAGAAATGACCCCATCACAAAATGACTCATGGGTCATTTCTCTGCGAAGGGGAATAACCCCTGGGTCAATTCTCTACGTAGAAGAATGACCCATGGGTCATTTCTCTACGTAGAATAATGGCCCGGGTCATTTTGTAGGGGAGGATCATTTCTCTGCATTACACCACCCCCACGTGCTGTTTGATAAACACCCATAGTTGAAAAAAGAGGAGCCATGCTCTGTGAAAATGAAAAGGTTTAATGCATCTGCGAAAAGTATCAACCCAGGCCAGCTTACGCAGACTGCCGAAAACTTTTTCGCTATTTGTTAATTTTCTGTATTAGGACCAGGCTACTTCGTGTTTCAGTCAGTTATATAAAAAAGTGGCTATTATGAATCCATGATTATATGACAACTTGCTTGGTATCGTGTGTCACCAAGATGCATTTTGCCCCCTTTTGCATAGCTCAAATATTGCTGACGTGTTACTGTGTGGCTATTGGGTTCCATACAGATAGTAACTGTCTACTGTTTTTGAATCCTCATTTTTCTTGTCCAGTGGCCTTGATTCCTGACCTGACCAAGTCTATCTAATTTTCTGGCCAATTAGCATCTCTCCATATATCTTTGTAAGTACATTTCTTGTTTCTTTGTGATCGATACTGGCTGCCTCGTCAGATATACATGATTGTTTCAAGCAGCTTCCATTTTATGGTTCTTCTTGTTTCCAGAAATGGTTAATTTGTTAATTCTAAACGCGATGCTCGATAGAACGATGGTGATAACGCGATGGTGCGATGACAATAACGAGATAGTGCGTTGATGATGATAACGCGGGTATTACGATGGCGATAACGCGATAGAACGATGGTGATAACGGGATAGTACCATGATGACAATGCGATATTACGATTAAGATAACGCATTACTACGATAGCACTATGACGATAAAGCGATCGTACGATGATGAAAACGTGATATTATGTCGCACGTATATCATCGTACTATCGTGTTATCATCATTGTTATTATCATTGTACTTTAATTGTGGCCAATGAAGGTATAGTTTTTGCAGCCCTGAGGCAACAAGTTCGAATCTCACTGAATAGGCACTTTGTATTGTGAAAATATCTCTTGGTATGACACTGCAGAACTTTGGCCCAGCACCATTAAAACACAGGACATACGAGCTTTTTCCGTGGTATGGTTTGAATAATAGTAAACGACAATAAAAGTTGATCGGTCGGTCGGTCGATCGATAGGTACATCAATCAGTCAATCAATCAATCAACCAACCAATCAATCAATAGCATTGTTTTAACTCTAACTTCAAAAACAAGTCATCAGATTGGCCAAAACAGAGTGTGTGAGGCACTCAAGTATCTTTGTCCGAATTCACCAAACATTCCTAAGAATAGTCTTAGTCTAATTGTAGTCTTTCTAAATTTGAATGGAACACGACTTCAACCAAAATTTGTGTTACTTTTAAAGTTAGAAAGTCTTGAAGAATAAGACTAAGAATATTCTTGAGAATGGTTATTGTATACAGATCCTGGTTTTAAAATCTAGAATTGGAATAAACTTTGAACACGTGAAAATGAGGATAAAGGTTGTGAATTTCAGTAGAAACAGGTTATTGATGTCTGACCCCACAGATGTTGAAATCAAGTTATTCTTCGAAGGGCGACATTAACTTCTGATTGGATCGTATTATTACGCACTAGAATTGTAAACATGTGCAGTAATTCGTGATACCGTCTTTTCTCGGCCAGATTGAGCTTTTACTACGTCAGAGAAGTGCATGAATTTCTCCTTATATTTCAGGGAATGATCCTGTGTCTAGGTTTAATTCGGTTTTGGTGTTCTGAATCATTTTTTCTCTCTTTAGACCCCAGATCGAAGGGGGCATGTATATACTGAAATCAAGTTTCGTATTCCCCAACCGTTCTTCAGAGAATTCTTACGGTTATTCTCGAAAATTTTCCAACGTTGTATATGACTTAAGTTCTGTTTGGCTAAACCGAATAGCCAGTCAGAAGATAAGTCACTCTCTACGTCTAAATTAGGCAATAAATATTCTTAGGAATGGTTGGTGAATACGGGCCTGTCAGGACATCAAAAATAAACTTAAAAAAGAAAATAAGAGTCGATGGTTCGAAACCTTTCCTCGCATCACGCATGCCAAAGTTTTTATAGTAGGAAAGCCTAAAAAAATGCAGCCAAATAAACTGCAAAAAAGTGTAAAAAGAGAACAGCACACAGTTTTTTGCCTACATACGTACAGATAGACATACAAACAAACAACCTGGGCCCGTATTCTCCAACCATTCTTAAGAATATTCTTTGTCGTATTTTAGATTTAGAAAGTGGTGCATTAGAAAGTGGCCTATTCGGTTTAGCCAATCAGAACTTGCGTCACTTTCAAAGTTGGCAAATTCTGATGTCTCGTTGAAGAACCGTGCTAAGAATTAGTTCATTACTGGCTATCAATAAATCATGGACAATGCAGGGCCATCGACCCTATTCAATATCTTCAACGAACAGCCAGTATTGACAGCCAAAATTACCAATATTTCGTTTGATCCCCGGAGCCGTGTGTAACTTTTAGGATGCCACCATCGGCGAAACCGTTGGCATTTGTAGACAGCTTAGATCAAGATTAGATTGCATAGTAAGTGCAGTCTGATTAAGTACCTATATTATCCGCTTGGTTCTTTTATTTTCCTGTAGAGGCAGTTGATTAACCCTCAGTCATATAGAACTGAAGGATTGGCTTTATATAAGACCACAATTCCGAAGCAATAATTTGCATTTAATACAGGTAAACTGCAATGATCTATAGAGCCAATGAGCATTAACACACTGATCAACGTGAGCCGCGGTCACCATGTGTTCTCGGTACACCAGATCGGATTTTCCATGGAAGAATCGGAGGTGGTGTAAGTATTTTCATTTTTATGGACCTGATTTACCTAGATAGAAATGCTGATTTACAGCAATGTCAAGACGAATGATTGATCTGTTTACATACATACTAGGGAATAATAATACCATCATCTAAGCGAGCTGTGGCTTTATGAGCAACTGGGGTCTTATTGTTTTGAAGTTTATTGCCAAATTTTGGACAAAATTCCAAACCATTGTTCATTTTACAAGTTTGTATGATAAGATATATGTTTTCCCCAAAAGAACACAAAATTTCACTTAGAAATGTCCATCCAAAGCGAAGATATAATGGACCTGGGTAGAGGAAAATATGCTAACAAGACACCAATTTTATTTTCAATGTATGCACATGGACACCAGATCAGAAAAAGCTTGGGGTAACTGGACACCAACCTTTCAATCGTCAATATTTCTGCCTGAAACTCGATGCATGGACTGTATTCGAAGACTATTTTTGTAAACATTATGTCACTACGGTCCATTACCTGATAAAGAGCATGTTCAACCCAATTTCATTACTTCTAGCACTTGCTTTTTTGAAATATTTGCAATATGACGGCAATTTACGAAGTAGACCTACGATGCTTGATCACAATTGACCGGTCATTGCCTCCAATGTTGGTGCAAGACATGTTCCTTTTTTACAGCGTTTCGGTTTAATGAATGGCGTAATTAACTCATTACCATGCAATCACGAGCTTTAATGTCCTTGGGAAAGATGGCTTAGAAAAACATTGTCCATAAAGAAAAACCCCTATAAACTAATACAGTGTGTACATTATTTACCACATTTGGCCTGATTCTTAAGTTTAAATAATTTTCAATTCCGCTTGGCCAACTTTTAGAATGGCGTTATACCCTTCGTACATTTACATGCGTGCGTTTGTTCGTCTACGCTTTTTTTTCAAAAAAATTTATTTAATAGACTTCTCCTCAGAATTAAACCACTAAGTGGAAATCAACAAAAATCAACGTGGATGATTCCATAAATTTCTTTCGAGATACTTCGATCCTTTAAAAAACATGGCTTATGCGGAAGGAGCTTATTTTCCGTGTACGGCGCGTTGTGAAAATTGTAAAATTTGTCCTCTCTAAGGAACTCAATCACGAGATTGGCATTGGGTAGTTTTCTATCAAACTCCTTCAATAAATTTTGATCTGTTGAAAAACATGGCTTTTGTTGGTGGGGCTTATTTTCTCTTAGTGTCATAAAGCGGAAGTACTTGCAGCTCTTTGAATTCATTGATAATAAATGTATACATGTACATGTATTTCATATCACAGATGATCTCTAATAATGTTTCAATTTATCCAATATGCTGGGTGATCATGATATATGAGATATTAATCTTTATTGTTACAAACTTACATAGTTCTAGGAAATGCAGCATTATAGTGCTCAGATATAGTTACAGTTCAACCTATATTAATCAATTACCAAAGGGACGGTGGAAAGAGCATGCTAAAGATAGGTGCTTGCTTGATAAAGATGAATGTCTGTGCATTGCTATTTGTCGGGAACTAAATGTATGCTTGTTTATTCAGGTTGCTTGCTTAATACCGGTGGCCAACATGCCAGGTTTCACTGTATTTCGTATTGCTGAAATTTATTGGAGAGGTCATCAGACCCTCCAACAGTGATGATTTTAAAATTCAGACTGCCAGAGAATTTGCTAATTCTATATCTTCGAGCGTAATTGTTCTGATACACAGTCTGCTTCGTCATAGTTTTGTAAATAAAGCGAAATAAAAAAAAAACGAAACAGGAAATAGACGTGGTTTATTTTTATATATGACGAATTTCAGAAAAGATTTAATTTAGTAATTTGCCATGGCTGCATTTAACCTCTCTAATGATTTCCTAGCACACTACGTACCTTTGAGCGATATAAATTTAACCTGATTCTGTTCCCTCTTTTTATCCATGCAGAAATCTTTAGTTGGTTCTAGAGCATCGAGAGGTAGTATCAAACTCAAAGTGAAAAATGTACAAGTGAAAAAAATGTCAGTAATCAAGTTGCTGAGAAATTTCAAAAACAAACTCACCTCTTTATCAGTACTCGATTGTTTACAAATATGTCTATTATGTATTAAGCATTACCATGAAGATAATTAATTTTCATAGTCCCATTCGGCATGTAGCGTGTTCTACAAAAAAGTTTTTAATACCATCAAGAATGGAAGAACTGAACATTTTTGGTGTATGTACAATCTAACTCAAAGCCGGTGTAACGTTGTAAAGTGACCCCCATAGAATAATGACCCCCCGGTCATTATTTTATATAGAATATGGACCGGGGGGCCCATATTCTTTATAAAATAATGACCGGGGGGTCCATATTCTTTATAAAATAATGACGGGGGGTCCATATTCTGTATAAAATAATGACCGGGGGGTCATTATTCTATGGGGGTCACTTTACAACGTTACACCGGCAATCCAACGTATACATACGTTGGCCAGTGTGACCAATTCTTGCACTCAAAGTAATGAACACGAATTACAAATTCTTTGGATTAGTTAATAGGGACAATGTTTTTCAAAGCCATCTTTCCCAGGGACATTATAGCTCGTGATTGGCTGGTAATGGGTTAATACGACATTCATAAAACTGAAACGCTGTAAACAAGGAACATGTCTTGCACCAACATTGGAGGCAATGACCGGTCAATTGTGATCAAGCATCGTAGATCTACTTCGAAAATTGCCGTAATATTGCAAATATTTCAAAAAAGCAAGTGCTAGAAGTAATGAAATTGGGTTGAACATGCTCTTTATCAGGTAATGGACCGTAGTGACATAATGTTTACAAAAATAGTCTTCGAACAGCCCATGCATCGAGTTTCAGGCAGAAATATTGACGATTTAAAGGTTGGTGTCCAGTTACCCCAAGCTCTTTCTGATCTGGTCTCGATGTGCATACATTGAAAATAAAATTGCTGTCTTGTTAGCATATTTTTCTCTACCCAGGTCCATTCAAAAACGTAATCTTCGCTTTGGATGGACATTTCTAAGTGAAATGTTGTGTTCCTATAGGGAATACATTTATCTTATCATACAAAGTTGTAAAATGAACAATAGTTTGGGATTTTATCCAAAATTTGGCAATAAACTTCAAAACAATAAGACCCCAGTTGCTCATAAAGCTACAGCTCGCTTAGATGATGGTATTATTATTCCCTAGTTTGTATGTAAACAGATCAATCATTTGTCTTGACATTGCTGTAAATCAACATTCCTATCTAGGTAAATCAGGTCCATAAAAATGAAAATACTTACACCACCACCGGTTCTTCCATGGAAAATCCGATCTGGTGTACCGAGAACACATGGTGTCCGCGGCTCACGTTGATCAGTGTGATTAAGTCGTGTCCTATTACGCGCAATAATTTTGTGGCACCATAATATTATTCTTTTAACCCTTTGGTTGCTAAGGGTGACTCACTGTCTGCACCGGACAGTGTAGATCCAAGATCAGACTGCACAAAACGTGCAGTCTGATCTTGGATCTACACTGTCCGATAAGGACATATTTTTCCCCTAACAGTCAGTAGAAAACAGCAATATTTAGGTTAAACTTTTATTTTCGGCTTAACCCTTTGCACCAGACGACAAAATTTTAGCCTTGTCCAAATTAAAAGCATTTGAAGACGAAAATTTCAGTGTTGCTCAGATGGTGTATTTTTTCTTTGATAGAGTAGAAAACATTGTGGGAAAAGGAGAAAATGCTGATTACCAGCATTTTCTTCTTTTCCCAAAATGTTCCCAAAATGTTTTCTAAAGGCTTTTTTTCCCAGGAGTGTCAAAAGTCAGCATTATGTGGTAAAGGGTTAATAATTTATTCAGCAAAATAAAGTTTAAAACAGTGCTTACTTCTAGTTTTGAGCTCTCACCACACACAATGCGAGGCTCACATCGACTTCTTCGGAGTTTTAAGAGGTCCTCATTTAAGCGTATGAAAAAAGCTCTAAAAAATTAAGCACCACGGAAAATTTGCACAGGGTGTTAGTAATTCTGTCTAAGAGTGTAAGCGGAAAATGCAACATCAGCATTCTGATTAGTATAACAAAAAGAGACAATGACCAGACGATGTACTACATTATCTATTCAAGACGTATAATTTCCAACTAATATACACGTTAATATAAGTTGGGTTTCAGACTTCATTTGAATATTTTTGATACATTTCCATGGTAAAATCACTTTATTTCATGCTTTCCGGTTGGATATCGAGAAATAGCAGTGAAAATATTTTTCGATCTTACACTGGTACCACCAGTGAAAATACCGATTTTCACGTTCTTGTTGCCTAGGTAAATTGCGCGTGCCTAACAACCAGATGGGAAATATGACGTCATATACCTTACATTTAACGTTGCTATGCGGAAGGGGTACGCCACGGGGAATAAGGGAAAAGAACTGTACTTAATTTTGATAAAGCTCCTCCCAGAAAGGATTAAAAGCGTAAAATAAATAGAATATTTGTTTTTTTCGGTGAAAGATCGAAATTTATTTCATCTCATGAACACCATCGGTAATATTTACACTCGTGGCTGCGCCACTCGTGAAAATATTACCGATGGTGTCCACTCGATGAAATAAATTTCGATCTTACACCAAAAAAACCAACTATCCTCTTTATCTCTTTGACTAATGCAGGGTCAAATATGATGAATGACCAGCTATCGTTGCATTGATGTAAAGCTGTGTCTGGTTCGTCCTTATTCCACACGTGCAAATAGGGGGTCATTTTTATGACCGATGACGAGAAATTATTCCAGTAGATACCCCAGCACTTTCAAACTGCTTCAGACTAGAAAAAACGCGGTGTCTCATAGTGATATCTTTAAGATCGGCCTTAACCCTTATCCTACTGAATAACTAAAATGAAATGTTCAATTCGATAGTAAAAACCCGAAAGTTGTTATTTCAAAGGTATATTTCAGGGAAGAAAATCTCCAGATCGGACAGCGTAGATCCAAGATTAGACTGCACGTTGAGTCTGATCTTGATCTACGCTGTCCGCAAAATGTCTATGAGTCGTGATAAGCAGCCAAAGGGTAAATATCAATTGGTTGGGTGTATCTGGGGTGGCCTAGGTGTAAATATGAGGTATAAATACCTGTATATTGGCTATACTTTTCATCTGTAGGCTTTCACTGTGTTGACTTTGTAGATATTAAAGGTGGCCCTTCAGTTTTTGGGACAAAAATTTTACAAAAATACAAAAAAATCATGCTTATTTTCCCAAACCATAATGATATTTTTCATTCATGAAACCCTAGTAGTCGAAAACCATCCGACAACAAGAGAAATTAGAGATTTACTACAGGTCAGGTCGACACCGACGGGAAACACGTTCTACTTTTACATGAGCAATTAGTTCATTTACATGCCAGAAATATACAAACGAAAGCTTCAAACATAGCGTCCGAAGAAGACATTATATGGAAAATAATTACACATTTGCTATCTTATGGAATTTAAGCGTCATTAGTCACTTTCCAGTCACTTAACATTCCCGCAATGCTCTTTTGATTTTTTGCGGGAAATCTAAAATTAGCATAAGAGGCTACGTAGCCTTTTAAGGGAATACCATCAATTTTTTTCTTTTTTTTGGCAATTTCATGATTCTTAATTATTGATGATTTGTATTACTTTTTCATATAAATTTCAGTGATATATATATTTTTCAATTTGGTGTGATGTGAAAAATCTAAATACCCACCTTTAAGAGGACATGCCTCTTTCTTCCGTTGGATTCTTGTTTGGCCACTGGTAACATAGAGCTACAACTTGCTACAATCAGACCCATGGAATCGCCATTATGTCTTCAAATTCAAACGTCATGTCTCCAAACATAGTTAGAGGCTTGACAGATGGTTTAGCCAATCAAAATTTGTGTTACTTTCAAATTTAGAAAATCATGCAAAAAACACGAAGAAGAATTTTCTCAAGAATGGTTTGTAATACAGATACTGGCCTGCTTCTGTTCGTTCCGTCCTATCGTAACTGTGGTGCTCATTCTCTCGTGCTGCACAGTTCAATTAATAAAAGGTCTTCTTTGTGCCTGCAGCAAACAAAAACAATATTAGATGTGTCTCTAGATATCAAAACCAGATTTCCCGTAACACGCAATGGCCCATTTCATTCGTTAATAAGCTGGTGCAGAAATGGCGAACACATACGAGTAAAGAGGACAGAGAGTATTTTCCAAGTCAGGAAGTAGCAAGGAATGTAAATGATTAATTATAATTAAGTATAATTTACTTAAATGACAATTTACACACGCACACACGCTCACACTCACAAAAGGGAATTTAAAAAGGTGATTTAAACCTAAAATTATTTTCTTAACTGATAGAATATGGTAATTTTGCTGTAAATCGTAAAGTAAAATTTACTTTTAAATGTTACATTTAATCAAAGTATTTATTAACTCTGTCAAGGCCATGCACATAGGCAAAATTAATACCCTTTCTTTGATCTTTGATTTACAGCTGATGTATAGAGTACATCAAAGATCAGACTGCACAGAACGTGCAATCTGATCTTGGATTTAGTTACATTCTCGGCTTTTTTTTATTTTGAAATGCGAAGAGTATTGGACTACTGTTTTGAAGTATCTCAGTCAATGACATTCTTACGACAAACTTAATGCTTTAACTCATTACCCAACGACAATTTTTTAGGCTTGACCAAATTGAAAGAATTTGCAGGCGACAAAATAAAAGTGACTGAAAATTTGAAATTTGTTTTATGAAGGGAAGAAAACATTGTGGGAAAAGGAGAAAATGCTAGTTACCAGCATTTTCTCCTTTTCCCACAATGTTTTCTAAAGGCTTCTTTCTCAGGGTCGTCAAATGTAGGGATTGTGTGGTAATGGGTTAAGGTCGACTCGGACCCGGCGCCTCCATCTTACGAGTCCTACACCTTAACACAGAAGCCACACAAGCCGCCGCATTAAATGAGAGAATATGAGTTAGGAACATATAGTAACCGCTAATTTCACACTCTCTCAGGCTAAAGTGTCAGTGGCGAAAGATAGCGTTTGACATAACAGCTAATTAAGGCGGGAGAAATGACGTCAGACGTCATGAAATGTCGAGTACCCTCCATATACAACTCGGCTGAATCGTGATAAACAGGACTGTAAGAAGAACTCCAAGACCATAATTTCGCCCACCATAACCCAACGAATTTATGAACCGTTCACATGATATTTATCACATGTCCTGCCATGCTGTCCTTTTGATGTAATTTAGCCATGTTCTTTCAAAAGTGGGGCTTAATACATCAGCAAAAGTTTCGAAACTTTTTTGCAGTCTGTGCAGGCTAGCCTGTCTCGAAACTTTTTTGCAGTCTGTGCAGGCTAGCCTGTGTCGAACTTTTTTGCAGTCTGCACAGGCTTGCCCGTGTGGAAACTTTTTTGCAGTCTGCACAGGCTTGACCGTGTGGAAACTTTTTTTTGCAGTCTGCGCAGGCTAGCCTGTGTCGAAACATTTTTCCACTCTGCGCAGGCTAGCCTGTGTCGAAACTTTTTTCCAGTCTGCACAGGCTAAACTGTGTCGATTCTTTTTTGCAGTCTGCGCAGGCTAGGGTGTGTCGAAACTGTTTTGAAGTCTGCGCAGGCTAGCGTGTGTCGAAACTAAACTTGTTTGCAGTCTGTGCAGGCTAAACTGTGTCGATTCTTTTTTGCAGTCTGCGCAGGCTAGCCTGTGCCGAAACTTGTTTGCAGTTTGTGCAGGCTAGCCTGTGTCGAAACTTGTTTGCAGTCTGTGCAGGCTAAACTGTGTCGAAACTTTTTTGAAGTCTGCGCAGGCTAGCGTGTGTCGGAACTTGTTTGCAGTCTGTGCAGGCTAGACTGTGTCGAAATTTTTTTGCAGTATGCGCAGGCTAGCCCGTGTCGAAACTTTTTTTCAGTCTGCGCAGGCTAGCCTGTGTCGAAACTTTTTTGAAGTCTGCGCAGGCTAGCCAGTGTCGAAACCTTTTTGCAGTCTGCGCAGGTTAGCCCGTGTCGAAACGTTTTTGCAGTCTGCGCAGGTTAGCTTGTGTCGAAACGTTTTGCTATTGATATTTCGTTCTTAAATGTCGAAGAACCATTCTATTTCAATATTCAATCGGTTATAAGATATTTTATTGGATTTTATTGACCCATACCTATACGTGGTGGTCTGTTTGATAGAACATATCACAGAGATGCAACATGTCCTTTTTTCACAGGTGGTGGCACAACATTCGGCATGAATTGGGTGATTGGAGCCATCAAATTCCTCGGTTGTATCTGGTGGATTGATATGCACCAGATCGGTACATACCCGGAAATAAGCCGGTTTACCGTTCAGAAAATTGTGAGGCTCCTCTTAAAAAAGAAAAATCTTTATGATCTATTTCAGTTGAGTTGGCAAACAGTTCGTACATTCATTGTTTTTACGTGGTTTATCAATTCCGGTTGAAGTTTTCACCGACAGATAAACAGATGTGAATAACTTCATCGAGATTGTTTATGTCGTTGCTAAACGAATGACAGTGGCGCGCCGTGTATAAGGTCACGTGATTCGCAGTTCAAATGTAAAACGACCGTTAAACGAACGAGGTTTGATGTAGGTGCGGAATCTGCCGAGTTGTGACGAGTGGGTGGCTCAATTGTCAATAACAGTGGGTTGATTTTGGTCAAGACAGCCCGCCATTTTTGTGGTTTCAGAATAAGGAGTCGCTTAAAATCTAACACCAGTGCTTCAACTTTCAATGATAACCCTGATTGCTGTTTCAACGATGGTCATGCAGGAAAGCAGACATGGGCTCGGGAAGAATATAGTGCGAAGTGGCCTGTTTTAGCTCCAGATTTCTCTAAACTGCTCATTATAGCGGAATGCATCGCGCCAGGTAGGGGTTTATTGAGTAAACGTTACTTTAGTTGGAAATTCAAAGTAAGGGCTGTCGCGTAGAAAAGAAATTTGGTTCTGTCCCCCAAAATGCCCAAATTAGATAGATGTGTGTTTGTAGAGTGCTACCTAGCGGAGATAATGCTACAAGAAGAACGGCTTTTATGAACAAACCTCGAAATGGAGAATTTATGTAAAAAAGCGTTTTGTCCTTTACTAGCAATGTTTCCTGTCTACCACAGTGTATCATTCACCTTTGCTTTTCGGCTATTAATATGGATTGATCTACAATTTTGTCGACGGGAAAAAACTATGTAGATGATAAAACCGCAATAAAAACTATTTTTGTATCCAACATACACAATGTCATTCACAATCAATGTCGTTAATTGGTCCTCGTGGGACACGGCGCCCGTCAACCGAACTCGGTCTTCATTTCTCATTCGGCAATCCGTACATTTCACGCAGAAACCACGGAAAACACCATATTTCTTTCCAGCGAATACTAAGTATCATTTGTCTAATTCTCTGTTGCTTGGCTTGCCATGTTATTGGTCGAAATTAAACGTCTCGACCAATCAAATAGCTGGCTGTGCAATTTAGAAGTAGATTTAACGAAATTTAGTATAATTATTCTTCTGAGCAATTTTGAGAACTAGGTCCGTAAAGCCACTAAAATTATAGGTGATGCGTGAACTCTTTGCGGCACAACAAAGTAGTGTGCAATACAAAATTGCAAGAGATTCGATGAAGGTTTGAAGATGTCTTCTTTTCCTGAAATAGATGAAAATTTTGTGGGAAAAAGAGATATTGCTGTTTACTAGCATTTACTACTTTTTCAACAATAAGTTCTAAAACTTTTCCCCGGGATTGTCGTGCACGGAATTGTGAGGTCAAGAGTTAACGATGGTTCAGTTTGTGTTGAAGCCGTAGTATGGTCCTTTCGTGGCTCAGTGGTTCATGTGTACAACTTGTTAGGGTCCTCAACCGAAACACATAGGTTTTCTTCGGTGTGTCCTTTGACACCTCAGAGCCCGAACGGACTGAATTGCGAGTAGACGAATAAAAAAGAATAGAGTCAGTTGGGTATATCTCTACAAGTGTTACCTGTGCTGTATTTCAAAGATATGTGAACCATCACGAAAAAGGGACCTTCTGGGAACTGCGAAAAGTGTCAACCCTGGTCAGACTGCGCGAATTGTGCAGGGGTGACACTTTTCGATGTAATGACATTTTCTGTATGAAAAGTGGTCATTGCACCTTGTTATACAATATTTCTTAATTATCAGCTGAAACAGACCTGCACTATTGTTGATCCGTTTTCATCTAATTGATATAGAGAATTCCCAGATGGTCCCTTTTCTTGCCTGGTGGGTCAAATTTGAGTATATCGTCGGTTTAGTTAAAAAACCTCGCAACTACAGTTTGTTTTAAGCTGTAGTTACGAGGTTTTGAAGAAAACCGATGATATGTTTCTTCCTACAGATGATCATTAATCACTTCAACTTGGAAGGTTTAAATGTTAAATCTTCTAATTTTTTACGGTATTAGGACATCTTTACGTGAAACTTCTCTACAACCACCGCTTTTGTTAATGATTTACAGGAGGGGGCCGGGGGAAGCTTGTTACAGGAACCTATCCATCACTTCAGTCCGGTAGATTTAAACTGTAAACCTGCCAATTTTCATGGGCTTAGGACGTCCTAATTTGTATGAATTTTTATCAGTCGGTTCGAGAATAGTTTTAAATTGTACTGTTTTGGGGATCAATCAAGAAAAAGAGGTCTTTCGTTGTGCTGCTGAATTTATGCAATTGACCATAGCCCACTGGAAAAATAATACCAATATATAGTCGTAGTGAGATCCAACTGCATATTCTGGTCTGGGTAGTCTGATCTTGATCTACACTTTTTATAAAAGCAATCTTGTTGTACTGTTAGTTTGGCGACAGCACAGGTTATGGTGCCGTTCAAAAGAAAAAAAAAAACACGTTAAATAACAAAACACGTCTAACATCTACAGTCATTTTTACATAACATGACCTGCAACATGTGCAAATGGGCATTCAGACATTTTCGTAAAAGGTCGTCTCGGATCAGCCTGCGCAGTCCGCGTAGGCTGATCTGAAACAACATTCTTCTTTTTTACGTAATTTTCTGTTTTGCGCAAGTCTACTGAATGATAAAATCTAGTGTGGTCGTAAAGTGTCGTCTCGGATTAGCCTGCGCGGACTGCGCAGGCTGATCCGAGACGACACTTTACGCAAATGTCCGAATGCTTCTTTACGCGTGATGCAAGCTATATAGGGCGGTTTCTAGGTAACCTGATTGTGATGCGTATTTTTCCATAAAACAACAATATTTTTGCTGTATATTTGGCGATTTAACAAGTTGCAATGAGGCTTATGTTAAAAATTTCATCTAGATTATAAATAACAAAAAAATAACAGCTACGGGCGTTTTGACATGGTAAAAGGCTATATGTAATTTGTAGAGGGAAAAAAAAAACAATCATAGATTCAAAGAAATAAAGCTTTTGAAGTTCGAAGGACTACTTTTGTTATGTCTCCCTCAAACTGACAAGCTTAACTCATTTCTCGTGTTTGGACAGTGAAGATCAAGATCAGACTGCACTTAAAGTGCAGTCTGATCTTGAATGTACACTGTCCAATATGTTGACATTCATGGTCGCAAAACAGAATTTAGAAATATTATTGCTCGACCAATTAGCTTGAAATTTGTGTTAACTAGCAATGGACGTGTTAACTACAGACTGTACTAGGTCAGCTCTTCTGAGACAAAAGCGATTCTGAAACAGTACGAGACATTTCGTTTTATCCATTACGGCAGAGAAAATAGTTTTGACCAAATTTAGAAACTTAATTTCCTTGAAAATAATGACAAAGAAACTTCAAAGACGAGGAAACGCACTCACCATTAGTTCTAAATAAATGTACTGATATGAATCTAAATTCCTTGTCTAGGATGAGGGACCGTATTCACCAACCCGTCTTCATTTCATTTCTTTTATCTTATTCTAGATTTAGAAAGTAACGCACCCTCTGATTGGCTACACCATTCGGTTCAGCCAATCAGAAGCTGTAATGTTATCAATGTCAGAATTGTTTTAGGTAGAATAAGACTAAGAATCTTCTGAAGAATGGTGGAATAATGTGGACCCTGATTGACTTGGAACTTCCATCGCGGCCAACTATATCGCTAGTCTCAGGAATGGGAGTATGAATTGAATAATAATAATAATAATAATAATAATAATAATATTACTTCTACTACTAATAATACTTATAATGATGATGACGATTTTATTGATTTATTTAATAGACTTCAAATATACTGGTCTCAGGAATAGGAGTATGAATTGAATAATAGGAATAATGATAATAACAATAATAATAATTATATTACTTCTTCTTCTACTACTACTAATACTGATAATGATGATGATGATGATGATGATGATGATGATTTTATTGATTTATTTAATAGACTTCAAATATACTGGGAAAACCGGTGAAGCTGCTCCAGGATTTTTTTTCAAACAAACATTCCCTTCGTTATATTTGTGCTTCAAATCGAAAGATCTCTCTGCACTGATGAAAGTATTGACCTTTAATTTTGTTTGACTTTTTTTCTTCTACTTTTTTTCCGTCTACTTTTTCCGCAGGAAGAGGCTGCATCATGCCAGACGAAAATCTGCTTAATTCAAAGTGACATGCACGCACATTCCATCTGGCATTTTCTTTATGGAAGGGAGGGGAAATAATCGAATGTGATTGTATTTGCAAAATTGATACCGAACATAGCTATAGAAACATATGGCTTGCAACCAACACGTAAGAAGGACCATTGGGACATTGGCGTAAAGTGTCGTCTCGGATCAACCTTTGCAGTCCGCGCAGACTAATCCGAGACGGCACTTTACAACCACATAAAATAATGTGCTACAGTAGACTTGCAGCAAACAGAAAATTACTTTAAACCGGAAAGTGTCGTCTCGGATCAGCCTGCGCAATCCGCACAGGCTGATCCGAGACAACATTTTACGCAAATGCCCGATCGCCCTGTTCGCGTGTCTTGCCCATACTCTTTGAAAAAAGGGTTTAAACCTTTCCCAAACAACAAATTTTTAGACTCTTCCAAACTGAAAGAGTTTGCAGACGACAATTTTAACTTTCATAACAATGGCAGATAATTATCCTAATGGGCATAAAACACTGTGGGAAAATGAGAAATTGCTCGTTATGAGCAATTTCTCCTTTTCCTACAGTGTTTTCAAAAGACTTGTACTGCAGACACGTAAAAACAAGGGCTTGTTTGGGAAAGGGTTAATAGATCTGCAAAAAGTGTCGACTCGTGTTAGTCTAGGCCGTTAGCGCAGGATGACCTGCTTCAAAAACTGTTACTTTTGGTCAATTTTCCGCATTTCCAAGGATCATTCTACGTTAGTATTTAGCTAGTAGGAAGGCGAAAAAAGGATTTTCATTGACCAATTATTATGTTTGTTTGTTTGAATGGTGTTTTACGCCGCTTTAAACGTTATTTCAGTCATATCACGGCGACAGTTCACATATTCACGTTTCCTTGGTTTCACCGGTACTAGGCTAGGCTCTGAAGTGTCTTGCCCAAGGACACTCCTGTGAAAAAAGCCCATTGGAACTAGTGACGCTCGAACCCGGGACCTCCAGATCACGAGTCCTGCACTTTACCACTGAGCCACACAGGACCCCCATTATTATGTGATGACCTGCTTGTGTAATGCATTACGTCAGTGCATTAAACCTCCTTTTTCCCAGAGCATGGCCCATCAGTAAGTTATATTATGATTGAAATACTGTCAAAACTGACGTTAAGGTAGTATACCCGTACTACCTCTAGTGCAACATAGAATGATATTTCATGATAGTTGATAAATATGGATTTGTACAGATATAATACTTTTTCCAAATTTTTAACCGACCAGAAATTTCTTTGATGCCTTTCTTGAAATTATTTGTAAATAATTTCGTTAGTTTCCAGAAAATGGAGGTAATTATTATCTCCCTTTTTAATGAGAATATTGTGGTTTTAGATTTATAATGATAATTCTAAGAAGAAAAAGATATGAAAAAGTGGCTTGGTTACAATACTTAATACTATAATACTCATTTTAAATCATAGGATATTTTGTAGGATAATATTATCTACCATTATGTACCATTTGAACTAACAACCTAAAACAGTGAATTATCAGTGCCGATTTTACCTAGTTTTTGGTGAAATCGACATAATGTCTTTGAGAATTCATGAATGGAGGATCAAGAACGAGGGGCTTATTCATGGCGGGTTTGTATGATTCTTGGTTTGTATCATTAGGATTGAAGCATAAAAACGAGAAGAGCACAGCGGTGACAAGCACCCCATTGGGATTTCTGGTATGTCATTATACCCTCGAACGTTCAATCCACGATTGTTGTCATATCTTGTTTTATTCAGTCGTACTCTGAATATTTACGATCTTTGACAACATCACTAGAAGTCTAATGTGCTATTCTATATCGTCGGTTTACTTCGAAAACCTCGTAACTACAGCTTGTTACAAGCTGTAGTTACGAGGTTTTCGAAGTAAACCGACGATATAAATTTTGCTAATATCAAGTTAATTAGATGGATGTGTTCCAGCATACAGTCTCATCTTATTTAGTCCATGCAACCAGCAAACAGTTCTTAGGAATTATGGAACGTATACTTATATCAAGGGAAATACTCACTTATCACTCTTCTCGGTCTGGTCATGAAAAAAAGAATTATTATTACTTATCTTTTCTTGTTTCCAAAATAATACACCCAATTCGAATTTTCTTGTCTAACACGCGTGGGAGAACTAAGAAAATAGTGCTCTATTTGGTCAACACTAATTTTCCCCCAATGCCTTAAACATTGCTGACATAGGTTCCTGGGTGAAATTAAAGGTCAAAATAAATTCGTAATCATGAAAACGCTGTTAATTTAATCACTTTTAGATTCAAAACGAAATCAATATATGCAAGCTTCTGTTGAACAATTTTTCGTTCGTGTTGTACCTATCAAAGAAGCGACTAGGCTTCATGTAAATTTCATTACACATTGACATGTAGGTCTATGCTTGTGCTTTAACACATTTTGGACGTTAATTCTTGCTGTTTGTTTAAAAAGAATTCGACATTCGTTGGCTATTCGGGTAAAAGTTCATTAAACTCGTCCACAAGAAATATTATAAAATGACAGTTGTAGATAATGTGTATGGCAGTTGCACAGCACGGTTGTAGATAATGTGTATAGAAAAGTGGCAGTTGTGCACTACGTTTGTGGATACGTATGTAAATGGCAGTGGCATAGTTCGGTTGTGGTTAATATGTATGGCATTTGCGACGCACAGTTGTGGATAATGTGTATGGCAGTTGCGTAACATGGTTGTGCATAATGTGTATGTGGGTCGTGTAATACAATGGTTGTGAATGATGTGTATGGCAGTTGTGTAGCAGGGTTGTGTAATAATGGAGCAATTGCATAGCACGGTTGTGGATAATGCCCATGACAGTTGTCTAATATCATGATTGTGAATCATGTGTATGGCATTTGCATAGCACAGTATTGGATAATGCGTATGGCATGTGTAGCATGTTTGTGGATACTGTGTATGGTAGCTGCGTAGCCTGGCTGTGGATAATGTAATTGACAGTTGTGTGACACCACGGTTGTGGGTAATGTGTGTGGCAGTTGGGAAGCGCAGTTTTGGATAATGTGTATGGCATTTGTTTGAATGGTTGTCGATATTGTGGCGGTTGCATAGCACTGTTGTGTTTAATGTGTAGGGCAGTTGCGTAGCACAGTTGTGGATAACGTGTATGGCAGTTGCTAGGGGCATTTGTGCATAACGTACATGTATATGGCAGTTGAAAAGCACAGTTGAAGGTAACTTATAAGATGGTTGTGTAGTACCATGGTTGAAGGTAACATATATGGTCTTTGTGTAGAAGATTTGAGAATAACATGTATGGAAGTTGTTTAGCAGGGTTGAAGGTAACATAATTATATAGAAGTTGTGTAGCAAGGTTGATAGTAACATGTATGGTAGTTGTATAGCAAGGATGAGGGTTATGTGAATTGTGGTTTTGTAGCTGTGTTGAAGGTAATTTGTATGGCAGTTTTTGTAAGAGGGTTAAAGGTATAGTGTATGACAGTTGTCTAATACGGTTGAAAGTTACAGGTACCAACTACAGCGGTTGTGTAGCATGGTTTAAGGTAACGTGTGTTCCGATTTTGTAGCACTGTGGAAGGCTACGTGTGTTGTTGTTGTCAAGCACAGTTGACGGAAACGTGTATGGTAGTTGTGTAGCAAGGTTGAGGGAAACATGTATGGCAGTTGTGTTGCACTATTAAATGTAATGTGTATGGCAGTTGTGTAGCACTATTAAATGTAATGTGTATGGCATTTGTGTAGCACTATTAAATGTAATGTGTATGGCAGTTGTGTAGCAAGGTTGAAGGTTAGGTGTATGGCGTTTTTGTAACAGTATTGAAGGTAACGTGTATAGCGGCTTTGTAGCAGCGTTGAAGGTTACATGTATGGCGTTTTTTGTAGCAGAGTGGGAATTTGGGTGTATGGCAGATTAGGACCAGGGTTGAAGGGTATGTGGCACGGTTGAAAGTAACGTGTATTGTTGTTTATAGCAGGGTTGAAGGCAAGGTTTATGGCGGTTTTGTAGCAGGGTTGAAGGTTACATGTAGGATAACTTTCAGCAGGGTTGAAGGTAACATTTATGGCAGTTTTGTAGCAGGGATGAAGGTAACGTGTATGGCAGTGTTGTAGCATGATTGAAATGTAACGTGTAGGCCGGTTGTGTAGCTGAATATAAGGTAACACTCAGGGCCGTTATGTAGCACGAATGAAGGTTACATATGGGGTGGTTGTTTAGCTCGATTGACGGTTACATGTACGGTGGTTATGTAGCACGGTTGAAGGTAAGGTGTATGGCGGTTTTGTAGCACGGTTGAAGGTCACGTGTATGGCTGGTTGTGTCGAACGCTTGAAGGTAACGTGTAGGCAGGTGTAATGCAGAGAAATGACCTTCACCTACAAAATGACCCGGGTCATTATTCTACGTAGATAAATTACCCAGAAGTCATGTCATTACGTAGAAGGATGACCCGGATCACTATTCTACGTAGAGAAATGATCCCTGGGGTCGTTCTTCTACGTAGAGAAATGACCCATGGGTCATTTTGTAGGGGAGGGTCATTTCTCTGCATTACATCGCCTGTGTAGCATGACTGAATGTTACATATAGAATGTATAAAGATAACTCGTGGCACATTTCAAAATTCTACATGAATGTATTTTAACCATCTCGGAGTTAAACGTTCAAACTCAATATGATCAGATGACGACGTAAATGGATTGAATGCCATAATCAAATTTATACATTTTATTCTTTTTTTAACGATTCCAACTTGATATGGATTTTCAAATTGATTTAGCATGTTTCACATGAGGATCAATCAGCTGAATTTGAATTATATCCTTTTCCATTAGAAGGAAATGTGATATGGAGCAGTAATAAGTCAGAGCACTAGTTAGAGGGAGTGATTTTGATTTCAAAATTGAAAATATCAATAATTCTCCACTAAACCCTATGTTGTGGGTACTCATTAGAATCGTCTCGACGGGACGATTCTAATGAGTACCAACAACATAGAGTTTTGAAGAGGAATAATGGATTTAGAGTACCATCACTCCCTCTTATCTGGAGCTCTGATAAGTATAAATCAAAAGGCTGGTAAAACGCTTTTGCAAACATGGTGGATGAAGATTAGACCACTGCACGTACAGTGTGATTTGATCTACACTTTCCAGGATCGCGAGGATTCCCACGGGAAAGACAACTTTAAAAAAGATAAAAGAGCAATGAATGAGTTTTAATATTTGTTGGAATTTTTTAATACAGTAAGGATTAAACGGAATAACGATTAATTCAGATTTACAAACAAGCACATGTGTTTTTTTTAAATCGAAATGGTTTTAGAATAAGCTTGCAGAAAAAAAAAACCCAAAAAGAAAACAAAAAGTTTTCATGGAGGAACGGGTTTAAGAATTGCCTGGAATTATTTATAATCACAGACAAGACAAGGCAAACACCTAATGGTTTTTGTAGACATCCTTCAGGATATTATATACAAATAAGTCGCGTTCTGGTAAAACGGGGCCTATTGCATCTCCGTTATACACGAAACTAGCCCAAGCCAAGTCATTTCATAATTATGGCTTCATATAAGCCAGGCTTTTTCAATAACCGACTAAATCGTAATATAGATTGGTCCCTCGACAATCAGAAAATTGTTCAACAGCGAAAAGTTTCGGCCCAGGTCAGCCTGCGCGGACTGCGCAGGCTGACCTGGGTCGATACTTTTCGCAGATGCATTAAGCCCCCTTTTCACAGAAAGCGGCATATATATATATAAGATGTGGTAAATTCGGCGGCCAAAGCAATTGCATAATCAACGTCTGCGATTAGAAACAAAAGATGGCAGTAGGGTTTTTTTCACAGACGCTTTATATCCACAATGCTCTTATTTGATCCTCCCACGAATTCCAATTATTTCCAGGGCTTTCTGTGATTGTGTACCTAAATTGATCCTTATCTTGCTAAAGAAGTTGAATTTTACTTTCAAGTCGATAATTTAAAAAAAAAACAACAACTGAATAATGCTTCTTCACACTTATTTTTTGTGGACAAGAATATCTCCCTACAAGACGGTATAGATGGAAGATCAGACTGTTCTTTCTGTGCAGTCTGATCTTGTGCTACACTGTTTGCAAAAGGTAAGTGAGTCACGCATAGTTATGTAAAGGTTAACGGCATCTGTATGACGTAACAACTTCAGTATATCAAAACGGTACAGTCTTGGTGGGATTTGACAAACTTTGTAATAGAGGTTCAGATGCAGTTTATCAGTCCTGCAAACCAATTACATTTGACCCATTAAATATCAAACACCTTAACACATTCAGCCATACTTAAATTACTCATCTTCGCCAGCCAAGTTTACGATCACTACGTGGATCTTACCTTGGCGGATTGAGCTTGATTTTTACAACCCCCCGATACGCCTTTTCGTTGGATGCAGCCAGCTCTAGCTGCAACGAATGAAACGGCTCGTAGCATTTCATCTTTGATAAAAATAGAACACGGTCTCTACCTTTCGAATAATAGGTAAAACATGGAAACCCACGTGGATGTCTGCTTATCGCTTCATGTGTATTTGTAAGCGGTTTGTAAAACGATATTTCATTTGCTTTTAGAAACATGATGTAAAGGGGAGTAATAACCAGCATCCAACAGAGGGCGCATCACAGGAATCTCGAAATCGGGCTCAATCAGCCAAGGTAAGATCCACGTAGTGATCGTAACCTTGGCTTGCGAAGATGAAATTACTGAACTAAACATTGTTGTTCTAAGTTTCCTAAATAGATGTTTTACAGGCAAAATCTGTTTTCAAATGATTTGTGAGGAGAAAACGAGCGCAAATATCGTACGCAATAAAGCTGTCGTCAACATAAATGTACAGAACGTATTTTTAAAAAGGTATGATAGAAAAGTATACAAGTTTATCAAATTCTTGGGCTTTAGCAATTGGACATAAAAAATCATCACTAAATTCAAGGAACAAAACATATTTATTTGTCTTTTGAAATTAATGACCATTTCACTTTAAAGGTGGGTATTATGTCAAGTGACTGCCACGCGACTTATGACACTTAAATTTCATAACGTAACAAACATATAATTATTTTCAATAATGTCTTCTTCGAACGCTATGTTTGAACCTTCGTATTGTATTGTATTTTTGCAAAATTTTTGTCCCAAAATTTTGAGAGCCACATTTAATTGCCAAGAGAAATGCTGTGTTTTCTGTGGGTAACAGTGTAAATATTGAATAAAGCATAGTCAGACTTAAAGGATGCATAGACTGGTACATGTAGTGCTATGAAAACAAACATGGTTAAAAAATGATTGGCCATACACCGAATGACAATAACATAAAATATGTAAAAAAACAACAAGATAACTGGCTGCCGTATACAGACGCTTTAATTCCACAAGGCAATCAGTTGATCCACCCACGATTTCCAATTATTTCTTTAGCTTTCTCCATATGAAGAAATTACAGACGTACGAATTGCAAAGCTTATCACACGAAGTATGACAATTAATAATCTTTGGATCAGACAGCTCAATCGAGCATCTAATACTCCTACTGGGTATTTATATGGTACATGCATAGGTCTATCTTAAACACCAATGTCTCGTAACTTCCATAGTGAGTGTCAACTGGAAACAATACAGGAAAAGTTTACATTATTAATCAAAGTCTTAGTAACGTCCAAATATAAAATGAACTGTTTATAAAATAAATTGCATTTTTACCATGTGAAATTATGGCGAATTTTATTACTTTAACGATATGTAAACGTGTAGTTCGTAAAAGTTCCAGTCAATAGCAGAAAAAAGAATTTTGAAACTAGAACAGATCCTACGATGCTACAATATGTGTTTGTTCACATCGACGATCGCCGACGATTAGCCGACTTTTCGTCGTAAACCTCTGCAGTGACGTAATAGTCCAGTCAATCTAGCCAGATTATAGGCCAAACCTCAAAAAAATTGCAACAGAAATCATATTGGTTGATTATGATTCCTTGATATATCGCTTACAACATATAAAAAGTCTAGAAAAATCTAAGGAGGGGAAGGTTTTGAATTTTGGATTTTAAAAAGGGTACTGTAACAGCCGTTTTTTTGACGATATGTCTAAATAGGAAAGCAAATATTATGATGTAATTCAATAAAAATGCATAACTATTGTCAAACTTTGTTATTTATTTCACGTAGACTTGAATTCTAGTGCTAGCTTTGTTAAATCAATGCAAAAACACATTTATTGAGCTCCATTTACTGTTTTTTACACGAATTTGAGAGTGGGTGGGGTACGCAAAAAGTTTTGAGAGCATTTTACTTTGATACGCATTCCGTACGATACAAATTATTGTTTTATATTGTATTATACAAATAACCTTTAGCATTATAAAAAGCATTAAAGGGGTATATATCATTTAGCAGACAGTATGGACAGGGATCAGACTGCCAGAGAGTGACAATCTGATCCTGGTGAAAACTGTTCGCAATCTGAACATTGAAAAAAAAAAATCGTTTTTCAATGCTTTCATCTCCAGGTCGTAAAAATGGATGGATGTGTGGGGAAAATATGAAATAACAATGCTATCAAATATAGTTTTAACAGTATAACCTTAACCCTAGGTTAACATTCATAATTTGGATTCCGCTCAATAACCTATTCCCAAAAACGACAAATTTTAGATTGACCCCAACTGAAAGTATGTTCAGACTTAAATTTTGAAATTAGTAAAATGACTTTAACTTATCTGACAGGATAGAAAATATTGTGGGAAAAGTAGGAATTGCTTATTTTGAGCAGTTTCTCCTTTCCCTACAATGTTTTCCTATTTTATATCTCAGGGTCGTAAAAACAAGTAATTGTGTGGGAAAGGATTGGGACATACATCAATCACTGTCAGTTTCAGATTCGGATTCATAACATCTTGTAGTGTTTGAGCAGCTAATTCCTCGACATTCAGCACAACCTGGTGAACACTCTAATCCATTCTTCCTGCAGGTACAGCGTTTAGAATCACAGTTTTGTTTACATTTGCATCGAACCATATTGAGCAGTTTATCTGGGGCAGCCTTGAAGTCACATTTCACTGGAATCAACCTGTTATTTGACAATTTCCATCCCCATTCTGTCGGCATATAGGTTTTATCATTCAACCATTCATGTACTTGGTAAAAAACACGCATGCTGTGATATTTAGCGGCTGAAGATGTTGGCGGTAAACTTTGTACTTGAACTTGAGAGGTTGTGTTCATTACCTTTAAAGTAAACTTGCGAAAACGCAGAAGATCTAATCCCTCAACTGGCAGACCACCATATAGTATAACTATGATATGCTCACCACACGCCACGATCTCTTGTTGGTTGGCATCTGTAAGAAACTTTTTGGCGAGACCAATAAGATTGTCATCAGATTGAAACTTCTTCAGCACTGCTGCCTTGCTAATTCCAAACATTTGCGATGTTGTGTCACAACCTGATAACGCATGTATTACTGGTAGAACTGTGCACTGATTTTCTCCGAGAATATGTCTAGTCTCATGGATATTCCATAACCTAAGTCCCTTTGATGATCTTTGTTTGGCAGCAGATTTGAAATAAATATTTTTGTGACTACGATTTGCGCGATGAAGTAAAAGCACAAGTAAATCAGTATCTTCACCAATGACAACAACGTCTTTGGTTTCAGCTAGCTCAAGAGCAGTCAATACTATCAATACATCTGCATCACCCTTTGCATGTTTAACGCTATATCCATTCTCTTCTAAAACTTCTCCAAGCATAAAAATAAAATTCTGTTTATTATCAGGATTTCCAAGAAATCTATCCCTCTTAGAAACGAACGGTGTTGCTTTTGAAAAATACACTTTTGATCCAGTGACACCATGGGTACGTCGCACATGAGCAGTATCTTTAGTAGTAGGACCTGACTTGTAACCATCAAAAACTATGACAGCATTTGGAAAATTAAAGAGTATATAGTTTAAGTAGGCGTCGCAGATTTCTGAAAATAGAATCCCTGATTTCCAAGGTATGTGATGAATGAGAGACCCACCATCGATGACGGGCACACACTTTTCTAAAACAAAGGTCTCTGAACTGCAATTTCCGAGGCTCCAAATGGCATCAGCCAATAATGACTTTTGTGCCCTTCTAATCAGTCCTGATGAATCAAATAGACTAGCAGGCACACCACATAATTCATACCGGAAAACGTCTGGAATGTCATCTATAAATCTTTGTGCTGCGGCTGAGAGTCGTTGGAATAACAGTTGGGGGTCAATCTTAATAACATCATCATCTACCTTCACCTGCTGTGCAGCATCTAGAGTAACTGCTTTTTGGCTTTTTGAAAAAGAGACTTCAAAAACATTTTTTCCAACCATAGTTTCTATTACTTGGTTTCCTACAACTTTGGCAAAATGGACATTAACCGCTGAATCAGATGTAACACCTGTCTCAATATTAAACAATAGTTCATCCTTTCGAAATGGGTTTCGTTCTTCGACAAAAGATAAAAAAGTACAAGCGTCTTTGTAATCTCTTTCACTTCGTGATTTGCCAGCCTCCTTATGCTGTGGACTTGTATGAAATTCTCTACCGCAAAACGACTGCATAGCGTTATTTATTTCAACACAAGCTGGCAGAGACAATAACCACTGCGAACGCTGGGAGTCAGATAATCCTTTGCCACGAGTCATGCCGCCTGTTGTTTTTACACTTCGCATAAGTACTTGTTCTATCACGAGATCTGGTGATAGTCCGGCCCAGAATCTATCACTACGACGAATTACATGCTGTCCATGTTTAAAAGATGCGTATACTTCTGGATGACTGACAGGAAGATTCTGCATGCACTGCAAATAAAGATAAACTGATCTCAAATAAAGGTTGTGACCTGCGGCTGCAAAAAATGGTAACATGTCTCTGAGTGACTTTAAACCTAGATCCCAGTTTCCTGTACGTTCTGCTGTAATAAATGTTCTTAAGATGTCAATCATTTCCAGGAACTGTATCCAAACTGCTGAGGTCGGATATTGTGAAAGATTTCTGCATTTGCTCTGATACGCCAAGTACTTGTCTGCTAAACAGTCATTGCTATATAAAGACTCTAGATCAATATCTCCTGAGGTCAGTTTTTCATACAGTCCGACGAGTTCATTTTTTGGAGCATCAGCTTTTCTATCCGTTTCATCATCCCTTTCATTTTCATTGCTTTCAGATTCTTTCATACCATCGCCTTCACACTGACGCATCAAAAGTGAACAAATTGCATTCCCTGCTAAGAAATGTCCCCTTAATGCTCTGGAAACTGCTTTCCCACTCAGCATATGTGGCACTGTATTTGATGCATACACAGTTTCTAGAAGTTCCTTTAACCCTGATCCTGACATAAGCTGCCCAATACATCCAAGATAACTCATCACACAGTGAAACCCTCCCAATCTTATGATTGCACCACTTAGCGTGTTTCGATCATTTTCACTTGATACAATGGTCATAGCCTTCCAGTACAATGGTTGGTCAAATGTTATAACAGCTGTTTGTTGGTACCTATGCGCATGATTACTGATGTACTTTAAAGTTGAGTAAATGCACGACATATCCCCTGGATTCATATCAATCATTGGTAAGTACACAAAAGAAGACTTTCCTGGATAGGTTCCTTTTGACACCATTTGCATTAAACCTGACCAATCCGGTCCTGGATTTCTTAGGGGCCATGTTACTTGACAGAGAAATGATACTTTCTTCGTATTTTCAGATGAGCCAATTTCACTTAATTCGGACAGATTTATGCAAGGTTTAGAAGCTTCTGTTTGGTGATAAAATGAAATTTCAATTTTTCCAGCGGACAAAAGTTCATCTGCAGACACGACAGTACGAGATATAGTCTTAAACGAAAAGCTTCCAGGGGTAACAGCAGCAATCATACCCATTCCATGAAAGGTATCATGTCCATCCAATGTGCGTAGATTATGGTCAACATTGTCGGCAGCATACTGGATAAACATATCGTCCTTGAAGTTGTCTATATCTGTTCTGTTTGAAACTGCTGCATTTGACTGAAACATTTGGACCTCAGAATATGATATACAAAAACCCATACTATTCAGGATGTCAATCAAATATTTTGAAGCAAATTGATGATGTAATTGAATACCAAGTCCGAATTGTAATGGTGCCATTATTAGTCTAGGACGTGCAGTTTGCATTATAGCTTGACCGATTGAGCACACTTTAATATTTGAACTCTTTAAATTGAAAATCTCACATAGAAATTGCACAAGGCTACCTGGGATAAACTGTGTATTTGATTCGATAGATGAGATTTCTGTTGGACTTGGATATACACTTTTATCTGAATATACAGACTTAATCTCACTCTGTATTATTTGAGCAGCAGCCTTAAGAAGTTTCACCTTCTCTTCTTCAGAGCTTTTACACTTGTTTTCAAAATAAAACTCATGCAATATTGACTTTGCTGTTTTTCGAAGTGTCACAACGTTTTGTTTACCATTCATTTCTGTTATTATTACACTGTCACCAAAGTACTCTTTTAACTTTTGCTTTGTGTATTGTACGCCATATGATTTTTCACCACAAACCTCTCTCATCCTATTCACCAAATCTAGAACTGTTATTTGTTCTTCTTCATTTTGTTTTAAATATTCAATAGAATTGATAAAAGCTGTCTCTGCTTCATTATTTACTGGTCTTCCTGGTGAAAATTTGCACTTCTTCGTTTGTTCTGAATTATGCATCATGGGAATATCTTTAAATGTTCTGAAGTTGATACTGCATATCTGGTGGTATACAGCATCGACAGCAGGCAAATCTGATGCAACTTGAAGCCTTGCGTGAATGACTTCTGCCCAAGGGTCATTTCTTAGTTTACATATGTCAATTATTTTTTTCTGAAATTCGATAGTTCTCACAGCAAAAACATCATGACCACGTTTTCTACCATCAAGTTTTGCTGGTTGTCCACAGAACATACAATGCTTTGAGAATGAAAAAGTGTCATATCGTGAGCGTGTTAGTCTAGAATCATTGCTTTTGTCTTGATTTTTAGCATCTCGTAATATTACATTTGGGTTACAGTACTGTTTTCTGCATTCTACATGGACATACTGACCAGGTAATACCACTAAATTATCATTCCTTTTTTTGCTAGCTATAGAGATACTGTTTGAACCCTTTTGTGTGAGTCTTGAACACGGCTTTTCACTGTCAATATTTTCTTTACATATACCACACAGCTGTTGCTCCATTCTGAAATGTAGAATAAAAAGCTTGTATCAGTATGTGGCAACTTATACGGAATAGATAAGAAAACTTTGGTGGATCAATGTGATTTTCAACAAAAATATAACTTCAATATGTCTTTGGTAAAGAGAGGAAATCATTCGTATCTCGAAAAAAATAGTCAACTTAGTGAGAAAACAAAACAATTTTTTGAGAGTCTAGAGAACATATACCACGTACACACAACAGGGCCATTATGGCTGCCAAACTTCAGTTTTGGCAATGATCCCCCCACTCGATTTTTAGTACTTTTATTATTATTTATCAACCGTTCATGAAATTTGACCAATAAATAGTGAACAATGATATTCAGATTGGAAATCTGTAAATTCAGAAATATCTGAAAGATTTTGATTTTTATTTGAAACAGTGGCCTATAAAAATACCTGATCTATTTTGTTGCGTCGTTCAAGTTACCATCCCATTTTTGACTGACTATTCCATAACTTTGAATCTCTTCATTGGTATGCATTGGTTTTAGCCTGAGTAAGTGACTATCCTTTCATCAGAATATACTGCACTGCTGTTTCTCAAATCTGAAATATATGTAAAAATGTGCAAAAGCCTTTATAAATGTAAGGTAACTTATACGGAATAGATGATAATATTTCAGTACATCGATGTGCTTTACAAAAAGCATATAAATTCAATGAACTTTTTGTTTCAAGGGGAAGAAAACTCTGAATAAACATATTATTTCAGTTTAAGACAAATACAAAATGATGTAGACCAAAAATCATTCTTTGATCGAAAAAAATCTGTAAAAAGTGAGAAAACAAACAAATCCATAGCAGTTCTACCGAAACTTTTCTATATGCACTAAATAGTGGCACTACTTGGCTTCCGTAGTTTCATTTTTCGACGATAAAGTTTCCCCCGCGCATTTTTCGAAAATTTCTTTTATATCATCCGTTAAGCAAATTAGACCACTATATAGTTTAGATATGGTCATTAGAGTGCATAAATTTTAATTTCTGAGGTATTAATAGTTGTTTTGGCGACAGATTACGAAATCTAATTTTTGTAATCAAGGTCAGTAAACAAACACGAAAACTGATGACATTTTGTTTTGGGCCAATTTTTCAGCGTATTTCTTTATTTCGTTACGAGAACATTACTAATACATGTCAAACATGACTAAACTTACCTTGCTACACAGCTGCTACTTTGGTCAAAGTTCAGTAATTCAGTATTCTGCCGTTCCAAATGATTTTTGATCGATCCAGGTTTTTCGACGCTTTATTGTTTACCGTGACTACGGTGGTCAAATCGTACCACAGTGAAATTTCGAAAATATCCGAAAGAAAATGACAGATTTTTCATATTTCCCCTCATTAGATTTTTCTAGACTTTTGATATGTTGGAAAGTGAACACTGTGCATCGTTTTGACGTAAAAATAATTTCTGTTGCAATTTTTTTGAGGTTGAAGTTTAGATTGACTGGACTATAATAGTGACGTAAACACCACGTTATAATTCAATGCGTGGAAACAAAACTTTCATTCAGTTGATCGTTTTGTCCCCAATCTAAGCTTGAAAAACCAAGTTTGTCAACATCGTAAACAGAAAACAACGACACAGGCAGATGATTGTCGCTTATTTGTTTATCACCGATACAGAAAATAAGAAAACAGGTTCAGAATGAGCAATCTTACTCTCCGATGCCATAACATTGGAAGTATAACCGTTAGTCTTGTGTACTACGTCATAGCACTAATGAGATGCTGTGTTATCACATGACCTCGAAAGTACATGTTCGAAAATACAAGGACGATAACGAAGGTTGTCTCAATCAATGGCGACTCTGAAATCGACAAGCCTCTCCATGCATTTCCATAGGCGTAGGAAGGTTTATAATATTGGTAATATGGGGGGGGGGGGGGGGGCAATTGTTTGAGTGGGTGTAAATAGTAAAGACTTATACCCGGACCTTTCACGAAGAAAAATATGGGTGTATTATTTGGGGACGGGGGGGTGGGGGGTGGGGGGGGCATAGGATATAGCCCCCCCTTTCCAAATTATTGCTGGGGCCTGGCCCCCTTGTTCCTACGCCTATGTCTTTTGCACGCGTATATCATGGCAACAAATGCAGTATCTGACTTGTTCGGTTTTTCTCTGATCTTATATGTGTTGTGATGGGTAATCTGTTTTATTTCATGCTTTCCGGTAGGATATCGAGAAATAGCAGTGAAAATATTTTTCGATCTTACACTGATATCGCAGGTGAAAATACCGATTTTCACGTTCTTGTCGCCTAGGTGAATTGCGCATGCCTGACAACCAGACGGGAAATATGACGTCATTTACCTTAGATTTCTCGCGCATGACGTAATATTGTAATGCGTTGCTATGCGGGAGGGGTACGCCACATGGAATAACGGAAAAGAACTGTACAGGATTTTGATAAAACTCCTCCCAGATATGGTTAAAAGCATGAAATAAATAGAATATTTTTTCTTTCGGTGAAAATCGAAATTTATTTCATCTCGTGAACACCATCGGTAATATTTTCACTCGTGGCTGCGCCACTCGTGAAAATATTACCGATGGTGTCCACTCGATGAAATAAATTTCGATCTTCACCGAAAGAAAAAATATTCTATTTATTTCATGCTTTTAACCATGAACACCATCGGTAATGTTTTCACTCGTGGCTGCGCCACTCGTGAAAATATTACCGATGGTGTCCACTCGATGAAATAAATTTCGATCTTTCACCGAAAAAAACAAATATCCTCTATATATTTTCGAGTTATAAACAGTGGATATTACCTATTTTTTTACTTTACTGAGGCTATAAAATATGGGTGTATTATTTGGGGGGGGGGGGGATATGATATGTTGCATCCCCCCCTTTCCAAATTATTGCTTGGGCCTGGCCCCCCTGTTCCTATGCCTATGACTTTTGCGTATATCATGGCAACAAATGCAGTATCTGACATGTTCGGTTTTTCTCTGATCTTATATGTGTTGTGATGGGTAATGTGTTATATTTTCGAGTTACAACCAGTGAACATTACCTATTTTTGAGTCGCCTGTTTGCGTAGCAAACAGGCTCTCATTGTTATCGTCTTGATCTATGGGGTGACGTAAGCATACCTCCGGCCTTGTACTGCTTCCTGTCCCAAGTTCCGGTTTACGAGATAAAACAGTTTTCTAATAATTCGGTGAACAGCCCAGTTTTTTTCTGTTGTAAATAATTTACAATTGTGCCTTTGTAATAATGAATATGTTTATAAAGACTGAGCTGTTTAACGGTTCAAAACTTTGAAACAATCATTTCGTCCACAAAGGTACACATTAGCCTGATGTCTCTGTAAGACATCATCTCTAAAAATAGCGCATTACGTATATATGTAAAAATAGCTGCCGCGAACTAAACAAGTCTGCGGACACCCTGAGAAATCTTCAACTACAAGCATCTTTTCTGCTTCTATTGGTGGACAATTCTCAGTGAAAATTGTTTGATAATTACCCATTAGAAGTACACTCTAACTCTTACAATCTTACAATCCTAACTGCAAGCCTTATTTAAATTCAACGTTCAACCGATGATCGGACAGAGAAAGGCCATGCCGAGTTAACATATTGCTTTTTTTCTCAACGGTAGGCTAATTTTTTTTAACGAATTTATAACGACATGGAATGATTGCATTGCCTTCTTAGACATTCTTACACGTTGCTTCTTCCCAGCTTTTTAATCTAGACTTTAGATACTTTGCACACCTATATTCTAGGTGCACCAGAGATCGTACATAGCGTATGCAATGTACATGGCTCTAGGCTGTACCAAGTTTTCGCTTTGCAGGTGTTTTCTGGAATGTAGCTTTGCGACAAATATAGATCTTGTAATCACGTGACGTATAAACGTCATTTACACCACGGAAATCTTTATGAATTTACATATTTATGAATCAGTCGCTGAACCGGCCTTTACTTTCAGCGTGCACTGACCTATGTAGAGAGAGTGCTTTTAAGTTTATCATATTTAATTGGTTTTCGTTCATAAAGACGGCCAAATTTGTTAAAGTCTGCTGTTTTTTTTTTCAATGAGCGATTAACTTAGATCTAGTATTTATTAAACAACAATTTATTAGTGCGGGTGTTAGAACGCAAGGTGCTTTTGTAACTGCCAAAATTTTAATTTACACTACGCAGTTCTAACAACCAGCAATCTGGGAAATTGACTTTTTACTCCGCTACAGATCAGTACGTGTTTACCCGCTCGAACAAGAAGTTCTTTTTTGGAGTGTTTGTAAACTTGTGAAGGGTTTTTGTAAAGGGTAATAAAGCGAATCGCAAACATTTAATTTACACCAAAGCAATAGACAATTTTCGATTGGTGTGGAAGCACTATAATCCCTGGGACGTTATAAAATGCAGACAAAGATTAAAGGCTGATGATCATGCTGTTGGGTTATAGATTTTATTGAGTTGTAGCAGCCACATTCATAGAGTCCATTGCTGGTCAAAACCTCAACCTGGACAACAACAAAAACAAATTATTTCCAAAGGACAGATAGATCACTGAGTCAAATATTTGTTTGTGCTCCAAAGGCTACAGTTCAGTCCAATGATCATGAAATTGCCCGGCTGTTTGTCTGAATAATTTCTTTGACAAAACTGAATATAGGTCAGCTGGGGATAAAAGAAAAAGCGTAAAGGATGTCATTAGGTCAAATCAGACGAAACCGTAATAGAGCTGTAGAATCCATTTATGTTCAGTGTAATACTTATGAAACTTTGTCATACTGCTAAGATTAGATATGGGCTAGTTGCAAAAGGGCATTTTTTGTCTAAAAGTATGTCACTAGATCCTATACCAGACGATAATCTGGTCTTTATTTGTAAAGGGTTGTTGTCTGTGAGTAAAAAACGTTGAACTAATGAAAGCTGGTCCTGGTGCCTAGATTTTAATTTCCACCACATTTTTTTAATGTAAATTTTAATACGGATATTTTGAATTTTAGGATGACAACTCAGAAATATGGTTGCCTATGATACTGTCTTGTGGTTAAGTTATTTTGTATCTTGAATGCTTTTAATAGATTTCAACACAAAAGTGTGAAAACTTCTAACCCATTACCCTACAGGCGACTCTCAGGACTATCAGTCCTTTGATTTGGTTTTACTGCGGCTTTAAAATATCAATGTATGAGGTGGGGGGGGGGGCACTGAATTTAGTTTGATAGTACTTTGTAAACTATCAGAAATTAGAAAGAAAGATGTGCAGAATACACATGTAATTCTTTTCTTGTCGGGAACTTTCAATGTTGAGCAAGAATATCGGAAAGATTTGCAGGAATGTTACATAATTGATTGGACTCGTCGATTATATGGGATAGTCTTAACCCTTTACTCCATAGATACTCATTTCTATACACATTGCTTGTAGGAGCCTTTGGAAAACGTTGTGGCAAAAGGTGAAATTGCTCGTGACGAGCAATTTCACCTTTTGTCACAATGTTTTCTATGCTATCAAAAGGTGTCATTACACATAAGAAACAGCTTCATCCTTGCTGTTATTTAGGGTCAATTAGAGATGCCATAGAAATGCCTTATCGGGTAAAGGGTTAAAATGAGGACGATGACGTCACATCTGAACTCGTACCATTAGACAGAGTCAATTTGCAAACCGAGTATCCAGTTAAAAGCCTACATTGCAGTTTCTCGATAAATGTTACCACACATCTTCACTACGCTTGCAAAGAAAACAATTACTACAATTAAGGTAGCAGACCCCTAATGCCTCTAGTGCTGCTCTGCAAAAAGTTTAAAAAGTTTTCTTGATAGTTGATAAATACAGATTTATACATATATAATTCTTTTGCACATTTTAACGGACCAGAAATTTCTGTATGCATATCTTGATACATTTTTGTAGACACTTTTGTTAGTTTTCAGAAGAGGGAGGTAATTACTATCCCTCTTTGTAATGAAAATATGGTGGTTTTAGATCTATAAATGATAATTCTAGAAAAGACAAAAAGGGAAAAGTGGTTTGGTTAAAGCAGAACTATAGCACTCTTTTTTAATTAGAGCAAATTTTGTAGGATAATATTATTGTGGAAATAGCTGCTTCCTATTAGGGGTCTACTACGTAAAGTTTAAATTGACCTACTGTAGCTTTGATCTGTTTTCAACTTATTGATGCCCGGAATTTCCAGATTGTCCTTTTTTGCGTGACGGGGTCACATATTTAAATTTCATGGCCCATTCGCACTTTCTCAGAAGTTGGACAACTTGTCTTAGTTTGTAGGAGGCGAAGTTTGCTAAAACTCAAGCGCCTATGATATAAGTCTGGTACTGTCGACTTATAAAACAGAGCTGGTATTTTTTTTTTTGTTCAAAGTTTTCTCCGACATTTTCTGTAAAGGTCTGTCAGCATAAAGAAATCGGGTTACGACCTCGCTCTGTTAATTTTTAAACGTCAAACTCTTAAACCACTTTGCTCTTTTAGTACCAAGAAAAGACCTTGCTATTATGAATCCAATACAAATAAACGTGCTATTTCGTGACACTAAAGAAAATAAAAAGAAAAATGAATGAAGTGGCAGACCTTATAAATCCGAGATCAGGCTGCATATTCTGAGCAGACTGGTCTTGATCCTTACAGCCCATAAAAAATCCACCTTTGTCGCCTCTGCGGGAGAAAGGGTTGGGTGCTAAATAGAGAAATTTACAAGAACGATTAAGCTCTTGGCGGGCGCCGAGTGTCATCCTTCCAGGCTAATTATCCAGTAAAAACCTGATTTTCCCTTTTCCAAGCCATCCGCTGTTATAAAAGACTGTTTTAAACATTGTGGGAAAAGGATAAAAAGCCAGCATTTCCTCCTTTTCCCACAATATTTTGTGTCGTTTCTAAGATTAATCTGGTTATTTGAGACACACTGATTTTTATCTTTCATCTGAAAATAATTTTGAAATGGAAAAACGCTATTGTAGAACTGGATTGTCTTGTAGACTGAGGCCTCGAGCTAATACATAATTTATTCCATTATCTTTTGATGTAGTTAAACATCAATTACTCCAGTCGTCGATAAATAGAACATTCCAGTCAATTCAAAGTTGAACTTTTTCCACTCGACAAAACTTTTGAATATACTTGTATCCAAATTGAAAGCATTTGCATATAAAAAATGCAATACAGCTTAACTCATTACCAAACGACAATATTTTAGGCTCGTCCAAATTGGAAGTATTTGCAGACGACAGAATAAAAGTGAATGAAAAATTGAATTCTATTTTGTGAAGAGTAGAAAAGACGGTGGGAAAAGGAGAAAATGCTGGGAAGGATATAAAACATTCTAAGAAAAGGAGAAAATGCTGGTAACTATCATTTCCTGCGTTTCTTACAGTGTTTTCAAACTACCTTCCCAATCAAGGTTTTTAAAACTCGGAAGTTTTCGTTAATAGGCTAGATAGACATGACTTTAAAGACTTTATAACTGTGTAAAACTATCATTTTGACAAAAAAACTGAGGTTTCCCATTAACTTTTTATACTCCCGCAAAACGACTGTTTTCGGGGGTATACTGGAATCAGCCTGTCTATCCATGTGTCCGTCCTTGTGTCCGTCTGTGTATACAAATAATTGACTGTTTCTGTCAAAATGCTGGGTTGGGTATTAAGTCACATTCAGTTTGAGTTCTATAGATTGTTCTAAAAAAAGAATTACTCTGTCGTACCTTCTTTTGAAGTCTGCGGGACATTTATAAAGATGTTACTGAAGTGAAAGGATTCCAAGATAATAACGGTGATTACGGAAGTGTCGTCCAGAAATAGGATATAAGTACCAAGGTTTGTTATTAGTTTTGTCTGAAGTGGGCTCTTGACCTTTGAATAACTTCGGAGGGCCCATCAGATTGTGCACTGAAACAGCAACGTTTAAACGAATTGAATTTCATAAGTAATATTTTTTTTATAACATGCAGTACTACGCAGCAATGATGAATGAGGGATATTATCACCCGCTAGATGGGCATTCTACAAATACTCATCCATCTAATTTTGGCATCTTGGGTACAGAACTGGACTACTTTTTCTACGTGACAAACGTTACTTTTAATTTCATACTAAAATAAACGTTTGATCCATAAAACGCTATCTGGTGCGATTCATTCAGCTATGATAAGCAGTTTAGAGAAATCTGGAGCTAAAACATGTCTTATTTCTCCACAAACGTTTTGATAAAAGCTATTTTTTCCATTGCTACTTTATAGCGCGTAATATTACAGTCTCCCACAAAACTGGGGGGTGTAATGCGTCATAGCAGACAGGTCGAATCTTCGAAGTATATGACATGCGCAGACAACAGATTGAGAGATTTATAATAAGAAAAGACAAAAATAAATAAAAGCGAGTTAAACAAGATTTGTTTTTTGTTGGTCACCTTGGTACAGTTACCTGTTACCAAACGTCAAAATTTCATACTGGTCCAGACTGAAAGCACTTGCATACGACAAAATAAACGTAACGCGAAAAGTGAAATTTGTTTCCAGCAGGGTAAAAAACATAGTGGGGAAAAGGTGAAAATGCTGGTAACCAGCATTTTCACCTTTTCCCACAATGTTTTCATAAGGCTTCTATCCCAAGCTCGTAAAAACCAAGGATTGTTTGGTAGCTTGTTAATTGAATGTTGGTATACTAGTCAATGTGGGGGTCATTTAATTTCCGTAAGATTACTTTTTTTGAAGTGAACAGCTTGTAAAAGATTTTTTATGTAGTATTAGATACGTGTACTTCTTCTAGATGACTAGATGTGTTTACCAGCAGACTCTGTCTCTTTTCAAAACATTAAGGCAAGAGGAAAGGAAACCCGTAACAGTTTCACCTTCGCCAGAAAGCTTCAACGTGTAACAGGGGCCATTTCTGTGAAATGAATAATCTCCCCTGCCAGATAACACAGTTTTCCTTTCATCTGTATTCCTTTGTTTTTATCCTTGGTACCCCCTGGGATGTTGCGATAGTTACAACAATGATTTATGATGTCTATTTAAGGTGCACATGTAATTCAACTTAAATTGTTGTTAAACACCAGGAATTCCGTAAATATAGCTCTGTAAAACAATCTAACTAGATTTACTTGAAATATTGTCTCGGGGAAGAAAGGTGTTCTGTGCAAGAAAATCAAGGATAAAATCCGAGTGATTCCCAATCAAGATAAAATCCGAGTAATTCCCATATCAGGACCAATGTAGTACTGGAGAAGAATCAAGGGAAACAACTGAAGAATGGCCGTCATTGGGTCATGGTTCGGCAAAATGGCGTTAATTGCATCTCCATGGTGCATTATGCAAAGCAAGTCCTTACATCATTAAGGATCCATAGAGCCCCCTTTTTTCAAAACAATCGGATGAATCATAAGGAAGACTGGTCATTTGATATCAAAAACTTTCGACCGAGGTCAGCTTGGGCGGACTGCGTAGACTGACCTCAATAGTCAGCCCAGACCTGGATCAATACTTTTTAGAGGTGCAATGACCCCTTTTTATCATCCGTATTTCATAATATACGCTGGAGCAATTTACTTTTTATCCACAAAATTTTAAACTTTTCCTATTCAAAAGCATTTGTAGGCGACAAATCACATAAAGCTATAATGACTGATGTTACTTTTGAAAAAAAAATAGAAAAAATTGTGAGGAAATTGAGAAAATGCTGGCTACCAGCATTTTCTCCAATTTCCACAAAGTTTCATAAGATTTCCTTTCGGCAATCGCATTTTATTTTAAGATATTAGAAGTAAAAAAAAACTAGCAATCTTTCTTAACAGTTGACTAAAGACAAACTTTTAGACGTGTCCGAATGAAAGCATTTGCAGACGACAAAGTAAATTTTCATAAATTGAAACTTGACTTTAGAAGAGTTGAAAACATTATGAGAAAAGAAAAAAATGCTAGTTTCCCGATTTTTCTCCTTTTTTCACAATGTTTTCAAAGGGCTTCTTTTTATGGATCGTATAAAACCAGGGACTATTTGCTGAAGGGTTAAAGCAGGGTTATCCGGCGAGAAACTATAAAGGGAGACAACCACTGCAAAAGTGACTGAAAGAGTCGACCAATATTACTTTCCTTCTTCAAGATATACGTTGATAGTCATACGACATTTGAAGGCCGATGGAGTGCGCCACTCTTGTTTACCCTTTACCAAACGGCAAAATTTTAGACCTATTCAAATTTAAAGCATTTGCAGACAAAAATTTCATAGTGGCTCAAATGACACTATTTTTCTTTGATAGAGTAGAAAACTTTGTTCGAAAAGGGAGAAAATGCTGGTTAGCAGCATTTTCTCCTTTTTCGCACAAAGTTTTCAAAAGGCTTCTTCCTCAGGGTCGTTTAAAGTCGTCATCGTGTGATAAAGGGTTAAATTACTGCTTAATTTAGTGTATTTACCAATATATTTCGATCCAGTAGTAATTTTCTTATTCAAATACTATCTACTTGAGTATTTAACCCCCTACCAAACAATCCTTGGTTTTAACGACCCCGAGGAAGAAGTCTTCTGAATACACTTTGGGAAAAAGAGAAAATGCTGGTAACCAGCATTTTCTCCTTTTCCGAAAACATCTCCTGCTCTTTATATGTCAAGTTGCAATTTTTGAGTCACATTTATCTCCTTGTCCCTCAATGTTTTCTACTCTTCCAAAGTCAGGTTTTAATTTTTAAGTCACATTTTATTTTGTCGCCAGCAAATGCTTTCAATTTAGACCAGTCTAAAATTTTGTCGTTTGGTAAAGAGTAAAGATGTTCTAATCGAGACAGTCGGATTGCATAATTACAATAGTGTATTGAGTTCGAATACCAATTTCCTTCGTTGGTACTTGTGCTGTCTGATTCCTATCGATCCTTATTGCCAATTGATATTATATAACATACGAAACACATTGCCTGTTATTGTTGGTTTTACTCATTTCGTTCAGGCCTGAACAAAACCGCACAATTATGAACTTTTCTATATCAAAAGTATTAGAAATTGATAATTGTTGGTCTTTTGGCGTTTTATGAAGAAAAATGTACTGGTAACAGCACTTTTTTGTCATAATGATTCGACAGTTTTTTTTTTTATCTTTTCACAAATTTGTTATATCTTCGGATAGTTTGGTAAAAGGTTATTAATCTTATACCACACAATTCCAACCTTTAACGACCCAGAGAAAGAAGCCTTTTGAAAACATGGTCGGAAAAGGAGAAAATGCTGGTAACCAGCATTTTCTCCTTTTCCAACCATGTTTTCTACCCTTCCCTACGCAAATTTAAATTTGTCGGTCAGATTTTTTTTTCGTCTGCAAATGCTCTCAGTTTGGACCAGTCTAAAACTTTGTCGTGTGGTAAAGAGTTAACGGAAGAGCTTTGAAGGATTGTTGTCGTATGTCATATTTTTTTTAACACATCTATGTATTCAATGTATTTACGGAGTGAATCTATTTTATGATGACAGCAGTATAGCGCAATCATTTTGTAAAAAGTATCTCTAACCAAAGGTATTGTCGAGTTATTGGGTTTTCGGAAAGTGGGAAAGGGGAAAGTGGGGGGGGGGGGGGGGTCGATAGAGAAGGCTCTTGAGATGTAGAAAGGGAAACAACTATTGGAATAATAGAAATAAGTGACACAAAAGGTTGCTTCCCGATATACAATTATATAACATACTGGGGCACGTTTGAGCTGAACTGTGATTGCAAAAACCATTTCAGAAAGTAATGAATTTATTTTTATACAACAAAGTATACGCTTTAACCCTTTGCCACACAATCCCGACTTTTAACACTCCTGTTAAAGGATACTTTTGAAAACATGGTGGGAAAAGGAGAAAATGCTGATAACCAGCATTTTCTCCTTTTCCCACAATGTTTTCCTCTTCCTAAAACAAATTTCAATTCTTAAGTCACATTTACTTTTTAGTCTGCAAATGCTTTCAATTTGGACTGGTATAATATTTTGTTGTTTGGTAAATAGAAATATAAATGAAAAAATATCAAATTTTACGTCCACACCGTAGAAATGTTTTGAAACACTGCGTGAAAAGACGAGTTAGCTTGTGAAAAGGTGCGTTTAACCAAAAACGTTTTTCACGTCTTAACTCTTTAACGAAACTGAAGACTAAAACTCCGGAAAACAATGAGGGAAAAGGAGAAAATGCTGCAAAGCAGCAAGTATGTCTTTCATATGGCTTTTGCCGTAACGTATTTAAACTTTTTTTTCTCTCTTTTCAGGATGGATGCCTGTCAAAGGATGGACAGAGTGGGAAAATATGTGATGATTAAGTCACCAGAGGTTAAGAAGACTTTTATGCAATTGGAACATCATAGACAGTTTAACATCTAACCACAATAGGAGTACAAGAACAAAATACGGGATTCGAATTTAAAAAAGAAAAGAAAACCCGTTGTCGAGATTTTAGCTCTTGCGGAGAATTTTTCATCGTCAAACAATCAATGTCTTAATGAACTGGAAAAAAAAAATAATAATAGAAAAAAAACCAACATTTTTTTATGTGAAATTCAGTGCAAGTGCCAATGGATCACGTGTGCACAATTATCTCCAAAGGGATCTCAACTTTGACAAGCTGTAAGCTGTACAATTCTCTCATGACGTCACTTCCTCCAAGGTTTAAATGATTATGGCATGGCAACCCGGAAGCACTCACGTGAACAGTTTCTATCCCCGAATCGAGCGAGAATGCCGGAAGTTTTCGTTATCCAGGACCATTCGGTGTCAGCCCAGCAAGCGAACACCTCATCCCCTCCTTGCATCAGTCCATCGTTCGGGGGTTTTCTGTCCCCCGGAAGTGTCGACTCCCTAAACAAGCGTTCCAACAGCACAGTATCCTCAATATTTGATTTGTCGCTAGAGAGTGATCTACTCGAAAGAGCACTCAAAGAAAATGATTCAAACGCTGTGGCAAAATTTCTACAGGTGCATTCTGGAAAATTTCCTCTCAGCGCCCATGGTTCAACCGGTAAGTATAGGTTACTTCCCTTGAACTGACTTTTGCCTATTTGACTTCCAACTACGAGCGTCTTTTAACCCTTTACATAACAATCCCGGGTTTTTACGACCCTGAGATAGAAGTCTTTTGAAAACATTGTGGGAAAAGGAGAAAATGCTGGATACCAGCATTTTCTTCTTTTCCCACAATGTTTTCTGCACTGCTGGAAACAAATTGTAATTTTTGGGTTACGTTTTATTTGCCATCAGCAAGTGCTTTCAAATTGGACCAATCTAAAATTTTGTCGTTTGGTACAGAGTTAAGAGACCACCTACACCTTAAACCTGCAGAAAAGATTAAATGTAACTTTCAAGACAGTAAAAAGCCGATTATTGCTATTTCAAAATTTATATTTTGGTGAAAAAAGTACCTCTTTGTTGGACAGTGTAGATCCAAGATCCACGTTCTTTGCAGTTTTATCTTGGTCTTCACTGTCTGCAAAAGGTCTTACAGTCAGGCATGCAGACTAATAGTTGTTTAAGGGCAACTTCTGCTTTTGTCACATATGTGATCTTAGATTTAAACTTTCAGACGTCTCATAACGTCAGTATGCCCTTAAAATGCTTAACCCTTTTACCAAACGACAAAATTTTAGACTGGTCCAAGTTGAAAGTACTAGCAGACGACAAAATTAAAGTGACCAAAAAACCGAAATTGATGAATGATAAATGATAACTCAAAGAAGGAAAAAAATGGAAAAAATGAATCGGTGAAAGTAGCTCATAAATACTCATTCTTAATTATAGCTAATTTTACAGAATGATATTTTAGTGGAAATAGCTGTTTTCCATTACACAGATCTTACCTTAAAGGTAGGTATTTAGAATTTTCACATCCCACCAAATTAAAAAAAATATACATATCACTGAAATTTATATGAAAAAAACAATACAAATCATCAATAATTAAGAAAAATAAGATTACAAAAAATTTTTTTTGGGTCGTATTCCTTTAAAAAGCTACGTAGCCTCTTAAGCTATTTTAGATTTCCCACCAAAAATGAAAAAAAAAATTGAGGGAATGTCAAGTGATTGGCATGTGACTAATGAGACTGACATTCCATAACGTAATGTAATTATTTTCCATAACGTCTTCTTCGGACGCTATGTTTGAAGCTTCGTCTGTATTTTTCCGGGCGGTATGTAAATGAGTGAGTTGCTCATGTAAAAATAGACGGTGTTTCCCGTCGATGTCGACCTAGGCTGTAGCAAATCTCTAATTTCTCTTGTTTTCGGATGGTTTTCGACTACTGGGTTTTATGAATGAAAATTATAGGGCGTTGGGATTATAAGGATGATTTTTTTCTGTATTCTTGTAAAATTTTCGTCCCAAAATCTGAAGGGCCACCTTTAACGAAACTCTATACTGCATTATACCAATCAATTTCTTATAATTATGGATTCCCAACTGAATTAGTATTTAGATTGGTCCTTTGACATGCATAAAATTTGAATATGGCAAAAAGTATCGACCCATGTCAGCCTGCGCAGACTGCGCAGGCTAACATGGGCCGATACCTTTTGCAGATGCATTAAGTCCCCTCTTTACAGAACATAGGTCAAATGTTGTCGATATGGAAGAGTGTTAAATTTTGTCGGTTGACAAATAGTTTAGGAGAAATGTCATTCTGATTTGTTCATTGATTTACTGCAGGCACCGGGGTCGATCGCTTTAGTAACGAATCCAGAAGCAGACGTCCGAGTTCACGTGCAAGTGGGCAAGATGGCGACCTTTTCTTCCGGAAGCCGTCTGCAGCATTCTCAATCGACTTCGACAGGCGGGAAAGTGTGACGCCGGAATGTGATATCCCCGATATATTCCGGACATCAATCCACGTAGCAGTGACAAACAATTCCTTTGATGTGCTAAGGGTCTTGTTAAAGTACGGTATAGATCCTAATGAACCCAGCGCAAATTTAATCAGTGCTGAGAAACGCGTTTTCTCAGCGTTTTTCCTGGACGCTAATAAACTGATCCCTGATTGTGTAATTGAGGAAAGTTTCGACACTCAAGATGACGCCTCAAGTCTGGCGAATAATGGTAAAGACACCCTTGCTCTTGTTAGTCAATCCGCGAAAACCAATGACTCCAGGAAAGCCAGCGAGGTGTCGCTGCAACTTCCGCCGGAAAAACCGCGGGCGACATTTTTACTTAGCCCGGATTTTGATCTCAATTATACGGACGAAGAACTTTATAAGCTTCCGCCATTATTTATAGCAATACAGTACAAAAAGGAGCTCGCAGTATTTTTGATTCTGGAATTCGGAGCCAATCCAAATGTACAGGACAAGTTAGGTAACTCTCCTTTACATTTAGCAGCATCGGAACAGTACTATTCTCAAGAGATATGCTCTCAACTTTTACGGAAAGGTGCCCAGGTCAAAATGGCCAACAAGCAAGGTACATGTCCTCTGGACATTCGCCCAAACTTGGCCGACCTTCAACAAACAGTGATTAAAGAAATGCTGGCCGGCAAGTCTGGAAGCCAGTTTAGTTTGGACAAAGGTGATACCCTAAAGGTAGGGGGAAAGAGGGTTTCATGGTCAAGTAATTCAGACTCGAACTCCCGGAGTTTTGGTCGGTCTGGAAGCATCAAAAAGAAATTATTCAGGCGGAGTGAAAGCAAAGAGAAAGAGAAAGCGGCCAGGGAAAGGAGGCGAAATGAACGTTTGGAGAGTACTTCAACAGGCAATACAGGTAGAGTTATTTCGATGTTCGTTCTTTTTTCATTCCTTTCGAATTTACCATCAAAATGACATACAGTTAGATCAAGATCAGATGATGCAAATTTGTACAGTTCGTATTTGAGACTGAGATTAAAGAAAATGTATACTTCCAGGCGAAAATGGAAATGTGCATTTTTAACTCATTGCTACATGTAGCTCAACAGACCCATCTTATCGTCCGTTTACTTCAAAAACCTCTTAACTACAGCTTGTAACAAGCTGTAGTTACGAGGTTTCGAAGTAAATCGACGATAGGTATTTTTAACATTTTGCTACATGTAACTCTATAGACTCGTCCTCTTGCAGGCGTTTCTAGCCGACAAAATTAAATTTTACTCAAATAATGCGATATATCTATATAATCTTTGGAAATAGTGTAATGGAAAAAACAAAGTTCTTTATTTCACAATATCTCCAACACCTTCTCTTTTAGGAGTATTAATAAACACGCTCGGTTGTTGGTAAAGAGTAATCAGTTGTAGCTAGAGTGACCTTGTTGTATATGTCAGATGGTCAAGAACAGATGAAGAGCGTCATATAGTTTTGTTTAGAGACAATAGATATAGCAAGACAGCTTGACCTTTCTATTCATTCGATTCTTCAACGTCATCACTTGCTAATGATACTAACTTATGTGACCTGCAACACGTCAAATGGGGCATTTGGGCATTTGCATAAAGGGTCTCGGATCAGCCTAGGCAGTCCACGCAGGCTAAATCTAAATGTTTTTTTTATGTAATATCCTGTTTTTCGCAATTCTAATAAAAAAAAAATCTAATATAATCGTAGAGTGTCGTCTTGGATTAGCCTGCGCAGACTGCGCAGGCTAATCCAAGACGACACTCTACGCAAATCTTCGAATGCCCAGTTTTGTGTGTTGCAGACCGTATTTATATACAATTACGTAGACGAGTACGTACTATTCAAATTGCAACGTAAATGTTTTAAGTGTGCGTGTGGCAAGTTTAAGGTTTATCAACCTCCTTTTACCACATGCTTTTTACGTGCCTCTCAGGGCATAGAGCTTGTGAGCTAGATGCTTATTCACCAACCACATAGATTTTATTCCATTTTCAAAATAGAGAGAGTCAGCTCTAAATGGGAAAACAGTTTGCCTCCCTATCTGAAATTGCATTAAATTTAGAATAATTCAATAGTAGATCTAGTTGTATTCATCAATATTGGCGAGTTCTGGTCGGCTGAAAAAAATTCATTGCTCCATGAAAAAAAATGAACACTGCTGGAGGTACTTTTGAAGTCAGCCTAATGTAAACAAAATTGTGTATATATCTATGAGATTTTATGGTGTTTTTCTTTATGATTTTATATCTAGTCCGAATTTCAAATTGCCAGCTTAATTCATTTTCTCTGAATACTGAAAGAAATACCCGACAATGAGTTGAAAGAGAAAGCTTAAAACTTAGTCACCTTGCTGGGTTCTAATAGTCTTTTTTTCAACTTACGTCTAGTGAATTCAACTTCTTATAATAATTCTACTGAATCTGCAATTACTTAAACTCCATTGGTATATCAAATGAAGACGAAATTTTTATTATCGGACATTGTTACTTTAAATAGCATATTTGTTTCTGTGATATTGAATTATCGGGAATGAAGAAAACGTTTTTTTATTTCATGCTTTCCAGTAGGATATCGAGAAACAGCAGTGAAAATATTTTTCGATCTTACACTGATACCACCAGTGAAAATACCGATTTTCACGTTCTTGTTGCAAATTGCGCGTGCCTAACAACCAGATGGGAAATATGACGTCATATACCTTACATTTCTCACGCTTGACGTAACGTTGTTATGCGGAAGGGGTAAGCCACGGGGAATAAGGGAAAAGAACTGTACTGAATTTTGATAAATCTCCTGCCAGTAAGGGTTAAAAGCATAAAATAAATAGAATATTTGTTTTTTTCGGTGAAAGATCGAAATTTATTTCATCTTGTGAACACCATCGATAATATTTTCACTCGTGGCTGCGCCACTCATGAAAATATTACCGATGGTGTCAACTCGATGAAATAAATTTCGATCTTTCACCGAAAAAACAAATATCCTCTATATGTGCAGCCTTTGACTTTATCATTTCTGAGGCGAAACTGTTAAATGATAACGTAATTAGTAATTTAAAATAGAGTGGTATGATTTGCCACATGGTTTTATAACACCCAAGTAGACAGCTTGTTTTCTATAATCTCAGTATAGAAATATGCTTAAAATGCACTTGTTGTTCTTATTGAAAGCACATCAAAATAGGTGGGTGGGTACGGCAAAGGTTGGTCATGTAAGAGTGTGAGTTTGAATCCTAGCTTGACAAAACTTTTTCAAAGGACTGGTTACATTTAGTAAGTTGTTGTGGTTCCATTCTTATCCATAAATATGCATATCTGCGTTTCCCGTTATTTTGTTGATTGTAATTATTGTACACCATTCTTGAAAACAGCACAAGAACATCTAACACAAACACACAAAAGATTTTCCGGTGGTTTTGAAGCAGTCCCCAATTTAAATTACTGAAGGCGGGCGTTTGACATTGTCATCGTCTCTTGCGTTGTTTATAGCGTGCGTGACTGACTCCAGTGTTAAAACCTATATATGAGCACAAAAAAGTCGCCATAGACCAGAAATCATCATACGGTATCGATAGATCAAATTTCGTTGTTATAAATACAACCTCAAGAATTGACTTCTCTTAAAAATAAATAAAATTAATATGAGCCATAATTTATGCAAGGAGACTTAATGCTACCGCAAAAAGCACTGCACATGCTGACCTGAGTCGAAACTTTTCTTCGTTTGTTGAATTTTCTACGTGTCAGAAGAACATTTAACCTCAGGATTGAATCTATTGTCAGAGCAAATGTATATTATGGGTCCATAATTATGTTTGATTGATATCGGCCATCACAGTAATGTAGAATTTTACCTCCTTTTGACAGAGAATAGGGTGACTCGAAACTTTTTTATAGTGGTCAATTATTTTCTGTAGGTCGAAGGACCATTCTACCTCATAGTTCAGTAGACTTTATAAATCCATAATTATGTGATGACTGGCTTGATATGATGCATCAAGGAGATGTAGCATTTAACCCCCCTTTTGCAAGAGAATGGCTCATATGTATACTACTTAAAATTTGCTAGGGATTACCATATTAGATTCAGCATAGATCTTTATGTGGCATGTATCATGTAAAGTTTTACTGTATGTTAAATTGCCACACTGACTAATAAAATAACCAGTGGAAATGGATCTTTAATGCTTTACTTTAAAATGCCGACTGTTATAGACACAGAGAAAGAAGCCCTTGGAAAACATTGTTTGAAAAGGTGAAAATGCTGGTATCCAGCATTTTCACCTTTTCAAACAATGTTTTCTACCCTATGACAGATAGTATATTGTACGTTGCACTTGGTTTTTAGTGAGCAAATGCTTTCAACTTGGACAATTCTAGAATTTTGTAGTGTGGTAAAGACTTTATGCTAAATTGTTGTAACATACATACCCATACTGAAATATGTAACTGATCCCTAACAAAATGCGAGTAGCATATATTTGTGGCAAGGGCGTAACGCCTACATCGTATTATCCTCAAGTGCATAACATATCAATGGATATAAAAGAAAAGGTGAAAGCTGCTTTTGTCACTTCTGAGAATAACGTCATTCTCGTTATTAGATAGCAATCTTGGTTTGAAGTGTGTACTGATTCTGAAACCATACTTACGTATGAGTCGTTGTCTGCGCATGTCATACTCTTTGAAGATTCGACCTGTTCTGCAATGACGCTTTATTCATCCTATATACTTGGGAAAAGCAGGGCTTGTACGGAATCTATTAGCCTGCTATTAAAGCATGTGGGGGCTGTTTCAGTACATAGCCGGTGCGTAGGTTATATGCTGGCAGACTAAAGCTGAATGAATCGCACCAAGAAGCGTTTTCTTGAGTAAACGTTTGTTTCATTTTGAAATTCAAAGTAACGGCTATATACGGGGGATAACAAGATTGAGCATAGGGAAAAAGAAGGAAAACTTAAAAAATCTTCTCCACTGAAACTTGAAGGTGTAGAGCTTTGATATTTGGTATGTGGCACCTCCTAGTGGACCTCTACCAAGTTTGTTCAAATTATGCTCCTGGGGTCAAAACTGGCCCCGTCCCGGGGGTCACAAGTTTGAGCATAGAAACAAAGAAAGAAAACTTTAAGATTCTTCTCCTCTGAAAGTAGATGGCGTAGAGCTTTGATATTTGGTAAGTGCATCTGCTAGTTGACCTCTACCAAGTTTGTTCAAATCATGCCCATGGGGTCAAAACTGGGCCCACCCTGGAGGTCACAAGTTCGAACATAGGAAGAAAGAAAGAAAATTTTAAAATTCTTCTTCTCTAAAACTAGAAGGCATGGAGCTACGATATTTGGCATGTAACAATTCCTAGTGTATCTCTACCAAGTTTGTTGATATTATGCCCTTAGGGTCAAAACTGGCCCTGCCCCGGGGGTCACAGGTTCGAACATAGCAACAAAGAAGGAAAACTTTAGAAATCTTCTTCTCTGAAACTTGAAGATGCAGAGCTTTGATATTTGGTATGCAGAATCTTCTGGTGGACCTCTACCAAGTTTGGTCATATGATGTCCCTGGCGTCAAAACTGGCCCTGCCCCTGAGGTCACAGGTTGGAACATAGGAATTAAACGGGAAGGTGTAGAGCTTTTATATTTGGTATGTAGCATCTTTTAGTGGACCTCTACCAAGTTGGTGCCAAGGAAGCTGCTTTTGTCAAAACTGGCCCTGCCCCGGGGACCACAAGTTCGAACATAGGACAAAGAAGGAAAATTTAAAATTCTTCTTTGAAACTGGAAGGTGTAGAGCTTTAATATTTGATTGCCCTATGCCGGCGTCTGTCGTCCGTCGTCTGTCAACAATTTCCTAAAACATCTTCTTCTGCTAACCCACTTGACCAATCTTGATGAAACTTGGCTAGGATGTTCCTTGGGTGAAGCTTTACCAAAGTTGTTCAAAGAATTGAATTTCACTCATAAGCTATAGTCTAAGGTGAGCGTTCCAGGGCCAATGGCCCTCTTTTTTAAAATTTTTGAAACGTAACCATTCCAGAAGCCTATTCTGACGATGGTACCTTTAAGCTTGGCCGTTTTCGAAGAGGTATTGTAGTAGCCCTGCGGTCTTCTGGGTGGACATGATGACATTTTCTAATTTTTCTGTAATTGATATATATATATATCAAATTCAAAATACTTTATTGGCTCAAATCTTATCTGAAGATTTGAGCCAATAAAGTATTTTGAATTTGATATACGTATTTACTTTGAAATCGGACTGGTTGCCAACTACCAACATGAAAACCCATACCAATAGAACAACGTACGATCAAAATAGTTTGGCACAACTATGTCCCCTTTTTGATAAAGTATTGCTATGGCTTTGAGTCTAATATGTCCTTATATGTTTAAGACATGCCACGTGAAAAGGGTGTAAAATGCATCTGCAGAAAGAATCTACCGAGGTCTGCAAGCACTGTCCGTGCAGGCTGACCTTGGTGGAAACATTTTGCTCCTGGGAAAATTCATTGCATAACAAAGGACCTGTCTACTCCATGACTCAGTCGGTTGTTACGCGAAAATGGGATTTTTAAGATGCATAAAATTTTATGAAGACTTGCTTGGTATTATGCATTATGCAGATGCTATAAAAGCAGATGCAACCGATCGTTTGCTACCGCATGCAGGGGTCTTTCTTTTCATTTGTTTCCTTTGCCTTTAATACAGTCAGTGAACTCTTTACCACACAATAACGACTTTTGGCTACCCTGAGGTAGAAGCCTTTTGAAAAGCATTGTGGGAAAAGGAGAAAATGCTGGTAACCAGCATTTTCTCCTTTGCCCACAATGCTTTCTACACTTCCCACATGAAATTATTTCGATTTTACAGGCACATTTATTTTGTCGTCTGAAAATGCTTTTAACTTGGATCAGTCTGTAAATTTGTCGTTTGGTAAAGAGTTAAAATGAAAGCGTTCATCTATTAATACTTAAATAGATTTATTGGTGTATAAAATATGCACAGTGTAGTATAATTGCATCGGTGCTGAAAGCTAATGTTCAAATAATAAATTCTGTAATGGGGAAAAATGTATGTAGAGTGAAAAATTCCATCCATTACTAAAGCCATTCCATTGAATTTAATGACATCAACACCTGGAAATTCAAATACTCTAATGTAATTATAATAATGTTCAAAAAAAAGGAAAACTGCATAAATATCGACTGAAAGGATCTATTCTAATGATAAAATGGCAATCAAATATCATTAATGAACCTAAGTAATTACAGATTAAAACCCCTCCCTAGGAAAATATTTCATAAATGTATCGATAAACCATGGCATTGACATTTTTATTGCCACGTGAACCCATCGCCATATTAATATGACTTTTAGTGTCCGTTTTTTCAAGTGGTACCCATTCAAAAAAATGTGGGAAAAGGAACAGTTGCATAACAACAAACATTTTTTTTTTAAATTCCCAAAATGGTTTCCATAGTGTTTGAATAATTATCATTTTTCTTTTTCAGAAATTATTTATGTCAATTTTTCTTCATAATTCATGGCAAGTGTTTTGCTTGCATTATCTCTCGGTAGATACAATACAATGCAATACAATAGATGGCATCATGCAAATACACATCTATATCTAATTTGGGTATTCTAGGTATAGAACCGAACTACTTTTCAAAACGACAACTGTTACTGTGAATTTCAAAATCAAGTAAACATTTCCTCAACGCCAATACCTGGTGCAATTTATTCAGCTGTGATCGGAGAGCAAGTAACCTATGCACCGGCCATTTATTAAAACTGCCCCGTCAGGCTTGGCCCTACTTTTCGCTACTATGGGGTCGGCGATGCGTCATTGCAGACAGGTCGAATCTTTGAAAAATATGACAAGCGCAGACAACGTTTTTTTTGGACTTAAAAATGCTGGTGTGCCAATAGGTTAATCCTAAAGATTTTTCCACGCAATTTAATAGTATAAACCATGCTCTGTGAAAAGGGCACTTAATGCATCTGCACAAAGTAACGATTAATGTCAGCCTGTGCAGTCCCGCAGGCTGAAATGGGTCGAAACTTTATGTTATGCGTCAATATTCTGCATGTCTAAGGACAATTCTGTCTCATGATTTGGTCTGTTGTTCAACAGAATTGATTCTATAGATCCATAAATATGAGAACCTGCTGTCTTTAAACCTTTCCGAAACAATCATGGGTTTTCGCGACCCTTAGAAAAAAGACTTAAAAAAACATTGGGGGAAAAGTAGAAAATGCTGGTGACCAGCATTTTCTCCTTTTCCCACAATGTTTTCTATCTTACCCAAAACAAATTACATTTTTTTTTTTTGACTCACATTAGTTTTCTCGTCTGCAAAATGCCTCCGATATGGACTAGTGTAAAATTTTTGTGGCTTGGTCGTTTGGAGATGGATTAACGACCCTATTGCAAGATCATGGCTTATATCTTATTGGCAAATCTTTCTAACACACTCATATCAACAAAACTCAAGAACAAAACACAAGAGAAGCTTTATGTTCAATGTTCTAAGACTTTGAAATAATGTCCATTTTAGATAGGCAAATCGTTTACATTATTTTTATAGCTTTGACCTTTGCGCGCAGCAATACACAGCAAGAGATCATACTGATAGTGGCTAGACCAATTGAACTCTTTACCACGCGACAGAAATTATTGCACGTGTCCAAATTGAAAGCAATTACTGACGACAAAATGACGTATATCGAAACTTGAATTTTTTTTGTTATGGTAGCAAACATGTAGGAAAAAGAAGAAAATGCTGGTACCTAGCATTTCTCCTTGCTCCGCGACGTTTTTTTTTTTTTTCTCAAGGTTGTCAATAGTCGGCATCATTATGGTTTAAAGGTGGGTATTCAGATATTTCACATCTCACCAAATTAAAAAAAATATATATCACTGAAATTTATATGAAAAAAAAAACAATACAAATCATCAATAATTAAGAATCATAAAATTACAAATTGTTTTTGATGGTGTTCTCTTGAAAGGTACTTGGCTTCTCAAGATACTTTTAGATTTCGTGCCAGAAATAAACAAAAAAAAAAAGCATTGTGGGAATGTCAAGTGACTGGCACGTGACTAATGACGCTTAAATTCAATAACATAACAAACATATAGTTATATTCCATGATGTCTTCTTCGGACGCTATATACGTTTAAAAGCTTTCTCCTCTATTTCCGGTATGTAAATGAGACAGTTGCTCATGTAAAGATAGACGGTGCTTCTCGTTAGTGTCGACCTGGACCGTAGAAAATATCTAATTCCTCTTGTTGTCGGATGGTTTTCGACTACTATGGTTTTATGAATGAAAATTAAAAGACTTTAGGAGTATAAGAATTTTTTGTTTTTGTATTTTTGTAAAATTTTCGTCCGAAAATCTGAAGGGCCACCTTAAAGGGTTGGAATGTTTTCAGTTGTCCCAGATTCTGGGCACTTCAAAATAAAAGAATCCAAAACTTAACAACAAATAGGCCCAGCACTAAACTCTATTTTGTCTCATATTTTATTCAGATAAAGTTCTATGCATTTCCCGAATTTTATAGTTTTGAACAGAGTGTACGTGTCAAAACTCTCGGTTTGAGGATCTACTCTGTCAGTTTCCTGCGTAAATATTTTAGAAGCCATGTAATGTTAGTGACTTATTTCACCATATTTGGCGTCCAGTGTTCAGAAATGCCTCGAGTAAATTTTCGCTTTTACACTTTAGAAGCATTCAAGATTTCTGGTTGTCACTAGACTTTAGATTTCGCTCCCGTGTAGGTTCCTGCGTGGCTCACTGATAGAGTGAAGGACTCCTAGCCAAGAAGCCTTGGATTTGAGCCTCATTGGAGGCACCAGGTCTTTCATGGGAGTGTCCTTGGGTGATACAATTTAGGCTCCCTAGACTAGTATTAGTGAAATTCGTTTAACTAATATAAATATGGCAGATTAACCGGCTGATAAGTTAAATGTGACCCATAACGCAAAAAGGGACCATCTTTGAATTCTGCACATCAATTAGATGGAAACAGATATACGATAATGCAAGTCAATTTAAGTTAATACTTAAAAAATAATTGTATAACAAGGTACAGTGACTACTTTTCACAGAAAATATCAATAAAGCGAAAAAGTGTCAACCCTGGTCAGCCAGCGCAATTCGCGCAGGCTGACCATGGTTGACACTTTTCGTTGTTCTCAGCAGGTCCCTTTTTGCGTGATGGGTCACATATAGAAATAGAAGGTGAATCTGCTTACAAGCTAAATTAAATTTCAAGTTGAAATTGAACACCAGAATGTGTGGCATCCGTGATTGTGAGGTAGAGAGTCGGTTTCGTAATCATAAGGTCCCTAGTTCGATACCCGAGAGTGGTGTCACCTTTGAGAGTTTTCATTGGACCACAAAGGTGGCCTGAGTACAGACGTAGTTCCGAGGAAGCAGAATCGAGAGAGATTAAAATAAGTTTTGATAACTTGTTTCTCAATCGATGTAAAATAAAGTAAACCCAAATGTTGCTATTTCAAAATTATTTTGGCAAAACTGTTCCCTTGTCGGAAGGTGTAAATCCAAGACCAGACTGCAGCTACTGTGTACTGTCCACTAAAGGTCTTTCAGGCGTGGTTAGCAGTCTAAAGTTTGAGAATTAAAGGTTACCGGTTATTCTAAGGCTATATTTCAGCTCCGTCTGGATCGAATGGGTGTGCAAGCAAATCTAGTGCATAGTTCTCTTTGCTTATTCTAGAAATTTTGCGTTGATAATCGGTGAGGTCTACAACCCCATGCTTTATAACCCTTTACTAAACAATCCCTGGTATTTTTGCGACCCTGAGATAGAAGCCTTTTGAATTATTATGGAGAAAGGGAAGAAATGCTTTAATCGATCGGCATTTTCTTCTTTTCCCACAATGTTTTCTACCCTGTTGGTGACTAATTTCAATTTATGAGTTAAGTTTATCGTGTCGTCTGCAATTCTTTCAATTTCGACCAGTCTAAAATTTTGTCGTTTAGTAAAGTGAAAAATAAAAGAACAATAATTATTAGACCTTTTTTTCCTTTCCAATACAACTAGATCTACTGACTATTTTCGATCTCTTATGAGGAAGAGAGCGCATTTCCACATACGTATACACCTGTGTGCTTAACCAATTACCACACAATCTCTACTTTTGACGCCCCTGAGAAAAAAGCCTTTAGAAAACATTGTGGGAAAAGGAGAAAATGCTGGTAACCAGCATTTTCTCCTTTTCCCACATTGTTTTCTACCCTTCACAAAACAAATTTCAAATTTTCAGTGGCTTTTATTTTGTCGTCTGCAAATGCTTTCGATTTGGACAAGCCTAAAATATTGTCATTTGGTAATGAGTTAAGTATAGTTCAAGGTACCGTCACTTCGAATAATTGGTCATATAAAAAGTCACTCGTAAAAGAGCTGTCATCATACAGGGAAAAAAAAAACAACTATGATCCATTCTCTGTGTAAAAGGGGAGGGGGGTTTAATGTATCTGTAGAAAGTATCAAACAAAGTCAGAGAGTACTTGAAATTAGTCAGATATTAAATAGAGGATATTTGTTTTTTTCGGTGAAAGATCGAAATTTCTTTCATCGAGTGGACACCATCGGTAATATTTTCACGAGTGGCGCAGCCACGAGTGAAAATGTTACCGATGGTGTTCACGAGATGAAATAAATTTCGATCTTTTCACCGAAAAAAACAAATATTCTATTTATTTTGTTATTTTATCCCTTTCTGGGAGGAGCTTTGTCAAAATTCAGTACAGTTGTTTTCCCTTATTCCCCGTGGCGTACCCCTCCCGCATGGCAACGTTACGTCAAGCGCGAGAAATGTAAGGTACATGACGTCATATTTCCCATCTGGTTGTTAGGCACACGCAATTTACCTAGGCAACAAGAACGTGAAAATCGGTATTTTCACTGGTGGTACCAGTGTAAGATCGAAAAATATTTTCCCTGCTATTTCTCGATATCCTACCGGAAAGCATGAAATAAATATTGAATATTTAATGCGGTAGGATTCAAAAGGAGATCGCTCATTGCCCAGGTATGAATTTGGAAGAGAAATAAGTAAATTTGATATGGATCCCACACTTATAAAACAAATGCTCATTCATTCCTTTTATTCTACATTAAACGTAAATACCTTTAGGTGGTACTATTCGAAATGATGAAAAAGAAATATGAAACTATCACTTTGCTTTATTTTCAGACATCCATTTTGATTTCTCCATTGCCAGCTCTTATCGTAGCACGTGCAGTCGGTCAAGGTTACACTCCACAGCCGTGACGGAAGACCTCGATAGCGACACCTACCTGGTTCGTACCTTAGAATTAACTTCTTTATTGTCCCAAACTTTGCCGTATTTTGAGTGAAACAGTGTTGTCATGTGAAGGAATTTACATTGTGTCAACATAATGCAAATAACTAGCACGCGTTTGCAGACTTCAAAGAAGTGTTACGGGTCTCCTACCTTAAGTAATGTTTTTTATACATGGTGTTGTTTTGTCAGATTTTAGAAATTGTTATTTTTAAAACTACTAAATTTAAAACTTTCACTGTAAAAAGTCATATTTAACTGAAAGGTTGCGTTAGATCTACATGTATACATGTATATGCTTATAAGTTCACTTTTTGTGTGATTATGGACGATATCCATCTGTAATTTTGAAGAAAAGAATATTCTTTACGTTGAGATTATGAGATATAAATAAAGCATACACAGTGACAAGGGGGCTTAGTGCATTTGCGAAAAGTACCTACCCAGGCCAGCCTACACAGTTCACGCAGGCTGACCTGGGCCGATACTTTTCGCTCTTGATCAATTTTCTGTATGTGTAAGGACCAGTCTACCTCATGATTAAGTCGATTATTTAAAAAAAAAAGTTGCTGTTGTAGATCGTTAAGTGTGTATATAATTGTTTTCTCGGTGTGATGGATTACGTAGATGCATTAAGCCCCTTTTTTCCAGAGCAAGGCTCAGATATTGATGACTTCACACTACTTAACCCTATCCCAAACAAGTCCTTGTTTTTACGTGTCTGCAGTGCAAGTCTTTTGAAAACACTGTGGGAAAAGGAGAAATTGCTCGTAACAAGCAATTTCTCCTTTTCCCACAGTGTTTTCTACCCATTTGGAGAACTTTCTGCCATTTTCATCAAATTTGAAATTGGTGTCTGCAAACTCTTTCAATTTCGAAGAGTCTAAAATTTGTCGTTGGGAAAGGGTTAAGCGTGACACCATTTTATATGTACAAGATCAACGAAAAAAAAAAAAGTTAAGTTGAAGGTAAAACAACCTCGTTTGTTAGAATCCTGTATTTTTGGGGTCAAAAAAAAGTATAATTTGCAGTTCACAATAGAATTGAACTGATTCCCAGAATACAAAAATACAATAGGAAATTGTTTTGTTGTCCTTAGGGTAAGTTCAACGACCTTACGATCTATAGCAGGCCTAGAAACAACATTGAACTTCGATATTGACATGAAAATTATGGTATAATCAACTCTTGAAGTTCTGAACACGTTTATAATAGTTTCTGTACAGACAATGTAGATAAGGATCAAACAGCAAATTTTGTCCGGTCTTATCTTGGGTTTTCGAGGTCTGATACCCACTGGAAAATGACTATCGAAATAATGTGCAGAAGCGGAAATATTCTTTTTTAAAAATCGAGTTCATTAAAATGGCCGTGACAAAATTAACTCTGTAAATGCTTACTGCGACAATTGTTGTTTCTGTATACTATACAGTGTAGATCTAGATCAGACTGCACCTTCTGCTTGTCTTTACTATACACTTTGTTGAAGCACTGTGGTTAAACATGAGAAATTGCAATTATTATTTACGTCTCAATTTTACCCATATTGTAACGGTTAAATTTCTTTATTTGGAGCTCAGAGGGTTACAGGTCAGTGACATGGTGGCATGGTGGCATTGTGGCATTATGGCAGGATTAACTCTTCACCAAACAAAGGAATTACAGACTGGTCCAAATTGGGAGTATTTGCAGACAACAAAATAAATGTGACTGAAAAATTGAAATTTGGTTTGGGAAGGGTTGAAAACATTGTGGGAAAAGGAGAAAATGCTGGTTACCAGCATTTTCTCCTTTTCCCACAATGTTTTCAAAAGGCCTCTTTCTCAGGGTCGCTATAAATGTAGGGATTGTGTGGTAATGGTTTAACAGAATATGAGAGTTAATTCCTATCCTGCTAAATAACGAAAATGACAATTTTAATTTGATGGTTTAATCCCAAATATTCCTATTCCAAAGTTATGTTTTTGGGAACAATATCTATCGGACAGTGTGGATCCAAGATCAGACTGCACATTCGGTGCAGTCTGATCTTGATCTACACTGTCCGTGAGAGGTCAGCGAGTCGCGCTTAGCAGCCAAAGGGTTGATAAACGAATTTGTAAATTGTTGTAGTGATAAGTGGATGTTTGTTTGTGTGAGTGGATATATACATGTAGATGGATGGACGGACGGAAGGGCGGACCTAAGGATGGATGGAATCAATGGATTAAGAATAAGAACGAAAATATCAATAGAAAAGTCGGTTAATGAGAGGATATAGACTGTGGGAAAGAAAATAGATAGATAGATAGATAGATAGATAGATAGATATGTGTGGTGGAACGACGGTTCAACAGAGTATAGGGCAAAACAAATACCACGTATTATATATATGTACCTGAATAGATAAATAAATAAATAAATAAATAAATAAATAAATAAAAAAAAAATAAATAAAGAAGTATTGTGGATCGACGGTTTAACGTACTATAGGACGAAATGATTACGACGTACAGATACGTATTGTATATATGTACCAGTGTGCAAGGTGCTTAAACCTGTCGCTGCCAAGGGTAACCTTTTAAAGTATTTTATGACGGTAAAGGTTCAGATCAGACCGCACAGAAAGAAGGCCTACCGTCTGAAAAAATGGGCAAAGAGTGCCTTTTTGTGCGGTTGAAATATATTTTGAGCCCAAGAAAAAATGGAGAATTTATATACTTGGTAGCAAAGGATGTAACCCTTTATCAAACAGTCCAGAGTTCCAGTGACCCTGATAAAGCTTTGGAAAACATTGTGGGAAAAGGAGAAAATGCTGGTTGACTCTCCTTTTTTTCTCATTTTCCCACGATATTTTCTCCCACTTAAAAGACAAATCCCTTCGATTAAGCCACCTTAAGTTTGTCGTCTGCAAATACTTTGAATTTGGACTGGTGCAAAAATTTTGTCGTTTGGTTAGAGTAATAAGAATTGATGTTGTAGTTTGTTTACTTCTGGTAGGAAGACCCAGCCAAAATGAAAAATAAAACATTTGCACTATCCACGTAAGTGTAGAATCTGATACGTCATAAAAATTCCACGACTCAGCATTTTCTTTCAAACATTAACTTCTAGAAAAAGAAAATGGAAAAAAAAATCTCTATGACGCAAGTGAACGATTTTGAAATGCGAACTATTCTTTATTCGGCGAGCACTTTTGGGACACCTTAATATTAATGACTTGCAACACGGTAAAAGCGACATTGGGACATTTGCGTAAAGTGTCGTTTCGGATCAGCCTGTGCAGTCCGTGCAGGCTAATCCGAAACGACACTTTTCGTTTCTATGCAATTTTCTGTTTTGCACAAGTCTACTGAAGAACAAAATCTAATGTAGCCGTAAAGTGCCGTCTCGGATTAGCCCCGGATTCTTTTCTTTCGATAACCAGTCGACAAATTTCAACCAAATATCACATAACATTGGAGGCAAAACGGGGCTTGATGAATTTCCGAGGCTAATCCGAGACGGCACTTTACGACTACATTAGATTTTGTGCTACAGTGGACTTCTGCGAAACAGAAAATCACATTAGAACGGAAAGTGCCGTCTCTGATTAGTCTGCGCAGACAGCACAGGCTGATCCGTGACGACACTTTACGCGGACGTCCGAATGCCCCTTTTCGCGTATTGCAGGCCAATTGTATCACTTGCAACACGCGAAAAGGACATCCAGACAGACATTTGCGTAAAGTGTCGTTTCGGATCAGCCTGCGCTGTCCGTGCAGGCTAATCCGAAACGACACTTTTCGTTTCTATGCAATTTTCTGTTTTGCACAAGTCTACTGAAGAACAAAATCTAATGTAGCCGTAAAGTGCCGTCTCGGATTAGCCCCGGATTCTTTTCTTTCGATAACCAGTCGACAAATTTCAACCAAATATCACATAACATTGGAGGCAAAACGGGGCTTGATGAATTTCTGTGATACTGATACCAAACAAGTCATCACATTATCACGGATCAACACATTTTGTCTTACCACTGAACTAATCATAAAGTGACATGGTCCTTGGACATGCAAAAAAAAAATGACAAACAGCAAAAAACGTTTCACCCCAGGTCAGACTGCACGGTCTGTGCATTATGCACCCTTGTCACAGTGCATGCCATACATTAATGCATCGGACACTCCCATCCAAGGTTGGATTTCGAGCGTTATAAGATCAAAAACTAGGTTTCTAGCCTTTTTCCCACATTTTTTCTTAAATTTCCAGATCACAGCAAAACTTCAGCTACTTGACAGCCAAACTCTTTCTTTATTATTTTAAGTACATGTCTTTCTCCAGTAACATACATGTAGATTATCACGTAGACCCGAGACAATGGTGGAACAACCGAAAGGGCATTGATTCACTTCGTATCATTTTTTTTGTCTTTTTTTTTTTAATTCTTTACCAAACGACAAAATTTTAGACTTGTCCAAACTGAAAACATTTGCAAACGACAAAATAAACCTAACTCAAACATTGAAATTTGTTTCCATCAGAATAGAAAAAATTGTGGGAAAAGGAGAAAATGCTGTTTATCAGCATTTTCTCCTTTTCCCACAGTGTTTTCAAAAGGCTTCTATGTTAGGGTCGTAAAAAACCAGGGATTGTTTGGTAAAGGGTAAAACAATTTTGAGGTTAAACTACAAAGAAAAATGGCGCCTAGGAAAACTACATACAAGCATCTATTAGAAATCGGACATTTTGTTATATTAATAAAAAAAACAAACATTCGAGAAAAAATCGCTAAATGAAAGAGGCCTACTTTATTGTAAGATGAAATCTTGTAGAAGTTTCCGTCAGAGATCATTTATTTTTTCCTTTTCTCAAGTTGAATAGAGACAAAAAGTGCTCTTTTCAGTTAACCCATTACCACACAATTCCTACTTTAGAAGACCAAGAGAAAGAAGCCTTTGGAAAACATTGTGGAAAAAAGAGAAAATGCTGGTAAACAGCATTTTCTCCTTTCCCCACAAAGTTTTCTACCCTTCCAAAATCAAACTTCAGTTTTTGATTCACATTTATTTTGTTGCCTGCAAATGCTTTCAATTTGGACTAGTTCAAAATTTTGCCTTTTACTAATGAATAAAAAAAACGATAAAAGTTTAACTGACAAGAATAAAGGGCTTTTAGACATAAAAAAACTATAATTTTCAATCATTTATTCGGTACAAAATGTAGATTATCATTTTCCCTAATATTGCTGCAACAGGCCACACAACGAATCTCATATATTCAAATTCCGTTTTATTTGGTTAAACGACGGTTACCAATGGCAATTTATTGAGTGCACACAGCTTTTCCCTGGCGGAGGACTGCGAGAGAGAGGGAGAGAAAAGGAAATATTGATCCGTTAGAACCCACGGCATCGGGAACGTATTGCTAGCGTGTGTGCGAAAGCAGTAGAGAAGTTCCGATTGACTAGCGCGCTTGTTTATGCTATTCTCGTTCGGTTGGTAGATGATTTTTTAAACAATTGTTTGCTAGAAAAAAAAGTTTGAGACTGTTTTACAGAGTGTTTAGATTAAGGTTTAGAAGTTTTGGAGAGGATGTTCCAAAAACTATGTGGCGGTAAGTGTTTTTCAAACATTTTTCGTTAGACATTTCCAACAGGCATTCCTTTTCTACCTTCTTTATAAATAGACCTATAGCTGTGCGAATAAACAAGAGGATTTTTTGTTTATATTGGAGATTGTTTGCACTTTTCACTGCCTATATTTGGGAGCAGCGACTTGGGGATATATACATGTATGTGTCTGGGAAATGTAGGTCACACTTGTCACTTTAAGCGTTGCTCTGAGCAACCTCGGTGAACCTATCCTGTGCTGTTTCTTTCAGGTGCAACTGACTGTTCCTTGTATTACAAACGCTAATACTACCATCCCATAATCCTTTGCTACTAATAGAGCTCCAGAAAAGAGGGAATGATGGCATTCTAAATCCGTTATTTCTCATCCAAACCCTATGTTGTGGGTACTCATTAGAATCGTCTCGATGAGACGATTCTAATGGGTACCCATAATATGGGGTTTCGTGGAGAATAATTAATATTTTCAATGATGAAATCAAAACACTCCCTCTATTTTGAGCTCTGTTGAAGTATGATAAAAGTCTCTGTGGGAAAAAAGGGGATTTAGATCAAATAATTCTCCGAGATGCATTATAATGTAACGCTTTCCCAAATGACAAATTTTAGATTCTTCCAAACTGAGAGCATCGGCAGATGACAAATTCAGTATTAGTACAAATTAGCTTTAGGCCTTTAATTGGGTAGAAAACAGGTTACCATCATTTTCTCCTTTTCCCAACATGTTTTCAGAAGCCTTCTTTCTTAGGGTCGTTATAAGTCGGAATTGTGTTGTAAAGAGTTAAGCACGTCATCGCATAAATATTGATACATATAATCTATTTCGTCCAGCACCTGAAAGATTCATGAAGTAGACTGGTCCTTTGATATACAGAAAATTGACCGACAGCAAAAAGTTTCGGTGCATTCCGCGCAGGCTTACCTGCATCGATACCTTTTGCAGATGGTCTTAACCCCCATATACATAGAACAAAACTCAAATACAGTCGCCATTTCCAAAGGGCTTAAGATAAATACCATCTGCAAATGGAGACACCTTCGATTATTGTCAAGCACTGTGAAGCTATTAATGTAGATTAGGGATTAAACTATACCGTCAGCAAAAGTTTTTTTGACTTTATCAGTTTCTGGCAAGGATTTTCAGTTTACGGTAAACATACATTTAAAAAAAATCATCTCCTCTTGAACATAGGGACTTTTGGATGAAGCATAGGTCATACGTCTGTCTTATCTTACCAAGGACTTGGTTAGAGTTTTCGCCCTTTTAATGCGAGATGAAATGAACTGGATAATCTCAATTAGTACTCTAGATCACGCTTTTGCAAGAAGTTTTGTTCCGATGCAAGCATTTCTGAAACCTTGTGGAATTGTCTCCCTTTGAATATAGGTATCTGCATGCTTGGCGTGAGTTAATTTTGGATATCTATTTCATATATTAAAGGACTTGGCTAGGTTATTAGCCTTTGATATGTTTAAAAAAATGTACTATACATTTTTAGTCTGCAGTTTTAGAAGACTTTTCGATTTAAACCATACCTATCTAAAAAGCATTGCAGAATTATCTCCCTTTGAACATAGGGTATTTATGAGCGTCATGTAGTTCAGATTTGAACTTACTCGTACCTACCAAGTACTTCGTTTTGGTCTTATCCTTTGTTATACTAAAGTTTGAACGGGACATTTTCATCCAGTATTGTAAATGCCGATATAGAAGTTTCACATTTTTGGCCCATCACGCAGAAAGGGACCTTCTGGGAATTGCAAAAAGTGTCAGCCCTGGTCAGATTGCGCAATTGCGCAGTCTGACCAGGGTTCACACTTTTAGCTTTAATGATATTTTCTGTGTGATATTTTCTGTATGAAAAGTGGTCAATCTACCATGTTATGCAGTCATTTTTGAGCTATAAGCTTAAATTTACCTTCACTATCGTTGATCTGTTTTCATCTAATTTATGTATAGAATTCCCAGATGGTCACTTTTTGCGTGACAGGCCAGAGAGAAAAATGCTGTTAAAACTTGATAGTATGTAGTATGACTCAACTGTGTAAACATGGAAATATGCACCGTAATATCGTCGCTTTACTTCGAAAACCTCGTAACTACAGCTTGTTACAAGCTGTAGTTACGAGATTTTTGAAGTAAACCGACGGTATAATTATGTTGTCAGGGATAAAAAAAAAAACTTACGGGATTTGTCTTCGGTTGAAAACCGGAAACGGAAACAGCGAATTTTTTTGATTGCCACAAGAGAATAAAACGCATTTTCTATCTATCGTAATCTTGTGCAATATTGAAACCGTCAGAGGCAATGTTTGGCTTAAAGATACACGATTGATTATAGTTTGATAAAATAAAGATGAAGCGAGTGAAAAGCTGGTTGAAAACGAGTACACGTACATAGCTCCAGATAGAGGGAGTGATTTTGTATTCAAAATTGAAAATATTATTTTTGATTCACTAAATCCTATGTTATGGAAACTCATTAGAATCGTCTCATCGAGACGATTCTAATGAGTACCCACAACATAGGGTTTGGAAGAGAAATAATGGATTTAGAATGCCATCACTTCCTCTTATCTGGAGCTCTGGGGGTCACGTAGATGTACATGTATCTTTAATTGGCTGGATATCTATAGTAAATGAAGAAATGAAGAAAAAAACAAAAAAAGAAAACTCTAAATTAAAGCAAAAGGGTTTCGTTTAAATTATAAACTCTTTCCCATGAGCATTTCAATGTTTAGACCAGTTCAAATTGAAAGCATGATATGCACATGAAAAAATAAATGTAATTCAAAAATTAAATTTTGTTTTTGAAAAAGGCAGAAACCAATATGGGAAAATGTAAAAATGCTGGTTACCAGCATTTTCTCCTTTTCCAATATTATTTTCAAAAAGCCTTCTTTCTCAGGATAGTTAAAAGTCAGGAATGTGTGGCAAAGAGTTAATCTACGACTCAACCTGGGCCTTTTTCAGAATGGATTAACCCCCCCCCCCCCATTTTATTTACTGTTAGACAAACAGACAGAATAGATCGAAGATCAGACTGCAGGTTCTGTGCAGTATGATCTTGATCTACCCTGTCAGCATCAGCTAGTAAAACCAGGTTTAGTGCAACACGAGGTTAAGTCACCTCGTTCAGTGACAGTTTTAGTATATTCCTGTTCTACTGGTCCAAAATAATACTTTCCCATTCACAGACCAGGCTAAGTTTTTATGGTAAACAATCTAAATCGTTATAGTCTGGGATGCACTTATTGATTTTAGATGGGTATGAACCCTTCACCAAATAATGATATCTTTAACCCATTACCACACAATTTCTACTATTGATGACCCTGAGAAAGAAGCCTTTAGAAAACATTGCGGGAAAAGGAGAAAATGCTGGTAACCAGCATTTTCTCCTTTTCCCGCAATGTTGCAGGCCAAAAGGTTCAAATTTGCTATTGGCTAAATCGATCTGGTTAAAACAAACAGCCATTGCGTGGATTTCTAATTCTAGAATTAAAAAAAAAAGAGTGCAAGTCAAAAAAATCAAAATGATTGGTGAATACTCAATAGGATCACGAGGCTTTCTGTATATACAGCGCTGTTTTTCTCTTTGTTATCGAAAAAAAGAGCTCTAAAAGTTATTTCATTTTGATTAATGATGATGGCTTTTGCCTTGAGGCCTGTCTGAATAATGTGGAGTCATGTGTTTATTACTTTTTGTTCCTTATTTCTGAGTTACCCGCAAACAACGAACTAAACTTTAAAAAAATTCAAGATTTAACCCATTACCACACATTCCCTACTTTTGACGCCCCTGAGAAAGAAGCCTTTTGAAAACACTGTGGGAAAAGGAGAAAATGCTGGTAACTAGCATTTCCTCCTTTTTCCACAGTGTTTTCTACCCTTCCCAGAACAAATTTCAATTTTTCAGTCACCTTTATTTTGTCGTCTGCAAATGCTTTCAATTTGGACCAGTCTAAAATTTTCTTGTGTGATAAAAAGTTAAGGATAAGTTCTAATTCCAGGTAAGTGAATTTAGCGAGTTTTTAGAAAAGTATTTAATTTGCAGTCTGATCTTTGTAGTTTCTTCAAAGTCTGATCTTGATCTATGCCAACCGCAAGAGCCACTCAGGTCGCCATTGGCAGTCAATGCCGGGGTTATTTTGATAAGAGAGGGAAAAAATGAAAATAGCGTAAACGCATATTATTCGATAACTCTTTGTCTAGACATATTGAATGTAAGATTATCAAAATGAGCTACTTCATGCACTCAAGTTTTTTTTTTATCACTTTTGAAAACGCCCGCCCAGGTGGCTCAGTGGTGAGCGTGTCAGACTCGTGTTCGATACCCGGTTGAGGCAAACTTTCTTTCCGGCGTATTTTCGCCTCTCACCTCTGCTGAAGTAAGTGAGAAAAGTAGTCGGTGGCTTTGGAAAGAAAGTGTTAGTACTGGTATGAGAAAGCCAGGAAACACATGTGCGTCACCGACCGCCATGATAATATGGAGTGCAACACGCGAAAAGGGTCATTCGGACATTTGCGTAAAGTGTCGTCTCTGATCAGTGTGTGCAGTCCGCACAGGCTAATCCGAAACGACACTTTCCGATTTTATGTGATTTTCTGTTTTACGCAAGTCTACTGTAGCAGAAAATCTAGTGTAGTCGTAAAGTGTCGTCTCGGATTAGCCTGCGCGGACAGCGCAGGCTAATCCGAGACGACACTTTACGCAAATGTCCGAATGCACCTTTTCGTGTGTTGCACTCCAATAACCATAGCTGTATAAGTGGCGTTACACCCAATACAACCAACCAACATTTGAAAACATTATTCTAAAAGAAGAAACCAAAATACATGTTCATCGGTTCAATCGATTATGCGCTATAGATATTTTTTCCAATAAAAGCAAGTTAAATGCAGACTCAAACGTTTAATCAGGAGTAAAACAGCTATAAAAGTTTAACAACGATGCAGTGTTGGGGGATCTTTTACAATAAAGCCCAATAGTAATGAAAACGGTTAAACCGGTCTTACGATGTAGGTGATCCTAAAAATTAAATGGTGGCGATTATGGTTGAAAGTTAAAACAGCTTTGTCCTGTTGGATATTCAAACAATGAAAACATAACGAAAACCGTTTATGCGCTGTTAGAGACCCTTTAGAAGTAATAAATCAGAACGGAAACCAGTTAAGGTAAGACCTGTGTAATGGAAAACAGCTATTTCCACTAAAATATCATCATGCAAAATTAGCTATAATTAAAAATGAGTACTATTGAACTACTTTCACCTTTTCTTTTTTTCCATTTTTTTCCTTCTTTGAATTATCATTTATAAACCTAAAACCACTATATTCTCAATTCAAAAAGAGATGATAATTACCTCCCTTTTCAGAAAAGTAACAAAATTATCAAAAAATAATCAAAAGACAGACATTAACGGAATTTCTGATCCGTTAGAAATGTTCAAAAGTATTATTTCTGCATAAATCCGTAGTCATTCTTATTTATCAACCAATTAGAATTTTCATCGGAAGTTCATTACACAGGTCTTATCTTAAGTGATTGTACGCTGAACGCGATCTTGAACAATAACAACAACACCAAATTGATAACGAAAACCATTCAACAGATTGTGAAAATGCCAGTGACCTCTAACAATAGTTACAACAAATGATAACGAAAACCGATAAACCGGAAGGGCAATGCCAGTGATCTTTAACAATAAAAAAACATACCATAACGAAAACGATTAAACCGTTCGGGCACTGACATTAATCTTTTACAATAAAAAATCATAATGAAAACCATTAAGCTGATTGTACGCTGTAAAATGATCTTTTACAACTAAATGCAAATTAAAACGAATACCATTTAACCGGTCGAGCAGTGTCAGTAATCTGTAACACTAAAAACTATTAATTCGTTTGTGCATCGTCAATGGTCTTTGGCCATTAAAACAAATCATGACGAAAACGTTTAAACCGGTTGTACAATGACAATGACAATGTTTTATTATAAGTAATAAGGCCACCGACCCATAATACAAAAACTGCATGTGGAAGCAAACATACTCTTAGATGAGCCACGTTTTGACATTTAAAAAAGAAAATTACACTTTTTAACACATTTCAACAAAATATAGTTGTAAGAACTAAAAAAAGGAGACTCATGAAAAGCACAACGAGAAAAGGAGAAAATGCAAGTTACTAAGTAATTTGTTCACATACAGCAATATAATCTACCCTATCCGAGACAATCCCTTCCTATCAGTTTATAAAAAAAAGTCTGAGTGAACTCTTAATGACAATGACTAGATCTATATCTAAAATTATTAAATTATTAAACTGATTGTACACTCTAAGTGATCTTAAACAATAAAAACAAATTATAGCTAAATCGCAGTAAAACCGGTTGTACGCTACAGTACCGGTTGTGTGCTTTTAGTGATCTTAAACAATAAAAAAAAATTATAGCTAAATCGCAGTAAAACCGGTTGTACGCCGAAAGTTACCGTAAACAATAGAAACAAATTATAGCTAAATCGCAGTAAAACCGGTTGTACGCCGAAAGTTACCTTAAACAATAGAAACAAATTATAGCTAAGTTGCAGTAAAACCGGTTGTACGCCGAAAGTTACCTTAAACAATAGAAACAAATTATAGCTAAGTCGCAGTAGAACCGGTTGTACGCCGTAAGTGACTGTAAACAATAGAAACAAATTATAGCTAAATCGCAGTAGAACCGGTTGTACGCTGTAAGTGATCTTTAAACAATAGAAACAAATTATAGCTAAATCACAGTAAAACCGGTTGTACGCCGAAAGTGATCTTAAACAATAGAAACAAATTATAGCTCAGTCGCAGTAAAACCGGTTGCACGCCGTAAGTGACTGTAAACAATAGAAACAAATTATACCTAAATCGCAGTAAAACCCGTTGTACGCCGAAAGTGATCTTAAACAATAGAAACAAATTATAGCTAAATCACAGTAAAACTGGTTGTGTGCTTATAGTGATCTTAAGCAATAGAAACAAATTATAGCTAAATCGCAATAAAACACATTGTACGCTGTCAGTAATCTTAAACAAGTATATAGCTAAAACGTAGTTAAACCGGTTGTGTGCTGTCAGTGATCTTAAACAATAAAAACAAATCATAGCGAAAACGTTTAAACCGTTTGTGCGCTGTCGGTGATCTTAAAAACAATAATAAACAAAAGCATAACGAAAACGTTTAAACGTATTGCGCGATGTAAGTGATCTCTTCATAAATCTTTCAAAGCTAGATATAGAAATATGGCCTCGATGGGTGAAAGAACAATTCGCTTAAACGCATTTTGTAAACTTATATGGCTAGGTTAGCGGGCGATATAGATCTTGTGTCACATCGCGCGCTTGGTGCAGTGTTTTCCTGTACAAAGTCTGCATCGGAAGCCGCCGTTTTGCCTATGACGCTGAGAAGCGTTAAACGGTGGTAGCTTGCGTATCGAAATACCTGATTTATATTGGTTTTTGATGCAGTCAACACCTTTCCGCGCTCTTAATGGAAAATTAATCAAAACGAAGTGCGGGGGAAATGTTTAATTCATTATTATCTGCAAGTGTAGAATTTTATGCAACTCAAAACGCAGTCATTAATTCAATGATCGCGTTGTAACTACATGTCAGGCTTTTTGAAAGATAGGACTTTTTTTACCCTTTAACTCTCTGCAACATCATCTCGAGCATTGACAATCCTAAAAGAGAAAACTTTTGAAAGCATTTTCTCCTTTTTCCCACAATGTTTTCTATCTTTTCAAAGACAGAACCATCGATTGAGCTGCAATAAACATTTCGTCTGCAAATGCTTTCAAATTGAACTAATTCCAAATTTTGTTGTTTGGTGAAGACCAAAAAGGTAATGATGGAGTTTCACCTCACCAGGCATTTAGGCCCTGCATTTAAAAACAGGGAACACTACTACAGCGAACTCACAGTAATATGTGTTGTTATTTGCGTTTCTTCTGAAATGTAGGATTAAATATGACATTCAGAACATTGAGAGCACAGAGTATTTGTTTTGCAGTTTTACTTAACCCTTTACTCCACAGATACTCATTTCTACGCATTGCTTGTAGGAGCCTTTGGAAAACATTGTAGCAAAAGGTAAAATTGCTCGTCACGAGCAATTTCACCTTTTGCCACAATGTTTTCAATGCTATCAAAAGATGTCATATACACATAAGAAACGGCTTCATCCTTGCTGTTATTTAGGGTCAATTTGAGGTACCATAGAATTGCCTTATGGGGTAAAGGGTTAATGATTTTGTTTTAATGAAACTGTTCTAGTTAACGGACTGATTCCAGCCTAGAGTTTAACACGCAGTAAAGCACCATGCGAAAAGAAGAATGTGCTGACTGACAACCAATACTTCTCCGTTTTTGCAGAATATTTTCTGTTTTCTCAGAGACTAAACTTATCATTTGTGCAACCATTACACTTTGTCGTTTGTATTGCTTTGATTTTGGACAATTCTAGAATAGTTGACTTATTGCATTCTTAATTTGTTTGGTTCTAACGTAAAAAAGAAAATTGCTTCTGCGAAAAGTGGACACCAAACATTAGACTGCACAAAACGTGTAGTCTTATCTTGACCTTGTTTTGGTCTAAAATTGTACTGGAACAAGTAAGTTCAGTAACTCTGATTGCCATCGATTGTAAAATCATTTTACTTACTTAAGGTAAGACCTGTGTAATGCACTTCCGGTGAACATTGGGCAAAAATTAAAATTGGTTGATAAATAAAGATAGATAAGGATTTAGGCAGAAATAATATTTTTGCACATTTCTAATGGATCAGAAATTCTGTTTATGTCTATCTAGAAACTATTTTTTGATACTTTTGTTTGTTTTCTAAAAAGGGAGGTAATTATTATCTCTGTTTGAATTGAGAATATAGTGGTTTTAGATTTATAAATGATAATTCAAAGAAGGAAAAAATGGAAAAAATGAAAAGATGAAAGTAATTCAATAATAGTCATTTTTAATTATAGCTAAATTTGCAGGATGATATTTTAGTGGATGTGGCTGTTTTCCATTACACAGATCTTACCCTAACGATACAAGCAGTAAAGGGGAATTCCAATTAGAAATACGCATTATTTGGAACTACTGAAATTTGTGCAATGCTTATTAAGTATTGTTTGTGAAATTGTACAATCTGGTACCATACTAGTTTAAAAGCCTCTTACGTTAAATTATACAATTTGAGGCAATGCTAATTAAAAGCAAAATTGTAAAAAATACAAAAAAAATTGATGCAATACTCACTAAAGAAACCATTCCTAATCTGCAAAATAACATGATTTGGTACAAGGCGATATCAAAAGAATAATATGTAGAACTGCAAAAGCGCAATACGAAATAAAAAGGCTAACATGAAGTGTATAAAATTGTCATGATGATATATCCCGATTTGCACAGTATGTAAAATTATTTATGTATAAGAAGAGAGAAAAAAGCTGCTAGCATAGTATATAAAATTATGATAGTTGATGTTATTCTAATAAAAAAGTCTAGTATGCAACATTAATTGATACAATGCAATATTCATGAAAAAGCCTCGCCGGTATAATATGTGAAATTAACTGATTTAATGCAATACCAATTTTGTAAAATTGATATGTAAAATCATAATTTATATAATGGGAAAATTAAAAAAAAAAAAGGCTTCTATATAAAATCACATGTTTATGTTTTGATGCAAGACTGTTAAATCATATACTTTGATGAAATTCTCTTATTTATTTTTTAAAGAAAACAATCATGTAAAATACATGATTTGCTTCTGTGTTTGTTTGAAATTTTCACATTGAGGTCAATTTATAACGACCTATAACTGTGATGTTTTTTTTTTAAACAAGAAATAGTTTAATAGTTTTTATTCTTTACCAAACGACAAAACTGTGTACATATCCAAACTTCGAACGATTTCATACGTTAAATAAAACAAAATTTGACTAAAATGATGAAGGTTAAAAGGGTTGAAAACATGGCGGGAAAATGAGAGAAGGCTGTTTACCAGCATTTTCTTTTTTTTCCCACGATGGTTTCAATAACCGTATTTCTGGCGGACGTTAAAACTCGTGATTTATAAGCAAAGGATTAAAAGACTATTTACATTAGTTATACAATATAGGTTGGGTTTTTTTTGCTAAGGAGATTGACTTCTTAAATTTAAATACTCTTACTTGTGAGGAACTGCGTCTGTACAAGTGTTTACATTTATGTCAGACTAAACACACAGCTATCTGTTCCCTTTTCTTCAAAGTAAGGTTAAAAAAACAGTTAACCCTTTCCCAAACTGCAAACTCTTGGGCTAGACTGAATTGAAAGCATTTGCAGATGACAATTCAACTCTTGCTGAAAAAAAGATGATTTCTATCTATGATAGGGTAGAAAACATTGTGGGAAAAGGAGAAAATGCTGGTTACCAGCATTTTCTCCTTTTCCCACTATGTTTTCAAAAGGCTATTATTCGAGACCCGTAAAAACCAGGGATTGTTTGGGAAAGGGTCAAAGGCTAGTTTCTTTTAAACTTTTATGGCGTAAACTACTAATTGCGTCCTCGCTGATCTTTCGATTCCGCACAGTGTAAGAAATCTATGGTTCGAACCGCCAGTGACTTAGTCAAACAAATTTCTTGATAATATCTTTCTGTCTTTTTTTTTTTTATAAAATTAAAAAAGAAAACAAGTTAAACACGAACATGAAGAAAAGGTAATATTATTTATAATTAGGTTATCCGACGTTTTGTCACTCTGTCTCCCCCAACAGGAAAAAAAGAGTGAAATTTCTTTATGTGAACAATCGGTGCGTTTGAAGGAATGCTATAGCATATAGTATATATATACATACACCCCTAATATATATTACTCAAACTTTGATAGGGATCAATTACATATTTCTGTATGGGTTTATATGTTACAACAGTTTGGCATAAACTCTTTATCATACTGTAAAATTCTAGATTTGTCCAAGATGAAAGCATTTGCTGACCAAAAACTATATGCAACGTGCACTATGTTGTCTGTCATAAGTTAGAAAACATCGTTGGAAAAAAGAAAATGCTGGTATCCAGCATTTTCTCTTTTTTTCCAACAATGTTTTCCAGTTGGCAGTGAGAGGCAAAGGCTTAAAGATCCATTTCCACTGGTCATTTTATTGGTCAGTGTAGCAATGTAACATATTGTAAAACCATACATAATACGTGCCACATATAATTTAGGCTGAATGTTTTAGGGTTATCCCTAGCAAATTTTGAGTAGTATATATCATAAGTCCCCTTGGGGTCCCGGGTTTTTTAGCTCACCTGAGCACAACGTGCTCAAGGGGAGCTTTTAGAATCACCCGGTGTCCGTCGTCCGTCGTGCGTCGTCCGTCGTGCGTCGTGCGTCAGTGCGTCGTGCGTCGTGCGTCGTCAACAATTCTTTAAACATCAACTCCTCCTAAACCGCTGGGCGGATTTGGACCAAACTTGGCTGGAATGTTCCTTGCGAAGTCCTCTTTAAAAAGTGTTCACAGAATTTGATTCCGTCAAAAACTCTGGTTGCCATGGCAACGAAATAGAATTTTTTAGCATATTCTTTAAGAATTTTCTACTCTGAAACCGCTGGCCAGATTTTAAAATAATTTCACACAGATGTTCCTTGGGTGACCCTTTTCAAAAATTGTTCGCGAAATTTTGATCAGTCAAGAAACATGGCTCTGGTGAATGGGGGTTTCTTGCACTATACAGAAATGAAGAAATTCTTAAAAATTCTTTTTCTCAGAAACCGCTGGCCAGATTTTAAAATAATTTCACAGAAATGTTCCTTGGATGACCCTTTTGAAAACTTGTTCGTGAAATTTTGATTCGTCAAGAAACATGGCTCTGGTGAATGAGGGCTACTTGCGCTATAGGGAAATGAAGAAATTCTTAAAAATTCTTCTTCTCAAAAACCGCTGGTCAGATTTTAAAGTAATTTCACAGAGATGTTCCTTGGGTGACCCTTTTCAAAAATTGTTCCCGAAATTTTGATTCATCAAGAAACATGGCTCTGGTGAATGGGGGCTACTTGCACTATAGGGCAATGAAGGAATTCTTTAAAATTCTTCTTCAATGAAACGGCTGGTCAGATTTTGGACAATTTTCACAGAGATATTCCTTGGGTGACCCTTTTTGAAAAATGTTCGTAAAAGTTTGATTCGTCGAGAAATATTGCTCTGGTGAATGGGGGCTACTTGCACTATATGGCAATGAAGAAATTCTTGAAAATTCTTCTTCTCTGAAATGGCTGGTCAGATTTGAAAATTGTTTCAGGCAAATATTCCTTGAATGGCCTTTTTCAAACTTTGTTCGCGAAATTTTGATAGGTCAAGAAACATGGCTCTAGTGAATGGGGGCTACTTGCACTTTACGGAAATTAAGAAAATCCTAAAATTTCTTCTTTTTTGAAACTGCTGGTCAGATTTTGAGAGGTCTTTTACAGGTGACCATTTAAAAATTGCTTGGCAAAATAATGATTTTGTTTCCAGTGTTTCAATACCTTCAAAAAAAAAAAAAGGCTATGGTCCTCTCAAAAATTCAGGTGAGCGATCCAGGGCCATTTTGGCCCTCTTGTTTTTTTTCTTACTGTAAAGAATAGGACATCGGCCTTTCTCTATGGCATGTCTTAGAAGGCGACTAGAATTAGAGATGAACTGCTGCTTTCCTGGTAATTCGTAGGATTGCAGCAGGCTGGGTAGTTTTTGTTCTAAATCATATATTTCTTTCTCGATGTAAATTCGGTTCTGAATGGGAATCAATTGGCTTGTGGGACCCCGTGGAGTTTAAGCGGGGGTATAAGAATAAACCACTGCAGTCCTGCGATCGTAATATATGCTATTTCATCTGGCGGAATAAAAGTGACAGCATGCATGTCGTAAAAGGCGACAAAGGGGCATCATTTTGTGTTTTGCCTATTCCTCATTTATCATGTTTGTCTTGTGTTGTTGCACATGTATGTTATTTTCACCTCGCATTATTTTTTACTAAGTACGTGCGCCCAAAATGACCTAAGTTGTCGATGGGCCTTAAAACGCTATTTATTCATTTGTCGTCTGCAAATGCTTTCGATTTGGACAAACCTAAAATTTTGTCGCTTGGTAATGAGTTAAGCTGAGTTTCATTCATTTTCTGTAAACATTATTTTGACAATAGATCTACACATTAGCATAATTCTTGCAGGGAAACCCGGCAGGTATAAGAAGAGTATCATAATATTTGTATATTTATGAGTACAGAAGTCTGTTATGATATAAAAATCTCTGAGATCAATTTCACGAGACAAACCTTATTGTGTGCATTGGCCTTAACCCATTACCACACAACCCCTACTTTTTACGCCCCTGAGAAAGAAGCCTTTTGAAAATACTGTAGGAAAAGGAGAAAATGCTGGTAACCAGCATTTTCTCCTTTTCCCACAGTGTTTTCTACTCTTCCAAGAACAAATTTCAATTTTTTAGTCACCTTTATTTTGTCGTCTGCGTCTGCAAATGCTTTCAATTTGAATCAGTCTAAAATTTTGTCGTTTGGTAATGAGTTAAGCCTTACACAGTCTCATGTAGCTCCAGAAAATATTATAATACAAGTATTAGGAATGCACAGACAGTAACGTTTTGTCTCAGTAATACAAAATAAACAGATTAATCTTACTATGTGTATCAAGCCTTAACCACATTACCATAGAAAGACCTTGAAAGGCAAGTGAAATCAATCAAACAAAAAAGATGTACGAGAACAAAATATCCTCTGTGTAAACTAAGCTTTTGTCTCGTAAAATCGATGTCTCGAGTTTCGTCTCCGTCTACTATCGGTTTTTCCCGATATTGTAATACCACAACCTCTCTTGGCGCCAAAGGCAATTTTATATGCTTTGGTGGATATTGTACATCCAAGATCGGACTGCATAGTACGTACAGGGAAATTTGATACAGAACTTGTAGGAAAATTTTATATGCCATTGTAGACAATAAAGATCCTTAAATCAGATTGCACAATTTGTGCCATCTGCTTGAATCATCATTGTCTAGTATTTTCTTACATAAATTCTACCAGGAAAAAATACCTTGAGAATTTAACCCTTATTCTTCTAAATCAGTTAAATTAAACTTTCAATGCGATAGTCCTGACCCGAAGAATGCTATATTAATGTTACTGTTTGGGGGAAAAATTATCACCTTATCGGACAGTATAGATCCAAGATCAGACTGCACGTTCTGTGCAGTCTGATCTTGGATCTATAATGACCGCAAAAGTTCAGTGAGTAACGCCTACCAGTCTAAGGCTTAAGTACCGTAACTTACTTTTTTTTTAAAATTATTACCAAACAACAAAGTTTTAGGTTTGACCAAATTGAAAACATTTGCAGACGACAAAATAAAAGTGTAACATAGGTCAAAAACAATTAACTCATTAGGAAACGACAATATTTGAGGTTCGTCCAAATCGAAAAAGTGACTGAAAATTTGAAATTTGTTTTGTGAACGGTAGAAAACATTGTGGGAAAAAAGAGAAAATGCTGGTTACCAGCATTTTTTCCTTTTCCCTCAATGTTTTCTAAAGGCTTCTTTCTCAGGGTCGTCAAAAGTAGGGATTGTGTAGTAATGGGTTAATTTTCTGAACGTAACATGACCATTTTGCTGTTGTTTGTGGTATTTGTGAAAGACAATACCACTATGAGTTCAAAATTGAATTTTGATAACCATGTATCTTATTTTGTGCAAAGCCGAAGGAAATAAACAGAGTTAAACTCATTCTTTTTCAGGCAAATGAGTTTTTTGGTGTCACACAGATATGTAATTTGAAAAGGCGTTTTAAAATACATTGGGCAAGGCCATCGATCGTTGAGATACTTATTTTTTATCTAAAATAACTTCTCTCGCTCAAAGCCTTTTATTGGCGTAATGATACAAATTTTCCTACTGGGCTTTTTCGTTCCAAAACTAATTCGTTCCATGGCTTGTTCATCCTATGAATGCGCGCTACTCCATTTGACTGCTTATGAATATATATGGATCGAAATAATTGATTGTAATGTTGGAAATTAAATGTAAAAGGCTAAAGATATTTATTATTATAGTTTTAAGGTACATGAGTACTCCCCCAACTACCGAAAAGGTTTTCATTTGCTTTTAAGCCAATATTTGAACAAAATGTCTCTTTTTCTTTCAAACTATCGATTACACGCAATGGGTTTCCTTGACAAATACCACTTCAGCGTTCTCAACGCTTTGATTTTTCCACAAAAATGGTTTTATATCAACGCACTGAACTCGATAGAGAAACTGGCCTTCAACTGATAAATGAAACAGCCATTTTTTTTCAAACAATTTTGACTATTTGCCATATCGGGTAGTGTCGATCCAAAATCAGACTGCACGTTTTGTGTAGTCTGATCTATTCATTGACTGTCCACAAAAGCTCCAAAAGGTTGCACCCTGCTGCCTCGGAGTTCACTGATATCGTAATGAAGGGAATAGGGGAGTGTATGTCCAGATCAGACATGGGGATCTCCACGTGTTTTAATTTTGTTCTGCACTCTTTGTTGGTTACACCTCCGAATGACCTTTCCTAGGATACAGGCGAAACTCTCTAGGTGTGACACGATTTTCAACGACTGTCATAACCTGGAGTCCGAACTTGTTAACCGATTATTTTTTTTCCAACTTTAAAAATCTAGATTTTTGTCGACCCTTTGCCAAGCAATCCCGTCTACAAGCCTTCGATAACACTGTGGAAGAGGAAGGAGAGAAAAGGGCTGGCAACGAGCGTCTTATCCTTTACCTACAATGCTTTGTAGTCTGTCAAAGACAAACAAACCATTTAACCCATTACCAAAAGACAATATTTCAGACTGGTCCAAATTGAAAGCATCTGCAGACGACAAAATAAAAGTGACTGAAAAAATTGAAATTTGTTTTGTGAAGGGTAGAAAACATTGTGGGAAAAGGAGAAAATGCTGGTTACCAGCATTTTCTCCTTTTCCCACAATGTTTTCTAAAGGCTTCTTTCTAAGGGGCGTCAAAAGTAGGGATTGTGTGGTAATGGGTTAAGGCGCGTTTTCCCTTGTCGTCTGCAAATGCTCTGCTTATATAGACTATTCTAAAATTGTGTCAGCGGGTAAAGGGTTGACTAGATTATTTTTAAGCTCTCTCGAGATTACGGCAACCGACTGAATGACTAAATGGTACTCTCAATTGCTTTCAACATTATTTCAGTCACGGCGACAACTTACTTATTCATCTCTATACCAACTGAGAAAATTTTTAGACTGTTCCAAATTAAAAGCACTCGCAGACGACAAGATAAACGTAACTCAAAATTTGAAATTTGTTTCCGACAGGATAGAAAACATTGCGGGTAAAGGAGAAAATGCTGGTTACCAGCATTTTCTCCTTTTCCCACATTGTTTTCAAAAGGCTTTTATCTCAGGGTTGTAAAAACCTGGGATTGTTTGGTAAAGGGTTATTCATGACATTGGTGTCATGTTACGGGATACCACTCCCTCATGCATATCTTCGTCCCGATGTAAATGCAATACCTGAAGACTGCGTCAGAGAGATATCTCTTTGGCTCATTGGTTATAGAATTGGTCTTTTAATCCTCGAAAAACGAGGATATTTATCCCTTGAAGGGTTCGATCCCGATAGATGCTGTTTGTACTTGAGCTATGCATTTATTTGTTTCCTTGTTACGGACTTACTTCACCAGTACTACTCGTTGTCAAAGGTTTTTTACAGTGTTTAGCACATGGACACTCCCTCGAAAAACCTAATGCGTCACATGGGGATAGCAACAAGGGTCTCTAGGTTGCTAATCCTGTCTTTGAAGAACTAAGCCACGCGGGGACCCGAAAGGCATAGTTGTTCAGATGATACACGAATCTAATTTCTAAAAAATAACCTTTGGCTTCCAGAAAAAAAAAAACATCGTTAGCATCTGTATAGATATGCGAGAAAGCAGATCTCCTTATTGTACATTATCTTCCGTTAGATGGCGCTCTAGAAATACACATCTATCTAATTTGGACTTTCTGGGTACAGAACTGGACTACATTTCTACGCGACAGCCATTACTTCGAATTTCAAACTAAAACAGACGTTTACTCAATAAAACGCCACTTGGTGGGATTCATTCAGCAATGATCAGCTAAATTATTTCAGTTTTGAGAAATCTGGAGCTATAACAGGCCTGATTTCTCTTCGAACGTATTGATAATAACCATTTTCTCCATTGCTACTATATTATGGCGTATTACTACAAGTACAATCCCCCGAATATGGGGGGAAGTGATGCGTCGAATCTTCGAAGAATATGACATGCGCAGACAACGCCTCATTGTAAAATTACCGGAAGAGAGCTCTGGCAGCGGGTTGTTTAATGTATGTCCGTTAGATTTTATACCAAGCAATTTATCACATGATTAAGGTCCAATTACATTCCTTTTTGTCAAACAACCGACAATGGTACAATGGTTCTTCGACAAGCAGAAAATGTAAAAAAAAAAAAAGCCAAAATGTTTCGAACTATATCAACCTGCGCGGACAGCGCAGGTTGACATAACTTTGTTAATACTTTTGGCAAATGCATGAAAGTGCTAAACTGTCGTCCCTTAGACAATGCTATACGCTCTGTGTAAAAAACACAGAGCGTATAGCATTGTCTAAGGGACGACAGAGTTGGTCTAGTCAAAGTGTATGGAACAAGTATTTCAAATGGATAAACGAAATGGAATAAGAATTCATACACCTTCGCTGTCGGAATCGTAAAAGATGAGCTCACTCGGTCAAAGGCGAAGGTTTTTGTATAGAGATAAAGAGTTAGCTCTTTTTACCACACAATCCTGGCTTTTAACGACCCTGACAGAGAAGGCCTTTGAAAACATTGTGGGAAAAGGAGAAAATGCTGGTAATTTCTCCTTTTTCCACAATGCTTTCTACCCTATATCAAAGACATGAATTATCATTTTAGTTGCATCTATATTGTCGTCTGAAACTGCTTTCAATTTGGTCGAGCCAAAAATCTTTGTTGTTTTGTAAAAAGTAAATTAACGCATTACCACATAATTTATACTTTTGATGACCCTTAGAAAGACGCCTTTAGAAAACATAGTTGCAAAACGAGAAAATGTTGGTAACCTGCTGTAAGAACGTGATTGGGATAAGACTGCACTGCAGAATCGACACCTTGACCAAGCATTTAATACAATCTGGTTGAAAAGGTCTGGTAAATGCACAAGTTAGTACAATGTTTTCTACCGTTCACAAAAAAAAAATCAAATTTTTAGTCACTTTTATTTTGTCGTCTGTAAATGCTTTCGATTTGGACAAAACTAAAATTTTGTCGTTTGGTAAAGGGTGAAGAAAAGAGCGGCGTCTTGCAGAATAAAATGTCCTTGGAAACTGTCAATTGTTGTCGACCGAGTTCTTTTTCCTGAAATCTGATATTTGTTTCTGAGGCAAGTTTTTACTGGAGAATACCCTGTACATATGGGTAACTTACAACAATTAGGATTACAGTACAGTATATACATAGAGGATATTTGTTTTCCTTTTCGGTGAAAGATCGAAATTTATTTCATCGAATGAACACCATCGGTGCGCCACTCGTGAAAAAATTACCGATGGTGTTCACAAGATGAAATAAATTTCGATCTTTCACCGAAAAAAACAAATATTCTATTTATTTCATGCCTTTTACCCTTTCTAGGTCGAGCTTTATCAAAATCCAGTACAGTTCTTTTCCGTTATTCCCCATAGCGTACCCCTCCAGCATAGCAACGCATTACAATATTACGTCAAGCGCGAGAAATGTAAGGTAAATGACGTCATATTTCCCATCTGGTTGTCAGGCACGCGCAAATTTACCTAGGCGACAAGAACGTGAAAATCGGTATTTTCACTGGTGGTACCAGTGAAAGATCGAAAAATATTTTCACCGCTATTTCTCGATATCCTACCGGAAAGCATGAAATAAATGAGTACGGAACTGCAAATATTGATGTAGGAGAGGAATTGGCTTCTTGCAATTCTTTTTTGAGGCACTATTGATATTTTGAGAAACAGATGCTCTTGGTAGGTATTAACCCATTACCATACGACCCTGAGAAAGAAGCCTTTGGAAAACATTGTGGGAAAAGGAGAAAATGCTGGTAACCAGCATTTTCTCCTTTTCCCACAATGTTTTCTACTCTTCACAAAACGAATTTTAAATTTCCAGTCACTTTTTTCTTGTCGTCTGCAAATGCTTTCGATTTGGACAAGCCTAAAATATTGTCGTTTGGTAATGAGTTAATTGTTGTCGACCTGACCTTTCTATTTGTTATCACTACGACCCCTCAACCCCTCCCCCTCCCTCTTTTCCACGAAACAAATTTGCAACTAATATCTTCGTAAAATAGGCAAATCAGATCGTGTTAAGTTTTTGTGAATTGATGCATTTAAAATGGTATGGCCATGAGGAAGAGCTAGGCATGTACTGGAGATCTTTTCAGATTTCTGAACCTGTCAGTAAACACGCTGTTTTAAAAGACGTGTTTTTTACAGAGTGAAGAACATAATTAAGTTAGTGCATTTACCAGACTTTTTTTTTAAACCAGAATGTATTAAAAGTTTTTTTTGCAAGGTGTCGATTTAGGTCAGTCTGCAGTGTATCTTATCCAAAACATATTGTTACAGCAGGTTTTGTCATTACACACATACGAATGGTCGAATAAATTGCTAGAAACGTTTAAAGTTTAAGCAATATGATGGTGCAAACAATTCAATATTCTATCATGACCAAGAGCGAATGGCCCACAATGTGCAATCTGATCTTGGATTTGTGTCGTCCACTTTTGTAGGTCAATAAAATAATAACCTTTCTAAGTTTAAGAAGTTCGTATTTTTAGTTGTCAAAAAAGGTCATTTTAATATATTTAGCGCTAAAACAGATAAAGGTCATGATTTTCCCTTAAAATTGCCCCGGATTCGTATGAAGCACATGATTTCAGTGAATGGACGAACCAAAACTTGCAGCGATTTCGTCTGTGTGTAAGTTTGATAAAAAAATCCGGACGGTTACCAGGGGTTCCAGGATAATTGTTACCCGTGCAGTAGTACCCATACAATTCCTTCCCTGCTAACTGGACACCAGAAATTTGGTACCCGAACAACTGATGCCCAAACACCTGGTACCATGGACAATTCAGTCCTAGGTCAATTGGTATCAAAGTCAGTGAAACAACTAGTATACAAATGTGACACGTGACAAATTGCTCCGCAGCAAGGTGGGAGTCAGATTTTACGTTCCGTGAGGTCTTATTGTGATCTAATTGCCTTCAAAAAACGGTACAGCATGCTTAGAGACAATAAACCTCTTTCTCTACATTGTCTTCCATGTTATGTTACTCCTGGGCTCATATTCAACAGTTTTTCGTAACTGAATTCTTTGTCTGAAAAAAAAAAGGCGGGGGGGAGGGGAGGTCCAAGTAACGAAATGGTTTAACCAATGATATATTGTATTACATTCTAAATCTAAAACAAGAACAAGAATGCATTTTAGGACCGTTTACAAAGACGGACCTTGATCACATTTTGCCAAATTTGCTTGTTTGTCATTTTTTCCCTCTAAATCGAATAAAGTACCAATGGTTGAGGTTTAGGAGCGGCTTAAAGTTTTGTACTTGAAGGTCTTTCTGTCTAGACGTATTTCATTGATAAAGTTTTCAAAACAAATCCGTTTTTGGCTCTAGCTGTCAATTTCGTTATCGTCAATTTGATGTCGTGTTCTTTTTGTATGTTTGTTGGAGTGGGAAGAATATTTGGGCCTTGTCAGGCTTCTGGTGATTTATTGATAGTTTGTTGTTCGTCTTTGTTTGTTTGTTTGTTTGTTTGTTTGTTTGTTTTTTTATTTGTTTATGGATAGATAGATGGATGATAGATGTATTGATTGATGGATGATAGATGTATGTATGTATGAATGTATGTATGTATGGATGGATGGATGGATGGATGGATAGGTGGATGGATGGATGGATGGATGGATGGATGGATGGATGGATGGGTGGGTGGGTGGATGGATGCATGGATGGATGGATGGATGGATCAATGGATGGATCTGTATACAGAAAGCTGCATGAATGTAGGATTGAAACGAGATATCAATAAAAGGTTGGTGCATGGAAAAACTGAATTATTAGAAAAAAAGAACGTTCTTTTTTTTGAAAATGCTAAGAGACGCGTACTGACATAACCTACAATCTTTCCATCATTTCAGAAAAGTCAGAAAAATTATTGACTTTATGGACTGTCAATGGGGATATAATAACTAAATTCTTTAATGGAGAACTCAGAGTTAAGACAAAGATCTGGCTTCATTCTTGAAATCATCAAGTTTTGTAATCAATTCACATCTCATCATCGAACAATAGCTAATCAAAAAGCAGTTATGTACAGCTTTTATGTGGAAGAGCCACAAACTCTTCCGGCGCCAAGAAGAATGTATAAACACATTCTTTGTCGATGGAGAAAGAAACAGTCCGCGGAAACACAGACATATCGTTCATTGTACATTATTGACCAAACAAGCGGAAGGTATAGGCACAAGATCAGACTGCACGTTCTGTGCAGTCTGATCTTGATCTGTACCGTCCGCAAAAGTAAATTCTTCCGCTTTCTTGGCATAGAAAGGGTTAATCTAACAGCAAAGCTCAGCAAAAAATAATGGGACCAGAATTTATTGATTCTCAAAATTCTCAAAGAGCGATTTCATAGAGACACTAATGTGATTACTCTGAACAGTGAATGACTCTCACCGCTTTAATGGGGGAGGCCATTTATTTCAAAACGAACACAATCTCTCAACATGAAACGGTGCTTATACACAAATTTATCATTATTTTTGAGAGTTTTTTTTTAATTCTTCCATGTTGTTGGTTGAATATAAAGCACGAATAAATACATTTTGGCCCTTTAAAGGGGGGCATTTTTTTTTTTAAAACGAACGCAACCTCCTATCATGAAACGGTGCTTACACGAATTTATCATTATTTTTGAGTTTTTTTTTAAATTCTTTCATATTGCTGGCTGAATACAAAGCACGAATAAATACATTTTGGCCCTTTAAAGGGGGGACATTTATTTCAAAACGAACGCAACCTCATTACATGAAACAGTGCTTACAAGAATTTATCAGTATTTTTAGTTTTTTTTTTATTCTTTCATATTGTTGGCTGAATATAAAGCACGAATAAATACATTTGGCTTTAAAAGGAGGGGGAGGCCGTTTATTAAAAACGAACATGGGAAGGGACAACTATTTTAGAGATAAAATGGTGATTTAACAATTCTATCGATGTACAAGAGTGTAACTTATCTTGTTGTCAACCTTTGAATAAAGGACATAAGTATATATATTTTTTGCCTTAATATTTGCTCATTATTTAGTTTTTAATGGATGAGGCATTTTATTAAAAAGCGAATTCAACCGCATGCTTCTAGTTGCTCAAATCGAAAACATTTGCTGGCGACATTTTAATATGATGCGCCATAACTGGGTGTGACTCTAAAACTGTGCAAAAAATTGCTATACTCACTGTTAACCAGCATTTTCTTCCTCTTCGTACAATATTTCTCAAAAGTTCTCTGGGTGGCAAAAGCACTTTCTCCTTTTTGTTAGAAGTTTTGAAAAGCTCTCTGTGAGTGGTGAAAAAGGTATCGTTTGATGAAAGTTTACCTAAACTATCCTCAGACGCAGAGAGGTATATCCTTTGGTGCTTAACCCATTACCACACAATCCCTACTTTTGACGCCCCTAAGAAAAAAGCCTTTTGAAAACACTATGGGAAAAGGAAAAAATGCTGGTAACCAGCATTTTCTCCTTTTCCCACAGTGTTTTCTACCCTTCCCAGAACAAATTTCTATTTTTTAGTCACCTTTATTTTGTCGTCTGCAAATGCTTTCAATTTGGACCAGTCTAAAATTTTCTTGTGTGGTAAAGAGTTAAAGCGTTAAAATAAGACAAAGGCATTTTTTGCAGCTTTTATGCAAAAATAACCCTGTATGTTACTGTTAACTCATATTGGCTTGTGATGTAATCGATTTGTGAGTCATTGATGCGATGGGGAAATTTCATAATATCAACAAAACAGTCTATTCTTCAAAAATCTAGCTAAAAGTGCGTGAGAAAGGTGAACAGCCTGATTTATAGGAGACGGCGTCCACTTTCTTAACCCTTTACCTGCTAAATAAGTCAAATAAAACTTACAAGTTAGTAGTAAAAACAAAGATATAGAGGATATTTGTTTTTTTCGGTGACAGATCAAAATCTATTTCATCGAGTGAACACCATCGGTAATATTTTTACGAGTGGCTCAGCCACGAGTGAAAATATTACCGATGGTGTTCACAAGATGAAATAAATTTCGATCTTTCACCGAAAAAAACAAATATTCTATTTATTTCATGCCTTTAACCCTTTCTGGAAGGAGCTTTATCAAAAATCCATTTCAGTTCTTTTCCGTTATTCCCCGTGGCATACCCCTCCCGCATAGCAACGCATTACAACGTTACGTCAAGCGCAAAAGATGTAAGGTATTTGACGTCATATTTCCTATCTGGTTGTGAGACATGCGCAATTTACCTAGGCAACAAAAACGTGAAAATCGGTATTTTAACTGGTCGTACCAGTGTAAGATCGAAAAATATATTCACTGCTATTTCTCGATATCCTACCGGAAAGCATGAAATAAAATGTTTCAGACCTACCTTTTGGAGAAAAAAACCTGCTTATTGGACAAAGTAGATCAAAGATCAAGGCCTGTATTCACTAACCGTTCTTATGAATATTATCAGTCTTATTCTCCGCGATTTTCTAAATTTGTATGTAACACGACTTCTGATTGGCTAAACCATTCGGTTTAGCCAATCAGAAGTTGTGTTACTTACAAATATGGAAAATTCTGGAGAAAATACGACAAAGAACGTTCTTAAGAATGGTTGGTGAATACGGGCCCAGACTGCACATTCTGTGCAGTCTGATTTTGATCTTCACCGTCTGAAAAAAGTCAGTGACTCGCGCCTAGCATCCTGAGGGTTAAAAGTAAGACGGAGATGAATTCAGTTTCGGATAGATGTCAAGTCTCAGAGAAAGGGAATGGGGAGAGAAAGTATGTAACAGCGACACGGGAAGTGACGGGAAAATAGACAAACAGATAAGTAAATGCAGAAAGAGAGAGAGAGAGAGAGAGAGAGAGAGAGAGAGAGAGAGAGAGAGAGATGGACAGAGAAGGAGAGAGAGATGTTATAGTCTTTTGTTACGCGACCCATTTTGCATAATCGATCGGGTGGTCATGAATACCGTAAATACTGAAAGAGGGTATTGCAAGGTGTCATGCACTATGAAGAGCGTCAGAGAGACAAACATAGGGAAACCGAAAGAGAGAGAGAGGGGAATGCAGAAATATACTCCGGAGAGAGAGACAGACAGACAGACAGAGAGAGACAGAAGGACAGAGAGACAGACAGAGGGAGCAAAATGGGTAATTCTGAGTAATACAATCCGCACAATCGATCGGCATAGTAATGAATACAGTAAACATAGCCCTGCGGGTAATGAAAGTTACGTTGATGAAGAAGTATTGTATTGCACCATACGCTAGAGAACTATTCGTTCAACTAGTACCCAATTCCATTCAAAGCATTTTTTTCTCCATCCTAGGCACAAGCTTTTCCCTGCAATACATTGGAAAAGCCACCCCATCGCCGTTGCGCAACACCCGTGAAACTGACAGCAAATTAGATTTGCCTGTATGCATGTAGCATCATCTAGTAGCCCTCTACCAAAATACTTCAAATTATGGCCCTAGTCTTGAAAATGGCCCTGTGTTGTGGGTTCTCGGATTTCACATAGAGATAAAGAAGGAAATCTTTAAAAATCTTCTTGTCCCAAACTTTCAGGGCTAAAGGTCCCATGTATGGCATGTAGCATCAACTAGTGGCCTTCTACTAAAATACTTCAAATTATGGCCCTAGTGCGGAAATTGGCCCTATGTTGCGGGATCTCGGATTTCACAAAGAGATAAAGGAGGAAATCTTTAAAAATCTTCTTGTCCCAAACCGTGAGGGCTTAAGGTTTCATATTTGGCATGCATCATCACCTAGTTGCCATCTATCAAAATACTTCAAATCATGGCCCTGGTGTGAAAATTAGCTTTACGTTGTTGGTCTTAGATTTCACATAGAGATAAGGAAGGAAGTCTTTAAAAATCTTCTTGTACCAAATGGTAATGGCCAGAGCTTTCATATTTGGCATGTAGCATCATCTAGTGGCACTCTACCAAAGTACTTCAAATTATGGCCCTGATGTTAAAAAAAATGCCCTATGTTTTGGGTCTCGGATTTCACCTAGAGATAAGTTGGAAATCTTTAAAAAATCTCTTTGTTCCAAACGGTAATGGCCAGAGCTTTCATATTTGGCATGTAGCATCATCTAGTGGCCCTCTACCAAAACCTCAAATTATGGCCCTAGTGTTGAAAATGGCCCTACGTTGTGGGTTCTCGGATTTCACATAGCGATAAAGAAAGAAATCGTAGAAAATCTTCTTGTCCCAAACTGTAAGGGCTAGAGCTTTCATATTTGGCATCTAGCATCATCTAGTTCCCTTCTACCAAAGTACTTCAAATTATGGCCCTGGTGTGAAAGTTAACCCTATTATAATTATTGAATTGAAAATTTGTTAAAATGTTTGTCTCGATAAAATCTCATGTGAGTTTGTATTTAGTGCTTATCCAGAATATAACTTTGTCATCTCATGTCAGAACGACTTTAAAATTGGTATGCATGTTTGTTGCAATATTACTGAGTACTGTGTGCAAGAACAATAACTCAACCTAGCATGGATTTGAGTAATTTCACTTTAATCTTCATTTTTACAGTATTTTTTGCTTGTCCAGAGTGGAATTTTGAAGTCTCAAGACAAATTTACTTTAGACTTGGTAAACATGTTTGTTGCATTGCCTGCCCTTTGCAAATTTTATACCTCCTTGACAACTGGCAGTGGGATTGCATATATTGCGACAATTTTCTGTTCTTGTTTCATTATCATTTGCCCTTAAACATCAGTGTTTGGTAGTTATCTTCATTGCAGACCTTTAATGCTTAGTACTCAGGTGAGCGATATAGGACCATCATGGTCCTCTTGTTTCTTTTCCCTACAATGTTTTCCAAAAACCTACCTCTCCAGGGTCAGATAAAACGGGACTGCATGGCACAGAGTTTTCTCCTGAGTGCGCACTGTATAACGACAGAATCTTTGTGGCAGGTATAAATCCAGATCAGACCGCACAAAACGTCCATTGATCTTTTTTCTATACATTTTCTGCTTTTCTAAAAACATTTCTCAATTAAAGCAACCCTGAAATTGCAGTTGTTATAGTTTTATATCAGTCTAGACTGAGAGTGTCTGTGTTAGCTTTATTCATGACCGGAAAGGTTTAACCATTTCCCACACAATCTCTGGTTTTTACGACCTTGCGATGGAAGCGTTTTGAAAACATTGTGTGAAAAGGAGAAAATGCTGCTAACCAGCATTTTCTCCCTTTCCCACAATATTTTCTATACCATTCACAAAACAAGTTTCAAATTTTCAGTCAAATTTATTTTTTTATTCTGTAAATGCTTCCAATTTAGACTGGCTTAAAATGTTCTCGTGTGGTAAATATTTAACTCTTTACCAAACGACAAGTCTTTAGACTCGTCCAAATTGAAAGCACTTGCAGACAACATAATTTGTGTGACACAAAAATTTGTTTTTGGGTAGAGTAGAAAACATTGTGGGGAAAGGAGAAAATGCTGGTTACCAGCATTTTCTCCTTTTCACACAATGTTTTCCAAAGGCTTCTTCGTTAGCGTCGTCAAAACCAGGAATTGTTTAATAAAGGGTCAAAACACTCACTGTCTGCACGCAATTCTGTACCTGTCATGAAATGAAGACATGATTATCACTTTTCTCCTTTTTTCGAAATATTTTGAAAGTCTTCTTTTTCAATTGCAGGGGCACGAAAAAACGGATTTCTGTTTTTTTGTTATAAGGATTCAACACTTTTAGCTTCAAATCTGTGGACTGGAGCTCTATCCACGACTGAAAGTGCTCGAAAAATCTTCCGAAATTTGGACAAGTTCCTACCTTAAGTGCTTAACTTGACAAACGGACGGTATAGATTCAAGATCAGACTGCACGGAATTGATCTATTCCGTCCACAAAAGACCCTGTTTTCCATACGGCACTGAAAAGGGTTAAAGCATTCATGGGCTGCGAGGAATTCCGTTGTCCCCATCCAACGGACATAAATCAATCGGAAATTGAACATCACGGATGTAATTGCGCCATTAATCATTTTGTTGTATTGCGCCATTTGATGGAATTATTCTGCTGGTATTGACGGTTCAATCGTCGATGTCCTTGTCTTTCAACAATATTTCAATTATCATCGTCATGGTCGTGATTGTCACCGATGTTTTAGGGGAGTGTTGCCTTGCTCAGTGGTAAAGTGAAGGTCTTGCAGCCAGGTGGTCCCCGGTTTGAAGCCTTATTGGAAGCACTGAGTTCTTCTGTGGAGCGTAGAATGGAATGAATAGCGTTTTAACTCTTTACCACACAAGAAAATTTTAGACTTGTCCAAATTCAAAGCATTTGCAGATGACAAAATAAAGGTGACTAAAAAATTGAAATTTGTTCTGGGAAGCGTAGAAAACACTGTGGGAAAAGGAGAAAATGCTGGTTACCAGCATTTTCTCCTTTTCCCGCAGTGTTTTCAAAAGGCCTCTTTCTCAGGGGAGTCAAAAGTAGGGATTGTGTGATAATGGGTTAAGGCCCGTCGACAACTTAGGTCATATTGGGCGCAGTTACTTAGTAAACAATAATGCGCGGTGAAAATAACATACATGTGCAACAACATAAGACCGTAAAACATGATAAATGAAGAATGGACAAAACACAAAATGATGCCCCTTTTGTCGCCTTTTACGACATGCATGCTGTCACGTTTGTTCCGCCAGATGAAATGGCAGATGTGACGATCGCGGGACTGCAGTGGTTTATTCTTATACCCCCGATTAAACCTCACGGGGTCCCACAGTCCAATTGATTCCCATTCCAAACCCTATATTTAAATCGAGAAAAAAAATATAGGATTTGGAACAAGAACTACCCAGCCTGTGGAGCGTCCTTGGGCAAGATATTGCTGAGACATATCGTAGGGCTTGGGAATTTAAGGACCCCCATGCATAGGTGATCTGTCGCCGTTTTATAATTGAAATTATGTGGAAATTGGCATCCATCTATCCTTCCGCTCGACCGGGTGGTTCAGTGGTTAGCCTACCAGTGACTCGTGACCTGCAGGTTGCGGGTTCCATACACGTTTGCGGCGATCCTTTTTTCCGAAGAATTTCGCCACTCACCTCTGATGCATGTGAGAAAAATAGTCAGGGTTTTTTGGATATATGATTGTGTCAGTACTGGTATCAAAAAAGCCGGGAAACACATGTGGGCATGCGTCATTGATCGCCAAGATATGACCTAAGCTGTTAAAATGGCTAATAATACTCTAATACAAACCAAACCCAACCAAGCCATCCATCCATCCATCCATCCATACATCCATCCATCCGTCCATCCTTCCATCCATCCACCAATCCATCAATTAATAAATCAATCAAATTTCTCGTCAACATCATCGATATCTATGCTGTAAACAATGTCGATCTTTGACCACGACAACGATGCTACTGCTGCTGCTGCCGATGATGATGACGGAGACATTTTATTGGACCACCCTCGTACTGCTAGTTATGTCAGAGAATAACTTTGCAGTGCGGAATTTAGGAGTGATATCATTCCTCACATAGTTTTGTTCTAAATTACGACATTGGAGAGTATATTTACAAAGCCGTAATTAAAACTCCAATCAATAGAAACGTTCAATAAATACTTCGGGTTCATAAGTTAGAACCGTTTACTAAAGTCTTTACTACCAGACCAAATTTTAGACTTTGTAAGTATTTGCAGGCGATAGTTTAAGCCATAATAATTTGGACTGCAACACGCGAAAAGTGGCTTTCGAACATCAGCGTAAAGTGTCGTTTCAGATCAGCCTGCGCAGTCAACGCCGGCTTAGCCGAAAGGACAGTTCCCATTTAAATGTAAATTTCTGTTTTACGCAAGTCTACTCACGGTAGCACAAAACCTAGTGTAGTCGTAAAGTGTTGTCTCGGATCAGCCTGCGCGGAGTGCGCAGGCTGATCCAAGACGACACTTTACGCAAATGTCTGAATGCCCCTTTTTTGCGTGTTGCATGCCAATTATGTTTATTTATTTTAGACTATCTATTTATAAGGCTAGAAAACACTGTATGAATAGAGAAAATATTTGTAACCAGCATTTTCTTAGGCTTTCCCTACAATATTTCAAAAAGTTTGCCACCCGGGGCCGAAAAAAAAAAAACTGGGATCGTGTAATAGAACTTTAGCCTCTGGCAATAGTGATAATACGTTTATTGAAAAATAACTGTTATACTGATGTTAACTGACGTCATTGTCGAAAAACTTGATAATGAACAACACTGGAGACCTTTTGGTGTAAATTGAAACAATTCAATGCTATATTGATGGTCATAAATACACTGCCTTTATAAACGGTGGCTCTATTTGGCTTTAATTCAGAACATAAATACTGGATAATGTAGATATCACACTATATTTTTTGTGTTTTCTGACCTTGATATACACCGTCCCGCTGTCTGCGCATGTAATATTCTTCGAAGATTTTTATATGACGCATCACCAACCCCGAAAGCGGGCAGACTGTAATATTACGCTCTATAAAGTAGCAATGTAGAAAATAGCTTTTATCAATACGTTTGAGGAGAAATGAGACCTGCCTTAGCTCCAGATTTCTCTAAACTGCTGATCATAGCTGGGTGAATTGCACGAGATAGCGTTTTATTAAGTAAAAGTTTATTCTAGTTTGAAATTCTAAGTAACGGTTGTTGCGTATAGAAAAGTGGTTCGGTTCTGTACCAAGGATGCCCAAATTAGATAGATGAGTGCTTATAGAATGCCATCTAGCGAGAGATAATGTACACCGTCCACCAATGCTTTGTATATTGCGCTAATATCATTAAAAAAAATTGGAAACCCGAACCAATATAAGTTGAACATTGGTGCGAGGTCACACGTTCACTCAGATATTTGCATATCTTTTGAAAGCTCACTTACTTGAATATCACATATGATTTCTTGATCGAATGGTGTTTTACACCGATTTCATCAGTATTTCGCCGGTTTACTTCGAAAACCTCGTAACTACAGCTTGTTACAAACTGTAGTTACGAGGTTTTCGATGAAAACCGACGATTTGTCATTTCACGGAGACAGCTCGCTTATTTCTGTCTGACCCGGTTTTCATCGGCACTAGGCTAGGGCGCTAAAATATTGAGACGATTCTAATGAGTACCCATAACATAGGGTTTAGAGCACAATAATCGATATTTGGCCTGCAACACGCGAAAGGGGGCATTCGGAGTTTGCGTAAAGCGTCTTCTCGGATCAGCCTAGGCAGCCCGCGCAGGCTCATCTGAAACGAAACTTTCCATTCTAACGTGATTTTCTGTTTCACTGAAGCCTACTGTAGCACAAAATCTAATGTATTCGGAAAGTGGCGTCTCGGATTAGCCTGCGCGGACAGCGCAGGCTGATCCGAGACGACGCTTTACGCAAATGTCCGAATGTCCCTTTTCGTGTGTTGCAAGCCATTTTCAAAATTTGAAACCAAAATCACTCCCTCTATCCGGAGCTCTGGGACTCCTACTCGAAAGAAATTTTCCAATTTTGACAGTATTGCCTAATCGTTTGGTTTAGCCAGTCAGAAGTTGTTTTACTTCTAAAAAATCAAGAATAAGACTTCAATTTAGAATCAAGAATGATATAGAGGATATTTGTTTTTGTCGGTGAAAGATGGAGTGAACACCATCGGTAATATTTTCACGAGTGGCGCATGCTTTTAACCCTTTCTGAGAGGAGCTTTATCAAAGTCCAGTACAGTTCTTTTATGTTATTCCCCGTGGCGTACCCCTCCAGCATAGCAACGCGTTACAATATTACGTCAAACGCGAGAAATGAAGGTATATCACGTCATATTTCCCATCTGGTTGTGAGGCACGCGCAATTTACCTAGGCAACAAGAGCGAGAAAATCGGTATTTTCACTGCTGGTACCAGTGTAAGATCGAAAAATATTTTCACTGCTATTTCTCGATATCCTACCGAAAAGCATGTAATAATTGTAAATACTGTCCCTAATCCTGAGATATCGTTTGAGCCTAGAGTAAAATGTCTTCCTCAACTGTTTCAATTTGGACGGGTCAGAATTTCGTTATGGTAAAGAATGATTATTGATCAGACGTAACTCTTTACCACATGAGAAAAAATACAGACTTGTCAAAATTGAAAACATTTGCAGACATCAAAATTAATGTGCCCAAAAAAATAAATCAAAATTTGTCCAGGGAAGGGTGGAAAATATTGTGAAAAAGGAGAAAATGCTATTACCAGCATTTTCTCCTTTTGCCACATTTTTTCCTACGACATCTTTCATGGTTGTAAAAACTCGGGATTGTGTGGTAAAGGGTTAAATCAACAAAGGCACCAGATGTCATGCGCAGCATTGCTTTTTAGTAAACCAATATCTGCATATCGCTATCTTTACAGCACAAATTTATTACTGTGCACTGTTCGATAGACAGTTGTTTAGTTAATTATTTACCAAACAATACCTTGTTTTTAACTACAAAAAGAGAAAAAGTCTTTGCCTTGTCATAGTCAGAAGAAAGAGCGCTTGCTAGTTACCAACATTGCTCCTTTTCCAAAATTGTTTTCTAATTTTTTACAGACATGTATACGAGCATTCAAACTATCTTTGATTTGTCGTCTGCAGGTGCTTTAAAATTGGATCAGTGGTGAATCCTTTCTATAAAACATCGTGTACTTACACCAACTAAAAGGCAAGGATTTAGGGCACAAAGAGGGAAAAGCAACAAGGAAAAAGCTTTTATATATGACCCATGCTCTGTGAAAAGGGGGCTTAATGCATCTGCGAATCAGGTCAGCCTGCGCAGTTCGCGCAGGCTGACCTGAGCCGAAACTTTTCGCTCAATTGTTCAATTTTCTGTATGTACAGTGCCAAATGTACCTGATAATTAAGATATTTTTCAGAAAATGTGGCTATAATGGAGTCATGAATATATGAAGTTTCTTTGGTATTATTCATCACGGAGATGCATCAAGCCCCCTTTTGCCTCAGCACGGCTCAAGTAGCTAATCAAAGTTACATATGGACTGGCATCGTTGACTATTTTATGTCATTAGTGTAAGGGTTTAAATTGAGTACAGATAGAGCTTGCTTGCTATGATGGTGTTAGAAGTAATTATGTTTAACAATGGTGCCTTTCTACTTCAATTGATAACCCGAGCTGTCCATTATCATTCGGTTTTCCAACAGTTTTCGTAGCTTGACAGCTCCAAAAGATTGCAATTTATTTCTCTACCAAAGCAATAAGATACAGAAAATAATACGATTAGCATGGTATTCATGTAAATCATCTTTATTTGTTAATGTTGTTTGAAGAAATTCAATGCATGCTTCACTTGAAATTCCTTTTGAGCTACAAAGCAGCGTCTGTTAAATAGTAAAGTCATATGTTTCAGGGAATATCACTGGGGAGCAATTCAATACATTGTTTTCGATCGCGTCCGCGCTTTGTTTATATGCTTTCGATCGCGTCCGCGCCTTGTTTTAATGCTTTCGGGATATTTTTGAGATTTCGATCGGGTCTACACCATGCTTTTTCACTTCGCTTGCTCTTCCCATCGTCGTCTTTTATTTTTCCTCATGGGAATTTATATTAGATATGCCTTTAAGTCCCCCCCACAATATTAGTCACCGCATGTTGATAGTTCTGGACTCGACAGCGGGAAGCCATTGCCTCAATACGCAGCCAGGGAAATACTGACCTACAGTATCAGTGATGTTTCTTCGACTGCGTCAAAATTACTGGCATAAAATTTTGACTCGCCATTCCCCGTGTACTTCTGATCTTCAACCATAACCATCTTGAATATATTTTTTGCCTTGCATTAAGCAATTTTTTTATATTCTTGTTCGTTTTCTAAAAAGGGAGGTAATTATTATCTCTTTTTCAATTGAGAATATAGCGGTTTTAGATTTATAAATGATAATCCAAAGAAGGAAAAATTGGAAAAAATGAAAAGGTGAAAGTAGTTCAATAATACTCATTTTTTATCATAGCTAATTTTGCATGATGATATTTTAGAGGAAATAGCTGTTTTCCATTACACAGGTCTTACCTTAATATGCATTAGGAAAAAGTTTCGACTCACGTCAGCTTGCGCGGATTGCGCAAGCTGACGTGAGTCGAAACTTTTTGATATTGAACAATTTTTATACCCCCGCAAAACAAATGTTTTCGGGGGTATAATGGAATCAGCCTGTCTGTCTGTGTGTCCGTTTGTCTATGTGTTCGTCCGTCCGTGTGTCCGTCTGTGTACTAATTACTATTAATTTTGTGTCGCAAACTCTTCCTACAGCTTTCCTTTAATTGAATTGAAACTTTGCACATATACTGATCATATATCGAAGGTTTTCAAGACGCAATTGTCAAGTCTCAACTTGTTGAGGAATTATCTCCCCTTGAACTTGACACTTTTTTCGGTGAAAGCGTTGGCGGGGGTATTAAGTCACATTTAGTGACAGCTCTAGTTTGGATGTTCAAGGATCAGTCTCTGTTATGATTCAGTCAGTTGTTAGGTAAATGGGTATTTTGTATCGATAACTATTGGATAATCTGATGTAGTAATGCATCGCAGGGATGCATCAAACCTCGTGGTCTCAGAGCCCCACCCATTTTTAACTTCAGTCAAACATTGGCTCCCGCATTGTATTGTCGAGTTTTATTCGAAGACAAACATGTTTACATCAAGTAAAATTTTGCCAATAAACAATAAACAAGTTTGGTCGACCACGTCGGTCGATTTATAAAGAGGAAAAAATGAAAACTGGAGATCGTGAAATCTCCAAAACATTCACGAGGCCTTATCGAAATTTTATAATAACAATAGAACATCAAAACTATCTCATTTCTACAGACTCTGTGACGTATAGAGTAGACCCGAATCTGTTTACCAGCGCTTCAGACCATAGACGCGTGGCTAAACTTCAAAAATATATCCTAGCCAAAGCTGTAGACAACGTCTAGTGTTTTATGAGTATTTCAGATCAAGATCAGACTATACAGAACGTACAGTCTGATCTACGATCCTCCTTGCTAGATAAAAATGTTTTCTATGTTTTCGAAAACGGGCCCATCGATTTTTGCCGCTTTTAATCTATCGTTAACTAATAATATCTGAACAACCTGTTCTCAAATATAGTCGTCTCATAAAATAAGCGCAATATTGTAATTAAATACTAACCAAAAAGCGCTTATTTTTTTAAAGGGCTTTTGAAAACATTGTGAGAAAAAGATGAAAATGCTGGTTACCAGCATTTTCTCTTTTTTCCCACAACGTTTTCCATTCCTTTCCTGAAACAAATTTCATCTTTATGGCCACGTTCGTCTTATATCTTCTGCAAATGTTGTCATTCGGAAAAGCGTTAACAGCATTCAATAGGAAAATCAGAACTAAATTACTGTCAACGTTGCGAAAAAAGCAATTCCCTCATATGAATTAGTTAAATTAAATCGTAACCTACATGATGCTTTCACTTGGCTGATGGATGAAGGGTCGCCGTTAGAGAAATCATCTGATCATAAATCTATTGGGATAAACATGAGCTGATATAGTTTTCATATTTGACGAACGGCAGACCAAATATTGGATAAGGCCGGGGAGTCATTCCCCAATGATCGATCAAACAATATCTCTGTTGACTCATTATCAGATCTCCGGACCCAAAGGTCAACTTAGGACATCTATTGGCGTCAACTTAGGACATGTATTGGCTTCGTTTGGAATAGGAGAGTTGTTGATGTTTTTTTTCTACAGGAAGATGGTAGGGGGGGGGGGGGGAGAGGTATTTTAGCCACGATCTGGCAAAAGGGGGCTTAATGCATGATACCAATCAAAGACATAACATAAATAGAGGATATTTGTTTTTTTTTCGGTGAAAGATCGAAATTTATTTCATCGAGTGGACACCATCGGTAATATTTTCACTCGTGGCTGCGCCACTCGTGAAAATATTACCGATGGTGTTCACGAGATGAAATAAATTTCGATCTTTCACCGAAAAAAAAATTCTATTTATTTCATGCTATTAACTCTTTCTGGGAGGAGCTTTATCAAAATTCAGTACAGTTCTTTTACCTTATTCCCCATGGCGTACCCCTCCCGCATAGCAACGCTACGTCAAGCGCAAGAAATGTAAAGTATATGACGTCATATTTCCCATCTGGTTGTTAGGCACGCGCAATTTACCTATGCAACAAGAACGTGAAAATCGGTATTTTCACTGGTGGTACCAGTGTAAGATCGAAAAATATTTTCGCTGCTATTTCTCGATATCCTATAGGGAAGCATGAAATAATGATGAATATATGATTGCTAATTCTTTAAACAACCGACTTTAGACAGAGAGGTTTGTGTGTGTACGTTTATACCATACGTAACACACAGTTCCATCAGGAGCTTTTTGCATTCCAAGAGGCAAGAGTGTATTGTACCAGCCCCAACACTCTTTGCAGGCTATTGACTGCTTTCTATCGCACAAATCGAGAAAATAAATAGCGACGAAAAGAAAAGTATTGTCGTTGTGAATTTTATCAGACAGCGGATAGAGTTTAGACTGAGCTGCAATTCGAACTCTTATCCCCACTATGATAAGCAGAGTACGTAACCTGTAAGCACTTTCTTGTAGTTTGATTATAAAAGAAATGAATGAGTGTGTTTGAGCTGTCAGAGCACTAGAGTTTTCTTTGATCCAAAGTTGATGTTTTGATTTACGACCGGTGTAATCTTTCAGCTCAACGCAGCATATCTCCCAGTCATTAAAATTGTTTCATGAGAAGCAATCGAGTGAACTTAGAAAAACATGGGGAAAAATTTGCTAACTTTTTAATCCTTATCTTGCAGAAAGTCAAAAGCCAAATGAAACTTTCAAACCGATGCAAGACTCATTTGTGACCCGTCACGCAAGAAGGGACCAGTCTGGAAACTGCGAAAAGTGTCAATCCTGGTCAACTGCGCGAATCGCGCAGGCTGACCAGGGTTGACACTGTTCGCTTTAATGATATTTTTTGTATGAAAAGTGGCTATTCTACCTTGTTTTACAATCATTTTTGAAATATCAACTTAAATTGGCCTGCACTATCCTTTATCAGCATTCATATAATTGATATATAGAATTCCTAGATTGTCCCTTTTTCGCGTGACGGGTAACATTTGTAACATTTATTTCTATTTCTAAGTTATTTTTGGGAGAAAACATCTCCTTATCAGACAGTGTAGCAGCACAGTCAGAGTGTGCAGTCTGATCTTGAATGTACGTGGTCTGCAAAAGATGATCGAAATGCCCTTAGTAGCATATGGGCTAAAGTACTTTGTAACATGACACAACTTACTGACAATGTAAATCGAAGATCAGATTGCCAAGTTCGTGTTGCCTGGTGTTTTTTGAGAGAATGTTATTAGCTACGAAGTATCTAGATTTGCAGCTTACCATGTTTGTTATACGTTTAAGAGAGAGAGAGAGACACAGAGAGAGAGCAAGAGAAGTTCCCTTGTATTTTCTTTTATATACCACCGCAAAAAGAAAGTGTTCGGGGTTATACTGCAATCAGCATGTCTGTCGGTGTGTCCGTCCGTCGGTGTGTCCGTCCGTCGGTGTGTCCGTCTGTGTACAAATTATTGACTATTTCTGTCAAAGCGCCGGCGGGGTATCACATTCAGTGCCAACTCTAGTATAAGTATTTGTTCCGAAGATTAAACTATTTCATTTCTTTCTTGTTTCCATACACGCCATTAATCAAAAGCGTGGCCGACAATATTTGCTTAAAACAAAGCTTTTTTTTCTCAAACAGACAGGAGAACCTTGCATTTTGCTTGGAATTTCTTACCCATTTCCATTCAAATGCGACTTGCATGTACCATTGCAACAGATAGCTTCCAAAAGTACCGTGGAAAAAGGCAGCAATTGATTGTTACAACTACTCCTTAACCTACAGTGTTTCCAAAAAATCACTAACAGTACAAGATCTTTTACTTTCCGTAGAGTTATCTTTTCGAACATTTTATATCAATGAGTTGCAACTCATTAAATAACTGTTTAGTGAAATTAACACTTCAAAGTTATAACTTTGTACGAACTAAATGCACGATTATGCATGTTTCACTCTTTACACGATGATTATAAATTTTAATTTATCCACATTTAATGTACTTGCAGACGACAAATTATGTAATCCTTAAATAGTGAAACTCATATTCGATCGAAAAGAAAACATTGTGGGAAAAGGAGAAAATGCTGGTTACCAGCATTTTCTCCTTTTCCCACAATGTTTTCCAAAGCCTTCTTGTCTAGGGTGGTATAAACGGAGGAACTGTTTGTAGCGAGTAAATCGTCATACGCTTAACAGAATTTTCTTTTAATTCTGAAAACTGTGAAAGTCTTGGATGCTATCTTACTTTTCAAAGCTGGTAAATCTCAGCTTAATTGGTTGTAATCCTTTACCAAAATAATTTCCATGTTCTAACGCCCCCCGAGTGGAAAAAAAAGTTTTGTTGAAAACCTTTTGGGAAAAGAAGAAAGTGATGTTAACCAGCACTTTCTCCTTTTCCAAAAAGGTTTTCGAACTTGTCAAAAATATATTGCGTGACTTTAGTTACAGATAATTTGACGTCTGCGAATGTTCTTTAAGACCTGAAGGAAAAAAAGCCTGTTAAAATCATTGTGGTAAAAGAAGGAAATGCTTGTAACCAGCATTTTCTCCTTTTTCCTGCAACGTTTTTTTTTTTAACTGGGTCAAAGTCGAACACCACCTTTTCAGCGATTGCTTAACTCATTACTAAACGACAAAATTTTAGGCATGTCCAAATCGAAAGCATTTGCAGAAGACAAAATAAAAAATGACCGAAAATTTAAAAAAAAAATCATTTTTGTGAAGTTACCATTATTTTCACCTTTTCCCTCAATGTTTTCTTAAAGCTTTTTTTCTCAGGGTCGTCAAAAGTAGGCCGGAATGTGTGGTAATGGGTTAAACGACCCCCTAGAAAAAAATATGTTCAAAACATTGTGGACAAACAACAACAACAACAGAAAATGCTACTAACCAGCATTTTCTTCTCTTGCCCACAATATTTTCTGAGACACAATCCCATAATTTCACCTCTATTTAATTCCATGCCTGCAAATGCTTTTCACATTGAAAAAAAATCTGAAATTTTGTTGTCTGGTAAAGTGTTAAAAAATTCATTTCAAAGACACCAATAAAACGTTATGATGCAGTTATTTCCATAAAACTAAACGCTTTCCAGTTTGAATCCTGCTTAACTTATATCCTGATAAATAATTGAACTCTTTACCAAAACGACAAAATTTTAGACTTGTCCAAATTGAATGCATTTGCAGGCGATAAAATAAATGTGACTAAAAAACGAAAGTTAAATTTAGAAGAGTAGAAAGCATTTGGGAAAAGGAGAAAATGCTGGTTACCAGCGTTTTCTCCTTTTCCCACAATGTTTTTCCTCTTCCCCTGGGGCGTAAAACCAGCGATCGTTTGGTACAGGATTAGATTAAACTTTTAAACTGATAGTAAAAACCCAGGTTATGTTATTTCAAACTTTATTTTTGGAGAAAAACATCTTCTTGTCGGACAGTGTAGATCTAAGATCAGACTGCACGTTATGTGCAGTCTGATCTTGATCTACACTGTCTGGCAAAGGTCATTAAGTCGCACTCAGCAGTTTTAGGGTGAATGTATAACTTTGCCAGATTTGCACATTTTTACAGACATCTTTGTAAATCGATTATCTGGATAATTTGATGAACAGATTTTAAGTCTTTATTCTAGTTCTCAATGATACACTACTCAACATTTGCTAGGAATCAATTCGATACTTCAGTACAGGAATATGTTACATAAATACAGTTTTCCTTAAGAAATATTCATTTCCCTAGATAGTTTATATCATCAGTGTGGCATTGTTACGTACTGAAAAACCACACCAAATGCATGCCGCGCATACATATCGGCTCAATATAAGATGGTGATCCCTAGCAAATGTTGAGTAGTATATTTCCAGTATAAACCCATAACTGCTCGCGACGTAACTAAATCTACCTCAAAATTAGACCTTGGTCTGTAAAAAGAATGTTTAATGCATTCGCAAAAAGTATCGACCCGTGTCAGCCTGCACAGTCGAAACCTTTTGTTATTTGTATATTTTTCTACATCACCAAGGAATACGTTCCCTCCAGGTTCTAATAATTCCTGGTAGACTATCATTTGTAATCAAAACTGAATCAAATTCGGAAAGGTTGATAGATTAATTTTCCGTTTATTTATTTTCGCCACCAGTCGCCCATATCGGGAACACCCTCTGAAGGCTGTTAGTATTGTGATGATGCCAAAATCAAAGCGTTTAGAACGCTGAAGTGGTATTTGTCAAGGAAACTCATTGTGTGGAATTAATAGTTTGAAAGAAAAAGAGACAGATTGTTCAAATATTGGCTTAAAAGCCAACCCACTAAATAAATGAATACCTTGTCGGTTGAAGGGAGACCACTCATGTACCTTAAAACTATAATTTTGAAATATCTTTAGCCTTTTATTTATAATTTCCAATATTACAGTCAATTACTTCGATCTATATCCATGAGCAATCAAATGGAGTATCGCACAATCAATGGACGAACAAGCCCTGGAATGAATTGGTTTTGGAACGAAAAAGCCCATGGTCAGTTGACAAATTTGTATCATTGCACCAATAAAAGGCTATGAGTGACAGAAGCTATTTTCAATCAAAAATAAGTATCTAAACGATCGATGGCTTTGCCCAATGTATTTTAATATGCCATTTCAAATTACATATTTGGGTGCCACCGAAAAACTCATTTGCCTGAGAAAAAATGAGTTTAACTGGGTTTATTTCCTTTGCACAAAATAAGATACATGGTTATCAAAATTCAATCTTGAACTCATAGTGGTATTGTCATCGACAAATACCACAAAAATACAGTACGAACCCAGTCTTAAGTTAAGCCTGGTTCTTTTACGTGCTCGGTGTACCGCACCATCACCCGGGACCTCGGTCTATTAACGTCTTATTCGGAAGACTATTAGAAATTTTAGATGGCCAGCCATAAGAATCGAATTCATACCCTAAACTGAGCCGAAACTTGACTTTTACGAGTCCAGCGCCTTACCATTAGAGCCATGCAGGATGGTCAATTGAATGGTCCCGGGGGTGGGGGGGTCATTCCGTTGTGGTCTCTATTGATTAACCCTTAACTAAACGATAGGATTTTAGACTTTTCCAAATTGAACACTCTTGCATATTACATTTTTTTTTCCCTTTTTTTTCTCCATAACGTTTTCAAAAGTTTTATTTCCTCTTGGTCGTTAAACCCTTTCCCAAACAATCCCTGGATTTTACGGGTCAGGGATACAAGCCTTTTGAAAACATCGTGGAAAAAGGAGAAAATGCTGGTAACCAGCATTTTCTCCTTTTCCCACAATGTTTTCTACCCTACCATATAGAAAAATCATCTTTTTAGCAACTGTTAATTTGCCATTTGCAAAAATGCTTTCAATTTAGTCTGGTCCAAAATTTGCTGTTTGGGAAAGGGTTAAACTTGGGATCGTCTAGAACAGGGTTGTTTGGAATTAGATGGAATTCAGAACGGCTGATGAATGAATACGACCCCAAAAGTCGTCAAATTACGCAGAATATTGGCATTCCGGTTTGTGTCCATTTCTAGAAGGCGCTAGATTATTCATACCGATGCTATACGAACCTTGTATCTCCAAGGCCATATGTTTATGTAAATATTGAACTTTGCCTTTCCTTAATAATACCTCTGTACTTACTGACCAGGCGGTCTGCGATAATTAACCACTGCGCTGACCAGTACGTGCGACTCTCCGACCTTTTTGCGGACAATGTAGATCAAGATTAGACTGCACATAACGTACAGTCTGTTTTTGGTCTACACTTTTCTGTGACTGTGAAGATGTTCTTCTCAAAAACAAACAAATAAATAAATAGACTAGTCTGAAAAAGCATTATTCTTGTTTAACTCATTACCACACGACAAAATTTTAGACTGGTTCAAATTGAATGCATTTGCAGACGACAAATAAAGGCGACTGAAAAATTGAAATTTGTTCTGGGAAGGGTAGAAAACACTGTGGAAAAAAGAAAAAATGCTGGTTACCAGCATTTTCTCCTTTTCCTACAGTGTTTTCAAAAGGCTTCTTTCTCAGGGGCGTCAAAAGTATATGGATTGTGTGGTAATGGGTTAAAACGTTACCATCGGCTAAAGTTTCATGTAAGACATTCAGAATAGGAAAAAGGGAAAATAAGCATCTGGAGATTGTTTTTGTAACAATATATGAAACTTGCCCTGGAAAAAAGGGGCTTTAACTTTTTACCAAACGACAAAATTTTAGACTGGTCCAAATCGAAAGAATTTGCAGAAGACAAAATAAAAGTGACTAAAATTTTTTGGGGTCAGATTTTTGTGAAACTTACACAGTTTGTTTATCTCATCAATGACTTTGACCCTATTGATTTTGAAAAAAATCTGACAAACAGTATGGGAAAAATAGCCATTTCAAGTTTAAAATTTCCATTCTTGTTTACGCGATAAAGTCTTTATTTTTGGTCAGATTTCCATGAAATTTGCAGAGTTTGTTTATCTCATCAATAGCCTCAACTCTATTGATTTTGAAAAAGGAAAAATCCAACAAACAGTACGGGAAAAGTAGCCATTTCAAGTTGAAACTTTCATTTCTTCTTTACGCGATTTCCGAGAAACTTACAGTTTGTTTATCTCATCAATAGCTTTAACCCTATTGATTCTAAAAAAAAATCCAACAAACAGTATGGGAAAAGTAGCCATTTCAAATTGAACAATTTGCTTGTTTACATGATGAAGTATTTATTTGTGATCAGATTTTTTTGTGAATTTTTCAGCTTGTTTATGCCATCAATAGCTTTTTAGCCCTGCTGAGTTTGAAAAAATTTAACAAACAGTAATGGAAACAGTAATGGAAAAGGAACCATTTTGAGTTGAAAATGACAATTTTTTAGTCGTTTTGCATAATGAATTCCTTATGTATGCTTTATTTATAAGCAAAATCTCTGCCAGTAGAGTATATTCAGGCCCTTCAGGGCCTTCTAGTTTCAATAAAGTTTGCATGTTAACGAAAAATTTAGGATCAAAGCATCTGCGAAAAAGATTCGACTCAGGTCAGCAAGTACAGTCCACGGTAGCTGATCCGAGTCGAAACATTTTGCTATTCTTGAATTTTCCGTATGTCAAAGGATCGTTCTGCTTCATGATTTAAGTGATCTTTAGAGAAAAAAGGGGCTGTTGTGTGACGATCTCATTTGTATTCTGCTTAACATTTTACCAAACAATCCCTGGTTTTAACGACCCTGAGGAAGAAGCCTTCTGAAAACATTGTGGGAAAAAGGAGAAAATGCTGATAACCAGCATTTTCTCCTTTCCCCACAATGTTTTCTACTCTTCCCAAACCAAATTTCAATTATTGAGTCACACTTAGTTTGTCGTCTGCAAATGCTTTGAATTCGGACAAGTCTAAGATTTTTTCGTTTGGTAAAGAGCTAACGAAGATACACATACGCCATTTTCCCATAGCAACGCGAGAACGATAAACTCTGTGTACTTTCATCCCCTCGCTAAACAAAAAACATGATGCGCTTTACTTCAATTGTGGTGCAGACATATTAACTTTTTGAATGCCATACAACGGAATCGAAAACTTTAATCTTATTGCTGCTTTTTTTCCTACCAACGGTTGAAACCCAGATACTAAATAAATATTTCAAATATCAGTTTCGCCGGTGTAATGCAGAGAAATGACCCTCCCTACAAAATGACCCATGGGTCATTTTGTAGGGAGGGTCTTGTCTCTGCATTACACCGGCAACAATTCAAAGTATCGAACATTGTAGATTCAAGATCAGACTGCACGCTCTGTCTTTCTGATCTTGATCTGTATTGTCCGCAAAGGTTTCTGGCATCGCACGAAACTGCAAAAGGATTAATTTTGAAGACACAGTCCACTTATTGCTGTGTAAACAACATTTTGGTCAAAGTAGTCAAACCTGTCAATTCCAAAGATCAGACTGCATGTTCTTTGCAGTTTTATCTACATCTACATTGTCTGGAAATGCACCGAAGTTCGCATTCCGCATCTTAAGTATTAATACTTCAACAAAACTGAAAAAAATGCTTTTGAAATTATTGTACGGTAAACGACAAAATGCCGGTTACCAGCACTTCTTCATTTTGCCACAATATTTTCTACTCTTTCTGGCACAACTTCCAACATTTGAGCGTTGTTTCAATTATCGTCTGCAGATACTTCAAATTGGACAAGTCTAGTATTGTCTCCTCTGGTAAAGATTTACGGACACCGAATGAAGGCAAGTTGCGTACCAAGAAATATCTTTGAAAGAAAGATAGACGGCGTAAATTTGCCGTCGAGGAGACATGTGCCCGTAGAAAAGACACGTCTACATATTTGACCAATCAAAGACCTCTGTTTATTCATAATTTATCAGTAGCAAAATGTAGATCAGAAGTACATTCAGCTACTCTGAAAAAAAATCAAAGCGTTGAAAACGTTGAAGTGGTATTTGTCAAGGAAGCTGCTGTGTAAGATAAATATTTTGAAAGAAAAAGAGAAATATTATTCAGATATTGGCTTGAAATGCAACCAACTAGATAGATGAATACCTTTTTGGTTGAAGGGAGAGTACTCATGACAAAGTTAGGATTATTTGTGTATTGTAGGTCTCCCTTTGATCATTAGGAGGAGACGGGGGTAACTTCCCTTGACAGTACGGTGCATGATGGATAGAGAGAGAAACCATGTGAATAATCGAATAAAATTAATTTTGGACCTGAAAAATATGATTTTGAAATATCTTTGGTTGTTAACATACAATTACCAACATTACAATCAATCGTTTCAATTCATAAATATTCATGCCCAATCCAATAGAGTAGCGCACAATTATGGGATGAACAAGCCATGGGACGAAATGATTTTGGAAAAGCCCAGGACCAAGCGATCGGTAGACAAAATTAATTGTGTATTATTGCGCCAATAGAAGGCTATGAGCCAATGAAGCTATATGCAATTAAAAATTAGTATTTCCACAATCGATTGTCTCAGCCAGTGCATTTTAACACGCCATTTCCAATTACATATCTGGCTGCTACCAAAAAAACAGCATTTGCCTAAGAAAAAATGAGTTTAATTGGGTTTATTTCCTTCGGCTTTGCACAAAATACAATACATGGTCTTCAAAATTCAATATTGAACTCATAGTGGTATTGTCTTCGACAAATACCACAAAAACAATTCCAATGTGACAAACAGAACCAGTGCAAGCGTACTCATTATTACAAATGTCAACCTTTACTTTATAAGAGATATATCAGTTTCAGAATCTAAAACCATCATACTTGATAACGTCATTTCACACTATTTTGGTCATCTATAGTTCATAGGCATTGGTTTTATTACCAGCGGGCCGACTTTTTACCACCTCTCTCGATATTTGGTGCCACGAGCATTTAATTATTTTCCTAATGACAAAACTTAAACTTGCTCAAATTGAAAGCATTTGCAGACAACAATTTCAGTTTTAATGAAAGGATGCTATAAGAGTTTTTTTTTTTTTTTTTTTTGAAGACTAGAAAGCATGAAAATGTTGTGGGAAAAGGAGAAAATGCTGGTTACCAGCATTTTCTCCTTTTCCCACAACATATTTTCAAAACCTGTCCTTCTAAAGATCTGATTTGTTTGGTGTGTGTGTGGTGGGGGAGGGGGGGAGTTAATATACATTTTGTCATCGGAGGGAAAATTATTTTACGCTCTAGTTTCAAGATCTTTCTTTACTACAATACATTTGGTGTCGAAGTTTTGAGGCTTAATTCATTCAGGAGTTGTAAACCCAGAAACTGCGTAGAAAGGCTTGTTTCGGAATTTCGGAATTCGGAATTTCTGGCAAATGATAAAACCTCGAAAACCGATAATTTTTTTTACGGAAGAAATGTCACCGTATGGATTAATTGATTAATTGATTGATTGTATGATGTTTAACGCCGTTTACATTATTTCAGTAATATCAGTTATATCGCGGCGACAATTTTACCTGTATGTAGGCTGTTACTGTTTGAAATATATTGCACTATAGCTTAAAATAATTGGCTTGTAACACGCGAAAAAAAGGGGCATTCGGATATTTGCGTAAAGTGTCGTATCGGATCAGCCTGCACAGTCCGCGCAGGCTAATCCGAGACGGTTTTTTAACGTCTGCAATAGATTTTGTTCTTCATTAGACTTGCCTTAGACAGAAAATCACATAAAAACGGAAAGTTTCGTTTCGGATTAGCCTGCGCGGACTGCGCAGGCTAATCCGAGATGACACTTTACGCAAATGTCCGAATGTTCCTTAACCGCGAGTTGCTACATGTAGCTTATGTAAAATCAAAGAAACCCAAATGACGTAGTAACTGGAATATTTATGGCTCCGTAGTATGAGAGTTCTATACGTGCAATGATACCCAGGTTGTATTTAACCCTTCACTCCATAGATACTCATATCTACGCATTGCTTGTGGGAGCTTTTGGAAAACATTGTGGAAAAAGGTGAAATTGCTCGTGACGAGCAATTTCACCTTTTGCCACAATGTTTTCTACACTATCAAAAAAGTGTCATATACACATAAGAAAATGCTTTATCTTTGCTGTTATTTATAGTCAATTAGAGATACCATAGAAATGCCTTATGGGGTAAAGGGTTAATGTCATCAAGGAGCTGAAGATAGTTATTTTGATTTACCTACCTTTGTCAGGCAAATGATAATGTTTATCCTGTTCACAATATTTGCGAAAATAAAAGGTTTTTGCGGACGGCATGGAATAAGATCAGACTGCACAGAACGTACAGTCTGATCTTGAATCCACACCGATCGCTTCTTTGGTCATATGTAAGGTAAAACATATTTCCTAATTTTAGTGATTTATATTTTTAGCATTTGAAACTCGTCAACTTTGTCAGGTTTGTTTCTAAAGGAGTTAAAGTGTCTGATGAAAAGATAAATCAATTCGGCCTTTTTATTTTTTATTTTCAGCGTATACGATAGATATCATACTTGCAATTAACCCTTTCCCAAACAGTCTCTGGTTTTTTCGGATCTGGAACAATAGCCTTTTGAAAACATAGTGGGAAAAGGAGAAAATGCTGGTAACCAGCATTTTCTCCTTTTCCCACAATGTTTTCTACCCTATCATAGACAGAAATAATCTTTTCAGCAAGAGTTGAATTGTCGTCTGCAAATGCTTTCAATTTGGTCTAGTCCAAAAGTTTGTCGTTTGGGAAAGGGTTAAGGAGACTTAAAGTAGTAGGGCCTACCTTTCTAATGGAAAACAGCTATTTCCTCAATAATAATTTATCATCCAAAAAAGTTGCTATCACTGAAAAAGAGTATTATTTTATTTCATGCTTTCGGGTTGGATATCGAGAAATGGCAGTGAAAAAAAAATTCGATCTTACACTGATACCACCAGTGAAAATACCGATTTTCACGTTCTTGTTGCCTAGGTAAATTGCGCGTGCCTAACAACTAGATGGGAAATATGACGTCAAGTATCTTACATTTCACGCGCTTGATGTAATGTTGCTATGCGGGAGGGGTACGCCACGGGGAATAAGGGAAAAGAACTGTATTGAATTTTAATAATGCTCCTCCCAGAAAGAGTTAAAAGCATAAAGTAAATAGAATATTTGTTTTTTTCGGTGAAAGATCGAAATTTATTTCATCTCGTGAACACCATTGGTAATATTTTCACGAGTGGCGCAGCAACTCGTGAAAATATTACCGATGGTGTCCACTCGATGAAATAAATTTAGATCTTACACCGAAAAAAACAAATATCCTCTATGTACTACTTTGACCTAGGCACCTTTTCAATTTTTTTCCATCTAAGAAAAATTATTTATAAATCTAGGGCCACTCTATTCTAATTACAAAGGGAGATAATAATTATCCCCCTTTTCTGTAAACTAACAGAAATATCAACAAATAATTTCAAGATGGACATCAAAGGAATTTCTGGTCGATTAGAAATGTGCAAAAATATCATACCAGTATAATTCCTTATTTATCAACTTATATGAAATCTCATTGCATGTTGCACTAGGAGCGTTAGGCAGGTAATACCTTAATAGAAGCATTGTTTCCAATTTCGATTGGTGGGTGGAAATACATCTCAGATTCTTATGAATAGATGCATTTTTAGCCACAACCATCTCACAAAATTCCAGACTGTGAAGTTCCAAGATCATAGATCAGACTGTACAGGACAGTCTAATCGTGTACATGCACCGTGAACAAGTCAACATAATTTACTTTCAGCTTTTGAGGGCTTCACAAGACAGTTCCTATAAACCACAAGAAACCCTGGTACCATTGTCATTGAGACATTTATATTGCATTTACTCTTTACCAAACGACAAAAAAAAAAAAAAACTGGTGCAAATTACAAGGACTTGTAGACGACGAATTAAATGTAATTGAAATAAATGATTTTTGTTTTTGATGGGACAGAAAACATTGTGGGAAAAGGAGAAAATGCTGGTTACCAGCATTTTCTCCTTTTCCCACAATGTTTTCAAAAGGCTTCTTATACAGAGGTGTTAAAAGTCGTGATTTTGTGCAAGAGTTAAACAAATTTCGTATCTGGCAGACTGCGAGCCTGCAGTTCACACTTGAAATCTGCACTTTAAACACTGAACCTACTGAATAAGGGAAATGAAATGCAAAGCCAAAAGTAAATAGTCAAATTTGCTCTTTCAAAGGATTTTTTACGGGAAAAAGTCTGATCTTGATCGACACTCTCTGCGAAAAGTACCCTGAGTTGCATTTCGCCTCTTAAAGGTTAATTGAACGGTAATCGATTTCATGTACTTCCATGAATCAATGGTTAGTACTATTTGAGATTCTCTTGTCTCTGTTTAAAGGTGGCCCTTCAGATTATGGGACGAAAATCTTACAAAAATACAAAAGAATAATCCTTATACTACCAAAGCCTTATACTTTTCAATCATAAAACCCCAGTTGTCGAAAACTATCCGACAACAAGAGATATTAGAGATTTACTACGGCCCAGGTCGACATCGACGGGAAACACAGTCTATTTTTACATGAGCAACTCGCTCATTTACAGACCGGAAATATACAGACGAAGCTTCAAACATAGCGTCCGACGAAGACATAACGGAAAATAATTACATATTTGTTATGTTACGGAATTTCAGCGTCATTAGTCACATGCCAGTCATTTACCATACCCACAATGCTATTTAAAAAAAAATTTGGCGGAAAATCTAAAAGTAGCTTAAGAGGCTACGTAGCCTTTTAAGGGAATACCATCAAAATAGTTTTTTCTGTAATTTTATGATTCTTAATTATTGATGATTTGTATTGTTTTTTTTTTTCATGTAAATTTCAGTGATATATATATTCTTTTAATTTGTGGGATGTGAAAATTCTAAATACCCACCTTTAACAATATTTTTATGGGAAATATCTACATAACCAAGTCAGATTATTTAACTCTGTCCTTTGTTATATCTCCTAGATTCATTTTAAGCCTTATCCTACCGTTGGCGAACATGTATGACTCTTGAGAAAAAGTGTATTTAATTGAAGCAAGATCAGTCTACACATACATGCAGTCTGATATTGCTTTACACCCTTCGCTGCTTTATCAGTAATTTGGGTCATATAATCCCAGTCCAGTTCCCGTACATTTTTCAAAATATCTATATGTAATCGTCAACATTTTTGGGGGAGGGGGGAGGGGGAGCGAGGGGTCGGGATAAAGGGTTTATCCATAATCAGAGAACACGAACATCCTATGTGCTTTGTCTCCGTGTTATATAACATCTTTTGTACAACCGATGTCTACTGAAGGATCAGATCATTATTAGTTGTACGGTCAGGTTGCAGGGGACTTGGAAACTTGTTCAAGGCTGTGGCGAATCATGTCGCCTCTAGCCGAAGGCAAGATGGCGACATGATTCGACAAAGCCGTGAACAAGTTTCCAAGTCCCCTGCCACCTATCCGTGCAACGAATTTATTAAACCCTTTCAAAGAGCACTAAGCGAAACTTTCCTGTTTAATAATCTCTCGAATAGAGTATGCTGACGAAATAGAAATTCTCCCCTGAATACCCCAATTCAATGAAAACTGACGTCACGAAAACGTGCAGTTAGGTGCATAAACGTGCAGTCTGCATTCGGAACACTTTGGTCAATTCTACGAATCAAAAGATTGGCCGAGGTGTTCCGAATGGTGCAGTCTGGTGATTGATTGACGCCGCCATTTTGGATGTTGTGTTGCAAGTGTGGTGATGGTTACGGGGCACTCAATTGGGAATCTGGCTTTGTAACGTGATTTTTATCAGGGTGCTTGATATATATATGTTCCCGGCATTCCAACCAATCAGATCACGATAAATTTCTTTGCAGTATAATAACATCTTTTGTATAACCGATGTCTACTGAAGGAAATTAGACCATTTTATCTGTACCTTCTTATAACTTTTAACTTAAGAAATGCATACTTATTCATATAGGGAGCGTGAGCTCCATTCTGCTGTTTTGTCCGTCGGGAAGCCAAGTTCGTTCAACCTTTTTACGGATACCTTGGTCAAGATCAGACTGCAGAGAATGTGCATGAGTGGCATAGATCGACTTCACCCGATATTAGATGCGAAACTGTGACATCAAGGTTCCTCAGCGTAATGTTGCTCGAAACTGGTATAAGAATGGATTCGGTTTAGCCAATCAGAAGTTCTGTTACTTTCACAGTCAGGAAATCTTGAAGAATACGACAACGGATTTTCTTAAGAATGGTTGGTGAATAAAGCCCCAGAGCGATCTTGCTCTCAATTTTCCGAATATTACATCCCATTTTCTCCCGCTAGATGAGTGGACTGATTTTTCAAAACGACAACCGTTACTTTGAATTTTAAGATAAAATAAACGTTTGATGAGTAAAACGCCACCTAACGCGATTTATTCGGTTAAGATTAGCTAGCAGGTAACCTATGCACCGGCCATTTATTAAAACAGTATCTTAAGGCTTGGGTTTAGCTTCGGTATAGGCCCTACTTTTCCCTAGTATCGGGGAATGGGAGATGCGTCATATAAGACAGGTCAAATCTTCGAAGAATATGACATGCTCAGACAACAATTACATCCATTTTCGTTTAAAACAGGAAAAGGATTGAGTTCAGGGGAATATAGGGTTAAAGACAAAGTTTAGGTCGTAACGACCAAAAATAGAAACAAATGATCTTGATCAAAGCGTCATAGCACTTCCTGCGTTGTTAGCCGTATATCGATCCGATCTGTTTTCACTCGATGTCGTAAAACTAAGTTTTTTCCCCTCTCTGTCTAAGAATGTCGTAAAAAGGAACTGTTCCACCTTATATCGATCCATTTTGCGTTTCAAACAGAGCTTTTCCCAGATAATTACATGTTGCTATTGTCTGTATAAGACTTTCTTTCTTCAAATGGCTTCTTGAGATGTCAGCACTTTTGAATGATGAATTTGTAAGGGAATCACATGTTTATATCAGGTACTTCAGTTCTGCTTTTTTGTGCATGTTTCTTATAGATGGGGTGCTATTGCAACAACTCAATAGTGTTACGCTCCAGAGAGAGAGAGAGAGAGAGAGAGAGAGAGAGAGAGAGAGAGAAAGAGAGAGAGATACAGACAGACAGACAGAGAGACAGATTGTGATGTTAAATGCAATGCTAGAGAAAGAGCTGGTGAGTGAAAATGCACTGGGAATTTCTCGCCTTTACCAATATATCGATCGATAGACTGATTAATGTTTTACGCAGCTTTCAACCTGATTACAGTCATAACGGTAACCCCCCGGTCTCACAGGCCCCGATTTCCAAAATAATCGTAGTGCTTCGGGAGAGCGCATTTTCTCCGATTTACTACGAATTCAAGCCGTTTTTCTCTGATCATCCTAAGACGAGGGGTATTTTTAGACATACATCGGTGTGTTCCCGATGGGCTGCGAAAAACTACGATGCGATACGATTTACTACGCTTTTGCCCCGATTTTGTTCCGAAGTGCGCCGAGTTTAGGAACCGAGTTACTACGAAACAGTACGATCTAGACCGATTGTCCCGATTTCTTACTACGATGGACTACGATGCACAAAGATTTACTGCGACATACGCCGACAGATCCGAATTGAGTACGAGTTTCAAATCTTATTTCAGGATTATGCCCCGATTTCGTCCAATGGGTATAAATTCCGTGATTAATAGAAAAAAAAAATCAGTCATCATACGGATATTAGACGTCATCCTCAAACTCATTTTGCAGGACAACTAGCTGATCCGGCATAAAATCAGGGTCAGGTTAGTTCTCTGTGCTTAATGGTGGAGCTTGGGTATCGAAGTATAGGGAAGCGTCTCGTTTAAAGGTTTTGAAAAAATCTGCAAATGAATTGTTTTCAAAGTTGAGTTGCCTTTTTATACCAATCGGAATTCGGGGTAATTCGTAGTACTGCGGGATGATATCTTAGCAGTTCGTAGTTATTCGGTGTAGGTCGGTGTAGCTCGTGATGCTAGTCGCGTATCTCGTCGTAGTTCATCGGCGAGAATCGGGAGTTACTCGTAGTACATCGGAGTTATTCGGGGTTCATCGCCGAGGTAGGTACGCCGAAATAGGACCGAATAACGCCGATTTGCTTACTACGAACAACGACGACTTAGTACGAGGTACACCGAGGTGCGCCGATTTCGGTACGATTTCTCAAATCGGGAGAAAAATTTGCGCATGTTGAAATTTTTGTCCCGATTTATTTTTGATCCCGAATTGATGCCGATTTGAGTTAGGAGGCACTACGACTCTCCCGAAGCTAGTCGATTTCGCGCCGATTTTGAAATTTTCAAAATCGGGATCAAATCGGGGTCTGTGAGACCGGGGGGTAACAGAGCACTTATTCGTATTGTGTTTCCTGTGACCTTATTCATGTCAACTTATTCATACTGTGTTTCCTTTGACCTTATTCATGTCCACTTATTTATACTGTGACCCATGAAGTGGCCTTCGGAAGTAACGTGGATGTCACAAAAACCTAAGTCTAGAGTTAGAATTAGCATACAGCCGGAGCTCCAGATAAGGGGGTGATGGCATTCTAAATCCATTATTTCTCTTCCAAACACTATGATACGATTCCAATGAGTACCCATAACATAGGGTTTAGTGGAGAACAAGTAATATTTCCTGAATTATGAAATCAAAATAACTCCCTCTATCTAGAGCTCTGTACCTTTCAGAATGGTTGATGTGCGTATAAGTACAATTAAGGAACCATTCTGGTGAATTCATGCTCTAATTCTTAAGAGTTTCTTGAATTCTACTGTGACGCAACATTTTTGCCAAACCAAAATGAGTTAGCCAATCAAACATGTTGTACTTCCTAAATCTAAGATAACACTGAATATGGTCTTAAATATAATCATGTTCGATTAACAAATGGCGATTCTTCTATAGCCCAAAAGCCGTGAAGTTGCCCCAGACTAGTTTGGCCATTTTTATGCAACTGAAAATTATCCAATTCATTAATTTAACCGTCTGGGGTTTAGAGCGAGCACTCCTTGCTATAAATCAAATTATTGACCGTTGACAGATTTCTGCTGGACGAAACATTACTGCTTTGGAACAAGCAGAGCTGTAGATCGAGGGAGTGATTTTGATGTCAAAGTTGAAAATATGAATTATTATTGACTAAACCCTTTTTTCCTGGTACTCAATAGAATTGTCTCGACGAAACAATTCTAATGAGTACCCACAACATAGGGTTTGGCAGAGAAATAATGATTTTAGAAATACATCATTCCCTCTTATCTGGATTTCTGGACCAGAATGAAAAATGGTTTAACTCTGCCTAACGACGAAATTCTGGACTAGTCCAAATTAAAAGCAATTGCAAAGGAAAAAATAAAACATGACTCAAAAATTGAAACTTGACTGTCTAAAGAGAAGAAAACATGGTGGGAAAAGGAGAAAATGCTGGTTACCAGCATTTTCTCCTTTTCTCACCATGTTTTCAGAAGGCTTCTTCCTCTGGGTCGTAAAAACCAGGTATTGTTTGGGAAAGGGTTGAGAATGGTTGTTGAATACGGCCCTTGATTTTTCTTTGTTTCCATAATACCTTTCTTAGATTGGATAAATTTGGGATACTTTGGTTCTCAGTCTATAAAACATCTTGAATGGGGTTTTGAATGTTATGTGCTCGAATACCAGCGATAGAAGACCATTTTTGTGGTACTGTTTTTGTTTTCCCCAATCTAGCCTCGTTTTGTGATAACTCAAGATGATTCGTGCGGCATGCATTGATGCACGTTTGGCGATTTCATCAACTATTCCAAGTTGCCTTGTTGGCTTTATAAAAAAAAAATATTAAAGAAAAAGGTAACGTTTGATTGGGTAAACCATTATACCCAGCCAGAAATTAGTTTCTTTTCAAATTGAGAAAACTTTTGACATTTGAAATGAGACAGTCTCGCAGATTGGGGTCGCCGTCATATGACCTACCATATGAGACAGTGTCGCAGATTGGTTGGTCGCCGACATATGACCGACCATACGAGACAGTCTCGCAGATTGGTTGGTCGCCGTCATATGACCGACCATACGAGACAGTCTCGCAGATTGGTTGGTCGCCGTCATATGACCGACCATACGAGACAGTCTCGCAGATTGGTTGGTCACCCTCATATGACCGACTATACGAGACAGTGTCGCAGATTGGTTGGTCGCCGTCATATGACAGACCATGCATTTGAGACAGTGTCGCAGATTGGTTGGTCACCGTCATATGACCGACCATACGAGACAGTGTCGCAGATTGGTTGGTCGCCGTCATATGACCGACCATACGAGACAGTGTCGCAGATTGGTTGGTCGCCGTCATATGACCGACCATACGAGACAGTCTCGCAGATTGGCTGGTCAACGTCATATGACCGACCACATGAGACAGTGTCGCAGATTGGTTGGTTGCCGTCATATGACCGACCACATGAGAAAGTGTCGCAGATTGGTTGGTAGCCGTCATATGACCGACCAAATATAAAAAGAAATGACGATAGATAACTCTCCAATGATGTACTTTTATTGGTACCACGTGATTTATGGTGGGAATGATGACCGCTATATATAGTCGAAATTATAGGTTATCATACTACATCAGTGTTTAACAACTTCGGTGCTAAAATGTCTAAAGCTACACCATTAAGTAAGAGTACCAAAACATTGCTTTCTAATTATGGGCTTTCTTGTTCTAGCTAAGAAAGATTACATAGATCCTTAGCGTACTGAGCATGACTCGAGAACATTTTGCGGACAGTGTAGATCAAGATCAGACTGCACAGAACGTGCAGTCTGATCTTGGATCTGCACTGTCCGATAAGAAGATATTTCCCCCCCAAGATTAATCTTGAAATATATAGCACTATGTGTTTTTTTCCCAACAGCTTGAAAGTTTTAATTCACTTAATTACTATGTATAGGATTAGCACGACTCGATGATCTTTTGTGGACAGTGTAGATCAAGATCAGACTGCACAGAACGTGCAGTCTGATCTTGGATCTGCACTGTCCGATAACAGGATATTTTCCCTAAAATTAATCTTGAAATAACACCTTTTCTTTGGCCAACGGCTTGACAGTTTTATTTCACTTAATTATCAGATAAACGGTTAACTCTTTACCAGAAGACAAAGTATGTAGTGCTGTCCATTTTGAAAGTATCTTCAAATTAGAAATGTGTCAAAAATGTGATGATTTGTCTTGAGAACGGATTGAGGCCATTTTGTGAAAAGGAGAAAAAAAATATGCTAGATATCTATTTTTCCCGCAACGTTTTCAAAATGTATTTTTTTGAATGTTGTAAAACTTAGGATTATTGATATAGGATTAACCCCAATGGAACTTTTTAATTGATCAGGATAATTATTTTAATTATTGTGATTCAATTGTTTGATTTTCTTCTCTAATTTCAATGCTCATCTTAATTTAGATATATATATATAACATATTACTTAAGTACAGATCCAAGACCACCTCACACATTTTATGCAGTGTACCCTTAATCGACGATGTTCTTATTCCAACTAAATATCTTTTTGTTTTCGCCGAGAGAGTAATTTACGTGTGGGATCTATGTGCACTTTTGTAGGGGAAGATATTTAAGAGTAAGTAGTTGTCACGTGTATTTTAATGGCGGTTCCTGGCCAGACTATTTAATCAGACTAATTCATCACTCTGTGTACTTTTCTTTTGTAAATGACTCTTAACAATTCAAAGAAAACGCATGTTGCTTTTGTAGCTAAGATAGATTCAGATCAGACTGCACATTATCAGTTGTACGGTCAGGTGGCAGGGGACTTGAAAACTTGTTCACGGTTGTGGTGAACCAAATCGGCCCGAGCCGAAGTCCAAAGGTTTCAAGCCTCGTGGGTTATCGACTGAGCCAGCGGTCTCCGCCCTGACGTAAAGTAATTGTTTACAGTTTCGCACCAATAAGTGGATTATAAGCAATAATTACAAATCATAGGACAATCTCCGAGCAGAATTGTATTCGCTACTCTCACCATACACCTCTGCGGTGGGCTAAATGACAAGAATCTTGTCAAACTGAGGAAAACGTGTTTTGTTACTGTTTAACTATTTCATGTGTAACATCATAAAGTAAACAAAGGAAATTTGATTATTGATACATTGTATGTGCATTTCAACTGACGTATTTACCTGTATAAAATGGAACTACTTTTTTGAGCCTCTTTACTGATCAGAATCTTACGCCAATTTTAACAAAAATGGCTGCTTCCGTGAATTATAACAACAGTTTTGACACACCGATGGATCTAAGTTTGTAAGATTAAAAACCAAGTAATCGTCTTTTAAAAGAAACTTAAGCTTTTCAGATAATCCCTCTTTTTCACATTTCATACAAGAAAGTCTGATTGGCCGTATTCTGTTTGAACAGCACACAAAACAATCGATATTGCTCTTTCTTTCACCGGCGTTTGTGTCGCCATTTTGAGTTAAGGTCATGTGACGAACATATTACATAATGACGGACTACTTTCTGAGCCAACTACAGAGGTGAATATGAATGATCCGGAGTGCAAAAGTGTGATCATAGGATAGAGTTAAATGATCTTCGATATATATAATGCTAGGGATTTCATGTCACGATTTCATGCTATCAACAAATAAGACATAGCACGATTCAAGTCTGTGAACTGTGAATTGCTCTGATTAAGTACCACGAAGCCATACTATTTAACTGTTTACCACATAATCCCGACTTTTAACACCCCTGGAAATGAAGTATTTTAAAACAAAGTGGGAAAAGGAGAAAATGCTGCTAGCCAGCATTTTCTCCTTTTCACGCAATGTTTTCCAGCCTTCACAGAACAAATTTTAATTTTTAAGTCACATTAATTTAATCTTGTCGTCTTGCAAATGCTTTCAATTTAGACAAGTCTAAAATTTTGTCGTGTGGTAAAGAGTTAATTGATGCTCAGGGAAATGGATTTTTCATTGTATCTGCGAAAAGAGTAGTGTCACATGTCATGCGAGGTGATGACATGCTGAGAACGGGTAGTAATGTTATATCTCCCGCTAGATGGCATTCTACAAATACACGTCTATCTAATTTGGGCATTCTTGGTACAGAAGCAGAGTAATTTTTCAGAACGACAATCGTTACTTTGAATTTTATACTAAAACAAACTTTTACTCTATAAAACACTACCTTGTACGATTCATTCGGCTATGATCAGCTAGCATGTAACCTATCTACCGGCCATTTATTAAAACAGGCCCATCAGGCTTGAGTATACACATGTACTCGATGTACCGTATTGATCTATTTTTAGATACTGTATGCAAAGATATGCAGTAATCTATCGTATTTCTTTTTCAAATGATTTTGCTAGTGAAACTTACTATATTTTAGAGAAATCTAGAGCTAAAACAGACCTGATTTCTCCTCAAACGTATTGATAATAGCCATTTTCTCCGTTGCTACTTTATAGGGGAGTAATACGTCAAAGAAGAGAGGTCGAATCTTTGAAGAATATGACATGCGCAGACAACGGTAGAGCAAGTATTAACAAATGCTACATACATGTACAAAAACTGCAGAGTTTCATTGTAGCTTCAAAAGTAATTATTTTCAAAGCAGTACATTGTTATATAGTCGGTTTACTTAGATAACCTTGTAACTACAGCTTGAAACTTAAAAGGTTCTTTTAAAATTTATCAGTGATGTACCACCCCCATACCTAGTCGGCGGTGCGTCGGAAATAGTCTGATTTATGCCTTCTTTTTCTACTTTTTTTTTCCTTAAAAAAATCTGGTTGAAATAATAATGGAGCCCCCTTCCTTAACTCTTGTATCTAAAACATCCGCCACCAGCCGCTAATCTTTGACCAATGTTAGAAGTATACCTTCCGTTGTCTGCGCATGTCAAATTCTTCGAAGATTCAACTGTCTTATATGACGCATCACTAGCCCCGAAAGCGGGCTGACTGTAATATCACGCTCTATAAAGTAGCAATGTTGAAAATAGCTTTTATCAATACGTTTGAGGCGAAATGAGACCTGCTTTAGCTCCAGCTTCTCTAAAATGCTGATCATAGCTGAGTGAATTGCACGAGGTAGCGTTTTATTGAGTAAACCTTTATTTTAGTTTTAAATTCAAAGTAACGGTTGTCGCGTAGGAAGGTGGTTCGGTTCTGTACCCAGGATGTCCATATTAGATAGATGAGTATTTATAGAATGCCATCTAGCGGGAGATAATGGTATACCTTCAAGTGCAAAAGCAATACGCGAATTGGCCTTTACAAAAGTTAAATCAATTTATTTGGTGGGCAAAAAGTTATACAAGAAAGCTTTCAAAATCTGTTGGAAAAGGTGAGGGTTCTGCTTCAAGGAATTTATTCTCTTTTTCCCATAATTCTTTGCACCTTTTGTGATAACCAATCATCAGATGTGGCAAGATTCAATCATGTTTTCAGTATGAAAGATGAAAAAAAAAAGCCCGTCGTCTTTCGATTTTATGTGGCGAGAAAAAAAAAAGGATTCCCTACAAAATGGACAATGAAAAGAACTGTCAGGAAACACAAACGTTAATTCAATTTACTGCGAGGTTGTCATCTTGTTTACATCGGCTTTGTCACGTTTCATATTGGCTGATTTTGAATGAACGGACATTGTTTATTAGCCAAACACTATGACTGGGAAAGGTTGTAGGATTTTTCCCTATTTACCTAACAGATTTGTTAAATTCTTAGCTGCAATTCTGGACTTGCTGACCTTTTGCGGACAGTGTAGATCCAAGATCAGACTGCACAGAACGTGCAGTCTGATCTTGGATCTACACTGTCCGTTAAGGAGATATTATTCCCCAATACATAACTTTGAAGTAGCAACATTTTGGTTCTACCTGTTTAAAAATGTCATTCTAGTTACTTAGCAAAATAAGTGTTAAAACTGCACGTTTTCAAGCCCGACTCAATGGGTTTCTGCGGATGGTGTAGAGCAAAATTAGAATGCGCAGAACCTGCAGTCGAACCGTGCATCTCCACTGTTTGTTACTTTGTAACATATTTATGGCCGAAATAATTTCGACAGAGCCATTGGCAACACGCAGGGAGATAGGTTCAAAGGAAAGTTTTTGCTTACCATTTGTGGCGACTAAGTTGTGCTTACTAATTTCCGGCAAAGGACTCTGGAAGTAAATTAGCTTACTGTACATCCTTCGCCCTTCTCTCTCTCTCTCTCTCTCTTTCTCTATCTGTCTCTGTCGTCCCCATTCTGTCATTTGCGACCCTGTTAACCCCTTATCCTATACTAAATATGTCAAATGAAACTTTCATCCCAGTGGTAAGAAACCCTGAATAATGCTCCTTCAAAAAATATCTTGGGAGGAAAATATCTCCGTATCGGACAGTATAGATCTAAGATCAGACTGCACGTTCTGTGCAGTCTGATCTTGGATCTACGCTGTCCGCAAAAGGTCAGTGAGTCGCCCTGACTAAGATAAGGTTTCATGTAGGCTTCGGCGTGAAAGGAGAAAGTACTCGTTGCCCTGGTCCCAGATGAAATATAATATATCGCTTTCTAGCAAAGAGCTAGGTTGCGCCGTAACAGTTTCTCGCAAAGGTCATGAGCAATTTACAAGACCGTCAATGTTGATTTCACTTCCGGGAATTCAGATTAGTGTAAACCTGTTCAAGCATGATATTGAGCTCCGGGGATTCCGTCAATATGACTGTTGTTGAATGGGGGTTTTGTTTTACGATGTTACGTTACTTGGTAAGTTGAAGATACTCTCGTCACCGTGTTTGTTTCTGCAAGTTTTAGAAAACTTTTTTTAATTTCGTATGGTTTAAAAGAAAAGGTGGAGGAAAATTAGTGAGTTATGCTCTGGCAATAGGCGACTTAGTGCACCTCTGTGATGTATCATGCCATGAAAGACTGAATCATACGGTATGCTGGTCATTTGACATGCAAAATATTGATCAATAGCAGAAGGTTTGAGCTCAGATCAGCCTGCGCAGACTGCGGAGTCTGACCCGAGTCGATACTTTATGCGGATGCATTAAACCCCCTATTCACAGAGCATGGTTGAAATATATTCGACATGTCATAGGTGTGCCGTGGTCTCCTTTATTTGTGCCATTCAAAAACTTTGGACATTATCTGATATCTTTTATCCTTTCTGAAGATATTTGGTTACTGCAACTGTAGAAAAGTATCGACCCAGGTCAGGTTGCGCAGTCTGCGTAGGCTGACCTGAATCGAAACTTTTCGCTATTGGTCAAATTTCTGTTTTGTCAAAGGACCGGGCTATCTCATGATTAAATCGATTATAGAAAAGAAACGTGGCTCCAATAGACCCATAATTATGTGATGACCTGGGCTAGTACAGTGTATAACAGAGATGCATTAAGTCCCATTTTGCCAGAGTGCCACTCTGTCATTCCAAGCTCGGGCTAGTTAGTTTATTTATCTAAGAAAACCATCTTCAGTAGCACCCTAACTAAGCCTTTACCAAACAGATCCCACGGTTTTTACGACTTTGAGATAGAAGCCCTTTGAAAACAATGTGGGAAAAGGAGAAAATGCTGGTAACCAGCATTTTCTCCTTTTCCCACAATGTTTTCTACCCTGCTGGAACCATATTTCAATGTTTGAGTTATGTTTATTTTGTCGTGGGCAAGCGCTTTCAATTCGGACTAGTCTAAAATGTTGTCGTTTAGTAAAGGGTTAAGTAGTGCTCTGTATAGGAAGAAAATAACTTTCGGTTTTCTGACTTGGACGAAAATGTCGGTGGTTTGAATTTCTGCAGACAGAAAATTCTCATTTCGTGTCTGTTGCACTCGAAGTCGTAACATCTAATAAAGGCACAACAAAACAGTGCTTAAATGAAACAATGAAGTCGTAATTGAAGATTACTCGCCAAACCTTTACATTGCCAGTGCCAAATATGGCGACTCCGCCCTCTCAGCAGCTGTAAATTCGTTCCACTTAAAGGGCTTTTTTGTCTTTGACTAAACAAGTAGATGAAATAGATCCATGATCAGGCTGCACGTTCTGTGTAGTCTGATCTTGATCTATGCCGTCTGCAAAGCTCAGTCCTTCCTATCGCGCTAAAATGGTTATTGAACAAGTCTGCCTGACCTCTTTTTATGATATTTATTCTATAGGATCAATATTGATGATTTTCACAAATACAGAGTTTTGCTAATTCTGTATCTCTAGTAATTCACAACCTTTGCATCTAGTATTAAAATTCTTGGCTGAAACCAATTACAGAAATGCTGAGAGTGAACAGGGATCAAACTGCTCTTAGACCTGCGTGCAGACTGATCTTAATCTCTACATTGAGTTATATCGTCTCGTGTTGCCGTGATAAGGGTTATCAAAAATATGTTACGCAAACATCTTTTTTCTTGTCTTCGCTAAAGGTCATTCATTTTTTACGCCAAGCTCAATTTCACTCTAAGGAATTTAGAGTTGTATAAATCATTTCTTGCTTAAAAAAATCTTTTACACGCGGGACCGTCTCAAGTTGTTTGTTTTTCAACGATTGAGTAACTTTCCACAGCACCATGTGATGTACGGGGAAGCTGTTGAATTTCCTCTATATATAACCCACAAGAAGTTATCGCTGTTTAACGAGAAATTTCGATTCACAAAAACGAAACACCGTTAACAGGTCTCTTTATAGGCCGCTTTTGGGATTTTGCATTTATGCAAATCAGTCATTGTACAATCATGTTCATCTGGGATTATCTCGTCATCTCTGTCTCTGGTTTGTAATTCATTTTACGGCGATAATTTGCGCGCCTTGGGAACAGATAGAAGAAATTTCAAGGACAAATCTAATTCAGTTAGTTGTGTAATGCCAACTGCATGGATTAATTTCATGCTTTCCGGTAGAATATCGAGAAATAGCAGTGAAAATATTTTTCGATCTAACACTGGTACCACCAGTGAAAATACCGATTTTCACGTTCTTGTTGCTAAGGTAAATTGCGCGTGCCTAACAACCAGATGGGAAATATGACGTCATATACCTTACATTTCTCGAGCTTGACGTAACGTTGCTATGCGGGCGGGGTACGCCACGGGGAACAAGGGAAAAGAACTGTACTGAATTTTGATAAAGCTCCACCCAGAACGGGTAAAAAGCATGAAATAAATAGAATATTTGTATTTTTCGGTGAAAGATCGAATTTTATTTCATCTCGTGAATACCATCGGTAATATTTTCACTCGTGGCTGCGCCACTCGTGAAAATATTACCGATGGTGTCCACTCGATGAAATAAAATTCGATCTTTCACCGAAAAATACAAATATCCTCTATGTGATGGGGAATATTTTTGGGTCATAGAATAGTATCTCCCGAGCTGTTCAAGAGACAGTTCTAAGTAACCATAACGCAACCTTCACTTAAAATAAAACAACTACAACAACAAAGACATAGATGATGCTGATGATATAGAGGATATTAAATATCATCTATATCATCAGCATCATCTATGTCTTTGTTTTTTTTCGGCGAAAGATCGAAATTTATGTCATCGAATGGCTGCGCCACTCGTGAAAATATTACCGATGGTGTTCACGAGATGAAATAAATTTCGATCTTTCACCCGAAAAAAAAAATATTCTATTTATTTATGCTTTTAACCCTTTCTGGAGGAGCTTTATCAAAATCTAGTACAGTTCTTTTCCCTTATTCCCCGTGGCGTACCCTTCCCGCATAGCAACGTTACGTCAAGCGCGAGAAATATAAGGTATATGACATCATATTTCCCATCTGGTTGTTAGGCACGCGCAATTTATGTAGGCAACAAGAACGTGAAAATCGGTATTTTCACAGGTGGTACCAGTGTAAGATCGAAAAATATTTTCACTGCTATTTCTCGATATCCTACCGGAAAGCATGAAATAAACTAGTAATCATCATCATCATCATCAGTAATGCTTTAACCCATATCCTGCTAAATAACTAAAATGAAATTTTCAACTAAATAGTTGAACCCCAAATATTGTTACTTCGAAATTATGTTTTACGGAATAATAATTATCTCCTAATCGAACAGTGTAGATCAAAGATCAGACTGCACGTTCTGTGCAGTCTGATCTTGATCTATATTGTCCGCAAAAGGATTAGTGAGTCGCGCTTAGCATTTTTTTTTGACTTCACGCTAGGCCTAAGCCTCGCTGTTGGCAAACTATACAACTAGAAATGCGGGCCATATTACCGCCAACAAAATGTACTTCCGCGTCTGAAAGTGAACCGCGACTCGTAGTAAACTTTTTCATCTTTTACCACACAATTCTGTGTTTTCACAACCCTAATTGAGAAAAGGACTCTTGAAAACAGTGTTGGTAAAGGAGAAAATGCTGGTAACTTTGAATTACTGTGGCTTATGACGATGGGAAACGGCTACGTTTTCATCAACGATTCTATAGTACATTCTATATTTAATACAGTATTAAAGCCACAGATTAATTCTGCTCAAACCTAAATGAAACATATGAAAAGGTGAGCTCTCGCCTTGCTTTAACCCTTTACCAAACAATCCCTGGTTTTTACGACCCTCAGATATAAGTCTTTTGAAAACATTGTGGTAAAAGGAGAAAATGCTGGTAACCAGTATTTTCTTCTTTTCCCACAATGTTTTCTACCCTTCACAAAACGAATTTCAAATTTTCAATCACTTTTATTTTGTCGTCTGCAAATGCTTTCGCTTTGGACAAACTTAAAACTTTTTTGTTTGGTAATGAGTTAAGTAAAATACTGTTGAAAATGGCGTGAGATGCAGGCTAAAACTATGCGAAAAAGGGAAAAAATGTCATTATATAGGAAAACCTAGAATGTTCTGAAATCCCAAAGGCCTATACTCTAGTTGATTGATGCTCTTGTCCGTCTACCCTTGGAACGCTCGGCATAACTTATGTCGCTCTTGCAGGCAGTGTAGGTTAAGATCAGACTGCACGTTCTGTGCAGTCTGATCTTTAATCTGTACTTTCCGGTGCATTGTAACCTAGTCTTTCCGAAGTAACCTTAAAATTGTAATATTAAGCTTCTTTTTCGAACTGATAAGGTCCGTTTTATTAATTCGGCGCCCGAAGAGCTAGATCTGATTATTCTGTAGTTGGGCTTCTTTTACCGTGAACAAATTAGGTCAATGTCGACGGCCTTAAGAGACATAACGAAAGATAAATCCCAGGAAGAAATCCAACTAAGCATTCGAATTTGATTATCCACGTCTGATTAGATGGGAGTTTAAAACGCTGATTTCGGCCAGCCTAATTTTGGCTGAGCACTGTCTCTTTGCAATTCAATGTTACTGGTTTTAATAATTTCACGGATAAAACCAAACAGAATGCTGTTTTAATTTATAAAGACCCCCTGTCTGTGTGATTGTGTGTGTGTGTGTGTGTGTCTCTCTCTCTCTCTCTCTCTCTCTCTCTCTCTCTCTCACTCTGTGTTCGCCTCGCTCTCTTTCTCTCTCTCTATATCTCTCTCTCTCTCTCTCTGTTCGCCTCGCTCTCTTTCTCTCTCTATCGCTCTCGCTCTCTCTCTCTCTCTCTCTCTGTTCGCCTCGCCCTCTTTCTCTCTCTATCGCTCTCTCTATCGCTCTCTCTATCTCTCTCTCTCTCTCTTTTAGCTCATTCTCTGCGGATCTCAGTCGGTCTGATCTTAACATTTACTGGCACAAACATTCAAAAAGTGAGCTACCAATCGTTCTAAAATTATTATTTATTTACAATAGAAACATGTTTTACGCGTTAGAATGATTTGTGTGTATTTCCAAACCTTATATAGATTCGAACTAACAAAACGAACGTTTTTACTTAACTCTTTACCACACAATGACGACTTTTAACGACCCTGAGGAAGAAGCCTTTAGAAAACATTGTGGGAAAAGGAGAAAATGCTGGTAACCAGCATTTTCTCCTTTTCCCACAATGTTTTCTATCCTATCAAAGCAAAATTGCACCATTTGAGCAACTTTGACATTGTTGTCTGCAAATGCGTTCAATTTGAATAAGTCTAAAAATTTGCCATCTAGTAAAGGGTTAGGGTATTACCATACTAACGCTTCTAATGCAACATGGGACAAAATTTCTTACTAGCTGATAAATAAGGGTTTATACTGATATAATATTGGTGAACATTACTAACCGACCAGAAATTCATTTGTCGTCTATTTTGAATTATTTGATGATATTTTTGTTAGTTTTCAGAAAAGGGAGGTAATCATTATCTCATTTTGTATTGAGAATATAGTGGCTTTAGATTTATAAATGATAATTCTAAGGAGGAAAAATTGGACAAAAAGTGGCTCGGTCAAAGCATTACAATAATACTCATTTTCAACCTCAGCATTTTTTTTAGGATAATAATATTGTGGAAATAACTTTTTTTTTTTTTCAAAAGAATGGTACTACTTTAAATTATGCAAAAGGCACCAAAAACCACCAAAAGGCAAATTATGCAAAAGGCACCAAAAACCATCAAAAGGCACCAATCAGTAAGCTTTCCTGATATTTGCATGAATGAAATAAAATTTAAAACGAACTAAAACACCATCTGCGCTACATGAAAAAGATGTGTGTTTCGATAGGAATATTAAGTATCCATGGAGTAAGGAGGGAAAACCTATAAAAGGGGAAAAGATTTATGTATTGACCTAATCACTCAGCCTATTCTTGACGCGCAACAATACAACGTTTAGCCCTTCTGGCGCCATGTCGCTTGGCGTTACTTCTGCGGACAGTGCTAATTTAAGATCAGACTGCACGGAACGTGCAGTCTGATCTTGAATCAGCCCTGTCCGACTTCGTGTACAACTGTGTGGACAAAAAAGAATTGAATTTTTTCAATATATTGTGCGATTTTTACCCAAATTGTCGTAGCCAATTTCCTGGTTTTTAGACCCAAAGGGTTCATGATTATGCGGTTCGTGTGTACAAATCTGTCTTCGCCGTTTTACTGTCATGGAAGAAAGCCACGGATCGATAATCCCAATATCTTGGACAAAAAGAAAGTAAAGAGAGGATTCCTCAGTAGGAAAACCTCTCATTCGGTCGATTGAACAAAGAATGTAAATATGAACTTGTGGGTTTCATTTTCTGTGTTGCTTCGTTTGACATTTGAACCGTCAAAAACAAATTACAGTGGTGCATTTTGAGTCCTTTTTATGAGTCCATCTTTTTAGCTTTCAGCAACCAGATTTATTAACTCGATCACTTTCGACAGCGAAAGGTACAGGCTGACCAAAAAAAAATGAGACCCATGAACATGTTAATAAAAACTTTAATTTTCAGGCTACAGAAACCAAACATCACACATGTTATCTCAACTTAACGCAAGGCCTGCACACCAAGTTTCATTAGTCAGGTCTTATCACTTTCTGTTTAATGACGTCTTTCCATAATGTGCTCAAAATGAGCCCCTCGGCGCTGGCGGCACACTTGAACACGACGCGCGAAATTCTCAATGACTCGAACGCACTCCTCCTTTGGAATCTCACGAATCTTAGCAGTTATGGCCTCCTTCAACTCTTGAATGTTTTGGGGATTATTCTGATAGACATTGAGTCATTGAGAATTTCGCGAGTCATGTTCAAGTGTGCCGCCAGCGCCGAGGCTCATATTGAGCACATTATGGAAAGACGTCATTAAACAGAAAGTGGTAAGCCCGGACTAATGAAACTTAGTGTGCAGGCCTTGTGTTAAGTTGAGATAACATGTGTGATGTTTAGTTTCTGTAGCCTGAAAATTAAAGTTTTTATTAACATGTTCATGGGTCTCATCTTTTTTTTGGTCACCCTGTACAACCCAGTGACATTCGTTACATACTTGCCTATAGAAGCGGATGGCATAGATAAAAGATTACAGCTTTTATTTCATGCTTTCCGGTAGTTTATCGAGGAATATCGGTGAAATATTCTTCGATATTTCATGGTTAGGACTAGTAGAAATACCGATTTTTATATTCTAGTTACCTCAGTAAAATGTGCGTGACTCACTACCAGATGGAAATACCATGACGTCATTTATTCCTAGCGCTTAACGTAATATTGTTATGCGTTGCTATGCGGAGGGGTACGCCACAGGGAATAATTGAAAAGAACTATACTAAATTTTAATAAAGTTCCTCTAAGAAAGGGTTAAAAGCTTAAAATAAATAGAATATTTTTAATCGGGTTAAGATCGAAATCTATATCATCTCGTCAATACCATCGAGAATATTTTCACGAGTGGCTACGCTCGATGAGATAAATTTCGATCTTTAACCGAAAAAAAAAAACATTGATTCTCTATATGTTAATCAACCATTCCAGAAAACCATTTGGCTTAGCCAATCAGATGTTGCGACCATTCGAACTAGGTTGTTTAGCCAATCAGAGGTTGGGCGACCTTTTTCTCATCTAGAGTCAGACATAACATGATATTAAGAATAAATGGTGCATACGGACCAAGATCTATGTCTTAACCGACCGCAAAAGTCCTTTGTGTTTCCAAAGAGTTCTTGTTTATCTCATTACCAAACGACAAAATTTAAATTTTGTACAAATTGAAAGCATTTGCAGACGACAAGATAAAAATGACTGAAAATTTGAAATTTATTTTGTGAAGAGTAGAAAACATTGTGCGAAAAGGAGAAAATGCTGGTTACCAGCATTTTCTCCTTTTTCCACAATGTTTTCTGAAGGCTTCTTTCTCAGGGTCGTCAAAAATAGGAATTATGTGGTAATGGGTTAAGTTTCAGCAGTTTATTCATTTAGACAAATATCTTGTTATATACATACTAGTAGTTTCTGAGAACGAATTCTAACATAATGGTACGAGTTCAGCCGTTCCCAACTAACTTAAGGGGAGATAAAAAAGAAAAACGTGAAAATATTGTAATATCGCATTTTGCTGTATCAGGTTTTAGCCTGTATATTAGCCGTTTACCAAACAGTACCTGGTGTATACGAACATGAGATAGAAGCCTTTTGAAAACATTGTGGGAAAAGGAGAAAATGCTGGTAACCAGCATTTTCTCCTTTTCCCACAATGTTTTCTACCCTGTTGGAAAAAAAAATCAATTTTTAGTTATGTTTTTTTTTTTTTGTTGCCTGAAAATGCTTTCAATTTGGACTTGTCCAAAATTTTGTTGTTTGGTAAAAGGTAAATGAGATAGCCAATCAGCCTCGAACCGAGCTGAAATACTGCTAAAATCAGTGTTAAACAACGAAATCGACACCAAGCGACGCTTTTGTTTGTGACAGTTATATTTACAGAAATCGCTAATTAGAGACTAACAACGTCAATATTCGCTAGATTAGGCTCCAATCTGTATTCATGAGACCTCCAATTATTAGACTGTCACAGAGTTCAACCTGGGCATAATACAGTATTATGATCTCCATAATTGGGCTTAACTTATCCTTGTTTATGACTGGGATGGTAGAGATTTCAGAATGTGTTTAACTCATCTCTCTCCTTCTCCCATCTCTCTCTCTCTCTCCCTCTCTTCCTCCCTCCCTCCCCCCTCTCTCTTTCTCGTCGTAACGTTCTTGACACTCACAAAGGTGATCAATAACAGAATAAAGTAAATCATTTTCTGGAACTAAACTAAAAACATTGATAACAACGGGCGCAATGCCTGCGTTAACCCTTTACCCCATAAGGCATTTCTATGGTATCTCTAATTTACCCTAAATAACAGCAAGGATGAAGCTGTTTCTTATGTATATCTGACACCTTTTGATAGCATAGAAAACATTGTGGCAAAAGGTGAAATTGCTTGTCACAAGCAATTTCACCTTTTGCCACAATGTTTTCCAAAACCTGCTATATGCAATTTGTAGAAATGAGTATCTATGGAGGAAAGGGTTCAGCGGTTGTTCATTCATTTCTTACTTTGAGCAATTTACATGGAACAAGGATCTAAAAAGGATGTGAAGAGTCGTGGTTTTGCGATGAACCCTGCGTTTCAAATGAGCAGATATTCGATATGGACCAGAATTTTTATTCTTCTGTTCCGTACAAATTACACGGAGATATCTATCTAGTTACACAAACAGATATTTTTAACCCCAGAGCCCGTAAGGTCAGCCAATAGTATAAAAAAAGTAGATATCTGACAATGTATTTCTACGATCAGAGTGCAAGTTTTGTGCAGTCTGACCTTAGATTTACGTAGTCTGTAGATGAAAAAAAAATAAAATGACTCTTGTTGACATAAGCCTTCTGTGCCTCTCTGGATTGAAACGCCACAACCGACGCTTACTGGAAAAATGTAATTATTATACTGCAAAGATTTGGTTGAAGGGTATTTTACGCAGCTTTCAACGTTATTTCAGTCATATCATGGCGGCAGTTTACATATCCATGTTTCCTGGGTTTCACCAGTACTAGGCTAGGCTCTGAAGTGTCTTGCTCAAGGACACTCCTGTGAAAAAAAACCAATGGAACTAGCGAGGCTCAAACCCCTGACCTCCAGAGCACGAGTCCTGCACTTTACCACTGAGCCACACAGGACCCCATACTGCAAAGAAATTTTTCGTGATCTGATAGTAATCCTATGCCGCGAACATAACATCATGTACACTGACAAAACCAACGTGAAATCAGTTTCCCTTTCGGGAGCCCCATATACATGACTGCACTATCAACCAACATCCAAAATGGCAGCGTCGATCAAGATTAACATCAAGATAATGCGCCAAGCTGCACGTTTTAGCACATATTACCAAGGTTTCAGTGACGTCATTTCCTAGTGACGTCAGTTTTAATTGAATTAGGGCATTTCAAAAGGGAAATTCTACTTCGTCAGCGTACATTTTTTTAACTAAAAAACAGGTAAAATTCGCTTGACAGACGTTGGAATGGTAAAACTTTGCAGTATAAAAAATTTGTTGTACGGTCAGGTAGCAGGGGACTTGAAAACTTGTTCACGGCTATGATGAATCATGTCGCCACCTCGCGGCGAGGTGGCGACATGATTCACTACAGCCGTGAACGAATTTCCAAGTTCCCTACCACCTGACCGTACAACTAATACTGTTTACATACTGTCGAGATTTCCAACACATATATATTATTATGTTTCAAAAACAGGCCTCTGACTGTTTGAGACAAAAGCAATCAGTGTCACTCAATTAGCATACAAATCCTATTATTCGAGATTCGAAAAACATAAATATTTCAGTAATGTAATAATGGGTTGCTAATATAATATATTACTTTTTCGTTTGTCGTTCCCTGCGCAAAATCAGTTGTAAGACCCTCCTTATAGTACGGTCACAAATCAGTAAATGCCGCCTGCCGGCGTGGTAACTGCCAGTTTTCACTCAAATTCGGCCGGTGGCAGCCCGGTGGCAGCTCGGTGGCAGGCACAATCGGCAGGCGGCAGGCGGCATTTTAGACGCCGCTAGGACGCCGCTGAAGTTTTAAGAAAAAGTTAAAATTCTGACTGCCACCGGCCGATTTTTTTCCAATTGTGGCTGTCGCTAGGGCGCCAGCCGGGCGCATTTCGTGGTCGCGCGGTGGCAATCATGCGGCAGACAGGCGGCAGCGCGATTTTTACTCGATCGTCACGGGGTTCGAGGGTCTTCAATCTTCGGCCGGCGATCGGTAGGAACTAACTGCCACTCTCCAGCATCCGGCCTGCTACCGTTATGCTACCGACATGCCACCGTGCGATTTCAAAATACCTGCCGGCGGCAGGGCGGAGATTGAAAAGCAGATGGAAGGCGGCTGCCGTTGTTGGTAGGTGGCAGGATAGCTATCTCCCGAGTGCAGACTCCCGGGCCCCTGAATATAAATCCGAGGCTATTCACAATAAGAAATTGTCGACATGTTGATTCGAACAGCACCAGGGCGACTCAGAGACTTGTATATTGCTGGGTTGGGCTCTGTTCTCTTGCGCTTCGGTGCTGGCGCTTTGTTTTGCCTCTGCTTTTAGGGGGCAACTTGATGGAAGGAAAAATTTGTTAAAAATTAGATCTATTTATCTTGTGGTTGATAATAATGATGAACACTTTGTGGTGATACGAGAGCAATCTAGCTATATATATCCCCCGTAAACCAGCCTGCCGCCGTCAGATTATCGGGCGGGCGCCTGTCGGTGGCAGTTCAAACGCCCGATCGCCGGCCGGTGTCAGTTGTAAATGGTCGGTGTCCGCCAGGTTGCCGGGCAGTGGCAGGTAAAATCTGACGGCTGCCGGACTGTCGCCTGACTGCCACCGGCCGACACCCCACACCCCTCGAATTTAAGAAACTGCCTGCCGCCGCCCGGTACCCGCCAGGCGGCCTTTTACTGGCAGTTATTTATGACCACTCTCACCGATTTGTAAAAAATCGGCCGGCGGCATGTAATTTTAAGAATCCACCGATGTCTAAAAATCGGCAGGCGGCAGTTTC